>CM076242.1:33424162-34788329 GCA_038380155.1 Pseudococcus jackbeardsleyi
AGAAATCTTCCTTTTCAAAAAATATGTAAGGAAGTTCAACAATGGAAAAATTCTTTAGGAAAAAATTCAGCAGAAAAATTTTAGGTGAGAAAATTATGAGAAAAAAATTTGATCGTGGAAGAACAACATTAGAAAAAAATGCAGTTGAGAAAATTACGAGGAAAAAATTTTATCGTGGAAGAATAACATCAGAAAAAAAAAGTCGAAACGACATTCAGCGGTATAACATGAAGGTATTCGAGTTCCAAGTTTGACTATCTTGTAATTTTTTCAACCCTTTAAAAAATATTCAAAACTTGACAAAATATTAAAAATCTATCAATTTTGAGCTGATTTCACATTTTCCCCTCTGAATCTGGGTGCTTGGAAAATTAATTTTGAAGGCCTCACTCATTTTATAATATTAAAGCATATTATCTTCACACGCGTCAACCAAGTGAAATTTCTTTTGGCATTCAACGATATGACTATTTTTTTAGACTTAAAAGGGAGGTATCCCAACAGGAAGTAAAATTTTCAGTCGAAGTAAAATTTTCAGTCGAAGTAAAATTTTCAGTCGGAACAAATTTAATTCGAAAGTACGTCATAAAGGAACTCTTATTTAAAATTTTAGGTATTGAAGTTTATTTCTCGAATTTTGGCGAATTTTTAAAATTTCAAAATTATCTCATCGTTCTGTAAAATATGAAAATTTAATAATTAGTGAATATATACCCTATTTTCGACTTTTAGAATCGATTGGAGACGTTTTGGAGCCTTCAGAAAATTTTGGAATTCTCCAGCACTGGAGAAAAATTCATGAAAAATAGTCCATAAGAACCTCACCTCAATTGGTGATATATTTACTCGATTGAAGCATCAATTCATTTTTCAAAATATTTTCTAACAGAAAACTTTTTCAGAAAAATTTGAAAATACTCCGGCAGCAGGTACATTGAGATAAAAGATTGAAAATTTATTTTCGGTTTCTCGAATCAACTGAAAAAGCAAGCGATTATAGAGGCTAAAATTCACACGAATCATTTTAATGAGCTTTTTGTCAAGAGCTGGAAAATCTTGAGAAAGATTTCAAAATTTCTTTTAAATGCCATTTTCAAGTATTATCTATCAAATTTCATTATAATTAAAAAAAAATATTTTTCCTTTTTTTTCTGAAACCAACTTGCAATTTCTTCAAATTTGGCTTGTCCCCCTAGGACTTCCATAGCACACAGGTTCCGATTGAAAAAAATCCAAAAATCATAGGGCAAATCTATATCTGGATTTCATTCATCAAAAGAAACCCAATTTAAAAATTCAAATCACCCACCATTTGAAACCGCGGAGAGTAAAAAATGGTTTCAGAACTACGACCAAGAAGATATTTTTTATTTATGTAATACTTTTAAGAAATAGTGCAATTTGTTCTCATTTTTTTCAGAAATCTCAGATCGTTATTTGGATAAAAAGAAAAGAAACAAGAGGGGAAAGGAAGGGAATCAAAATAATTCCATTGAAACGCGGAAAGAAAAGAAATCGACGATGTACAAGAGCTCTAATACAGGAAAAATCGTAATTTTTATCTTTTAATTCGAGGAAATTAGATTAGAAAAACAGTTTGCTAGATGGAATAACATGATATTTTCCATGTGCCAGAAAAATTCGCCTACAATGTGACACCAACACCAAGGTACTCTTACTTTTTCGCGCAATTTCGCAAACCAAGATTCGAAATTGTTTTTAAAAAGTCGAATGTAAACTTGATACGTTTTTTTGAACGATTAAAAATTTCAAATTGAAGATAAAATATTCATCTGATAATCTCCTCGATGATTTCCCTCAAAACTAAACCACATTCTGCAAAAAATTTACAATTCTCAAGAACATTTTTTCGTAAATTATTCCAAAAATAAGTATCCTAAAAGATTAAACCTTTCAGAAAAATATTTTGGAGAATTATAGTACCAGAAAAAAATCAAATAAACTTCCAAATCAAAATTCACACCTCTTTTCTATTTCCGCTCACTAAAAATTTAATTTACTGCATTTAAACCTCTTTTCATCTGCCCTTCAGTCTTCCCACACACCAAAAAACACTCCTTATCTTAATCCACAGACTTCATGCAGTATAACGAAACCACAATGAAAATTTGAGAACATCGACAAATATTTAGCACCAAGTCACCAAGTCTCAATATTTTCACTCGGCGCTACTTTCAAACCTGCTCGAAAAATCAAGATACTGTACACGAACTCAAAACACTCAGAATTAACCTACTTGAAAAAATATCAAAAAACAACACGAAAGATTAGAAATTCTCAGAACTCGGGAAGTGAGTAAAATTTGAAAAATGTTCTACTCTTTCAACAAATTCTTAGAATAACTTCAAGATTTTATCAGCATTGTTAAATGACGGCAAATCAGTTTAGTCGTTGTCATGGCAAAATTTCGCAGAAAATTGTATTCTACTATTTGTTCGCCGATTTCCTCCCATTTTTTATCAAATTTTCATACGGAAGTGGACAGAGATCCACCCACATTTTACAGATAATGCATTGCATTTTGAAGTAATTTCAAAAACAAAAATTTTTCCAATGTTAGGACTTTCCCAATTACGCGAACAATTAATCAGATTTTCCAAAGGAATATTTTTTTTACCGTTTGAATCGGTTTTTTGCCGCAAATGGATTCAAAAAATTCATCGGTATGCTCAACTTTGATTAGCAAATATCATGAATTCTCACTGATCACACGTAATCGAAGAATCTACGTCATAGTACCTACTCGTAAGCCCCACGTAAGTACTTCTATTATAGCTATATCAAATTTTTCATTCTCATAACGATTTGAATTTAAAATCAGCCGACCCGTATCACGCCACATGAGTAAATCTTACATCAGCAAAAGCTCATTACGATTACGTTCAACACTTACTTTCAGTAGCCGACGATAAAGGCTGAACAAAATTCGGCACGATACTCGAACACGTATCGTCAACTTCAGTATCACATTCGAGCTGGGGTTCGATTGATGGAATGGCCTTGGGCGACGGTGCCTTCATACGAGACGCCGACAACGTTGTATTGCCTTCTTCGCTTATACTGATCTGCAATTGATTCTGGTACCCTTGTTTGGAATTATAGCTGCTTGACGAGTAGCACAAATTAGATCCCGTGGTAATAATATTAATCGGCTGAGGTTGCCTATCCGAACACGGCGGTCTTAACGTAAGATTGACCTTTGTAAACGGTCTGATTTCGGACCCCGGCACCGCCACCGGAGACCGATCCACAGTCAACGACGACCGATGCTTACGAGCGTCGTTTTCGCTTTCTATACATTTTTGGAAAGATGACGGCGTCGTGGGTGCCGAATGCGACCCCCCGGGTCCATTTTTCTTATACCGAACGAGCAAACTAGTCCTTTCGCATCCGCAATTATCATTTTCGAAACGTAACTTGAGATCACTAACGAATACATCCGATTGATGGCTCGATATTTCGATATTTTTCACCGATTCGCTAATTTCGGCCACTTCGCGAGTACCGTCGAAACTCGCGCATTTCATCGTATCGCGAACCGAAGACTTGCCACTATCGACGACCGCCACAGCCGACGAACCGGATTCCACTTTACGAACGTCGCGCGGCGAATATCGTCGAAACGTCGACGTCGTGTTCGTATCTGCGACACTTTGCAACGATAAGGTTTTCGGTCGTTCTTTATTTCCCTCGGTCATTTTATCGACGATGTTGATCGGGTAACTATGCGGCTGATAACGTTGATACTCCTTCGACAACTTCTTTTCGCATTCTTCTCGATTGTAAGCTACCTGAAAATTAATCGAAATTAGCTACGTTCGATGAACAAACAACCGATATGAATGAGACGCAGACAATAGGACCTTGAAACGCGCAACGTATCGTTTATTATTGTCCCGGCGTGTTTTTCTTTTTTCGAAAGAAAAAAAAACGCGATTTTCTATCTCCGAGTGAACGGTGTTAGTCCATACGGATGAGGTTAGTAGAATGTCAACGCTGGCAATGTTTCAGTTCTCGGCCAAATATCGTTACCAAGTTATAAACACGCTTTTATGTAAGAAATTAATTTTAAATGTCGAAAAAAAAACCCTAACAAATTTACCAGAATTTCAAATAAATACAACTGACGACATACTTAAATTTAAAGCCAGCCGGTATAATAACCCCGGAGAAATTCGCAGAAATTCAAAGATCACTATTACCTAAGCGTTATAACCCAATTGCAGACGATCGTCCCTTCGAGGCTGCGATCTAAATACATCATCGCCAATGTACCGCAAAAAAATAGTCGTTAATTTTCATTAAATTTACAACGGAACAATAAACCAGACGTGATTTTTAATCCTTCGTCGTCGAATGCAAAATAAAATTCGGGGTTAGATTTAATCTCGCCGAGGTCAAAAATGCGTTCGACGATACAGTAGTGCAAAAAAAATTCCAATTCGCCGATATTATTTTAAGAATGCATCGGAGGCGTTTCTCGAAGCAGAAGAAGCCAAAGTTCAGAAACCATATTAAAAACACGACTAGACACTATTATAATTCAAATAGCAGCATTCCTTCGCCAGACTCGTCGAATAAATAATGAAATTACAAGAAACACCTCGCATACTTAATCCGTGAAAAATTATCGACCACAAACTTAACGATAACAGTCTGAAAAAAAAAGCTTGGAAATAGCAAACAATAGACTACGAGTCCGAAGTACGAAACGTTTCAGTCAAATTCGAATATTTTGACAGTTTTAACTCATTCGAAAACGTACCACCAAGGTAATCAATCACGTTAATGGTTTCAGAACGTTTACAACATTCAAAAAAAACCTTTCGTAGTCACATTCACCCACTCGACATCGGTACAACGATGCTTGTTAATTGAAAAGCGAAAACGAAAACAAACTCGTGAATTACCTGATGCATAGAATCTGTCACTACTTGATCAGGAATGGTAGGAAATTTTTGTTTTAGTTCATAAAATAATTGCATGACTGCTATCTTATTGTGTGGACAATCAGCCATTACCATACATCACGAATGTACTTTTATTTCCCGTTCTGTAACAAACAGAAAAGGAATTATGATGCAGAAGACTTAAATCTAATTTACGTGCTCGATTCGGTACAGATTTGCGAATATGCACGCGGCTGAAAGATGCTCCAAAGAATAATACTCAACAGCTTAGAAATAAGATTAGGTGATTTTAGTGAAATTTTTATAACTTACAATAATTACGAATAAAGCCAAACATTCAGTTCGTAAACTCAAGTTCGTAGGTCAACTTTGAAATTCACTTTTTGCACCTATGAAAGCCGAGCTGATTCCGACGTACGATTGAACGCGTTACGTAGAGTTAAACTTTCAACCGCGAAATTATCGTATAAAATAATTAGCGCGATGTGTAAAGAAGAGTAATTAAACGCACTAATTCACAGTTTCCTAGACTATCTTCTCTTGTTGATTCTTTTGAATTTGAGTCTGATAAAATGGATGATACGATACGTAATACGTAATCAAAGTGGTACGATTTTTGGTTGAAAATTGAATGTAATTTATGTGTTTTCGGTGTTTTGGGAACCACTATGTCACAGATGCATGTTATTGGATCGGATAAATAAGTCATTTTTTGGCCGCTAAAGAAGAGAGCGCTACGCACAGATTTCTAAAAATAATGATAACGCTGTTACTGATAAGATTTTTTTGGTAAATTTTTTTAAATTTTTCACATTTTAATTGAACCTGAACGATTGATGAAAAATTAAACTGGTTCAATTCGTAGAAATTAAAAATAATATTCGAAAGGTTCATGAAGTGTTTTTCCGGGTTTTCTCCGTGGAACATCTCCATTATCTACAGTATGTTCCTATTTCAACGTTTTCCAGTTTTCACCGAAAGTAAGCTTCACTGTTAGCTGTTTCTGTTACATTGCAATAAATTGAATTCTTTCTGAACTTGGACTTGATTTTGTTGAACCAGTTCATCAAAATGAACATTATTGTGCTTGGAATTTATCCTTCAATGATAGTTATAATTATTTCTCATCGAGTAATAAATTAATAATACATAAATATTGAATTTATCCAATTTCGTTTTTACTTTTCAGATTATCCTTTCAGATCTGAAATTACATTACATCACATCAAGCTAAATTTATCACTACAATCGATGGAAGAAATTGGAGGTTTCGAAGTTCGAAAGTGGCTTCATTTTCGAGCTGAGATGAGCTGAGATCAATGAGACCATGAAAGAACTACATCTATACTCCATTATCATGAATGCATCTCGCAACTGTTTCTGCCAGAGTAAGTTCGTTGACGATTTTAGGAAAGGTAGTATAATTTAATTTCTGTCGAATAGTTGCATATTTATACTGATTTTTTTCTTTTTGATTTCCAGTAAATGAAATTTTGACAAGTTTCTTTGACAGAATGATTATTTTGAGCAGATGAAGATCAAAATTGAACAACATAGATTGAAGACTTGATGTGTCAATTTATATGAAGCAACTTTAAACGTGGAAAAAAAAGTAAGCTCTTGTGCGACGAACTAAATTTTCACTCAAATAAAATCAGATTTCAAATCTTGACCCAAATCATTCCTTAAATCAGATTTGTTGAGCTAAAAGGCCAAGAGTATTGCAAAGAGGGATCTTTTTGAGAAAGGAAGCCCAGCTTGCAAAATTCACTAGCACCCTTTTTTGGCATTTGTGTTGGTTCCTGTTTATTTCTTATCTTCTCCGTTCTCCAATAACTAATAAGCCCTAGTTTTTTTGAATTTTTTCCAAGTAGAGAAAAGTTATGGAAATCAAAATCAATTTTAAAAAATGAAAAATCTTTTTGAAAAATTAAAAAATAAAAATCTTATTTTTTGTGTTTTTTTTTCGTGTCATTTTCCCCTCGGTTATTTGAAGTTGGATTTGTTTTGGCTAAAAATTTCTAAAAGGCAACAAATTAATACCTATTTTTATAGGTTGTTTGCATGTGTGTATGTGTGTACATTGGACGAAGGGGTCCGAGTTGAATGAAGATTGGTGCGATAGTTTATCCCTTCAATGACAAAATTGAATAATTTTTATGGAAAGAAATCAAGTAATTTTTTTTAGTTGCGTGAGCAAAACCAGAAAACTTTTGCATGAGTCTTATTTTATTGCTCATAGTTCTTCCTCGAGAGAAGGGCTCGGAAGAGTATTTCTTATCCCAACACAGCTTCTTCTTGCATTACTGTTTTTTAAATGAAAATTGGCGAAAATTTGGTGGTTGGAAGGATTAAAACCAATGTAAAAAAAATATCATTTTAATGTTAATTTATTTTAATTTTTTTTTTTTGGAAAAAATTCAGGCTGATTGTATTAAATGTTACAAAAAAAAATCAAAACAAAATATGAATTTTTTACTAAAATTTTGTCAAAAATATTAAGTCCAATGTCCAAAAGGAAAATTATAAGCATATACTGAGACAAAATTGCAAAAATGTCCCACCCAAATTGTTAATTTTTTTTCAACCAATTAATTTGATATTGATCCAGCTCAGATCAAACTATATTTAAAACAAATTTAATTACATTATCCTCGCGTGCACGAAAAATTTCGAAAATGAACAATTTTTGTTCTCTTTTTTGATGAAATATGTAAAATCCCCGAAGTCCATTTTTTCGATTTGGAATCAAATCCACCTACCTACTTATTATCTTCTAATTCTTGCTTTCAACATCTCGCTAAAAAAAAAAGTTCAAAAATATTTTTACATACGTCCACCTCAAATAATAGAAATGACTGAGTACACTTTTCAACTTTTTATTGATTCTTTAAAGAGAATGTTAAATAGAAATTTTTTGGCAGTAGATGAAAAATGATACCAATTCGAGAGATTAATGATGCTAAATTATGCCATAAGTGTACTTCAGGAACCAAGTCAATCAATAACAACCCCATTTTAAAATGTTTTATTCATTATTCTTTAATTTATCATCGGTAAGTGTATGCACGAGGTAAAGTTGAACTCATGCTCTGGCATTAAATTTCTTAATGTGATGTAGTCATCTCAAAACTTAAAATCTGACAGGATACTTTCAACTATGATACCTAAGTCTAATATATGCTCTACCATTATCTATCTAGAGAATTTTGAGGCTGCAAATAGTCTAGATTTGTTTACAAATAGAATTATTATCGTATACTTTACACCTGTCCCACAAACCAGCAAAAAAAATACTACGAAAAATTATTCAAGCACTTTTTTTTCCTTTAAAATAGTAAAATATTAATGAACGTTATTTAATCTTTCAGCAACGTCAGCTCGTTATAGTATTTCAGCTCCCTACATTCATTTTTATCCAGTCTTACTGACATACTTACTGCTCAAAAGTCGTCATCCCAAAGTACCTTCATTTAAAAAGTTTCACCTTACAAAGCGGAAAAAATCCATCTTCAACGATATCAAGCACAATTTACAGTAAAAAATAATGCTCATTTTGTTTTTCTTCTTGTTTAGGGCGTATCCTCGCATGCTTTTGCTTTGACGGCTCTCTACGTGACAAAAACTTAAAGCTGTGATGCTTTAAAAAACCTCCTGTTGCTAATAAACAAAGGATCAAATGAAAGAGCAAATTTCGCTTCGGCTGCACTGCGCATACTCCTCAGCAAACGAAAACCTTTGTTGCATCGGGTGAAAATTTTACATCGAGGATACTTTTATATCGAGTGCCGCACGAACAACTTTAATATTCCGGATATACGAGGTAAGAATAGAAATATTATTACGAAAATTCACCCTCTAGGTAGTGTATTTTTCAAATTTATTTAGATATTTGTTCAATTTAATTTAAAAGTTTGCCTCGAAGCATTTTGAAAATCAAGCTGAGTGGGTTTTTGGAAGAAAACAGGTCTCATTGGAATTTCAAATTTCTTCCTACAATCCTTTAAAATGGATTTATTTAATCGTCGTTTACATCGAGTTTATTTTCATTATAAAATGTCAAGTGGAGGTTTTTAGATGCAAATGAGATAATTTCATGATGGATTAAGGGAATTAAGTGAGAATTTTTTTTGAACGAGCATTCCTGCGCTTTATCGTGAATTATTTTACTTAGTTAATGAAAACAAGTAGAAGATTTTACCCACCCGGTGGTTGCTACAAAGATACTTTATCGATTTGACGAGAGGATTCTGTAAACAGTCGAGAAGATGAAATATAATTTTTTATTATCATTTGAAGTACAATTTCTATTCCAATTTTTCATTTAGACTCCTTTCAATTTTTTAAATATTCGTTTCTGTAAGAACCTTTTTCAACTGTTAAGTTTAAAAATAGAATTTTACCTTATAACTGAATTCTAAATAGTCGAAATGTCAAATGAAACTACCGTAACATGTTTTTAACCCAACTTTGACGTTGAATGGTCACCCACGCGAGTTATTTTTTATTCAAACGTTCCATTGACCCATTGAAACCTTCAATCAGACTAAAGTTCCTGCATAAAACAATATACTTAGATAATTTTGTTTACATTTATGCCAAATATTCCATAAAATTAAGTACGTTCCAATTTTTTTTTTACTTATTTTACTTAGTCATTTTTTAATTATAATTCGAGTCTGCCTTGAGGAAAATGTTAAATTTCCAACATGTAAATTTGATAGGTAGAAATTTCCATAAATAAAACAACTTTCTCATTGAAAAACAATACGAGATCTCTCGATACGAACTACGTATCTATCAAAATCTTGAAAATTCCATTCAAACAAACAAACATTGCTATAGGTAAATCCATTTCAATTATTTCGCCGAAAAACGGGACCACTTGGCGGTCGGAATTGGTAAATAAAACTCTCGGTATATAAATATTAAACAGTCGAACTGGCGTATTTTTTTCACACTATTAATCTTTTTCATGATGTGAAAATTCAAGAAGTAACTGGGTTTGGAGTAAAAATCGTTTATTTTCTGCACGACGATCTGATTCTATCCTAAGTTTACAACGTAGTCAAATAAAAGTGCATGGCTGTGGATAGAATTCGTTTAATATTTATAGCGCACAGTTAGTGGGAACTTTCTTTTCTGCGTCAATTTTTTCGTGATAAGGGTTTACTCAGCTACGTTTTTGGGTTCGTTTGGAATTTTATTATTTGCTCGAATCCTGTTCTTTTAATGTAATTGCATTAGCATTTTCATCGGTTATTTACATTTACGTAGGTACTGTTGTTTGATTCTAAAATTTTATCGTGTAATTCGCCTAGAATGGGAACGTGTTTGGGAAAACACGTCAAGTTACACCTATGAACTTTGTATGTGGGATTGTGACGCAAATTTGTAATTTTGTGAGGTGTCAGATGGATTTGTTGGGTTTAATATTTTGGATTAAAAATTTGTAAATTAAAAAAAATTGTGTGAGAGACAAAAATTTAAAGTTTTTGAATTTTTTTTTGAAGTCAACTTCAAAAAAATTGCGGTGATTTTTTCGAAGTCATTGTCTCCTAAATTTCCAGCAAATGGACATGAAAAAAAATTCAGTTACGAAAATAAAGGTTGAAGTTTCAGAATTCGGCGCCATTCGGTTTCTAGGCAGAAAGGAAGAGGGAGGGAGCCAGGGAGCCGAATGAGACTAATTTTGGAATGTTCCCTGATTTGAATTTTAGTAAAAAGAACTCACAAAATTACTGTTGGGCCCACCATCATTTCCTGGTGATCCAAAGATATATCGTAAAAGTTCAATCTTTCTCCTCGCTCGTCAGTAAAATTTTTTCTGGATCGATCTAAATAAAAAGTAGGTAGAATCGTTGGAGAGATTTTAAAGAAGTTATAATTTTCCACCACGCGATGAATTTTTCAAAAATTCATTATGGTAAAAAATTTAAATACTTACTCGAAATTTTTACACTAAAAAACATTATTGGAATTTGCTTACCAGAATCCTGCAAATATTTTATTCAAAAAGTCATTCTATTTAATTTTATCAATTTGACGCTTTTCAGTCCTCTCTTCCCTCAAATACAAGTTGGAATTGAAAATTTTTCAACATTACTGGGTGATGTATCGTTTATGATCTTTTTAAAAACGCTGAATTTAAATTCAAATTTAGTTATGCGATTCGGCTCCCTCAGCCTCGAAACCTAAACTTTTAATTGACTTACACTTTTAAGCTTTCAATTATGGACAAAAGTAATTTTTCCAGTACCGAAATCTTGTAAAAAAATTTGAATGATGGAAAAGATCAATGTGATGCTGAAAATGTTCGTCATTTTTTATTATTTGCCTAATTTGTTTCAGTCGAGCAAAAATCAAATTTGTTTTTTTTTTTACCTCGTTCTGTTTATATTGTATCCATAAAATTATTTCAAATAGGTACCTATTTTCAATGTAATTTTAATTTTTTTTGTTTTGTTTATTTTTCGTCCGATTTTCGGGTGGTTTTGCTCATTTGAAAATGTTGAAAAAATCAGGAACTTTTTTACTCCCCAGTTTGAAAGTTTTCAAATTGATTGTTACCAAATGAAGTTTGTTCGAAATTTTCGTTCTTGTGATGGATTTTTTTTTTAAACGACCAATTATTTTAAAAAATGTATGTTTTGGACCAAAAAAATATCATCTTCTAATTTTTTGAAAGACTCAATTCTGTTTAGAACAGAACTATGTACTCTTTCTTTGGCCTGGAAATTGGAAAATCTGTACAAAGTACATACGTAGGTAAGAAGAAATGATAATTTTTGAAAATGACTATGTGATCTCGTTGTTTTTTTGTTGGATTAATAATTTTTGTTAAAAGAAATTGTTCAGATCTGAAAAACACCAGGATTATAAAAATTTTTGGTGTTTTTTGGGAGGAGAAAGAGAGGGGAGGGCATTATCAGAGGTCCTGAGTTCTGAATAAGTCCTGCAGAAGTTCTGCATTTCAATTTTAATTTTTTTGACGCCTTAAAAGCTCCTACCTATTTCTAAACCTTTCGAAGTATCGACTTGGAATAATTTCTTTTCAGCTTTGCTGTTTGACTTCCTTTATCAAACTTAAGCCAGCTTTTTTTAGTCGCTAGAAATTAATTTTAATGAAATAATTCAAAAAAAAAATTATATGACAAGGCTGTTAACTGCATTATGACTTGAAAAAATAAATTTCAGTTTCTACAAAATTTTTCTAAAAAAATATTAAAATGTAGCGATTAAAAAAAATCTTGCTCTGTACTTCGAGATTCTGAATGAACAATTTAAATTTTATTTATACCATGATTTTTTTTTCATTAAAAAGTTTTGCTCGAATTTGACTCGCACCTAATTATATTTATTGCAAATGAGATTTCGACGATCCTAGTCCAAATTTATTTTCAATTCAAATTTTTCTATACTTATTTTAAATTTTTTTAACCTTCAATTTCATTTTTTAAAAGCTTTAAAATTTTCCCACGAATAAAATATTTTAAATTCGAATTTTCTTTTAAAAAATTTCCACTTTTTTCAATTTTTTTTAAATTTTTTATTTTAATGCATCTTAGTTTTTTTTTCTAATTATTTACTTACCTACAGAGTTTGAATGAATTTTTTAAAATTTGGAACTGATTTTTTTTGAAAAATTGGAGTTGAAAAAAATTCAAAAAAATATGAAGTTGAAAAAAATTTAATAAAATCAAAATTAAGAATGGAAAATTTTTTGAAAAATACAAAAAAAATTACTGCTAGAAAAATGTTTAAACTGGATACTATTTTTTTAAAATTTAGAACTGAAGAAATTGAAAAAAAATTGAACACGTATAAATTAGAATAAATTTGGACTCGAATCGCCGAAATCTCATTTGCGGAAAAATTAATTTGAAAATATCAAATTTTTATCAAAACTCTAGTCATTTTTTTCATCCTATTTTTGGATATGTGGAGCTTTCGCATAATCATAAATTCATAATATTCATCAAGCAGCTTTGATTTCAACGAACAATAATTTCATTGATGCATTTCGTCGACTCCTTCAAACAACCGAATCTCTAATTTGGGCTCGGTTTAATTTCACTACCAAATTAGCCAATCAGATCGTCAGAAATTGTACATTGGCAAAGCTAAAATTATATTTTGGGCGAGGTTCGTTTAGTTTAGGTTCGGCAAATTTCGTCGAAAAGCCTTTACGATTATAGATATAGGTACATCTAGATTTCGAAAATGGTTCGCAAAATTTATCTTAATTGAACCTTCATTTGAACAAATTCTCATCTAAGTAGGTACCTATTTATATTACACCTACCTACGCGTAGGTGTAAATTCATTTTCATTTACATGTTAAAAGCATTTTCGTCGAAGATACTTCATTATTACGTAACAACTTTACCTAATTACACACTAATTTACAAATTTATTACTTGAAATAGATTTCGCTTCTAAAATGCTTCGTGTTGCTTCTAATTAAAATTTAATAGGTATATACCTATTTCGTTGGGTACCTGGTGTTTAATTACATTACAGCGAAAAAATCTGCAAAATTATGTAATCTTATTTTTCAAAGGGATTTTTTCCATCAGTAGAAGCGACATCCTAAATTACTGAATTCGATTACTCGAAATTAAAATTTAAAATTTCAACGAAATTTAATTTTTTTTCAACGTCGAATATGATTATAAAGACGTTCTATTTACCAATGATGGTAATTTTTTATTTATTTAAAAAATGTATCTACTTTGGACGATTTTTTCCCTCACTGATTGAAATCATTTTCAAAGTTTTATCAAAAAAAAAAAAAAAAAAAACGCAATTTGAATTTAGTTTCTCTTCTGTTTGGTAAGTTATTCGAGCAGATTTTTTCCACTTCGTATAACTTATTATTTTCTTTTGAAACATATTTAAGAAGTTACACAAAAATGCTTAATTTATTTTCACCGAGAAAGAAATGGCGGGTATCAAAACAGAGAATCATTTTTATTTTTTATACTCCGCTAGGTGACTTCGGATTGAGATAGCGAATAAAATTATTGATTGGGACGTCGAATGGGAATTTTTCAATTTCCAACTGATTTATTTATTATTTATTCGCTACGGTAGATGAATCGATACAGAGTCGAGTAAATCTGGCCATCTTGAGAGAATAAATCAAAAAAGCTTTTATTTCTTTTATCGAGGCTGGGTTTTTATACGTCGACCCTAAAATAGCACAATGCTCGATATTACGTATAAAAAAGCAATTGTTCGAGAATATAACGAACGATATAGAATGAAGGAGCGTTTTCCTTGTGGCGTATGTCCCTTGACGAATGTTATTTTCAAATTAATAAACCTACGTCCAGTTGGGTCTAGATTCATTATAAATGTTAAATTCGATATATGAGGAACAACAGGTCGCGATAAAATTAGACTCAAAGTCGGCGAGTGGTTGTAATTTAATCCAGACGAAGTGTAGATACAAATACTTTTTTCCAAGTCTACATCGAAGTCTTATAACTGATTTATAAAGGCATCATCGTGCCTATAACTAAATTACACAATGATACAATACTTTGTTGATTTATCCATAAACAAGATTCTGATTCCGGTGTATTTTTATTTTAAATTCCAGATCTCCCGAGACGATGGCACAACAAAATAATCAGTTCGGGTAAGAGCAAATGCAATAATCAATGAATAATTCTCTTTACCAAATGATTACGTCTGCTATTCACTATTTAATTAACATTCGATTGAAAAGTAGCCGGTATACGAGCTAAGAAGATATATTTAATCTTGTTACAGGTTTTGCAAAGGATGTATGCATTCGAATTACGTTTTAATAATTAAAGTATTCATGATAATTTTCATCTCAGCTAGTTTCGATGTTGGTACCGTATGTGGGCTACAATCGACCGTTTTAGCAGATTTGAAACAGGTAGAAAGGGCTCCAGCTCGTATCTCTAATAAAGGTAAGCCTAGGAATTGATTTTGGCAAGTAAGGTTTCCATGGTGACGAAAATTTTTTCGCTGCAAATTCTCTCCGTCTTATAACCGAATGCAAACTATGCTATTAATATTTCCATTATGGCAATTTTTTCCTCTCGTTTGGAAATCTTCTTCTATTTGCATGGCGCCGTGCATTTAATTGATTTTTTTTCCTTTGCGATTTTTTGTTTTCAGTTAAACGAGCTCAAGAAGTTGTGATGTTTGGTAATCAACAGAATAAATTATCGGAGCATAATTATGTTCGAGCTGATAAAAGAGGTAAAGTGTGAAGATGTGGAGGAGTAGATTTTATTTTTTTTTAATTCGATTGGATTTACTTTGATTTGGAACAGTTTTGATTTAATGAGAAAATATTTTAAAGCGATAAAATGATAATATCTGGATTTAAAAATGAAAATTTGAAAAAAAAATCAATAGGTACCTTGACTTATTTATACCTAGGTAAACATTAATACCTACTTACTTTGCCTATCAAATTCCAGATCTCTTCAACCAAATCAAACACAACAGCGAATTTTCATTTTAAAATTTCGGATAAAAATGATTTTGGCTGATTATTTGAAATTTGAATTCGTAATTTGGTTCTTTATGAAATTTGTTCTTGAAACATGAGATTAATAATTCCTATGAATTTTTTAATCTTACTAGCTTGGAACTTTTTTTGGACTAAAATTAGTTCTCAAGGCTGATTTGATTGTCTTTCATTCAAATAGGAATCGTTTGAAGGGTTTTGGCTTTCGATTTAAGCGAAGATAAGGTTTTTGGAATAATAAAGTCAAAAAACGTTGCTGGTCAAAATTTTAGCCGTCCGAATTGATTTTTCAATTTTTGAAAATTTAAAAATGGCGGTTCTCAGCAAAAATGTCAGCTTTTTCTAAAAGTACATAAAATGTTTTTTGATTAAAATAACGAAAACTGGTTTCTGAACCTGACCAAACAAAAGAAATGTCTCAAAATTGAGAATCAAATTTTGAACTTGAATAAAAAATAAATCAAACGTACATCATCGAAAAACATCATAAATTCAAATTTTTAGGTTCTCAAGTTCATTTTTCGAATTCTGGCGAATTTTAGAAATTTCAAAATTATCTTATTACCCTGCAAAATATAAAAATTTGAACTAATTAACGAAAAAAGCTGAACTTTGTTTAATGTATATTCTCTTTTTGACCTCTCGAATCCATTGGAAGCTATTTCGAAACGTTTTGGAGTCGTCAGAAAGTTTTGTAATCATTTGCCAATGCTTGAGACAAGGCCATACCATAAAAATGGTTCATACTATAATCGTATATTAGGTACCCAAATTGATGACATATTTGATCGATTAAAGCACTATTTCCCAAACTTCGTAATTTCTAGTTTAAATCCATATTTTTTGGGGGGATTTTTTTTAAAAAAACTTTGATATTAATTCGGTGACAGCATGCGCATCAATGTAAAAAAAAAAACAAAACTGAAAGTTGATATGTAGATGCCTAGTTCGATATCCTATTTTCGATTTTTCAAATCGATTGGAAGCAGGCGATCATGGGTACTAAAGTTTATATGCACCTTTTTTCTTCAAAGCTGGAAAATTCCAAATTTTTTTTGACCTGTTGAAAAATTTTGAGTAGGTAAGGTGTCGAAAAGAATTGTAATTTATCGCCGAATCCGAATATGATTCTTAAAATTTCGAAAACCTTTTTTACAAATGTTGAAAATGATCGCTTGATCAGGGTTGTGTAAAATAATAATTTTAAAAAATTGTTAGGTGAAAATTTTCAAGCAATAATGTATTCATCGCCGACCCCAAATATGGCACGAAAAATTTCGTAATTTCATTTTTGACCCGAAGCCCAAAATTTGTAAAATTAGGAGTTTGAAAAACAGTTTTTATACGAGATAATTATTATTCCATAAATTAACAATTCACAACTGTTTTTTTTAAAAAAAAATTCAGACTCGGCTGCTTTTTCAATACTTTTAAAATAATTTCCTCCCCCCCCCGCCATTATCTATCTCCGAATTTGAAAAGCTATAGGTCCTCAAAGTAAAACCATTTTCTAGAAAAAAAACGAGAATTTTTTTTTTAAATTTTGACTCCTATGCAAATCGACAATCCCTACAATCCCTATGACACCGAATGTAGTGTTATTTATTTATTTTTTTTGTTTTTGACATTTTTGTAGATAGAATAAGAATTTTTTTTGGTAAATTTAGTGACCCTTTTTCACATTGATTCTCATTGAAAAGTTCAAAGGCACTGAAAATATCTACCTACCTCGATCTATTCTGTCAACATTCCTGCCAGATGAAACTTTCAGATCTTATCTTAGGAAAAATGTTGATTTTAAGAATCCCTGAAAAGCTACATACTAAGAGCTGTTCACTCTAAAAGTATTATTTATTTATTTTCAATAAAAATGTATTGGCGTCCCAACCTTGAAATTTAATTTGAAATCTTGATTTATAAATGTTAGCTTCAGTTGGGGGGGGGGGGAGGAGGGAAGAGGAAAGGGAGATAATTTTGGGAACCCTTGAAAAAATTGAGCGAAAATCGACGAGTTTAATAATTCTAAATCCCTTCATTGCTCAAAAAATTTACCCCTGTTACACTTGGTTTTAGTTCGTAGATTTTTAGAAAAAAATTTATGCAGTGGTTCCTAAATAAATTTTCTAAATTTTGTACTTTGAGGATTCGTGGCTTTCATAATTCATAGGAACTTTTCAAGAGAATCAATGCCTGATTTTTAAAAGGGAAACAATTTTAGAGGACATTTAAAATCGTACCTATTGGTTTACTTCTCTAAATTATCCTTATAATTGATACCTCTTTAATTTCCAATACTCAAAAATTGACAAAAATATTTTCCAGAATAAATTTAAAAAAAAAAATTCTATCGACTGGTCTTATAAATTGCTTTTTCTGCCTACAGATATTCCAAACATTCCAGTACCTGACGTACCAAATAATTTAGATAAAGATGATACCGATGAATCAATCCCATATGAAGCAATCGAACGCTTACCTGTTTATTCGCAATTACCAGCTTATCAACAATTACCTTTGCATTCCAATTTGTACTTTGAACATCCAGGTAGGTAGTAGGTACTAACCACACTAAAAAAAATCAATCAGCTGTTTTACTTTCCCTCAACAATAAAATTCATATTAAACTACTAAATTCGTTTTTCCAATAGAAGTCTACGATGTGGAAAACATGTACGAAGATCGTCAAAAAAGAAATATCCGCAAAAGATCTCCACTAAAACGAAGGTAATATTCCTAATTCTGTATCCTATCAACTTACAAAGTTGTCGTGTGAATGTTTAACACTCTCTGCGTCTAACCACCGAACAAATTTACTCTCGTAGTACACTTTGGATTAATAATTAACACTCGATGAATCTCAATCTGAACTTTTCTCCTATTAAATGGAAAATTCATAAGAATAGAGTTTCCAGCGTATTTTATAATGTATGGTTTTATTATTAGGGTTATGTAAGCCTATTCCCACACATCGTGACGTACAAATTAGCGGTATTAAAGTTGGCTGAATTATGTACAAGGATTGTCTTTCACTTTGACAATACGTAGGTATCGTGTTTTCTGTCGAGCCGAAATTTCACGCTTTATTGGAGGTTTGCTGGCTTTGACAGATGAAGATAAAAAATATTACGTATAGTTTTGAAATTTGAACAATTTTTTTTGTCATGAAAATTTCCCATCATTTTTTATCGATTAGGTGTAATTTGAGGTAAAAAATATGCGCATTTTTTAGTGCAAAAGAAAAACGACGTTAGTAATAACGTCAATATTCATTTTTCAAAATCAATTTCGACAGTGAAATGAAATTACCGAGCATCAGTTGTCTTCTTTTTAAAAATTTATTTATAAAACGATACGAATATGTTCAAGTTTATGTAAAAATATTCATAAATATTTTGTTTTAGTGATCGAGTATTCCGTTCAATTTCCGAAGACAACGGCCGAATAAAACGAGAATCTCAACTAGACCCCGAAGAATTACTTTCTCTATTAGCAATGTGGGAAGCCGAGCAACGTCGTAAACATCCCTCAGATCCAAGGTACGTCAAACATTCTGTAACCAGAAAAAAACCCTTTTCTACAACTCAAAAGTGTTTTACTCCGCAGACCTCAAGTTCATTACGGCCAAACCGAATACGAACCATACACAAACGAAGCTTTGAACGAAATTGAAAACGATGACGTAGACAGCGAAGGTAAATAAGCACTTGATTAATTTCCACAACAGCTGCGTACTTTACTCATCAATGTTTATACATTAAAGGTAAAATGTCAAACGATAAATTTTTTTTCAGGTACTTGGTTAGACGAGCCATTATTTCCTCACCGTTACAACTTGAAACCGCGATTTTATCCGCCCTACAATAATTTGATTCCGAGTCGACAAGCGAGAAGATACAGTTCGGTAATTTTTCTTTAAAAACTGAAATCGAAATTATAGTCATTTACACGGGCCGACGAATAAAATCTATAAATATGATTTGTTTATTTTCACCTTTTTGCTCGGTTCAAAACAAACACCGTATAATTTTAAGATCGATAAGTGCTTTTGACGGGGAAGTTTTCATATTTTTTGATAATTTCTCAATCGTGTGAAATAACGTTGATAAAATATTGAAACATTATTGATTTTGAAATTAAAACGAGACAGGGTAAAAATTCTAATTTAATGTAACATTTGTTTTATTAAAAAAATTATTCGATAACGATGATTCTTGAACATGCCCAAGTTGATTTCGATTTCATTCATTTCTGCTGCTGCTGCAAAAAAACACAATTAATTAATTTTTTAAATTATTTTACAGGATAATGATTATACGCGAATGCTATCACAATTGGCGCAAAATGATCGTCAGTATGATCAACGTAGTCCATTCCAAAAAAGATATATTCTATAAGAACGGTTCGTTATGATGTACTTTAACTAAATTAAAATTCCGTTCAAAAGTGTGTTTTTTTACGTTGTAGGTGTTACCATAACGATCAACTAGATTGATCAAAGTAAAAATTTATTTCTATTTTAATTCTCAAATTTATACTATCAACACTTAAATATTAATTGCACTAAGGACTTGCGCCGTTTTACATCGAATAAAATAATTTTAATTATTATTTACTTTCTTACCAAAATTATAACTTACCAAATAAACATTTTTTCTTTATTTTTATTCATTTGTTCTACGTCGTTGTCAGAGATGATATGCTAACGGTGACATCGGATACTTTATCGTTACTGGGCGAGCTCAATTTCGTTCTTTTTACGCTGGGTTCTTCGTCATCATCTTTGTTGGAAAGTTCTACGGTGATGGCTACTTTGCCATATCTTCTGCCGACTGTAATAAAATTATTTGTAATTTTAGAGTATGTTATTATTAAAAAATTACCCAATTTTATTTGCATAATTTACCAGCAGTCAGTATCAGCAATTTACAATTTCGAGTTAGTGAACATTTCGACTGTTCTTCGCTGAGGCCAAGTAGTAACCCTCTGTACTCAAAATAAATTGAATTAAAAAATAAAGTTGAAAAAAAATGAATTAACTATTAAATGGAAAACTACCACTTACAAATTTGCCACATCGAAAGGATTTCTTAAATCGAGATAATGATTAGCTCCACTAGAAATTATCACATTCTAGAAATCAGAAGTATATTGGAATCTTTTTGTGAATATGAAAAATTAATTTACTGGAATTCAAATTACTTTTGATTTTCCATAAATATGAAAATACTGAGCCATTGTAATGGTTTCTTGTCGTTTAGCAGATGATTTCAAAGCTTGCGAATAAGGTATTTCGAAATATCCATTTCTATCGATCAACTGCTTGTGTAATCTTCGATTCGGTCTGTAATTGGTAACTTCGATTTGAAATGATAATAAATCGATGGAATTGTTGCTACAAGCGTGCTATAGAATAATAAGAAAAATATCAGAAAGAGATGATTTCGGTAGAAATTCATTATTAATGAGTATCACTATTACCTGATAAGCTACATCGGTTGTGGGTAGAGCAGCAGTTATATCGTAGGATTTATATTCTTGAGATGCAAACTAGAATTCATTCGATAATAGAAATATGACAGTATATAATTTAAACAATATAAAATGATTTACCACTTGTTTCAATTGATCCGGCTTCGAAAATATAATCGTGATTCTAAGAAATACTTTCAATTTGTCCGAATATTTCTGTAAATTGGAATTCAATAAAATATAAACTAGTATAAGAATAGAAGATAATACTCCTTTATTACTTACAGAGATCAATTTTTTCTGAGCATCGACTAATTCTTTTGGAAGTATTACTAAATTTGAGCTATCTTCGTTGCCCTTCTTCTTTTTATTGGGTATCTTTCCATCGGTTTTACTAACATCAACGGTCCAGTTTAGAGCAATCACTTTATACCCATCTATGAAGAGGTAAACAATTGAAGCATAATTCGTACAAATGGTATAAGTCAAAGAACTGTATATTTGAAAAGGGACTCAAGTGTAACTTTATTTACAAAACAATAAAGTCTCTTTTCTCATATACAGTTCTTTGACTTATACCATTTGTACGAATTATGCTTCAATTAATTTAGTGAAATGAATACAGAAAAAGCACAGAATATTGTAAAATTATCAGGAATTACAATCGATGATTCGTTGAGTGAGACGATTATCAGCATTATGGGCAATATTCAGGTCGCAAAATCCACTGATGGTAGGAAAGCTCATGTTACAATTATTTAAAACAATATTTCAAAAGTAACTTTTCATTTTGTAAAAATCTAAAGCAACTCTAAGCACATGGCACGAAATTGTTATCAGCGGAGCGGAGGATATTTATCAACAAACACATTCGTTTGGTTAAAGATCCAGCTAAAGTGCAGCTTTTAATATTTCGGTCAAATTCGCTAGTTTTCGGTGATATTCGTTATCTCTAGTTTCGAAAAATTTCGATTTCAACAATTTTTCAACTTTCAAAAAAAATAATAATGAATAAATATATACGCGTACCTTGAGCTTTAAATTTTTTTTCCAAGTTTGCAGGTTCATAATTTTTTTTTAAAATACAAGTACCTAAATTACCTAATTAATAAGCTCTTTATAAGGTAGTGGGATTCATACAGCATACTTCAATAAACCAATTTTAATTTCCTTCACTTTGGTACTCAATAAAATGGTAATTAATTAATTAATCAATTAATCATCGAATGACTTCATCTACTAACATAACGTGATTTAAATATAATTGCATTGGTTTAAATGATTTTCAATAAAAATAAAAAAATGTAAAATGATCAATACGTAAAAATGTAATCAAAAATTATAAAAACAATTGACTATGAAATCGAGTGAAACATAAAATTTACGAAAATTTGCACAGACAGAAGACACACAATTCAATCAACCACTCAACATCGTACTAATTTCTACGAGGTAAATACAAATTTGCACAGAAAAATCGATTGCAAATAAAAATAAAATTAAGTTAGAACATGAAAACAATTGACTATAAAATCGAGTGAAACCCAAAACTGATGAAAATTCACGCAGAAACAACAAGCACACACCATTCAATCAACTACTTATAATTAAAACGGACTAATATTTCTTCGAGTTAAATACTAATTGATTTACCAAAATCGTTAGCAAATAATGCAACATTCAACAAAATAATTTAAAAATTCAACACTCAATTCTCCTACATAAATACTTACGCTCACAGATGATCAGGAATTACCGAAATATAATACGAGCTTCCAAAAAAGCCATGTACAAATACGGACACAATAATTTAACTTCTTCTTTATCAAAATGACATATATCTTCGTCTCTAGTTCGACCTTTGATTCTTAAACCGAGCGTCAGTGATCCTTGATTGGATGGAAACGCTCCTAGAATTTCGATCTCGCTATCAGCATGTTCTAATAATTCTTTCTTTTTCTCAAAATCGGCAGCATCTGTGAATGTATCAATTGAACTGGGACTAGGAGACATGTTACTTATACGTAAGCGTCCACATTGCTCAGTCATTTCAGCAATACTGGTTGCGCGAGATTTCACAGATTTAAGTATTTTATGCTTTCCGTCGATTGATTTGCTTCTTCGGTGTTTTTCAGGTGACTGACTCGCTTCAAATTCGTCTATCAAGGGTTTTGCTGCAATGCAATTTTCAAGCGGTTCCCACGAATCATGCCATCTGACAAGATAGTATATTTTACCATCGAGTTCTCGCTTTCCTACGATTCTCTTGGCTCTGTATTCTTCGACGGACCTACGATCAGATGTTCGTAGTTGATCAATTTTTACATTATCGCCAGCTTTTACATATATTTGCAATTTTGCATAATTAAATGAACTATTACAAAGTGGAAATGAAATTTGAACTTACAACATGTTGACCACTTTGGCACTAAATTATCCACGGATATCACTACGGAAATGAATTTTAGTCACTGTATAATAGGCCAAATTTTACGCCGGAATCCACGTGCACTACAACTGGTGTCTGACTATTTAAGAAGAACATTGAACAGGGATTGTTTGACAATTTGACGTTCGAACTATTCATATATTTACTAAGATAACTCTTCGTTTCTGTTTCTGTACTAATTTACTAATGCAACGCGAATCCAAGCAGAGATAACTGAGATAAGGCCGCGATAGTCGATAACTAAAGGTTGAAAGGGAAAAATACTGCAACAAGTCAGCTGTACTCAACTCACAACGTTTATTTTACGAAAAGAATTGATAAGAAAAGTTTCGCACTATTGTGTGGGGGAAGGAGGGGGAGAAAGGAAACTGGTTTCTGTTCAACGTTTACATACGCGGGTGCAGGGGTGCTCAAACGATCCTTAATTTACAACATCATTTTGGGTGCTCGGCTCGTTTTGAAGGTGTTCGTTTGCCTTCGTTGAACTTCGTGTAGAAATTTTTTCTAAAATAGGGAGAAAAATTTAAAATTTAAAATTACGAACTCAGAAGTAAGTAAGTCGAAGTCGATAATCAATTGAATTGAAATGTAATATAATAAGTTATTATGTTTTAAAATTTCAACTTCAGACAGTTATTGTGAAAAAAAATTAGCCCTCGGCTATGCTATTAGTCTGGAATCTGGATTGACTGAACACTTGGGAAAAATGATTGGTAAGGTACATTTATAACAATTTCTTTCGGAGTAAATTTCATTTCATTTAATAATTGAATCGCTTCTATTGTATTTTCGTTTGTCATTTTTTTATTTAAAATTTTTATTTTTACGATTTCAATCAATTGGGATTTGGAAACCGACTTACTTCGTTACTTTATTTCCCAGTATCTAATCTACCCAACTAAAGAGTCTGTAAAAAAAAGAAAAGAAAAACAACGATAATCCATTTTGAAATTTGAACTTCAGAATAGTCATTGTGAAAAAATGAAAAATAGACCCTAGGAAAAAATCTAACTTTTTCTATGGATTGACCAAATCCAGGTTTGAAAAGTTAAAAATAGATAATACTCAGTATTGAAATTGAAAATTTTCTCGATACAAATTCATTTTTGTTTCATAAATCACAATATGTATTCATTATTTTCTTTTCCATTTTTCAATAATCACGAAAAAATAACTACCTATAACAAGTACAACAAAAGCAAATGAACGCCTCCGACGAGTCGAGCACCCAAAGTACTGTTGTAAATTAAGGATAAGTCCATGAACTTCCGAACAAGGGTGAGTTAAAAAATAATCTAGATTTTTTACATCAAAAGACACCATTTTAGAGGATTAAAATGAACTATCCTACCGAGATAGACCCTTTTAAATATAAAAATTGTTCAAAATTCCATCAATGGTTTTCATTTGACGCAAATTGAAAATAAATTCGTTACGAAACTTCAAATCATCTAATAAAAATTTCACGAAATAAAAATTTTATTACTAATATATTTCACAGAACATACAAAAAAAAATCAACACTTATACACACATACTTACATGGGTTCATATTAGAACACCTGAAGCAAGAATTTTAAAATTGTAATAAAATTATATGTAGGTATTAAGGTAACAAGAACGTATTTCATACTATTTACATAGTGAAGTATGTAATATTATAAAACATTTGCTATATTTAATGTAAACAACGGAAATACTCAATAATAAAATATGTCTATTTCGAATTAAATTTTAGTTGATCCGCAGCCCGCAGCATCCTGATAAAAATTTCATAAATTTGTAATCGATTCTAAAAAAAAAAGAGGAAAAAACGAAAACAACTTAAAAGGAAATAAAAAAAAGGAAACTAGGTCATAAATCACATATGATAATATTCTGCTTTCGAATTTTCCATAAACTTCGTAAACGGAGATTAAAAAATAACTTATTTTATAGATTTGGTTAAACCGAAAGAAAAAATACGATTTATGATCCGCTGCGAAAAAAATAAAACAAAAAACACGCAGTAAAACTTAATGTAATTAGAATCACTGAGATCATTTGTGATAAATTTCGGATGATGGGGCCTAACTGATGGAATCCGTACTCGTGTAGTTTAAAAACTTGTCACTTTTTAAAATAAATTCATGTTTCCGCGTTACTTATCCGTTTTTCTCTCTTTCAGGTTTTTATTTTTATTTTCGGTATCACAGCTCATTAACGAATTTTCGATGTAATACTACAAACATTATAATAAATCTGTAACAAAAAGAAAAGAAATCGTCATTAGTTTACTATTTTTTTTTTCAACTGATAAAAAACTTCTCCAAATACCTAATTTTAAAGCTTAAAATAAAATAGATGCCGAGAGAGGTATCCCAAATAGGAGTAAAATTTCGGATCAAAAATACATCACAGAAAATTTCAATATCTAAATTTTGGAAAATTCAAAATCTTCAAAGCCTTTGAAAACATGGAATGTAGGCGAATTAATAACGAAATATTCATGTAAAAAAATAGGTGTATTGATTCCCATTTTTTATTTCATTTGGATACATAAAAATTAAAAAAAATAGTTTTAGCTACCTACTGAACACCAAAGACCAAAAAACAAACATGGTATTTTAAATTCGAAAATCGAACATTGAAAATTGAAATTCAAAATAATATCTGATGTCAAATATTAAAAATCAAAGTTGATTGAAAATATTGAATTCAAATATCTCACGTCAAATTTCAAAAATAACCAGAAGAAATGGGACCAGTGCAACCATTTTTTTTCTTAATGGGAAGTTTTGTTCGTTTTACGCAATACGAAAACGATTTTTAATTTTTTTCATCACGTACTATATTTAAAAAATTTTTCCATATCAAAAAGTTTTTTTTAAAAATAATTTTGTAATTTTTGCTACTGGTTTGATTTTTGAGATAAGTACCTACTACCTAGTACCTACAACGATTTGAAAATTTCAAAGCTGCGTAACTCAACGAGAGATGGTTCAAACTTCAAAAGAAATTGAAAAATTTTTGTTTATACCCTTTATTGACTAGAAGCCACAGAAAAAAATTTCCACTCCTAATCTTGATAACAATGCGAGAAAGGGGGGAGGTTTAAAAATGTTGACAACATTTTTTCTCCATGTAGTCCAATTTTTGACCTTTGAATTATTTAAAAAGTTTTTTGGGGCGAATTCGACCCCTTATCCTATCACATCCTTAAGTATGCCTTATTTTCAACCACCAGATTTGATTGGGAGCAATTTGGAGACGTTTTGGAAGCGTTTTGGAGTCTCCAGAAAATTTTGAAATTTCCCATAACTGAAAAAAAAAACTTAACATTGTTTATATGAACTGTAGAAATTGAAAATTACTGAATTGGAGATCTATTTGATTTATTAAAGATAAAGGCAAACAGTTTTAAAAATTGTGATCTCCAGTCCAAATTCATATTTTTTTTAAATTCTATTATTTTTTTCTCAAAAAATCGAATGTAGGTACCAGGGTACCTACGTCTATTTATACTGAAAGTGAATTTTTAGATTTTCGTGAAGAATTTTATACCAAAAAATATGAGTTTGACCCGAAAGTCACGAATGTAGGGAAATTGTGCTTCAGTCAATCAAATATGAAGATCACAGATATGAGGAATTTTCATTTCCAGATACTGAAGTCCATATGAACCATATCTACCTATGGGATTTTTTTCAGCTATAAAAAATACCAAAATTTTCTTGAGGCTGTGAAAAGCCTCGAAATCCATTCCAATCGATTCTGAAGGTCGAAAATGGGACACCGACCTTTAAAATTTTGTCGTTGATTAGATGAAATTTTCATATCTTGCTGAAACATAAAGTATTTATTATAATCATGAATTTTCAAAAATTCGCCAAAATTTGATAAACGAACTAGATATTGATCCTTTTTGATACTTTTTCATTAATTTGAGATACCTCCTGAAATAAATTCCAACTCGATAATCCACCTACCATAATTTGTACCCTTCACTGCGCACACAAATGTCACCTCCTTGGCAGCGAATAATTGGTAACCATCAGCGAGCAAAGTGTCACTAGGCAAATGGTGATAAGACGAGAAACCATCCTGTTCGGAGATCCGCCATGAATGGCCGCTGGAAACTCACCTACTTCATTAGACAAAAAACGATCTTTCATTTAAATTCCAATACATAGAGAAAACCCATCTCAGCGAAAGGAACGATTCGTAAAAGAAACATCTTTTCCCGGAAAATACCATCACATAACAAGTCAATAAAAAGATAAACATTTCAATCCGTATAAGTTGATCTGGCACCCATAAAATTGAACGTAATTTATGGAGGAACATGCTCGTAACATCTTGCAAACGGAGGCCACTCAATTTTATAAAATCTACGCCAACTGATCCGCTCAATATTTTTTTCTGCGCTTTTGAATAAAAAATGAAGAAAAGAGATTGAAAGTTTATGTGTCCGAAAATAAACACGATTTTGTAATGGTTTGCGAATTCATGTTTTTCTTGCATTTCGTTGACCCTTCTCGGTTGGCGAAAAGGGTTAGGCTGTTTTCTTCGCTCGAATATGGTACTTTGTAGGGTTTTTTTCAGTACCTACGATGTTCGAATTTACACAAACGTAGGTATGATTTTGCTCGTAGGTATTTAATTTTTCACATTAATTATAATCCGGAAAGATTGGACAGATTTTCAACATTTCAAACGTTGAAAGATTTTAGCAAGTTAATTCGTTGTCTAAACAACGACAAAGTAACATGCTTCCGGTCGCTTTTACCCATTTCCGTGATAGTAACGAGTCGAACCGCAAAAGCCACATCGAAATATTTAAATTAGTTTCGCCTTTTATAATTACTTAGTAAGTATCTGTGCAGTGATTTGGTTGGGTTTTGTTCAAATTTATAGTGATGTGGTTGTAATTCAACATTATAATAGAGGTAAATAGGTATAGATGTAGGTATTCAGATACAACAAATAGGTAAGATATCTACATTTTGATCTTTTACGAATCTCGAAAGAAATGGCACACGTATATATTTCTGATTATTTCGTAACAGAATTTAACACTTCAAAGATTAACAGAAATGCGGATTATCGATTGTAAAAGCAGCTTAACTCAAAGTACGATAATTGGACCGCAGTAAGCGATAAGTTTGCTTAATGAAAATACCGAGACGGTTATTTCCAGTAATTAATGCGGAAAAGATTAACAAACTTTTTGATCAACGAGGGGAAGTTTTTCTTTTTTCTAATGAAATATGACGCAAGTATACTGCGGTGCACCACAGTAAAAGCATATAGAATTCAGAGCTGAATTTATTAAATTTTGAGGTAAGTATACATTTATCTTCATATCAACAGCGCCCAACTGGAAATAATTTCCCAAGTGTATTAATTTTTACTTATAGTCCAGATTGATACGGTTTGGATTTTGAAAAGAAAATATTTTGTAATTTTAAATTTTTTCGGAAAAATTCTACATTTGGAAAAATTTGATGATTGAGAAAGATTTTCAAACCACCAAATCTGACATAATCACGACAATTTTTTTTTCATTTTCTGAATAGAGATGCTTTATTTAGAAAAAAAGATGTAATTACACCAGAAAACGAAAATTTCCAGAAAAAAATATCTACTATAATCGAGAAATTAACTCGAATTTTGAAATCCACTGATTGCCTATGAACAACAACTAAACATAGGTAACTAACGCAATCCTATTTCAATTTAGAAAATATCTTCGTTAACGATTAACTTTTTCAAATAAAAAAGTTTTAATAGGTAACTTTTAAAATTTTAATTTAAAACAGTCAGACTGAGAATAAAGAAGAGGCAAGAGATGCAAAGGAAAGGGAAGGGGGACGTAATAACTTTATTTTGCAACTTAGACCTTATTTAATTTTTATTGAGCAAACATAAATGAAAAGAGAATAAAATATTATTCAAGGAAAAATTTATACTCACTCTCTACAACACAGGTAAATGAGTCCATTGGTAGAAAGGACAACACATAGAAAAAAAAAGGGATAAAATATCAAAAAACATATTTCAGTAGTACAAAAATTATTACTTTATAATTTGTATTTCAAATTTAAAAAAAAAAAACTCAAAAAGGAAATCGTCAAGTCGTAAAAAACAACTGGAAAATGGGCAACTTTTCGAAAAAGAAGGAAAAATATTTTTGTTCCCAATTTCCGAATTTGAAAAATATTTTAGCGAACGAAAATTAAAATCACAAAATAACCTCCAAATTTTAACTGTTTGGCGATTCTAAGTTCAATATTTTTCAATTTCTTGAATTATTATTATTTTTTTTTTCAAAACTGTACTTACCCAATCTTACAATTTTTCTAATTCTAAATTTTCCAGGTTTCAACTTTTATTGATTTTTCATTTTTTTTTTAAATTAAAGAAACCTGAAGTTGAATTTCTTTCAAAAAGTTCAAAGCTTGAAAATAATTTTAAGTTAATATTGAACAACGTTTGAAATTTTTATCGGCCAAAATTGCAATACCTAATAATTTCAAAAACAATTTTTTATGACAATGCTGGCTTTTTTCTTGCAAACAATCTCATTTATGAAGTTGGAAAAAATGTTGAAAAATTATAATTGAAAAGTTTTGAGAAAACTTATTTACCTAGATATGTACCATTGTGAAAAATTTAGACTTGAATTTTTTTTCAACTTTGATTAATTAGTTAGAAATAATTTAGGTAATTTAAAAATAGGTACTCTCTCATTTAATACCTAAATAAATCAGTGAAAATTATTGAAAATCAGTGGAAAACAGTCAGAACTGCAGAGTACTAAATCAGCAGTGAAAAAATTTCACTCGAAGCAAAAAGTGAAAAAAATTGCTGGAAAATCAGTGTAATTCATGTGAGCTTGTTTTACGGATCTCCGTAGGTTGGTGAGCGTTTTTTTTTCAGTCTCCATTCCGACGTGTTTTTTTCAACTTCAAAATTTTTCTTGACGAGGTATAAATTTTTTACAAAATTTTTTTTCAACTTCAAAATTTTTCTTGACGAGGTATAAATTTTTTACAATTTTTTTTTCAACTTTAAAATTTTTCTCAAAGAGGTCTAAATTTTTTACGAAATTTTTTTTTCAACTTCAATTTTTTTTAATGTGTTCTAAATACTTTTCCAAACTTTTGTTACCTTGACAAAAAACTTCAAAGTTTGGAAAAGTATTTAGAAGTTTAGAACACGTCAAAAAAAATTAAAGTTGAAAAGAAATTTTGTAAAAAATTTAGACCTTGTCAAGAAAAATTTTGAAGTTCTGTTTAAAAAAACCGTCGAAATGTGGACTTAAAAAAAAATCTCTCACCAACTTACGGAGGTTCGTAAACCAGGCTCAAATGTGAAATTCTTGAAAAAATCAACAAAAATTTATGCTTAAGATCAAAGAATTATCTTAAAGTTTTTTCCAGTATTTTTTCACGAATTCGAAATGAAAATTGAAATCAGTGTTTTTTCACAATGAGTGTAAGTACAACAAAATTTCAAACCATTTTTTTTCTTACCGACACAACTTCTATGAAGTTTAAACTGCTTATTGACCATTAAAAAGTATTTTTCACATTAAAAAAATTATTTTCATCGATTTTATTGAAAAATTTTTGCAACACTATTGTTAGCTATATTTTATAAAAATTGTGAAATTCACAATGCAATTTAAAAAAACTGTCTTGAAAATGTGAAAAATTTTCTCAGAATTCATTTCTAGCGACCAAACCATTTTTGGCTCAACTTTGAGCATACCTATACCTACCAGACCTACCTACAAAACGAAAGATCTTATTATAGTCGGTACAACGAAAGATGGAACTTTTCCCCTACTTGGCGGTCGAGGCGCGCTACAACTGAACGCGAATTCAAGCAAGATAAAACGTATACGCACGTTGCGACTTCAAAAAATTTTTCAACTTTTTTTCAAATTTTTTTTTCATTTTTTTTAATAATGTTTCACTAAATACTGAATTTTGTTATAAATCGGTGTATTTTTTTAAAAATTGCCAAGTATTATGCCATTTATTTACAAATTATGTTTGAAAAGATGCGTAATATTTGCAACAAAATCTCACTTTCGCAACTTTGAGCTTTAATAACTTTCGTTCGGTTATCGGGAAAACTTTCAAACCTACGCCATCTTGTAGAGAATTCAACGTAGATCACTTTCCCTACCTCAAAACCCTATGTCCTCACTCAAAATTTCGAGCTATTTTAATGTAAAGTTGAAAAAACGCGTATTATTTGCAACAAAATCTCACTTTCGCAACTTTGAGCTTTAATAACTTTCGTTCGGTTATCGAGAAAACTTTCAAACTTACGCCATCTTGTAGAGAATTCAACGTAGATCACTTTCCCTACCTCAAAACCCTATGTCCTCACTCAAAATTTCGAGCTATTTTAATGTAAAGTTGAAAAAACGCGTAATATTTGCAACAAAATCTCACTTTCGCAACTTTGAGCTTTAATAACTTTCGTTCGGTTATCGAGAAAACTTTCAAACTTACGCCATCTTGTAGAGAATTCAACGTAGATCACTTTCCCTACCTCAAAACCCTATGTCGTCACTCAAAATTTCGAGCTATTTTAATGTGAAGTTAAAAAAATGAGTATCTGATAGAAACTCATTCAATACATCATGCCTTGGTTTGAGAGTACCCTGATTTCCAGCGCGTTGGTTGGTCCGTTGATTTTTCGCGTGGTGGGGGTAGATAGGGGAAAAGTTCCAACTCTCGTTGTACCGACTATAATATGGTTGAAAATCTTCACTTTTTTTATGAATCCTTAGCAGAATGATGATAAAATTTTCTTCATAATTTGTTTCTGATTACCTATTCATAAAAAAAAACCGTGAAGTTTTCCAAAGATAAGATAAAGTTAGCTACTGCATGATCAGATCAAAGCGAATTTCATAAATTTGAATATCACATCTTAAAATTGGCTACACTGATCGAGAAAATACTCAAAATTTTCTTCATTTTATTTTTTTAAAAAAAGGTAAAATTACCAGACTTGAAAAAAAATTTAAGGTCAATGAAAACTTCACAATTTGAGATTTCGCGATTTGCAACTTTTCGTCCTCTCGGTAGCAAAATGAGTTTTAATCTGAGAAGGATGGCAATGGTTCAGAGAGACGTAAAAATTTAAATTGCAGCTTTTCAGCTTTTTAATCCTGTTCTACGAATCTCACGTGATTTTGACTAGCTTAAAAAACAAAAAAAAACGAGGTTCTCTGAAGGAAGTGCTCTTTGAGAACCCCAGCTCCCCTCTCCCTTCCCCCTTCACCTAGCGGACTCAATTTTTTTTTGGATACCCTCCGAGAGTGACCCAAAACCTTATAGAATTTGATCAAAATTCGAGGTATGTTTTTTTCCCGCACTTCACCTAACTGGGTTACCTCTTTTGAAGACATACTTCAACCCGGGTCATTAAAAAATTATCGCGTTATTCAAGTTGCCTAACGAATTCGCCGTAAATATGCATGAATCGTGTATTTACGTTATTACGGCGAATCAGTTAGGCAATTCTATTAACTTGATTTCATCAACTCGAATAAATGGCAAATGGCTTTATTTTTTGCAAATCTACCTGCTCGAAGGAAGGTGAAAATTAATTTTTACCTACCTAAGCTATTTTTATATCCTCTAAAGAAAATCAAAAATACTTGTCTACTCAACAAAAAATCTAAATTCAGCTGGAGACTCCAGAATGACTAGACTTGATAAAATTCGGTTTCGAGACGTCGATGTAAAATAAGGACCTCATTTTCGTCAATTTTATTGAATCGTTTTTTCAAAGATATCACATTTTCCTAGAAAAATTTACAACTCCAAATTCTCAAAAATTCGCCACGAATGGAATAATCAATTCGGATAGCTTTAATTTCGGTTAGACGTTCCGGAACAAATTCTCTTTTCGAAAATTCCACTTTTGCTCAAATCGAAGGCAAGATACTTCGACTGATTTCCTAGTTAGAATAAGAAAAAAACTTATTCACACATCAACAGTTTCCCGAACTCATTTTCCAGAAAAAGAATCCGAATTGAAAAATAAAAGACTAAATCACCCGGATAAATTAACCGATCACCATTTGATAAATTCAACTTGGCGAAAGGAATTTGCCAAAGGCTGCGAAAGCTTCATCAAGCGTCGATAGAACACTAGGGGTGGTAATTTCCAAGAATAAATCACTAGAGCAATTTAATTTTCAACCCTTTGCGAGACGTTTTATCGGTTCGATGACATTACGTCGAGAGATACTTAAACTATATTCTGTAAATAAACGATATCGCCACCTTCGTCTTACACCACCCCATACAAAATTCAAAAAATAATTTTTTCTACAATTTACATTTGTTATTAAAATACATCTTTTTCTTTTCTAGCTATGTGGAAATCTTAGGACGACGATGGTGGTTTCTCGAGATGCTTTTTTTTTGATATTTTCGCAGTTATATGTACGTAAATTACGCGAGGACGATAAATTTTATTTATTTACGACATCTTGCAATGTCAAAAGATTGGATTATTTTGTTTCCGCATTCGTTAAGACTTAGATATAAATAACAATACAGAGGGGCTCGGAGGGGAGCCCGGGTTGAGGGTCAGGTTTTCCAGTAATCTGTGTTAAAAACGCAGAAGCTCTAACGACGCTAGCTTTCGACGAGCTTTTACTACAGACAAAAGAAGAGTACAGCTTAGTTCTCGTCTTTGCCGACAATTTATCTACGTTTTTGCCCGGTGCCGGTGTCGGTGCCGCTGCCATGCCGGTGTGTTTTAAAACGAGCATCGTTTTGAAATAACCGAGAAGGGTTTCATGACGGCCGCGTTAACAAGTTTGATTATTTGCCAACATGCTGTTCTTCTAATACATCGCAGAGGAGAACGCAATTTAACTTATATGGACTTATAACAAGACTTTCTTCAAGTTTGTAACTTGTTTTTTTTTCTCCTTTTGCTTCAACTTTTATCATGAAATTTATCGTTATTACTTATCCTGCTTATATCACTTTACCGAGTATCACCCCGACGATAAATGGATTCGAGCCGAAATTTCGGTACCGTTTGGTACCACACTCAAATCGTTTCGCCCTTATAAATCGTTCCTTTCGAAGAGAAAAATAAAATACACGTGTCCATCTACCATTTAGTATGTGTAATGTAATCGACTGCGTTACTAAATGATCCACTGTACAAGAGTATGTGCCGCTGTGGTGTGTCTGTGCATGAGTTATTTTCAGTGTTGACATAACCACACCTTCGCTGAAATTGCTCCTGCAAAAAGAAAAAAAACCGTCGAAATAAATACACGAGAAACGATCAGACACAATTTTAGACCGAGTCGAAGGCTAGGGCTTGTATTAAATCAGTGTTGAGAATTTTAGAGGTTTGATTTTATTGGGATGGTTTATCTTCTTCTAAAAATATAATTCCCAAAATTATAACCCCTAAAAATAATTAGGTGTTGTGAATTGACCTGCCCTTCCATTATAGAACTCAACATTACATAGAATAACATTCTAAAAATAGTGAAATGTTTCTGGAAAAAATTATGAAAAATTGTCAAATACTCAACAAAGTTTTGTAAAATTGAAGTTTTTTCAAAATTGATACAAATTTTTTATAAAAATTGCCAAACTTTTCTGAACTTTGTTGAAATTTTCAAAATTTTTCATTCTTGTTCGATACTGTGGGATTTTACAAAAGTATCTACAAACTTACAAACAAGGAAATGGGATTCCACCCTGGAGTCAGAGTCAAGAGTCAAGATCATAGATTGCCTCCTGAGCATAGGCGCACCCAGAAATTAATTAAGGGAGGGGCTCAGAATTTGAGAAAAAATGGGGAGGGGGTCAAATTTCAGAATTTATTGAGAATTTGGTGATTTTTGACTGAAAAATCAATCAAAAATTGTCAAGTTTTGAAAGAAAAGTATTAAAATACTGTCCGAGCGAAGCGAGGGCGAAATTTTTTTGAAAAAATATACTTTGAAGAGCAAAAAAATTGACTTTTTTCTCATTTTTGAAGCAAAAAATTATTTTTCCCGGGCTTAGGGGGGAGGGGGGCTCGGGCCCCCTGAGCCCTCCCCTTGGGTGTGCCTATGCTCCTGAGTTAAGGTGAGGTCAGAAATTGAGGTCTGAAAGTAACTCCGGAGTCAGGAGTCAATTTTTACCAGGGAATGAAAATTGACTCTGGGGTCAAGCTGGAATCTGAAAGTCAAGGTCAAAGACTGACTCCGGAGTCAAGGAGTCAAGGTCATAGATTGATTTCAGGGTCAGGAGTCAAGGTCACAAATCAACTTCGGAGTCAGGAGTTAGGGTCGTAGATTGATTTCGGAGTCAAGAGTCAAGGCCAGTAAAGGTCACAGATTGACTACGAGGTCTAGAGTCAAGGTTGCAGATTGATTTCGGAGTCAAGAGTCAAGGTCAGTCAAGTTCACAGATCAATCTCGGAGTTTGGAGTCAAGGTCACCGATTGACTTTGGAGTCAGGAGTCAAGGTTGTAGATTAATTTCGGAGTCAAGAGTCAAGGTCAGTCAAGGTCACAGATTTACTACGAAGTCTAGAGTCAAGGTCATAGATTAACTTCGGAGTCTGGAGTCAAGGTCATATACTATTGATTTTCGAGTTGAGAGGCAAGATCACAGTCATAGATTGATTTTGGAGTCAAGAGTCAAGGTCATAGATTGGTTTTGGAGTCAAGAGTCAAGGTCATAGATTGGTTTTGGAGTCAAGAGTCAAGGTCATAGTTTGACTTTGGAGTCAAGAGTCATGGTCACACATTTACTTCGGGGTCGAAAGTCAAGGTTACGGATTTACCTCGTAGTGAGAGTCAAGGTCATAGATTGACTTCGGAGTCAAGGCTCAAGGTGGATTCAGGAACAAGGTTGTGACTCTGAATTTGACACCGGAGTACTTCTCAAAAATTTGAAAACATGATTCGATTTTGATTTTTATACTCAGATGAACTTTGAAGTTTGAACCTCAATAGACCATCCTAGAGGATTCAGGGGTCATCAAATTGGGTCAAAATGGATAAAACGCTCTATTGGGCATTCTTTCTAGAATTTTTTAGGATGATTTGTCAAGTTCAATATTTATCTCTAAAAATAAAAGTTGAGTCACTTCTCACATTCTTAAGGAATACCTATTTGGAAGTTTTATATACTTTTACATTTTATCCTCATGTTTAGCAGATTATTTTATGTTGAATTTTATAAACAAGGGGAGTCGAACTCATGACTTTTAATTGGCCTTAAAATGAAAAAATTTTAAATTCTTATCTACTTCATTTTTGGCGGTCAAGATCTTCAAAGTTCAAAAAAAAAAAGCACTCTGTCATGGAACACATTCTAACCAAGGTTCTAGGGCACCTCATTCAATTCACCCAATACTCAAATATTTTAATTTCTACCCAGCTTCTCAGAATTGTAAATGACAATCCGTTTGCATTCGTATAATGTACATCTCACACTCTCTCGACTCTAAAAACTCGCGAATAAATTCTCCTACTTAAGAAAATTAAATCGTTTATCCGTCCTCCTCTGTTCAGTCAGCCTGGCCGATACCGTTGTATACGCGATGTTTCAAAACAATCATACCGAAAAGAAAATTTGCATTACAAAATAGTACTTTTCTTATATAAGGAGACCGACGCGACGCCCCCGAACTTCTTGGTCGTAATTATGACGCTGCGAAAAACATTTAACGAACGAATTCCTTAAATCAACCGAATCGTTAGGTTTGAAAATGAGTAGCACGTGTTTCGCGATGCCATTAATGCGATATACTTTTTTCTTTATTTCGGATTCGTGCCGTAGCCGGAAAAATAACCCGAATTTTATAAATCTAAAAAATTAAAATAAAAAAGAAGTGGAATCAAAATTCTTTTTAAAACTAAAGTTGTTTCGAAAATTGAAATTTTTTCTCGAGATTTTAAATTCGCTTATTAAAATAAAAAGGAATGAAATAAGGCTAAAAAGAAGACGGAGAAGAAAAAAATAAAATGAAGATATGTATTTATAGTGAAGAGTATAATACCAGGGAGTTCTGCAGTGGCGGATTTAATAGTAGGTAAGCAAAAGAGGCAACTGCTTTTTGGACCCCCGCAGGAAATGCGCGAATGGGCCCTTCTTGGGCCGTATAAATTTTTAGGATTTTAGTTCCACTATTTCATCAACTATTTCAGATATTTTAGTATCTTACACCGGATCATAACAAAATGTGATTCATTTTTTTTCTCATCAAAAAAATGTGAGAACTGAGTCCTTTTTCGATTTGGGAAGTGGACCCTAATCCTTAGATCTGCCACTGGTATTCTGTAATTTTTCAAATGAAAGAGCACCTTTAGTCACGTTGCAAAATTTCACTTGAGTGAATTTTAAAGGAAACAAATCGTCAGAATTTTTAAAAATTTTAAAAAGTCAATTTATAAACTGTCGGTAGTAAAAGAAGGTGGTAAAGTTTGATTCTATAAATTTTGAAAAGTTTGCTATCTTTGAAAGTAATTCTGCCGACTTGAGCAATAAAATTTTGCCAATTTTTGAAAGTTTTGCTGGTTTGAAAAAAACTACAAATTTTGAAAAAACAAATTTAAAAATTTTGTAACATTTAAAAAAAATTGACTAGGAAATTTTTTATTCATTTTTTTCAATGTTCTCAATTTATTTATTATTTTTTTTTTTAAATTTTGAAATTTTTTTTTAAACACTCAGAAAAATTCTGTTGATTCTAAAATTCGTTGTAAAACGAATTTCAAATCCGAAATCCATATTCTAATAATTTCTGCCCCCCCCCCTTCCAACCACACAAAACTGAGAACTTGAGTTCGTTTCAGATGACGTCAGATCAATAATATTCACCTAATGGAATTTGCAAAATCTTGGCCTAAAACTGATAATAAGCATCAAATAGTTGAAATCAAGTCCACTGGGCCATCGTGACATTACCTACAACACTTTTTTCTCCCATGCAACATCACCTATTCAAAAACTACAGCAAATTTACGCCTCTATGCACCAATGAATTACATCTTAACTCCCCCAGGTTCTCGTTACAGTTTAAAACAACGCTACAAATTGAAAAGTGACACAATTAGGCAATTCGGATTAGCAACTGCTTCGATATACTAAGTAGAAGCTATGCAAATTACGAATACGTTCAAGAATATCTCGCTTGATTTAGAATGCAAACCTCCTGGAACACGTCAATTAATAAACCAGTATCTAGTTGATATCTCACCTTAAGGGATTACAGAGGCCTTTCGACTGTCAACAGAGTACATACATATCGTTTCATATATAAAACATAAGACTAGATTTATAGGGTGATCAAATTAGGCAGCTCAGGTAGTAATTCATTATTCGGTTTTCGTAGTCGTAGGTAACGGCTGCGTTCAGTTGGCCACAATTCATTGCTTTTCGACTGATGGCGAAGTACCAGACCAAAGCAAGTAGCTTAGCCTTAGCCAACTCTCTAAAATATCGAGAAACAGAATTTCTTAATATACGACAATATTTTTCAAACATCGTTCAACACATTTTTAAAATCTAGAAAACAGAATTCAAAATTGGGATAAAATAAAATTGAAAAAAAGTCTAAATAATCCCCGTGTGTGTTCGACTTGTAGGTATCATCAAATCGAAAACGTTTAAGAACATCCCACAAAACATCATAAATTGATAGGTGGGTTGATTTTTTTCCTTTCTCAACGTTTTAATTTCGCTTGAAAAAATCAACCATTCAAAAACTTTATCCTGAAAACTACCTACACAAGATAAAGGTACCAAATACGACGGAAGAACTTATTGATAATGATGAAAACTTTCAGCACGTCTGTTAAAATAAAAACTCGAAAATATAACTTCTATTTCGTTAAGTTCGCTAAAAACCAGCAAATACCAAAATACTCCAAAGAGTATATATTTTTAGATTTTAAATTAAATAACTTTATTTTTTGTTTCTTGTAATCTTCACGCTGCTGCTTTATATATCGAAACAAATACATTTATTTATCATAAAAAATAAGCGAGTGGCATTTTCAAACGAAGGTTTTCTCGGTGCAACATAATAAGACCTAAGGAAAAACTGCTCATATCTTTCAACTGCGTCTGATATACCTCAACTTGGTGAAAAAGTTTTTAATAGGAATACGTCTTATTGTATTCGCTGCGGATTAAAGTGATTGATGCCAGATATCGCTTCCCTCGTATATTCAAATTTCCAACAACTTTATATTAATGAAAAAGTTTTTAAATATTGGATCATACTAGAAAAGTATTAAATTTCCCACCACACAAATATACCACATTACATTTAAAATGAAATTCAATCTTTTTCTTCGATATAGCGTATCTGTGGCGCGACGTGGCGCATACCGTCGTAATGGATCTATTACATAAGGGAAAGCACTTTAGGCTGTACTGATTTTAGGTATATATCTGGAATTATTTTCTATTTGAAAATCATTTCCGAGATGTTAAAAACGAACCCTTTCTGTAAATACTGATATTCGGCCATTTTTTAGAATACGATAAAGCCGAAAGAAACGGGGAGAAATTTTTTTCATCGAGGAAATCCGCCGTTCGTGTGAAATTGATTTTGAAATGCGAGTAAATTCTCAAAACGAGAAATTTATTTTCATTGATTTCAAATTGGAATTTTTAATAGAAAGGGTGCGGATGATAGGAATGAATTTTTTTTTGATAATCGTAGAATAATGTTCAGAGGGGTGACCAAAAAAATAAGGCCACAATAAATAACTTCGAGACATTTTAATTTTGAGAAATAGATTCCGGAAGTCAAAAAATAAGCATTTAAAAATCAAATTAAACATTTCGTATCGATTTTTACTTTTTTAGACTCCAGGGAGGATACGAGAAGCTAGAGATTGAAGGCTCAAAACTTGAAAATGCGTTAAACTTTGTATTCAGCGTCCTCAAAAATATTGGAGACAAAACGACACGGTATTGTTGAAATTTTTGAAAATTCAACCCCTCAAATTTGGTGGTACAGGATACTGAGAGAATTAAAATGGAAACACGAGTAAAAATTCGGATTTAGCATCATCGAAATCATAACAAACGATATATTCTATCATATTTTCGTTCAGTTTTGAAAATTCGTAGTCCCCTCAGTTGATCTCTAAGGGGTTGGAGGGAGAGAAAGAATTTTGACAAATTTTCCACCGTCACAATGAGGGGAATAAAAATTTACAAACCAATATTGGAAGATTAGAAAAAATGTTGAAATAGCACTTTTACAGAGCTATTTTTTACCAAATTTTGCATTAAGTACCTAAAAAAACCATACTCATAAAAAGGTCGTAGAAGAGGGGAGTGGAAGAGACCTTTCGGTTTAGGGTAAAATTTTTAGGATCTAAGAAGGAGATTCCATAAAAAAATGATGATCTAGGTGAAAATCTTTTAGGTATTTTCCAACTACCTTCATACGTAAAAAGTATGTATTTTTTCAATTTGAAAAATTCAAATTCGTTCTGCAGATGGAACGAGAAACACTTCGAAATTACCAAAATTCTACACTAGAGAGCAGCACAGGAGACATTAAAATTACTAAAAACCATCCTGAAGGAGAGTAAAGGAAAAATTCGAATTATCAAAATTGGCCCGGTAGGAGGGTATGAGAAGAATTTTAAAATCATCAAAAACTGTCTTGAAGAGAGTAGGAGAGTAGAAAAAAAAAAAATTAAACAAGGCAACAATTCGCCTCAGAAAGGATGTTGAGAATAATTTCAAAATTATCAAAATTCTGTTTTAGGGAGGCCTATGTGAAAAATGGAAATTTTCAAAATTTCCCCCTGGAGAAGGGTACAGGGGGAATTTCCTTTACCCAAATTTTCTGTCCTAAAGAAAAGTTCGGGAAAAATTTTAAAACAACAAAACTTTTGGTATCGCAGGATGGCAAGGGAAATTTGAATAACCAAAATTCTACAATTAAGGGAATGCGAAGAAAAATTTAATGACATTTTTAGATGCTCCCTTTTCGGACCACAAAAACGACTCCAATTTAATTTAAAAAATTTCCGACTCCACCCCTTCCCTCCTCCAGTATAAAAATTTGTAAAATTGAATTCACACATACCAAAAAAATTTTTAATAAAAAGGAAAAACTTGATTTACAAGCGAAATTGCAATCAAGTTCGAAAAGTGAACCAAACAAATTGTGCCAGGGTGTCAACCAAATTATACGATTACAAAAAATTCCAATTTTTCCAGGCTGAAGGTTCAAAAATTTCTTCATAATTACAGTAGAATCCGCTTAATGTAATCACGATTGTCTGAGACAATATTGATCGAATTAACCGGCTGATTGCATTAAACGAAGAAATTTTTTTGTAAAAATATTCACTTTATTTCACGTAGGTACAAAAATGAACCTTTATGTTTTGAAAACGTTCCAAACCTAATTAATTTGATTTTTTGGTCATGTCAACACTAGTAGGCTGTTTTAAATCAAGAATCTGTTTTGGTAGAAAGTAAGCAATAAAAAAATTGCTGGATTATCTGTAAAAATTCTGTAGAAAATTAACGAAAATACACTAGGAGTAGAAAAGCAGTGAAAATCAAATAGAAAATATTTGAAAATTCACTAGAAAATCTGCAAAAATTCACTAGAAAATCTGCAATGGGCATGGGCCTCGGGGGTGGTTTTGATCGATTTCTAAAAGTTTTCCGGTCCCGAATCAGATAAATGTGACTTTCGCCAAAATGACTGCTAAGGTCCCTTTTTTCCTGAACCACCATATAATCAGGTATGCACAATTGTGTCTTCAATGAAAAAAAGATGAAAGAGAGAGACAGGTTTATTGGAAATAGCGCACTAAATTACATTTTTGTCAGTGAAAAACGGCTCGAATTGTGATTCCAATAGCCGGCGGGTTGATCACACTAAACGGCGCAATTTATGGGTAAAAAGGACAAGAAATCGGGACCGAAGCATTTTGATTACATTATCCGAATGATTTCATTAAGAGGCTTTCCATTAAGCGGATTCTACTGTATTACTTTCCCTTCTCATCCCACATAAACGTGTGAGCCCCAATTACATACTCTTTTCGGGATTGAATTGAAGGATTATAAATAATGAATCATTATTTTTTGATTACGTATGAAAGGGTCTGGCTGCATAGGACACCCACCGGGAGGGGGGTGCCTCAAGGGGCTTGAGCTCCCCTTTAAGCTCGGAAAAAATATTTTTTCACCACAAAAATGGGGAAAAGGTGCATTTTTTGCTCTTCAACCAATCTTTTTTCAAAAAATTTTCGCCCTCGCTTCGTTCGGGCACAATCTTGGTCTTTTTCTTTCAAAAATTGATAACTTATGACGGATTTTTCAGTCAAAAATAACCGATTCCTCAATAAATTCCTCGTTTGTCAGAAAAAAATTAATGATTTTGGACTGAAAGATAAGTGAAAAATGACTAATTTGAAATTTGACCCCTCCCCATTTTTCCCCGCAAATTATCAGCTCTTCTCTTAATTCATTTCTGGATGTGCTTATGTCTGGCTGGACAGATGTGAATTTGACCTTGGATCGCATTGTCGGACTATCCCCTTTAGATGTAGTGTCCCTTGATGTAAAAAATTGTGAAAAATTGTTTGACTCCCCCAATCTCCTTTCTTTTGGTACGATAATTTTTATTGCATTATTAAAATGGCTATAGCACCAAAAGCGAGAGCATGGGGGTGGGGAGTCAATTATTTTTTTTTAGAATTCTTTTATATCGAGGGACAGCCAGTGATGGAAAACTGAAATGATATTAGTTCCAGTTCCAGTTTTAGTTTCAGTTCTCAAAATTTTAAAGTCCAAGTTCCAATTCCAGTTCCAGTTCTCAATATTTTCCAGTTCCAGTTTTCAATTCCAGTTCCAGTTCCAAATACCAGTCCCAAAATTCATATTTTTTTTTCAATTTTAAAAGAAAAAAATCCAAAATTTTTTGAAAAAATTGAACTTCGTAGTTTTTCCTTTTCTTTCTGAAGTACATTTTTTTTCATTTTTCAAATATTCAAGCTCAACACAAAAAAATCTGGGTCCTAACTTCCTGAGTCATGAAATTTAAAGAATGTGTCTGATTTCAACTTTACAACACATTTTTTCTTTATTCACTTTTTTGCATAAATATAAGGTTCGTTTGAGGTATTTTTGTTTTTCAATTTATAATAAAAAATTTCAAATTGAATACCTATTATGCATCTAAATTTTCTACTTTTCCACGTCAAATTTTCAAAAATTTGTTTTTTACTCCATTTGGAAATTTTTGACTTGACAAAACTTTGAATTTTTCGAACAAATTTTTGGTGTGTAATGTACTTAAGAGAAGAACAAAAAGAAGATTATTTTAATTGGGTGAAAATTTCATTTAAAAAAAATAAGTAGATAAATTGCAATTTCCAAAAAATGCTGGAACTTGTATAAAACTGAAATTCATTTTAATTCTAGTTCCAGTTCCGATTCCAGTTTTCCATCGCTGGGACACCATTAAGGAGGGGGGGGGGAATTGGCCCGAAAATCAGAGCCAGGGTAAAATTCATACATTTTCGTGGCCAGACCCGTTCTTATTTTATTACTTATAGAATAAAAAATTCAAATATTCACTCGTTCAAAATTCTTTAGCATCATAATATCAAAAAGTAATTATTTCACTTGAAAGATGATTTTATCCAGTTTCATAAAAATTAATACTTACAGGTATCAGACGAAAATTCTCAACAATTGCTTCTTTTTCAAGTTATTGAATAAAATAACCCCATAATTCAAAAAAATTTCAAATTTTTGTACCTATTCCGTACTTTAATATTCCACTCGTAAGAAAACCTCGATCAATACTTTAATAAAAGATAAAACCCACCCCAATCCATTCGAAATACCCCTTACCTCAAAACAAACAAATCTCACCAAAAGTCACGACCAACAAAACACAAAACTGTTCGTAAACATCAAAAGTCCACGCAGATAAACTTGCAAATTCCAACGGTTTCATATCGTGTACACAATTATACTTTATACAATTCATAATTTGTAATTCTTCTCTTATAATAAACTACGTACAGTGAATAAAATTCGCGCGGGCATCACTATTTACGTATGATACGGCAAAAATCTACATACAACCCCGCATCGGTAATAAACCAGTCTGCAATAAAAACTACGTATCTACCCCGGCGCGGTGTCGACTTTGGCGAATACTTAACCGTCATAAATCAGTATGCATATCAGCGGAATGAAATATACCGCGAATACCAGCACTCCGAATGCACGGTAAATATTTGCATTCACTTTGGGAATCACCGACAAGTTTCTAATCTAGCGATGCACGCGCCGAACGTGATGAAGACATGCGAATAGATACACCTCCCACCAGCGCTCGGCACCAATACACCGGGGCTTTGAAATTTAATTTCGTCTCCGGATAATTTCACGGTATATATGCCATCGCATAAACAAAAATCACACAGCATACTCACGTAATTCCTTCCTTGAGTAACTCTCCTCGGCTCCAAATTAAATCGGGCGGATATTCTTCGGCCTTTCTCCCCACACATGTCAAGATTACCTTACTTCCAACTCTGAAAAATCGGTCTCTCTCCATAACCTGGCCATGTTCGTCCAATATTCTTACGTCTGGCGCTGAAAAAAAGAAAAAAATTCACACGTGATTTCTACTCGATTACGGTACTCCGGAGTAAGATGTAACAAAACTACAACGAATTTTATTCCATCGCCAAGTCAGCAGATAAAAGCTGCGTCAGCGTATATCAATATTGTATTATTTAAAAGAACGAATCGTCGAACTGCCATAATTTACACATGAAATAGTTCAAATGATACGAACATCGTAAACGATTGCGTTATTTTTTTTCAACATCATGCCCTCGACAACATTTTACCAACAATATCCATGTTTCTTCCTCGATTTCTTTTTCTTTTCGTAGCGAAACCGTTCGCTCGCATTTTAGACTAAAGCACGACACTAATGTAAGCGCATTATGTCAGTTTAATATTCCGTTTAAAAATTCGCTTCGAGATTGTTTTGCAATAGCTTTTAAAAAGTCGTATTACAAATAGGAATTTTTCTCGCCCAAAAACTTTTTACACGAGTTCGTATCTCGCAAAAATTTCCAACTACCGAATGATCTCGTAATGAATCTCGCGACGTGAAATTAATATAAGCATTTTTGCCCCTTTAAAATCCATTATGCAACGCCCAGCACACCTTTAGTCGTAACGATGGTCTCGTTGCATACTTCCTACGCTCTCTCTCTCACCGGTGTAACTTTACATAAGAGGTAACATTCCGCAATCCGCCAAAGCACAAAAAAAATACACCAATTTTACTTTCAAATTCTTAAAGTAGCATGAAGTTTTGGTGACATTAATTTTTATTCAGAATACCAAAAAGTGTATCCGAAAAAGTTGGGCATAACTTTATAAACACGTCTCACCAAAAAACGATAAATAATGTAAGTTGGCATCACATTAAGGAGCGAGCAAGGCAAAAGGCACACATCGTAGAGCCTTTGTTGGGGTCGATTCATACTCACGGGAAGGAAGATTTTGTCTCGAGTGTTGTAAAAGTTGCCTATTTTCAAGTTCAAATTTAAATTTTTTAAAATTTTAATTTTCTCGACGTTTTTAATTTTTTCCCCATTCCTTTAAAAAAAATTTTCCAATTTTGAATTTTAAATTTTTTTGTCAAATTTAGCTGCTTCTATTTCAATATTTTTCTCCAAATTTTCATAATTTTTTTTCAAATTTTCATAATTGTTTTCAAATACGTTCAAGTTCAAATTTTCTAATTTTTTTTCAAATCCTCGAGGGGTGTAGTCAGGTAAGTGGTTAATTTGGCTATAGGCGATTTTGGGCTTCTAAACAAATCAAGATGAGATGTATCTTGACTGGGAAAATTTTTTCAAAAATTTTTACCTCTTCACCTCCCCTCTGTTTGCCTGTTACAAATATTTGTTGCTACTTTTCGCTAATTTCTTGTACAAAAATTAAAAAAAATAGGTCACAGTGCGTAATCTTGAAAGAAAATTCAGAAAAATAGAACTGTGACCAAAAAAATGCTGTTTTTGGATAACATTTTTTGCATTTTTTTCGAAATTCCTTAATAAATGTCTTTCAATTTTCCACGAACCTTAAAATTATTCGATTTTAAGACATTCTCTTTAATTTTAAGGAATTTCTGGAGGAATTTCACATTTTGACGAATTTTGAATAAAATATGAATCATCCTAACATTTTTTTTTCAAGTTCTGTAATTTTTCAATTTTGACATGGATATGTCTTTAGTACTGCGGGGGGGGGGGGGTAAAATTTGAAAAGTGTAACGTAACGCTGAAGGTGTGACATAACATAACGTAACGTAACGTAACGTTTTTAGATTAAGACATAATGACATTATGTTAGGTTGAGAAATCGAAAAGTCGAGAAAGCTGAGAAATCAGAAAGTCGAGAAATCGAAAAATCGAGAAGTCGAGAAAGCAAAGAAATAGGATAGTTGAGAAATTGAAAAGTCCAGAAATCGAAAAATGGAGAAATCGAGAAGTCGAGAAAGCCGAGAAATCGGAAATCTAAGAAATCGAAATCCCAGAAATCGGGAATTAGAGAAATCAGAAATTTGAGAAATTGAGAAGTCAAGAAATCAAAAAGTTGAGAAATTGGAAAGTCGACAAATCAAAAATCCGAGACATCAGAAAGTTGAGAAATCAAAATCTGAGAAATCGAAATCCGAGAAATAGGAAATCCAAGAAATCAAAAAGTCGAGCTGGCAAATATTTTGAAGGGAAAGTATTTGGCTTTAACCCACCGCAAATCAAAGAGAAACAAGTAACGTTGCTCAAAAATGACCCTAGATACAACTTTTTCAAAAAAAAAAAAAAAATCATGCATCTAATTGGCATATCCATGTTCTAAGATTTTTGCTTTAAAGCAAAAAACGCGTTCATTTTTTAAAACATATTTTCTCTGTTCAAATTTTGCAAAAGGACATTTTTTCAAGTCTATAAATGAAGAAACGTCGCATACTTTATGAAAATGTAAAAAAATACAATTTTGAAATTTGGTATAAGGATATTTTGATAGTACCTAGGTATGTGCTAGATCTATTTTTTTGGTGATTTAGATTATAAAACGAATTTTTAAAAAACCGTACATATGTAAGTAATTTTCTAAAAAAATCCAACTTTCAAAATTTTTTTTACAAAACACTGAGAAAAATAATTGAATAGGAAAAATGTTTCAACAAAATTTTTGAAATTGGAAATTTAAAAGAAATTTGAGATCACTAAACTTGAAAAATATTTTAAAAATTTTTGATAATAGTAAAATTGTACCTATACCCCTAGGGAAAAAATGAATTTGGTCCAAAGCATTGTCGGACTTTTGGCCTTCTATACACCTCGAATTCTGTAGGTACATACCTATCTCGGTTGAAAAATCTCCGCAATACTTTCAACCCCTTTTTTGTAGTTTTTTTGCCAATTTTCAATTCCGCGAGCCAAGTGATTGAAAATTTTAATTTTTTCGCGCAAAAAAATAGACCCAACACCATGAAAAACCTCCATAATGCCAAATTTCAAAATTGCAATCTCTTAAATTTTTATACATGCTACTGTATGACTTTTTTCCATTCGAAGCTGAAAAAATCAAAAAATTCGATCTTTTGCAAAATCGAAACAAAAATTTGAACTAAGAAACCTTATTTTTTCAATTAAAAAAATTCAAACCCAAAAAAATTTTGAAGCAATTAAAAATTGTTTTTTTTTTTTGTAAAATTTCTAAATCAACCATTTTTGAAAAAATTTGAAACGCAAATGAATTCTGAGACAGTAAAAGTTAGTCTTTGGTAAAAATCAAGAGCACCGCAATAGACGAAATCGCCCTTCAGCGAGTACAAATAAACTCACGTAAAACCTTTTGCACTTTCAAACAATCAGCTCTATACAATGTCGCCCCGGGTTAATCTGGACAATACCTTAAATCTGTGGCAGATGCTAAATCTCAAGATCAAATATTGAACATCCAATAATTATTTTTAAGGCTCGTATCACGTGCCAGCGAAAATCCCAAAACAAATGAACACTTGTTTAAAACTAAAACTGTTAAGCTACGGATTATACATGAAACTTTTAACCAGATCAAAAGTTTAAAACATTTTGCACAGATACATTGTCAACTCTGCTTGTTGACGTGTAAGATCATAAAAGGGTAAAGATATCATTTAGTATTTTCGCATCGCTTAATACGCCATGCCAGTCGAGTAGGACTAAATGACTAAACCGTATTTCGCGGCGTTTTCGTTTCCAAATAGTACAAACGTGTGTTTTGAAAATTTATTCTGAAACGTGTAGGTGAACTGTTCATATGCTGCGACCCCTCCTCAACTCATCAATATAAATTTTTACCTCGAAGTACGTACACGTGCTAGATAGCGGGTACATGTTCCATGGTGCATACTTACAACGTTCTTCCATTTTTCAAACCATACTATGTACATTACCTAGCAACTTTTAGTATGCACTATAACCAGCATCTTTGTAGACTTCATGTCGCAATAACTTACTCAAATAAACTTCCAAAGAGTAATTCGTTCCAATGAATTAGCATTTGATTTACGATGTAGCAATTGCTTAAATATAACCCAACGGTAATTCGTCTTAATCACTTGATAAACGCAGTTTACGCAGAATGTAAAAATTAACACGAGGCGAGTCCGATGTAGGACTATGAATACACCCCTTTAAATTACTTCAGACGATTTGGGCACGTGCCTATGCAGAAATTACCCCTTACTCAAGATACATACTTGAGCATTTTGAAAACAGCTATCTACTAATAAATAAGAATGAAAAATCAAAGCGAACCATTATACTCGTATGAGTCAATTTTCATCTAGGTACCTATGTTTTTTTTTGTTTCCCTGTCTTAATATGAGGAAAGGGACTTGGGTGTAAATTTAAAAAAGGTTTCATCAACGTCCTTTTTCTGATGTAATTTTTTTTAATTCAGCTGAGTTTTCCCCCGCACCCTTCATTTTTTATCTTACAAAATCATTTCTTTCCATTTTTTTTGAAAATTTTTTCAAAATTAAAGATGAAAAGAATTTTTAAAATTTTCTTATACTAAAATTTTCAAGTTATTGGAAAAAAAATTTTAGTACCTAGGAAGAAATTTTTAAAAATAGAAAACTGAAAAATTAGAGGAATCAAAATTGAAAAAATTTTAAAGTTACCTAGCACTCTCTTTGAATTTCATGACTCTTGCTCCTGCTCCTGGCTCTTGATGGCAAATGCTGTATTTCTATGATGGAAAATCGATACTAACTCTCATTTTTGTCTAATTTTAGGTTATAACTAAGCAAAATGAGTTCATTTTACCTCAAAAATTTTCTCTTCTATTTTTTAATTTTCATCATTTTCTGCATTTTTGGTTTTTATGAAGATTCCTGGCTTTCGCTCTCACTCCCACTTTTCTCAGGTTAATCGTGATCTCTGATGAATACTCTTCAATGCTTATGAATTTTTTTGCGTTCCTGCTCACATTTTTTTACCTTTTAATCTTACTCTCGCTCTCTAAAAATGGCAGCTAGGCTCCCATTCCTGTTTGCTTCCGACTCAACTTTGGTGGCGAAATGATGAGAACAGAAGATGAAAGCTATACCATTTAAAAATCTGAAAAAATTACAGTAAGTAGTTATTTTTACCCTCTGTTCAACTAACAAATTTTCAAGATAGAGTCTCCAGACCCCTAGGGGGTACAGGGGTTCACAATTTTGACCAAAATTCAAAAAAAGTGAAAAAGTGGAGTAGTATGTTGATTTCTACTAATTCGAAGGCGCTGATTTCGAATATGCAATTCATTTCTTCATCCGATCTCTCTGAACTCCCCTGATAGCCTCCATAAAAGGGGTCAAAATTCGAAAAAATGAAAAATAACTTGCGACCTGTCGTTTGTTGGGTATTTGGAGGCGCTGAGTTCGAATATTTACTCATTTTTTGGATTCGACCCTTCAATGCCCCCTAGCTCTCAATTTTTGGGGAAAGTACGATTAGAAAATTAAAATGACGTGTGATATATCGATTGTCACTAATTTCGGATCGTAGAATTCGAATATCGACTTATTTTTTGATTTTGCCCCTTTCCCCTTGCTCTAACCGACCCCTCCTGAATTAATTGTACCTATCTTTCGGTTAGAGCAGACAGAAGGGGATCCTTCAATTAAAAATGTTGAAATTTTTGTGGCTTTCATTTTTGATACACTTTGGAGAAAAATAAGTCTTCTGAATAAGCTTTTTCGTTACTAGGGAGTAAAACGCTACTTTACTCCCTCTCGCGAATCGCTCGAGTGCTTAAATTCGCGTTTTTTTCCCTCTATAACGAAAAATATCGTATGCAACTCGGGAGTAAAATGATTTTCGACAATTTTGATTCATTTCCCTCGCTTCGCTCGGGCAATAAACCTCAAAATTCGTCAAAAAATCATTTTACTCCCTTGTTGCATAATATACTATTTCACATTTTTTTGTAAATTTTCAAACTCAAATCAAAATCAAAATGTCCAAATTTAAGCTTTTGGAGGCATGATACCGCCCTCAATTTTTCATATCAATTTTTGAATTTTTGGTTGAATTTTCTATAAAAATTGGCATAAAACACATAAAAATGTATAAAACTGGTACCAATACCAGGAATTTAAAAACCAAACTAAACCCCATCCCCATACTTAGCAATTAACAAAGAAAATTGAAATATAAAAACCAATTCAATACCAAATTTGAATGAATGTTCAAAACTGAGAACAATAAGTACTTACCAAAATCAGTATCGATGCAGAAATTGATTCGATTTTTGACCCATAAGTTCAAATTTCTTCGTGAAAAAAAAATCTCGCCACGTTGCCACACTGTGTTAAAAGTTAGAATTTGAACCAAGTTTCATGTACTTCTGTATTTGCGTGAAATTTCACCCGAAGATTCATTCTTATCAAATTCCCTCACCAATCTTGATTAAATACGGTTTTGTCATTGATGACGCGTCCTCTTATAAAAGTATTTGTCTTTTCTGTGTCCTTTCAAACATAGGCGCACCCAAGGTGGAGCAGGGTTGTACCGAATCACGCCTTTTTTGATTCGAATCACGAATCACGAATCATCGATGTGATTCGAATAAATTACGAATCACGAATCATGTTCAAAAAAATGATTCGAATCATTTTCCTTAAAAGTGATTCGTGATTCGAATCATTTTTCGAATCATTTAATGTATTCAAAAACGTCACTTGTTGGCTTAAAAACGGCATATTATCGTTTTTGGATATTTTTTCAACATTAAATTCAGTTTTCAAAACCAAAATTCGGCCATTTTTTGTGTATTTTCACGTCTACCAGCAAAATATCCGAAAATTCACGCCAAAAAATGCGCGAAAGTGAGCAAAACAAAAGAAATTTCAAAAAAATAAAATGATTCGTGATATGATCGAAAAGTTTCGAAATGATTCGAATCACGAATCACGAATCATAGGAATGATTCGAACAAAGCACGAATCACGAATCATTTGCTTTTAGATGATTCGAATCATGATTCGAATCAGTACAACCCTGAGGTGGAGGCTCAGGGGGTTTAAGCCCCTCCCTTAAGCTCAGAAAATAGATTTTTTCTATTTCAAAAATACCTATTAAAAAAGTGCATTTTTTGCTCTTCAAACAGTATTTTTTCAAACACTTTTCGCCCTCGCTTCGCTGAGGCAGTATTTTAGTCATTTTATTTAAAAATTTGATTATTTTTGACTATTTTATTTTTTTATTCAAAAATTAACGACTTTTCAATAAATTCCCAATTCGTCAGAAAAAATTGATGATTTTTGATTGAAAGATCAGTGAAAACTGACTAATTTGAAATTTGACCTCCTCCTCCTCCTCCTCCTCTTATTTTTTTTCAAATTCTCAGCCCCTCCCTTAATTAATTCCTGAGTGAGCTTACGCTTTCAAAAAATTTTTTAGTTCCTTTATCGTCTCCCAGCGATTCATTTCAATGATTTTTTCAAGTTGATGTTTCAATTTCAAAATCTTTGAATCTACCTATCAAAAATTTCCAAATTCCACAACTTAAAACCCGTAGACACACGCACGATAATCATTATTCAAACATCATCTCACCACACTATCGAAATTACAAAATAAGCGCTACGGGCTCTCAAAAACACTTAGCAGTAACTACCCAAATACACTTTCGGAAACGCGAACACCGCATCAGCCAGAAAATTGATGAAACATTTTAAATTTTATGTACCTCGGCATGTTTCATGGCTCGCAATAAACTTTGAGTAAAGTCTTGAGCTGAGCATCACAATAAAAACTTACGGGCTCGATGATGGTTGTGGAGATACTCGAGGCGCCAACCCAACCTAACGCACAACATCGTCGCCCAACCACTAATGATGGAAATTCACGCACGGACGTACCTAAAAGTCGGCTATAGGTGGGATATAAATTCAAAAATGGTTCTGCACCAGGTCACGTATATATGCAACCGCCATAAAACGTTTCGATATATTTATAAAACAAACGCGAAAGGAATATATTTCAAAATGGGCCAGATTTTGCACCAAAAACAAAACCTCTCGTATACCTACATTAAGATTTATCTCATTTTAAACAAAACTTATCCCATATGCTTGTTTCAAAGAAATACATGTCATTGGATAGACTATCGTTTCATTTATTAAATAAATTATCCTATCGGTTCCAATTCAAAACGACCGCAAAAATATGCCATCAGTTCAAAGTTCAACTCGCGAGAATATTTTTATATCGATAGATTTCTTTTTAAATCTGAAAACAATTTTTTTTTACTTCAAATATGGTTATTTGTTAAGCACGTGTTACCCGATAAATATTGATAAGAGAAAGAGTACTGAAAAAAAACGACCCATAAAAAAGAGAGCTTTTCCTGGTATTTTCTTTCTCCCTGCCATCGGAAAATATTCCGCGAGGAAGTTCACAACACACCACGTTCCTAGCAACTTTCTCAAAAGAAAGTATAAGATCCGGAATAGGAAAGAGAGGGAAAAAAGCCAGAAAATAACTCCAGCGAGCAAATTCCGCGTTATCAAGAGGGGCTACATTAGCGTTATAGTATCAATACGTGTAGAATTTCCATTCTTAAAATGCAGTCTGTATTTTATCCGAGGCGTTGTATCTTTAAAGACGTTTTCTCTCAGTCGCCAACTACACAGATATCCCGACACAGAAGGAATTACAAGTTTGCGCTTGTATTTCATCCGGAATACCGCACACAGAGGGTGTACTTCTCCTGCGCCATATTTCAATGCCCAAGTTTACGCCGCATGAAACAAACGCCACCTCGTCGCCTCCTCCGCAGAATGTCATTTATCAGCGTAACGAAAAAATACACGCGTACTGTTTATTTCGGCGAGAAAAATTTTTCCGAACCGCGGTTCAATTCGTACGCTATTGTTTGGTAAAAAATTTCGCAAAAATTACGTTTCCAGCGAGTTATTCTTTCGCGACGCGACGTATTTGCAGAGCTTGGGATTTTTTTGAAAAAAATCTCTCCGCTGCGTGGCGTTGCGCTATGTACATACAACGAATTTACGGGTATTTTAATTTTATGTATCAGCTGCGTCTCTGCGTAGAAAAAGACGTTTTTAATATTCCACGGCGAAAAAATTTTCGTCTGCTAATAATTTTGAGTTATGAGAACATTCGGTGTAATAAATTCCATCCGAGATACCAACGAGGTTAATTTTTAGCGACATTTTTTTCCCTCCTCCGCCCTTGAAAATTGCGTAGGATTTTAGCGCGAATGGGTCGCATCGTATGGAAATTTCAAATTTACGCGATTCCACCATTCTAATTTATGGATTCGTAAGGTTAAATTTTAAATTTAATTCGCGTACGTGGCCTTGTCGAGCGAAAAATTGTACATGCATTTATTCACAATGTACCCTGATATGATTTTTTCCCCGTTCAAGGCGGTCCTAATGTTCTTTTTTTGTTGCTCGGATGCTCCTTTAATGTACTTAATTCGGTTAATGGAAAATAAAGATTTCGGAACAGTTTTTCCTAAAAATTGGCGAAGGTTAACGTTTTTTTTGAAAAAGTTGTGCGAGTTTTCAATAATGAAAAAATGTCGGAAGTGAGAAAATGGATTTTTTTTGATCTGAATATGTTTTGAAGTGGGGAAGGGGGTGGCGGTGAGAAGTGTCTGTTCAAAATTAGGTAAAAATCAAAAAATAAAAATAAATTTAGACTTTTCGGTGGTTGGAGGGCACCTCACTTCTCTTGATGTATTGTGTTCTAAAAGAATATTTTGCAAAAGAATCGCGAGTGGGTGATTCACACACAAACACAAAAAGGCCTGAATAAATACTTTTACGCCCTCACAGCCGGAAAGGCCTGAAAAAATAATACTCTCGCTGATGTCTGTAATATCCAGAAATATGCCCTCCGAAAGGGAGGGTCTGGTCCTTCTCGTCCCAGCTCCGAAAATTTTTAAAAAGTGTCTCCGGCTCCGGCAAGGTTTGAAAGGCTTCGGAGGGCCTTCTTGAGGGTCTCTTCAGGAGGGCCCTCCCATGATGAAAAATCGAAAATTTTTGAAAATTTTAGGAAATTACCATAAAATTGAAACTATCTTTACTTCTTGAAAAAACCAAAAAAAAGTCATTTTAAACTACTGTATGTCGCAAGCCAAAAATTACGGATAATTTTGGTAGTTTTTACTGTTTAGGGGAGAAAAAATTGAAAAATTAGTAAAATAAATTACCATTCTGAAAAAATCTGAGGATTCAAAATCAAAAAGTGGTTTTTATAAAAACTGACTATGTTGACAAAGATATCAAAATTGAACATTACAAGAATTTTAGAATAATTTTCCTTCGAATTTTTTTATCCGGAAGGTTGAAAAGATTTGCTCAATATAACTCTTCAAGCCCTTGATTTATTACTCGAAATTTTTGCAACTACTGGTACTTTAAATTTTGTCTCCAAGATCGAAATATTTTCTTAAAATTACTCAAATTTAGAATTTTCTTTCAAAATTTTCTTTGGATTGTAAACTTTTTCTCATCATAAAATTAATGCAATTTTTACCCAACATTCTGAGATGTTTCAAAGGGATGAATCGGAAATTTTGAAGAAAATCGTCTTTTTGAATATAAATCTCACTAGAAATAGAAAATAATTAATCTGGTAAAAGTTTTTTAAAAAATTGAAAAATTATACTAAGAAATTGGCGTTTTTGCCAAAATCCAAAACATGCGTACTTTTTCTGTACCTACTTTTGGAAAATCCATAAATAATTCGAGATGTCACGATTTGTAACTGGCTGCACTGACATGTAAATTTTCCCAACCAAAAATCTGAAATATACTTCTAGTGAGTAAAAAAAAAAAATACAAAATATTTTTAAGTGAAAACATAATCAATTCAAAGTCAAAATAATTTCTGTATTTTAAAATTTTTCGATTCGCTGATGACTGCACTGGTGTATAAAATTTTCATGTTTTTTTCAAAATTCACTCTCAGTGAGTAAAAAAATGTTTTGCTGAATTATTTGATGAAAAAAAAAAATCATTCCAGCTTGGTAAAAATTTCATATTATTAGAATATTGCGATCTGCAACTTTTGGACTTCCTGGTAGCAGTCTGAATTTCGATCGGAGGAGGATGGCGATGGTTTAGGGAGATGTAGAAACTCAAATTGCATCTTTTAAGAGCTATGGCGACTTCTCGCAAAGTTTTGATTTTCTAAAAAGCACAAGATGCACTTGTTCTCCCCCCCCTAACACCTACGGGCTCAATTTTTTGGAGGAAGTCTCCCATTCAAAGTAGACCACTCCACCAAATTTAGTTCAAATCCAAGGTATGTTTTTTTTTTCACTCCACCCTAATGCATATACTTCTTTCAAAAAAAAAAAATAATAATAAAACCCTGAATTGAAAGAAAAATAACTTCAAAATAAAAAATTCAGAAAAAAATATCATCAAAATTCTTGAAAATGAAAAAGTAGATCCATAAACAGTACCAATAAAGAAGTATTTTCCAACTTTTGAACTTTGAGGTTGGATAACTGAGCGGTCGGATAAAAGTTTACGATCGAATAATCAAGAAATCGGATAATCGAAGCTCTACTGTAGATATATAGGTAACTTTCTTGGAAGGCTCATTGCTCAAATTATTTAAAATTTAAAACATATTTTCTCTCTCATCTTGAAACTCTTTACTTTTGGAAAACGCCTTCATGCCTCTTCCGAAGATACACATTTCTCACTGATTCTAAAAATGGTTATTTTTGATACTAATAACATTTTTGAGATTCCTCCCTTAACCCATTTCACACGATAATCAAGTAAGTACTTTTCAGAACACTGAGCAACAATTCTCACTTCTTTTCTTAATTTTTCCACCCAGAAAATATCTTTCGCATTACAACTCGTGCAGCGCTCAACCTAGAAAATTGCTTCTAGAAAAACTTTTATCGCTGTAATTTCGCCGCTGCTTTCAATTATAATGAACACTTCAATTTTGAAAACAAAACTGAGCGAAAAAAAAGTACAAATCAACGTTTTTCTTTCACGAGCAAGTACACACGAAGTCTCATCGTTATTTAAAGATAATATTGTAACATTAGCACAGTGCATTGTATACAGCGCTGCAGCATCAGCAGCAGCAATTATTCAGCGCGGAAAAGCTATTAAAAGAATACTCAAAAACTATACTTATTTAAAACTTCCCAACACATTTTCATTTCACACATAACTTCATTACTACGTCTAAATTACATTTCATAATTCACTTTTAAATTGATGTTTTTATGACCGAAAACTCGCGCAGAGAGTTTTCTTCGAGATTAAGTTTTAATTATTGGTAACTTTTACGAAATATTTTCTTTGTAATCGCTCGAAAGCGTATTTGCTGGAACAAAAGCGGCCATGGGCTTTTTTTCTATAAAACAGTTTAACCAAGTATCAAGGCCAGAACAGTTTAGTTTGCGGAGAGAATTAATTTTTCAGAAGTGAAAAAAAGAAGATTTTAACGCTCGATAATTCAAGAACGCAGAAAAAAGTAAAAGTAAAGTGAAACTTTCGAACAAGGATTTTGCAAACAGTGTCAGCTATTTTTGAATGTGTTTCCAGAATTGACTACGTGTACGTATGCGAGATTTCATTGAATGAAGGTGTATGCAGGTGAGGTATGATTTTTTTTCCAAGTCCACTCCACGCAACCGACTCTATCGTTTCACGTACCCCTCGATTTTTTTTCTATAATTTTTTTCTAAAATTTATTCTGACTCGAGATTTTTTCATTTTTTTTTTCAAGTCTCAATTTTTTTCAATTTCTTCCGACTCGATTTTTTTCCAACATTTTTTTCAACTCCAAAATTTTTTTCTGAAATTTTTTCTGAGAAACTCGATTTTTTCTAAAAAATTTAACTGTTTTTCAACTCAATCAAATATTTCTCTCAAAAGTGTTATCAACTACAATTTTTTTTAATTTGTTCAGTTTCAAAATTTTAGAAAAAAATTGAAAGCTGGATGTTAGAATCCGTGTAAATGACACATCAGAAAAAAATTGAGAAAAAAATCAATTTGGGAGTTGAAAAAAATCGAGTCTGAAGAAATTTAGAAAAAAAATTGAAAAACAAATCGAGTCGGAAGAAATTTCAGAAAAAAATTTGAGACTTGAAAAAAAAATTGAGAAAAAAATCGAGTAGGAATAAATTTTTGGGAGGTACGTGGAACGATTCAGTCGGTTGCGTGGAGTGGACTTGGAAAAAAAATCGTACCTTACCCGTATACACCTTCATTCAATGAAAGCAGGCACGTTTCCAGAACATAGAAATCGAATTACGGTAGAATATTTTGGGACTCACTACCGCCTAAAATGAGTTGATAATAATATCAATTTTTTCGGAATTTTAAGCAATTTTCATTTCTAAAATTTCAATGTGAACAGACAAGTTGCTCGATTTTTTTTTGGAAAAAGAAAGTCAAACATCAAAAATCAAAAGTACCTAAGTACATGCTGCTAAGATTCAATTTTTATATTTCACAGGGCAGTGAGATAATTTTGAAATTTCAAAAGTCCTTCAAACTAGAGAAGTGAATTTTAGCACCTGACATCTTGGATTGGACATGGGAACCTTATATGATGTACCTATGTTCGATTTATTTGTTTTGGTTCAAAATTTCACGTCGAGTTTGGACTTTTTCCTTGTTGGAAACAGTTGTGTTTTTTTGAAATTGTCTGATAGTTCAAGGATGAGAGAAAAGGAGGGAATTTTTCATTAAGTCTTTTTGAGAACCAGATGCAACTTTTCGACAGCTCTCTTTCTTTCATTTAGGCCTCAAAAAAAAAGGTAAAATATTCATCTTGGATTACCACTTATTGAATTTTTATGAAAATTCGTGTCCATTTCTGATCAATAGCTAGGTTTCCATTTGTAAATTACTTTCAGTGTACAGGACTCTACCTTTCTCCTAGGAGCATGAAAATTGAATAAAATTTTTTTGCTTAAATTTAATTTTCAGAAATTTTCAAACACTTTTATCTTGGAAATGTAAAATTTGCATTATTTTAATTTCTCAATTAAACATTGAAAAAAAAAAATTCAAAAATATTGAAATCCTTCATCGAACTGCATGAATATTTTTTGATTTTTTCCAATATAATATGTATACCACGTTTTCAATGATTTGTAGTTTTCTTATCAATCTTTTTTCCTTTTTTTTTTCAACAAAATTTGAGAAACCCTTGTTTTTGAAAAAAGTACAATTTTTCGTTCAAAATGTTGGTACCTACCTACCTACACACCTACAGATCTATGATTATTTTTTGATTTCTTTTGATTTCCTTATTCGAGAAATAAATTTGATAAAAATATGGACAATTTTATAAAAATACAGCAATCATGCCCATTATTTGAAATCTGACTAAATCCTTTTCAGAAAAAAAAAAAAACTGTAACAAATTTTCCAACAGGATCTTTTTTTTACGATAAACTGAAAAAAAGGAACTTAGATTAATAAACAAAAAAAATCATCAAACTGCACAGCAAAGAAAACTTCAATCTCTACCCTTCAATATTTTTCAAAATTTGTAAACAAAACCTGCTCATGCTAAATTCGTTACCGATACCACTGATACCACAATAAATAAAAATATACCTCGACAATGGCGAAAAATTTCATCTACCAATTTTAAGCATAGCGTAAAACGATCATATAGGAATAAAATTACCTATAGCCCGGTTTTTCGGTCTTATTAGGGTATAATCTCGGTACGTAGTAAAGTAGATCACCGACCCTAAAATAGATTTACGGTTGAATTATTTGGGGTAAAGAGCGACTCCAGCTATAATATTTAAATGCTAAAAGTATCCTTCCGCTTTATCGCTACACACGTCGGAGGTTTTAGGTTTTTTTCCTTCACTTCCCCCAAAAACAACGCAAATTAGGAAACACTCTAATCGAGAAGAATGTGTATGCGGAACACTCTACAGCTTAATACCCTTAAAATTTCAAAATTCGCAACCACGATTCACGAACGGTGGTTTATTGTGGCTCGGTTGGCCGTGGTCGTTGATTATTTTACCGTGTACATTTCTCACTTTATCGTGACATATTCGAACAGAATCCAAGAACCGAATTACGCTGCGGTGGCGGCGCTGGCGTCATTAGTTAAGAAAATGTAATTTTATCGAAACGTTGACGATTTGCCAAAGAACGGATTTACGTAATGCGTAATTTTATAAGGATATGATTTTCCATTGCGAATTCTAGCTCGACTGGTACATCCTTCCAAACACGTAACTAATGTATTTGCTCAGCCAATAGAACCACATTCCTATAAATTGGTTCCAATACACACACACAAAAAAAAACAACAATATAATGAAAAAATCCGCGGCGTGAAAATTTTTTCTCAAATCATCTTATAGAAAAGCTTCCAGCTTTATAAATAGGTAATTCGGCTATAAAGAAAAACGACATAAAATTGAGAATTTTTTCCATCCAACCACACCTGAGAGCATTTGTTACAAACTAGAGCCGTTTAAACGGCCTTTAAAATATTTATCCTTGACGCAAACTCTTATACTGATAAGATTACTTTCATCAATTCGGTATTTTTTTTCACTTCGAAACTCGACACAGAAACGAGAAAACTTTCCAAATAAATTGGTTAGCGAAAATTTCCCAACGTACGATAAAATTAAAAATGCCTCCGGCAACGAAAAATTCTCACATCCGTTGTATTTTTCAATTTCACCGCCCGATCTTCATTTTATAGGGCTAAATCGAACCATTTTAGTAATTATTCAATGAAACAATAAAACGAAAATGAAAACTACGTTGGAAACAAAGAAATATCCCGGCGATTCGACTGATTGGAAAAAAGGAACATCTCGACAGACGAAAGAAATTCGACGTAGTAGCCGAACAGAAAATACAAAGAAAATTAAAATAGGTACTGCAAAAGAGGCAGAGATCGAGAAAGAAAATTTCAAAAAGGTCCCCTTTTCAATGATTCCTATCTCGAATAACAAAAGAATATTGGACATATTTTGAAAAAATATCGCAATCAAAATTTTTTCAAAATGAGAAATTTTTCGATTTCGAAACCGAAGAAAGAAACGTACTAAAAAGAATAACTAATTCGAATCATAGATATGCAAAATTTTATTACTCACCTCGCACCCTTAGGAAGAATTTTTTCACCGTTGGCGGATATGTTGCCACTTGGCATTCGTACATTCCATCGTCTCTTTTCGTAACAGAAGTAATTTTCAATTTCCAATTGTTAGGGTATCGAAAATGCAAAGCTATTCGTTGATCGACGCTGTGGGTATGTCTTCCGACAGTAAGCAACTGCATCGTATCGCCTTTCCTTCGAATCCAGCTCACCTGAAACAATTGAACCACAATTACATCGCAATTGACCACGAATACCATTGCCAATAAATTTGAAAATTGATGGCTATCTCTATCATGAAAAGGCGTACCAACATTTTCAACAAGAAATCCAGCTCGGCATTTTCCACACCAAATAAATCACCGAGCAGTTAAAAAGGTCGGTGGAAAATTTTTCCACGAGACCAGGAAACGAATTCGATACCTCTTCGCACTTGGCTGATTATTAATTTAATTTCGCAATTCGAATAACCAACGATTACAAGGTTCGTTTGGTTGTTTGTTGTACGAGTAAAAGCCGAGCGAGGTAAAAGCAATGCTACGCTAATAACCTATGTAGGTGGCTAGGTTCCTATTTGATAAACGAGCTTTTAGGTGTACGATGTTCTCTACTCCCTTACTTTCGAGAGTGGATGTGGCTATGGCGGTGGCGCGTCGTGTGATAAATTGATACATATTTATTCAATTTTGGTTCGACATTATGCGTATTCGGTTTGGAGTGATTTTATAAAATTGTTCAAGTATCGATTGGGGCTTTTTGGATTAGTGATTTTTACGAAGCATGGGTACCAATCTAGAAACATTCGGGAAAACTTATCCCATATGTTTCGTAGAATCAGAATTTGACAAAAGTTTATGCCCAAAAGTAAGAAGGAGGGGGTGATGTAAGAGGCATTTTTTCTCAAACTGAACAATATGACACTTTTCCAACGAAAATTTGAAGTTCGAATTTGAAGTCAGATTTGGAGCCATTTTGTGACCTTCAACAAGGAATGAGGTAGAAGAGGGGAGACAGTTGAAATTTTCTACACAGTGTGTAATAATTCTGAATCTACGTTTTCGAGGTCTCGGAACACGAATTTGGCAATATTTTTACGTTTGAAAAGCACAGGGAGAGGGGTAGAAAGGGTTGAAAATGAATCAAAAATTAAAATTTTGTATGTACATAAATCTAACAAACAATACGTCCCGCGTTATTTTCAATTTTTTTGATTTTTGATCTCATCAAGGAAGCTGATTAAGGGGGTTCAGAGGGTCTGGATGAAAAACTAGTAAGAAAGATAATTCAACTCGAAGTAAAATTTTGAGCCCCACAAAATCGAATAAAAGAACCCATATCCAAAATTTCAGGTACTGACACAGAGTATGAAACGATACGATAAAAATTGCTCGTATCGTATCGTGCTAAAACGCTACCATGAGTATATTCGTTTACTCTCATGACTCATAGACTTGTTTTCTTCAAAGTTACACATCCTGCTGGGACGAGTAATGAGAATTACTTGCGAGTATTAGCATATCGTTGATAACACAAGGGCAGGACCTCTTTTTGTAAGGGTATCAGGGTACAAGGATCTACTTTTGGGTGATGTAATTTCATTGCATACGCTACCAAACAAAAGTATTCGTATTCTTCATCAACGATACAGTACAGTGCGATAATCGGACCAGTATCAATACAATACGAGTATAAAAAAATATACTTGTATCGCGAATTCACAATACGATATACTTGTATCGTTTTATACTCTGGCACTACTGAGTTGCATTTCTCAAATTTTGGCGATTTTTTGAAATTTAAAAATTACCTCATAACTCTAAAAAATATAAAAATTTGATCTAATTAATGAAAAAAATTGAAATTTAGTATATGTATACCCCATTTTTAACTTGCCAAATCGACTGGAAGCAGTTTGGGAAAAAGATGGTAAATGTGACCCATTTGAACTTCAGCACCTATAATCAATTCTAGATTATCCATATTGATAACCTATTTGATCGATTGGAGTGCAATTTTGCGAAATTTGTTACTTTCAGTTGAAATCCAAATTTTTAGGAGGACAATTTTTCTGGAAAAATTTTAAATTGCATCCATACTGCAAGTATTGAAGTAAAAAGTTGAAAGTGTGGTAGGTACCTACTATCTACTCTATTTACAACCTTCCAAATCGATTGGAAACGGTTTTTAGACGATTCAGAGCCAAGAAAAATTATTTAAATTTTCCAGTGGACCAGCTCCTATTATCGTGAATTATCGATATTGGTGACCTATTTGATCAATTTCCCATTTTGAAAATTGGTTGATTAGAAAACAAATAAGAAGGGATTTCAAGGTAATTTTTTCAGATTCAAATGGTATATCCCCCATCTTTTATAGGTACTATTGGTGAAGAAATACTCGTAAAAAATTGAAACCCATATAAAATTTGTGGAAGGAAATTTGAATTTGGTAAAAATAAAAAGAATTTCAAATTCATTATCTGAAATTTTACAACCCCCTCCCAGTAGAGAACAAAAAGTGGTAAAAGATTTTGAGATCAAAGGTTTAAAGATGCGTAAAAACGAATCACAACTTTTTAGGGAAGGAGGTGACCAAAGTTGAATTTCCAGCTGATGCCACTAATCAAGAGTAGTGGATAACTCCTATCTGCAAAATTTGCCATGTGTTCAAACCCTCTACATGAGTGGTAAAAATACGTGGATAATCATTATCCATAAAATTACCCACAGTTTTATGGATTTCCCGAGCAACGATTTTATGGATAACAATTACCCATGTGTTTAATCACAGTTCCATGCAGTTGTAGAATTGGTCATTTTAGTGGATAAATCCTATCCACAAAATTTGCCATGTGTTCAAAACCTCTACGTGAGTGGTAAATATGTGGATAATCGTTATCCATAAAATTAACCAGTTTTATCCACAAAATTTGCCATGTGTTCAAACCCTCTACACAAGTGGTAAATATGTGGATAATCGTTATCCATAAAATTAACCACAGTTTCACAGTTTTCCCGAACAAAAAAATTTGATGGATTGCAATTATCCATGTGATTACCCACAGTTCTATAAAGTTGCAGAATTGGTAATTTTAGTGGATAAAGCCCATCCACAAAATTTGCCACCTTTACAAGTGTGGTAAATACGTGGATAATCGTTATCCATAAAATTAACCACCGTTTCATAGTTTTACCGAACAAAAAATTTGTTGGATAGCAATTATCCATGTGATTAACCATGGTTCTATGAAGTTGCAGAATTGGTAATTGTTGTGGATAAATCCTATCCACAAAATTTGCCACCTTTACAAGTGTGGTAAATACATGGATAATCGTTATCCATAAAATTAACCACAGTTTTATAGTTTTCCCGAACAAAAAATTTGTTGGATAGCAATTATCCATGTGATTAAAAACAGTTCTATGAAGTTGCAGAATTGGTAATTTTTGTGGATAAATCCTATCCACAAAATTTGCCACCTTTACATGTGTGGTAAATGGTAAATACATGGATAATCGTTATCCATAAAATTAACCACAGTTTTATAGTTTTACTGAACAAAAAAATTTGATGGATAACAATTATCCATGTGATTAACGATTAACCACAGCTCTATGAAGTTGTTAAATCAGGAATTTTAGAGGATAACACTCCTATCCACAAAATGTGCCATGTGTTCAAACCCTCTACACAAGTGGAAAATATGTGGATAATCGTTATCCATAAAATTAACCACAGTTTTATAGTTTTCCCGAAAACAAAAATTCCATGGATAGCAATTATCCATGCGATTAACCACAGTTCTATGAAGTTGTAGAATCGGTAATTTTAGTGGATCCCATCAAATATTTTTTAGAAGCAGCTACCATAGCTGTGCTGCCTTGGTGCTGCCAGCAGTGTTTCTCATTATCTTAGTGTAGTTTGCTACTAAATTTGATAAAATAAAAATAGGAGCACTGCTGCTATTTTACGGTAGTAAAATGGAAACAGAATCGCTAAATCCCTGTACAAATTTAGCAGCAACTCCTATTTTGAGCCACTTCAAAATGCCATTTTGCTACTAAGGCAAAGGTAGCTGATTGGTAGTAATACTACCAAACCTTGGGAGCGGCTTAATATGGTCGTTTTTACTTCTCGCTAATGAAGTGTATTGTAGATTTCTATATAGGAAAGAAACAATTTTAGAGAGTACCTTTACCACATAAGGGTCATTTGAGAAGCACTGCTGACTATGTTTTACAAATATTCTTGAAACAATTTCGGCAATTCGGGCAATTGATATTACAATGCTTAATGGGGATGGGGAAGCATCTTGGAAGCATATTAGCAGCAGGGATGCTTTAGCAAAGCAGTATTTCACAGGCATACCTACCTTCACCTTAGTAGCAAAATGGCATTTTGAGCTGGTTCAAAATAGGAGCCACTGCGAAATTTATACAGGATTTTGGCATCTATTATTCTATTTTACTGCCATAAAATAGCAGCGAAGCTCCTATTTTTTCACCACTTTTAGCAGTAAAATGTTTGACGGGATGACTCTAATCCACAACGTTTACCATGTGTTTAAACTCTCTACACGAGTGGTAAATACGTGGATAATCGTTATCCATAAAATTAACCACAGTTTTATAGGAAAAAACCACTTTTTTAAAAAAATAGCTCAATTGTTTAAGTGTTCTAGCTCTGTTTCCCTTTGAGATGGAGAGCTCAACATTTTTTTAAAGAAGTCTTTATTCATCCAAAGTTAATTAACTCCATTACCAATTTTCGTCCAAGTCAAATAATTTTTTTTTAATAATCAGTTGATCCCCTTGAATTTTTTTCATGGTAGGTATCAAAATTAAAAGATTGATGAATTATTCAATGTGTGAACTTCAAAAAAGTTTACTTGTCTCTTTAATCTGGAATTACCCTTAGTTCATTTTATTGTCAAGGAAACAATTATTGAAATGTGACGTAAATATTTTGTTTTCTAAGCACCAATAATTTATCCAGTTCATTTTTTGAAAAAAAAATCTCAAAATTTAAGTAATAGGTACCTATTTAATTTTTTAAAATTAAAAAAATTGGAAATATGTCCAATTTTCAACATTAATTTCTACATTTAAAAATAAAAATACTATCACTTCAATGAACATTCCCAAGTAAAATATTCCATCTCAACTCATTTCGTATCCACCTTCTCCGCAAAAAACTCAATTCTACGCTTCACCATGGAAATATTCGACCCTATTTCCTACAAGAAAAAAACACCGGGTACCTATGTCTATAGGTACCCTTATAAATGACAAACCTGCTAATCCGCTTATTTTGACAAAGAAGCGAGACAATTTATAAGCGTAAGTAAATAGGATCAGTTGGACACACGTATAATGAATTCTTACAGCATGCCCGGCTTATTAAGCTCTGTATAAACATCTCGAGTAGGTACGCTATGCTACGTAGTACGTAATGCATAACAAATAAAGACAGCTCTTGTCGCACGCCATTCTATCCATCTACGAACGCAAACTTGTTGAAAACAAGAAACGCGAACGCGGCAATTACATGTAAAATAAAACCTGAGAAAATTTACATCCTGCGACACACCTGTTCGTAAAGTGAACTAATAATTTACTCTTATTCTCGTAAATCGTCGCGATCCTCGGCTAAGCCAATTTATTAGGGTAGAAACCCGTGTGAAAACTTTTTAACTACCTTGTTTACGAATTTCACTCGAGTAACGCCTCCCCCTCCCCCTTCTCACCTCGGCAATAAAACTTGGGTAAATAATCATAAAGCTGAATGTAATTTTTAAATTTCCCACACAAAATTGCCTATAAACAAGCTGTACTTACGATGAAACTGCTCGGCCCGAAATCGCGAAATTAAATCAAGTGTTGCGAAATTTTTTCACTCTCCGAGGATCCAACCGAGGCGAGAAAAGAACTAGGAAATTAAATATACTCTAAAATAATACAGCTGCGGCGTGCTGCGTAATTCCCCTTTGAGCATCATTTTTCAAAACGCCCTTTGCGGCCGCGAAACAAAATAATGCCGGAGGCTTCGGATTTGCGGTTGCGAATTTCGCATATAAAACTTTATTATACGTTGGCTCGAACATGTGTCACAGATAACCAATAAAATGTAATGTTATAATGAAGCTTTACTCGCGAGAGTGTCGCCTTTATATGTATTATCGCATTTCAAAGATTAACTTTTCTATTTCATTGCCAAAGTTGTAAATTTCCAATAAACATTGCGACGTCGTCGACATCTCAAGAAGCATACGTCGCGTCGTTTACCAAAAAATACCCTCTATCGGCTGCATCTCCATTACCGCTAGTCGCATATCAAACCAGGCGAAAGCTTTTTCTTTCTTCGTATCCCATCGCGACATATACTTTTAATTTTAAACCGAAATCTCAATGGTTTGAAATTAATTTGGTAAATTGTCGCTGTACCTAGTTCAAATTCATAATAACAATTTATCGGCGATGCGTGTAACTTAATTAAGACTACACATTCTGGTATTACGCACTGCCTATGCCTCCTCGCCAGAACATACCAAAATGAAAATACTTCTCGAGCCAAAAAAATTTCCACCCAAGGACGACGATGATTGTAACGCACAAGAAAATTAAAAACTAACAAAGCGAAAAAATGACGTGTTCTTATTCCGAGAATACGAAGAGAAAAATACAGCAGAAGATGGTTTTCCTTTTTTTTTCTACCCTGGTACAATTTTCACTCTGACGACTGAGAAGGAAAAAAAATAATATAAAAATTATTCCATTTTCCGGGTTAGCCGACTGAATTGTTGGGAAATTTTAAATAAACCAGTAAGTAATGTAAAAGTATTAAGGTAAACGAGGCGGTATATAATGAAAAATTCGCGTTTTTTGCGAACTTTAGCGAAATGAGTAAAATTGGTGTTTACGTTGGATCAAATTGACAATTTTTTTATCGGGTTGGTTTGTAAGATAAATGTTGTGAATGAAAAAATTTATTAAGTCGAATGAGTTTAGCACAGGAAAGTAACAGGTACAGGGTGTTGAATTGAAACCCAGACACACAACAGCGAAAAATTTCTCTTGAGGTAATTTTTGTCGAAATTCAGATTTGAAAAGTAGTCTAAAAAATTACATAATGGAAAACATGACGTTTTTCAATTATTTCATCCATTTTTTGAAGCAAAAGAGGATAAATTTTTACTTTTTTTACACAATTACAATCAAAATCTAAATAAAATGTGAGGGGAAAAAACGGGATTTTTCCGTTTTGCGTCTGGGTTTCAATTCAACACCCTGTACCTATGTATAGATAGAAGGACATACCACGTGCCCTTCATTTTTTTTGATGCTGTACATTGATTGAAAAAACACAACAAATTTACAATATTTCAAAGATTGAATGAATTAAATAAAAAAATGAATAATTTTTCATTTGAAAGGAATGCAAAAATTAATCGAGCACTGGGTAGCTTATTTGCTCGGAATGAATAAACTTCAGTTGAAATAATTATTTTTCAAAGATAATTTGAATGAAACATCGACCTACCTATTTTCTTGTATTTTTTGAAATTGCTTCAAAAAAAAAATCGAAGAAGGGAATAGCACAGTCGTAAAAATTTCACTTTCAACGTTACAGAATTAAAAAAAAATAGAAATAAAATCCGATTTTGTTTTCCCAACTTGAAAATTCATTGGCCCTCAAGAGTTTTGCTTTTTTCAATATCAAATTATTCTAAGATGCAAATTGAAAAATAAGACCATTGGCTTAATGCTTACTTTTAAATTTCTTCTACACCTCACTCCAAGTCGACCTACCCATCACCCTCCAAGCCAAATTTTAGTACATTCAAATTTTTCCTTTACCTCTCTCTAAGATGAATCTTGGAAAATTCTAACTTCTTCAGTTCTCTTCTCCAAGTTAAACTTTGTTAATTCCAAATATTTTTTTTTATAGGTAACCAGTCGCCTCCTTTTTAAATGTACATATTTTCATAAATTCAATTTTTTTTGAGGGGGGATTTTGATAATTCTATGGCACTCTTTTTTTTTCAGTAGAAAGAATTTAGGTGATTTCAAATTTCTCCACTATCCTCCCTCCAGGTTGAATTCATGCCAATTTAAATTCCTCAACCCCTTTTCAAGATGAAATTGAAAAATTCTCTTGTACGTATTTTTCTGCGGTACGGTTCTAAGAATCGTCTGCCAAACTTTTTTTTTTGGATATGTCTGGATATTAGGACCACTACCCACAAAAAACTTGAGATGAACATGTTGTATATTTAAAAATTGAAGGAGCAAAAACTATTTCTAAAAAATTATTTCAATTTTTTTTAAACAATACGAGTGGATAGGAAGTACCTACTTTGAAAACTGAACAAATTTTTACAGGACTTTTTGCCTAACTTGAAAATTGAAAGAGCAACAATTCAAAAAAATTTCTAAAAAAAATAAACAAATTAAGGGTATGGGTAGGTACGGCGAAAACTGAAAAATTTTATTCTGTATACTTATTGCCCACAAAAATGAAGGGGTTGAGGGTCACTCAAAGTTGGAAATTTTTCAATTTTTTTAACAGCATTCGCCCCTTCAATTTTCAAAATAGGCAACATCTTCATCTCAAAAGTTTTTTTTTTTCGTGGTATCCGGTTATATCTAAGAAAAAAAGGTTGGCAGACGAATCACGGAACACCCTGTACCTCTCCTGTACCTCTCATCACTCTATTTTAATAAATTCAAATTCATCTTGAACTCCTTCGAAGACGAATTTTGGTAAAAACCGAATTTTCTCAAAGCATCGCCCTTAAACGATACAAATTTTGAGCTGTGTTCTTATGGTAAAAGGAATTTTGGTCATTGGTGAGGACAGAGGAAAGGTTTGAACAAAAATTCTCAAGAAATTACAAAAATTCGGGTTTCCAACGAATTTCTGGCTATTCTATTAGTTGCACCTCCTTCCAGACTGGGTTTGGGGAATTTGAACATCTTCTGCACCTTTTTTGGGATGAGCTGAATTTCTCCAGAACCATCGGACTACATTTTAATTTTTCCCACATTTTCCTCGACGTAAATTTCAATATTTTCAAAATATATCTTGTATCTTCACCTAAGATGAATTTTTATATTATTCTGTACTTCTCTTCAAAGCAAAATTTTATAATTTAGAATTACCTATGATTAATTTTTATAATTTACATTATCTTTCGTATGGGACTCCCCTTTCCTTTAGGTTGAATTATGCTGATTACGATCAATTTTCGTACCAATTAAATTTTTCTTGCACTTTTTTCCAGAAAAATTTGAGTGAATTTTGATAAATTTAGATCATTAATTGTCCGAATTTATTACCGATGTTTTTTTACCAGCACTTTTTAGAAAAATACTTTCGAACTAGTCAGCTCATAATTAGTATCATGTGATTCCAATTGATTATTGAACAGGTCGCGAGTATTTACGGCGAATCGATTAGGCAATTTTATTAGCATGATTTTTTCAGTTTTATTTCTATTGCATCGCGAAAAATTTCAATTTTTAATTGATTTCTGACTGGAAAATTGTAAAATTAAATTTTCAAAGTTCAACATTGGGTGGAGAATTTATTTCTAACAATTTTACAAAACAAAATGTACGTTGAAACATGTCACACATTCACCAAAAGTTTAATGAATTTTACATTTTCAAAAATTCATTAAAAATCAAAAAATCAATTTGAACTAATAAAATTTTGGTAATCAGAAGTTCTGAGGCATGCCCTATCTAAATATTGGAAATTCTAGACCCGAAATCAAAACTCGACACCTCGATAAAAAAACACTATCACTGAACCGAAAATCATTTCAAAACTGAATTGAACTTCAATCGTTTAATTATTTCAGGGACATTGATTTTCCAATTGGAAAAATTACTATCGATTAATCCTCTCAAATAAATTTCGAATTCAAAATTGAAAAAAATCACCATCAATTCAAATGCTCGAAATCACACTCGGAAAACCAACTCCAAAAGTATAAAAATTGATCCTGCAGCCAGAAATACATTACGCCGGTATAATTTAATGATTCGTGACTCACGTGAAAAAATCATTTACCAAGAAAAAACTCCCCAAAACCCAAGCCACAAACAAACATAAGCGTAAAAATAAATGATACACAGAAATCGTAATAAAAAAAAGCAAATAAAAATTTGCCCTAAGAAATGTTTATATTCGTTGAAAGTTAATAAAATTTCAAGGTCTGCGCGCATCGAAACGCGCCACGAAGTAGCAGTGTAATATAAAACAGAAAAACAATTTCATTCGGAAAGAGAAAGAAATTTTTTCGACACATATGTACTTACATCGTAGAAGCGAGAATGAGAAATTAACTTGCTCGATTCATACTTTACGTTTTACAATTGTTGATTTATTAGTAGGAGTAGGAATGCCTATACCTACTCGAATGAAATACTTACCTATGAGGTACAATAAGACTAGAATTTTTTTCACCGATATTTCAGTTGTTTTTCATTAAAATTCTATCGATTTTTCGTCCATGCTTATTCGGGGTAAAATTTCTCAATTCTCAACTCTTATGAACAGAATATTTCCATTAATCATTTCGACGTAGCAACAAGTACCTATACACTCGTGCTACGTATTAAATGAAATTTACTATTCATTGTGGCAGAAGCACAACACAGACGAATGAAAAAATGATGTATGATTGCCCCGACAACGTGTAAAAAAAACAGCTCAAAAAATTTAATCAAATGGTATGAATGAGTGTATGTGTTTCATAAGTCATAAAACTCCAAAGGTTTATAGCTTCAGGGTGAAATGAAGAGTTAGTTGACAACGGCGAGGATTATTTTGTCATCACATACCTACATGTTGTTTATGTTCAGAAAAAAATATAGACCTACCGAATGCACGTAAATTCTGTACAGGGTGTCCCAAATAAATAAAATTAAAAACCCGATGGTCAGTGGTGAAACTTGCCGAAATCAAAAAATCCAAGCCAGTTTCGAAATTGAAGAGGCGATTTTGATTCGTAAATATAAAATATTATTTTTCATTATTATCTATTCTGAAATTTTTTGATCATTCAAAATGATGCATCATTTTTTGCACCAGAATTCAACATTTTTTAAACCATCCTTTTTAAAAAATTCCATCAATGATATTTTTGGAGCTTTGAATTTCATAAATACCTACTAGACATAGTTTTTTTATTCAGTTGCAGAGGACGTTTCAATGTTAGTAGGTCTTCCATTCATTTTCACGATCATCTATCCATCGAATGATGGCAGATTCTGAAAATTCAGACTTTTTCCTACTGAATAAAATTTTTAAGGGACTGATCAGCCTAAAAAGGGGAGAAGTAAAAGAGAACTTGAAAAATTATACTTAAAAAATTATACTTGAAATTTTTCTCTACCAATGCAGAACCTCTCAAAAAAAATTTTCTTTCCTAAAAAAAAACAAATGAAAAGGACTGACCTTAGATCCACCTCCCAAACCCTAATGACCTTAGTTTACACCTCCCATGTGATATGGATGGGCCTGAGAAAATGCAACACTTCTCAAACCGACTTTGATCCCCGCGAAAGCACAAACGAAAAAAAATTCGTGTAAAATAGAGCACAAATGAAGCACAAACGATTGGCCTTAGATTCATCTTCCAAACCCTTATGACTCAGTTTAGATTTCCCTGTTTTACCCTCCTATGTGGTACATTCGATTATTTTTGCAATGGTCTTAAAAATCAAATCTCAGAATTAAAAAACAAAATTTAAAGTAAAAATTTTTATATTAGAATTGTAAAATTTTCTGAACTCTAATAAAAAATTAGTTTTGAAATTGTGAAAATTTCTGAGACTTTTTCCAACTTATAAAAATTTTGCTAAAAATTGAGAAATTTTTTACATCAAACTTTTTAAAATTGTCCCTTGTTGTCTCATTTCAATGAACTGAAACAAGTTCTCTACCAATTTCTAGTTTTCGAATAAAACAGTTTCCTGTTTCCTTATTCGTTCCTTCTGAAAAATAAAAAATGCAGTGGCGATTTTGGAAGGAAAAATCTGTGGAAGTCAGCAAATTCAAAGAAATTTGAAAATTTTCAAATCTTTCTACTACGAATTTACCAAAGAAAAAAAAACAGAAAATAAAAAAACAGAAAATTTGAATAGGTTCACGTCTCTTGTATTTGTATTAGGTACTTCTGGATTATTATTTCAATCACACAATGCACCTAAATATGGAGTTGAGAATTTTTTAAAAAAATCAATCATTTTTGGGTTGGAAAAATTAGAAAAAATTGAAGAAATCCAAGTTGGAATTTGAAAACTTTCTTAACGAATACTAATTAATATTTTCTCAAAATCTTTCCAAATTGAATTTTAAAAAAAATCAAATTCATATTTCTTGATATTTCTCAAAACATTCCTCATTTTTTTGAGTTTCAACTTTTCATAAAATTGTCTTCTGACTAACTTAGGAATTTTTTAGAACACGAATTAGATAAAAAAAGCACAAAAATCAAAATTGGAAAGATAATAGGGTATGTTTGAAAAAATTTGGTTTGAATTGATTTTACTTTCATTTTGAAAATTATTTTGAAAATTATTTTGAAAAAATTTATAGTGGTTAAAGAAATTTGGAATTGGAAAAAATGAGGCTTCAGAAATTAGAATAAATTTGGACTTTGATCCTGGAAATCCAGTTTATGATTGTTTTAGGATGGAATTTAATTTAAATCATTTATTTTTTTAGACGTATTTTACCAAAAAATTGGTTTAAAAAATCTCAATATTTGAAAAATCAATGGAAGTCTGACTTCCCAAACTTCCCTTGGAAAATCACCACTGAAAAAATGACCTCTGCCCTCGGCTCTTCTGCCTAGTTTTGGGCAATTCAACCAGACGTGGAAGTATAATTTATTTTACATTTTTTATTATAATTTGCCAATATTTTAAAAACAATATTACATGTTTTTAAATACCTATATACTCAAGTTCCAATATTTTATTGTAATTTTAAAATTTTTTCTTTCAAGTCTTGAAAGTCAATTTCAATTTTTTTCTCTCAATGAAAAATATACTAATTATAGAAGTCGACTGAGGGAATCTAAAAAAAAAACGAACGGATTTTTCGATCTGACCCCCATTCCCTCTCAGTACTTCCTACTTCCCAAACTCCAAACTTCGGTCAAAATTTCAAAAATTTTCAACTATATTGTACGATAGGTACACTGTGATGTTTTCAAAGACACTAAAATTGAATTTCCACTCAGTTTTTGAATTTAATTCCTTTAGTCTTCGTATTATCTTCAAGTTTGGGTCAAAATGGGAGGATACCAGGTGCTGAGGATTGTGAGGATTCATATTTCGAATTATGTAGGGACTCGATTAATTCTGGCTCCCCTCATACTTTTGTTCTAAAAATTGTAAGTTGGTAATACTTTGTTTTGTAAAAAAATAAACATATGGAACGAATATTACCAACTTACGATTTTTAACACAAGAAGTATCGGTGGAGAGAGGGAGCCAGGCCAGAATTAATTGAGCAAGCGGTACAAGTACAACGTTTAAATTCTTCATCGTCCAAATTGAAAATTTTTTATCATCAGTGTTTCTTGAAAAATTTTTGATCATGTTTGAATTTTTTTTTATCCAGTTACTTGCATACAAAACGGCTAAAAAAATTCCAAAAAAACCACCAAAATATAGGACAAGATATTTTACAGATTTTTATTACGTATGGGAAATAGTCGAAACTTCGAAATATTATCCCACAGTATACTTCAAGCCAACGAAGAGAGATCTGCTATGTTGGAAAAATGTCACTTTATTATTTCTCATAAGCTTACCTATTGCTTATACGATGGTGAGCAATGGCGGCAAATTTTCACTAAACTTTGTCACGCGAACTGTCTATCTCGATTGTTGGTATTAGGCAAGGAAACTTATTACTTTCGAGTTGTATACATATCTGAGCAATATATTAGTTGGGCTGGTAAAAAGGAGGGATGCCATTTCACAAATGTACTTACACAGACGAAGTGAAACTTTTGGTAAATGCGTGAATTTTTCATTTTGAAATTCAATATTTAACGCGGCTCGGCGTGAGGAAAATTAACGTTGGAAAATTTCGTTCGCTGGATTTCAAATCCTACGTATTCGAGAGCTAGTAGTAGGTTTAGGTACCTACCCAACGTTCTAAAAATTTTACAAATATTTTCCTAGTATAAATTGATTTATATTTTTATGGTCTAATCTTCGACATAATTTCAACCAGAGTAGGAAATAGAATTCATTCATAAAGTAATGAAAAAAAAACATCCCATAAGAAATCATTCATTTATGCTCGAGCAATATTGTCTAGTCTCGTTATTATCGCAACAGGACTTTCAACAGTTTTTATACGTATTTTTTTTTCGAGTTGGCTATTTGCTAACCGTTGATACGCTCGGATAGCTTCAATACATGTCATCGCTGTCAAAACGTATCCGATTCGAAGCTCCCACTATAAAAATACTTTCCTGCTGTTGAGAAAATCTCTCAAGTGATATAGCCGTATAGCGTGTTGAGCGCCTTTGATGTTATACCGTATTTTTCTCGAATCGATATTATTGCGAACTTGATGATTTTAGCCAGTCAAGCGGATTGCTTCATCTTTTATTTCACGCATAATGCCGGGTATTCGGCGAGTGTTTATGTTGAATTCGAGCACGGATCGGGGACTAGGAGAACAATCGTAGTGAAGAACCTAAGGCGGATCTGATATTAAGCAATGGCACGAGTATCTAGTTTTAACAGCTAATGAAACTTTTACGAGGTTCTTTTTACGATGGATTCAACAACCGATGTGATCTTTTGTGAAGTGAAATTTATGTACGAATGATTCGCTCGCAAAAATAAGAATACAATAAGTTGTTATTTTCCTGGTGGATTTATCTATGGTAAAAATTATATTTTCTTCTTCCTTCATTTTTTTAAAAAAAAATCATCACTTTATCGAAATTGGGAAAAAGGTTTGAAAATGCTTAGAAGACATCGGTATACTTTTTTTTTGGATAATTTGAGATAATTTTGAACAAGTTGCTTCCTTGATGAAGAACATTAATTTTCAAGTTGGTACTAAACTCCAAAACACATGTCTGGCATCTACGGGTGCAGCTGCAGTTTCTATATCCAGGGTCACACATAATTTGTAAAAATGTACAATTATCTTTTTTGGATCAATCATTAATTTCACATTCATTTTTGAAATGACTTTTGTAAAAATCTGATCAAAAATTCAAAATGATTGCAAAAAGTTGGTCTATTAAAGTACTTTAACCAGTTGAAAACGAATTTGACGTTTGTTTTCTGATTCGACCCATTATTTCCATTAAAATCGTTCAAAGTTAAGAAATCTTATTATGAGAAAAATAAATTTCCAGATTGAATGAAACGATCGCTCACTCAAGAAATTAAATGGGGAACTTGCTGAACTTGACTGGCATTGGAATTTTTATTTCATAATTTTTCTTTCTTTAAAATCATTGCTTTAATGTTTGTTTCAAGCAAGGTATAAAAATCCAAAAATAAAATTCTCACGAGAAAAAAACCAACAATATTTATAACTTCAAAATTTTGGAGTGAAATTTCTCAGATTCACATCAGGAAATATATTCGACTTGAGCACCAAAAATCACTAAAATGAACAAAGTGGGAATTTTTTCTCTACCAATACATATAATCGTCTTGTTTTTGGCTTCAAGTAAAAATACAAAAGTTCAATTTTTCACCCAGAACTCAAGTTGAGATTATTAAAAATTATTTCACGAACAAATTGCAATTTTCATTTGAATTGATCATGCATTATTCTAAATTTTCTATCCATTTTTGAACATTTTTTAAATACATTTGAAGGTCATTTTTCAAATTCTAGGAGTAGGGTTGTTCAAAAATTAATTTTTATGATTTCCAAAACTGTAGATGCGGATTAGATAGTGAAGAATAATTTTTGCTGAAAAAGAGCATTTCCTGTTAAGGGTCAAAAACAGTCTTTGTCTTGAAATCGGTCAAAAGTGACCCAAAATGTTATTCTTAAAATCTGAAACCATCTTTAAAAACATTTTGACTCCCTACACCAACACTTTCCGAAATTATCGCACCCCAAATTCAACACACAAGATCTCAGGAAGAGGCCGATAACCTTTTTTGAAAGTTTCATAGATTACGAATAAGTATTTTTTTTTTGAAAATTTTTGATTCACATTTTAAAATTTTTTCATGTTCGAATTTTTTTTTGAGAGGGTGAGCCAAAGGATGGACTGACAAAACATTATTTTCGATTTTCAAAAAGATAGGTACCTTTCTAAAATTGTTGGCTAACGAGACTTGAAGAATAAGAAAAATTTCAAAATCGATGCATATCGTCCGATCACACAAGAATCTTCAATTCTCGACAAATTGTCAACAATTTAAAATTTCAAAAATTTCGAAAAAATTGAAAATTAATTGAAATTAATTTTAGAGCTTGTTTAGTGAACATAAAATGCACATTTTCTTCCGAAAAATTGGCGTTTTATAATTTTATAATTTTTTTTTTATATTCAAGCTTTTTGGATTAGATAGTCGCTACCTAAATTAGCTCTAAAACTATTTAAAATAATTTTAATTTTTTTTTCAAAATTTTTCAAACTTTTTGAAAATATTGAAATTTTTTAATTTTTCAAGAATTGAAGAAGACTCTTGTGCGATCGGAAGATAAGAATAGGTGGATTTTGAATTTTTTTATTCTTCAAGAATTATCAGCCAACAACTTTTGTGGAGTATGATTTTGAAAATTGAAAATATTGTTTTTTCGGTCCACCCTTTGGCTTACCCCCTCAAAAATTGATTTTTTTGAAAATTCTGACATGAAAAAATTGAAAAATGTGAATTAAAATTTAAAAAAAAATTCTTATTCATAATCTATGAAATTTGAGATTTTATTCCGCGATTCGTGACTTAAAAAAAGATTTTAATTTTTCGAATCATTCCGGTTTTTCAACTTTTTGTGTAAGTCGCAATTCAATTGTGTAATTTTTTACGTACCTACTGACTGATAGGTACTAGGTAGGTATGAAATCTTACACAACTTTAAAATTTTGAGAGGTATAAAATCGAAAATTTATGCCTGAAATTGAATTTATTCAAAATTTCTTTTCTGATTTCAAACCACAACTTTTCTCTACTTACCTATTTCAACTTGAAACTGAAAAATTTTCAGAAAAAAAATACCACGTCTTCTCTGGAAATTTTTCAGCTCAAGCTGGGACCTGCCTTAAAAGTTGGTGTAAGCGCCTCTATTTTAACCATCGCATCGGTCTGCCAATCCGCAGCTGCTACTTTTAAGCACAGCGAAAGCTCAAAAGTTCACAATTTTCATGATCGCCATGAACTTTTGGTCGAAAACATTTATGGTCGAAATTGTTGAAAAATTACCGAATTTTTTACGCTGAATCCGAATATGTAAGTCTGTCGACCCATTAGTGCCATTGTGATTCTATCTGTGACTAATAAAAACAGGTACCATCCCTCACCCCAATGAAAAAATTTTTGTTTCAAGTACTACGACCCCGAAAACATATAATATGTATTTCGATACATCACAAGTCCATAAGTATGAATTCGTCAACACACCCTCAAGCCCTACACCCCTGAATATGAAATTTTTATACAATTTTCAAGTTGAAAATTCCCCCTTATTCTCGAGTCATACTCGAAACCATTTATAAACCATTTTTAACTCAATTTTGCAACGTTTATGAAGGTTTTACCAAAAATATGCAAATTTTTCGAATTTTCCCCGCCTTTTACCCGGTCTGCCGGGCTTAAGCAGCACTTATGAGTCAGCAGACCTACATATTCGGATTCATCGTAAAAAATCCTGTGATTTGACACCAATTTCGACCATCAATGTTTTCGACGAAAGTTCATGGAAATTTTTAGTTTTCAACATCAAAATATGTAAGTAACTACGTATTTATTACGAAAGTTGTTTGTCCCAAAATTACATTTTCATCAAAGTCATTTTCCTAAATATTCTATGCAAATTGCGTAAGCAGAACGTTATCAAGGGAATTTAGTAGCAAGATGGAGAGGGGAAGGGACGAACTCAAAATTCCTCAAAAAACCATAAAAATTCGGACTCCTCTACGAAAAATCTCTGGCTACACCTCTTCGCACAGGTATTTCAGCCTCAAAGACTGATTATACAATGCAAATAACCCCAACCAAAAAGGTACTCATTCGGTTCCGCTTTCGATTAATTAAGACACCGCGTAGAAATTCAACACCACGTACATTACTAAACATAAATATCTCCAATCTAATATAACGACCACGTAAACGACTGTAGATCGCGGTCATTAGCAAATCGTAATACAAACGAATAGGTACTCACGGTTTTATCATAAAGCAGCCCGATTTTACAATCTAGTTCGGCGGTCGTTCCTAATTTAGCGGTCACATTATGAGGATCGGTTCCATCTTCAAAAAACGGTCCCCAAACGGATGCTTTGTCGGATGGCTGCGGCAGGGTAATGGTAGGAGCAGGTTTTGATGTTACCGTGGTCATAGTGCGAGCTTCGTAGACAACTGCATTTTCCGTTACCGTTTCGTGACTGCTATCAATTTCATTTTCCGCCATGTTTATCGTTACGTTGCCTAATAAACTCGCTTCGTAGGGGGTAGTTCCATTTTCTTTAAACAAAATGAGAAAAACATAAAAAAAATACGTACTCGCATAAATGAAGAACCAACAAAAACTCGGGCGCGAGTAAATGGAGAATGAAAACTCATCTGGCGAAATCGCAAAATAACATATGAAAATAAACAAAATTTCTCCCAACTTTAAACCTGCTTCGTGTAGTCGCACTGCTCTTAATACAAAATAACCTCGACGATTTTTCCCAAACCACATACCCTATTCTGGTCACGTTTTTCGACGGCTTTGCAAAGAAACTCAAAAAATTAAATATATTACAAAACTTTCGCCTTACATAATTAAGTAATCGTGTTACTTACATATTAAATCAGCTATGGGGATTTACTTCGGTAATACATATCGTGACGAGTGAATTTTAAACAAATCAAATTTACCAATAAGCTCCATTTTCAGAGGCCTACCTAGCGGGGGGGTGTGGGGGGGTGCTTCACCCTCCCAAGCGTTTTCCAGTTGGAAAAATTGGGTGAAGTTGGTAAAAAGTTGGCAGTAACGCATAAATGGTAAAAATTGAGAAAAAATGTGAAATGTTGAAATGACCAAAATCTTAAAATAAGTGTTGTAAACATCCTTTCAGTCTGAATTTTTTACAAAAATCGGCAAATTTTTAAAAATGTACAGACCAAACACAAAATTTTCCGGAATATTGAGAAAATTTTCAGATTTATTACTGAATGCGACGACTTTTTTTAGAAATTTTCTAAAGAAGCCAGCAAATTTTGCACGAAAAATCATAATACTTATAAGAAAAAAAAAAACAAATCACCATTTAGCAACAAAACACGTGAAGAAGCACCAAATTTCGTAAAAAAAAAACATTGAGAGCACAAAATTTTGATTCTATAGTTATTGAATTTTTAAGACAAGAAAACATTTAAAAATGCACTATTTTCATTTTGAAAATCATCAATTTTTCAAATTTTTGCCCTCGCTTCGCTCGGGCATATATGTACTAACAATAATAAATACATATCGAAAGGGGGCTGATAATTTCGCTTCCCTTTCAATATTGAAATTTTGATTGGAAAAAAACTGGATTTTTAAACGCATTTTTCTTGAAAAATTTCGATTCGCTCGAACTCAGTAAATTTATGTTTATACATATAATTTATTTTCATAATAATGGTATGAAACTTCAATTTATTTACATCCAACCAATAGACGTTTCAATATGTCAAGTGAAAACAATTTAATGATAATCTCAAACGGAATTTTCAATTAAAATTTTTCAGACTTTTTTGAAAGAAGAGGAGCCCATTGACGAATATCTTGTTTTTTGGAAGTCATAAACGTATCACCAAACAAGAACGAATTTTAATTTAGAAATTTCAAGTGTATTTTAAGGGGTTTTTAGGCTTGTTCTTACTGTATATCTTTTCCTGAAGCCATTAAACAGTGGCATTGGAAAGTAGGATACAAAGGGGTAAATTGTACCAGCATCATTTGTACTCCCCCAATCATATGAGATAGAAATTTTCAAAGCATTAAAAATTTAAAAAGAATGGTTTTTTTACACACTAAAAACTCAATTTTTTCAAAACTTCGCCCTCGCTTCGCTCGGGCATAAAGAAAGTCACAATTGTAATTGTTGTAAATTGCATGAATATTTGAGATGACAGATTTTTTGCTCTCTCTCCTGAATATTCGTCTGGTGTTCTCAGCCTAGGTACTTATTTTGTACCCTCCCCAAAAACATCTTCCGAGTCCGCTGCCATCAAATATTTCCACTTTTAGATTATTGGTAAATTTGGGAAAATTAATCGGCAAATTAAAAAAAATTAGTTTGAAAATTTAAAAAAAGGAGTTGGAAAATTTGAAGTTCTCACCCCCCCAGAGCATATCACTTCGGAAGGCCTCTGTCCATTTTCTTACGCAAAATACCTATGACTAAATCTACCCAAAAGAAGCTTCAGGCACGAAATTAAAAAATCCACTGCGAACGACTGAATCGTTCCTTTTCCAACTCTATGACTCACAGTGGTCCACTTGTTTTTTTTTCAAAGTTCGAATTTTTTCTCGATTATTTTTTCAAACTTCGAAATTTTTTCCAAGTTTGAATTCTAATTCTTTCTCGATTTTTTTTCAAACTTCAAAATTTTTTTCCAAGTTCGGATTTTTTCTCGATTATTTTTTCAAAATTCAAAATTTTCTCAAGTTTGAATTCTAATTCTTGCTCGATTTTTTTTTCAAACTTCGAAATTTTTTCCAAGTTCGAATTTTTTCTCGATAATTTTTTCAAAATTCCAAATTTTTTCAAGTTTGAATTCTAATTCTCGCTCGATTTTTTCAAACTTCAAAATTTTTTTTCCAAGTTCGAATTTTTTCTCGATTTTTTTTTTTAAATTACAAATAATTTTTCAAGTTCGAATTCTGATTCTCTCTCGATTTTCTTTTCAAACTTCAAAATTTTTTTCCAAGTTCGGATTTTTTCTCGATTTTTTTTTCAAAATTCCAAATTTTTTCAAGTTTGAATTCTAATTCTTGCTCGATTTTTTCAAACTTCGAAATTTTTTCCAAGTTCGAATTTTTCCTCGATTATTTTTTCAAAATTCAATTTTTTTCCAAGTTTGAATCCCAATTCTTTGTCGTATTTTTTTTTCAAACTTCAAAATTTGTTTCCAAGTTCGAATTTTTTCTCGATTATTTTTTCAAAATTCAATTTTTTTCCAAGTTTGAATTCTAATTCTCTCTCGATTTTTTTTTCAAACTTCAAAATTTTTTTCAAGTTTGAATTTTTTTCGATTTTTTTTCTCGATTTTGTTTCTTGATTATTTTTCTCGATTATTTTTTCAAAATTCAAAATTTCCATAAAGATAGGAGATCGAGATACTTGAAACGAAACAGTAAAACACTAAAACTTGAACTTGTATAACAAACTTTTAATAATGTTGACGAATTTTTGAATAAATTTTGAAAAAATTTTAATTTTGGGAATGAAAAAACAAGAACGAGAAACTTTATTTGTATTTTTTTTTATAAAATCGAGAAAAAATTGAACTTGGAAAAAAATTTTCAATTTGAAAAATTAATCGAGAAAAAATTCGAACCTGAAAAAAAATTAAAAATTTCGATTTCGGACTTGAAAAAAAAAGCAAGCAACGATTCAGTCGTTCGCAATGTATTTTCAATTTCGTGCCTGAAGCCCTTTTTGTGTAGACTTAGTCATAGGTCGCAAACCTTACCTTCTTTTCAACAAAAAAAATGAAATTTTGCCACCTCTCTCGCTATAAATAATGATTTTATAATTTTGTAAAACGCCGGTAACCTCGAACCTCAAACATACCCGTGTTCATTTCCGTTTGTACTTAATGAAATTTCAAAACGAACCGAATACACGGCGCGTAAAATAATTATAATTCAAAATAGAAATCGAAATTATAACCGACGTTATTGGCATCCAGGGTTTAATTTCGCACTTAATTTTCATATTAAAGTAATCGATATCCATTCGTGTATTCCAATTGTCCACCGCGGAGGAAATATCTTCGTTAAACAAATGTACGTACGTAAACTATTCGCTAGATTATCTTTTTTCAAAATCAAATCCCATTCACCCGTCCTATCGTTTTGTTCGACTGTGTTCTGTATGGTATATCTACTCAATTTACTTTCTTCTCTTGTCTCTCTATATACTTTCTGTTTCAACATCGCCAACTTTTCCATTTACAGTTCATCCCTCCATTTCCTTTGACCTTCCACTACCATTTTCATTTCTGTTCGCCACCTGCTTCTTTCATACAATTTAAAATCGCTCAAACGCATTCTTCTTTGATACACGTTCAATTTCGAGTACCTGCCCGATATAAAAGAAGAACCGAGAAACACTTATAGTTATATAGTATTAGAAAGTAACTTTTAAAAAGGCCCATAAAACGCCAAACCAGTCAATTTTCATTCTGTTTAAATTTCCAACAATGTATCGCAAAAGGTAAAAAAAAAAGAGGGAATATTTTAAATTATGGAAACGAGAAACCAAGAAAGCAGAAAAAGGCCAGGTGTGATAATACATTTTGAATTTCAAAGGCTGGTACGTTGGCGGAATTCAAATCGGTGATGGATCGTGCAATTTTTTTCGTAATTGAAAAGTACAAGAGGTATTTGAATTAACTTTTTGATATATATAGGCGAATTCAGGGAAATGGATCGGGGTAGAGGCTAAGCCCCAGGCCACTCCAGATGTTAACGAGTAAAAAAAGTTTTAATTGAGAACGAAACAGCAAAACAAAAGCACAAACATAATGAAACAAGAAAAACTGGACCCAAATGAACACCTACAGAATTTTATATTCAAATTTTGAGCCAGTGGAAAATCGAAAGCTTAAAAATTGCTAGAAATTTCAACTGAAAGATTTTTTAATGAAAAAAGTTAATCGTGGTCCACGATTTTCCGATTAAATGCAAACAAAAAATACGTTCACTTTTTCACAAACTCCTAATTTCTTATCAATATCACTTTTTTTGAAAAAAATCTTTCAGTAGAATGGAATCATTTTCAATTCAAACACTAATAATAAAGTAATGAAAACAATGTTCAATAGGCATACCTACACTCAATTTTTAGGCGGAGGAAGGGGGCTAATTTCATTTCTGAAAAAGCTAAGCATTTGATTAATTTTAGTTTTTATTTAAGAAAGTAAAATTTCTTTTAACGTCCAACGAGGGATGTGTCCAAATCTGTCGTAAAATTTTCGAAGCGAGGGCGAAATGTTGAAAAAATGGATATTTAATGCTCAAAAAAGGCATTTTTTTCATTGCCTTAAATGCTTTAATGCTTTGAAAAGACCAATTTTTTGAAAAACTTTGCACTCGCTTCGCTTGAGCATGAACAAAATAACATTAATTATGAACTATTTGAGGCAACAAAGTAAAAAGACTCTGTACAAAATTGATATCGAGACTTGGAATACCAAAAAAGGAGAAAACGGGAGATTTTTTGCATTTAAGAAAACTGGATTTTTTTTTAATGTCCAAAAAAAGACATTTTTCACGTATTCTAATTAAAAATTGCCCACTTCAAAATTATGAATTTAAAAAGAGAAATATACGAAAATACCGAACGCAGTCAGGCCAAATCTTTTAAAAAATTTGTTTTTCGAATGTCGAAAATAAGTAAGTCCCAAGTAGTTACAAAAAAACTGACCAAAAAATTAAGAGGAATAATTTTGAGAAAAAATAATTAAAAAAATCACTTCACAGTATTTTGATTATTGTGAAACCACGGAAGGAAAACTGCAATAAGGCCGAGCGTAGCGAGGCCAAAGTTTTTTTTAAAAATATCATTTTATAATTTGTATTTTCCTTGGTTTTGAGCTTTTGTGGCTGCTTGGGAAATTCTGAGAAATTCGTTTCCACTGGGTGGGAAATTTCTTTTACAGGGTGGGAAAATTCCCAAGATTTATATACCTACTTGAAAAATGACCTGGTGAGCAGGGGTGAGTGGTTATGTTATGTAAAACTAGGAATGCATATATGTACATAAATGAAGTTGACGAGAAACTTCATTATGATTTGTATTCTTTATTCTGAATTTTTTATTCTCGGATATTTTGCATTTACCTAAAATCAAATTATATTTCAAAATAAAATGATTTTTGCGATTCCGTTCGTTTGAGTAAAAATTTTGATTGAATTATTTCAATAAAGAATTATCGATTTTACATTAAAATAAAAATTAAAATCACTCACAAACCCTGCGGCCATTCGATCACATCATATAAAAATACGGTACACTGAATTTAAATTTGCAGAATTATCAAAATTATTTTCCATGTATCTAGTCAGTGAAGAACACAGTTGAAATTAGAAAAAAAAATTTTTTCATGAAACTGATTTTTTTTTGTAATTTTTTTTTTTTTAATTCAATAAAAATCCCTCATCCATTCAATATCCTTCTCTTCTCCCTAAAAATCATAAAAATTCTTAAAATCCTAGTCGCGATGGAATATTTTTCCCTGACTTACACGTTTTTCAAATCAATTTTTCCAAGTTCCCCATTTATCCCCTAATTTCAGGATATCGAATGAACAATTTTTTGAATATCGTTTAAAATATAAAATGACTCCAATTAATTTGGATGCCAGAAATTCAAGTACTTAATAGTGCTTGTATATAAAATTCAAATAAACATCCTACCATTTCGTTATCGTTAGGGACATCTACTGCCTGAGTGCCTGCATACTGATTGAACATCTAGGTACATCCACGCACACTAGTGCATTTACCTACCTATACTACGAAAATAAATTTGAATTTCTACGATTCACGTGCTTATAAACAAGTGTGAACATTGTCTGGTATTTAAAACAGAAGATCTTGACGTTTCTTAAACAAGTTTTATTACTTATAAAATATGGTCTCGTGCATCTAACCACTACTACTTTTTGGTTCCGAACGAATCCCAACATTCCAATATCACCTTAAACGTGGAAACATTGTTAGTAGATTTTGAAATCGGTAAAGAAGCTAATAGTGAAATAATTTATCATTTTGGTGAACAGAATAGCCACGTAAAACGCTTATTGGGCAATAGAAACGTTTCATGATGAGTTTTCTCGCTTTCGTACCTAGTATCAAAATTCATCGCAGGAAATAAGTAGGTAAGTGAGCAATTACACAGATTTTTAATGCTAATTTTTGTATAAAAAAATCGTACATAGTTTAATTATTTTTGATTAAATATTATTGTTCATTCAATAAAGCATGCATGAGAGCATAAAATCGTCATTTTTTCTTTTAGAAAGTATCTACATACTTGATAAGTTACTTTTTAAAAAAAATTATTATTTTATTTTTATGGAAGCATTTACAGTGAAGTAAAAATTGTTATTTTGTTTTCTGTTTAGCTTGAATGAAATAAATTTTGAAAATGGTGAATACATTGCTCAATATGAACCCGGTGAAAATTTCAAAAAACGAAATATCGTCTCCAATAACTAAATCTAATGATTTTTATGTCAGCGGGGTAAGTACCTAACAAATTAGATATAAATGAATAAAAAACGAGCGCTTGTACAAATCTTCATTAATTTTATATACAGGGTCATTCCACGTCAGTTCAACCACGAAGTGGAAAGTGGGGTCTTCGATTTTTTTGATTTTTTGCATGTGTGTAGACCTTGATAAGAGATGACGAATGGCGCAAACCGGAGCTTCCAAAGTCTTTTTGGAGGGCAGCCACGAGCCCTCAAAGTTTTGAGGATAAGTTGGATATGGTAAATTTCGAGCGTGGATAACTCAGAATCGGTGCTTGGTAGAAAGTTGAAACTTTTTGTAATGTGTAAGGCCTTTGATGAGCTTTTTGGCGATTTTTTCGAAATCAGTGTTGCCACTTTTTATAATGCCAAAAATTAGCAGGAAAAGTTGAAAAATGGTATTTTTGCATGAAGGACACCTTCAAAAATTCTGAAAAAAATATATATGATGCAACTTTTTGTGCTGAATAACATATAAAAAAACTGAGATGGCGTTATTTTTTAAACTCGTTTAAAAAAATTTTTAAGTTTATAAGAAAACATAATTTTGTATCCCAAGCAGTGAAAATTTTCTAAATTGGTTAAATTACATTATTTTTACCCTATTTTCATCATATGTTGAAAAAAAGTCGACAAAAATATTTCTATTGAGCCGATCTTGAATGATATGTACTGTTTAGGTAGGCTTTTGTACTTTCCCCTGTTCAATATAGCAATCCAACATGAAAACATAATCTTTATACAAATTTTACGTGAAAATAATTAATATTCAATAGAAAAAAGACATTTTTGAAAATCTGTTATCATTAAGGTACAAGTAACACCTTTTGTATCGATAATGCATACAGTTTTCACAACGATGAGAATGTTTCGGAACCAGAATATTCATAAACGAATCAAGTTTTTAGTTCTAAATTTAATTTTAGTTTTGTGATGAAATTTTCCCCTATGGTAGTGTTAGTTAAAAATATATATTTTATACAGGACTGCAATATTGAACAGAGGAAGTAACAAAAGCCTATCTATACAGTACATATCATTCAAGATCGGCTCAATAGAAATATTTTTGTCGACTTTTTTTCAACATATGATGAAAATAGGGTAAAAATAATGTAATTTAACCAATTTAGAAAATTTTCACTGCTTGGGATACAAAATGAGGTTTTCGTATCAACTTAAAAATTTTTTGAAACGAGTTTAAAAAATAACGCCATCTCAGTTTTTTTATATGTTATTCAGCACAAAAAGTTGCATCATATATATTTTTTTCAGAATTTTTGAAGGTGTCCTTCATGCAAAAATACCATTTTTTAACTTTTCCTGCTAATTTTTGGCATTATAAAAAGTGGCAACACTGATTTCGAAAAAATCGCCAAAAAGCTCATCAAAGGCCTTACACATTACAAAAAGTTTCAACTTTCTACCAAGCACCGATTCTGAGTTATCCACGCTCGAAATTTACCATATCCAACTTATCCTCAAAACTTTGAGGGCTCGTGGCTGCCCTCCAAAAAGACTTTGGAAGCTCCGGTTTGCGCCATTCGTCATCTCTTATCAAGGTCTACACACATGCAAAAAATCAAAAAAATCGAAGACCCCACTTTCCACTTCGTGGTTGAACTGACGTGGAATGACCCTACAGTGATTAGTGGGCTTGTACCAGGATGCTGCGATTTTCAACGTTTTCGAATTTTTTAATAATACTTCTACCCACTATGCAAATTAATGTAAAATGACCTCAAAAAGACGTGAAGAAAATTTAAAATATTTTGGGCTAATTTTTTTTTCAAAAAATTGGAATTTTTGTATTTGTTCGACAATGGAAAATTTTCTGATTTTTTGATGATATTTACAAGATTTATGTATGATAAAAAAATTATTTAAGCTCTAATTAATTTTGGGCGTTTGATTTTTATTCTAGATGAACATAGAACAACTTTCTACCTCATTTACCTTGATTAAAAATTCTTAAATTTCTTTTCCTTAATACATTAAACTACATTACCCAGTAATTTTTTAATCTATTGAAATAAGGAACTCTAAAAAGGAATAATGTTGTCGAGGGTCGTCCTGCGTTTGAGTATCTAAAAAATCTAACACCCAAGATCGATCAAAGTCTTAGTAATGATTTTTCATTTCAATACCAAAAAAATGTTCAAAAACAGAGTTTTTGGACATTTACAAAACTCTTGAAAAACCCTCCAAAAAATTGAAGAAAAAAAATAGAAAATTGTATTAAAGTTTCAGCCGCAATGCGACAAAAAACACAATAAATTATAAAATATTGAGTTCTTGTTTGGAGGGGAGGGAGATCAAAAAATTTCAAAATTTTCATCACGTCTTAAATTCGAAGAACGCTGAAGATATATTTTCGTTTGCACGCAATTTTTTTTACACATTTTTAATTGAACTGGGTAAAACTTAAATTTTTCATTTTCAATTTATTTTTTTTTCTCATTTTGACAAACAATGCTCAAGGTTATCAAGTTGTCTACCAGGTCGCGAAATCCGATTAAAAATCATTAGAAGTCGCTAATACTCTCCCACGTAGGTAATTGAAACGTTGAAATGAATGGCGAAATTTCAACTTTTCAGAGCCGGATTTGTGAAAATGTTTCTTCTCCTATTATTCGAGCGTAATAAATTTTCAAATTTCAAAGAGCTTGTCAGAAATGGCAAACGTTAGGTGAAATTCATCAATTTCAAGCATTTATTTAGGTAATAAAAAGAAGTTGAACATCCAAAATTTCAAGTTTGGTATACTACAAACCTTACACCAACTCTCATAAATTTTCATCTTCTCACTTCCATACTTCCTCCATACATATCAGGAAAAATTAGACAATCTGTATTTACTTCTTACTTTACAGTTTCACCCCTGTAAAGAAAATACGGAACTTTTTGGATGTTCAACAATCAGTAACATTATAAATTTTTCCCTGCGATTAAGGATAATATGAATGGTGAATCAAAATTAAGCAAGAATAAGAAGGAAACCACACAAAATGAAGGAATCTGCATCGCATGGAAAGATTTGAGAGTTACCGCCGATATCAAGAAACACCACATATTTCGAAGTACAACTCACAGTTACAAAGAAATAATTCATGATGGTTAGTATTTTTTGCACTTCACGTTCACAATTTAAAAAATTTAAAACGCGATCCTCAAATTGTTAAAAAAACAACATTATTTTTGAATTTTCAGTGGACGGATACGTGGAATCAAGCAGCTTAGTTGCTATTTTAGGAGCAAGGTATTGGACAAATTCAATTCAATTTATTAGTCGTGGTGAAAAACAAAAAAATATATTCATTATCATCAGCACTTTGGTTCGCAAGTTCACCACCTGAGCCAACCTAGATACTCACAATCCACATTACTGGATGAAAAAGCTGGATGATTAGGCATGAAATGTATAAAGTTTAATTATTTGGATCATATTTTTAATTTTCAGTGGATCGGGTAAAAGTACTTTCATGTCAGCATTGGCAAATAGACAACCAGGTACATAGCCTTAATAATCAAGGACCGGATATGTATGTTCTAAAAAACGCAAAATATGTACATATTTTATGCGCTAAAAAAGGGCAAAATATGCAAAAATATGTGCTAAAAACTCGAAATATGTGAAAATATGTGAATACGATATGGGTATCAAAAAACAGCTTTTTTCAATCTTGTCATTAAATTATCACTCAAAGTGCTGAAATATTATTCATTTTAGGAAATTTTGACTGATTTTAGTAATTTCTTATTGATAAAATCGATTTTTAATTCAAAATAAAAAGTATTTACTTTTTCAAAAAAAAAGTTGCAACAGGCACTTTCATTTCTCAGACAGAAAAAAATTAAAAAATTAAATTTTGGGTGGTAAGTACGAAAAAAAAAAAGTAAAACAGATAAAGTGAGTAAAATATGCCCAAAAACGTGAAAAATGGTCAAAATATGGCCAATTATGCGCCAAAAATGGCAAAATATGTAAAAATATGCGTTTATACCCAAAATATGCAAAAATATGCGCTAACATATGGGGCTCAAAATACTCAGAATTTTTTGAATCGTAAAGAAACCGCCGATATGCGCGATAGGAATGCTCACAGAAAAATATGTTTTTACATATTTATCCGGTCCTTGATAATAATAATTCAGTTTCAAGTACCTATGTGACCTGTAAAATTGAAAATAAATTTTGTATGAAAGCCAACTGAAATATCACAATATCTGAATACGCTTACAGGAGATCTAAAAGTATCTGGAGATATAAGAATAAATGGGCGAAAATTACAAATGAAATTGATGAGAGAAATTTCTGGATTTGTGTATCAAGATGAATTGTTCTTTTCTGCATTAACTGTGCTGGAACATTTGAATTTCGTTGTGAGTGTTGAACGAAAATCAATAAATAATTGTATCAAGTTCATGGATTTTACTTGGGTACCTACCTACATTTTTTTTTGTCTTTTTTCACAGGCACAATTGAAACTAGATAAAAAGCTCACTAAAAAATGTCGAAGAAAATTAATAGACAAATTAATAAGGGATATTGGTTTAACAAAGTGTGCCAAGAATTTGATCGGTAATACATACTACGGAGGAGAAAAGGTCTAATCATTTTGAAAAATATGATACCTACTTAATTTAGATTAGGAATATTAATCGAATCATGTATAAATTTTACAGATTACTTTATCAGGAGGTGAACGAAAAAGACTATCTGTAGCCACAGAGTTATTAACAGATCCACCCTTGCTGTTTTGCGATGAACCAACAACAGGTTAGATCATTTCACATAAATTTTCTTACTTGAAGGCGAAGAGAAAAAATCCTTCACTCGCAGCAGAAATCTGACTCTAAAAATGTGTATAATGGTTTTTTTTTAATCAGAGCTGGTATAAATATTTTCAAAAAATTTCACAAATTCGAATTTTGTTTAAATCATTTTCAAGCTCAAATCCTCTAATTTTCAAGGTTTAGTTTTTCATAAATTTTCTCAACGATAAGGTAGGTAGATTTTTTCTAATTTCAATTCACAGATACATTTTTTTTTCATAATTTTACTTTTTCGAAATTTCTTCCTGCAACTTCAAAATTTTTGTCAACCTGATAATCTTACCTAATCAAAAATACATTTGGCATAAAAAATTGAAAAAAATCATAAATACAATGAATTTTGATGGAATTGGAAAATTTTGTTCCAAAAAATCCCTCAAATACAACGATATTTCAACTCGATCTTCCAGGCTCTGCAAAATCCAAAAAAATGGAAGTCAATTTCGAGATCAAAGGTTCCCAAAATTCGTAGCGGAAGATGCCTCCTAAAAATGGCAAAATCGAAGTTTTTTTTACAATAATAACCCCACTTTAAGGTTTTCTCATTTTATTCTGCTTTAGAATAGGACGTTCAAATTTTTCTAGGGACATCCCACTAAAAATAAACTAAGTATATTGTTAATTTTCGTGAAACTACAGACCTCAATTTTTTTTTTTCACTCGTCCTAATTTTTTAACGTTTTTATTGCACTACATTTTAGGTTTAGACTCATTCACGTCGTTGAGATTGATGACAGATATGAAAAATATGGTTGATCAGAGAGCAACAACGATCATTTGCTCAGTTCATCAACCCAACGAACAAATTTTCAATTTGTTTCATCAAATAATTTTACTATACAAAGGAAGAATCGCATTCAGTGGAACTACAGAAGAAGCCCTCACATTTTTTCAAAGGTATTATTTAGTAGGAATACCATAAGAAATGCCAATCACAGCTATTTCAAATCGGCATTCAAATTAATATCTAAACGTATCCACTTCACGAATAAATTGGGGTCGAATATTCATATGAATCCTTTTTCCTTTTCAATTTCAGCATCGGTTGCCATTATAGTGAGGAACAAAACCCTGCCAATTATTTAATCGAATGCATAGCAGTGGTACCTGAACAACAATCAGAATCTTCGAAAAGAGCATCCGATATTTGCACAAAATTCCAAAACAGTCAATATGCAAAAATTATACAAGATCGAATCGAAACAGAAAGGCATAAAAATGTACGTACCAATTAACACCTAAGGTCATTTTCAGGTAAAAATATCTTCGAAAACAATCGAAGATAGGTACGTACATTTAAAAATTTACAAACCTGGGTAACATAATATCTCCGTATTTTTACAGAATCAAGATAATGGTTTCATCAAGACAAAGTAAATATTCAATTTTCTTTATCCTTACGCGGACAAAATAAGTAAATACCTACTTTCTAATTGGGATAAATTTTTAAAAAAGTACATTTCTTTCTCTCCTAAAAATATTGCAGAGAACGAATTTCCTGGTTTTACATGTTATATTTAATGATACATCGTCAAATTCTAGTCGACGTAATTAGAGATGCTGCCACACAACGTATGGATGTAATCAGAAAAATGGTTCGTAAAATGTATAAGAAATTGTTTTTCCCATAGCGCAATGAATATTGATATACTTGTAAATTGGAAAACAATACAGGCAATGGCCACAGCTATGGGAATCTGTATGATGGGAATCAACCCTTTCACTCAAAGTGGTATCCAATTATTGAAAGGAGTATTCCTGTATATTCTAGCTGACAACTGTTTCAATACCGTGTTCGTCATTCTCGGTCGTTTCCCATACAAGATGCCGATATTTTTTCGGGAGTATCCCAATAATGTCAACACTCCGTTATTATTTTATCTATCAAATTTCATCTCGATGGTAAATATTTCCAAACCTTCAAATATTTTTACATATAATTTCGAGTTAGTCTAATTACTGTGCGGAGTAAAAAAATAGACTACGAATTTTAATGGAAATTGTAAAAATATATAGGTAAATACCTCGTTTACCTATTTTGAATGGGGAATTTCCTAGACGAAAGAATTCTCTCAGGCCATTAGGTAGTGAACTTAGGGGTGCTCAAAATAATCTCAAGATATAAAACCCACCCTTAGGTGGAAAAATTGGGTTTCTACGTTGAGGTTCTCCCTGATTCTTCCACTTTTGAAAGGCGCAGGGACGCAGCCAGTATCGTCTGAAAGAGAGAGAAAGAGGGAGAGAGGGGGGGGGGGGGTCTGAACCAGTGGCGTCGGAAGCTTTTTTTTAGAGGTGGCTGAAAAATGAATACAGAGACTTGAAAAATGAGAAATTTTTTTGGGGGAGGGGTAAAAGGAGCCTTTTTTTGCACTTTAGTCTTAAATAATTCATATGATAACGATCTAAAATTGGATTTCTTAATGTCTAAAGGAGACATTTTTCACTAAAATCTTGACCTCAAGGGAGTGTCCAGACCTCTGAACTCCCTCTTACATGGTTACATTCCTGCGTCAACCACTCCCAAATTTTCTCAAATTTTCGACTCAAAGTTTTTAAAGTTTCCTCTTAAATTTTTTCCAACTTTAAAAAAGCCCAAAAATTTTTCTCAAGTATGAAAAATTCTCAAAATCGTTCGTTTAAATTTTCTCAAAATTTTTCAATCCAATGTTCTCAAAATTTTTCAATCAAATGTTCTCAAAATTTTTCAATCAAATTTTCTCAAAATTTTTCAATCAAATTTTCTCAAGAGTTTTTCTTGAATTTCCTCAAAATTTTGCGTAAATTTTTTAATGGTGAATCAAAATATATTTAGTTTTCAGACTTGAAAAAGAAACACCCAACCTAATACAAAAGAAAATAAAAAAAATTGAGAAAAATGAAAAAATAATCGAAATAGGGAAAACTTTGGGATAAAATGGAAAAAATTTCGAAAAAAGAGAAAAATGTCGAGAAAATTCACGATTGAATTTTCTTTTTAAACTGAGAATTTTTATTCAGGAATGAGTCCACCTTTATAAGTACATATGACCTAAGAATTGAAAATTTTTCTCGGAAATCTCCCACTACACGGAAAAAACAGAAGTTACGAAAATGAATACATTTTACCCCAAAAATAATAAATATCAAAAAAAAGATAAATTTTATCGAAAAAATTAATAAATTTTAATCAAAAAATAATAAAATGTATTCAAAAAAATAATAACGTGTTTCAATTCACAAAATAGGTGAAATTTGTTCTAAAAAATAATATTATTATCAGAAAAAATAATAAAATTTGTCAAAAAATGAATAAATTTTACCAAAAAGAATAAATTTTATTCAAAAAAATGATAAATTTTACCTATTTTGAGAATTGGGACACGTTATTATTTTTTTGGATAAATTTTATTATTTTTTTTTAGTGTAGAGGTAAACTAAATTTGTACTACGCCACTTTCCGTCAAAATTCGAAGTATCTATAGTTTTTCATTCCACTCACCGAATAAACCAGCAAATTAATAATTTAATGTTACACAAACATGCTATTACTCGTAATTATTATTATAGATTCCGCTGCTGATGACGTGTTCAGTTGTAAATGTTACCTTGTTGTACATCCTCGTAGGCTTACGTAAGAGCTGGATCGCCTTTCTATGGAGTCTCATGTCCATTACATTATTAACCTTTACATCAGCTGCACTTGGTAACATTGATAATAATTAGAGTAATCAGCACGAGTACTCCTACTTGGATAATATTTTTTGGTCTCATTTAAGGTATACTTTTGTCAATATCAACGAACAGCGTCGACACAGCAAATAATATATTCTATCCAGTCCGTATGCTTTGGTTAATTTACATCGGAATATACATAAATCTCAGATCAATTCCTCGAGCGTTATCGTGGATACGGTACGTTTCATGGATGACATACGCGATGGAAATTTTGCTTGCTGTGCAACTCGAAGGCGTAGATCACATAGAATGTTCTGCAGTGACGACAACGCCGTGTTTGAGGACAGGCGAAGAAGTATTGAGATCAATGGATTTCGATGCGAACAATTTGACGAGAAACTTGATTATGATTTGTATTCTTTTTTTTGTGTTTTTAATTCTCGGCTATTTCGCACTGAGAATTAAATTATATTTCAAAATAAAATGATTTTTTTTTTTCATTTCCGTTCGTTTGAATTATTTTAATAAAAAAAATTTATACCTAGGTATCTGATGAAGCAGTTGTATGGAAATTACAGCATTACTTTTCATCAAGAATTTCTGCATTCGATTAATTCAGGGTATAAATATTCAAGTAGAACGATAAAAACGAAGCTGAAAAATTGGAAAACAATCAAGAATGTACTCTTTCGACCAGTTCTACCACTAAGGTCGTTTAAAATTGAGAAGAACATCACTCATTATCGAAATCCTAATCGATAAAAAACTTCGAATATCTACAAACATTTTATTTATTCAACGAGTATGACGGGAGGAGAAGGAAACTAGATATCTTACAAACATGAAATTGAATCACGGTCAGGTGAGTTAATCGTGACCACTACTTGCGATTTGAAATGAATCTTGAAATATCCTACAGGTATTTTTGCCGAGATGTATGTAATTCAAGTAGGTAGTAGGTACATAAATATATGCCTACCTACGTAAGGAATTTTTTGAAATATGAAAGTACTAGTAAAAAAAATTGATATTTCGAGAAAATTTTCGAATCAAAAAAAACTTTAAACGTTTTTAAATTGAATTTTTATTGCGTGTGTGTTGTTAAGTTAGATGAAATGGATCTTGGAAACGAATCGAAAAACGTATTCGCTCCCACGCCGTATAAAATTTAAATTCATCGCAGAAAATGTTCAAGCAACTAGGAGTGTCTTATACAAATTTTCAATCAAAATATCACCAAAAAGATTCGCCAAATCTATTTAAATTGGTCGAATCATCTGATTTTCGCATCAAATTGGAGCTCAAACATTAATTTCCCTTTCGTTTCGCAGAAAAACTTTTTTTTTAGTGCATACCCTTTCTTCGGATTTTTTTTTACAGCGAATCCAGACAAATTTTTTGATAGAGCACAGAAGAGCCAGGTATACGGTGCGAGAAGAAGGGTCAATTTACCTACTAGGAAGAAAAATATTTTTCAAACGAATGTGTAGAGTAGAAAGGTGGAAAATGAAGTCTTAGTAAATATTTTAGATTAACGCACATTTAAGAGGAAAAATATTCATTCAGAAAATATTGTGAACAAGGAGAAAAAATTAAAATACACGATTACACACCAGAGAACAAACGATTGATTTTTTTCTTCCAACTCAATAAATAAGTAAAAGAAATTTTAAAAAATATGTATAAAAATACAAAATGTAAAAAAAATAGAAAACCAAAGTTGGCAATTTTTTTTGGATAAATTTTGAAAAAAATTAAATTGAAAAAAAATTGAGGGCGAAAACTTGAAACCTTGAATGAATTTAATAGCAAAAAATTCAAGTTTCACTTTAAAATTATTTCTTGGCTCTATTATACTTATTCTAAACAGCTTTCACAACAAAATTTTCCATTTTCTCGGGATTTTTCAAAAACGTTTTTCGGATTTTTTAATTTTGATCTCATTGTTGGTATACATGTTAATGGTTTCGTTACTCAATTCCAATAAAAAATTTGTTATTGGAATACAATTAAAAGCAGGCCATAAAAAATGATGGTAGCGCATCACAAAAAGTAAATCGATTACCTTTGTCTGGAACACCTTAAAAAAATTCGAAGGCTTTTACAGAAAAATTTTACAGAAAAATACGATCAGATACAAAAAAAAAAGACCGAAATTGGGTTAAAAAACAAAAAAACAATCTGATTATTAGGTACCTAGACCTAGGTTGTAGGTTTAAAAAAAAACCATCAGATATTATTGCACAAGCAACGCCTTCCTCGACTTTGCTAGTCGTCCTCGTTTTCATTTTTGCACAAACGGCACATTTTTCACTTCAAAAACAGTTTTGGACAAATTCGAAAAGAATAATATATTAGGTAGAAAATTCATCACGTCATCTCAGACAATAGCTTTGGACGAATTTTTCAATGAAAATCCATCTAAAGTCATCCCGTGTTCGAAAACTCGAAAAAATCTTGGATTGAACATTGAGATGAAGATTCATCCCAACTTCATTCCAGGTTCAAAAATTTGAAAAACAGCTTAGGATAAATATTGAAATGAAACAAGGGTGCTAACCTTTGTAAAGCATATATGTAGCACAACACCCAAAAATGTCAATTTCTTACAGGAGCGAGCGTAGCAAATGTGAGAATGTGGAGGGGGGGGTGTGACTCACCACTCCATACACAATGTTGGTAGAAAAAAAATTGAAATTCGTCTTAAATCAGAAAAGTGTTGAGAAATGTAACCAAAATAAAAGAAAAAATTTGGCGAATTTGCTACAAAAAAATTTCAAAATAAAACTGGCTTATTTTAAAAAATTATAATTTTTTTTTAGGAAAAATGTTAAAAAATTTAGATTAAAATTTTACTTTAAATTCGCTCCGTCCCTAAAATTGGCAAATTTCAATCCGGGCCGTTCAGAATCATTTCGTTCGTGAACGGGTCATCTATTATCAGTAGCTTATTGAATAATGTTCGATAATTTGTACAAATTCAGTTATTTCGAGTACAAAAGATGACGAAATCGGAAACTGTTACTTTGTCATTCTCCAGTTTCCCTCTTTCAAATACTGATAAGACACGATAAGACATAAAAAAGAGTCGAATGCTCGCTGAACGAAATGATTCTGAACGGCCGCGGCCCGGATTTCAAGGTTGGTAAAAATCATGAACATTACCTCCCCTTCAAATACTTCACTACTCCACTGATTTCTTACAAATTTCATGTACGGAGGTTTAAAATTTAAAAAAAAAAAAATGTAAGTAGGTAACTGAGAAAAAATCGACCAAAAATTTTGAAAAAAATTGAGATCTCTCCAACCTCCTACAAAAAAGCCAAATTTTCCTTTGGCGAAAAATGAGGAAATTACGAAAGAAAACACTTTTTGCATGCCGGATTAGCCTCTTTCTCCGAAATATATACTGAAGCTAGAAATCCAAAATTGTTGTCTAAATTATTTTCCAGAATACACGATGATTTTGGGTAGAAGTAGTTGAAATTGATTATCAAGGTCAATCATCCTACTTAGCCACATTGAGAAAAATAATAATAAAATTTATCCAAAAAAATAATAACGGGTCCCAATTCTCATAATAGGTAATTTTTTTTTGGATAATTTTTTTTTTTGTAAAATTTATTCATTCTTTTGAAAAATTTTATTGTTTTTTCTGATAAAAAATATCATTTTGTAGAACAAATTTCACCTATTTTGTGAATTGAGACGTGCTATTATTTTTTTGGAATAAATTTTATTATTTTTGATTAAAATTTATTATTTTGGTAAAATTTATTCAGTTTTTTGATAAAATTTATTACTTTTGGGGTAAAATGTATTTATTTTCGTAACTTCTGTTTTTCCGCGCAGTTGTACCCTTGTACCCTTATAAATTTTTCTGACTTCTCTTTTGTTTTTCCAGATTTTCAAAATTCCTCCACCTTTCCAGGGTTTTCGGAAAGTAGAACCCCTAATTTCCTCTCCCAAAAATGTTTAAGTACCTATTTGTAAAATCAGCTGTTCGAGAAAAAATTCCAGGAAACTTTCCATATCCGAGCAAATCTTTCATACTCACATAAATAAAACCAAAAAAAAAATCCTAAATCAAAACTCAGCTCGTTACAAATTCTTAAGCTTATACGAAACAATTAAAATATACGATAATTACCGTATTCTGTAACGGACAGAAATGCGACTGGTAACAGTGCCAATAAGCTGCATGATATTATGAACATTCTGTAGACAACTTATCTTCTTAGTTCACATTTTCCTGTAAAAATCAAAATAAAAATTTTCTTAGTCGAAGCGAAAGTTTAACAGTTAATGGTTATTCGCGCCAAGTTTAGATGGAATTAAAGACTTATGATTTTCGTATAATTTCGTGTCTTTGCATAATGAACATCATATTATAACACACCATATGCTATAATTTTATAGCCTACGCCGCCGCTGAGGAAATAAAGATTTTCTAGCTTGTCTTCGAATGACGTGTACATATAACGAAGCAAATTCATCGAAAATATGTTTTCGATTGGCTGCCGCAATATTGTACGTATTATTTTCGAATATATTTCGTATTAGGAAGACTTTAGACGGCGCAGCAAATTAGTCACACGATGGGTATAAGTTGAAGTATAGGTAGATGGGTCGGCGGCGACGTATCAGAGACGCGCAGTTATTACGGTGTAAGTAAACATCGTAGAACCCTAGGTAATCTACGAAAGTACAAGTTACTTGGAATTTAATCTCCTCGTATACAATACTATCCGCAAGTTCACGTGCATCCAGCTTTAAAACGGTACGCACTAATTTGCTTACTAAGCCTGGAGAAATAATTTATAGCGTCGCCTCCCTGCTGCCGCCGCCTTCGTCCAGGTATATGTACCGCGAATGGTAAAACATTTACTGGTATTACGGGATCAATATCTATTAATGAAAACCCGCACATTTTGTCTCAATTACAATTTTCAAAATCAGAAATACGAGTACGCCGTCCCAGATACATTTGAAACCTTTCACTTCGCATGGGTCTGGCGACAAATTTTATCGTTTTACAAGATAACGCGTTTTCCGCTAATCGATAAATAAAGCGCGCGGTATTTTTCTAAGCCGACGGATTACACGTTTATTTCCCATCGGCTGAGTTTTATTCGCAATGAATATAGTTATAAACGCGATAAAATACTATACACATAGACGAAGAGATCGCGCACGGAATGTTAACTATACACGATACACAGACATTTTCTTTTTATTCTCATTCGATTAACTTAAATCAACATTAACCCTCGAAACCAATTATTTTAATAGGTTAAATTAATTAAAAATGTTTATCCAACCGGCATAACCGAACAACTGTTATAAAAACAATCCCATATTGCGTTACACGACCGTTCAATTTTCACGTCTGAAAACATAGGTACCTACTACCTAGTACGTACCTATAGACCTACGATTATGTTCTACGTTGTTCCGGACTCCGGAGTATCTACGTTAACCTTTTACACAGTATATCTCTATCATGGTATGGATGTCAAAATTACTCCGCTTGAGTTTCAATTTGGTTTGAAAATTTTGTAAAAGTTCCTACCTACCTTCCATTTTTTGCCCTATTCAAATAACATCTTCGTCTAGTTTTGAGGATGAGAAAAGGAAGAGGGTGTGGCTTGATGTCAGTAGAAATTCAGCAGATCTTTATTTTCAGCTGATTAACTGAAGAGAATCAATTTTTGACGCCGAAAATGAAAATTTTCATATTGAATTCTCCCCTCTCCTACTCCCCCTCTGACTGACCATGTCATATGATGTTAAAAAGGAAATTTTGTATCATCAATGAATATTCGTATCTCATTTTAGTTGTATATTTTTTCCACAAGATAGATTAGGCACCTAGCCGGTACTTTAGCACCTACACTCCTACACATCATTAGAGTAAACTCCAGCTCCCCCCTTCGCCAAGGCTACTATCTCACCTCATGGCAGCTGACATTGAGATGTTTTAATTCTTCAATATATTTTCTATTACATGGAGGTATGGGCAGGATAATACAAGGGGAGTTCAGAAACTACTGTCAGTAGGCGTTTTTTGAATCGGCAACACCACATGAGAGTCAAACGACGGCAAAATCGGGTAGATTGGAGTTTTTTCTATCTAAATCAACCCTTGATCAGGTCCAGGAACCCATCTGGGTCGATTTAGGATAGTGATTTAGAAAACGTGTTGAGTTTCGCCTCCGAAATCCTAATGGGAATAATGCTTCGAAAATTGGACATCCTCGAAGAAGTTTTTCTAGCTGGAGGAATAGAAAAATGTCATAGGAAGCCAAAGAGAGCCAAACCCCGGATTTGGGAGCGTATGACTTTTTCTATTACTTCTGTTAGAAAAACGTCTTCGAAAATGCCCAATTTTCGAAGCATTATTCCCATTAGGATTTCGGAGGCGAAACTCAACACGTTTTCAAAATCACTATCCTAAATCGACCCAGATGGGTTCCTGGACCTGATCAAGGGTTGATTTAGATAGAAAAAACTCCAATCTACACGATTTTGCCGTCGTTTGACTCTCATGTGGTGTTGCCGCTTCAAAAAACGCCTACTGACAGTAGTTTCTGAACTCCCCTTGTAGCTTAAAAAAATTTTATTTTACACTGGGGTATTGCGGAGGTGAAGATCTGCTTCACAAAATACCAAAGAATAATTCATTTTTTATTGAGGTATTGGCGGGGCATTGATCTAGTCAACAAAATACCTCAGGACCATAATATTTTTATTTTATTTCCTATTGAGGTATGTGCGGGGTATTGATCTGCCATCTGCCTCCCAAAGTAGCCGTAAAATATCTCGCCTCCAAATAATTTCATTAACAATTGGGATATGTGTGGGGTATTTATCTGCCTTGCAAAATGCCCCACAAAATATTTCGCTACTAAAAAGGTACATTTTCAATTTGGGTATATGCGGGGCATTGCTCTGCCTTCCAAAAAACCCCACAAAATATTTTGATACTAAAAAGTCGCATTTTCAATTGGGGGTATGTGTGGGGTATTGATCTGCCTCCCAAACTACCGCAAAAAATATCTCACACCTATATAATTTCATCAACAATGGGGGTAAGCACGAGGTACTGATCTGTCTCCAAAACTACCCCATGAAATATCTCGCTACTAAAAGGTACATTTTCAATTGGGGTATATGTGGGGTATTGCTCTGCCTCTCAAAGTACCCCATAAAATATCTCGTTGCTAAAAAGTTGCTTTTTTAATTGGGGTATGCGCGGGGTATTGATCTGCCTCTCAAAATACCCTACAAAATATCTCGTTGCTAAAAAGTTGCTTTTTCAATTGGGGTAGCTGTGGGGCATTGATCTGCCTCTCAAAATACCCCACAAAATATCTCGCTACTAAAAAGGTACATTTTCAATTTGGGTATATGTGGGGCATTGCTCTGCCTCCCAAAAAACCCCACAAAATATTTTGATGCTAAACAGTCGCATTTTCAATTGGGGTATGCGTGGGGTATTGATCTGCCTCTCAAAATACCCCACAAAATATTTTGGTACTAAAAAGTCGTATTTTCAATTGGGATATGTGTGGGGTATTTATCTGCCTCCCAAAATACCCCACAAAATATTTCGGTGCTAAAAGTCGCATTTTCAATTAAGGTAGCTGCGGGGTATTGATCTGCTTCTCGAGAGTACCCCACAAAATATTTTGGTACTAAAAAGCAGGGTTGTCATGTAGAATGTAAAATGTAGAATATTATGTAGAATAAAATGTAGAATATGTAAAGTAGAATATCCATTTGGACAATGTAGAATATGTAAAATGTAGAATATGTAGAATAAAAGTAAAATATGTAAAATATCATGTAAAATCGTAAGATCTAAACCACTAAATGTTGTAAATGTAAATTGTCTCAATCAAAAATTCAAATAAGAATATAATAAATTGAATTTTACAATTGATGGAATGACTCATTCCATCAATTGTCAAAATGGGACAATCAGAATATAAGTTGAAAATTCATTTTGTCGTCAATTTGCCATTATTTTGGGCTTATATGACGTTTTTTGAGTAATCATCGAGTTAATTATTTGTATGTTTTTGTCATAAACATAAAATCTAGCCAATTAGAAACGTATTTCGAATTATTCTACATTTTACATATTCTACATTTATAATTTTACATATTCTACATTTTACACATTTTTACGTAAAATGTAGAATAACATATTCTACGTGTAAAATGACAACTCTGCTAAAAAGTCGCATTTTCAATTGAGGGTATGTGTGGGGTATTGATCTGCCTCCCAAACTACCCCAAAAAATATCTCACACCTATATAATTTCATCAACAATGGGGGTAAGCACGAGGTACTGATCTCAGGGCTGGTGGAACACTACGCCATTTTGTTCTGTTCAGAACAGGAACAAATCCTTGAGCGAATTGTTTTGTTCTGTTCTGGTTTTGTTCCAGTTATTTTTACGCTTTCTGTTCTGTTCTGTTCCGTTCCGTTGTTCATTTTGTTTTGTTCAGTTCAGTTCTGTTCTGTTCTACTCTATTTTGTTCTGTTCTGTTCTGTTCCATTCTGTTCTGTTCTGTTCTGCGTTTTGTTCTGTTCCATGAACTTTAAAAAAAAAATCTGTAAATTGATGTTTCTCGTGCTTAAATTGAATGTAATTGTCAATCAATTTCAATTTTAATGATTATCTGAGACTGAAGTGCGAAAAAAACACTGCCTTTTGTACCCTCTTCCTCTTCCCTCTTGATGAAACCAATTACCTATATTTTTTTGATGAAAATTTTGGAAGTCATTAAAATAAAATGAACATGAAAAATTACTTTTTTAGTTTTTTTGGACATAGGAAAACAAATATAATTGAAAATTGAAAAAAAACATGAACAAAACAAAGCGTTTTGTTCTGTTCAGAACAGAACAAAACAATTTCATTTTCGTTGCGTTCCGCTCTGAACAGAACAAAATATATTGAGATTCGTTCTGTTCTGTTCTGTTCTGTTCTGTTCTGTTCCGGTTCATTTCTTGGAGAATTATTTTGTTCCGTTCCTTTTATTGTTCCGAACAGGACAGAAATTTTAGTGTTCTTTTTTGTTCATTTTGTTCTGTTCTGTTCCGTTCCACCAGCCCTGACTGATCTGTCTCCAAAACCACCCCATAAAATATCTCGGTACTAAAAGGTGCATTTTCAATTGGGGTATATGTGGGGTATTGCTCTGGCTCTCAAAATACCCCACAAAATATTTCGGTACTAAAAAGGGGCATTTTCAATTGGGGTATGTGTGGGGTATTTATCTGCCTCTCAAAATACCCTACAAAATATTTCGGTACTGAAATGTCGCATTTTTAATTGGGGTATGTGTGGGGTATTGATCTGCCTCCCAAAATACCCCATAAAATATCTCGGTACTAAAAGGTGAATTTTCAATTGGGGTAAATGTGGGGTATTGCTCTGGCTCTCAAAATACCCTACAAAATATTTCGGTACTAAAAAGTCGCATTTTCAATTGGGGTATGTGTGGGGTATTTATCTGCCTCTCAAAATACCCTACAAAATATTTCGGTACTGAAAAGTCGCATTTTCAATTGGGGTATGTGTGGAGTATTGATCTGCCTCCCAAAATACCCCAGAAAATATTTCGGTACTAAAAAGGGGCATTTTCAATTGTGGTATGTGTGGGGTATTTATCTGCCTCCCAAAATACCCCAGAAAATATTTCGGTACTAAAAAGGGGCATTTTCAATTGTGGTATGTGTGGGGTATTTATCTGCCTCTCAAAATACCCCACAAAATATTTTGGTACTAAAAAGTCGCATTTTCAATTGGGATATGTGTGGGGTATTTATCTGCCTTCCAAAATACCCCACAAAATATTTCGGTGCTAAAAGTCGCATTTTCAATTAAGGTAGCTGCGGGGTATTGATCTGCTTCTCGAGAGTACCCCACAAAATATTTTGGTACTAAAAAGTCGCATTTTCAATTGAGGGTATGTGTGGGGTATTGATCTGCCTCCCAAACTACCCCAAAAATATCTCACACCTATATAATTTCATCAACAATGGGGGTAAGCACGAGGTACTGATCTGTCTCCAAAACTACCCCATAAAATATCTCGGTACTAAAAGGTGCATTTTCAATTGGGGTAGATGTGGGGTATTGCTCTGGCTCTCAAAATACCTCACAAAATATTTCGGTACTAAAAAGGGGCATTTTTAATTGGGGTATGTGTGGGGTACCTATTTATCTGCCTCTCAAAATACCCTACAAAATATTTCGGTACTGAAAAGTCGCATTTTCAATTGGGGTATGTGTGGGGTATTGATCTGCCTCCCAAAATACCCCAGAAAATATTTCGGTACTAAAAAGGGGCATTTTCAATTGAAGCATAATTCGTACAAACGGTATAAGTCAGGAAAGTGAAAAAATAGGTTTTTTCTTGGTTTTTTCTATTTAAAATGAAAACGGCGCAAAATAGAGAAAAGTTCATTTTATATTTTTTGTAGCTAAGAAAATTTCGCATCTAATGAAAGTTTTCCGGTGTGTCTAACGTTCTTAGTTGCTGAAATATCGGCGAATTACGACAGTGAAAATCGGCTATCTTTTTCCTGACTTATACCGTTTGTACGAATTATGCTTCAATTGTGGTATGTATGGGGTAAGTATTTATCTGCCTCTCAAAATACCCTACAAAATATTTCGGTACTGAAAAGTCGCATTTTCAATTGGGGTATGTGTGGGGTATTGATCTGCCTCCCAAAATACCCCAGAAAATATCTCACATCCATATCATTTCATGAACGATGGAGGTAAGCGTGAGGTATTGATCTGCCTCCAAAAATACCCCACAAAATATCTCGTTGTTAAATTTCAATTGGGGTAGGTGCAGGGTATTGATCTACCACTCAAAGTACCCCATAAAATATCTCGCTACTAAAAGGTACATTTTCAGTTGGGGTATGCGCGGGGTATTGAACTATTCATATGCCTTCCAAAATGTCCCATAAAATATCTCACTGCCATTTTATTTTAATTGAGATATTCGAGGGTAATCTGCCTCCCATAATACTTTTCAAAGTACATATAAACTCCAACACCAAAATATTTTGTACATTGGGGTATTCGCATTGTAATGAACTGGTCCAAAAAATACCCCAACACTAAAATATTTTTCAATACTGTGTGGTGGGGGGGGGGTTCCCCACAAAATACCCTTGGACCAAGTCTGCATAAATAGGTAGGTATTCTAATAGGCCGCGTAATAGGGTACTTTTCAACTTCAAAGATTGTATTCTTTTCAAGATTCATTTTCCAATTTCCATACATGCGTCAGTTTCTTTAAAATTCAACCATCAACACTTGATCAATCTATCAACCAATTTCCAAAAAATTAGCCATCAATCTAATACCAACGAATCAAAAAAAGTAAAGTACCTGAAGAAGGAACTTATTTTGTGCAATATGTAGGTATGTTTGCCTAGTCTACAAGTAACAGGAGCTTTATACTCGGCGTGTTTTTCAACAATGGCTGGATTTTTTTGATAAACATCAAAGATGAAGATTGGCGTTCAGTAGCCGATACATACATTGGAAATTGTATTTCCGAGCGATTGATCATCATTTCAGGTAAACAAATCCATGATATTGCTCATCAAAATAATACATTAAAAATATCGAGTAAGTTGTTCTATCTTTGTGAATACTGTTTTTATTAAGAAAGACGTTTTTCAAGTGTAGGGGAGACCGGGGCTAGTTGGCCGCTTTTTTTTCTGGAATTTTTTTACCCCACTTTTTATGTTTTTTTTTTTTTAAAACTCGATACAGCAACATATAGTTTGAACATTTGGCTATCATTTGGTATCATAAACTTTTGGGGTTTTCAACTTTTAGACCCCAAAATTCAAGTAAAAGGTCCATTTTTGGCCAACTAGCCCCAAACCCGGGGTAAGTTGGCACACAGGGTGGGGTAAGTTGACACGTGTAAAGTCCCATAAGACAAGATAGAAAAAGATAATTTGACCTGAAATTTTAAAAAACCTCTAAAATGCGAACTATTTCATCAAAAAACATCGTAAATGTAGCAAAAAAGTTACTAAAAGTGAAATTTTTCTTCGGCAACGTCTCATCTCTTTTTTGAAAACATGGGCCGAAGGTGATTTAAAATGCACGTGTCAACTTACCCCGGAAGATTTGTGTCAACTTACCCCGAACCTCGTTTTTTTTTTCAAAGTGGAATTTTTCGGTGATTGAAGGCATTCAGAGTCCCGACTCCACCATAAACGAATAGAAAACACTTTAAAATTACCCCTTAGCTAATTAGAACTTCGAAAAACACCTTCATAAAAAAATTACAGACCTTTCTTTCTCGAAAAAATATTTTTTTGACATTTCAAAAAACACACATATCACTCTACAAGATCTACGTTCATCAGGTCGTTGTTCGTAAGCTAAGCGGATTATGCGCGCAAGGTAGGGGCACATTCTAATCCAACTCCAGGGTCGCCAACGTTGAAATAAAAAAAGTTATAGCGACTTGGTCAACTTACCCCTATAGTCAACTAGCCCCGGTCTCCCCTACAAGTCTGAATCATTTTTTGTGCACGAAAAATTTCGATCTTTCTGAAATTCTGATGGCTCAATTTTTTTTCTTTTCTTCTTTCTCGAATTAAAATTCTGAATACTGTATCTCAAAAACAAAAAAATATTTTTTTGATTTTTCAAATTTCAATTTCTTCTGATGTAGTAAGTAAATGAACTTTATACAATTGAAATCATCAAACGTAAAAAACTTTACGAGTTTGAATAATATTAATATTTTATTCAAGTAAGTATTCTGAAAAAAATAAATAATAAACCTAAGAGGAGGGGGTTCAAGGCATTCATGGTGGTATTTATAGGTACTATAGCAATCGACGATAGACATTTTTACATTTTTTTGTAAACTGGTACATATCTGTAGTTAAGCAAATTCAATGCACGAAAGTATACAGTAATCACCTCTAAATTGAGTCTGATCTCATATTATACCCTGCACGAGTACGTACATTCCCATCGATATTTGAATTTTCCACCTCACAAAAATTATTTGCAATGTATAAAAAAAAAACCAGCCTAGACATCCATTTCTCTCGAAATAGCAACAGTATTTGTACAAAAATTTCGCAAACTCAGTCATCCATACCCCAATATGGCTTAAATTTCCTTTGAAAAAGGAACTTTGTATAACATCACGCCAGTCGTCACTTTTGAATAGAAACGTTATCCAGCATAGGTTACGAACACGTTCACTCTTCATTTTCATAATTCTAGCCCAATAGTGCCTTAAACGCTTCCACATGATGATTCACCGTTACAGCAATAATTTCCCAAGAGTAAAAATAAGAAAGTTTTAAGATTTTTTTCCCTTCACCGAAAAAAAAAAAAATGTCAACAAGCGATAAAATTTTCACTGCTGTGGAAACACCATTTATTCTGGATTTACATTCGATTATACCAGTACGAAACTTGATTTTTTTTCCTCAAAAGTCTACACACGTGGGAATGTTGTTGGTGTAATGGCATTTGATAATCTTCGATAAATAAGCTTCGCTTTGCTCGTTTTTGTATCGTTCGAATTTCAAATTAACTTATAAAATACTAAAAAAATAATATACCTACTTGGTTATTTTCATTGGTTGAAATTACAAGACCGTGATATAGCTTTACTCTCTGCCCCTGCGACTACATGTTTTTCTTCAACAAAAATACACACGGTACGTGTTTAATCGACCCTCGACGTATATCTAATTACCTTTTGTGAAATGAAATTTTCTTACGTGTACAAAGGTTACTCAAACGCGAAGAAATTCTTTCATACGTTCGCCTTTATTTGAAAACCTTTGCGAAGAACGATTTTCATCGTAAACTTTTCTCAGCTCCGGTACCGTATAATGATAGAAATAGTCAAAATTTCGTTGCCGAGTTCATTTCACCGAAATACCCAACGAGTATCTTCGGAATAAAAGTAAATTAACTAAATTTAAGAAGATGAGCCAGTTTATCACGTTCGTGCTATCGATAACGACATGATAAGTTTCTTCAAATGCTGGACGAAAAATCGAAAAATGTTGTGAAAACGCCGAGAAAAGAATACTAACTAGGTTCGAGCGTAGAGGAAAAATACCATTAAAATGAAAAATATATATTTCCTTGTCAGTAGAAAACGTTCAGAATGTTTCCAAGTAGAATGAATTTTGTGTAGCATTCACAAAATTCAAAAATATTTCCACGAATGAAAATTTCACCCTCTTATATAAAAACATGACATTTTAATAAATTAAAACCCGGGCTAATGATATTTATCAGTTTTTTATTCAACAATTTTTTTGCCAAGCTATTCTCGAGATAATATTGCAATTCTGATCTTTCTCGCGAAACCCAAGTTTTTAGATATTTTTCAAGCAGACTCGACTCTCGTAAAATAATTCGACCGCGAATCGTTTAAAAATTCTTTCGACGGTTCAATATGCTCGCCTTGAGGTGATTAAAAAAAATTCCAAAGGGTTCAACCGCCGCACTAATTCGAATTAATGGCTTCATTTTTGATTTTTTTCTCCTTTTTCCTCCGCATTACTTAAATTATCACCCCGAATGAGTTGAAAATTGCATTTCAACTTTTAAACTATTTATCTGATCGCAATTGAACCGCTATTATAGAATTCCACTCGATTACCGAGCTACGGTTTTGCAAAAAATTAGTCCGAAGCAGGCGTTCTAACCCATTTCTTTTTTTTTCGACTTCTTTGCGGAAAATTTTCTTCTCCCGCAGAGATTCGCTTTACGAGTAAATTTACGGTATCCGGCGTACCAATTTGTCTCTACATCGAGAGTAAAAAATTTAAGACCAAGCGTAAAACTCGTATTTCGTGTGCGTGCGTGGACCGTAAAAAATAAAAATATGTAAAATATTCATCAGTTCCGGATAAAAACACTGAAAAAAAAAATTCGCTAACGAAATAAAAATAAAATTATAGTAATTACAAGCACTTTTTTTTACGACAGACGCGTAAACTTTAACTGCGCTTACAATCTTGACCATAAATTGAAAATAATGATAACAAAAGTTTTATAAGGTCTATATCCATTTCGGGAAGATGCTCGAATAATTTCTGATCAATATTTTTTTAATAGAAGGTCGCTAAAATGATGACGAAAAGCGTAGATGTTTTTTTCTCGATTTTATTTTCCCAATATTCCAGACTCAATCGGATATAGAAATGATGCTCTTCATCAATACATTATGTACACGTTGCCAACCGTACATACCATTTTTGGTCGTAAATTTTTCAAAAGATTGATCACAACGAATGTTTGGGAACTTGGAAGATTGATTTTTTCCCGTCATTTTATAGCAGTTACCTACGTCGGTAGGATTTTAAAGATCTACGATGAAGGAGTTATTTAGAAAATTTATATGGCAAGGTTAAGGTCGTAATGGTCAGATTAGATATACCATATTCGCTTAAATTCTATCTTTTAAAGCTTCAAACGTCGTAAAAATCCACGATATCGAGAAATTTTCAGAATTAAGGAAATAAAATGGTATTTTCATTAAAACTTCTCCGATTTACTGTTTTTTACACCTAAAGAATCCAAAGCCGAGGATTTTCGAGAATGCTCAATGCTGGAGAATTTCTCAACTTTGTCGTTTCTTTCTTTTCAGAGATGAAATTTTTGTTTCGCTTTGCTATAGAGAATTTGATATTGTTGATTTCTTTAGGTTGAAAATTTCTCAAATTTTATCGAGAATGAATTTTAAGTATAAAATATATCGTCAAGGTAGGCATAATTTCTACTGAACAGTCGAGAGAGCACAGTTTATACCTACATTGCCAGAATTTTATTGAGAGAAAATGTGGAGCGTAGACCTTGAAACAGGGGGTAAAAATTTCATTTCTTGTAAATAATGGAAAGGATATGTTTACAAGTTTCGTCATTTCGAAATTCGCAGAATCATTTGAATACCTACTTACTATTACCTACCTTAAAATTTTCTTTTAAAGATTCACGGAAAAAATAACTAAATACACGAAATATTTTTCGATTTTTTTTTTCAAGTCTTCCAAGGACAATTTTCCTAAAAGGAGACTATCAATGAATTCATTTTTTGTTCAAGTTGGATGAAAGAAATTTTTAAACTGATTTTTTTTGACTTTCAAACCTCTTACAAAAGTTATTTTTCGAAAATGTTATTTTCCAAAATTAATTCTACTCGTACGTCTACGTTTTCCTATCCTTTGAAAATTTGTTTTTTAAAAAATAACTTTTATGCAAAATCTTCCAAAAAAATTGATAAAAACCGTCTTTTTTTCAAAATTTTTTTTTAAAGAATAATTGTTTTAGGAATTTTAAAAAAGAAAAGTAATACCTAATTGTGACCCTGATGTAAAAAAAAATCAATGTTTTTATTTTCATGTGTTTGGTCTAGATTTGGTGTAAAGATCAAAAACGTGAAAAATTAGGCATCGATTTTTTTTTTACTCTAGGTCCCTTCTTTACGGCAGGGTCATAATTTCTAAAATTATTTTAAAAAAAACGCATTCAGAATCGCATCAGTTTAAGAATACATGGATGTATTCTTTTAACAAATCGACATAAATTCAAACTCAACATTGATCCGAATTTTTTCAAATCCAAGGTTTACAATTTTTTAAAATTACATTCATCATATTATTTTTTTCGTTTGCACTTTCGTGGGGATCAAAGTCGGTATTTGAGAGGTTCTGCATGCCCCCAGCCACCATATCGGATGAGAGTTTTGATCTCAGATCATTTGAGTTGGGAGAGTGAAACTAAAGGTCGATCGTTTGTGATCCATTGCATTAATTTTTCACATTTGAGCTTCCACGGTGAATAAATTAGTATGAGAGGAACGGAAGGTCCCCAGCTTCACCCATATGATGAGAGAGGTTAAAACTAAGGTCATATCAGTGGAAGTGGGGGGGGGGGTAAACTAAGGTCGATTGTTTGGGCTTCATTTGTGTTCCATTCTGCACATAGTTTTTGGTTTTTTGCCACAGCGAGAGTCAGAGTTAATACGGCAGGGCTGGATATATCCAGTTTTACCCATATCAGATGAGAGGTCCAAACCAAGGTCATATGGATTTTGCAGAATCTTGGAAAAAATCAGCTGTAACTTTTTTTTCTAAAAGAGAAGGAGGTCTGTGGTTTTCGTCATTCAATCCACCGTAAAATTTTCTATAAGATGGGCCAAAAAAATTTCAATTTTTTTCTAATGTTCAGGCTTATTGCCCATGAAAAATCAGTTGTTTTCCCCCATCCCTCAAAGTAAACTTTGGAAGCCAGGATTGAGCAAGGTGATGTATTTTGATGTCTAGAATCCGAATTTTGGCCTTAAAACCCAGACGCAGAGTAAAAAAATTTTTGTCAACCAGTGTTACTTATCCGTTTTTTGAAATCACGTCCTTCAGAAACCAATTTTGGAAAAGTTTTCCATTTTTTCCCAACTAAAAGTATTAAAATAGTATTTTTCAAGCCTTTAGCCAATTTTGGAAAAATTTTCATTTTTTCCTCAGATAAAGGTACTGAAATTATAGTTTTCACGCCCCTAATTATTTTTCTCAAAAAATTATTCATCAAAATGTCAACTTTTAATTTTTTTTTCAAAAATACTTATTTACGTAATAGGTGGTAAAAAAAAAATGTAAAATTTCAAAAATTTTATTGAGTAAGTACCTAGAGAAGGAATTTAAAAAATTTTAAACCTGAATTTTCAAGATTGTTTTAAAAAACAGACCTTACTTTAGTTTTTTTGAAAACACTTTCAAAAACTTCAAAAACCAATAACATTTTTTCAAAATGCACATTTCTATAATTTTTTTTTCAAAAATAATTTTCGAAAAATCACCAGCAATTTTTCTAAGAAAATCGCATTTTTTCAAAGGTACCTAAAAACACTTCACTTCGCTTTCCAACTCAAAATTCGACTTCCACATTTAGTTCATTCACCTCTCCCCTAAACAATCGATCCTTAAGCACCCATTTGTCTTTTCGTCTACGCTGGTGTAATATACAAAAAAGTATTTAAAACCCCCTTATTCAATGGTTTTGATAAGGTGAACGTACCCGCGGCGTGAACCGAGAAATCATATAAATTACCAAAGCTCGTGGCGAAATTTTACGAGGTAAAAATCTGACAGGCTTATCTTAGTTTTTTCCTATATTTCCATATAAAAAGTTACAAAAGGATTAAAGTTCGAAATATCATATATTAAAGCGGCAGCTTCTTTTTAATATAAAAGCCTTTCTAGCGGCCAAAACTTATATATAACTTTCAGTACCTTCCCTTACAGCTACACTAAGAATGAAATTTATATCAAACGTGGATAAATTGTTCGTTTACCTGGGAATTTTTATCGCCTGAAAATACCACCGTACTGTAGCGTATGCACAGATAAGGTAAACGAGAAAAAAATCATTTCCACGTGTTCCTCTTCCTTTTTTGAAAATTCACTACTTCGTATCAGTGCAGCACAAACCATCCCCAGCCATGAAATTTTGTTCATTTCGTAGGGGGAAAAAACTATCTCGAACTGCTGTCTAGCTGTCTTACAAGGCCTATAAGTTATTCTAACAATTTGACCTTCCCGAAACCATCGAGCTAGTAGGTACATTCGATACGTTGACCATTTACGCCGCAAGCACGAGCTTTTCCAACTTCTTTTGTTTAGCAAAACTTGGCCGGTAACTTGAAAAAGCTTTTTGTACCGAGGCGAAATTTTAGCAAAAATAAACGGCCACCAATCGACATCGAAATGTTTTTCATTCGTAATTAAATCGTCGATAAGAGCAAAAAATGGCTCATATAGTTGGAGCAATAGTATCAATTTTAATCGACTATATTTTACGTTTTTTTGAATTCGTACTGCGAAAGATATTTTTCAAACGTCTTCCTCAAGATTCGTTCACAAGGCTGATCAACGAAGCTAAATGGGATATGAAAGAGAATATCCAACTATTGGAGGAAATCGAGCACTTATTGAAAGTGATTCAACGTAATCCTCGCAAGAAGTGCCGAAAACATATGCACAGTTCTTTTCCATTCTTCGATAAATTCAAATAAATGGTAAATATCTTCCGTATATGTATAAAAGTGCATAATATCTCAAAAATATAGGTAGCTTGAAAGTTTTAACTATAAAATATGCTCCGATAATGGTTTATAAATTGAAAGGGGAAAAAAATCCGCCCTCATATTATCTATAAATACCTACCTTTGCGTTGGAGAATTTTCTAAAGGTAGAAAGGTACCAACGTACCAAATTGAGATTTAAAACAAGAGTTTTTGCTTGTTAACGTGATTATGCGCTTTTTGCAAATAATACACCAACGAAAATAGCCGACAGCTGTTTATGTTATAGCTGACTCGTTTTACTGATATCGCAAAAGGGTATAAAATTTAGCAAAAACTTATCGCGCGATCGTTTAAATAATGCAACGTCATAAAACTAACGCAGCTATTTAATCGCTCGAATAATATATTAACGTATATTAGAGAGATAATAATTTCGGAACGTGGATTTTCGTTAGGTACATTCTTGTAATACGTACATTGAATTATTCCCCATTGTTGGAGTCGCGTTGAAGTAGAAAATTTTGTGAAACTGATTCGAAGATCGTTTAAAACGATGTGGAAATCGTTTGAAAATGTTTCCAATATCGATAAAACAGATGAAATGTTGTTTTGAAATTGGTTCGAAATATTGTAAAAAATGATTAGAAATAAGTTGAAAGATTTTTGAATAAATAGTATAAAAATTTTTGATTTTTTTTAAAAAAATCTGTTTCTTAATATAAACGTGATAGGTAGGTACCTATTTTAGGTAGGTACATATTTTTAATTTGTCAAAATAAAGTTAATTTATTTACTTATATAAAAAATTTAGAATAAAAATTAATCTTTTGTAAAGCAAATAGAGGCATATTCAATGTAGTTTTTTTTTTTTTCATTTGAAAAGTCTAGAAGAAGTTTTTCATTTTAATTGTTATAAAATTTCGTAATTCGTTCATTATTTACTGAAAAATTGTTCTCTTCTTTTCAAAGCCAACAATTTTTCAATTTTTTTGTTCTATTTGTTCTACACTCAAAATCAATATTTACTTTTTTTAAGGGAAAAAAATCTGGAAAAATTTTTTAAACTAAAAAAATTGATGACTTTATTTCTAAAAAAAATTGATGAATTCATTTCTTTCGTATCTTAAGGATTGTAATTTCGAATGATTTTGCATCAAAAATTCCTAAAATTGTATCAAACTTTGCTACCTACAACTAAATTATAACCATTTTGCCATTTTACTCATTTTTTTTCAAAATTTTCAACACAGGTGATGAATTTCCCAATTTTATCCTCGGACTTTGAATTTTCCCTTCTGCAGCACATTTTGAGGTTCGAAAACCAAAGAATTTTGAAAACTGAAAACAAGTAGACCATGCAACCAAAAAACCTTAATAAGACAACTACGTACCTTGGATTCTTCAAAATTTTGACCTGCTATACATTGCACAATCATTTCTAGAGGGTCATTTTAGGGATTGCGCTGAAATTTGAAACACATTACTCCAGAAATATATGTATATTTTGGATACCAATTTCGTAATTACCAAAATTCTGAGCCTTCTACATCCCTTTTTGAAGCCTAATTCGGCATAAGTATGTTGGTATAGAATTTAGAAAACGCTTCAAATGAAAAAGTAAAAAAAAAAAAAATAGAGAAAACAGTATTTCTATGTCAGCGATGCATAGGAAAATCCAAGTAAATCAACTTGATATTAGAGATGGAGATTGGAAGTACGACAATAAATTTACTAGTAAGATTTCGAAAGAAACCATAAAATACGCCAGAAACCATGGATATAGATGAAAAAATGAACCTGCGTCGCGCCAGCGCCATCCACTTTTTAATTGATCGAAAATCACCGCAAAGTAATCAAAATTTCAGCACAGCAAGAAATCAGTGAAAAGTGAGTAAAATATTTGAAATTTGCTGAATACAAAAGAATTTCGCCAATTTTCCCAGTGCTCAAATTCTGACCTTTTTTCTGTGACTTTTCACTGATCTGAAATAAGAGAACACAATGACTAAGGCCAAAATGAAAATAAATTCAAAATCCTGTATTGAATTTTGAAAATTTTGAACCTTCCAATTCCAAGTTATTTTCATTCCAGGTTTCAGAGTTAAATGATTATAAAAATCTAAAAACTGAAATAAATTTTGATTTTTTTTTTTCAAAATTTAGCCTCTTTTGAAACTCATTCAAAAGCTTCAAAGCTAAATAATTATTGTTTGAACTTCATGAATTCAAAAAACAATTACTTATTCAGATATCCATGTATTTTTTTTTCAAATTTTGAGTTTTGAAACCTCATTCATTGAAAACTCATTTCTTATCTGCTCTCATTTAAAAGTCATTCAGTGAAAAAATTGCAGGAAAATTAAATAAAATTTCCTGAAAAATATGTAAAATTTCTGAATTTTTTGAAAAATTAGTCATTTTTTTTGAAAAATTGGTAGAAATTCGTGAGAAATCAAAAAATTCTGCTGATTTTTTCTGTGCTTCAATTATGACCATCGGCGTGAATTTTTACTGATACAAAATAAAAGAGTGAGATTTTAAGGTTCAATAGACACTTTAATAACTTATATTTAGAAATCATTTTTTTAAAACTTTACAATTATTGCATTAATTCTTTGGAAGCCCAGTTCAGGAATTCGAGGATTGAATATTTGTGAAGGGACTCATTTTTTGCTGCACAGAAATGTTTTCAACGTATTGAAGAAATTCAATAAATCAAAAATTTTGTTTCATAATATTTCAATATTCAGTATCTACTTATAATGAGACTTGAGAAAATTATTGTTTTAATTTTCTCTAGTTTCTAGTAATTCTAAAGTTGAAACCAGCATCTTCAAAAATTTGTCAACATTTTTAGCTTTACTTCCCATAGTCAAGTTTAATAAGTCAAAAAAATTGAAATAATTATTTTACTTCCAGCTGAAATCAACGTAATTTTTTATTGAATCATCGAGATTTTTAAGAATTGAGCAATATTTTCTCAACGATTTCTGAAGACCATCTCTGATAATGATGAAGGAAACATCATTCAAGAGGTCTATAAACAAGCACAAAAATTTCAATCAATTATTGCAGATATTTTCCTTCCCTACTCAGGTGAAATAATAACATCCAACTTGAAACTCTCACACAGCACCAAAACCACTTCTCTATCACCTCTGTACACCGACACGTGTAAACTATAAAGTTGAAAATACCATCGACAGGATTTGATTTTCGAGTACATTACGCCGAACACGACTATGAAATTAATTTTACATTACGTATCTACATCGGCAACAGTTAATAAAAACCAACTCCCCGAGGTTTACATCTATTGCTCTATATGTAGTAGATATTTCCTCTACACGCAGCAAACCAAAATCGGGTAATAATTTTATTAAAAAGAAAGGTTCGGGGCAGTTAGTTAACTGGCAATATGCCTGAGTCTTGTAGGCCTTCGCCGTAGTCTACTTATCTTACGCAGGAAGGAAATGTACCAGAAGTTTTCTGCGTTGAAAAACGTTGCTGAATTATGGAAGCCATTCTGTTTTCTTATTATTGCATCTCTTTTCCGTTATGCTGGCGAGGAAAATTTCTTATCTAGTTTGCCCAATTGCTGGCATCTTCGTCGTTCTATTCTATACGTGTTTGTATAAAGGGTATATGTTTAAATGGAAGTATACGGAATGGGATCTCACCATACGGTTGAAAAACTTAGTTTCGATTTTTCATTATTGAGAAAATGAATATGTTTTTAATCTTTGTTGTCATGGTATATATCGGATGAAGAAAGACGTCGAGCCTGCGTTATCATTATCAATACGTAGATTTTTCTTCATTTTTCAGGGTATTTTCTGGGAGCATTGGTTGATAATTACCTGGGAAAATGATAGCGTCCGGTAAGCGGATTATTTTTTATTCATTTTTTCTTTTACTAACTAATAAATATGTCTTTGATGAGAAAGGAATTACTTTTAGAGAAAAAGTCGTTGGTTTAAGGAACGGAGAGGTGTTTCTTCTTGAAATTTGAATGAGAGAAGATAGGTAATGCGAAGTTCATATTTCATTCAACTCAAAACAACCTGGAAAAAAGCCATTTATGATTCCACCTTCCTCCTATTCACTTAACCTTATACCTATTTTGCAAAATTAAAAACGGTAGCATCACACAAGAGCGAGGAAGACAAAATATGCCTAATAGGGTGGGCCGAAAAAACAATTTTTTCGATTTTCAAAAACATACCCCCCGCAAAAGTTGTCGGCTGATGAGACTTGAAGAATAAAAAAAAATTCAAAATCGATTCATATCTTCCGATCGCGCATTGGCGTTAAAGTTTTCAAAAATTAGCAAAAATTCAAAATTTTAAAAATTTAAAAATCAACGTTTTATAATTTTTTTTCTGATTTTTCTTCATGTGAAGAAATAGCAGAAATTTAAAAAAGGCGTAAAGCATGATTTTTTTCAAAAAATTCTGCTTTTTGGTTTGAATAGTCACAAGATAAGCTTTAAAACCAATTTAAATAAATTTCAATTTTTTTCAAAATTTTCTAAAATTTTTGAAAATATTAAATTTTTGCCAATTTTTGAAAATTTCAATGTCAATGCGCGATCGGAAGATATGAATTTGATTTTGATTTTTTTTTTATTCTTCAAATCTCATCAGCCAACAACTTTTGCGGGGGGTATGTTTTTGAAAATCGAAAAAATTGTTTTTTCGGCCCACCCTAATGCCTAATTAAAAAAATAATTCTTCCTTGGATTCTCCATTTCATTACCCTAATGATTTCCTAGACCCTATTGACAAAATCAGAGCAGCGTTTACGCCGGCGTAAATATGAGACTACCAAAAAACGCGTTTACGCCGGCGCAAATGGGGGCGGAATAGCGTATACGCCTCCAGAATAGCGTTTTTCTAAAAGGCGTTTTTCGTAAAAGGCGTTTTTCAGATGGCGTATTGGTGTGAAACAAGTTGCATATTCGCACTTGCAAGGAATTGTTTGGAATCTACCTCATACAAAAAAAAAATAAAAGAAAACCGGTTTAACGAATATCATCCTTAATTTCCCATCCGCGAGTATCCGAACGACCAAGTTTATAGGAGCACGCCACCACATCAGGTTGAATGTTAGGTGTAGAAAACAGTACTTTGACGAGTTAAACAAGGAGTCCGAAATTTTTTTTTTTCAGTTCTGATTAAATTTTATCATTTAATTTTTTTATTTAATATTATGATTAAATGTAAGCATTTGAAGCATGTTTGACAATTTTCTGTCCCTCCAGTCAACAGCCAATACCCTATTAATTATGAAAAAATACTGAAACTCAGAGAAATCAAAAATTTTACACTTGATTTCCACTGATACGACTAAATCAAATTTTTGAGGGCGTAGAATACAAATTTTACTGATGAAAGGGTTGGATTGAGAAGCGGCGGAAAGGGGTCAAATTTCAAATTGAGTCATTTTTCACTGATGTTTCAATAAAAAATCATCAATTTTTTCTGACAAACAAAGAATTTATTGAGAATATGGTGATTATTGACTGAAAAATCAATCAAAAATTGTCAATTTTTGAAATAAAAGCACTAATATACTGCCCGAGAGAAGCGAGGGCGAAATTTTTTTGAAAAAATATACTTTGAAGAGCAAAAAAATTGACTTTTCTCTCATTTTTGAAGCAAAAAATCATTTTTTCTGGGCTTAAGGGGGGAGGGCTCGAGCCCCCTGAGCTCCCCCTTGGGTACGCCTATGATGTAATCAATCAGTGGCGTCACGAGGTAATGTGTGTTGGGGGTGCCCCTCAAATTTCACCAACTAATTTCCAAGAAAATTAACAACTAGGTTTATTTCCTATTTTCCCAAAAAAAACCTAATTTTTATTAAATATTTCAACTTCTAGAAACTTCCCCGGCATTTCAAAAATTTTTAATTTTAAATTTAGTGATTACCACTGGTTTTGACCGAAAAAAATACTATACAATTTACAACTTTTTAAAAAATTTTACAGAAATTGAATTTTTTCAACTCTTATTAACCCTTTGGTGCCCGGCGAAAAACTAACGGATGTAATTGAAAAATTTTCACGCTTCTGAAATACACCAAAGACCAATAGCTGAAGGCTAAAAAAATATTTGCTTCGAGTGGGAAATTGAGGTTCAAGACTAAATTTGACAAAAAATTGATAAATATTTTTCAAAAAAAGAAAATCCAAAAAAATTGTTTTTGTTATTCCAAATCATGTACTTATAATTTGGAAAAAAAATTCATTTCTTACCGAAGTTAACTCTTCATTAATTAAAAAAGAGTGAAAATTTTCAACGAAAAAAAATGTTTCATTTTTTCGATAAATTTTTCTATGCATTTAAATGGGCCTCAGTGCGATGTTGAAATCTGAATTCCAAAAATTATTAAATACTTATATGAATTCCTTTCTGTAAATGTCTCGGTTTTCTCACAAAGTATTTTTATATCGGAAAATTTTGCTTCCAGCAAGATCAAGTTCAGATATTTCCGGCGGAAAGGTTCCACTTATTTTTGAAAAAATTTTCGCGCAATTTTCACTTCAGTTGGAGCTTCTATAGATTTGGAAACGAATATAGCGAAATTTCAAAGATTTTTAAAAATTATTCATTTCCAAATAAATCAATTCCTCCGAAGCAAACCTTTTTTTTGCTTTCTACTATTGGGCTTTGGTGCATTTCATCAGCGTGAAAAATTTTCAATTTCATCCATCAGTTTTTTGCCGGGCACCAAAGGGTTAATTTGAAAGGAAAAAATAGAACCATTTCAAGATCTACTTAAAAATTAAAAGATCAAGAATCAAGAATGAAACTTGGGAAAAAAATAATTGTGTGGTTGAAAAAAAATTGCCAACCAATACCAATTTTTCAATATTATTTTAAAGAAAAGGAGAAATTTGCTGACTCATATTTTTGAAAAATTTATAAACTATCTACCCAGTCATATTGGAAATAAGAAAAAAAGATAGGCAACACATTCAACAAATTTCAAACGTTGAATAGCGGGTTTCCATTTACGCCATTCAAATACGCGCTTGTTGGTATCTTTTCTTCTTCCATACAGCGCATAGCGTTTTTCAATGCGTATACGCTAGAGAAGACCGCGTATACGCCTTTACGCAGTACATGTCGCCAGTCGACGTCCACAAAACCGGTTCAACAGTGCGTATACGCCGGCGTATACGCATTCAACTGTCTTGGCGGGAAGGCGTTTTGTTAAAAAACGCTGGTAAACTCGCCGTTTAAACCGCGTAAAAGTGAGACTTTCTGCTAAAACGCGGGCGTAAACGCCGGCGTTTTAGCGAGTTTCCTTGTCAATAGGGGATATAAGTAATTCAAGAGGAATTGATTTTTAATTTTTTGATTGAACCCGAACCGAAGCCATCTAATTTTATTTATTCATTATTTATTAGCTTTAAAGCTCGGCGGTAAAACTCAAAAATTGAGACAAAATGAAAAAAATCTTTCAGGAACGAAAATAATCTTGAAAGTGACCTCATTTATTCAATCTGAAAGCAATCCTGATCTACGTCGAAATATCAAAAAAACAAGACTTGAATGAAGAAAAGTAAAAAAGACGCGATTTTTTACAAAAGTATCTATGGCCATTTTATACCAAAAAAGACACATTTACTGCTCGAACGAAACGAGGACAAAATTTTTATGTAAGATCATGTTGGAGCTAAAAAAAAAAGGTCCTTTATTGATAATTTAAGAAGATATTTTTAAATTCATGGGGGCTGGCATGAGTTGATAAACACCGTAGTCCGAACCCAAAATTTAAAAAAAAAATCTATGAGAAGAGATCTAACGCATTACCAAATAACAGATACATTGATGTGATAATTTAACCTGAGCGGAGCGAATACCATTTTCTTTTAGAATTTATTATAAGAATACCGAAGAAACACTTTTCAGATGACTTCTTCATCTTCTTTCAGGTTTTTGAAAAATTTATAGTAAAAATTACAAAATACTCCAGATTTTACAGATTTTTCAAAATTGCTTTATTTTTCCAACTTTTCTAAATTTCTCACAGAATAGACACCACGCCTCCTTCTCCAACAAAATCAAAAATCGTTCGAAAATTCTTGTGGCGAATAAAAGAGGAAAATAATCGCGTCCGAGCTAACGGTGAAAATTTCTCAAAAAACGCATTAGGTACAAAAACCTGAAATCTCTGAAAAATGGTCGACATAATATCATGTCTAATTGTCCATTCTTGAGAAAAGGGCAGTTTTGACTGTTGAGTCCGAGGATTAAATTTTTACTAGGTTCTTAGGCTTCGAATTATTCCCTCCTCTCCATTCAACCATCAAAAAAAGAGAGAAAATGATCCACTCTGTAATCAATGGGATTTTTGGGTAAAAATAACGAGGTATGCCTACTCTCTTAATTTGAATCTGTCAAAATTGAATGATTAAAATCGACAAAATCAAGTCACTGTAGGAATCAGTAAAAAAAATTACTGATTCAATTGGTGACTTTTCATTACTGAATCAGCAAAAATAAAATTTCACTGATTCAATCAGTGAAATTTTTTTGCCGATCGTTTAATATCTTCAAGCGTTAATATATAGGTACCCTAAAAACAGTGATGCCATCTTAACTTTTTTTCAGGCGTAGCAAAACCTAAGTACTTTTTTTTGAGGGGGAGGGGGGACCTAGAATTTCTCGGGCGTAGCAAAAATTTCCATGGTTCATTAAACGTGCTGAAAAAAGGTATGGATTGGCTAATTTTGGGTACTTGGATAATGCTTTAAAAATTTTTGAAAGGAACGTTTTTCCACCGCAAAGTTTCCTTTTTTTGGTCAAATTTGGTTTTTTTTTTTGTTTATTTAAGACCAATTTTACAACTTTTCCTACAAGTATCTATGTGGGGAGGGAATCCCCAATTTTGAGCGTAGATAGCATTTTTTTCCCGGAAGTAGGAAAGTATTTTTTCGATTGAAGCATCTTGCTAAGGCAGCCATACCCTTCCTCAAAAACTAAAAATTTTAATATTTTCTACCTAAATGTGGCGTAACATCTCAATTTCATAAATTCTTTCTACGATACCAACTTTCTTTAATTGTAACCCACCTATTCTTGGAATTACTCATCTTCTCATTTCACATTTCTCATTCAACACAGCAAACAACAAACCACGGTTGAAAATTACAACCTTTTTACCAAGTTTTACTCGACTATAAAATGTCACCTTATTACAAAATTCAAATTCGCCGCCATCGTTTTAAAATCAAGCCAGAAAAAACTCTCATCAGGTACTTAATTCAAACGTACAAAAACAAATTGTCCTCTCATCCGTAAACATGGCAGAATTGCGAGCGAAAACTTTTCCCGGGTATAACTGACATCAAAAAATCCATAATAATTAACACTTTTGAAACAAAAGCGCCATTACAATTTTACCATTTTTACATCTCGTCCATTCGTAAAGTAGCTATAAGATTGAAGATGGAAATTCTTTTGAAAATTTTCTCAATTCTTATTCGCGTTTCGGTGTTAAAAATTCTACGCTCTTTTTCGCACCGGAGCGAAATGCAGAATGGAGAATAATAATTACCGCTCGAATCTGCGATGAAGGAAAACGTTGATCGTAAGTTATATTTTAAACGCGAAGAAAAGTAAAAGATTGTTTTCGCCGTCATCCCGGAGCAATTCCTGGTACTCCCTGGTGACCGATGAATAGCTCGTTAGACGGTGCGAGAATTAAAATTATAATCACGCGATTTTAAACTCGCATTTAAACTGCACAAGGCACGTGTTTTGTTCATGAAATCACGTTCTAGTCGTATACACGTTTGGAAAAAAACACCAAACCAGGAGTGTATCGATATACGCTTCGATGTAATCTTACTACTCGGATTTTCCATTCTACTCACGACGGAGGGAAGCTTCTTCAAAAAGATTACGACACGACGCCTTCTTTTTTTCATTTTATTTTTAATAATACGAATAAAATGGAGGAAAAATCACGCGTATTCGGCGCAAATGTTCTTCGCGCGACGAGAAAATATAAAATTATTCGCCAACAGTATAAATTGAAAAATAATGTAACTCGGTATTGTTTTCAAATTATTCTTATCCATTGACTAAGTATTCGTCAGCGTTTCTTTTCCTCCTCCGACATACACTCGAGTAAAACTTATTTAAAAATGATTCCTTTTAAAAAGGATAAAAAAAACCTATATCTCGAATAAAAAATTAAACCACCGGTACGTACTTTTTTCGCTCATTTTTTCAGCTACATATATCGTCGCGTGAAATTTACATAATGACGGATCCCATAGAGAAATTTGTTTTCCGTAGAATTAAATTTCAAAGGTACACAAATGATACGTACAGAAAAAAAGCTAGGTAGAAGTTTTTTTTCTACAAAAAACTTACTGCGCGAACCCGCAACGATGACGCGTAACGCGGAATGGGATATTTACAAGGTAAACTCTCGTCGACAAATTAACAATGAAAATGCGCTTTTACCGAGTAACTTTTCTCTCGTCGCCGTCACCCTGTCACCCCGACTCTGTACCGATGTTAATGCGAACTTTTTTTTAATAGACTGCACACGCGGTAACATTGTTCATCATAAATCTTACACTCGTAAATGAGACGATTACGCCACAAATGTAACCGCAAAACACCCGAAACTTATTTTCGAAAAATTTTTATTACTTAAGTTTTAATTAAATTATCCGCCGAGAGTTTTCGGATTAAATTTTTCTATTAAAATGGAACGTTGTGACTTTAGGCCGGCGCCCGACCTGACGTGTACCTTTTTGTCGAGGTAAAACGTGCGAATTTTTTTCGGCAGGAAAGTTGCATGGATTTTATGCGACAATTGGCGAAGTATTAATTTGTCCTGGGCCGGAATAAAGTATCCAGAATTTCGCCCTTCTTTATTATTTTATGGTGAAAGTGATGATGAAAATGACGGCGATAAATTAAAGCATATAATAAAAAAAATACTAAACGTAGAAAATTACTCGAGAGCATATTTTGTTGTTATAAATTAACTGTGTTAGCTCTTATCCTTACTTTGAGGCGGATTTCGATGATCTGAATAATTCTGCCAGCCTTTTTATTTTCAAAGTTCAGGATATTTGATCTTTTTTATCATAGTCTTTTAACCCTTCTGCCTGCCCCATTTTATTTCTATGATTTTGTTTAATAATAAGTGAATTAAAATACCTATAGGTAATCGAGAAATGGAGGTCTGGCTGGATTATATGGAAAAGCGACAGGGAGATGACAATCACTTGATTTACATAGATTGAGGTCATAACAGAAAAAAAACAGCTCTATTTATTGAATTATGGGAACTGAGAAACACTGAAGAGAGCCAGAAACAAAGTAGTAGGAGAAGACCCAAATCTGTCAGACTTGAACTTGATCAAATAGGTATGCGCAAATATTATCAATGAGATGCATAACATAGTTACACTTCGAAAGAATTTCGAGGCTATAAAGTTTGCATTGATGGGTCAGCCACCAAAGTTGTTACTATCAATCATCAGTGTCAGGATTGAGGATTGAGAGAAAATTAGGTGGATGAAAATTTAAGTGAGACTCAATGTGGCTCTGAATCTGGAGTGCAAAAAAAAAACAGAAAAATTATCAGAAAAGAGCAGAAATTCTCACTCTTTGCTAATTTTGATCCCTGCTGTGTGTTGAACGTACCTTTTTCAACACCCCAGCACGTCGCCCTTTGTTCTCTGGTATTTGCAACAAGTGATGGAAAGCAGAAGGAGACAGAATTTGTTAAAAAACAGCAGAGAAACGAAATATCAGCAGAAACAAGCAGAAGAAAGCAGAAAAAAGCAGAAGAAAGCAGAAAAAAGCAGAATGATTATGTTTTTCAAGGAACTGGAAATGTGATTGCCCTCCTGAAAGTTTTGGTAGTTAAGAGCACTGGCAAACAGAGAAGAGGTGATTCAGTGATTTAAATAATCAGATTCACAAAAGTCCGATTCATTACTTTTGAAGAATCGCGATTCCAAAAATGTGATTCTTTTTTGAAAAGGATTGCGATTCAGAATCAGATTCTGTTGATTCTTTTGCAATTTTTTTTTACTGATATACCTAGTACAAGTTATTTTATGGCAAATAAAGCACAAAATTACTGCATGAACCTGTAAAATCAAAATTTTGGTACAAATTGCAGAATAAAAATAAGTTTTGACTCTTAGGTGGTTGGAGTGGGACGGGAGGGCACCAGGGATAAACTCTCGCTTCTCTTGGTGCATTGTTTTCTAAAAGAATTGTAAGTGAAGTGAATGATTCAATCTAAAAAAGAATCTCAATTCTCAAATTTGTGATTCCATAAATCAAAGAATCAAATCGCAGATCCGATTTAGAAATTTGTTGCGATTCATTTGGGTGATTCTGAAACGCCCTATCTCTGCTGGCAAACAACAATAGAAGAGATCTAAAGGAAGGTGTAGATACCAAAGTATAAAACTATACAATAAAAATTACTCGTATCATATCGTGCTAAAATGCTACCACGAGGATATTCGTTTACTCGCATAACTCATGTACTTGTTTTCTTTGAAGTTACTCGTCCTACTGGGACAAGTAACGAGTATTACTCTTAAGTATTATCTTATCATTGATAATACAAGGGTAGAACCTCTTTCTGTAAGGGTATTAGGGTACTAGGATCTACCTTTAGGTGACGTAATTTCATTGCATACGCTACCAAACAAAAGTAGTCGTATTTTTGGTCAACGATAATAATTGGACCATTATCAATACTATATGAGAATTAAAAAATGTACTTGTATTGCGAATTCATGATACAATACAGGGTCTATATGTGATCCGGGCATGGTCTGCGTGAAAATCCCTCGTTGATAAAGTAATGTTTTTGATTTTTTTGTTTTCTGCTTTAAAAATTCCAATAACGTGTTTTTTAGGTTCAAAAAATCGTAATTTTGATAGACTTAATTTTTAATAATAAATTCATATTCTGTTTCTGATTAATTATTGATAAATCAAAAATTTCATTTTAAAGATTTGATAATTTTAGTTTCGAGATTACGGTATTCTGAAGTTGGAAAAAAAGGACTCGTTTAATGTTATCATGTGGGCATTCAAACTCAGTGAAACACATTTCACACTTTCGTATGCAAGTTTGGTAAGATGACTCATCCCTTACTTCGAACTCATAATCTTATCAAGACGTTTTTGGTCGTTTCTAGCTTTCTTCGCATACAACATCATTTTCAGTGATGCAACGTTAAGAAACGGGAAAAAAAGGGAAAGAACAGATGGGAATTTTTACGCTGATACTGCCCGGATCACATACCTATAGACCCTGTATATACTCATATCATCGAGTATTAGTATATTACACACGTTAAGTAATTAAAACCCTATAAAGGTACACTTGGTGAATTTCACCACCAATACCGGTTTCTGTTCACGCGGGTGGAGCGTGTAACTGTTCGCCTGACGAGGGGAGGGGCGCTTAGTAGAACGTCTTATGCACGATTCGAGGAAGCATTTGTGGTTGCCTATACGAACCTATTCGAGGGCTATTTTTTTATTTTTCGCATTGAATTTAATAAAATTTCATCACATGCTTCAACTAAACCTTAAGGTTACATTTTTCCATTGATTCTTATGTACTCAATCTGCGAAAAGTGGGCCTTAAGGTGAATTTCGTGGGTCGATTTTTTTAAACGTAGCATTATGTCTATCAAAAATGGTAAAATGGGCTGGTAGATGTGAGCTAGACCGTAGGTTTCGTTTTAAATAGTTCGGACTACACATCGCCACTACTCTCGTTGATTCCCGCTGTTTCACCCTGACCGCAAGTAATATATTTAGTGTGGTGGTGAAATTCACCACAGTGTACCATTTGAATTTTTTTGAAGTGTACACTTCGAGGGTTAATTTTACTTGATTGGTGTAGGTAAAAAGTGCATCAGTGCCACACTGTTTCTGAGAGTAAATTTTCTTTGAGAAAAATTCAAAAATCTGTAGTTGAAATCGTGTGGTTTGGCCTTCTGGCTAATTGAGGTATTTGTTTATTAGAAATTTTTGAAGTGTAGTACGCCGAATAGTGTTTGTATTTTCAAACTGGAAAATTCATCAGAGTCTGAACTCGTACAATTTATCCAAATCCAAATGTCACTTTAGTTGATATAGTTGGCCAAGAAAGTAGAAAAAACGATTTATTCTAGAAAACATTCATCGGTAAAAGGGTGCAATTGCTGTATCACATTGAAAACAGTGCGGTATGCCGGTATTAATGAAAACAATGCGGTATTGATTCTTTAAAAAACTCGTCGGTAAAAGGGTCCGATACCGCTCAGTGTGGTATTGATGTCTTTTACCTACACCAATTAAGTAAATATTTGTATTATTTTATACCCTGGTAGATACCCACTACCTCATGTCTAGGGAATGCTTCAACAAAGATCAAGAGTTCACAACAAAATTAAAATACAATTGAGATTCTTTGGGGATAAAATTACTTACTCATTCATAAGAGAATTCATTTCTTATTTTAGACTTACCTAAAACAAAAAAACAAAATAATTTTTGAATTAAAAAAGAATTGAAACCTCAAGAACCCTTATTAAAGGGTTGTTAAAGGAAAAAATGGACAAAATTGATTAGACTTTTTTATAGTTACATACCCAATAAAAACCACTACCCGTCAAACATTTTTTGGTAGCGGCTACCGTAGCAAAACTACCATCGTTTAGGTGATAGCGAAACGGTAGCGGCTATCAAAATTGCATTGTATTTGAGTAGCGAAAATTCTAATTCGCTACCGTAAACAGGAATAGCAGCGAAACTACCGTTTTGGCACCAATTCGGTAGCGAATTGTTTGACGGGTACTTGTAGATGTATAATAAAAATATAACATCTAGGTACGTTGAAACTAAAAAACCAACAAATGATGCTATTTATAAAAGTTTTACCAACGGGAAAAATATGCAACGAACTGCCCAAGTTCAGCTCCGCTGCACCTAGCACCTAGGTATCCTAGATAAAATTTCACGTCGGATAAATCTTTGTTAGTCTTATTAGAAAAATTAAGAAAATACACAAGAGACTGTAGAATTTCTGAGAACTTGATCGGCTGAAAATATAAAATTCGAACAAAATTTTTCAACATTCTGTACACAGAAATAAATTAATAATCAACCCACTCAACGAGCACACAAAGTGTAATCGAGGAAGCATAACGACAACTCGAAAATTCTTCCGAATGATTAAATTCTCGACACGAAATTATCTCGAATCAATAACGTTGAAATATACGTACATGAGAACACGACGACCTCAGCCTTCAAGTACCATTCATCGAACCTAATATCAAGCCAATTATCAAGCTTCGATACAAAAATGCGGGACCAAAGCGAACATCACGACAGTCTCGGTATTAAAAACCTTTTATCCTCCTCTCTGCCCAAAAGCACAAAAAAAGGCAAGAAAACTGAGCAAAATTACCGGGGTTTTTTGCAAAGCTTAAGAAATTAAATATTAATGACGGGGAAAAAAAGAGAGCGTTCATGGGAAAAAAATTTAATGGGTACAAAAGTCGATTTAAATGTTAATACTCGAGAATAAACGTTGGAAACAGAACGAAGCAATAAAAAGTGAAATTATATCCTTATGGAAAAAACTGCGTTATTTCAACGCGGACAATAACATTTGACGCGCGAGCGAGGATGAAAAAAAAAACAGGAAAAAATGGCCCAGTCTGGGTGCCGTGGCCGTTACTCGAAAAGAAAGCCAAATCCGGAAACGCTTAGAAGTTTTTCTCGCAGGACGGAAAATTAAATTAGCGCGAATAAACGCGATAATTTTTCGAAACATTAATTATATAAAATCCCCGCGCTGAGAGGTTCGGGGGTCCGGGGTAACGACGTACAAAGGAAGGAAGAAAATTCTCCGGATGTCATAGAGACGAAATGAGAAGCGCGAGGGTGGGTGTTATTATACAGCTTATTATATGCAGATTACACATACTATAATATATTAATCACCATTTTACCGTTCGTTATACTCGCGTATAACTATTACGACGACGTTATTAATCACAATGATACGTCGCGTCAACCTCGCCACGCCACGAGGATAACCAAGCCGCGTCCGGTGCTGCCGTCCATTTCATCTCCTCTACCACGGTTAGGCCAATCTACCTACGTAATTTATATGGCCAAGAGACGTGAGCCAGTCTGCCGCAGAAATGCACCAGAGTTTTGTCTCTCCCTGGACATGGAACGGCAAGAGCCGAATAATTCGGCGGTTTCAGCGTTACAAGATTTCTACCCTTAGGGAAATACCTATCAAGGGGTAAAGATGATTACACTGCGACCATTTTTGCGGTCAAATGTCATCCAATGGGGTTTTCCCAGCAAAAATTTCAATTATTACATCTATTTTTTCTTACACTACCCATCAACCTATTCCATATCAATTTGAACCAAAAATTAAATCTGGTTACAATTTAAAAACCAAAAAAATGTCAATGAAGAGCTCTTTTTGGACAGAATTTCAAAGTGGGACTTCGATGCCATCAGGTGACACAGAGCCAGAGGTCATACCATTTTGACTACACATTTTTTAAAAAATAGTAAAAGTAAAGAAACTCGCTGATTTCTACTAATTTGAAGACGATGTGTTTGAATAAATTTTGTAGATACTCAGTTTTTTCATCTGACTTTCTTAAATCCCCTATTGACCTCCTTAATGAGGTTAGAATGTTACAAAATGAATGACGTGCCGTATCCTTGGGTATTTGAAGGCACTGAAATTGAAAATTCACTGATTTTTTTGGATTCGACCTTTCAGTTTCAGTACTCCCTTTCCCTATGAGGGAATTTTGACCTCAAAAACCTCACAAACGACATGCCACCAGTTCTTTATCTCCTATTCTCTTAATTTGAGTCAGTCAAATATGTCTAAATTGACTGATGAAATAGAGAAAATCGAGTCACTGATAATAATCAGTCAAATTCCACTGATTCCCCAGTTGATCAGCGTCATTTTACTGCCAATCAGTGAAAAATTACTGATTCAAATAGTGAATGTTGATTGTTGAATAAGTAAAAATTAGTTGACTGATTGAAATCAGTAAAAATTTACTGATTCAAATCAGTGAATTTTCATTATTGAATCAGTGAAAAAATTTCACTGATTGAATCAGTAATTAATTAACAATTGAATCAGTGAAATTTTATTTTTACTGATTCAGTAGTGAAAATTCACTGATTGAATCGAAATTTTTTTACTGATTCTTACAGTGACTTGATTTTGTCGATGTTAATCAGTCATTTTTGACTGATTCAAATTAAGAGAGTATCTCATGAAAAACCACAGAAATAAAGTCAAAATTACAGCACAGAAAAATCAGCGAGCTTCCTTGATTTCCAGTAGATTTTCGCTCACTCTCTAAACTTGAATCAGTTAAAATTCACTGATTAATAAGACAAAAGTGTGCAACTGAAGAAATCAGTGAAAATTTTACCGATTCAATCAGTGAATTTTCATTTTTGAATCGGTAAAAATTGTAATTCACTGATCGAATCAGTAAAAATTTTGATTTACTGATTGAATCAGTGAGTAATCACTGATTGAATCAGTAATTATTCACTGATTGAATTAGTAAATTTTGATTTTTACTGATTCATTTCAGTAGTTGAAAAAAGATTACTGATTCAAAAATGAAAATTCACTAATTGAATCAGTAATTTTTCACTGATTGACAGTCAAATTTCACTGATTAATAGTTGCACACTTTTCGCTGTTTAATCAGTGAATTTTCAGTTTTTTGACTGATTCAGATTTAGAGAGCAGTTTTTAGATAATTTCACCGATTTTTCAACATTTTCCAGACATTTTACTGACTTTTCAGTGAATTTCAACTGATTTTCGGAATTTTTTTTCACTGTTTGATTTTGATGATTTTTTTCACTGATTTATGTACTTAGTTATTATTCTGATACAATTCTGACCCTGTTTCAGTAATTTTCGATTATTTGCACCAATTTACGAATGAGAGATACATATACAGACTTTGACTCCCGTTACGTGCCAACGAGAAAAATATGTGCCAATTGGAGCCCAAATTAAGCACAAACTCTCAAATTTTGAAATTTCAATAATCGCCAAAATTCGAGAAATATTTTTGAAATGGAATTTTTTTTATGATGTACATACATACTTTCAATTTATGACTATTTTGACTAAAAATTTTACTTTGAGTTAAAGTGGTAGAAAATCGCGTTTTTTTTTGGTATTGATTTTTTTAGACCATGTTGCCTCCAATTTCAGGGTCCAAAAAAAATATATATGATGCATGACCACTTCGCCGAACTAATAAAACAAGTTCTAGCCATGACATCCCCTCAAAATTTTTCATTTTTTTTTGAAAATTTCAATGTAAAAAAAAATTGGCAAAATGTGAACTGAAAATTTTCAAAAAATTCTCATTCATACTAATTTCAAAAATTTTTACCCACCTTTTCCAGAGATATCGTGTGTTGAAATTTCGACATTAAAAGCACGATAATTCCGAAAGGGGTGGGGGTAGGGGGTCAAATATTTTTTGGGGATGTTTTTAGACCATAAGTAACATTTTGGGTCAATTTTGACCAATTCCGGGTCAAGGGCGATTTTCGACCCTTATTAGGAAATGCTCTTTATTCAGATTTTTAAATTGCACCAATCTTGAAAGTTGAGTGTTCACCATAAAAGTTGAGCTTTGAGCTTTCCAAAATGTAATTATCTAATTTTAATCATAGATTTTACCCTGAAAAAAAAATTATCTAGGGTATAAACTTTAAAAACGTTAGGTATACCTAGTTGGACAAAAATTAACCTGCAGTTTTTCAAAAATTAGGAGTCCATGCCCCTACCTTTCATCCCAGGTGCCTCCAAAGGTTACGATGAAAATAATGGTGGTTCTATATTTAATGCGACAATCGAGGGGAATTCATTGAAAAAATCGGAGAGGAATCTGAAGATCCAACCTCATTTTTGGTTCGAGTTGATATGGAATAAGTCATACCATTACTTTAGATTTACGTATAATTTTTTTTTCAACTCGATTCCTTGATTTTGTTGCAGAACGCAGCGCTGAACACAAATCTGCGTACCGAGCGGCCAGATGCGGATGACGTTTTCGAATAGGTCTACGCCGCATTCGTTATGACAATTTTCAAATAATACATGTTCGCCAAACGAGCCAGATTTCCGATTATAGGATCCCTATACGTACCATTTCGACGTATAACATTGCTGCGGTGAAACACACATTCTCTCGCGATCTCGTGAATTGTGCGAAACCATACGCGGAATAAAAAAATAATTGAATTCGTTCGAGTATAACGAATTTAAATATGTTTACGATAAGATCTTCTCTCTTCTGGTGTATAGAGCATGTCACGATCGAATTGTGCGTGGATGTGGATGGCGTTTCGCGCTACGAAGTCGATAGTTTCAACTTTTTCAATCACCGCGGCGGGTTTTTCCACAAACGCTGGAAAGTCGCGGTACGATACGAATTTCGTTAGTGTTTTCTGGGTTTCGTTTTTTACATTCGAATGGAGGATACTTAGGGAGAGGAAAGTTGAAAGGGAATTTTCCATAGCTCGAGTGCGTCAAAAATTCAATTAATCGAGGTTTTAAAAAAACCCACAAAATCTTGTTTTATGTGCGGATTTTTTCAATGCTGTAAAAGCCTCTTGCGGTTATTAATAAGGCTTTTTTGGAATATAAAAACGTGAAAAAATGTAGTATGAAAGCGAATGAATGATTGACCTTGACATCACAACGAGAATTTACGTATTTTTGTGTGGCTGTAAAAATTCCCTTCCCGAAGTAAGTTGGAATGGAGAGAAGCACGTGTCTTAAATGAGTGCTCGACGGATTTAAAAATATCGTTTACTTTTTCTGCGATAAATATTTACTGAGAATGTTGAAAATCACACGTATGTATATACATAAGTATGAGCGATTGAGCAGGAAAGAAACGAAGATGAAAAGAATTTTCCTCACCAATGTTGAAAATATCGAATTCATAAATGGTGAAAAAATCACGAAATTTTACCAAAATTTTCGAGGAAGTTGAGTTTGAATATATTTTTCAATAGAAATTAATTTTCACAGCCCAGAAGAAAACAACGATGAAAAAATTCAGAGTGAGTTCATTTTTGAAAAAACGTAATTTTTTTAATCAATGCTGTTTTGATTTACGCAAATTCCACAAAATTCCAATTGGCCATGTGGTAAAGAGGCATTTTCGAAAACAATACTTTAAATTTATTTCAATTGTGGACGAGATTTTTAATTCACTTTTCAAGGCATTGAATGAACAACATGAATACTATAACAATTCCTCGACATAAAAATACAATTGGCAAGATTACCTTGAAGATTTTTTGAAAAATATAATTTGGAAGTTAGGTATTTCTGAAGATGAAAAAGTTTCATAAAATTAGAAAAAAAAAATTCAAATTTGCGATATGAAGCTTTTCAATTTTCTCATAATGAAAAAAATCGTAATACAAAGGCGCACCCAGAAATTAAGGGAGGGACTGAGAATTTGAGAAAAATAGGGGGAGGGGTCAAATTTCAAATTAGTCATTTTTTTTATTGATCTTTCAGTCAAAAATCATTAATTTTTTTCCGACAAATTGGGAATTTTTTGAGGAATTGGTGCTTTTTGGTAGAAAAAGTAATCAAAAATTATAAAATACTGCCCGAGCGAAGCGAGGGCAAAATTTTATTTTAGAAAAAATACTGTTTGAAAAGCAAAAAACGCACTTCTCTGTATTTTTGCAATAAAAAAATATTTTTTCCGAGCTTAAGGGGGGTTCGAGCGCCCTGAGCCTCCCACCCCTGGGCGCGTCTATGTCGTAATGCATTTTCGAGGTACATAAATGGTCCAGGGAAGTGAAGTCACTCAAATCACACTTTTTCATGGAGAGGCCGAAGTTCCTGGAAATTGAATTTCAATTTAGTGGTTTGCTTCGGAAAAAATCAAGTGAGAAGCTTTTATTCTTCTTTATCAGTTAGACGACGAATTCATTCGATCGTTGAATTTTTCTGAATTTTGAAAGCTGATAAAAAAAATATCGAGAAGTCACACCAGAAATGTCAACAATCTACAGAGATGAAATCACATTTTTAGCAGTCCGAATTATTTTCACTTTTCATAGACATATCCTTTCGTACACAAATGAACAGATAATTTGTAACATGCCAATTAAGTTGCCTATCGAATTCGCCGTACATACACAAGCATTACATAATTTACGTATTTACGGCGAATCGGTTAGGCAATTTTATTAACGTTTTTTTATTTGGTTTGAATTTTCTTGGAATCTGAATTGGAATAGGAATCCACTAGGGAATTTTGGCAAAGGTTGGATAATTCAATTTTTATGTCTCCAGGAGAAATTTTAATTTAATGGAAAAAAATTCAAAATCCCGCTGGAAACTCTGGAATGACGAAAAACAATGAAAATAAGTTTTGAGGAACCAGATTCTTCATTTATAAATTTTACTGGAGAAATATTTTCTCTTTTTTCCAAAAATAATTTTTACTAAAAAATTATCAAAATTTACAAAATATCTAAAACTCCAGCGGGAGGGGGGGGGGGGTGGTAGATTGAAATTTTTAATTGCAGAAATTCTGAAACATGCTTTTTCTACAGATCCCACTCTCGTTTCAAGTATAAATGGCAGTTGACATCTAGAGCAGTCCAAATTTCAGATTTTTTCGTTACTTGGATAAAATTTTTTATATTTGTGACCCTGCCGTAAAGAAGGGACCTTGTGTAAATCGATATCTTCATTTTATGTGTTTGGTCCAGATTCGGCGTCATTTGGACCAAAAATGTGAAAAATGAGACATCGATTTTTTTTACACTTAGGTCCCTTCTTTTTGGCAGGGTCACATTTTCTAAAACTATGAGTTTCAAAAATTCCTCAAAATTCAAAAAATCAACTTCAGCACCTGAATTTTTATGGGTTCTTTCATAATGAATTTGAAAATTTCCAGGAAATAACTAAAAATTCACTAAAACCAGTAAAATACCTGAAATTCACTGAAAAATCAGCGAAAATTTGCTGAAACTCAATGAATTTCATCTATTTTTCCTGTACTGCAATTCTGATATTTTTCAATTATTTTTCACTACTTCAAAGCGAGAGAGTCGATAACCATCATACCAAAAATTCCAATTGAAAACTAATTTTAAATAATTGAGATTTTTAAAAACATGATTCCTCGTAAAAATTTTTCATTCGAAAATCAAATTCCTGATTAAATTGGAAAAGACAAAGAGCTGAGCTGAAGCTTTTTCAAAACGACTTCATCAATTTTCCATTTCAAATTACCTATAAATACCATTTTAGAAATTCTCAAATTTTCGAAATGATCCTTGCAGTAACGTCGAATTTTAATACCACAACACGATATCATATTGAATTTTCTGCACTATTTCTATACACTTATTGAAATTCAACTACACGCTTTCTTTAATCGACTCAAACCCTACAAGACATCGGAGTGAACTCCGAACAAAGCCGGCTTTGCGAACGAAATTACCCACTCACAGAACATGGCAAACTTCTGACATGCGGTAAAATTTGTGTACAAATACACTTCATTTTTGCCCAGCTCTGGTTACACCTTTACCTCGCGCACAAAACGTTTTAGCGTCAGAGTAAACGCCATTATCACTGTTTATAGCGATAATTAGCAACACGTTTTATTACTTCTGGACTATGTAATGGTTCAACACACATAGTAGATCCTACCTTACGTGCCTTCAAAAATGAACGCCTAGCAAAACAACAGACGAGACTCGACCTTAATGCAAAACATTTGAGAATCCGTTAAAGAGATGAAGATTCAACTTAACGAGCATTCTTTTACGCCAAGTACCATCGTGGATGGCTAAACCTATAATGGGAAGGTTAAAGTACGCGATATCTACTTTTCATCAACAACAAAGACCACTCGAACGTTTTAAAAGCTTGTTACTTTTCGCAGGTACTTGTAAAATACTCATCGTAAAATGATTGCGAGACGGGTCTACGGTTGCAACGATGCATCTGCATAATGTTGGCACGTAGCTATTTTAAACGATCGCGACGACTGCTGAGTAGATAATTCAAAAACATCAACGTCGAGTATGCTATAATTTCACTCGATAAGATAAATAGCGAATTAATCAGCTAAGAATGACGAAGAGGTTTTAGAAATTTGTCGTTATCAGTACTGTGGCAAGATTTTCACGCAAACTTACCACCCTCGAGAGTTATAAAAGCTTAATTTACATACGTTCGGTATTTCCCATTACTGCTTGTTACCGGTATTTCTGTTAATTTTAAAATTTACCAAAGCAAATAGCGAAACAGATCATAGTTACGAATTCATTAATTATTAACGTCAAACATACTTAATTATATAATGCTGCGAATTTAGCGAAGCGCATTAATTTAATGCTTTATATACGTAAAAGCACACAACCTATATACTTCTGATTAAACGCGATTTATTGTACTGGTTCACACCGTTGACTAATTAACCTATGCTACATACTGCCATTCGTGTATTTATAGCTTTCAATACGCCAGCCTTTCGAATACGTTTAATTTCTTCAAGAATTTATCACTTTTACCACCGAATCTTACGCATTTATAAGCTCTTTTACTCGTGATTTTTACCCGTAGGTAGACAAACTGGAACGAGATGTTTCGAGAAATCAGCGATGGAAACTTTGAAGGAATTTTCCATTACCTTTGAAAAATAAAACTTTCCCATCAAACTGGTAACATTTCACAACGAATCCTTGAAATCGACCCGGGGAAAAATTTTAAATAACTTGTAACATAAAAAATTTTCCAATTTTTCCCATCCCAAGTAAATCTAACAACTTCATGAATATTCATAAATACCTGAAATTCTTACTTTGAAAGGGATTTTCGTTGATGCCTTTGACTTCTAAATTACATTTCGTTGAATAACCTTTACATTAAGAAATAATGGATCGGTGAGTTTTTTCTCGCTAAGTTTGAAACTATCGAAATTTGTGTAAAGAATGTTCGATGGAAAGAAATTAAAATCAATGCCAGAATATCTCTCGGATAATTTCAAGAATTTTTATACCCTGAAATTTTTCAGTATTGATTTTTACATAGTTACAGGGAGGGAAAAAAAGCAGTGAAATCGCGTATCGTGAGACCAATAAGCAGTGGTTGCAATTTAAAAAAAAAATCTAATTTAAGAAACAAAGGCTTGGAAAGAATTTTATACAAAAAAACAACAACAACGTAATCGAGAAAATTGAAGCTGTTGTATATCATAGGGTGTTCAAAAATTTTAACATAACAGCAGGATTTTGTGGAGAACTTTGTAAACGAATTTTCTTAGAATTCCCCCACCCTCGATTCAATGTTTCAAGATTTTTGAAAAAAAAATCTCAAAAAGACAGATGACCATGCAGTATTTTGAAACACTAAATTCCATGCTGTATTAGGACAAAAATTGTAGGAAATGGAAATTTTTAATGCCAAAAAATGACTAAACAAATTTCATTAGGTACTTTTTTTTTGCTAAAGGGATATCCCATTTGGCCTTTACTCAAATTTCTCGAATTTTGAAGAATCAGAAAATTTAAAAAACTCCATAAATTAGCAAAAATGCAAAATATGAAAATTGGAAACTTATTCTGATTTAATCAGAAGAAAAAATTAAATTCGATTTATACTCTATTGTCTCTATATACTGTTTCAGTTACCTTTATAACACAGTGAAAATTATAGAAATAGGTAACTAAAAAACGATCAGATATTGCAACACAGTAATAAATCGGTGAAAAAATTCAACTGAAAGTGAAGAATAAAAAAAATTCTAAAAACAGTGTCAATCAGGGATCCCGAGGGGGTCTGTTCTCCCCGGCTCCGGAAAGATTTAAAAGGCTCCAGAGAGCCCTCCTGGAGGGAGACTCCGGAAGGTCCCTCTAGGAGGGCCCTCCGACGATGAAACATCAAAAATTTCATGGAATTATCATGAAAATAAAATCATCATTACTTTTTGAAAAACAAAAAAAAAGTCATTTTTCAACTATTGTCATAAACAAAAAAATACCGGCCGTTTTGAAATTGCATGAAAATTCAAAGGAGGGATTTTCGAAGAGGGACCTCCGGAGCGAGGAATCGGAGCGGGTCCATTGTGGTCCCTCCTGTTCCGAAAAAATCGTTCGGAGGGGACCCTCTACCCTCCGGTTCCGCTACGGGATCCCTGGACTGTAAATAAATATACTAACAGGTCAGTAAATAATCTGAAAATCGTTGAAAAATCAGTGAATTTGCTTCAAAAAATTGGTAAATTTTCTTGAAAAAATCAGCGAAACTCTTCGAAAAATCAATGAAATTCTCTTAAAAATTTGGTGAAATTCTTTGAAAATTCAGCGAAATTTTTTGAAAAGCCAATGAACTTCTTAGAAAATCAGGGGAATTTTTGGAAAAATCTGCAAAAATTCACCGAAAATCAAAAAAGCTTGAGGGGTTTTCCGGTTCTAAATTTTGATTTTTAGCGGACTTCCCGCTCTAGCGGGAATCCGCTATTGCGATCATAGTGGTTTGTTTTTAGCGGACTTCCCGCCCTAGCGGGAATCCGCTATTGCAATCAGAAGAGTTTTTTTATTTATTTATTTGTTTGTTTGTTTGTTGAAGCCTTTTCGTTCTAACGCGATTTCTCTCGTTAAACTTGACAGATCGAGCTGAAATTTTTACAGTAGGTGTAGACCATATAGAAGCAGAGCTGATTAGTTTTTGGTGCAATTCTGTGCTTGGAAAGCTGAGCTTTTCAACTTTGAAGCTCATTTTTGGTACATTTTTTCTAACGCGATAACTCACCTTAGAGTAGACCAATCGACTTGAAATTTTTATGGTGATTAGAAGGTGTATAGGAGAAGAGCTGATTAAATTTTGAAGTCGATCCGAGCTTTTAAAGTTGAGCTTTTCGAGTTCAAAGTTTATTCAGTTTTTTGAAAATATCTCGCGAACGGTGCATCGTAGAGAAAAACGAAGGCCAAAAGGATAGTCAGGAATTTTAAGCTCTACAACTTTGGTTCTCACAAATTTTTCTTGAAAGCTCACCGTTTACGAGATAATTGAGCTCAAAGTTTGAAGGCTTGTGATTGGTTGATTTCTATTACTTTTTGTTTTTTTTATTCGACTGATTTTTTGAAAATATCTCGCGAACGGTGCACTGTAGAAAAAAACGGAGGGCATTTTGATAGTCAGGAATTTCAAGCTCTACAACTTTGGTTCTCATGAATTTTTCTTAAAAGCTCACCGTTCTTGAGAAAATTAAGTTTAAAGTTTGTAAGTCTGTGATTGGTCAATTCTTGTTAGCGGACTTCCCGCCCTAGCGGGAATCCGCTATTGCAATCATAAGGGTTTTTTTATTTATTTATTTATTTGTTTGTTTGTTGAAGCCTTTTCGTTCTGACGCGATTTCTCTCGTTAAACTGAACAGATCGGGCTGAAATTTTTACAGTAGGTGTAGACCATATAGAAGCAGAGCTGATTAAATTTTGGAGCAATTCTGTGCTTGGAAAGTTGAGCTTTTCAACTTTAAAGCTCATTTTTGGGATATTTCTTTCTGACGCGATAACTCACGTTAGAGTTGACCAATCGGCTTGAAATTTTTATGGTGATTAGATGGTATATGGGAGAAGAGCTGATTAAATTTTGAAGTCGATCCGTGCTTTGAAAGTTGAGCTTTTCGAGTTCAAAGTTCAGTCAGTTTTTCGAAAATATCTCACGAATGGTGCATTGTAGAGAAAAACGGAGGCCAAAAGGATGGTCAGGAATTTCAAGCTCTACAACTTTGGTTCTCATAAATTTTTCTTAAAAGCTCACCATTTTCGAGAAAATTGAGTTCAAAGTTTGAAGGCCTGTGATTGGTCAGTTCCTGTGATTATGTGTTATCTTAATCGAACTGATTTTTCGAAAATATCTCCCAAACGGTGCATTGTAAAGAAAAACGAAGGCCATAATGATGGTCAAGAATTTCACTCTCTACAACTTTGGTTCTCATGAACTTTTCTTAAAAGCTCGCCGTTTATGAGAAAACTGAGTTCAAAGTTTGAAGGCTTGTGATTGGTCAATTCTAGTTATAATGTGTCTTCTTAATTAAACTAATTTTTCAAAAATATCTCGCGAACGGTGCATCGTGGAGAAAAACAGAGGCCAAATGCATTGAAAGTTGAGCTTTTCGAGTTCAAAATTTATTTCTGTTTTTGAAAATATGTATTTCGCACGAGCGATGCTTTGTAGGGGAAAGCAGACACCAAAAGAATAGTTAGGATGGATGCCAAAAAAAAAGAATCGGTCTGAAAAGCTCACAGTGTTGGAGAAAAATGAATTAAAAGTTTGAAATCTTGCGATTGATCACCAGTTTGTATATGTTAGGAAGTCCGCTCTTTTGACACAGTGTGTCTAGTTTTATTTATTTATTTATTTGTTGAAGCCTTTTCGTTCTGACGCGATTTCTCTCGTTAAACTGAACAGATCGGGCTGAAATTTTTACAGTAGGTGTAGATTATGTAGAGGAAGAGCTGATTAGATTTTGGTGCAATTCTGTGCAGCGAAAGCTGAGCTTTTCAACTTTTAAGCTCAATTTTGGTACATTTTTTCTGACGCGATAACTCACGTTAGAGTTGACCAATCGACTTGAAATTTTTATGGTGATTAGAATGTATATAGGTGAAGAGCTGATTAAATTTTGAAGTCGATCTGAGCTTTGAAAGCTGAGTTTTTCGACTTTAAAGTTTATTCAGTTTTTCAAAAATATCTCACAAACGGTGCACCACCGTAGAGAAAAACGAAGGTCATTTTGATGGTCAGGAATTTCAAGCTCTACAACTTTGGTTCTCATGAATTTTTCTTGAAAGCTCACCGTTTACGAGATAATTGAGCTCAAAGTTTGAAGGCTTGTGATTGGTTGATTTCTATTACTTTTTTGTTTTCTTTATTTGACTAATTTTTTGAAAATATCTCGCGAACAGTGCACCGTAGAAAAAAACGGAGGGCATTTTGAAAGTCGGGAATTTCAAGCTCTACAACTTTGGTTCTCATGAATTTTTCTTGAAAGCTCACCGTTCTTGAGAAAATTAAGTTCAAAGTTTGTAGGTCTGTGATTAGTCAATTCTTGTTATTATGTTTTCTTCATAAAACTACAGTGTTGCCAATAATAAATTCGTTTTCAAATGATTCAATTGAATGAATCAGTCGTTCGTTAACGATTTACTCGAATGAATCAGTCATTCGTGAATGATTCGTTGAATTGAAGCAGTTGTTCGCGAACGATTTGTTCAATTGAATCAGCCATTCGTGAATGATTGAATCAGTTGTTCGCGAACGATTTGTTTGATTGAATCAGTCGTTCGCGAACGATTTATTTGATTGAATTGGTTCATTGGTTGTTCGTTAACTATTCATTTGAATAAAGCAATCGTTCGCGAACAATTTGTTCGATTGGATCAGTCGTTAGCGAACAATTTGTTCGATTGGATCAGTCGTTCGCGAACGATGCGTTTGAATGAACGAACGATTGAATTGGTCGTTCGCGAACGATTTGTTGGATTGAATCAGTCGTTCGCGAACAATTTGTTCGATTGGATCAGTCGTTCGCGAACGATGCGTTTGAATGAACGAACGATTGAATCAGTTTTTCGCGAACGATTTCGTTCATGAATGATTCGATTCATAGATTACAAGTCATCGTTAAACGTTGAGCTTTTCATAAGTGTAAAGTTTATTTCTGTTCTTGAAAATATGTATATCGCCAGAGTGATGCTTTCTAGGGTAAAACAGACACCAAAAGAATAGTTAGGATGGATGCCAAAAGAAAAGAATTGGTCTGAAAAGCTCACAGTGTTTGAGAAAAATGAATTGAAAGTTTGAATTCGTGCAATTAGTCACCAGTTTGTATGTAATAGGAAGTCCGCTCTTTTGACACAGTGTGTCTAGTTTTTCAGTGATTTTTCACTGATTCAAAAAAAATGAGAGATCACGACTATTCAAATCAATCGAAAGTGGTTTCAAAAAGTTTTGGGAGTATCCAAAAAATTAAGGAATTTTCCAACTGTGAAATAATCCCATTAATATGGTTCATAACTTCATACCTATTGACTGACATATTTACATACTCAAACAGTCCATATTGATAATTCATTTGATCCATTCAAACGTCATATTTTCCAAATTTTTTTACAATTTTGAAAATTTTGGAATTTTAACCGATTTTTAATTTATTAAAAGTTTGAGCGACTTAAAGAATTTCTACTTTTTATTAAAAATTTTTGGTAGCCATATTCTCTTCGTTGAAAAGGAATACTTCAGTACCTACATTGAAAGAATTACACTGAAAAAAAAAATAATAATAAAATTTATCCAAAAAAATAATAACGTGTCCCAATTCTCAAAATAGGTAAACGTTATCATTTTTTTTTGAATAAAATTTATTCTTTTTGGTAAAATTTATTCATTTTTTTGAAAAATTTTATCATTTTTTTCTAATAATGAATATTATTTTTTAGAACAAATTTCACCTATTTTGTGAATTGAAACACGTTATTATTTTTTTGATGAATAAATTTTATCATTTTGGTAAAATTTATTAATTTTTTTGATAAAATCTATATTTTTTTCGATAAAATTTATTATTTTTGGGGTAAAATGTATTCATTTTCGTAACTTCTGTTTTTTCCGTGTAGTATCTTGATAATAAGTATTCGAATAATTTTTACTTTTTTGTTTTAAAAGTTTAATTGAATTTGAAATTTTTTGCTTATCATTGACTGATTCTTAATTTTTTTTTTTCAAAAAAATTAATTCCAAATGAGAAACTATTACGTACATAATTTTTTATATTGATTTTCTTTTCAAAATTCCTCATGTGCGTTGAATAGTAAAAATTCTTATCAACAAGGATACCCATTGTATCGAATGAATTCATTTAATCACGTCACAATCATAAATAATGTTGCATAAACATCAGTAGGTCTAGGTAATCAATTAAAACATCGGTCGTAAATACTGTAGAAATCATTAAAACGTTACAATACACTTCAATTTTTTTTATGTACCTATCTAATTGAGATTTTATTAGAAAACATGCAAAAAATCTCTTTGCCTTATTCCATCAAGTGAATCGTGTTAAGAACATCGGTCATGATGAGATCTGCATCGTTGTTATGTATTATTTTCGCATTATTTCCATATAATATCTGTTCTTTTCGTATTTTATATCCTATTTTCCCATTACCCCGTGGAATCGTAACTTACAACTTAGGTGACTGTATGGTGGAGGATTTTGATGTATGTGCCATTCCTGTACGACAAGCATTTCAGCTATGGAATTACGCCTTGAATAAATACAATATTGAATTTCGTGAAGTCAGCATTGCTGAAGAAGCAAAAATTCCTGTAAGATTTTTACCACCATATAAATTTCCGTTCCATATGAATGAACTAGCACACGCGCGTTATTACGGGGAAGATGGTCTTGTCGAATTTAGTGCTGCAAATATCCTCAATACGAAACAAATCCAGGTGGATGAAAAAGGACAACCACATCTAACACCACTCCCAGATTATATATTTGCCGTAGCTTTACATGAAATCGGACATGTTGTTGGGTTAGATCACTCTGAAATCGAATCTTCGCCAATTTACGAATTTTATCGTTTGCGAAGTCATTATCAAACTTTAACTGAAGATGAATTGGCCGGAATAGAAGAATTATACAATGTAATCGAGGAGAATGATCCAATGGGAAAAATGTTGGTAGAAAATGAAAAACGTTTGACTGAAAAAGAAAAAGAAAATTTACTTGTCATAAATTAATCCATAAACCCAAATTTGGTATTTAGATAATAAAATTATTTTCATTACACAGGCAAATTAAACACAATCATTTCATCAGGTCTTCATTTCACTTTCGAATATTTTTTTTTAAATTCAAACATAACTTTATCTTTCAAAACTTCTGACAAAATGATTTTTTTTTAAATTTTGAAGGATATGCATTAGGGTCAGAAAATGCATACTTTGGATTTCTACTCAATTCACTGAGATGATTCATTTTGAGCAGAAAATTCACCATAAACAATTTCAGCTTTTCAGTTCAAAGTGGAAAATGTAGAGTTGAGAGTACTCAAAGTAGGATAATTTTTGTGGAAATTGCAGTTTTTTATGATTCTAATTTGATTAAAAATTATAGTGCAGAAAAATAGAAAGGAGACAAAAAAAAGGTGTAATTTGAGAGTCTACGCCTCCACTCCCAACCATTGGTAGTTCGATTTGGGTACCATTCGTTGAAATTTTGTACGCAGATTATTGTGAAATCGGAATCTTTGATTTTCTAAACAACGAAATCTCGTTTTTTCAGCCATCCCAAAAATCATTCTTTGGTTCTACGAGCTTTTGTGGCTGGGAAAAATTTTGGATGAATTATTATCCCAAAAATAACGCCATGATTTTCAGAGCAATTGAAGCAGAGATAACTATTGGGATAATTTTCAATCCAAGAATTCTCCCCCGATTTTCTGGACAAATATTTATCCCAAAAATCATCCCACAATTTTCTAAGGTTTTGAAGGAGGGGTGAATTTTGGTATCAATTCTCAACCCAAAAATAATCCCATAATTTTTCAAGCTTTTGAGACTGGGGCGAACTTCGGGACGAATCTTCACATCCTAAAAATTATCTTGTAATTTTCCGAATTTATGAAGCTAAGATGAATCCGGCAGTGTTGCCATTTTAGCATATAATTATGCCAAATTTGGCATAGGTAATTTGAAGATCATTTAGCATGAACATTTTATTTTTGGCATTAAAAAATCTAGCATAATTTTTGGCATGATTTGATTTCGAATTCAGCATAATTAAGCCGTTTTTTCAACACGTTTTCTTCTAAATTTTGAAATATGTAATTCTGACTATCCAGCAAAATTTTTTGGCATAATTTATTCCCAATTCAGTATAATCTAACATAATTATGCTATTTTCTCAACATCGGCATAATTTCGGAACAATTTAGCATAATTTGGCATATTAAATCTGAGGGAAAACTACACATTTAGCTTGGAGCAACTGAAAATTATTAAAAACGGAAACATTGGACTAGCAAAGATTGCATTGAAAAGCATTTAAAATATGCATATTTTTTTTACCTTCAACTAGCATAATAAATTTTTCCGAGATGGCAACACTGGATTCCGGGATGAATTTTTATCCCAAAAATCATCTCACAATTTTTTCAAGCTTTTGAGGCTGGGAATAATTCTGGAATGCGTTTTCATCCCAGAAATCATTTCACGATTTTAGAGTGATTTTACGTTCCAAAAATCATACGCACATGCTTTTCAAAATTTTGAGATTGGGATTTTTAGATCGAAAATGAAATATTTTAGAAAATGGCGTGTGACGCGTTTTAAATTGACTTAAAACATAACTGTACTATTTTACATTTACACCTTGCCATCTAAATCCCACTTTTAACCAAATTCGACTCTAGAATCATCGCGATATAACTGAAATAGAACAGCATACTAAATACCCTCTTTTAAATTTTTTACACCGGAGCTAGGAAAGTTTTCAGAAATTACCAGTTATCAGCTATCACCGCGATGCAAACTAGAAACAATTGAATTAGTAGCGTGAACTTTGGAAACTAACACTTCATCCGAAATAATTTTACCCTCTCTCTCTCGAGTAGAATAAAATTGGCTACGAAAAAATTGGTTTTTATTCCAATGAATTATATGATACGAAACTTTTTTTTTCACTCGAAAACTTACAGATAAGTTTCAAGGAGCGAATTTTTTTCCTTTGCTTGGTATCTAAACAAACATTGAGATTTTAGAATTTATTCAAATCAGCTCGACTTCTTTTTCGTTGCCTTAACCCGCGCATGGTAATTTTCCTAAATTGGGAGTACATTTTTCATTTTTAGGCTTAACCAAATTCAAAAGCGATATCAGGCTTGTGTAGCGAAAAAGCAGCCAAATCGAATTTGTATGCAGGACTCGGTATCACGTAGTTACTAACAATACTTTTACATAACTATTGGTGCACGCAAACGTGATCCATGTATCATTTTCTTTCTTCATACATTCAGTAGGTGCAAATGAATTATGTGGAAAAAATTCCTAACAGGCTTATAACATCTAAAATACTGATAAATTAGAGATAACTGGCCGATTACGTGCGAAATGTATAACGTGTTACTAGATTTCTCTCATTCTCGGGATCATCCTCTGTGTCTTTTTTTTCTTCTTTCTTTTTCGTCGTACGCGTACTACAGATACGTGTAGGTATCAAATTGAATCCGGCCGCGTAGGATTATAGAATTACCTGGTATTGCAAGAAAAGAAAATTTCCACCTTGGGTACCAAGTAAACTACATTATGTAGATAAAAATTTAACGAAATTTTATACGGACTCGTGGGTGGAAAAAATGTCATTTTTATCCCACCAGAGACAACATGGAAAATTTACACGAGAGTAATACCAATTATTATACCTGAAACCTTGACTAGTCTGAAGTATTTAGACTGGGACTTTGGTATAATCATCGTAGGCAACCCGCAAAATACAAAATGTGAACCGTGCAGGGAGAGGGTACCTAAAGTAGGGAAACATAATATGGCGGAGCCAAAAATATGGAAAATGGGCAATTTTTTCAATTTTTTTTTACATTTTTAAGCAGTTTAGAACTTTACGTAGCTTTAAACGAGTTTTTCTCGATTTTTCTTTAAAAGTCATGATTTTCTTACTTTCAAATGCCTCTATCTTACCGAAAAATTGACCTAGAATGCTCATCCGAGTCATAAAATGTTCCTCATGGTTACCCCTATCATTTGAGCCAAAAAAATCATTTATGAAAAATCCAAATTTAGGTACCTTTTCCCTGAACCGGACATAAATTTTTTTAAAATTAAACCAAAAAATTCAATTTCAAGCTGTGAATTTTGAAATAAATTTACTCGTAAGGTATTTATTTATTATGACATTTGAAGGTTTTTTAAAAAGTAAATAAATAAATTTAAAAGAAAAAATATAAATTTTATTAAAATAAAAAAAAAATTATTTATGAAAATTTATATAAATTTATTTTTAATTTCACAAATTAATTTTTTAATAGGTAAGTATAAAGATTGAGAAATTTCATAGCCCTTTCAATTATTATAGAGAAAAATGAAAATTAATTAAACATTTAACGAGGCAGTTTTTAGGTTAGAAAAATCGTAATCTTGATAAACTCAATTTTTAGAAATAAATTCATAATCTGTTTCTGTATAATTGTTAATAAATGAAAAATTTTATTTCAAGGAATTGATAATTTTAGGCTCGAGATTATGGCATTCTGATGTTGAAAAAAAAATTCAGGTAATGCTATCACGTGGGCATTCAAACTAGGTGAAACACATTTCACTCTTTTGCATACACATTTGGTAAGACGACTCATCCTTTACTTCAACATGTAACCTTATTAAGGTGTTGTTCGTCGTTTCTTCATTTTTATTAGTTTTTGTTACTCGTACATGATATTTCAGAGATGTGAATCAATGAAATTGGGGGAAAAAAGAAGGGAATAAATGTGAATTTTTACGCTGATGTTACCCAGCTCATACCAGAGATATTGCGATTCTCTCAAATTTGCGAATCGGATCCATTTTTTACGATTCGCCAATGTTTCTGAATCCGATTCCTTACTTGCGTTTCTTTCTGAACAGAGAATCCGATTCATTTTTAAAAAATCGCGATTCCCCAAACTTCTGCGATTCCTTTTCACGATTCCGATTTATTTTTCTTTCAATTTTAAGAAAGATCGTTGTAAAAATGAAAAATTTCAAAAATATTATTGAAAAAAATTAAAGAAAACATGAAAAAATTTTGTGCTGTGTGCCTTTCGTTCACAATTTTACAGAATAGTTACAACTAATTATTTCATTTATTTTATACAAAAATTTTTAAAACGTAAACAATTAGTAAAAAAAAAGTGTACCTACGCTGTGACGTACCGAAGGTATTTTCCGGGAGGGGGGGGGGGGTCTCATGAAAATACCAACTCGAATTCATGAAATTCGAATTCCCCACTTAAAATGGATACAACTTTGAATACAAGGAAAATTTTATGAGAAATGAGTGAAAGGGAACATTTTTTGGCGCTATCACCTCAAATAGTGCAAATAAATAAGAAATTAATTTATACCCGAGCGAAGCGAGGGTGAAGCTTTGAAAAAATTGGATTTTTAAAGCCTTAAAAAAAACATCTTTTCATATTTTAGAGCTTTCAAAATTCTTATTTGATGTAATTTGAGAGGGGGGAGGGTAAGAATGTAGCCATTAGATATTCACAAACAATGGTGTTGAAAGCTTTTTTGGGAGGGTAAAAATTGAGAATAAAAACACTGAGTATCAGATCCGAAGTATTTTCAAAGTAATAGACTAAAATGAGCCTTCTTTAATACTGTTGTTACTTGAAATGGTTTGCCGAAATATGATTTTTTTCATGCCCGAGCGAAGAGAGGGCGAAATTTTGAAAATAACAAGTGAAAATTTTATTGATTTCCAATTTGGAAAAATGATAAATTTTCAGTTGGGAAAATGATGAATTTTCAATCGGGAAAGTGACTAATTCTCAACTGCCCAATTTTCCCAACTTACAAGTAAAAAATTTTCTCAGGGGGAAGCTCTCCCCTCCCTCGTTCGGTACGTCTCTGTACTTACGTGTATGTAATTTAGACCAATAAAATTTTATTTTTTTCATTATGATAAAAAAAAAAGGTAGGTAATGAAAATTACTCGACCTCCACCTGTCTTCGTATGTGCAAAAATTTTTTGAAATAAATTTTCATTTCCCTGTCATTTCTCAAATTGAAAAAAAAGTTTCGAGTATTTTTTACATAGAAATTTGTACTTTATTAAAATTTTCATCCTTATGATGAAAATTTTTGAAATTGCTTCCTTCTCGAATTACACAGCAGAAAGAAAAAAAAATGATGATACATACCAAACTGTGAGATTCTCTTAGACTAAATTTTGAAAAAATTTCATAAGAACAAATTTAAAAGAATATTAAACTAGGTATTTCTCGAATGATAAGGTTATTTGGGTGTGTTATCTTTCAAATTTATAGAAATCTTTGTCACGATTACGCCTTGTATAAAAAATTGCACGAAATCGAGAAATAATTATAAACAAGTTTTCAACAAAATTTTTCCAAAATGCTTCCTTCTCAAAATATAGGCGCAGAAAAAATATCCCATTATTAAAGAAATATACATCCATCACATCCACAAAAACCGACCCGGTTTCAAAAATATAATTAATCGTGCCATCGTTTTAGGCGAAAATTATCAAAACACAAGAGTATAATGTAATATCATACGCGATCGAGTACGTTACGAAAACGAGGTAATTTTTCAACTCGATATTTTCAAGTATATGATCAGAATCGTTTCACATGTAAATAAGAAAGCAAGGCGGCCTTCATCGTCGTAAATTCTACTCACAACGTATCAGATTTCTTCGCATATTCCGGAAATACGCGACCTTTCCTTTTAACCCTACACACCTAGGGTACTTTATATCATACACGGGAAAACGTTAAAAGCCTGCACGATTTCGTGTATTTCCTTATACTGCAGCATCGCGTCGGCACACGTACGTACCAAGTTAAACTCGGCGTGCTTAAATTTAGTGGCAAAGTTTTTTTGAAAATTTTTCGCCAACAATCGCACCGGCGCGATATAAGTTTAATTATTGTCCGATGTAAAAACCGTAAGGGTTGAAATCAGCGACGGTTCCGTTTCGCGTTTACAATGAAAATTAATTTCCAAACGACCTATTTCGTTCAACTTTGAATAATGTTTGAACCCGAACCGGAGAGACGAATCCAATTTTAAAATCGTCGCGAAAGGGGCCTACATACGTGCGCGAATCGCAAATCTTACCTAATCCAAGGTACAATTCTCTACGGTTTGGCCAAAGTGTTAATGAAATTATCGCGGATACTGATTTATACGTTTTAATATTAATTTTCCATTTGACTAAAACGTTCGCAGACACTTCCGAGACCCCCGTCTGGCCCGGCTCGACCGAAGAATACGTATTTACGGCGTTTTCCGTATGCAACTTATCGAACATTTATTTCTCTAATTCTACGTTTCCTTCCAAATTGTCGTTATGCTACCTGATTTACGTATTTTATTCGCCACCGACGACGTACAACGTCTCATTACGAATTTAAACTTTCTCTTGCCAACGTCAAGTCGCTCCAAGGAAATCGCAATCGAGTATTAATGGGCAAATTTTTTCGATGAAGGAAAATCGTAACTATTTTTATGCAATTCGAATATAATCTATCGCAACGAAAAAAAGAAAAATATGCAACTTCGTCAATTATTTCCATTCTAAAATAATTCTACGGTAAGGATGAAAAAAAAAGATAAATAAATTCACTCCCTCCGCAATACCTCACCTAATTGATATTTTTTTCCAAAATAAATAAATAAATAAAAATCCATATTCGAAATGTGCTCGTATAATTTGTAGGTATTCGGTTCGTAAAAAGGAAAAATTTCAACCAATGAGATTATTTTTTAAAGGTTTCCATTTTTTCGATTCTGTTTTCTCATAAGGAAGTCGTATTCCAATAATAATTCTCTTTAAAAAAAATATCTCAATTCGAACGGAACGTCAAAAACAGGTAAATCGTCACACAGGCTGTAAAAGCAAATTTAATTTAATTTCATGGTAATTGATAGAAAAGATGTAAAAAAAAAAAGATATTTCGATTTTTTTAGTCGACATTGACAAAAAAAAAAAGGTATTTTAAAAATTCAAATAAATCCATAAAAATCTGACTAAAAAATTTCATCCATACCAATTCGATTATTTTTCAACAATGAACGGTTTCGAATCATTTACCAAATTTTCATCGAAATCTATCCCACCATCGCAAACAATTCATCACGTCGACCAAATTATCAAAAATTCACACACGATTTAGAAAAGATTCAATTACAAAACCAACTCGTTCATTAAAAAGAAAAAAATCTCCGGCGAGATGAGAAAAACAACGACATGTGGACTCGATAAAGAAAAATCCGACCGTTTAAAAGGTTACCACATCGTAAATTAATTCCAAAAGAAACAAATTAATTACCTTTAACTTTTTTTCCTTTTTTTTTTTTCAAACGAAATGAAACGAAATCGCGACGGTGTAACTTAATTACCATTATAAATCCGATACACGGTAACCAAACACCAGCGACAAGGACACATGACTAATTAAAAACCTAATTTCAACCCTTAATCCGACTGCGGTTTGTTTTCTATATAATTTTGTCACAAACTAAATGTGAAATGTGCTCGGCAAAAAAAAGGAAAAAAAACAGACTTTATGTCAACAATTTTTTTTCCTGCGGAAATATTGCGAGAGAGGTTTTACTACGGTAGAGATGAAAATAACGTCAAGTTTGTATTGTACTCGTGTTCAACGATTTGATGTTTTTTATGTATTTTTTTTTTAGTACCTGATACTCGGAGAAAAAATGTATAAATAAGAATCTTGGGTATACTGGAATTGAGTAAGTTATGAGGAAATTTAGCCAAGATTATGAAATCGGTGGTTTGTCAAGCAGAGGTTTTGAAAGAAATTGGAATTGGGGTGAAGTTTTATTGTTCAAAAAATCATGTATTTTTTTGTTCTGTCCTAAAAATAGAAGAGTATTGGATAATTATAGAGGTACGGGTAGGTTAGAAGGTGAGTACTTGAGGGCTGAGTAGCAAAGTACCGGGGTTGAAAAAATGGTTTCTAATATAGGAATTGGATGAAGAAACCGCATTCACATGGATGAAATAAATGATTAAGTAGATAAGGAAGGAAAGTAGCTTAAAGATTGACAACTGATGAATATTGTTTTCATCAGCTGTTTCAATTGGCTAGAGTTAGTTCTCGTTAATTCGAACTTTCGACACAGAATTTAAAATAGTAGCAATTTATAAATCCTCGTCTTTTCCCTGCTGAAATAAGATTTCAAAATTTCAAAATTATAGCAAAGAACTATTTATAAATTTCCATAACTGTAAAAAAATTTAATATGAAAAATTGTAAAAATATTTCAAAATATTGTCAAAATTACAAAACTATTCAAATTTTTTAAAAAACGTAAACATTTTCCAAAACTGAAAATATTTAGGTACTTTTTAATACCTACCTACATTACAAATTTTCCAGAAATTATTGCAACCTTTCAAACAGATCGATAAGATGAATTTTCAAAAATTATAAAATGTTTTCAAAAATGTTCGTTTCGAGAAGTAGATAAATTCGAACACATAAATATCTTGATAAAACTTGAATGAATGATTGAGACCCCCTCCCCGGCCATTTCTAAGCAACCAAAGATGTGAAATAGTTTGTTTATCAACTCCTGGTCATAAAACACATCAAAGCTATTTTACAAAATCAACTTTTTAGGTCAGTAAATTTTTTTGAGTATCAGTTTTTTAAAATATTATTAAAAATTTCTCAAAAAATTAATATTCTACCAAGTTTTATGATACCAATTTCCCAACATTTGAGCAAGCCTTCCAGAAATGTTCAAACCTTTGAAAAGTTTCGATTATCCACAATAAAAAAAATTCCGAAATAAGAAAAATCATTGTCAAAAATTTTAAAAATCTATGTACATTTGAAATTCTTAAATTTTTTTAAAAACAGAAAGGTTTTTTATTAGAATTTTCCCATATTCATCTATCAAAATAGGTATTTAAAATTGCCAAAATTTCACAAAAATGTCAAAACTGATAAAAACTGTCGAAATTATTGTTAAAGTACTCTGAGATTGGTAGCAATGTTTGAATTTTTCCGAAATTCTTGAAAATTTTAAAAACTGTCTTTGTACCTACTTCCATAGTTTTCAAAAATTATAGAAATTTCAACTGTTTAAAAATTGCATGGATTTTCATCTGATTTGTAGAAATTCTTGATAGATGATTATCCAAAATAATATTGTCAATGTTTCAAAATTTTTGAAATCAACTAGAAAATTTATTCATTGAGATTTTTTCAAAGTTATCAAATCAAGTCAGATCATCGTCCAAGAATACTGATCGTTTAAAAAAATCAACAGACATTATTGATACAATGATACATGGGTAATTGGGTATCTATTTAATGGATTTGAGAAAGAAAAATTCTGCCTATTTTCAGTATTCTTTATGATACGATCTGTGAAAAAGGGCAAGAAGCCGGAAAAGTAATTTTCTCAGTAAGTATGCAGCAAAAAAGAAAAAATTGAATTTGAGGCCAATTTTTTTTTAATTTTTCGAAAGAATACACTTCAAAAAACATTTTGCACAAAATTTTGACCCGAATTTTTTTTTCAAAATCAAAACTTTACAGTGCCATATCTCCGTTATTTTTAAACCAATTTTCGATTTTTTCTTCACAAGATGTTCAGAATATATTCCTCTATCAATTGGTCCGAAAAAATTGATTTCGATTTTTCCCACTTCTAACCCTGTTTCCCAGATCGCATCACATTTTTTGATCTTTTTCGTACCATTTTTTTGCTTCTAATCTGTCTAAATTTTTTTTTCATTTTTCGATTAAAAGAAGTGTTGAAAATTTTTGCTTGCCATTTTTTGGTTGTTCTTGATAATAGGAAACGTGAAATGTATAATTTTCAATATAAATTTTTTTTCCAGTCCTCATGTCCTCCCTCTCTATCATTAAGATTATTGTAAAAACATTTAAAAGATGCCTCAAATTATTTTTGAAATTTTCAAATTGATCTTTTTTAATGCAAATTCTATTCTTAATTGATAAGAAATAGATCTACGTACAAATTTTTCGTCATATCTGGCTAAGATTTTTAAAGAAACTTATTCTTTGAATTTTTTCTTCCCCAATCTCCTCTTCTCTTCCCCCCCCCCACCCAAAAATCAAAATATTCACCTCGGCAAATTACCCGTCTTAAAAAATCTTCATCAACGCGAAGAGGAAAATGGGATCGAACACTCAATTCGAAAATACCTATTTTCTCAGAAAACATCTTTCGCACAAAATTCTCCCACGAAACGAAACACATTCTCGGGGTCCGGAAAAATTCAATTCTAAACCAATCGCAGCTGCTCGTAAAACAAAACTGCTCACTCTCTTCAGGTACGTAAAAATTGTTCTATAATAAATTGATCGAGTGTAAATGGGAAAATACAAATTACATTTCGTTCATGAAGCGTTATCATTTGTCACTCGACAAAACACATCGTACGTATAAGTGGATGAATGGAAATGTCAAAGCGTCGCGTCGAATCGCAAATTATAAAACTTGTATTGAAATTTTACGCTCAAAAGAAACAACAATAAAAATACCCATCTAAACCGAATTTCCTGCTCGTTTTTCGTCACATACCGAAATAATACAAAGGTTTCAAAAAAAGCGAATTCCAGACCCAATTACCCAAATTGTGCGGGAAAACACGTATAAAAATCAGCTTACCTTAATATGTTTACGAAGAGTTGGTAAAATACCAGGTTCTTCTACACCTTGCGAAATTTCGCTTCATGTTTCAATTTTCGATACAGGCGCGTTATTCCCCCATGTGTGCGTATTTGTCAAATGCTCGAAATCTGAAAAACGTCAAAGGTACATGAGGATTAAAAACACACTCGAGTTATTATACCAACGAAGAAAAAATAATACGACGTCGTCGGTTCGTGAAAATTTTCAAGTATCTTCGCATACGTCAGATATGCGTATGGAAGGCGAGTAATTTGTAAAATTATTTTCGAATTCCTTACGTGACCCCGGCAAAAGGTTGTTTTTTCATCGACAGATAACATACCCGCATTCCATGTCCCGGATGTGTTTCAAGGCTTCGGGGTCGAGCCGACGTAATATAAAAGTTCTTAGAATTTAATTTCAACACGTATAAAGTCATCGAGGTTTTCGAAGCTCGCGTAGTTTTTTCTCATCCCAACGAATACACTACCAATCTAAGTAGTATGTTTTAATAATTATACAGTCGTGTGTTTTAAACTGTAATATTGTCATTTCGCCTTTGACGACCGTTATTAAACAAGACAAGTATTGCGAGTTGACCGACCTACACATTTTCAAATAATATTCTACACCCACTCGTAGAAAGTCTGTGTAGTTTAATTAAGCCCTTTTGACTCGCAAGAAAGGATTTTATTTAATAATTATTATACATATTTACTGTATTACTGTACTGAATTCTGTATATGAAAATGTGGAATATGAATTTGCCAAAATGACGTCAATACAAATCCCAAGAGATAATACGATACAAAAGCTTTAATTTTATGCAATTTTTAGTCCATATTTACAAGTGGGAAGAACCCATCAAAGTATATCGAAAATTTCATTCGCTAGTAAATAATTCAAATGGTGATTAATTACGAGGAAATATGATCCAGGAGATAGAGAAATTCGCAGTTACAAGATGAAAAGTAATAAAACCACTCTGGAGAGTTAAGTGAATTATTGAAAATTTTGATACAATTCCCCGCAACTCGTAAAAAAAAACTCGGAAAATAATACCAAGGCCAATTTTCATCCACATCCTGAAATCAATAAACATACATATTCGTACCCTCGTAAAATATATTTTAAAAAAATCGAAATTTGATTTTATACATGTCTAAAATCTTCGCATACTTTATTACGTACAACAATGAAGGCAACGAAATTTCACCACACTGCAGCACACACCCAGTTTGGTATAAAATTAGATTACCCAAAAGTTGAAAAATTGAACGTAAAATTTTATTCAATTATCTAAACTTTGCTCTCAATACACTTCGATAAAAATTACAGAGTACGCCTAAAATCAAACTTTCGCTTTTAAAAGCGAGATTAGCTATAACTCGGAAAGCAACTTTTTTTGCCGCGAGCGAAAAAAAACAATTATTTCAAAAAATATTTTAATCTTCTTATTAAACTTCATCGAAATATTCCGGTTTTAACAAGTAATAAAAAAAGTAAAAACTTACAATTTAATGCTTTTCACCAGAACGAAGAAAACTTTCGTCGCAAATAAAAAAGTATACCGACGTTTCGCCAAACAATTCCACAGTTTTTGTGAAATTACTTTCGTCCTCTGGGCTTTTTTATTCATTCTGTAGGCCTTAATGAGAGTGCGTTAAAATATCCGCACCTAATTTTACCGATATTCTTTTGTTTGCAGCGTCATATTTGAAAAAATTTTATTGATCAGAAGAAGTACATTTTAATTGAATGATTTTTTGCCACTTGATTGTACTTGATTGTAATTCAACCAATAGGAAAAGTGAAATCGAATAAATATTTGGCTATGTTTTGATACAATGAATTCCCATTGGTTTATTTCTTTAAAAATGGAAATAAATCCGGAATAAATAGGTCGCGCCGCCAAGTTTCCATGGTTTAGAAGAGCACGTCATCATGTCGGGTTCAAAATTTGGTTTTAAATGTACTATTTTTGACATAAGCGTGTCTGGAGCTTCTGAGTAGGGTGTGCCAAAAGTTTGGGCCCTCCAATGGAATTTAAAAAATAACTTGAATATTCAAAAGTATTGTTATAAAAGTGTGCTCATGCCCGAGCGAAGCTTTGGAAAAATTCGTTTTCTGATGCCCAAAAACTCGAGGGGGAGGGATGTACCTCAAATTTTTCTAACTTTTGCTGAAAAACTCAACGATTTTCCATATTTTTTCAAAAAAACCTCAATTATTTTTTATAAGTTTTTTTCATAAATCTTCAAGCTTTTCAAAATTTTTCCAATTTTTAAATTTAGTACCTAAAGATTGGTTTTAACTGGAAAAACCCTTTCTTTAAATTGTTTATATATCGTTTTCCATATGAAAATTTTCAACGGGCGTATATGAAAATGACTTTTTTCATTTAATGTGAGGCTAAAACATTTCAGAGCTGGAAAATTTTTTGAAAAATTTTCATTTCATCTGTACAAACATTTAGGTACAGCTACAGAATTTGAATTGAGAAAATTTTTGAAAAAAATTGAGCCAACACTTCAACCAAAGAAACAATTTTTTCTTGTTTTAAATTCGTCAAGTTATCCGAAAACTATACAAAATTTCCATTATTTGATTTGTTATCCTTGTAAAAGTGTAAGTACATGGGAGCAAAAAATTGAAAAATTTGGGGAAAGTAGGGTGTGCCAAGGCACACTCGGCACACCCAGCAGATACGCCTATGATTTTTGAGCATGAAGTTGGTAAAAAATTTTTTTCTTCAATTTCGTTTAAAATGGGTGGAGTTTTCACTTTTTTGGTATGTTAAGTATAATGAATATGACACATTTAACAAAATTCTTTTCCTCCCTTTGGGAGCTGGAGATTCAAAATTCACAATATTTTAAGTATTAATCAAGAAAACTGAAAATTTGAAATTTTTGGAGTGCCTATCTGATTTTATATTTTTTTGATTGTGGGCATGGAATACCTTTGGTAATACTTGTTTTCTTGGAAATGAAGTGTTGGGATGGACGTTGGGCGAGGGGTGTGTCAATTCCGAATTGGGTACGCCTAGATATTACACATTTGAAGTGACACAAAAAAATTGTATGTACATGTACAGTATTTATTTACTTAAGTGTTTATCTACTGCATACTTATTCAACTAGGAAATGAAACACTAATACAATACATAACTTATGAAAAGTTTGAAAATTACCTATAATACAACTAGAGAGGTACTAATATCTAGCAAAAACATGAGCCTGATTAATGCATTGGCAGAGGCTTACTCGAGTACTTATCAAAAACTATTGATATCGGCGAGTATAGATTATTCGGAGGCGTTGGTAATTCCTTGAATATCAGGCGACCACAACCCTTTGAGTGATCGTATGGAAGGACCACCCATTCATCTTTCTTGTTTTGAACATCAACATAATCCAATGATGTTAGCTTCATTGGCCCTACTTGTCTCAGGATATTTAAAAACTGATATTGTTCTGGTGACATATGCCAGTTTGATGCATACTTCAATAATAATGTTAGAAAATCTATTTTTGGATCTTGCTCCGCATCTCTAAGCAAAATATTGTTGAGCCGATTGTGTAGAGCACACATCATTCTGTAACTCCTCGCCATGTGTGCGGCAAACCTTACTTTAACTTCCTCGATGGTTTTATATTTTTTGTCGCCGGAATTTTTTTTATGGAAAAGTTCTAATGCAGCTTGAAGGTTTATGAGGTAAGGAGGCAAAAAGTCCTCATGAATTTTCAAATTAATTATGTTATACCAAGTCTCAAATGATTTTTTAATTTTGGCCTCATACTTATCAATAGGCATAAGCTCACCATTATCGATATCAGTCTCAACTTTTTTATCAATGAGATTATTTGCGGGATCCATGTTCAAAGCGGATTTTTTATTGTATTTCTCAGGATTATACAACCTTACCCATTCATCATTGTTCTTAATTAAGTTTATAATGTCTGAAGGTAAACTCGGATTTTCATACTTTTCTTGGTCAGGAATAAACACTTCACCAAATTTATAAGAATCTTCCAAAATTGATTTTAAACCGTGTGCAGCACATTGGAAACTGCTCATAAACTGCAACATAGACCAAGGTGTTTACACTTCATTTCATGTTTAATGGAGGCACATGGGGGCAAACTGAACTTTGTGCTATATAATCTCAAATTCCACTTACAGTTACTCCTTCAGCGCTAAAGTAGCCTTCTTTGTGTCCAACAGTGTGTCCCATGTTAAACACCATGATATAACGTGCTCGCATCTGACGTCTCATACTTTCATCTTTAATACCATCCAATTCTATCTGAATATCAGGGTGAAATGCTACCACAAACAAAACATATGTTTGACACTTGTGGGAATAATTCAATATAGGTATAGTAATCTCAATTCAATATCAGTATAGTAATCTCATATACCTACATTTATGTAGGCGATAACACACAACAATTATAGATCATAGGTAAAATAAGTGAATAAATACCAAATTCTTGATTAACAATTTTTAATAATTATCAAATCATAATATTATCTAATAGACACTTACTAAGGCCTCTCTTTTCAAAATCATCCTCGGCTTGAATTAAATAAAAAACAAATAGGACTAAACCTAATAAAATTTGTCGCATGGCTCCAGATCTGAAATATACTTAATGATTAGAATAAATTTCAGTTATCTTTAAGTAAGTATGCAAGTGGTTAATAGGGTGTTTCATTTTTATATGAGGAAAATTTTTTTTTGATATTTTTGACGTGCCACCCTCTTAACATGTTCATTAGACCCAAAAAAGAGGAAATACCAAAAATCAGTTCAAAAAAATGATATTAAGTTGTGGCGCAAGATTGCCTGAATCGTCACGACCAACCGTGCGAATTTAGTGATCACACGCTTAATGTTATGTAAATCTTTTTAATGATATAAAATGAATTTCGCGTTATTCTTTTGAAAACATATTTTTTGTTATTTGTTGTAGAACAGTTTTTTGTACTACTTTCAATTTTAACTTGAGAAATTGACCTACCAAATAAAATGTCTATTTTTAGACCTTTTTTACATTGTGTTATATGGAAAATTTTCAGCTCCTTTGCGCCACCACTTGAAATAATTTTTTTGGGGTAAAATTTTTATGGAAGCCTTATCTCATCAGGAGGAACAAAATGAGAAAGCGGCACGACCAAATTTCGAAAAAAATATTACTTGAAACACTCTAGTGGTTAGCCTATATCAGTTTCAACTGAATTGCATTTCTTACTTGAGCGTAAATAATGGTATATTATGCAATGAGGGAGATGGAGTGATTTTCGATAAATTGTGAGGTTTATTGCCTAAGAAAAGCGAGGGAAATAATTCAAAATCGTCAAAAATCATTTATATCCCGAGTTGCATCCGATATTTTTTGTTGTAGTGCGAGTAAAAGGCAAGTTTGAGCAGTTGAGAGATTCTGGAGTGTACTTTTACTCACACTATAATAAAAAAGATTTTATGCAATATAGGTGGGTTACAGCCAAAACTTCAGAAGCAAAACAGAATATTTGGTTTGATAATTAAATTTTTTTTAAAAAGGGAATAGATAAGTAGAAAATGATGAAGTGATCTTACTCGAATTGATGTTATCAGCAGTGAAATAATTTCAAAGTCTCTATTCAGGTCGGCAACTTCAACATTCACATATCATACGCACAGTGAAGGATTACTCTTTTAACCTACGTTCTGTAGACACTGGGTATTGCTATTTATCCGATTTAGAGATGATAAAATTACTTTGGTAGGTTATTTCTTCACGATAATCACAAATCAGCAATTATTCTTATCTATTTATTAACACTGACGAATTATTTGAAATACTTGAACGGATTAAAATTAAAAATTTCATTAGCCATGTGCGGTATGTTCTTCAGAAAAAAAAAAAACTAAAAAATTTGGCGATCAATTAATTGAGAGCACAAAGGTATTGATTATAGCCATAAATAATTGTGAATAAATATAAAATTACAGGTAGGTAATATCTAGCGGTAATTTTGACAGGGTAAAGCCAGGGTTCCAACGATTCATCAAAATAATGAATCGAATCACGATTCACGGATCATCTAATTTCTTCCTTGGCAAATCACGAATCACGTTTTTCAAAAATTGAATCGATTCACAATTCACGATTCATTTTTCTTTGAATTTTTCCGAAACTGCCCGTTTCTCAGGGGTTTTATGCTGTGTGCAAAAATAAACCCTGTTTTGTTCAAAAAAATCCGTCTTTTTCTTCAATTCCTAGTCAATCAATAACCATTGAACGATGATATGCTATATGTAATTTTAAATTTTTTCATCGAGCAGAATCAAGTTTGATCCGCGATCTGTGTTTCAAAGTTTCGAATCACTTCACGGATTTTGAATCAAACTGAGAAAAAGGTGATTCAGATACCGATCACAACAGATCACTCATTCGGACTTCGATTTTTATAGTAATCAATTAAGAGATAAAATTTGGGCGATTATTTTAAATAATCAATTAATCGTTTTTTCAGGTTATTTTTACCAATTAATCGCATTTTTTGATTAATCGATTATTAATAGTCTGAATTTGACAAATAAGTCCCATCATTTTATTGAAATGTCCTGAACTTTTCATTTAATAGTGTTTTTTTGAATTTGGAATGCTTCAATTGTGTTTTCAACGGAAACTCAGAAATTTTTAAATAATCGATTAATCAAGCGATTGTTTTTTATAATCGATTTCCCCGATTATTTTGATCGATTAATCGTTTTTTTTTACAGTAAATTAATCGATTATTAATCGCCCAACACTATCAGAAACGTTTTATTTTAATTTCAGACGATTTTAGCAATGTTTGGAGCTTTGTAACTCCTTCAGTTTTGATTTAAATCAAAATATGAAAGTGAAACGTTCTATTTGCAATTTTATAACTTACAAAATCGGTTATATTCATTTTTTAATAAAATTGAAAATTGAAAAAGTCGAGAAGGAATCAAGTTGAAAAAAAATCGAGCCAATTTTATCACCTGTAGTCCAAAAAAAAGAAATACCTGAAAAATGGGATATTCCTAGGTAAAGCTAGAAATGTTAGAGAGCAGTTTGGAATTTTTTCCAGAATGATGTCTATTAATTTTATGTTTTGTGTTTTTCATGGTAATTTTACTATTTTCGATGTAAAAAGGTATTCCATTTGCTGCATTCACCCTTTGATTTTTTTGGAGGGGGAGGGGGTTATAGTATCATTTTTAACCCTTAGCTTACATCAGATTTTTCTCTAGCTTTGCCATTGCACTCATGAAACAATTCTACGGAAAGTAATGGCAGTGGTATCCTGTTACCTTCCGCCAGATTTTCTGTTGGCTTTTGCCCCTTCAAACTGAAGGTTCTAGAGTTTGCCTGCTCACTCTCAACGATTTTTTTGCCTGGGGCTGGAATGAATGAATTGGTGATGTTTGGTACTCTACATTTGAGTAATTCACCCAAAATTCAAAAACAGCCTCAATTTTTTTTCTCTGGATCTACTTGATTGATACTTTTTAAATTCCAACTAAATTGTAGTCAAACTTTCGCTTTTAAAAGCGAGATTATAACTCGGAAAGCAACTTTTTTTGCCGCGAGCGAAAAAAAACAATTATTTCAAAAAATATTTTAATCTTCTTATTAAACTTCACCGAAATATTCCGGTTTTAACAAGTAATAAAAAAAGTAAAAACTTACAATTTAATGCTTTTCACCAGAACGAAGAGAACTTTCGTCGCAAATAAAAAAGTATACCGACGTTTCGCCAAACAATTCCACAGTTTTTGTAAAATTACTTTCGTCCTCTGGGCTTTTTTCTTCGTTCTGTAGGCCTTAATGAGAGTGCGTTAAAATATCCGCACCTAATTTTACCGATATTCTTTTGTTTGCAGTGTCATATTTGAAAAAATTTTATTGATCAGAAGAAGTAAATTTCAATAGACAAGTTGCACAAAATTTTTTTTTCAAAAAAAATATGATAGATCGAAAGTAGATGTTAAAAGATGAAGATTAAAGAAAAAAATTCGAAAATTGGTCCATTAGGACCCGCGTAATGATTTTTTGAAAGTTGCGTTTTTTTCGTAGCTCTGAAAAAGGGGGCGTGGTCACTGTGACGTCAGTAATTCGGATTTTATGGAAAATTGTTGGCTGGTGGGTATAAAATGATGCGTATTTTCTAAATACGAGAATAAAAACTGAATTTTCATTGATAACAACTGATAAGTACGTATGAAAATTTTGTTTTTGTTCCTGGGCTGCGTTCAGAAAATGGTCAACAGAACAACAGATCAACAGAGAGAAATTCAATTTGCAAATTTTGAAACAGTTTTAAGTCTCTGATTGAAAAATTCACTTTAATTCAAATGGGAAATCAATTTTTGGTTGAAGAAATACCCTTTTTAAATTCTAGATTTATATTTCAGTAAATATTTGAAAATAAAAATTTTCTCTGTTGATCTGTTGTTCTGTTGACCGTTTTCTGAACGCAACCCTGTATTTAGAAAATACGCATCATTTTATACCCACCAGCCAACAATTTTCCATAAAATCCGAATTACTGACGTCACAGTGACCACGCCCCCTTTTTCAGAGCTACGAAAAAAACGCAACTTTCAAAAAATCATTACGCGAGTCCTAATGGACCAATTTTCGAATTTTTTTCTTTAATCTTCATTTTTTAACACCTACTTTCGATCTATCATATTTTTTTTGAAAAAAAATTTTCGTGCAACTTGTCTATTGAAAAAGTGCATAAAATAGGTTGAAATGATTTTTTTTGGCGAAGTAAAAAGTCGGTTTTAAATGAAAAAATGCCAAATAAAACACAACCATTTCGGATTTAAAGGAAGGTGATACTCAGATTTATACCTCGTCAAAAAAATTTTGAAGTTGAAAAAAGAAATTGGGGAAAAAATTTATACCTCGTCAAAAAAATTTTGAATTTGGAGAAAAAATTGAGGAAAAAATTTATACCTCGTCAAAAAAATTTGAAGTCGAAAAAACGATTGAGGAAAAAATTACGACCTCGTCAAAAAAATTTTTAAATTGGAAAAAAAGTCGGAACAGGAAAAACGTGGATTGAGGACTTTTACTTTTCGAGAAATTTTAATGTGAAATTCAATCAACTTCGCATTAAAAAATCTCAGAAATTGAAAATTCTGGGTTGGAGATGGGGGGGGGGGGGTAAGCGAGACGATTGTGTCAAATTTCATCCTCTCTAAAATTAGGCAAAAGCAAAGGTCCTACCTTGCTTCAAACGAGGTACCGATACCGCATTTTTGCGGTATGGTTGAAGGTAAACCGCGGTCGATACCCGCCTCTCTTACAGCTCTGGTACACCTAGATATTACACATTAGAAGTGACACAAAAAAGTTGTATGTACATGTACAGTATTTATTTACAGTAAGTATTTATCTAATGCATACTTATTCAACTAGGAAGTGAAACACTTATACAATACATAACTTATAAAAAGTTTAAAAATTACCTACTATAATACAAGTAGACAGGTACTACAACATGAGCCTGATTAATACATTGGTAGAGGTTTACTCGAGTACTTATCAAAAACTATTGATATCGGTGTGTACAGATTATTCGGAGGCGTTGGTAATTTATTGATTATCAGGCGACCACAAGAATCCAGTGTGTGATCGTATGGAAGGACTACCCATTCATCTTTCTTGTTTTGAACATTAACATAACTCAACGATGTTAGTTTTAGTGGCGTAACTTGTCTCACAATATTTAAGAATTGATACTGTTCCTGTGACATATGCCAGTTTGGTGCATACTTCAATAATAATGTTAAAAAGTCTATTTTTGGATTTTGCTCCGCATCGTGAAGCAGAATATTGTTGAGCGGATTGTGCAGAACATACATCATTCTGAAACTCCTCGCCATGTGAGCGGCAAACCTTACTTTAACATCATCAATGCTTTTGTATTTTTTGTCTCTGGAATTTTCTTTATGGAAGATTTCTAATGCTGCTTGAAGGTTTTTGAGGTTAATTGGCATCAAGTTCTCGGAAATTTTTAAATTAATTATGTTATACCAAGTCTGAAATGATTTTTTAATTTTGGCCTCGTACTTATCAATAGGCATAATGTAGAAAAAATGCGAAAAAAGTTCCGAAAAGTACCTTTTTGAATATTCTTTAATACATAAAAAAACGTGTAACAAAAAAACGAGCGAAGAAGAAAAAGTAAAAAAAATCGTCACAGAATCGGACGAAAAAGGGTTGCCTAAACGGCTAATTAAAAATAACTAAAATTACGATCAGTGTTGCAAAAAAAAAGAAGTTAAAACAACACCTCCCCACAACACTAGATCGGTTATCAAAATATTCAAGTATACAAATAGATAAAACTGTTTTGAAAAAATAAACGAACACGAGTACATAAACTCGAACAAAAACATAAAACTTAGCTCATAATCAATAGAAAAATTGATGATAAACAATAAACAAACTACAAACTAACGGATAAATTTATACTTTTGTAAAGTATAAATTGTCTTTGATTCAGTCACACCTTTGGTGAGCATATCAGCCTGATTACTATTCGAAGCAACGAATTTGAGTTCGACAATACCTTTCTTTACAACATCCTTGATAAATTGATACTTGATATCGATATGCTTGGTCCGGGTATAATTTCCATTCGATTTCGCGATTTGAATGGCTGCTTGATTATCTCCATTTATAACGATCTTATTCACAGGTATTTTCATCTCAATGAGCATATTTCGGATCCATAAAACATCCCTGAGGCAGTCAGCCAGGGCAATGAACTCTGCTTCGGCGGTGGATAGAGCAACTACAGACTGCTGTCGAGTTTTATAATGTACAATATTACCATAAACAAATATAACATACCCAGTGGTAGATTTACGATTTGGCGGATTAGCCCAAGACGCATCATAATAAGCTTCAATAACCGGAGCATCTTCGTTCACGGAGTATCTAATTTTCCATTTAGACGAATTCAAGTATCTTAAGACTCGAATGAGATACTTATAAGTTTCCTTCGTAGCTTTCAGTTGGTGCCGACTGAACAAATTTGTACTGAAACTGATATCAGGCCTGGTTCTTTCAGCGATATAATTCAGCGATCCTAAAAGCTGCTGGAATTTTTTAACACAGAGTTCTTCCTCTGGACTGTTTATCTGGTCAAGGTTTAGTTTCGTTTCAATCGGAGTCCAGATTGGAATGGCATTTTCAAGTCTGTATTTCGCTACCAGCTGATTTACGTATTCTTCTTGATCAATTACAATATGATCTGGGGCGATCTTCAAATTCAGACCCACAAAATTCGTAACTGGTAGTTCGCGAAGGCAGAAACGATTCTTCAGTTGACTGATAAACTTATTCACATTATTTTCATTCGCACCGGCGACTAGCCCATCATCAACGAAAATAATCAATATCAACTCCAGCTCGAAGTTGATAAACAGACACAGTTCAGAGGAGCATTGAATAAATCCAAGTTCGATTAGCACTTCGCAAAGCAGTTCAAACCAGCTCTTGGGCGATTTTCGGAAGCCATACAACGATTTTAATACATGTAGTACATACCCTGGTTTGCATATGTAACCCTTTGGTGGTTGTAAATAGATTTCTTCCTCCATATCACTGTTTAGGAAAGCGGTCTCGATATCGAACTGTTTAATAATCCATTTTTTGAACAATATGACAGATAAGAATACACGAATAGCTGATACCGCAGCGACTGGCGAATATGTATCTCCCTCTTTCTCTTCGTCGACTTGATAACCAAGGGCTACTAACCTCGCCTTTCCAATTGTTCCATTGGTGGTTTCTTTTTCTCTGAATACCCACTTTGAACCGACTGTTATCTGTCCAGTATCCGGCACTTCCTCCCATACAGTGTAGCGATCCATGGAATCCAGTTCTTTTTCGATTGCTTTGATCCAAATTTCCTTGTCTGGATTTTTATCGATATCATTATACGACTTTGGAACACAAATGAGTAATTTGTAGTTCGGTTCGGATTCATCTTCGTTATCACTATCCCAATCATAATTCAGTTCGATGACTTCGGTCTCGGCGTCATTTTCGGCTACCCTCACTGGATTGTTATCAGCTGGTCGGGGTTCATTGGTGTTCAGATTCAAGTATTCCGGAGGAATTCGGTCTTTTGGCTCTGGTTCATTGTAAAATACTACGTTTCTGGACACAACTACTTTATTATCCTTTTTGACTTTGACTTTATACCCTTTTGAGTCATTTGGGTATCCGATGAAAATACCCTCTTCACCTCTTGGATCGAACGCTTTTCTCTTCTGTGTGGGTATATGAACAACACAGCTCTGGCCATACTTGTGCAATAATTTCAGATCAAACGGCGGCTTGTTATAGAATACCTCGTAGGGGGTTTTTCCTTCGATAGACGACTTGGCGGTTCTGTTCAACGTAAACACTACATACGACATCACTTCGGCCCACATATTTTTCGGCTGCTTACTATCAATCAGGATCGTAGTTGTAGCCTCCTTCAGGGTGCGAATTTCCCTTTCAGCTTTTCCGTTCTGTTGGGGCGTAAATGGACAGCTGAGTTCGTGTTTGATGCCCAATTTTGAGGTCACTTCATCAATAATATCATTGATCTGTTCCGTTCCATTATCTGTACGTAGCGTTATCACTTTATTACCAGTTTGGGTTTCAACCATGTTGAAAAAGTCTTCAAAACATCCGGCAGTATCGGCTTTACTTTTCAAAAAATAAACTACTCGGAAGCATGAGAAGTCGTCTTTGATTACAAGACCATATTTCGATTTTCCAACTGATAACGTAGGCGATGAGAGCAGATCGGCATGTACGAGTTGTCCAGTCTTGGTTATTTCGGTTTCGCTGGAACCAAACGGTAACACTGTCGATTTACCTTCAAGACAAGGTACACATTTTTCGTTGACGTTGCCGTGGTACTGTTTTTCATTTCTATCCAGCACTTTCTTCACATGCGCTTTGTTCTGGTGAGCCATCCTTTCGTGCCATTCCGTTAGCGATAGCAGCATCAGTGGATCGGAGAGGTCGGAGTTCAAATTTGAGATCGGAGTGAGGGGCAGAGACCATAATCCGTTTTTCTGTAGTTTGGCGATTATTTTAGTTTCACCTTTGACCAAAATAATCTCGTCCAACGTAAATTTTTCGATAACCCATCGATTTTTCAGCAAAGAATACATAGAAACGAGATTGGCCGGCGCCTTGGGATTGAGTAAAGTTTCTTCAAACATCAGCTTAGCTCCGTTACACTCGGCCAAAACGATTCCTTTTTTATTAACGTGAACCTTGGTGTCTGTTCCAATTATGATATTATCATTTATCAGTTCGATGCTGGTTAATAAAGATTCATTATTACAGACGTGCGTAGTGCAGGCATTGTCCAAATACCATCCATTTTTATCTAGATCTGTAGAATTCGCAAGGCTGACGTTGATACACGACTTATATTCTGAAGTTGAAGCAGAAGTACAGTTTTTGGCGTAATGACCTTTCTGCTTACATTTATGGCAAACAGCGTTCTTTCTTTTTTCGAGGTCTGGACAGGTCGCGATCTGATGGCCGGGTTCTTTGCAATATTTACAGTTGTTTTCAGTCGTTTTTGACTCCTTGGGCTTAGGTTTCGAATCCGATTTCTCCGGTGCCGGTGACTTGGCTGTTTTCTCAGAACATTGGAAGGCTTTATGTCCGGGTTTTTTGCAGATAAAGCAAATCATGGCAACGGCAGGCTTCTTATCCTTATTGGATTGTTTTTTCTCATATAATCTACGGAGCTGGTTATCTTCACATATCAACGATTTAAACAGGTCTTTCAAGGGCTGGTTCTTAATCAGGTTTGAAGCGGATACGATAGTTCGAAATCTTCCGGGCAACGATGACAGCAATCTCGCCTTGAACGCAGTATCGGAGGTTTTGTCGCCAAGTTTATCGATTTTTAGGCGGAGATTTTCCAAACGACTTATATTTTCTGACATAGTTTTGCTATTGTCATACTCAAAAGTCTGAAATTCCGTTGTAAGTTCGTCAATATCATCTTCTTTCGGACCAAAAAGCTGCTCTAACTTTTCAAGCATGTCTGAGCTCGTGGTGCACTGTAGTAAGTGAGTGAGTACCTGGTCTGTGACGGAGTGGACAATCATTGTCTGGACTTTAAGTTCACAATCGTGATCCAAAGCTCTCTTTTTCTGGCCGGCGGTGAGTTGTCGCATTGATAAATCTACTCTGAATCTCCATTCAGGGTAATTACTGGTGCCTTGGAGCTTAGGCAGAGCAAGATGATTCAACATATTCACTTGTTCCATGTTTCTACTAACGAGTTCTAAGTTCTAAAAGTTCTACAATAGTTCAGCGGTGTTAAGGCGTGGGACTGGGCCCATAACCTGTAGAAAAAATGCGAAAAAAGTTCCGAAAAGTACCTTTTTGAATATTCTTTAATACATAAAAAAACGTGTAACAAAAAAACGAGCGAAGAAGAAAAAGTAAAAAAAATCGTCACAGAATCGGACGAAAAAGGGTTGCCTAAACGGCTAATTAAAAATAACTAAAATTACGATCAGTGTTGCAAAAAAAAAGAAGTTAAAACAACACATAAGCTTACCATTATCGATATCAGTTGCAGCATTTTTATCAAAGAGATTATTTGCGGGATCTAAGTAGTTCTCAAGATCATACAATCTCACCCATTCATCGTTGTTCTTAATTAAGTTTATAATGTCTGAAGGTAAAACCGGATTTTCATACTTTTCTCCAAAAGGAAGAATCACTTGGCCAGTTTTATAACAATCTTCCAAAATTGCTTTCACACTGTTTATAGCACATTGGAAACTCCTTATAAACTGCAACATAGACCAAGGTGTTTACAATTCATTTCATGTTTAATGGAGGCACATGGAGGCAAACTAAAATTAGTGCTATATAATCTCAAATTCCACTTACATTAGGTATTCTTTTGGCGCTAGAGTAGCCGTCTTTATATCCCATGTTAAACACCTCGATATAAAATGCTCGCATCTGACGTTTTTCACTTTCATTTTTAATGCCATCTAATTCTGTCTGAATGTCAGAGGGAAATGCTACCACAAACAAAACATAAATGTTAGACACTTGTGGGAATAATTCAATATCGGTATAATAATCTCAATTCAATACCAGTATAGTAATCTCATACACCTACATTTATGTAGGCGATAACACACAATAATTATAGATTATAGGTAAAACAAGTACCTAAATAAATACCAAATTCTTGATTAACAATTTTTAATAATCATCAAATAATAATATCTAATAGACACTTACTAAAGCCTCTCTTTTCAAAATCATCCTCGGCTTGAATGAAATAAAAAACAAATAGGACTAAACCTAATAAAATTCGCTGCATAGCTCCAGATCTGAAATATAATGATTAGAATAAAATTCAGTTACTTTTAAGTAAGTATGCAAGTGGTTAGTATGGTGTTTTATTTTTATATGGGGAAAGTTTTTTTTTTGATATTTTTGACGTGCCACCCTCTTAAAATGTTGATTAGACCTAGAAAAGAGGAAATACCAAAAATCAGTCCAAAAAATGATATTAAGTGGTGGCGCAAGAAAGGTAAAGTTATGAATTTGATTATCCCAAAGTTTGCATAAATCGTCACGACCAACCGTGCAAATTTAGTGATCACACGCGCAATGTTCTGTAAATATTTTTAATGATATGAAATGAATTTTGCGTTATTCTTTTGAAAACAAAATATTTTATGTTACTTGTTGAACAGTTTTTTGTATTACTTTCAATTTTAACTTGAGATTGAGAAATTGACTCACCAAATAAAATTTCGATTTTTAAACCTTTTTTTACATTGTGTTATATGGAAAATTTTCAGCTCCTTTGCGCCATCACTTGAAATAATTTTTTTGGGGTAAAATTTTTATGGAAGCCTTATCTCATCAGGAGGAACAAAATGAGAGAGCGGCAGGACCAAATTTCGAAAAAAATGTTACTTGAAACACCCTAGTGGTTGGCTTATATCAGTTTCAACTGAATTGCATTTCTTACTTAAGCGTAAATAATGGTATATTATGCAATGAGGGCCCGTCAAACATTTTACTGCTAAAAGTGATGAAAAAATAGGAGAATCACTGCTATTTTATGGCAGTAAAATAGAATAGTAGATGCCAAAATCCTGTATAAATTTAGCAGTAACTCCTATTTTGAGCCAGCTCAAAATGTCATTTTGCTACTAAGGTGAAGGTAGGTAGTAGGTACGCCTCTAAAATACTGCTATGCTAAAGCATCCCTGCCGCTAATATGCTTCCAAGATGCTTCCTCATTAAGCATTGTAATATCAATTGCCGAAGTTGTTTCAAGATTAATTGTAATGGACAAAATTCATAAATCATATTTTTCTTCCCTATATAGAAATCTGCAATATACTTCATTAGCGAGAAGTAAAAACGACCATATTACGCAGCTCCCAAGGTTTGGTAGTATTACTACCAATCAGCTACCTTTGCCTTAGTAGCAAAATGGCATTTTGAAGTGGCTCAAAATAGGAGTTGCTGCTAAATTTATACAGGGATTTAGCAATTCTGATTCCATTTTACTACCGTAAAATAGCAGCAGTGCTCCTATTTTTATCAAATTTAGCAGCAAATTACACTAAGATAGAGAGAAACACCGCTGGCAGCACCAAGGCAGCACAGCTATGGTAGCTGCTTCTAAAAAATGTTTGACGGGGGAGATGAAGTGATTTTTGATAAATTGTGAGGTTTATTGCCTGAGAAAAGCGAGGGAAATAATTCAAAATCGTCAAAAATCATTTATATCCCGAGTTACATATGATATTTTTTGTTGTAGTGTGAGTAAAACCAAATAGGCAAGTTTGAGCAGTTGAGAGATTCTCGAGTGTACTTTTACTCACACTACAATAAAAAAGATTTTATGCAATATAGGCGAGTTATAGCCGAAACTTCAGAAGAAAAACAGAATATTTGGTTTGATAATTTAATTTTTTCTAAAAAGGGAATAAATAATTAAATAAGTAGAAAATGATGAAGTGATCTTACTCGAATTGATGTTATCAGTAGTGAAATAATTTCAAAGTCTCTATTCAGGTCGGCAACTACAACATTCACATGTCATACGCACAGTGAAGGATTGCTTTTTTAACCTAAGTTCTGTAGCCACTGGGTATTGCTATTTATCCAATTTAGAGATGATAAAATTACTTTGGTAGGTTATTTCTTCGCGATAATCACAAATCAGCAATTATTCTTATCTATTTATTAACACTGCCGAATTATTTGAAATACTTCAACGGATTAAAATTAAAAATTTCATTAGCCATGTGCGGTATGTTCTTCAGAAAAAAAAAAAAAAACTAAAAAAATTTGGCGATCAATTAATTGAGAGCACAAAGGTATTGATTATAGCCATAAATAATTGTGAATAAATATAAAATTACAGGTAGGTAATATCTAGCGGTAATTTTGACAGGGTAAAGCCAGGGTTCCAACGATTCATCAAAATAATGAATCGAATCACGATTCACGGATCATCTAATTTTTTCCTTGGCAAATCACGAATCGCGTTTTTCAAAAATGATAGATGGGCAATATTGGTATCGTTTTCATATGAATCACCTCTCCTGATCACTAACATGAAGTCAAACATTTAATTAAAAGTGTCCTGTCTCTCTAAACTTGAATCAGTCAAAATTCACTGATTAATAAGACAAAAGTGTGCAATTGAAGAAATCAGTGAAAATTTTACCGATTCAATCAGTGAATTTTCATTTTTGAATCGGTAAAAATTGTAATTTACTGATCGAATCAGTAAAAATTTTAATTTACTGATTGAATCAGTGAGTAATCACTGATTAAATCAGTAATTATTCACTGATTGAATTAGTAAATTTTGATTTTTACTGATTCATTTCAGTAGTTGAAAAAAGATTACTGATTCAAAAATGAAAATTCACTAATTGAATCAGTAATTTTTCACTGATTGACAGTCAAATTTCACTGATTAATAGTTGCACACTTTTCGTTGTTTAATCAGTGAATTTTCAGTTTTTTGACTGATTCAGATTTAAAGAGTAACTCATTTTGGCAGATGCACCTAAAACTTTTAGGTATAAGTGGTATAACCCAGAAAAACTAGCATTGAAAAATCTATATAAAAAGAAAAGTATAATATTATTAATCGCAATTCAATTTCTGAAAAAGCTTTTATATAATGTGCCGAGTCTGTGATAAAGTCGTACTGCCCCAGCTTATATTGCTTTTTGAAGAGGTGCACCTTTTTGACAGAAAAAATTTCCACAGATTTCACTCAAATTCAGTTTCGTAGGTGTAGAAGTACTCCCCCAAAAAATTAAGCTCTAGTCGACCTCAGAAGACTGAGCAATTTCTTTCCAAATTTGGACATATCCACAAAACATCGAGGCGCGAGGGCTGACTCCGAAATGTCTTGAAACCACTTTCAATCAATTCGGAAGGTAAGAAATGGAGTAAATACCAAATTTCAGATTTTTTTGTTCCTTAGATCCAATTTTCATATTATTTTGCAGGGTCTTGAGGTAACGATTGGCATTTCAAAAATTCACCAAAATGCGAGAAATGAACTTTGGCATCTGAAATTTTGTATATGGGGTTCTCTTATGATGTAAGTTGGATTTATTTTTACTTGGGTTCAAAATTTTTGTCAAGTTGGGATACTCTGCTTGTTAGAAATTATGAAAATTTTCAAAATTTTCAAAGATTGTCTGCGTTATTCAAAATTTCCAACGCTCTTGAAAGTTGCTTTTTGCCGACATAAATTCACTCCTCTAAAAATAAAATCCATTAAAGGTAAAATTTAATCTTACAATCACAGATGGTTTCGTTAGTTTAATATACCGAAGTGCCTACATTATTTCATACATTCATATAAATAGAAATTTTTCAAAAAAATTATTTTTCATTCTTTAAAAGAAGCAAAAAATAATGTTATTTTCATAAGATGACCTTGTCAGATAAAACTATCCAGCCTACTTCTTACGTCAATTTCCATTAAAATTTCCAAGATATTTTTCAAAAGTTGTTTTCAGGTTGACAAAGTTATAAAATCTATTTCGAATACTATATCGTATTACCAAAGGTAATTTTCTAAATGGACTCGATTGTAAAATTCAAAAATTGTACCATTCTCGAAATTTTTCCAACATGACCTTGAAAAAAATTCGTTTCTTCCATCACGTGGAATTTTCATTTCAAAGAAACTACTCTATAAAAATTCCACCCAGCATTCGATGATTCGATAATTCACCTCTTTTCCAACCCGAACTGAATAATAAGCCCATATACACGAATGAATAGAAAAAAGACCACTTTAATTATATTAAAAAAGGCTCATCCGAAGTACATATCCAACCGACGTAAAATATTCGCCCAGAACGTGGCATTTAATTTCAACCCTCACGTTACGAAACCACATACTCGTTGAAACTTACACCGAATTTACCCATTGAAAATATTTTTTAATTTCACATCGACGGTCCGAATAAAATGTCATTCTGTTTCAAAACCAGCCATACAATGAGAACAGCGGAAGTACATGCTCATTGTTTGATAAAATAAACAAAGAACAACGCTGTCCGTTTTCACCGGAAGGAAGTCCATATTTGCAAATGCATTCGAATAAAGGGAAAGTAGGTACTCGAGTTTTACAGAAAACCAACGCTTTTCTCACATTATTATACCGAGAACACTACATTCCATGTTTAAGCGTAATAATCTTCCGATATTTTGTCTTCTTTTTTTATTCGCACACCGACTAAACAGTTCATTAACAACGCCATATTCGCTGGCTTTAGAATGGCATAATGTTGGTAACACGATGCTCAACTTTACGTCTAAAAAAGAAAGTTTTCAGCTCGGGGAAGAATTAATTAAAAATAAAAAATTGTCGACCGAAAAAAAATTTTCAAGTTGGTCGCCAACTAGATCTCTCCGCGGAACACTTTTTATTCGTGAAATCAAAACCATGACCGGGTGGTCTTCCACGCAGAAGAGTTTCTTCACACAAAAGGCGTAATATTACGCGTAAAAAACATAATTACGCTTTTCGTATCCGCCATACCGCAGAGTAAAGGAAAAAAGTACTTAAACTGGGGAGCTAAATTTAGTATATAAGGATTTATTCATACGAGATGAAAAAAATTTCCTAAGCTCGACGCGTTTCGCGATATTTTACGCTAATCATGCATACGAAAAAAAAAATAGAAAAAAAAAAGAAAATTCGTATACAGAAAATTCGACTCGCGCTCTTATTCAATTAAAAACATTCGTAATAAAAATATCAAGTACGGATAAAATATTCTCGGGTAAGACTCGTACAGTGTAGGTACTTTTTATCGTGATTGAAAAAATATGTTGCATAATGGGATAAAATATAAAATATTTTACGACGATCTCGTTTTAAGAAAAAAGAATTTACATAACGAGAATATAAAGGTAGCTTTGGTATACTTTTTATAAAACACTCGTCTTAAATTTATGTTATATTTGTATTTTATCAACTAGCAGGAGAAAAAAGCCTCAGGTGTGCGGACAAAGGCAATATAAAATATTCTCAAAAGAAACAATAAATTCCGCTCAGATAAGTTGTTCGTAACTGAGTAGGTTAGGTACACTTTTGTTACGTACAGTGTAATACACAGTTGAGGTTTTGAATTTCAAATGAATACGTAAAAATCCCGTCACGCCGCGCTCTGCGGCCATTAATGCGTTTCCAGCTTATTTTTGCCTGCGTAATTCAACGCAAATAATATAAGCCCGTCGCCGGCGACGTTTAACTCGATATTTATGTAGTACAAACGTAAACGCAGTCAATTAGGCTGAAATTCTCATAGGATTGACAGATTGACGTTTTATATCCGATTTCGCCGCAGCGAATGCTTATCGTAGGTCAATAAGAATTGGCCTGGTTTGCGTATTTCGAATATTTTTCAACGGTTCGCCTTCGATAGTATTTATCTAATCGTTTCGTGTTCACGATACCTACATGCGGTGTAGGGGTAATGCATATCAATATATCATACGTAGATTACATAAAAAACAACATCGGAGCTATCGAGCGAGAGGAAAAGCCCCTTTAAAGATGGGATTTTTGATTTGAACAAAAATTGGGGTAGCTAGAAAAAGCTACGTAGCTTCATCGTTCAATTTTTGGACATGAAATTTTGGTAGAAAAATTTTACGAATAAAAAATGGTCGTTTTTCGATGTTTTATACGAAACCATTGGAAAATACCTCTTTCAGAGAAAACGATCGCATTATAATACTGGAAAATGGTCGTTTTCAGTCGTTTTTTCAAGAAACCATCAGATACGACAACTTTGCAGCATTGGAAAAATTGTCGTTTTTCCGTCATTTCTTAAGGAACGATCCGATACAAACACACTGCAATAAGAAATGGTCGTTATTTTGCTGTTTTTTCCAAGAAAAGTAAGAAACAATTTCAATACTTACTGAAAAATATTTCTAAAAAAACAATTTTTTGATCATGTAAATCAGTCGTTTCTCGTCATTTCTTTGAAAAACGACAAAACCGATATTTTTCATCATACATATAAATCTGACGTTTCTTGTCGTTTCTTTTGAAAAACGAAAATTATGTACAAACATTTTTGATACAAGAAACGACATAATTATTTACAATTTTACATGATCAAAAATAGTAATTTTTGTCGTTTCACGAAGAAATGACGGGAAACGACGAATTTACATGATCAAGAATCTTTGACGTTATTTTGAAAAAAAATGACTGATTATTAAAACAAAAAATTAGTAGTTTTTGTAGTTTTTTTGAAGAAACGACAGAAAACGACGAATTTGAATACGTGACCCTGCCGTAAAGAAGGGACCTTGTGTAAAAAAAATCGATGTTTTTATTTTCATGTGTTTGGTCCGGAATTGGTGTCATTAGGATCAAAAACATGAAAAAAGAGATATCGATTTTTTTAAACAAATTGTTGGTTTTGTCATTTTTCAAAAAAAAAAAAAAAAACTACAGGAAAAACGACACGTAATTTAAAATCGGAAAAGTATAGTCATTTTTCAAAGAAACGACAAGAAGCAACGGATTTACATGATCAAAAATGTCAACGTGATCAAAAACAGCAGTTTTTGTCGTTTTTCATTAAATAAAAAATGAGAAACAAAACAAAAAATAGCGGATTAAATGTTGGAAAATAGTTGTTTTGTCGTTTTTCAAAGAAACAACAAGAAACGTAAGATTTACTAACACGATAAAAAATAATTGTTTTTCAAAGAAACTACAGAAAACTACTGATTCAAGTATTGAAGAATGGGCGTTTTTCAACAAAAAAAAAAAAAAAGACAAGAAACGCCGAATTTAAAGATGAAAACTTTTTAGTTCTGTTGTTTTTCAAACAAACGACCAAAAAACGACAGATTTATTTACATGATCAAAAATTGTAATTTTTGTTGGTTTTCGAAAAAAAAAAGAACAAGAAACTACAACTTTGAAGATTGGAAAATTGTTGGTTTTGTAGTTTTTTAAAGAAACAACGAGAAACGAAAAAAAAATGGATTTAAATATTGGGCAATTGTCGGATTTTTAAAAAAATCCAAATAATCGAGAATCGTTGTTTTTCTCGTTTTTTCCAAAAAAACCTACAGAAAACTATTAATTTAAATACCTTATGAAAAATATTTTCTGTCGTTTTTTATGTAGAGAAACAACAAGAAACAACGGATTTTTTTATCCGAAATTTTCCTATCGTCGATTTTCAAATACTTAAACGATGTGAAACGAAGGTTCTAAGTAGGTATTGGAAATCTGTCGTTTTTTATCGTTTTGCAAAAAACCTGTAAGAAACGAGGACTTTTCATGAACAGAAAAAGTCGGTTTTGTCGTTTGTCGAAAAAACAGTAAATAGCGGATTTAAATACTTATCAAAAATTGTCGTTTTTCAAAGAAACTATATGGATCTATCTACATGATTAATTGATCACGAACCATTGTTTTTGTATTTTTTATTTTTTTTTACTCTCTTAATTTGAATCAGTCAAAAATGACTGATTAAAATCGACAAAATCAAGTCATTGTAGGAATTAGTAAAAAAAAGTACGATTCAATCAGTGAAATTTCACTACTAAGTCAGTAAAAATAAAATTTCACTGATTCAATCGTTAATTAATTACTGATTCAATCAGTGATTTTTTTTTCACTGTTTCAATAATGAAAATCCACTGATTTGAATCAGTAAATTTTTACTGATTTCAATCAGTCAACTAATTTTCACTGATTTAACAACATGGTATCTAACTGATTATTTTTTTGTAAAATCACTACTTTTTCACTACTTCTTCCACTACTTTTTTTTTTTAAATTTTCAATTTGTCCCCCCCTCCCCAAAAAAATCGACTCTCTTTCCAACATACAAAAAAACGATCAAAATTTTTTAGAGAAAAAAAATGAAATTAGAAAAAAATCTTTATTTTAAATGTAATAAATGAAAAATGAACAATTTTTGAAATTTAAAAAAATTAATTTCGCGTCTTTGGAATTTTTCCATTTTTTCACTACTTTTTTCCAAATTTTCGTCTGAATTCACTACTTTTCCACTACCGGAATGACCGGTTTTTCAAATCACTACTTTTTCACTACTTTCACTACTTTCACTACCCGTTAGATACCCTGAACAATCAAAATCCACTATTTGAATCGGTAATTTTTCACTGATTGGCAGTAAAATGACGCTGATTAACTGGGAAATCAGTGGAATTTGACTGATTATCAGTGACTTGATTTTCACTATTTCATCAGTCAATTCAGGTATTTTTGACTGATTCAAATTAAGAGAGTAAAAAGAAACGACAATAAATTATGAAAAATGGATGTTTTTCGTCATTTTTCAAAAAACGTTTCACATTGCAATATTGAAAAACTCTCATTTCTAGTCGCTTTTTCAAGAAACGATCAGAAATGGAAATTTTACAGCTTTGAAAAATTGTCGTTTTTCGTCATATTATGAGTTAAGATCAGAAACGGGCTAGCAAAAAATCTACAAAAATGACCAATATGGTTTTCAGCACCTCTAATCGCGAATTAATTCCATCAATGTATCAGTGACCTTTTTGATCAACATTTTTGGGCAGAAAATTTTGAATTTTTGTCAAAAATTTGAATTATTCAAAGTATGAATTTTGAAAAATTGTGCTTCAATCGATCAAATCCATACATCATCAATATTGGTGATCAGCGATTATAGTTGCTGATGTTCATTATGGACCATTTTTATGGGCTTTTCTCCAACTCTAGAAAATTCCAAAATTTCGCGTTGCCTTCAAAACATTTTAAAATTGCTTCTAATCGATTTGACATGTCAAAAACAAAGTATATACCAAATTTCAGCTCTGTTTGTAGCTAAAATACAATCTTTATACTTTTGCAGAGCTAACGGGTGATTTTGAAATTTTAGATTGCCAAAATTCGAGAAATGCACTTCAGCACTTGAAATTTTTCATTTGAAGTGAAAATTGTGCATTAAAAAAAATTCCACAACCCTCTTTTTTGAGGCTAATCAACAATGAAAAATTTTATTCAACAACTCGGTGGTATCTTTTCGTCATCTTAAAAAGTTCAACATCAAAATACCATTGATCAAATTCGAAAAAAAAACCATCTACATCAAAGCTCCTTTCAGTTCACAATATGATAAGCAATAGATTTCAATCGACTATAACTTTTACACTTTTCTTTCGATCAAAGTGTTACGTTCTTCAATAAAACACCATCCACAACCAAAGTCAACTTCTCCTCTTGGAAATCGCAATGAATTCGATGGCGAATAAAAATTCTCCCAAATAAACTGTCCACTTCTGCCTCATAAATCCAATACACCGAACCGTGACTCGAAAACATGTGCGGCACATTTAAAACAGCCCAAGTTATGTCTTTTCTTGCACATCGTCACGCCTTTTTTCATTATCTAAGTGTACCCTTTTTAATAAATTTGCAATCGTGCGGACACGAATGAAAAAAAAAACGCCGTCAAGTCTCAAAGCGAAACCAGCAACAATATAATTCTTGATTCTTTTTTAAAGTGATATATACGCGAATACGCAACCAACCCAGACGTATATACGAGTATAGCACATACGAAGTGAAATTGTTGAAACGTTTGTGGCACGTCGTCGTTGTCGTATATAGCCATAGGTCGAATCGTTTTATTTCGAAAAAGTACCCGGTTATTATTTCTCAAAGCTGCTAATAAATCATTACGTAGTGATTCATTTTTCTGGCGGTATTTTCGATAAAGCTCTACTTGGATGTAGCAAGAAAACGATATGCCATTATCATCGCGTAATGGAATATAATTTAATTTAAAAAATATCCCAGGCTTTGGTATTAAATAATTTTCGCCGAGCTTGCGGGCTCGGCTTAGGTAAGCGGCGAATTTACATAAAACAATATGTATAATTTTTGCCCGTCCAATTTGGATAGTTTTCATTTTGATAAACCTTTTTATTCGTATTTTCTCATTGTGGCCGAATGGCTAAAACAAGAACACAAAAAGGACGCAAATATTAGTACGTGTCTAGTCTAGAAAACGTGTAAGGAAAACGAAGTAATAAAGGAAAAATATAATAAATCTCGCCCCGTTTTGTATCCCCAAAAGGGATTCCGAATCTACAAAATGGAGGGAAACAGATTATAACAGTTGTCTTTAGTAAAGGCAGCGCCACCGCAAGAGGACGAAATTATACACGCACAAGGAAATCCCCGGTTTAGATGGCCCACCATTAAACCAGCCAGATTTTCAGGAAAAGTGGATGACATTTTATATTACACGATTGCTGCGGCGCGGCTACCAACCCGACGAAGAAAAAAAAATGACAGAATAACCGCACCGTATTACACCACTAAATTCGTCGTCGTTGGTGAAAAAAAAGAAGACTATTTTTTTCAACGAAATTATAAAGATAAATGGAGCGTTTCATCGAAATATTCGTCTTTTTGCCCGTCCCCTCTGGGTCTCTCTCTCACTCTGTGTGGTCTTAATACGAGAAAAATATTCTCGCAAAGGAACCCTTTTGTGAAACTCGGCCGATACACCAGAGAAATTATGTATCAGGAAATTACGTCGTGTTTATAAATTTTACACAAGGCGACGACTAAAAACAAAAATAGAATATTTCAGCGCGACTTCATAATGTATTAGGATGTCTGCGTCTGCTGGGCTCGTGTTGTGCTGCGGTTTTCTTACTTATTTCTTTTCCTTTTTTCCCCCGTATATGTATTTTCGTCTATATCGTTTTTTTTATGACCTAAAATATTACGCTACGAATGATTGAATAATTATACAAGGGGAAAACCGCTGTTGGAGATGAAATAAGAGAAAAAATCGTATTCGCGAGGAAAACATCGCCGAGATATTGATAAATCAAATAATATAATGAGGAATCACAACAGCAAGTTATGCTCAATTGCACTCGATGTATATGCAGAGAATTGAAATCAAAAAACATATGGAAAATGGCGTTGTAAAGGGAGAGGAGAAAGATTATTTTTTATGGTTGATGTTTCGTTGAGCTTAAAATTTTCTATCAAGAAATGAAGTTGTGAAAATTCAGCCCTTTCTAACCTCTCCATTGCAGGACAATATTTGAAAAATTATCAAAATTCGAAAACGATAGGTATAAATTTTTAAACTGAGAAAGCAATAATATCCATTTTTTTCGCTACTTCATTTTTCAAGAATTTCTTTAAAAAAATTGGAAAAATAAAAAATGTAATGAATACTGAAACCTATCAAAGTCATCGATAATGAATTTTAAAATTTTTTTTAAACGTACACATTTTTTTCATCCTTGCGTTGAGAAAATATCTGAGGTCAGAGAAGGAGATGATTGTGCAAAAAAAATTTAAAAAAATATTTTTCCTTCCCTCTCTGAGAAATGATTAAAAATGAAAAATTAATATTAAAGCCTTTTTCGGAGAAAAACGTAAAAATTATCTTTATCAAATTTATTTTTTGATTTTTTTTTTAATTTTTCAAAATTTATTTTCTAACGCCATGCCAGGCGGAGAGGAGTGGATCAAGGGTAAAGTCAGAAAGTGAAATTGTTATCAGATCGTTCTCAAGATTACTTACATTCGCTTTTGTTGAAAAAAAAAAAATGCAAAAGAATCATCTTTCGTTTGTCCATACACGTCTTCTATACCTACTAAAATTTTTTCGTTTATTAGACATTTTTTTCACTGTAAAATTTTTGGTTTAGCCCAAGTTCACAGGGTTAGTAAATTTTCTCATTTAAAAAAAATTATACAATCTGTTTGAAATTTCGCAGTAAAACACTAAATTTTTTCAGCGACTCCCTCTTCTTCCTCCCCATGCCAACCGACTACTTTACTGTTATTTTTCAATTATACACGCTCCTGATTTTAATATTTAAATTTAATTACCTAGATAGTTCGTTTAATACAACGTAGAATAAAAAAAGGTAAGTAAGTTATTCAAATTTTTATTATTTATCGAAAGGGTTGGGAAGATAGAAGAAAAAATGAGAACACAAGTTGAAATAAAAAATTCCTGAAAAAACATAACCTTAAATTTTTCAAGTTCATTTTATATTCATTTTTTTTCGATGATTTTTTCCTACATAAAAATGATTTTAAATTTAATAGTATTAATAAAAAGAGAGAAGGTGAAGGAAGAGGTGAAAAATTACCAATTGAAACTTTATAGAAGGAGATGGTCCATTAAATTAGCAAAAGTTGTGGAGTGATGAATCTGATGGAGAGGGGGGGAGGGAAAGGAGGAGAAAGCGAGATACCATTAAAGAATCTCAACAATCTGAAAGACTTGAGTTTTTTTTTTTTTTTTTAAAGCAGGATATTCTATTTATTCCATTTCATCCTTTCACATTTCTCCTTGCTTTCTTTTTATATAAGTTTGTACCTACTTGTTTTGAAAATCTGTGAATGGTATTTTTTCAAGAGTGAGCAGAGCAAAACATTAAATTGAAATTTCTATTTTTACGAACATTTCGAAACAGATTTGTTTTTTTGTGAAACTTTTTTTTTTTTTTTTTTTTTTAGTAAAAACCAAGTATTACCACGACAGTTCAAAACGAATTAAAATTTATTTTCAAAATTGGTAAAAATGATATGGTGAATAAATTTCTGCAGGGCATAAACAACGGATTACTTTTTAAAGAATTTTATGAATTCATCAAGTTTTTGTGGCTCGTTTGACTGTAACTCACTTTGTGTAGTGAATGCAGGTTGGCAACAGTATCAAAGGATTTAAAAAAAAAAAAACAAGAATAAGGTTCAAGTGGGAAAACTCAGAAATAAGAATAAAAAAAACTTACTCATTTGCATGCACTTCTCATTCTAACGATGAAAATTCTATTAGTAACTCACCTGAAACAAGAAACCAAAATAATTTTTTCAATAATGTTAAACCTGAAATAGGATTTTCTTCATCGTATAGTGATACCATAGAAAAGTCAAAATGGCTACTCTCTAAATTCGAATCAGTTGAAATTGACTGATTAAAAAGCCAAAAGTGTGCAACTGTAGAAATCAGTGAAAATTTTACTGATTTAGTAATCAGTAAATTTTCATTTTTGAATCAGTAATTTTTTCTAACTACTGGAATGAATCAGTAAAAATTTTAATTTACTGATTGAATCAGTAATTAATCACTGATTCAAATAATAAATTGAAATTTTTACTGATTCATTTCAGTAGTTAAAAAAAGATTACTGATTCAAAAATGAAAATTCACCAATTGAATCAGTAATTTTTCACTGATTGACAGACAATTTCACTTCACCTTTTCCATTTTTTTTTTGAAAAGTCAAAATTGTGGGCTACTGTTCCCCCCCGGTGGAGATCCCACCTTGAAAATCGTTTGGTTGAAAAAAAGGTGAAATGGCGACTTATGTAATTTAATTTTTTCAGATTTTTAAATGGTAGCTTTCATTTTTTTGTACTTATTATGAAAATTGAATTTTCACCACCAAAGTTCAACTTTGAGCTTTTCAAAATGTGAATATTCCAATCAATTTTCTTCAGACCTCGCAATCAGTTTTCCCTCAATTAAAACCTATCTCGAGATATGAGTTTTCAAAGTTGGATAGTTTGGCAGAAAATCGAAATTTCATAAAAATTACGAGGCTCACTTCTCAACCCCATTGAGGGTTAGACGAGAAAAGAAGAGAAAATAATCGTGGGTTTATAAATGAGCCATCAACGTGGACTTGTTAAAAAAAAATTCAGCGAAATTCAAAGATTGGACTTCATTTTTGGCTCGGATTAGTTTGAAACAGTCCTCTATTTGTTCACCTCTTTACCCATGATCTGAGATTTTCATACTCAAAGAAAAAGGCATCAAAAATCAAGAAAGAAGAAGAAAAGCCAAAATTCACATCATTCGGATTAATTTTTTTCAACATCCGGTAATGCATTATATGCCTTCATGTCCAATAATATTCGTTTCGATAGTCGCGATACTGACAAGTGACAACACACATCATGATTCCGAAATGTTACAACTTACGATACCGTTGGAACTTTCCGAATAATAATTTAGATCCGAAGGACATATTATAGGTAAAGTAGGGCAAGGAGGACACCTTATCTAACACCTTTAGACACATCTTCGATTTTGATTTTTTTTACAGCCTCGTTCGATAGTACTCGACACAGAAACCAACCAAGGTAACAAGATCCTTAGGTAGTTATAAGCACTTCCTCAAAGTTTGACGAGTTTAATGTTCCTGCGGTGGTTCTCTACGGTAGCGTTATCACTTTAGTCGTACAACTGCGAGGGTAAAACGTCATCGTTCTACAAGTTTGAAAACTCGGATGGCAATACTCGCTGCGATTTTTGAAACTTAACAACACAATTTCAGAAACAAACACTTATTTACATTCAAGCTAACAAATATTTCCTGCCATTTTCGTGTACCGTGAGTACATCGAAAACAATTTTTTTTTCTCTCAATATTTGCTTCAATCTACAACCAAACTTGTCATGAATTTACAAAGTTACTCCTACCGACTACCTAGACCTGCAAAGAACAGTTTATTTTTCAAAATAACGACAAAGACGAATTTCAATCTCAGCTGTTGTTTGCACCTAGCTACCTACCCCTATGCATATTTTCAAACGATTTTTTTTTCACGATAAAACAAATACTTAGGCATATCGAGAATTTCAACAAACAAAAAACCAACCGATGATTGTTCTTGACGTAATAAAGTAAATGATATTCGGTTTGGAGAATTTTCAAACATTATGAAAAATGTGTATTTTTACATTCCTATCATCAAAGAGAACTCTTCGAATCATGAATTTATTTACAATAAACTGTCAATTTTTAATATCTGCTGAATTCGCAATGGAATGTTTTTCATATTTACTATCAAATAACAAACATTTCTAAAACCTAGGAATTTCAATTACCTCGGTTGGATTTATTCGAAACCGAATATCGAATTATTTGAATTCCATCTACTCCTATCAATTAATTTTCCAATCGGAAAAAAATCAATCGCGATACAATTCTCGACAACGTAGAAAAAGTAGCAAATACGCTTTGAAAAAAAATAGAAGGCACAATTCGTTAACCAGTAAAATTATAAAAAATTATAATATTTATTAGGAAACTGCGTCGACGACTTTATTCGACGAAAGCGACCGATCAATTTTAATATTTTCTGCAAAGTATGTTAATTTCTCGATATTTCGAATTTAGCGACTGATTTATTAGTTGAGAAAAAAAAACTAGGACGCAATCTCCATTTTTAAACTGCATTTTCTATATTCTCGCCAAATAAGATTTATAAAAATTTTCACCGACGTGAAGATTTTCCCAGTTCCGGAGCGGTACTTCAATATACCATTTTATAAAGTAACTTGGTCAGCGCCTCCGTATACGTATGAAATTGTTCGTGTGTCCAGAACATGTACCGAAGCGAGTTCGTCCGATATAATATGGAAATTCAATTCACTTCGGATAACAAAAAGATACGGCTTTCCTGTTCATGTACCTAAATCCTGTTTATGCACGAAAAAAAAAAACACCATTCGGAAGAGCAAATAAGAGAATAAATTATTAATGAAAAAAATACATCGTACAAGACTTTCTGTAAAGTTATCTAGTATTTTAGATATTAACATGAAATAACGCGCGGAAAAGCCGCCGCGAAATATTTATGAGCTGTGAAATCTGTTACGAAAGAATAAAAGTTTAAATTAATTTTACTTTTTAATGACGTTGCAAAAAGTTCCATACAAATATAAAAGCCGAATTCGAATAAAAAGACATATTCAGCGTCAAAAACAATACATACTACTGAGAAACATGTACGATGATCTTCCGCAGAACGAGAAATTTTTGGCTTTTTGGTAGCAGGTACCTGCATACGTATTACGTACCCATATATTTTTCTTATAGAATGTTTCAAATACGAGCAAGTACTTTGAGAATAGTGATAGTCTGTTAAAGGCAAGTAAATCATTCCCAAACAGTTTCAGAGGTTATTCCAAGTTAATTTTGAAACTACCAAAATTTAAAATTTGATTTAAAAAAAATTGGAAGGTCTATTTTATCAGAAAAGTAATATGTTGGGAGAGGAAAAAACATTGCTGAATCAGTTAAAACCCATTCAGTTTTGAAGAAATATTTTTTTTGGAGGGGCGGTGACTTAGAATGCCATGCCATCAGAAAGATTTTAGGGGAAGACAGTAAAAATAAATGTTGCCTCAAATAATTCCAATGCACCCCTTGTTCCTTATTTTTTTGACGAGGATAGGTAGTAGGTCCTCATATGTGTTAACCGTATAAGTCGGAAACACCAATTAATGATTTCGAATGAATTTCATTTTTTCCTACCACACGTTCGTAATCAATTCATGTTCATTTGGAAAAATTTTAAGTATGTAGTTGAAAAAAAATCGAAGAAAAATTCTAGAGTTGAGTAGAATTAAAGAAATTGAGACTGAAAAAATTTTCCAACACGAAATTTTTTCACAACTTTGAAAATTTTTCTGCTGTAAATTTTTTGACCATTTTTTCAGCTTCTTATTTTTCAAAGTTTCCTCAAACTCAAATATAATTTCAAAAAATTTCAAAATCTTCCTTTGAATTTAAAAAAAATTCAACTTCATATTTTTCAAAATTTCTTTCGACATCCAACTCGATTGAAAAAATTTTCAGAAAATCAATACTAGACAAATTTGATCCGGTAGGGATTATTCCTACCCAAATTGCACCAACTTGCACAAGAATAACTGTGTAAATCGGCGATCTACGTACGTTCGCGTAAGTAGGTACCTATTTACACAGATAAGGAGGTAGTTCATCTGTATTTTCGGCAGTTAGTTTACTTGCCTTTTGTCTGCTCGCGGATTCAAGGTTACAAAGTACCTAAGCTTTGTGTTCGCGAGTAGAATTAAATTTATTTCTACCTCTCTTATCAATTTCTTCTTTTGTTGTCACTGATGTATTTTTCCATCAGTGGCAAATAACAAAGGTGTTGATTTCGCGTTGTAACCGCGACTCGAATGTTCTATTCAATTTGGTGCAAGTAGGTACCTATTTAAACCGGTTTCCTACCTACCCAAGCTACTATCTACATCCCCACTCCTTTCAGCATATTACGCAACTCGCGACTTGACGTAGTTAACGTCGTGAGCTGTTTTGTATCACGAATCATTCGCTATCTGGTCGTTGCTCGATCATATACTCTGTTTCGTACATGTACTTGTCAGTTGTGCACTTAGAATGTATTTGTTTCACTCGTTAATGTAATCGCGTAATTGTTACCATCATACTCTGTGTATTTTCATACAGTGTAAAATACACTGAGTTAAATTACGTTCTGTGTTTTCTTTCTATTCGTATTCACGATCTTTTACACACAACCACAGTGCAATGATGTGTCAGTATTGGTTGGTTCGATAATATTTCGCCTAAGCTATCCGGATACCTCACAATGGAAATGTCGCCAACGACCATTTCCTTTAAACCCCAGAAGGATGAAAATATTATCACCAATTCATTGGCGCCTGGGCAAACCAAAGATTTTTGGAGAATTTGGTCTCAAGAGGAAAATTCGTTCAAGTCAACTTTGGATTCCATGATACCATTTTCAAATGGAAAATTCGACTTCAGTTGGAGAAGTAATTTGAATCCAAGTTCAACTTCCTCACTCAATTTCCGGAGGCCAATTTCATCAAATAATCTGCGAATCACTGGACTCTCTTCTGGTCCAATTTTCATCTCAACCTGTTTGGAATTGTGTTGTCAAATTTCCAAAGTCACTGGTCAAGGGGCATTGGGACAAATTTTATGGAGTTATCCATCTACAGAATGGTATTGGTACTCGCCGGTGTTTGTCAATCCATTGGTAAAATTTTTGTCAAGATGGAGTAGTTTTCAACTGTCAGTGGAAATTCCAAGGAAAATTCCAGCTCACAGGAAATCAACTTTGGTATGTGAATTTTGCTTGTATGATATTTTTAATATGTTCGTGATCGTTTTTTTATTTTTTTAAAATTCGTTTCACAAAATTCAACAAGTTTTTTTTTCACAAAATTTTAAAACCTACTCTAAAAATTTCAATTTCTTTCAAAAAATCGATTTTTAAAGCAAATGCTTAAATTTGAAACCAGATTTGGTAATTTTTTCCTAAAAGAAATTTCTCATTTTTTTTTCAATGTGAAATTTTTGTTTTGATTGAAAGAATTGAATTTTTATTTTTGACAAATTGCTCCGAATTTAAATTCCAACAGTGACATTATTTAGTTGAGATGAAAATTACATTGAAATGGCTAAATTTCCCACATTTGGTTAATTTCTTTGATATTTTTTCTGAAAATTATTTTTTCATTGTTTTTGGCACATCTATGTGAAAATTGCACTGTTTATTGGTACAAAAATCTGTAGAATAAAATTGTTGATGTTTTACCATCAATAATTACGAAATTTATATTTCAAAATTTTTTGTGAATTTTTCACCTACAGTTTTTGTCTATTTCTACCTGAAATGAAAATTTGAATTCATTTTTTGGTAAAATGTTGTGTGGTAAATTGATTTGCCTTGATATGTGCAAACGATTTACATTTCATAATTTCCCTCCATTCAAATTTGGTTTTGATTAGTTACTAAAACAGGTACTTAGTGCTAATTTCATGCCTTATTAGTTACTTTTGTGTTTGATGATACTGTCTGTGTAGCCATAGGGATGTTTGGCAAAATTTTTATTGAAATTGTGATTTTCACATTCGAAGTATTTTTTAAAAAGTGAATTCTTGAAAAAAAATACTTCGAACCTCTGATAATTATCAAGATGGAATTTTTAATTCCAGATTGTTTAATTTTGAGATGGAAAAAATTATTGATTTGGTTGGATATTGAAAAAGTGCAAGGTTAATTTTGAATTTTCTGGATTGATCATTATCATGAATTTTCAGAAATCATGATTTTGAAATAGAAATTTTCATCTTTAAATTTTATTCATTGAAATTGAAAATTCGATTTTTTATTGGCCAACTTTCTATCATTTTTCGGAAAATTCTATATTTTCAAATTAAAAATTCTTCTTGTTTGAAATTTGATCATTGTGAATTAAAATTTCAACTCAAAAGAATTCTAAATTTTTATGGGCGAAATCTAAATTTTTATGGGTAAAATTTGAAATTTATCTCATCCATTTTCGTATACAGGGGCATGAAAATTTTTTTTTCAAATTTTTTCATGTTTTCTGATGTATCAAAAAGCCAAATTTTTTAGAAATTGGAAAGTTGAATTTTTTCATACTTCCAAAATTTTCTAATCTTTCAAAATTGATCTTCTGAAAGAAATTTTCTTCTGAGATTTCTTAGCTTTGCTAGAATCTCAATATAGATTTTAGAGTTGAATTTTCTCTCTAATTTTCTAATTCTATATGATGACCATGACCTCTCTACATCCACCAAGCATGTCAACAGTGGCACTTTCGTGTCACTGGACATAAAAGGGCTTAGATCCCAATTTTAGGGCTTAGATCCCAATGTTAAAATGGCGTCCTCAAATTTTGATGGTGTCGTCCACAAAATTTGATAGGATCGACCAAATTATGTTCCCAAATTTCGAAATTTAGTAGAATTTGGTGAATTTCTTCCCACTCTCAATTATTCATCAAATTTAGAGGAGTTGCAGCTTTAGATTTATCAACCTCAAACTTTTGGCAGGTCTAGTCTACCCCATGGTTTTGATGGTTTGAAACTTCCCAGACCTTGAAGTGTAGTAAAGGTTCTGAGGAAAATTATTTGGGTCTCTTTATTGAGATACCAATGATGAATAACTTGAGAGTGATCTTCAACTTTAACAATTGTTACTTGGTGAGGTTCATGGGGCATCTTTTAAGAAAATTTTTTGGCTGAACTTATGTACTACTTGAGGTTATTCTTTGAATACTTCAGTAGGTGATTGATACGAAAATGTTTTGATTTTTATCAGAATTTTTCTGCCTAAATGAAGTCAATCATTGCATACTTCATTTGGTGCTTCTTCTGAAAATTTTTTGAATTCGTATTCATCTCTCAACTACAGTTCAAAAAATTATTATTTCATGCCCAAATGCCCACTTTCCACTTATTTTTGAATTCCACATCTCTGAACAGTTTTTTCGAAATTCTGTTCAGAAAAAGGAAAAAGAATGAAAAATTGGAAATTTTTTCCATCAAATTTTTTTCTCAAGGCCAAAATTTTTGCACATTTTTGAATGTTTTTCTTGCACTTTTCTCAATTTTCCTTCAATATTCCAAAATGCAAATCAATATCAAGACAGTATCATGTAGAGGGAAATTAACACAACTTGTAAAAAATTCAGTCAGAAAAGAGAAAATGGTAAGAATTTTCTCAATAGATTGGTTTTTGATTGTACAGTTTTTCTTATGAAACAAAAAAATCGAAAAATTAGAAAATCCATGTCAATTTTAATGGTTTTAGAATTAATTTTGGGATAATTTTACTCAAATTGATCGAATGATAATTATGTTGTAAATACTTATGTTATTTTTTCATGAATTATCTCATAAATTGCCATGTTTGTAAATAGGTATCAAATTTCGTATTTTTTATACCTGTTTCTTCCATTTCATGTACATGTAATTTGCATAAAACGTCTGTGAATCTGTGATATTAGTTTTAGTTCTATGTTGGGCCCAACACTAATTTTTTGTAATTTTATGCTGTAATTTTAAGACGTTAAAATTTCATGTACTGCGGGAGGGGCAGGGATGTGATAGGTAGCTTGCCTTTTCTGATATTGTAGGCAATCCTTACCGTTCTATTTTGTTTCCCGAGTACCCTTATTTCAACGTCTACTCGGTGGGGCAATGATCCGGTAGGGATTATTCCTACCCAAATTGCACCAACTTGCACAAGAATAACTGTGTAAATCGGCGATCTACGTACGTTCGCGTAAGTAGGTACCTATTTACACAGATAAGGAGGTAGTTCATCTGTATTTTCGGCAGTTAGTTTACTTGCCTTTTGTCTGCTCGCGGATTCAAGGTTACAAAGTACCTAAGCTTTGTGTTCGCGAGTAGAATTAAATTTATTTCTACCTCTCTTATCAATTTCTTCTTTTGTTGTCACTGATGTATTTTTCCATCAGTGGCAAATAACAAAGGTGTTGATTTCGCGTTGTAACCGCGACTCGAATATTTCTATTCGATTTGGTGCGAGTAGGTACCTATCTAAACCGGTTTCCTACCTACCCAAGCTACTATCTACATCCCCACTCCTTTCAGCATATTACGCAACTCGCGACTTGATGTAGTCAACGTCGTGAGCTGTTTTGTATCGCGAATCATTCGCTATCTGGTCGTTGCTCGATCATATACTCTGTTTCGTACATGTACTCGTCAGTTGTGCATTTAGAATGTATTCGTTTCACTCGTTCACGTAATCGCGTAATTGTTACCATCATGCTCTGTGTATTTTCATACAGTGTAAAATACACTGAGTTAAATTACGTTCTGTGTTTTCTTTCTATTCGTATTCGCGATCTTTTACACACAACAACAGTGCAATGATGTGTCAGTATTGGTTGGTTTGATAATATTTCGCCTAAGCTATCCGGATACCTCATAATGGAAATGCATCCAACTACCATTTCCATTAAACCACAAAAGGATGAAAATATTATCACCAATTCAAATTTAGAAAAAATTGAAGTTCTGACTGTTGGGAAAATTTTAATTTTGGAAAGGCAGAATTTTTATAAAATTTAGAGTTTGAAAAATTTATTAGTATAAGAATAAGATTGTACTTGGAATTATTCCTAAACACATTTTGATCTTGGAATAAAATCAACAAACTACCGATTCAATCAAAAAATGAAATCCATACATAACTAATGAAATCGTTGGTCTGAAGAAATGAGTCATTTATAAAAAATGAATCAAAAATGGATACATTTTGGTCAATTTTCTAACATGATAAAATTTTTGTACAAATTTAGGAAAAATTGTCAATTTTTGATCGCATGATAAATTATTTATAAAATGATCACATTCCGGAAAATGGATCAATTTCTGGAAAAGTTATCAATATCCGGTTGAAAAAGACCAATTTTCGGATGCTCAAAGTAATCAATTTTGAATAAAATGATCAATTTTTGATAAAATGATAAATTTTTGATGAAATTACCTCGATTTTTGGTAAACCAGCTTTGAGTTTCGTAAAATAGCCAGGTAGTCGAATTTTGGTAACAGTGAAAATTACTCACTCGAATTTTGGAAAAAATGAAAATATTTTACAATGCCTTCCAAGTTTTTATGAAATATTTTTGTTTATGATTGGACGATTTAAACAAAGTATTACCAACTCACGATTTTTACCACAAAAAGTGCAGGGGGAATCCAGAATTAGTCGAGCACCCGGAGTTTTATCAAAATTTGGACAACTTTGCCAACCTTACCGTGAAGTGAGTTTTTGGTCAATTTAATAATCAAGGTTTAGGGTGACTGAATGTTCCAAAAAAATTATCATTTTACATGATGGTATGGTATTGAAAAAATGTACAAATCGACAATCAAGTTTTGAAAAAGGAATTTTTAGGTTGAATTGACAACGTTTAGTAAAATTGTCATATTTTTATAAAATTTTGGTAAATTGGCAAAATTGGTGGAATTTTGTTAAATAGTAAAAATTTAAGGAAACGATAAGTACGATTTATGAAAATTAATTTTATCAAATTATAATCTACAAAAAATATTTAGTTAGAAGCGAAAATCTTGCGAATGATTTTTATCAAAGATGAATAATTTTGATCAGAAACTCATGGAAAAATGAAAAGAGCTGAGAGTGAGACGATCAGAACTCTTATGTGATCAATGAATCATATTCATATCTATAGGTAACTGAAAAGAACTGACCACGTGACCAGGTTCAAAAATTGACTTCATCCAATTCTGTAATCTGATCTGTTCAGATTCCAATATGATAAATTCTCTTCACACATATCACTTGAGCTCAGAAGTGCATAACAACAATTTCTCCTCGGATTGATCCACCCATACTTGATCAGATCCAAGAAACTCAGCTCCGATGCAGCCAATTTTAGGATTTGATCATTTTCCCGTGGAAATAATAAAATAAATCAATCGTCGAACCATTTAATAAAACACGAATCGTACACAAATGATTTAACCATGAATGAAGCAACCATACCTACATATTTCAATCCAAAATAAATCTTTTACCAAAAATACAAATTTAAAACAAATCATTCGCAAATTCTTTCATCAAACATGCAAGAATCGTTCGCGAACGACTGATCCATTAAAAACATTTTCAATTTCCACCACTTTCAAATTTTCCCAAAACTACGCCTCAATAAGGGAAAAAAGTAAAAAAAATTAATTAAAAAAAAATTTCCTGGAAACCCAATCCAGCAATTAGCAAATTTTAATAACCAATTTACTTTCAACGTCTCTTAACTCAAAAAAACATACAAACTGTGTACCTACGTCAAACCAAAATAATTTCGTCGAGGAGAAGAATGGTACAAAAGTACACATTTGAGGGACACCTACGCAATAGGAAATTGTAAGGAATTTATGTATCTGCGACCGCGACCCAGTATACGACTTGTTCGCAACATTAAGCTCAAACGGGAGTGAAAAGTATTAAAGAGGCTTTTCAACAGTCATTTATCGCGAGTCATTTACCCAGAGGATTGAGAATAAGGTTTTCGGTTAACATGAATGTTACTTTCGCTCGCCGAGGTACAAATGACCGATAAGTCCATTTCTGAAGTATTTCTTTTGAAAGTTGATAAACCGAGCGAGCTGACAGGTGCTAAAACGTAAAAGCACGTTGAAGAAGAAGGATATGCTCGAGTCCGTTATGAAAGCTGTAATATTCTTAGCACTAACGAAAACTTCGTTGTACCGGGCGTGAAAAAGTTTTCACAAATGTCAACTCGAAAGCTGACGTAAGAGATGGCATACTCGAACCGAGTGTTAATTTAGTATTGTAACCCGTCAGCAAATTACTTAATGAGGCGTTCATCTCACTATCAGTTTGTGGGATGAATTTGTCAACCTACACTAATTCGACGTCGTCTTCTCATTTTTTAGCGTCTAAATTTTATTTTGTTCAAGGTGAAACGTTAAAACACGAAGAAATATTTCAACATTTTTTTCCCCCCAATATATTTATGCTAGAAAATAGGAAAAAAGAAGGGGTGAAAAAACACACCGTCGACCTAAAAGATAGCTATTTTATGTTGGCGTCGTGAAAACGTTGCAAAAATACGATATGTGCGGCGGAAATGGTTCGTAAAAAAGTGTTATATTTTTGCGGGCTGTATAAGAAAAACAGGTGTTCGTAAGTTTTCCAACAATTTTACGACCGCGTATTCTGCCCCAACACTTATTGGCAGCGGCTAAACTGTGGTTATTGGAGACCACTTTTACGCACGACTTTGGCATTAAGTTTTGCAGCATTGTGCATACCATACCTACCCTGTACGTGTACAAGGGTTATGCTTGTGTACGCTTCGACGAATTTGATAAGGATTTAGGTACACAGGCTTCGAAAAACGCCTAACACATCGACGAAATTTTTTTTCTCGATATTTTTACCCTAACAAATATACGCAAAATAGGCTAGAAAGGTCGATAAAAATGAGATACTTTGTTACTTTGTTCGAGGGGAAAAATCTCCATTCTGATGGCAAAATTACAGCTTAATTTTCAATTTTTTTTTTTTTTTTTCATTTATTGAGATCTGTTCGAGGGGAAAAAATCTCCATTCTGATGGCAAAATTACAGCTTAATTTTCAATTTTTTTTTTTCATTTATTGAGATAATTTCCAGGTTGAAATTTTTCACCTTCGGTGTGAAATTAATTGCTACGAAAGCGAGAAGTGCGAGACGTGTCGACGAGTAAAGCGATGTCATTTAAACGAGACCTTGTGGTAAGTGTGAGAGATTGCGAAATAAATGTAGCTCTATGTCTAACGTTAAAGGATAAAGTACTTAAATGGCTTAAGGTGAGTTTCCATATATACGAACATGCATGTGTATTTCGTTCGATACATTATATAATGCTTATCTAAGCGTTTACATTGAAAAGAGCCGTATCGTGAAAGGATATTGGGACGAAACTTAAATCGTACATGAAATACGAGAAGGTCTAATCGAATATATTTTACCCCGCTTACTAAACGATTACGTTTTCGTTTTTGTCTGCTCATTGCGGAACGCCTTTCTCTCTCCGGTCTTTTTTTTCTGTATTTTCTTGAATTCCTCGGTAATAAAATTATAACGACGGTTTCCGACATTCCGGTGCCGAAATTTTTCGAAATTGATCTTTTGTTCTTAAATTATACGTATTCCCTATGCTGGGATCTACATACTGAGAGCTTTAGTGGGATGAGATTTGCCCTCTGGTTGCGCTATTACCACATTGAATACCGCTGGTGGGTTTACTCGAGAACGTATAAATCACGTATATGCGAATTGAGAGAGGAATTGGATGAAATATATCCCTGTTTTATCGCGTCTTGAAATATAATCACCGAAGCAGTGGATGAAAAAAGTTGAAAGATTTAGTTATTGTTGATCAACAGAGAAATTTTCCAAGAGAAGGGAGAGAGAGGTTCGCTGTTGTATGGATTGCATAGTGCAACCCATGGATAATAATTGCCTTTTTTTTTCGAGAATAAGAGACAAGTAACACAATAGTTCTGTTTAGGTCTCAAGCTAATCGATAGATAGTTTACTCTCGCTCTTGAACCTCCCCATACTCTCTGAATTTGAATCAGTTGAAATTGACTGATTAATGAGCCAAAAGTGTGCAACTGTAGAAATCAGTGAATTTTCATTTTTGAATGAGCATTTTTTTTTTTTTCATTCAAGTACTGAAATGAATCAGTAAAAATTTTAATTTACTGATTGAATCAGTTATTAATCACTGATTGGATTAGTAAATTGAAATTTTCACTGATTCATTTCAGTAGTCGAAAAATATTACTGATTCAAAAATGAAAATTCACTAATTAAATCAGCAATTTTTCACTGATTGACTGACTAACAATGGCATACTTTTCGCTGTTTAACCACCAGTCAATTTTCTGTTTTTTGATCAATTCAGATTTAGAAAGTACCTATTTAGATTTACTGATTTACGCTATTGAAAAAAAAAACTAAAAAAGTAATTTTTTTTTGAAAATGGTCTCATTGCTCTCTTAATAATTTTAATCAGTCAAAAATGACTGATTAAAATCAACAAAATCAAGTCAATGTAGGAATCAGTAAAAAAATTACGATTTAAGTGAAAATGGGTCAGAAAGAAGCTACACGCTGAAATTGGTACCAGAACATTATGAGGTCAAGGCACAACTTTGAGATTCCCCTCGCTCTCTCCCAATCAATTTAAATTTTGAAAAAAATGAAGAAATGATCATTCAATGCAATCTCTTGATGGTACATTATTTCAGTCTTGTCGCCAAAAAAAAAAGTTTCTCCAAGAAAGATGGCAAAATCCGCCCTTTCACCGATTGAGACCAGACATACTAAAAAATTTGGTTTTGATGTAAAATCACCTCAAAATTTTTTGGCTCCATTTTTTTACCTTTACTTGAGCAATTTGGCTGTGAATGCCAAAAATTCAATGTAGAGAGGGTCGGGGCACAGGGGTGAAAATTTCAGAAATCAGTGGATAAAGAGGAATCCACATTCCGAGTTGTATTGTATCATCCGCATTGTATGTTCTACGAGACTCGATTGCGGATTATGGCGCGTGGTGCGGCTGCTTTACTTCTGCCAGCGATCGTAACCCTGCTCACTGAGCGGAACCGGATCCTTATCCTGATTCCTCCAGGTACAGTCCAAGGATCCGACATTTTTCATAAAGTTGGTAAGTACTCTAAATCCACGGTTGCCTCTGAGCCTCTCGGCTAGGTCAATGCGAAAGTCATTTGAATTTTGTGTATTACACGTCAAAACATTTTTTTCTAGGTACATCTATATCAAAATTGATGCGATCTTGTGAAGGATAAGTAAGTATTGGGTATAACATTACAAGAAAAAAAATGCATACAAAATTTCTCATAATGCATTCTTTACACTTGAATGGCGAGACTAAAAAACTGTAACGAACAAAACTAAATTAGGAACAAACAATTTTTTTAGGAGGAACTTCAATAACTCAAGTTATACATTAAAGAAGAAGAAAAAAACTGATACAAGTATCGGACTTTTCAATTCGCTTTTTGTTAAAATGTTGAAAAATGAATACATTTTGAAAGTTCTTTCGTAGATATGTATTTGTTTTGGTTTTTGTTTAGAAAAAGACAAAAATATCAAACCATTCATTTAAAAATGCAAAGCATAAAACAAATATTTTTGGATTCCTTCTTCCGCTCTCTCAAAAAAAGAGACATTTGCAAAAAAAAAACAAAAAAAAAACAAAAAAAATCTTTTTACTGATTTTCAATAGAAAATGTCAAATTGTATCAAAGATTCACTTATTCTTAGTTTTTTTTTCGATATTTTTAAAAAAGATTTCGAAAAATTTAATCGATACTTACTAAATAATGCGTAGAACATTTTTGATTCCATTTGATTTTTTTTGATTTTTTTTTTTTCAAAAAAAAACAAATTCCAAAAGTAGAAAATTAATCTTGCTTTTTTAAATTTTCAGAAAAAAATAGAAATGTTGAGTTCTTTTTTTTAAAAAAAGCAATCAAGTTGCTTCTACTAGAAAGAAATTTTCTGGAAAAAACCCAACTATTATCAGAAAATGTTCTTCAAAAGAAGAAGAAAAAAAAAACAAATTCTATCACGTCTTATGCATTGACATACCATGGTACCGTATATTGGACTTCCGAGTGAAAAACTCAACCTCGAAAGTCATTTTTTTTTAAATTTTATTTTCTGGGTTATTCAAAAAGAATCAAACAACACTAAACCACAAAAAAATCACGTGATTCCGAATTTTTTTTATCAAATATTGACATTTCAAAATTCCAATTTCTTTTTACTTCGAATCTGAATGTTCATCGAACTGTAAATTTGACTGTAAGCTATAAGTCTTTACTCCAAACTGAAAAGCCACGAGATATTTTTCATCATTTTCAACATTAGGAAAATTTTTAATCAATAGATATTTTTTTCACAAAAATGTAAATTATAAAAGGCATTTTTACATATTTTAAAATTTTTCATTATCTTCCTTCAAATTGAAATTTAAAATGTTGACAGTAGGTGGCCTTCAAAATTTTAACAATTTTCATTTTTTGTCTAGACGAGACATTTCAACATAACGAAAACAATTTTAATATTCATTTTTCCGATGTAAAATTTCTCGTTTAAAATTTCCACCATTTCCAGCTAAATCACGTAATCAAGATGAAAACGTCAGTTTCACAAAACCTACGTTGCTCTTGAAAATATTAATTTATCGCGAGTCCATCCTTATTTAAAAACTGTTAACAGCTCATGAAACAGTAATACAAAGTAAAAAAACCGAGACATCTGCACATAATGACCTCTCACTCACCCGGGCTAATCCTCGAAATGTAAAATATAAAATAATTAACCCAGAAAATTTTTCGAGCAGACAGGTTTATAGGCCTACAAAAATGAACCCTGCGAACTTCCATAAAATATGTATTCTTTATAACACTCCTCGTGACCTTTGGTTCGCAAATCGTATAAAAAATGCATGTTAATAGAGTAATTCAATTTGTCAATGTCTTTCAACGACTATCCTTCGGTTTTGACATAACACTTCCAAAATATTTAGGTAAGAAAATTTAAAAATCGTCTATATTATTTTCCCTCCATAAAATAAACTAATATGTATGTATACTTGGAATATAAGGAGTAAGTTGGACATTTATTTATACAGTGTCGCTTTAATGCGGTAACTTGAATAATAAAATCTAAATTGTTATGTAGAAAAGTTTACCTTATACTGAAATTACCAAAGTTATATTACTCGTAATTTATTTGAAAGTAGAAAAAAATTTAATCTCGAAAATAATGATATTTTCGCCCCAATTTTAACTCTCGCAGTAAAGACAAATATGTCGACATTCTAGGCTAATTTTTTTTAGCTTCGAGTGCACTGCGTAGATTTTCAAGATAACTTCAATAAAACCAATTAAAATCTTCACGAAAACTTGCTCTGTTTGAAAAAAATTACCCCATCCGTGTTATTAATTATGTACTTTGTAATTTTTAAATAAACATCTACCCTAAAGAATAACGTCGTAATAATAGGGTTAAAATCAGCCGCATTGGACGAGCCAACTTCCTGAAGAGGAAAAAAATTTGTAAAATGAATAGATTAAAAATTAACATTTAATTTTTAACCCCCTTAATTAAAAACCAAACTTTTTTTCGAATAAACTTTGTAATATTTTATTTTGAAAAATTTTTCAAATACACGAACTATTGTATATAATTACACAGCCGAGAAAATTATACCATACCGCAGACGTATGAATGAATAATTAAACCTTGTGTGAAAATCAATGACTCCTCGATGCCGATGCGTGTAGCTCGAGCAGGTTTATATAGTTTCACTATTGTTCAACGAACTCGACTTCGGATTAAGAGAAAAAGGAGGGTAATGCCAGACACCAAAAGTTACAAAATTTCCAAACTTTTTCGAAAATTGCATTTGAATGTTGTAACTGAAGTAGTTATTGTAGGTAACGAAATGGAAATTTGGTTTTTGAAATTTTCAAAAACAATAAATGATAAAAGCCTGCGAAGAATAATTCATCAGTAAGTCATTTCAGGCATACAAGAAAGTTATGGTACGTATATAATACAATTAATCATCAAAGGAATATTTAGGCTCGTGCATCACCATTATGTTATAATCATATTTCAGCATCGACCTATCAAGCATAGTGCTTTTTGGTGTGAACAATGTAAACATAAGTTATCAATTATAAATTATAATCAGCGCTATTAAAATTCTCTCACAGCTGGATTTTTTCTTCTTTGCTTTTCTCTCCTTTGGATACGAAATTTTAAGAAGATATCTCGTACGAGTATAACTTGCTATCAAAAAAAAAAAAGAAACGAGCAGTAGTCTCTGTGGATATATCGTGTCAAATTTTTCCTCAAGAGAAATAACGATAGCGGGATTGTTTTTCTTGGCTGCACCATTTGAGTTGAATGAGTACCTATATAGTCAGCTTTGCATGGTCATTTAATACGAGAACATACACGTACCTATAGCTATCTACCGGGTATGTTGGTCGCAGTTCACCGCATTCAATCTCATAATGTGACAACTCAAACCACACGAATGCCAGCGATTTCACTGACAGTGAGATTTGTACCAGCAAAGTTGTTCAACATTGAGTGTTATTCCTTTCAAATAATGTAGCTAATTCGCGACTCATTTTGAAGAGATCGAAAACTCATGGTAAATAAGATCAGGTATGTTTGTGTAACTCATCAGAAGCAAAACCGAGGTATGAAAAGTTGAGAAAACAGAGACAGCGGAAAATCAACCGAATAAAACCCCTCAGGTTCTCACAAGTGCTGCTGACGTTTAAAAAGGTAAGACTTATACGGTTAAATTTCCGCCAATTATTACGATGTATCTAGTTGTGATAAATTAAGCTATAAAATAAGTGAAAAAAATTTCAAGTCGTTTGTTTTTTGAAATTTTCAATTACCTGCTTGGTGAAAAATTTTGAGCAATGAGAATTCGTCTGATAACTTGAAAATTTACAAGCCTCAAAAATCATTATTTTAACGAAAAATGATCAATTATTTTAATTTTTTTTTCAAAAGGTACCCGTTCAGTGAAGTACGAGATGAAAAGAATTTCAATCCCTTTTGAATATCAATAAGGAAATACCTACTTGGTTTAATAACAAACGGATCATTTTTAGAGGTCATAAAAATTTTAATTTTGAAAGATGCGGAAAACATTGAGCAAGAGCAAGAATACTATCAAAGTTGTCAACCCTTTTTATTTTTTCTGAAATGAGAATAAAATTTTTCAAAAGATCATGATTAAAAATTTTATATGTCAAAATTGATTTTTCAATTCATGAAAATTCAAAAAAAAATAAAAATAAAAAACTTTTGAAAAAATCGCTTTTTAGAGAAATTACCTGACGAAAACAAGATCTCAAAAGAATGTTTAACTCCCCAAATCAAATTCTACCTTTGCTAAATATTCATATGTAAGTACACGGAAAAAACAGAAGTTACAAAAACGAATACATTTTACCTCAAAAATAATAAATTTTAACAAAAAAATGATAAATTCTATCAACAAAATGAATAAATTTTACCAAAATGATAAATTTTACCAAAATAATGAATTTTACCAAAATAATAAATTTTAAACAAAAAATGATGAAATTTTTTCAAAAAAAAGAGAATAACATGTCTCAATTCACAAAATATGTGAAATTTGTTCTAAGAAATGATAAAATTTGTCAAAAAAATGAATAAGTTTTATCAAAAAAAATGATAAATTTTACCTATTTTGAGAATTAAACACGTTATTATTTTCTTGGAAAAAATTTTATTTTATTTTTCTTTCAGTGTGGGCTTTCAACAAAATTTTGAATTTTTTCAAGAACGATTTTTTAATTTCTCTAAACAACATGGAAATTAATTCGGATGTTCAAGATTTTCAGGTCCATTCAGTCCAATTAAAAAAAATTAAACTTTCGTTTAAATTTAACACATAAAATTTTCCAAAATCTCTCGATATTTGAAAAAATTCTCTCAATTTTTGCTACAAAAGATCTCAAAAATCCCCAAAATAACGAAAAAATGCTCAAGTTTGCTTTAGAGGAAAATTTGGATGGGAATCATAGATAAATTAAAGCAAAAAAATTTTCAGAAAACTTTTAAAAAATGTTCGAAACTCCTACATCTGGTAACACTGCGTCGCCACCGTCTTTTAGCGCAGAAAAATCATGTTAATAAAATTGCCTAACTCATTCGCCGTAAATACGGGGACACGTGCATTTACGGCGATTTCGATAGGCAACTTCAACAACACGATCGATGGTCGGCAGTTGGGAGATGGCGCGTGCATGCTGAATTATTATTTCAGACACTTTCAATGAAAAACTTTTTTTTAGTACATAGGATCTGCATTCTATACCTAAAATTCTCACTCAATAAACTTTTAAATTTTTGAAAAAAAAATTAAGAAAAATTCTGACTTTTTTAGTAGTAGAAAAAATACGATTATCAAATTATCAAATATTTATCAATAATTAATTGAATTAGTATAAATACTCTGGAGATTTATTGAATAAAATTAATTTTTCAATAAAAATTGAACAAAAACGCCAAATAAAATCTCAATATGTGACGCCGCATACGACGAAAAGTCAGTGTAATCCATAACTACGAAATATTTAAAAAGCAATTGATAATAATAAATCATAGAAATGTAAAACATCAAGATTGATTACCCAAGGAAGTGGAATAACAGTTTTAAATCTGAGATACTAAGAAAAAAAATTTTTACGTTTTTTTACATTTAGTAGGAGGTGTCTCTCATTTATAAATCAGCCATTTTTCACCGCTGGAAAACGTCGAGAATCGCGACCTGGCAATGGTTTTATCGGATTCTACGGCCAATTTTACATACAAATAGTGGAAAATTTACCGGAAAACGGTGATAGTTGATTAAAGGTCACCTTTTCAAATCTTAAATCACAGAAAAATCACAGAAAAATCACTGAAAATGTAAAAAACGACGAAAAGTCAGCAATTAATAATAAATCATAGCATGAAAACTGGTCATTCAAATCTTATTCTAATTATTTCTGCAACTTTTCACTGATTCGAAGTGAAAGAGTAAACAACAATTTTGATAAAAAGAATCCAATATTTCTGAAATCTGAAGAATTTCATAATGTTCTGAGCATATATTTCAAGAAAAAATCGTTGATAAACTTTCCTCTATATATCTGGATCCGTCCATTGCATGAAACTCTACCTTTTTGAACTGAAAGTCCTTCATTTTTCAGTGATATTTCAGTCAAAAATCACAAAATTCCAGGTCAATTCAAATTATCCAAACAATCAGAAATTTTCGATCGAAATATTTATGAAAAACCACTAATTTTCAGTGAAATCCATTTCATACATTTGAAAAGGTAGAATTTCACCAAATTTGGCTGATTTAGATTTAGAGAACTGCAAGTATACCTAAGTAATAAAAATATTTCAGAATTTTTCAAAATGAAATACGAGTACTTCAAAAAAAAAAAGTTAATTGGATAATGAAAATAAAGGACAGTCATTTAATTGTACGAAAAATATGATATTTCGAATGACAAAATATAATTATTTTGAAAAAAAATCATCAGGCAAGCAAAAATTTTCAAATTTAAAAAAAATCACGAACTCATTTTGATCAAAAAAGAATTTACCCAAAGTAAATTTCAGCCAGTCATGTTTTTAAGAATGCATTGTTACCATTCCACTATACATTTATCATCATCTATGGAGGCAATGAAAACTTTTCAGAATAATTTTAGTCCAAAACTTTCCTATGTCCAAGTCCTTTCTAGATTCTATAAAGATCTTGAAATTCCACAATTTCTTTCATGGGTAATAACATCATTTTGTGAATTATTTTTATCGTTTATGGTTTGTTGTGCAATTCCTGTTTTTCGGCTATGATTCAGTTTCTCCATTTTCATCAGACAAATTTTTTTTATCGTGCAATAGTACACAAAAAAAAATTAACCAGAAATTCAATTATCGTTTATAAGAAATTCAAATCCAAACAATTTTCATTAAAAAAATTATATTTTTGAGTAAATTTATGTACTTAGTAAAATTCACATAAATTTTCCAAAAATTCCACATTTTCAATATTTTGTCACTATTTTAAACAATTTTTGAAAAATTTTTTTTCTGTACAGGGAATCTTGAATTTTCATTTTCCACAATTTCAACCCATTTTTGGTAAACACCTACATAATATAAAATTCAGATAGGAATTTGAACATTCACAAATTCAAGATACCTAATTCTGCAATTTTTTTGATCTACAAATATTTTTTTACGTGATACTTTCTTTATTTTTCATTTCATTTTCATCAGCCATCACTTTCACCCTAAAAAACAGAAATAACCAAAAACGCAACAGTACTTTCACTTGATTGGTGCGTAGACGACGATTTTGAAACTCCTTCACACTCGTACGCACTCGACCTGGCACACTAGATAGCTGTACTCATCATTTAGACCACCTTAGGGTATTATTTCCGAGCATCAATGTACACATTATTCCGACGAATCGAGATCTCAACATCTCGATAATACTCGCAATTTAGCAAAACATTCGCCAAAAATATTTTTCAAACCCACCACGCCATAAAGTTTTATTAATCCGCGAAATTCCACGACGAAAAAAAAACACCATAAAAAAAAGGGAAAACCGATGAGACGACGTTAATTTTATAAAAACTACGAAAATCAAAAAATAACCACTTGCTCGGTTAAGTGTTGGTATAGAAAAGAAATAAAAAAGAAAGGAATGAAAAATTATGAAAAGAAAATCGTCCCCAAAGGCGTTCCACCAAACGTCACGACAAGATTAAGAGAAGGCTTTTGATCGTTATCTAAAATTTTCGTTACTTTCAATGGAATCGTTACGTACTTCTCTATCATCTTCAAGAGCGCGAGAACGCGGTTACAAATTTCTTCGACTCTTTCCCTCCCAAGCAGATATTTCTATTTGGTAAATTGAAAGTTGATATATCCTCACGTACGTACGAGTATCTAGCAGCACAGGCCAACCCAACGGTACCACATACTTACAAATTACTCGCAGACGTGACTGTTTAATATAAGCTCTTCGGTAGCCTTTTTATCGCTTTATCAATACACCATACTCATTGGATTTACCGCCGACGTCGTTTTCAATCTCTACATCTTATGAATTTTTTCGCTAATGTACGAGTGTTGTTCTACTATTCCGAATTGTAAGCGAATGATTCGGGTAAGAGTGCTGCGATGCGTTTTGCCACGAAATTCTAATCTTTAATGTATTTTAGGCAGTAAAATTAATTCGGTTCGGAGCACGCGATCGTTCGGTATATTTCGTTTAATTCTAATGAACGTCTCGTACGTTCATATACGAGATGTTCGTGTTCTTCGTCCCATCCTACGTAAACATGTACAGTAAAATTTTTATATGTATGTTGCGAAGCATCGCATCGTACAAGTGCAAGAGCGAATCTTTATTGTCTTTCCTTATCTGCATCAGTGCGTGATTCGAGAAAAACAATTGGATTATTTCTGCTACATAATTACGGCGAGAATTTTTTTCCGCAAATGAATTCCTCATTATGGTACAAGGCGTACGACAAAATGTCGTATAACTACATACTCATAAATAAATAACACGCTTTATACGCTGTGTTTCCTTCGTACACGTTCCACAATCGGGAAATCCGGCTAAAAGTGAATTTTTCCCAACACGGAAGAAAGATCCACTTTAGAAAATATTTCAACCTGAAAAAAACAGGAGGAATTGTAGTCAAAAAACACGACTCTGCTGCGTAAATTTTTTTCGATCATTTTTCTCGTATCCGTTATCTCGAAAATAATTGAAAACTGTATCAATTAAAGCCCACGGTCGAGTTCAATTTCAATGGAATTTTCATTAATTTTAAATTTTTATATTGGAGTTATAGCTTCGTATTATGGAATAGTACCTAGTGTTTTTTTTTTCAAAGCGAAATTCCAAATTGGATGGAACTTGATTAAAAAATTCAACATAATTGAAAAAGAAAATCTTTAGAAATGCCTATTAAATGAAGGGAAGCACGTTGGCGAAAAAAAGACAGCGTAAAGTCTTTTTTTTTCTCTTCATCGAGATTGTGGCATCTTTTTAGATACAAAAGCTAAAAATATATTTTTTTGAGGATCGAACTTCGCTTGAAATGCAGAGTAATAACGATAGCTGCTTATTTGTTGATTAACCTTAGAAACGTATCGAAAAATAGAAGCTGGCTCGTTTTTTCAAAAATTGGAATTGGGAAGGTAATTTTACAAAACGAATGACGTGTCATGTTAATTTTTTTTTAATTTCATTTCGAGTCGAAAAATGACATCTGACCAAATTCTGTCAATGAGATGAATATTCATTTTAATTTTTCAACATACTTTTCCCCCAAATTGGGGGCTAAGGGTGCAGTGAAGGGTCAAATCCAAAAAATAAGTAAATATTCGAACTCAGCGCCCTTCAAACTAACAAACGACAGGTCACAAGTTATTTTTCATTTTTTTAAAATTTTGACCCTCTTGAGGAAACTAATAGGAAGGTTCAGAGGGGTCAGATGAAAAAACCAAGTGCATGTTTTTTCCTTTTCAAAAACTCCAATTCATCATTGACTTTTTCATCACTTTCTCTCCTCTTAACTGAAATTGAACAATTAGAAATAAAACGAACATTAATACCCCTCGAAATTTCTTTTTTTCTCATGAAAAATCAGTGAAAAAAATTGAATCTGGAAACTTCAGGTAAAACTATTGCGATAAAGATGTTAATAGGGGTATTTTGATTCGCTGAATACGAAGCCAACGTCATTTTTTTCATTATTTGGTCATTTCTTCCCGAATAAAACTGTCAAAATTTTAAAAGATCGGCCAAAATAAAATTACTGTACAGCTGTTAACAATTTTTGGCCCTAAATTTACGGAAATAGCCAAAACAAAATGCAAAGAAAAATTTTACAAAGAAAAAAAATTTTTAGTAATTTTTTTCAGAGTTATTGTTGTTGGTGTTCTTTACAATTAAAAATATTAAATGACCAAAAAAATATGTTGGAGGGCACCAAAATTGTTTACAAATAGTCATAAAGACACCTCTACGAGGTTTAAAAGTGCCAAAAAACATAAAATTCCCTTTACTTTCACTGAAATTAAATTTTTTTGAAAATACTCATTTTAAAGATGGGGAGGGGGCAAAAATTACTAATTTTTTTTTACCTTGATGGGCATCAGGTGAGGAGATTAGTAGTGAAAATCAGAGCTGGGCCCAATTAGACTTTTTCACTATTTTGAAGCTTTTCAAATTTTTTTTTTCAACTTAGTTGTTTCCCTTTCTTATCAATTAATTCTAAAAATTCTTCCACGTTTCAAATTTTCACAATTATTTTTTCCATTTTTTTTCAAATTCTGCTCAGTTGTCTCTTTTCTTCCACGTGAAAAATATTTTCACTTGGAGATTCAAATTTTCTCCAATTTTCTTTGCAAGTTCACTTTTTAAGAGATTCGAGTTTTTTTTTTTTTTTAGTTTTGAATGAAGAAACATCAAGTCGAAAAAAAAGAATTGTTAATCAGGAATTTTTTCGATATCTACGAAAAATTTCTCGGACTTTTCTCTCATGTAAAATTACCTTAAAAATCTGTTCGCCATACTTGAAAACTGTTGAACAAAATTCACAAATCTTCGGTCATTGATAGAGAAAAAAAATCTGTTCAGTTCTCAGAGCTCATACTTTCATTTTTTATCAAAAAACACAATCTTTTAGCATTTCATAATCCTTCTTCATCTATTTTCACCAAACTTCATATCACCACCAAAAGTAATTACTTAGCTGTACTTCCCAGGTCACCAAATTCAATAGATTTGTACCAATAATTCAAAAAAAGCCACAATTTTTTTTAAAAATGCCCTTCTCTTTAAATTTCAAGCCATAAAGTTTGAGCGATTCTAAAAAAAAAAATCCAAAGTCGACTACTTCGGTAAAAAAGGCATTCACCTTTTAAACCGACGAACTTCTATAAAGCACAAGTAATCAAAATTTCTCTCATCTGGATACCTTTCCCAAGCCATCTATTTAATTAAAATCGTTCTTCGGTTGAAAATTTTCATCGCCGAGCCGGAGCAGCTCTTTACGAAACACACCACACATACTTAGGTATACTGAATTATTCATAACCAGTAATTTCGCTGTGTATTGGTTCGATTTCATTTTATTGAAAATTGGAAATGAGTTTTGCTCAATTTTTCAATCATTATTAAAACGTCTTTTAATTACGAAAGTAAATTCGTTACGTTCACGATTCAGCACGTAGCTTCTTAACAAATTGGTAAATGAAAATACTCGCAGAGTGGTCAGTATTACAACTTCTAAGATGATACGATCAAGTTCACATTTACTCGGCAACGTCTCGCTTTCATACCTATTCAGATTATTACTATTCGCGTGCATTTTCGCAATAAAAGCAATTCTATCACCATTGAAACGAGTAAAATTACGTAAACATTCGGATCCATTCAATTCGCCAAATGAACTTAATCTAAGCATTATTTGGTTTCAACGAATACACTTTTTTCTTAGATAATTCAAATTTCTTTTCGAGAAATTCTGAAAATTCATCTCATTCCAGGAAAAAAAACACTGTCAAATGATAAAGCTTACCTTTTCACGCGGACGAATGGCGTTATGTAACTTGTACAACGAAACACTTCACGGTACCGCGAACCCGCGAACAGTCCTGTAAATAAAACGTAAATTTGAATAAGGCATTGAATTTGAAGACGGAAAAAACTCAGAGTATCACAGATTAATCAAGAGCGTATCCCAAGTGAGTGAAATTTGTAAGTTTTATGCTGCATCTCTAAACTTTACGCAACTTAAACCGATAAGGAAAGAAAGCCACAGCCTCGGGGAACATTTCAAGCTTCAACGATAGTCGAAAATAAATACGCTCTTGATTTCCCTGGTGCTTAATTCAAAATTACACTAAATTTTTTTCCACCAAATGTTTCGACCGAGTCGTATTAAAGTTTTGCTTTCAAAAATAATTTTTCCCAAGCTTAAATTATTAAGATAAATATTTAGTCAACTAAAAAGTTGAATTTTTTCAATTGAGCTATTTATTTTTATAACAGCTCTCCAAGACGAAAGTTTCCAGAGTATTTTCCTAATTTCTATATAAAATACTTACAACTTACACGTAACAATGTCAACGTAAAAACCAAAATTTCCGTCAATTTAATTACGAATGAAAAGCGACTGGAGACACGAAGAAAAAACGTCTAAGACTGAAGAGTTTGCACCCTTACTTCTTTTCTCGCCCAGTTTTGTCGAGTTACGAAACGGAAGTCGATTCGTATTTTCCTTCAGCTTACGTTTTTATTGCACAGTTCCGCTGTCGAGTAATTGCACAAAGATGAAAACGAATCGACAATTTTTTTTCGTAAACGAGTTGATGTTGAGAAAAACCGTATCCTTTTTGATGCACTTATTTTCAAAATAAAAAAAAAAGTATGAGAAGATTATCTAAGTACGTTTGCCGATAACGAAAAGTAAGACAATCAACAAGTGTAGAATGCGGATTGCACTATTTTAATGAGTTGTTAGCAACGATTGAGTTCTTTTCAACTCTTCGACAATTTTTCAAGTTCAAATTAAGTACTAAAAATCAACAAAAAATGGTAAAATTCTCGTAGGTAAATTCAAGAAAAAGTCGAGAAAACTTGATGATAATTTCTGAGTAAATTTTAGAAACAACTACTTATACCTATGTAGGTGAATTCCAGTTTTAAAAAATTATTAAAAATTATTTTAATTGGACATTCTTCAAATCATGTACCCCCCCCCCCATTTAGATACAATTCACCTAATTTTCGATTCAAAATCATTTTTAAAAATTTGCAAAATGATGCTTCGACGATTGAGACTGAAAGATAAAATGAACGAAACTCTTGAAGAATGAATCAATGAAAATTCAGTGGTGAAAAAGCCAGAATTGAGTCATTGCAGAAAATAATGAAAAAATACTGAATCAATATAAAATTTTCAAAAATGAAAATTCGTCAATAGAACAGTGGAATTCCACTGATTCTAACAAGAAAAATAAGCTAAAATAAAGCTTTTGAACTCATAATTCAAATATAGAATTAATTCTTTTTTCTAAATTAAATAAAGAAAATTAATTCATTAATAAATTTACAATTTATTATAAATTTTATTTATTTAATAGAATTAACTATTTTATTAATTATCAAATAATTAATACTAGCTGTTTATTCAGTAAATTTCCGCTGATTCAAATTACAAGTGAAGAAATTCGAAAATTCAAATACCCAATACATATCAAATTAATGAATGAGAAGTACTTGGCATAAAAAATTTTAATTTACCGTTTAAAAACCTTTTTTGGTCCTTCAACAGAAATCGAATAAAAATCCACAAATTTTCAAACGTTTATTTTTTTTATAAATTTTTGATCAACAGTGGAAGATAATTTCTAAAAAAAAAAATTGATTCAAACCGACGATACTTTACAAAAATTAAATTTTTCTGGACATAAAACATAAGTGGGATATTTTCCTGCCAATCTTTTCCGATAATTTGTGGGCTGATTCCCCCCCACCACCAAAATTGAATCAAACAGATGATTTCACACTAAGTACTTACTTTAATTTTTTTTTTAACAGCTGTAAATGTAATATGAATATTCATTTTCTTCAACTGATTTGTTGACAATACTTCGTACTTTCTTAATCTTTCCCAATCCAAAAAATAATCATGATAATTTTTTTATCGAAAAATTTTTGAGCCAGTTTGACTTCTGCCGATTTTTATTTTCGAAACATTGAAAAGTAACTTCCCTTGCCCCATACCCATATCCACAATTTTTTCTTAGGATTGCATTTTTTTTTTTTTTACAATAGCAACATTCAGGGAAAAGTTAAATTTCACACTATTTCTTCAAAATCAAGTTTTCGCACTTTTGTTGAAAAAAAAAACAAGAGTAAAATTTTTTTCTACGTTAAATTTCCTACAGAAATTTCGAAAATACGAAGTATTTGAAAAATTTATGTAAGTATTGAAAATTACGATTTTTTAAAATTTAAAATTTCTTTAAGTAAGTAAGGATGAAATTTTCCAGATTTTTAGGAGAAAAATCATAAATAATTTTTACATCTAATTTTCGAAAAAATAAATACTTCAGCTTTCACAAGCGGATAAGGATGGTGTGGAAAACAGGACAGAGGAAGAAAAGTTGTTTTTCATAGAAATAATAATTTTGGTAAGACATTTTCAGGAGATAAACGCAAAAAAAAAAACATGAATTATAACTAAATTCACATAGATGGTTAATTTTGAATTGGAAACTCATCATAAAAAATTTTCAGCTTCTCACCTCAAAGTGAGATGGAGTTAGGGGTCCTCAAAATAAGATCATTCTTGAAAAAAATCAGTTTTCATGGGTAAACTCCAACAAAAATGGCGTAGAAAAGTAGAAAGAGGGCTAAAAAGGTGAAATATTAAAATTGTAACACCTTAAATCTTCCTGAATCACTTGTGGCTCAATTTCATACTACTTTTAGGACGACCTCAGCTCGTTCAAAAGTTACCAGATTGTAGAAAAATCTAAGCTTTTCATTTTCGAAAAAACAAAAAGACATTCTCTTCATCATCAAAAATCGACCAATATTCAAAAATTGTTGTAAAAAACAATTTTGATTCAAAACAATTTTTTTTAATATTTCAAAATTTTAAGGAGAAAACTTCCAATTTTTTATTTCATATTTTTTTTTTTACCAAGAATACTCTGTTAAAATGCAGAATTTTCAATTTTTTATATCAGAATACGTTTTTTCAGAGTGATAAAAATAATTTATCAAGTAGGCATTTACAGAATAGTTTATAAAAACATCGTGCCATCTTATTTTTATAAATTTATCGCAAATTTATATAAAAGCCATAACTCAAAAACGTAATTTTTACCCCAATCAAATAAAATTTATTATATTACAATTTCAGTTTATCAGCTGGCTCATTTCGAGAACTTCTTCTTCAAAAAAAATAAGATACGAAAAGAACAAACGAGTAACTCTAAATAACGTATATTGAACCGACCAACACGACACAAAAAAGACCCCTAGAATCTCATTCGAAGAGAACATGTAGCAGAAAAAAAAATCCTATTAAGATAACACGACGCCGAGGCCTTTGTACGTATATGTAGAGCACGTAATAGTAAAAATTCAATTAATACGAGGTTTTTAACGGACGATAAATAGAAGAATAGATTTACTCTTTAAACGCTTTCGGCGCCTATATTTTTTTCCTCTCTGGTACTAATTCGGTTAAACGATTTTTTATTCGTATTGTTAACACGACGGTGGATATGGATGAAACGAGAGCATAGAAATCTAAATGTAAAAGGACTTCCGAACGTTATAATTTACGATCGGAAAGTTGGCCAGAGTTTGACATTTTTACAACCGCTTATAAAATTTTAAATCAGCTACCGCGTCTCTCGCGCCCAAGCTAAATGTAAATATACCAAATAGTATAGTTATTTGTTTTTAGGAAAAATATCGTTATTTTATTATATCGGCAGTTCATATAAAACGGGTTAGCTCCGGGAAAGGCACAGAGATCGGGGGAAATTTTGGCATAGGCAATACACACGCAATACACGCAAAGGCCACAGCGCACAAAACGTTTAGAATTTTGGCCAATTTCGTAATGTATTCCGATACATCTTTTACGTATTGTAAGTGAGAAATCTCTCAGTGGGTGGATTAATTTAACCGATAAGGTAATTGAATGGAGACTATGTTTGTATTTTCTTCTATACGCCGAATCCTTTGGGATTGCGAGTTTTTTCTTTCTTTCTTCCGGCCACAATCCAAAGGCTGGATATTGTTAGAGCTTTGAACTTTTATTCGGGTAGAAAACTTTAAAATGTCTCGGTTACTCGTCTCACCAGCCTATTGAAAAACATTCCGCGCCTCGCCACCAAACTCCCTGTTGATTTTTTTCATTTCCAAACCTACGAGCAGAAAGTTTTCGAATTGGAAGAAGACGGATATATCCGGCTATTTTCCTTCTCGTTAATTTACCGGGTTAACTTTTAAGAAAGCTGGTTATTTTATATAAATTAATGTTTTTCCTACATCGCTGCTCGACCATTTAACTTCCGCGGGTAATGTCGTCGGTAATTATTTCGTTCGAACGAATATCGTCAAAAGTGTGGAAACAGCAGCGCGAACGAAAGAGGAAAATTTCATTTTCACTATCTCATCCGAGGTTCCCAGCTCATCGAGAGACCTCATCAATTATACTCGATCACCGCCTATATAATTGTCGGCGGATTAAATCTCCTAAGCTTTTCGATGCGCGAACCGAAAACAAACGTATTTTTAATTTACACGAGAAACTCGTCTATTTTTGGCGAAGCCGGAGCATTAATCTCGCGCTAGCCTGCGAATTTTCCACATTCTATGAGCAGGCCGACAAGAGAAAAAACTCATTAATTTCGTCAAAACTTCGCAACAATTAGTCGCAAATCGACGGTTGTTAAATCAAACAAAAGGATCACTTACATTGAGAAACAACCTTAGAACACTGAGTTCATTTAACGAGCTTGAACTTTCGACAATATACATCTTTTGTTTAAAAGCTAAACTTTGCGAAATTGAAATGAGCATTTAAATCCCATGCGGAATTGCGTGATTCGACAAACGATAAAATTTAATTTGTTTTTTTCTCGATTCCTTTCTTCGAGCTTTTTCCATTTTCCAACTTGGGCGCGTTGGAAACGTTGAATTTTGTCGATTTCTGATGTCGATGTCTTCGCAGCATCGAGCGAAAAAAAAATTGAGTAAACAGAAATCAGCAACGAATTGAAAGGTATAAATTTTTAACAAGTGATTATGAATTCGTTTGCGTAAAGTATTACTTAATTTAACGAATTGCCGGAGTTTGATTCTCCATCAATTAGTAACTCGCTCGCCGAAGCGCAGTCGAAAGCACGTCAGCGTCGAGTTTTCTTCCGAAAACTTTCCCTTCGCGTGAATTTAGATTCGAAAGAAGTTTAAGCATACCGCATCGTAAAGAAATTAATTCGATTTATTCGAGTCTAAATTATCTCTTTCCCGCGACGTTCGTATTTTATATACGGATAAAATTTGCCTTTGTTGAATGTTTCCCATAGTTTGGTGTATTTTTTCCAGTTGCATTTTTTCGTCGAAATAATTACGTGCCGAGTAATACCGTATCTAATATTGATCGAAATAATGGATATCATGTTGATGAAGGCGTCTTTATAATAAAGCTCAGACGTATTCTCATCCTTTATTTATATTTCTTTCTTGCTCCGGTGTCGTGGAAGCAGGTACAAGTTGCATATTTCTTATGTACTTGCAACTTTAATTAATAACGCGCTTAACGAGCGTATTTTTATGACGTGTTGTTAACTACCCAGGCGTAGAAAACTTACGATGTCATTTTCGCTTTTAATTTCAACAATCTTGTAACTTCTAACGAGAGCTCATCTACGATGCATTTAATTGAAAAGATGAGCGAATACGTTCGCACCAAGGTTTATAGGGTCTCGTACATCTTCGGTTGTAATGTTTTTTAGATAAAATTAACATTTAAATTGCCTTTTTATTTCGTATCGGGAAGAGTAAATTTTCAAACGGTTTCGAAGGTTTGCGGTTATATCTTGAAATGGCAGAATTGCCAGCATAGGTTTTTAAATGAGTCCAAATGCCGAACCTCGTAGCTCAATCATTCCTTTAGAAGAAGGACTACATGAAAAATTCAAAACGGGTAGATATTTTTTGTGACGCTATCCAGGCAGCAAAAAAGCTATCTCCCGTCCAAATGCTCGAAATGGGATGGTAAAAAAAACCATTCGTTTGTTCATGACGAGAGGATTCCAAAAATGTATTAGTGTTTGCATTTTGAGCAATTTTTGGCCGAGTTACGGGCATTTCTCTGCGGCGCCGACCATACATCAACCTTCCGCGCCGGAAAAAAAATCAACTTTCGTTCTAATGCTCCAATTTTGATCGTGAAAAAACCATTCGATAGTGCTTGAAGAGAGGATTCCGAATCTGTATTACATTTTGCATTTTGAAAAATTCTCGACCGAATAACCAGCATTTTTCTCAATCTGCAATCCGCAAAAATCAATAATATCTCTCACCCAAATGCTCGAAATTAAACGATGAAAAAACCATTCGATAGTGCTTGACGAGAGGATTCCGAAAATGTATTAGTTTTTGAAATTTGAGTGATTTCCGACCGAGTTACGGGCATTTCTCTGCGGCGCCGACCATACATCAACCTTCCGCGCCGGGGAAAAAGTCAACTTTCGTTCTAATGCTTCAAATTTACTTGTAAAAAAAAACATTCGATTCGTCTCGACGAGAAGATTCCGAAAATGTATTAGTTTTTGCGTTTTGGGTGATTTTCGAAAAAGTTGCCAGAATTTTTCTGCGCGAGGTCTCTCCCAAAAATCTTCCCTTCCCAGCAAAAAACCAACTTCCACCCAAATGCTCGAAATTGAATGATGAAAAAACCATTCCACAGTGCTTGAAGAGAGGATTCCGGAAATGTATTACTTTTTGCATTTTGAGCAATTCTCGACCGAATAACCAGCATTTTTCTCAATCTACAATCCGCGCAAATCAATAATATCTCTCACCCAAATGCTCGAAAGTGAATGATGAAAAATCCATTCGACAGTGCTTGACGAGAGGATTCCGAAAATGTATTAGTTTTTGCATTTTGGGTGATTTTCGAAAAAGTTGCCAGAATTTTTCTGCGCGAGGTCTCTCCCAAAAATCTACCCTTCACAGCAAAAAACCGACTTCCACCCAAATGCTCGAAATGGGATGGTTAAAAAATCATTCGTTTGTTCATGACGAGAGGATTCCAAAAATTTATTAGTTTTTGCATTTTGAGCGGTTTTGGCCGAGTTACGGGCGTTTTTCTTCTTCAACTATCCAGGCAGCAAAAAAGCTATCTCCCGTCCAAATGCTCGAAATGGGATGGTAAAAAAACCATTCGTTTGTTCATGACGAGAGGATTCCAAAAATGTATTAGTTTTTGCATTTTGAGCAGTTTTTGGCCGAGTTACGGGCATTTTTCTCCGGCGATGACCACCCATCAATCAGCCGCGCCGGGAAAAAAGTCAACTTTCGTTCTAATGCTCCAAATTTATTCGTAAAAAAACCATTCGATTCGTCTCGACGAGAGGATTCCGAAAATGTATTAGTTTTTGCGTTTTGGGTGATTTTCGAAAAAGTTGCCAGAATTTTTCTGCGCGAGGTCTCTCCCAAAAATCTTCCCTTCCCAGCAAAAAACCAACTTCCACCCAAATGCTCGAAATTGAATGATGAAAAAACAATTCCACAGCGCGTGAGGAGAGGATTCCGGAAATGTATTACTTTTTGCATTTTGAGCAATTCTCGACCGAATAACCAGCATTTTTCTCAATCTGCAATCCGCGCAAATTAATAATATCTCTCACCCAAATGCTCGAAAGTGAATGATGAAAAATCCATTCGACAGTGCTTGACGAGAGGATTCCGAAAATGTATTAGATTTTGCATTTTAGGTGATTTTTGAAAAAGTTGCCAGAATTTTTCCGCGCGAGGTCTCTTCCAAAAATCTAGCCTTGAGAGCAAAAAACCAACTTCCACCCAAATGCTCGAAATGGGATGGTTAAAAAATCATTCGTTTGTTCATGACGAGAGGATTCCAAAAAATACAATGATGGGCTTTCCTCAACTCTTCAATCATGGCAGATGTATGGATGAAGTCTGCTGGCATTAGTGTAGTCATGATTTTTCAAAGCAGAACGGGGCCTGGGGACGGGGTAATGATCTGCCCCACAAAATACCCCGAGATCGAAAAATATATTTATTTGGTTATAGGGGGGGGGGGGCAATGATCTAGTCTACCAGAATCAACTCTCATTGCTACTGACAAAATTCAAAAAATCGCTATTCATTTAGGCAGGTAGGTTCTTAAAATTGTTGAAAAAACAGGACTTTTCACTGAGAAAGCCCCAAAACAGGACCAAAACAGGACTTACAGGACCTTTTGGTCCAAAACAGGACCAACAGGACCTGTTAGACACCCTGAAATTTCACTCTCCGGTAAAATTCCATTTTTAGATTATGGTTGTTTTTTAGACGGAGGCTTCAATTTGAAATCAGCGTGATCGATAACCCATATTTCAACACCCATTTTAATTTTTTGGGAAATTTTTTCGAAATTTTGAAAACTGTTGGATTTTGACCTCCCTCGTAGGGGTCTTATTTTGGGATTTACTCAAGAACTGTTGAAAGAATCGAAATCGGCGTCAATTTTTACCCCTAGAATCAAGTTTTTGAATTTTTATTTCAACTGGAACTTATGAAATTGATTTTTGAAACGCTAGATTTCTAATCTGGCCCACTGTGATAGCTACAGGATACATGGGTCGAGTTAATACATCGGATGTTACATGATACTAATTTATCGATAAACCATAATTTTTTTGAACTTTTAACGAATAATCTACCTACCCCACAAAATAAAAAAACACCAAAATATTTCATTTTAAATTGGGTTTGAGCGGGGTAAATATCTGCCCCTCAAAATACCTCACTGCCAAAAAATCAATTTTCCATTGGGATATGTGCGGGGTAATGAGCTGCTCCACAAAATACCCCAAGACCAAAATATTTCATCAACCATTGGGGCATGAACAGGGTGATAATCAGGCCTACAAAATACTCGACAGCAACAAAAATACAGAATGGGGTAATGATCTGGCTCACAAAATAACCTACAACCAAAATTTGATTTTTTTATTGGGGTGCGGAAGGGGTAATGATCTGCCCCACAAAATACCTCAAGACCAAAATATTTTATATTACACTGCGGTACAGGTGGGGTAATGATCTGGCATACAAAATAAATTTGGATTTTGAACCTCCCGTCCACTCTTCTTACAATTCATTTTAGAATTACCCAAGATCAAAATAGTTGTCAAAGATATGATATTTTTAAAATCAATAACCCATACAGTAAGTATTTACGCAATGAATACATGTATAATCTCATGAACTTCATCAGGGGTATTGGGTAATTTCTGTTCGTACATAGGTACAAGTATTATAATTTGATTAAGTATAAGTTCTCAAACCCATAATATAAAACTACTCGTATGTGGTTATTCATCTATGGTAAAAACTTGTTACCATATGAAAATTTCCTTTATTTCTCGTGCCAAACAAATACAAACCAATGAACTCTTTTGGCTTTTGAAACGCTGCATCGGAAAATTTCGTTATCGGTATTTGCGAAATTACGTCGTAGCTACTCGTACCCGACGAATAAAATTATCCAACTCGAAGATAGTCTCCAGGATTGCTTTTTCGTTACGTACAAAAGCCACCGAATACGTAATAGTGGTCAATCCAGAAAAAAAAAATTGCTCATCACTCTTACGAGCGGAAATTGATAAAACGAAACCGTAATCGTAGCACCCGAAGGCATTCGATTTTTCACGAGTAAATTTAACTGGAATACATCCAGAAAGTCGGTTCGAATTTGATACTTTCCCCAAAGGCGATTCGACTTTCGGTAGGAAAAATTTCGCGTAAAAAGCGTGAATTTTTTATCGAGAGAATTTCAAGTTTTAATTCGAAGAGTGCGAAATACACAGGCATCGGATCGCGGCCAGTGGTGGGAATTTAAATTAACCTTGGTGCTGCGAACCTTTCACCCGAAATCCGTGAAGTTTTATAATTTCGTCATTAATATTTTAGCGGGTTTAAATTAAATTTCTTAGTGTGATTTGAAAACATAATGAAGATCCGCCATAGAGTGATAACTTTTACGTCCGTCGTGTGGTGTAAGTATTAAAGAGAAGAAGAAGGTAAAAAATACCAAGACTTGGTATTATAATAATACGAAAAAATATCCCGTTATGCGAGGATAATATTTTTAAAAGTTTTCTAAAAAAAAAAAAAAAAAGAACCAAGAAGAGGAACGAAAGTATCCACCTTAGTATACTATGTGCGTGGTTTATGAATACCTAAACGAAGGAAAGAGAAATTTCCTGTTTTTATAATTTAAAATTTTTACCAAAAAATGCGTACATTATGCCAGTTAAATTAATCCGAGACACTTGAAAAAAAGGAAAAAAAGTAATGTATCCGACGTTGTATAAATTAGAAAACAACATTCGAGAATAAAAAGGTTCGCCAAAAGGTACGTGATTGTCGCGTAACGTTTTTCTTTCCGATAAGTAGTATTCTGCGGGTAAAGTGGAAAATGTGTCTCGCATTTGGATGAGAGCGCAGAGGTCTCCTCTCATTCGTTGATGCGTTATCATCTGCTGCCTCCTTTTTCTGTGTGCGTTTGAATAAACGGTATCATAAAGGAAAATTAACTGCTAGAGAAATATCATTAATTTTCATTACAAGCGAAATTCATTTTCATGGCAAGTAGCTTTTGTTTTTGGTAACCTTCTCTCGCGGCTGGAGAAAACACCACAGCTCGAAAGAAAGCAGACATTTCTTGCCGTTTATTTCACACTTCATATAACAATAGAGATACTGGATCTGGGTGTCTTTGATGAAATCCGTTTTATACTGCACCCCTCCATCGTACCTCACGGCGTTCCGCGAAGATGCTATTGTTAGCAAAGAATTATCTTTTGCTGCGAGAAAATTTCTGCATTGTATCATCTATGCGTATACATTCGCAGCCATACGTAACATTTTAGTAGGTACGCACTACCTTATGTGTGTTTTTTTTTTAAAGAAAATTTACAAGCAGAAGAAATTTTTTCACGGTTTGAAGTGAGGTTTCGCTTATAGGCGTTTTTTAAAGAATTTCATGTACATAGTGGTAAGTGATCGTAAATTTTGTAAAATTTAATGAACGTAGAGTTTATAAGGTTTTAAGACATTACTGGCCCACCTTTGAGGTTTTCAAGTTAATATTTGGTGGAAAATTTTCTTACTTCGGATAGCTTCGTCTGTCTAGAATTTTAACAAAAGTCATAATTCTTTTTCCACTATCTTATTATATTTTACAAGGGAATTGCGTGAGATGTCTGCCTTTAATTTTAAAAAGACGTGAATGTTAGTAAAGAACGGGTCTTGAAACAGCAGCAGCCAAAAGTTGAGTTCATTGCTCGAATAAGAGCGAATTTTAGAAAATTTATGAATAGTAAATTTTCAGCGAAAATTCACTTAGTACATTTGAAAAAGTATATTTTCAGTGAAATTAATGAAAACAATGTCGACATACCGAAACGATATTCCATCACTTCTAATGAATTTTGGAGCCTGCAGCAAAATTTTCATTTTCTCCGGTACTTTGGAGTTTGGAATTTTTTCAAAATTTAAGAAAATCAATTTGATTAGAAAAACAAAAAATTCTTTAATTATTTTCGTTTTTAAAAAGTGGAAATTCGAGATAGTTTTTATAAGTGTTTCAAAATTTCAAAATCCCCCCCCCCAAAAAAAAGAAGTTCCAACAAATTGAAAAATTAAAAAATATCTTTAATTTGTTGAATATTTTTCACGAAAAACCAAAACCAGAGAGAAATTTTTAGAGTGATTTTTTCAAAAATCTCCATGTTTTGTTCTTTTTGTTCTGTTTTTATGAAAAAGTCAGGATTTTTAAAAAAATATATGAGATAATGTATTTAAATTACTTACACCAAATTTTATCTGGTTTGATGAAATTTTATCTGTTTTTTTTTTTTTTTTTTTTCAGTTATTATGGTACACATTTGATTAAGTAGGTACATTATGTCAAACTGAATCTGAACTTTTATAATTTTTTCATAAATAAATCGATGAAATTAGATATGAATTGATGTAGGTAATTTAATAAAATTAGAATAAAATATCAAGGGTGTACTTCGAATGCAATACGTTAAAAAAAAAAGAAAGTGAGAATTGTTTTCTGATTTTCCAACACCAAATACGAAAATAGGTCATATTTTAAAAGTCAGAAAATAATAACTTTTAAAAAAAAATCGTTTTCATCAAGAGCAGTTTAACAAAAAATGGACCATTAGCTGCGATTTTCAATCGAACGGCGAATACGGGTCGTAATTGAAGGAGAAAAAATCATGTTAATAAAATTGCCTAACTGATTCGCCGTAAATGCACGACACAACACAAAATATCCAAGTAGGTAGGTTAGGTATAGATCAATTTAATATGCAATCTGAACAAGATGATAAGTCGTTATCAATTTTTGATTCTCGTTTAGTTCTTGTGCGTAGAATTCTTGGTTTTTTGGGTTTTCGCTCTTAAACGTTCCTGTTCTTCAAAAACCGTTCTCGTTCCCGTTCTTGTTTTTCAAAATTTTTCATTCCTTTTCTCGTTCTTTAAATTTTTGATTCTTTATGGTTCTTGATTCTTTATGTTTCGTTGTTTTCGCAGCACTAATTAAAATTTTGATTTTCCACATTTTCAATTTTTCGACATTTAACCTTATTCATTTTTTCGAATCTCAATCGTAAAAATTTGAAAATTTTCGTTTTGAAAAGTACTAAATAAAATTTTAAGAATGAAGAATAAAAAAAAAAGAAAATTATCGTTCTTGTTTTTGTTCTGTTTGTTCATCAAATTTTTGGTTCATTATTCTTTGTTCTTCGTTCTTTTTTCGATTTTTCAAAAACTATAAAAAATTGCAAAATTAATAATGCTGAAAATTTATGAGGAAAAAAAAGGACAGAAGAGAGGAGCTAAGTTGTTTTTTTGATTCAAATCGATCCAGTAATTTTAAATCTGGAGCTGCTCAAAAGAAACATTCTTGATTTTTATATTTCGATACCTGAGTACAAAGTTTTTCGAGAAAAACGAAATTAATTTCTTTTATTTTTTTAATTTCATATGTTAATAGGTTATTACATATTTTTTGTTTAGAAAATTGACTTTCATTTAAAAATAGGTAGGTAGGTAGTTATTGCATCTTGGATATGAGCTCAAATCTATCTTAGCTGTTTTTTGACGGTGATAACAATTTTGAACGACTTTCGAGCTCAAGTGGATACATTATCGAGTTAATTTTGATCAAATTTTAACCTCAGGATTTTCATTTTTTGTCCTGAAAAATTTAATTGAAATAGATCGAACGATTTTCAAGAAACCGAAATCAAAACTCAAAGCACAAGCAAGTAACGAGAAAAAAAATTGAACTATACTTTTTCACAGATGGTTCGAATCTTTTGAAATCGTTCAGAAATGACTTATACTCGATTAGATTTGGATTATATGGAACGAACTATTCATAATTTTTAAGTGATAAGATCGCTCCTAAATTACTCATTTTTGATCGAATCGTTCAATCTTAAATAAAATAATTCACGAACGACGGGGAACGACTTTGATATACACATACTTCAGGGGCAAATCTTTCGTGAATGATTCATCGCCGCATAAGTATCTGATAAATCCATTCAGAAGCGGTTCATTCCGAATCATAACATCTGAGAACGACTCAAGTACTGAAAAGAACGAAATCGTTCACACATGATTCACCCTTAATTGAATCGTTTCGGATAATCCAATTAATTCTTGATCAAAATACGACAATTTTTGAATTGTGGCGAGACAAAAAATAGGCCAAGACCTCCAATTTGAAAACTGATTCTTCGAAAGAGGGCAGGCTTCACTTGGAATTTTTTTTTATGTACTCAAGAATGAAATTACGAGTCTGGATAATATTCAAGTTCAAAATACGGTACGCATAGACGTACTTATGATAATTGAAAATTTTTTCAATTAACTTTCAAAGATTTTTTTGAAAAAAAACCTAGAATTTTCAAAGAGGATTTGTAATTTTTTTGTCATTTCAATTTTCAATATGCAAATATCAAATATAATTTCAAGTCTCAAATTACAATTCGTAGGTACTTCGAAAATTTAAATATGATATTTTAAATGCACTGAAATTTTAAAAATGATATTTTATGCTTAAACTTTGAAATTTATAAATTGATAGGTATCTAAAATTCAATTTGAAACCCGAAAACAACAATTTAAAATTCAAAAAGATATGACTTTTCGTCTCTAAAAAATTGAATCCAAAGTAAAAATCACTTATTTTTATCACGGTCATTCTACCAAATCAATACCCAAACTTTCTCAAGAGAATTTTTTTCTATTTCTTTCCAAATTCATCCAAACCCAGGAGGAAGAAACTCGGAGAAAAACTTCTGAAAATCGAAAAAAAAACTACCGAAGAATTCATACTACTCGGCAAAACGATTTTAATTACACGTTTTTTTCGAAAACTTGGTCTCGATAAAAATTATAATCTAACGCGATAATTTCACTTTTATTTTTTTCCTCGAAGGAAATTTTCGTAATGAAAACGATCTCTTCTTATTGGAGCATCCACGACGAGCCTAAGTAATCAGATAATGGAATGCTTTTAACACATTCACCCTGAACTACTTTCTCCCAGTTGATCGTCGAATTGAAGCTTTTACAAATAAGCAAGCAGGAGGGAAAAAAAATCAGTCGAGTTTTCTTCGTTTCATTATTATAATTTATGTATCGACGGTTTATAAGTTCGCGGCGGAAAGTTGAATTTGTAAATAAATTGCGGAATGTTGTTCTTTTGATTATTTGCCAGTTCTAAAGACCTTGACAATCCTAGGGAGAATTTTCCTCCTCGAAATTTTTTTCTCGACGAAAAAAAGGACAGAGTACCAATTTAAAAATACCGGCACGACGACACGATGTTTACTCGTACAATCGAAAATGAAAATGAAAGATGTAAAACAGCGCAGAAAAATAAAACGCCTTGTAACTTTCGGGGCGGCACTCGAAGAAAAATATAATTTCAATTTGGAAAATAATTAACGACGCGACGCCGACGTCCGAAATAAATAAATAAAAAGCTGAAACGTGTAGAAAAAGTACAACTTTTTGACAGATTTCCCAAGTGTACGAACGTTGATGACAATCAGCTTAAAAACAACAACAAAGTAGTCCGCACAATTTATCGAACAAAAAGTAAAGGTATTCGCCGGTAAACTGCTAATTCTAAAGGAAAAAAAATTCAATCTTTACGAATAAGAAGATTAGATTCACACTTGGCAAACATAAAAAGAAAGCCAGGATAAAGTTTTCTTTTTTAGGCGAAGAAGGAAAAGAAGAAAAAAAAAAGGTTTAAAATAATGAAGAAGTTCAAACGGTTTACAATCCACGTGAAAATAGTTCCACGAAAAGTATACGAGATATAGAGCCGCCTTAAAGAAATACAATCTTTAATTTTTTATTTCGAGAATTTTTTCTTTTACCTTGTAACATTTGTTATCTTCGTCTGTTCGGATGAAATTATTATAATAAAGATAATTTTCAGGGGGAAAAAAAGTTGAAATCGTCGAGCCCACGCCAAAATTAGATACGATACCTGAGAAAAATAACAAAATTTTCGACAAAAAAAATCCAAAGACCTTTATTAACGCGAAATTCTCGAAATTTTTCGAATTTCTACGCGAAATCTCAAAGGGTCTACCTCTAATACGAGCTTTTCACAAAGACGCGCTAAAAGATGCTATTGTATTTCTATTTTTATAACGCCGCGTCGACTAAAATTGCAAATTTCACACAACGAAAGATAAATATTCGTCGCGAAGCGGGGTATTTAATCAAACGAAAATGTAAGTTCGGATCCTGTTGACTTTTACAACGAAAAGTAGACTACAATGAAAATTAAAGATTTATTAATTTTACATGAGCAAACGCTCATCATTAATTTGCCATACCGAGGCATCATATGACTTTAATTTGCTGCTTTCTGACGTCAGAAAATTCTGCGTAGAATATTCCAGCCGAGAAACAACAAAAGATGGTGTTTTTTCCCCAATTTAATTTGTTTATCGATTCGACTATAAATTAATAATTGAAAATTCCACGAAAAAAACTTCCAACAAAAAATATCACAAACTGATATTTATACTTAATATTTATTTGATACAGCAGCGAATATTTTCAATTTAGTTGGCTGCAGATTTTTATAGAAAACTTGACAGATTTTCCGCAGCTCGATTTTCCTCCACTTCTCGTTATCTCGAAATCAATTTCACTATACGAGACTTTAATCTGTCAATTTTGATAAAACTTGGGTTTATTGTAATAACATACGATACGTCTTTATTTCAAAATTCGAATTATTTCAACTTCCTTAGTAGATATTTCGGGAAAAAATTTTAATATTTCAGAGTTAAATCGTATTTTAAGCTAAACCATCGAGAAAAAAAATGTCATTTCGAGACTGAAATACCTCACGAAACATTTTGTTGACTCTGGCAAGATATAAAATAACGAATTCGAAATACTTATACGGAAAAATTACGCGGGCCTAAATTTTTATACCAGAAACGAAAATATTCTAAAAAACAAGGACAAAAATCCAGCAAATGCCAAAGTAAATATTGACGGACCCTTGGAAAAATAAAAAAATACACCTATTTCTTTCATTTTACATGCCGAATTATAAACAGGTAGTACAGGTGTTCGTCTCGTGGTTTTTCCTTCGATGCCTTTTTTTTTTTTTGTAGGTAACGAGGTCAACGCTTAAGAAAAATGGGTTTTTCTTCATTTCGAAACAAGACGAAAATTATATTCGTCGGATGGCGAGTCGAGTATATAAATATAACAACGTTATGACGAAATTGGTACGTAGTTTATAAACGGTTTCAGCGACGAGAATCAACGTATCAAAAAAACTATTGTAATGGAAATTTTTTTTCCAGATATCGGTAGAAAAAGGAAATTACTTCTGTGAAAAGTAGTCTACGTTTCATTGAAATATCAACCATCAAGGTAGAGCTAACTGTTTCAAGCAAATATTTTTGTTTACTTTTTCACAACGATTTTGCTGGTAATGGCAGCATTCAAATGTTATTACTTTGCAGAATAAACCTTGAAGGATATTTTTTACCGAGGCCGATGGTGAAATGTTATGAAACTAGGATGTTTCGTATCTACCTACTCTCTAAATTTGAATCAGTCGAAAATGCCAAAATTGACTGACGAAATAGAGAAAATAAGGTCACTGATTATCTGCCAAATTCCACTGATTTTCTTTTTATTCGGTGACATATTTTTACTGTCAATCAGTGAAAAATAATTGATTCAAATAATAAATTTTGATCGTTGAATCAATAAAAATTAATCGACTGATTGAAATCAGTCAAAATTTACTGATTCAGTCGGTGAATTTACTGAATTTTCATTCTTGTATCAATAAAAATTAAATTTCACCAATTCAATCTGTAATAATTCAGATTGAATCAGTAAAATTAACATGGATATTTTTTTTCCTCTTGGGTGAGGGAAGGGTTATTCCAAAATTTTTAATACCCTATTTTGCGTCACGTTACGTCAAAAATTTATGAATTTTTATATTTTCTGAAAATTTAATTTAATATCAGAAAGTCAGAATGATAGGAAAAACATGATCAGGAATTCAGTACAGATGATTTTTAAATAGGTACTTATAAGTTTTCATATTTCGAAATTAACTTGTTATCAGAAAGTCAACATCTTACTTTTAAAAACATTTTTTCTGTTTGTGACCCTGCCGTAAAGAAGGGACCTTGTGTAAAAAAAATCGATGTCTTTATTTTTATGTGTTTGGTCCAGATTTGGTGTCATTTGGACCAAAAATGTGAAAAATGGGACATCGATTTTTTTTTTTACACAAGGTCCCTTTTTTCCGGCAGGGTCACATTTTCTAAATAGACTTGATATCAGAAAGTCAGAAGCTGACTTTTGAAAGCTTACAAATTTTTATATTTCCGAAATCAACTTATCATACATCAGAAAGTCAGACGCTGAAAATTGACCAAATATCAGAAAGTCAGAATGACAAGAAAAATACCACAGAGCTAAAGCCAATTTTTAAATTCAACTTTTTATATTTTTGAAATTAAGTAGGTAACTCAATATCAGAATCAGAAGTCTGGATGAGACGAAAAAACATATCTATGTTATCAACATTTCCTTTCAGAGGAAACTTTACTTAATTTTTTTGGTAAAATAGCTTTGATGTGTTTCATGACCAGGAGTTGATAAAAAAATTATCTCACATTTTCGGTTGCTCAGGAATGACGGGGGGAGAGAGGTCTGAATCGTTCATTCGAGTTTCATCAAGACATTTATTTACGTGTTCGAATATTCATCGGCTTCTCAAATTGAACATTTTTGGAAATATTCTATAATTTTTGAAAATTCAGCACTTCAAATTCTTATCGATTCACCGATTGAAACAGTAATTTTTTTCACTGATTCGTACAGTGATTCAAATTTCAATTCAATTTGAATCAGTCAAAAAGTCAAAACCACCAAAATTGACTGATAAAAATAGAGAAAATCAAGTCTCTGAAAATCAGTCAAATTCCCCTGATGCTCCTGTTAATCAGTGATATTTTACTGCCACTCAATGAAAAATTACTCATACAATTAGTGAATTTTCAATCATTGATTCAGTAAAAATTAATTGATTGATTGAAATCAGTCAAAATTTACTGATTCAAATCAGTGAATAATCATTATTGAATCAGTAAATGATTGAAATCAGTCAAAATTTACTGATTCAAATCAGTGAATAATCATTATTGAATGAGTAAAAATAAAAATTCACTGATTGATCCGTAATTAATTACTGATTAAATCAGTGAAATTTCATTTTCACTGATTCAATAATGACAATTCACTGACTGAATCAGTAAATTATTAAATTATTTCACTGATTCAAAAATAACTCAATTTTGTCAATTTAAATCACTCAATTTTGACCGATTCAAATTATAAGAGAGTACCATTGGTTTGGTCTTATTGACGATTTTTTTTTGCAACCGTTATCGTTAAATTTGACCCTGGTCGTCTTATTGACGATTTTTTTTTTTGCAATCTTTATCGTTAAATTTGACCCTGGTCATCATTTTACCTGTATCTTTTTGGCACCAAAATTTAAAATTACCAAACTTTCCATTACCTCGAGAAAAAAAAGTAACAGGTAAAGATATATCCGGGTCAAAAAAAAAAATCATTTATTCTACAAACAGGTGGACCTAACGTTAACCAAAGGCCAACGTTGGATTGTTACGTTTTCAGGAAAAGCTAATGGCGCAACGGCATCGTCTCTTTAGGTAAATTAATATTTCATTTTTCGTCTGTATGGGTATTCAAAAGCTTACTTTATATCGTACCTTTCACAATAAATGGAAAAATTCCTTATACGTGGAAACGTAGATACAGTGTAAGGATCGTATGGTAAACCTACGCCGCTCTGGCTGGCTGAAATGTTTTAAGTAATTTATCAAAACACGTAACGACTTTTATTTCGAAACGTTTCAACTTTATAATAAAACTTTAATCTCATTACCGCGTACCCATTAAACAACAAAAAAAAAGCTGAAACCAGCGACGAGAAAAAAACGTCCCAGAAATTGTTTCTCGTCAACGGTAACAGATGGCGAGTGAAATTAAACGAAAGCAAATTTTTCGGTAATTGATCCAGAAATTGTATTTTCTCTATTTATTTCAATATTGTAAATAATATTTCGTATACCTATACTAAGAAAAAATGGATATTTTTTTCCAAAGAAATAAACGAGTTTGAATTTTTACGTAGGCGTGTAATTGGAAACAGTGTAAAATAAACATTATCAGACTGAATGAGAATTGGAATTTTGCGAAAATTTTTAAAATTCATGTCATAGCTTGGTGTAAGATATACCTATACTATGCGTTATCTACCCACAATATATATTTCGAGTAGGATGTTTAATATCTCTAACTCCTTGCACGAGCCATTTTTTAAGCTAAATTCTTTCACATTTTTTGAATTTAAATGAAGAAAATAAACTAAAACATGACGGAAAAAGAAGCTTTTATTTTTTTCTAACTTTCTCTTGTATTGAGCATTATATAGAAAGTAAAATTTATTTTTAGAGGGAACAAGGAACAAATAAGAGACATGTTGACTATACTGCTTAGAAACCAGACTTAACCCCAGAAGGATTTCCTTATTAAACTGATCACAAAGAAATGATATTTGATAGGAACCTAAATTTAATAATATTTGGAAAAAAATAATCGACTTTTTTCAAAACGTAAGTACACCAATTCTGCTGGAATTTTACATTTTTTTTAAAAATTCGCCAAAAATTGACGATCCTATCAATTTGGGCAGCTGAAATTCTGTCAACGGGTATTTTAGGGCAGGCTCTTTCCAAAAATCCACATCTAAATCGAATACAGACCCCTGAATTAATTCTCCATATGCCTCTTTAGTTTCATTATTAATAAAAAATCGTCATCATTAAAATTTTTTAGATAATTTTATGTTTCAAGTAATTTCAACCCTCGTAGACCATACGATAAAAAAATGTATAATTTTCTGACGCTGGACCCAAGCCACATTGCCTATATCGTTATTTGAAGGGCCAAAAATTTTTTGAAAAAAAACTCATTTCTCGTATTTATTGATGATTTTTTCACACGAAATCAAAAGTGGAGGGGATGAAACTACCACATGCTAGGTACTTGTGTATCTATGTCCTACTGGTTCATGAAAAGCAATTTGCCTACCCTTTTGATTTAAGGGACTAAAAAAAATTAAAATTCATACCGGTCCGGATTTTTTAAAAAAATGTTTGCCCCTTCAAATGAAAAAGTAGGCAATCTGCCCAACAGCGGAAATGATCGGCTGAGCAAGCGCGCATAGGTACCAGAAGACGAAAAAAACCGGTCTGTGACAATTGTCACGGGGTATGGTATAGCAGGGTTAAATTCGAAGTTAGGCAGTAAATTATGGCAGAAAAATTTTATTTTTGACGAACCATCCAATTTACCATCGTATCAATATGCCACGTTTCAATTTTTTTTGAAACAGCGTGTGCATGCACCTTCAATTTTAATTCTTTGGTGCCCGGTGAAAAACTGACGGATGAAATTGAAAAATTTTCACCAAAGATCAATACTTAGCTGAAAGCTAAAAAAATATTTGCTAGAAGCTCTAACTGAAGTAAAAATTGCGCCAAAATGTAAAGGACTGAAAATTTGGTAAGATAGCGTGAAAATAATACGTATTAGTTCAAAAATCGAATCACCAGAAAAAGAAATGAAAAGAAATCGAAAATTTTTTCAAAAAAAGTGGAACTTTTTTCGCCGGAAATATCAAAATTTGATCATGCTGGAAGCGAAATTTTCCGATAGAAAACTATTTTGTGGAAAATTCGAGATACTTCCAGAAAGTGTGTAAGTTTTGAATAATATTTGGAAATTGACGTTCAAGGCTACATTTGACAAAAAATTGAAAAAAATTGATACATTTTTTTCAAAAAAAGAAAATCCAAGCAAATTATTTTTGATATTCCAAATTATGTACTTAAAATTTGGAAACAAATTTCATTTCTAACCGAAGGTAACTCTTCATTAATTTAAAAAAAGTAAAAATTTTCAATGAGAAAAAAAAATCATATTTTTGATACATTTTTCTATGCATTTAAATGAACTTCAGTGCGATCTTGAAATCTGAATTCCAAAAATTACGTATTAAATACTGATACGAATTTTCTTATGTAAATGTCTCAGTTTTCTCACAAAGTATTTTTCTGTCAGAAAATTTTGCTTACAGAGAGATCAAGTTTTGATATTTCCGGCGGAAAAGGTTCCACTTTTTTTGAAAAAATTTTCGATTTCTTTTGTTAGTGGTTCGATCTTTGAACAAATTACATATTATTTTCACATTATTCAATTAAATTTTCAGTCCTTCACATTTTGGCGAAATTTTCACTTCAGCTAGAGTTTCTATAGTTTCAGAAACGAAAATTTCAAAGATTTTTAAAAATTATTCTCCCCAAATAAATCAATTCACCCGAAGCAAATATTTTTTTGGCTTTCAACTGTTGGTCTTTGGTTTCATCAGTGTGAAAATTTTTCAATTTCATTCGCCAATTTTTCGCCGGGCACCAAAGGGTTAAAAATAGACCAAATATTTATATGGTTTGCATCGAAATCTCGCGAGTCGATATCTAGCTCACCAGACAACCGATATAATGATATGCAAACATGCATACAAAATATATCTATATTTTAGATATTTACATATTTGACGAAATAAAACAACGCATGCGAATAAATGGTTAAACGGAGAAAAGTACGAATTGTTGTTTAACATTCTCGCGAGATATATCTCCATTTTTCTTTTTGGTTTGTCGGTAAATGTGTCAACATGATTAAACAAACACATTTGTTGGCTTTTGAGGAATAAGAAGGAATATTCCTCAAGGTAGAAATAATACCTCGAAATATTTTACATATTAAAGGATACAAGGGGGGAAAAACTTGATAGACAAGTAAATTATTTTTTTTTAGGTATTCATAAGACGAAAATGGCGAAAATTCTGGCAACATGTACCACGTATAATATACTAATACCCGTACTATACCTATAACGTTATGCGGTAGACCCGAAATACGATACATGTAAATGGAAAGTTCTTTATTTTAAAGGCGGAAAAAATATTTGCGAATAAAATACAACGAACGTGACGTAATCGTCTTTATAAAACCACTTACGACCCTTCTAACAAATTTATTCGACAGGTACTTAAAATCTGCTACTTGAAACAATTCTTCAAGTGGCGAAGAAAAACGACTTTTTCGAAAACGTTTTGCGAATTTTTACGCGAGTAATTTTCATATCGGGCCAAGTTTTTCCCGAGTAAATATAATCATACGAAAAAGCTCGTCGGTGGGTTTATAACCAGGAGTAGGATATAAGTACCTTTTTGACGTGTAAATTTTACGCGGCAATTAAGTAATTTCTTGTTGCGGTTCGAGTCGAAAATGAGGCTTGTTATTCGTACAAATTTAAGCGTGTATCTTTTGCAAGTTTTATACCGGGGTTATGAAAACAGCTTAATTTAACTTTAGTAGTTACTTTAAAAGGTGAAGAAGGCTTTTATAAATTAATTTTTTCCAATGAGAAAAGCACTACGGTGTGGGGTTTTATAAGTTAGGGGAGAAATATTCGAGGATGTTTTGACTGCGAAAGTGGACTCGAAAGGAGGATTTTTTTTCGTAATTATTATTCATTTAAAGAGAGTTCATTTTTCGCACCGAAATGATAACGAGTGTATATTTTGAAAACAGGGGCGGGAATAGAAATGTACATTTCATTATTGCGTAATAGGAACAGTGGGTGCTTTGGAGTTTTTGTACGAAAATAAACTAAAATAAAATTATTGAAGGGGTTTAAAAAATAGAAATCTTTGAAAAGAAAAGGGGTGATATTTCACAATTTAACAGCTTCAAAAACCCATTCAAACACAATTTTTCAATTTAAAATCATTAATTTTTGGCGAATTAGCAAATTAGTTCGTCTATTTCGTAGGATCATTTTAAATGAAAAAGTGGCTGGGGGAACAGGGAGAAATGGAAAGTTTTCATCTGAACAAATTTTTATCAATTATTCCACCACACGAATGTTTCATAACTTCAAACGTTTGAATGATATTCAAAATCTTGATCAAACATGTAGGCATTTTATAATCAAATTGAGGGTATGAACTTCAAAAATTGAGCAAATTTTTATAATTATGATTGTTTTTACCCCTCAAATTTACAAGAACCATGGATACAAAAAGGACTCCCCTTTTTGCCTAATAAAATGGCTCGAATGTCCCAATTCTCAGATTTTTAATATTGATCATTTTGAAACATCTTTTGAAAATTTGAGCCCAAAATTTTTTCCAACGAAAACTGATGCATATTTAAAATTCTCAAGTTGATTATTCAAATTTTTTCATTTGAACAGCCTATTTTATAATTACCAATGTGGGAAAATTTGTTAAAATTTTTAACATGGATACGTTTTTTCCTCTCGGGTGGGGGGGGGGGGTTATTCCAAAATTTTTAAGACGCTATTTTGCGTCACGTCAAGACAGAAACTTGGAAATTTTTATATTTTTGAAATTAACTTAATGTCAGAAAGTCATCCAAAAGTCAAAAACTTATAGATTTTTTAATTTTCGAAATTAACTTATTGTCTATATTATCAAAAAGTCAGAAGCTTAAAATTGACTTGATTTTAGAAAGTCAGAATAACCAAAAAAATATCAAGAGCTGAAAAAATTTTAAAAACAAATTTTTATATTTTTTTGAAATTAACTTGATTTCAGAATTCAAGATGAGAGGAAAAAACATATCCATATTTTCAACATTTCCTTTCAAAGGAAACTTTACTCCATTTTTTTTACTTCATATAGTTCATAGGACAGAATTTTCAAAAAATTTCAACTTTGAGAAACCCTAGTTGGATGAAAACCACAAGATGGGAAAAGTTGCTGATTGGTACTTCAAGAAAGGTCAATTATGAATGATTTTAGTGGTTAAACTTTTTGCTGCGACCTTTCTATAAATACATATCTGGAGGTCGAAATAGAATATGAGTTCGGGATGGTATTTTCATAACTTTGAGAACCCCTGAAATGAGTTTGCCATTCAATCTCACAAATGTGATGATAGTTTTGGGAACAAATGAGAGGCCCCTCTAGATCTTATTCCTCAAAAATTTTATATCTTTTCACCTACATACCTACCTGTTTTTACATTTTTGAAACGATGCAGAATCAGACATCTGAAAATATTTTCATTCAAAATCCTTTAAATTTGAGCAATTATAAACTTATGATGTATCACGGTACAGAATATTAAATGACTCTAAGCAAACAATTGATTTTTTGTGGTCAATATTTAATATCTATTTTTCCTCACTAATGTAAGCTCAACGTCTCAAAATTGTGAATTTTTCGAAAAAAAATTTTGAAAGGTCCAAAATCAGTGTTAATTTTAAAACCACTTTAGAGAAAGTCACTTTTGAATTTACTATTTTGGAACCGAATAAAAAAGTAAGGATATGGACATGAGACGTCCGCTGACACCATTTTTTTCTCATAAATTCTTTTTAATTAAGGTGCAGTGGGGTAATTGCAAACCACTTTTTGATTAGTGCCACTTTGTCAGTTCACTGTGGCGACCCCATGGCACCAAACAATCCCAAATTTCTGTCACATGAACTTTAAGGGGTTCTCTGTTGGTGGAAAAAATTTTGTATTGTTTCATTCACACCTTTATGAGATAATGAAATTTTAAAATTTTGGAATTTTAAGTTTTGAGTTTACCCCGTCTGGGGTAAATGCGAAGTCGTACATTATCTCGGAGGGAGTTCATTTTTTTTCAATTCTGATTGAGAAATCGAAATCTACATAAAATTTACTATCTGTTTACATGTTCATATCCGTTTTTTGATCAAGTTTTGTCCGAGTTGGAGAATTCCAATACAAATCTCTTAACGTCTTTAATGCCCATAATAAATGTTCTTTGGTGGCCCAATATATTTTTTTTTGTAATTTCGGACCATATTTTATTTTTAAAAATTGAAAAAAAATTGGGGTAAATGCAAAATCATAAAAAAATTCGAATTTGCAATTGCCCCGACTACATGTTTTTTGGGGCAATTGCGAAATCGCATATTTAAGGCTTACGAGATAAAATTTAAAAAAAATCAATGGTCCTACCTTAAACTTACATGCCTTCTAATAATTAACACGCAGAAATCGATTCGGAAAACTATTTTTTAATTTGTTTTGGACCACATTAAAAAAAATGCCTACAATTTTACTTTGGAGCTATTTTGACACTTTTTGATAAAACCACTTCCAGAGAACACATGCGCCCACCAATTTTGTTCCTGTTGGGTGAAAATATAAGAAATAGAGGTACCTTGATGTACAAAAAGACCTTGTGGTCAAATATTATTTTTCTTGGCCTCCAGCAGCTGATTTTGCAACTACCCCAGTTTTGCAATTACCCCACTGCACCTTACCTAATTTTAATGATATTAATTCAAGAAAATTTGAGATCCCATGAAAAAAAAACGCGTTTTGGGGTATTTTGAGTTGATGATGGTTTTGGGTACTTTTGGTGATTGGAAAATGATTGAGAATGGTTTTAGACCCCCGGGAGGCTTGAATCGTCCTTGAAAACACAATTTTAAGAAAACGTTTCCATACAAAAAAATGGAAAAGTCAAACTTGAAACTTGGTTCCTTAGAAAAGCTATTTTTTCCCTTAACCTCATTTCCTTATTCCACATCACATATTTAATATCCGATGGACCAAAAATTCGTTTTGAATTCTCTAATTGAATTTCGAAAAAAAGTTGTTTTGAATTAATTTTTTTATTTTGAAATTTGAATTTTTATAAAAATTCAGAAAAAGAAATCAAGGAGCAGGTATTTTGAAATTTTGACCATTATTTTTTCACATGCAAATATTTTAAGTGAAAACTTGATATAATAATTTTTCACACCTGAAATATAGAATCCCTCTTAATATCAATCGAACTTTTCGTAAGGATTTTTTAAAAAAATAAATTCTAAAATGTTTCCAAAAATAAAGATTTTGACCATAACTTACAAACTAAAAATCAGAAAATTTCATTGTTTAAAAAAAATTTAAAAATTGCTTAGAAAACTTGAAATTTTTACTTTTTCTTTTTTAGATCATGTCACAACAATTTTTACTATAAACACTTACTAGGTATCAGACTAAACCTGTTTCTCAAAATTTTTTGTTTTGAAACAAGTTTTCATAATTATGACTTTTTGAAATTTTCCACCAGTAATAGTATCCTTTTAAAGTTTCTTCAATTTTAATATTACTTACTCATGAGAATTTTCATCACAAACTTCCATTTCCGTGTCGAAAAAAGTTCCAGTATAATTTTTTTTTTAATTTTTTTCTTTCAATCGTCGGTCGCCTTTTTAAACTAAAAATTCACACTCTTCCTTTTGACAGGCACATCTCTTATTTTACATTAAAACTTCAACACAGCCGCAAATAATCATAAACAATGAGAAATTCACGTCTCGTTGAAATATAATGATACCAAAATACGAAGAATAAAGTGCACAGCTTTAAACTAGCACATTTAATTTAACCAAACTGAATATCACCACCTAAACGGAATACGTTATGCCTTACCCCATCTGATCTCCGGCCACTCATATCGGTTAACCTTAAGATTACCCATAGGAAGCCAAAACATGGAAAATCAAGTGTTGCTAAATGAACAAAATTACACTTAAAAGCCTTCGCCCAGAATTCAACTCAATTCTACGCCTCCTACGGGCCAGATAAATAATAAACAAGCGTATTTCCAGAATATATCGTTATTACTATGCGTGAACCAGTGTAAATATTGAAATAGTAAATTAAACTTTGCCAAATGGAACTTCTACAGCAAATCATCGAGAACAAAAATATCGCTGGAAATGGCCTTCGTTCTCGTATGCCTAAAAGAAAAACTTTAAATTAACGGGGTTAAAAAAAAAGTAGCAGGAACAGTACACCACACCCATTCATTTAAACAATTTCAATACTTTAACCTATTTCAAAAGAAATTTAAAACTCGACCATGCGACCAAAAACATAAATACTTTCGTTTTTATAAAAAGCTTCTATAAATCAATTCTTTTGCGGGTTTGGCTCTCAGACCATATTAACTTTTTGTTTATTCGTTATTTAAAATTTATTTTTTAAAGATACCCGAACCATTTGTTGTAATTTAAAATAAGGCTGTTTTTCTTCGTCCTTTTTCCTCTCAAAGGGCACTTTTAAACTTTCATCGCGTGACAGTCTACTTTACACGATTTTTTTTTTGAAAAATACCCAAATAAAAATCACTACTCGAAAAAATTTTTTAGAAGAGTTTATAAGAGATTCGAGTCGTTTTTTCACCCCAAAACAAACATTGTTTTTATTCGGATGATAAAAAATATAGTAAAAAAGTAATTAGAGATTCCGGGTACGATTCGAATCGAAATGGGCGAAATTATTTCAAAAAATAGTCTCGTCGGCGAAACAAATATTCGTTAAAAAGTAAATACTACGTTGAGTAGAAAGTCACTGCAGCGAATGCGAAGATTGCTCATTATTATTTTTGTTAACCCCGAAGAAATATAGAAGCAGGACCATTATGTTTAACCTTTACAAAACCGTATTTTATATTCTTTTGCATTCGCAGAGGAAAGAGAAATTATTTACGACTGTCATTTGTTACCTAGGTTTTGTTTACGAGAGATAAACAATTAAAAAAAAAGAATCATTATTTCGAATCGTAAACCTTATGCACGTTTTTTTTTCCTCGCTCCTTCGAGCTTATTTTTTCCTCTCATTTGGTTAAAAACAGAAAAACACGAGCAGCAGGGGAGTTGTTATTTTTGCAATTGCTCGGCGAATAAATGGAGAAAAATGCTGTCGCGAAGCATGTAAATTGAAACGTTTACAATGCTAATAAACATACACGAACCATTACTCAGAATTACACAACGTTTGACACGACGTTTCAATAATCGAACGAAATTATGACCTTTTCTCATCCATCTTTTGATTAAATTATACGCTCGTAACGACGCTGCGGTAAATTTTTCGATTCGGTTCTCGCACATGGATGAGAATCTTATCATTAATCACCGCCGGCATTATACACAAGCAACTCAATCGCGTAAAAACTTCATATTTTGTAATCCTTACGCCCAAAACTGGTACGAAAATACGAATACGTATCACGTGCCAAAAGATTTATTAACAAAACCTCGGCAAATGCATTGCTTTTTATTAACCGGCCAAATACAAAGGGCAAATGCTCTTTTTATGGGCTAAAATTGTATCAGATTCTAGCCCTAATCTCGTAAATTTAATTGCAACCGAAAACTGGAAGAAAAAATCTATTTTACCGCTTTACTTTGCCTCGGCTCAACGGTTAGCACACGTTAAATGATCAACGTTAATGAATACGAGGGTCGCCGACAGAAGCTAGCTAATTTTTTATGCTTTCTGAACATCATTACACAGACGAAGCACGTTTTTCTACGACAACAAAACAAAAATACCCCATATTTTGAAAAAAATTAAGGCTTCGGTGACTTGTGCTGCTGAGCGAACTAGCAGAATACGAATATCAGCCAACGAAAGTGGAAAAGTACATCGTTGGGTGGCGTTTCACTTCGCATTTGTATGTAGTCTTTTAACTCTTCCGAGAGCTGAATTAAATTTACAAAAATATAGTATGTGAGTGGAAAAAACGATCGTGCCAGTGAGGTAGGTTAAAGTTGTTTTTAACGCTGTGCTTTTATTTTTTCCCTTAGAAAATTAAGGTTCGTTATCAAACATAACAATAAATTTTTCCTTTTGCTTATGTGCCCGCAACTTCTTTGCGGATGTAATCTACTTATTTGTCTCACCTATGGAAAAAAACCGAGCACAATAGTAAATTTTTCTTCAACTTCAATTTGTTTTAGTTTCGAGACTTGTGGGTACGGTGACAATGACCCAAACGATACCGGTGTAGGAAAGTTTGACAATACGAGGATTTAAGGGGCAATGATATTCAATCACTTAATGTAATTTCTCGTGCATTACAAATAACTTGAAACAAATTTGAATCTGATGTATTTTACAAACTGTGGAAAAAGTTTTGCAAAATAGCTGATGTCAGTTATATCCGTGTTCCGATAAAATTTGTGATTGAGGGGGAGAGGGGGGGGGGGGAGTTGTCCGAAACTTTTTCCAGGATATCTAAATCTATACTGAATTCTTCATTTATTTTCACGTTTATAAATTTTCCACCAAAAGATTTTCTAACAAATGGAAAAATACCAAAAGATTTTCTAACAAATGGAAAAATACTTTGCGAACCAGATCTGATTTTGAAAAATAGGGTTTCTCATTTTGAATGAAGATCTTGAATGTGATGTTTGATGACCAAAATTGAAAATAAGTAATCAAATTATTAAAAAAGTGCTCTCTCAATTTGAATCAGTCAAAAATTCCTAAATTGACTGATGAAATAGAAAAAATCAAGTCACTGATAATCAGTCAAATTCTACTGATTCCCCAGTTAATCAGAATCATTTTACTGCCAATCAGTGAAAAATTACTGATTAAAATTAGTGAATTTTGATTGTTGAATCAGTGAAAATTAGTTAACTGATTGAAATCAGTAAAAATTTACTGATTGAAATCAGTGAATTTTCATTATTGAATCAGTAAAAAAATTCACTGATTGAATCAGAAATTAATTTCCGAATGAATCAGTGAAAATGTATTTTTACTGATTCAGTAGTGAAAATTCACTGATTGAATCAGTATTTTTTTTTACTGATTCTTACAGTGACTTGATTTTATCGATTTTAATCAGTCAATTTTGACTGATTCAAATGAAGAGAGTGGCCTACTCTCTCATTATTTCGAATCTGTGAAAAGTCATTGAAAAAAGGTCAGGATCTCAGCACAAGGAAAAATCAGTAAATTTTTCTTTGATTTTGAGTGAATTTTTGCAGCTTTTTAAAGAAGTTCGTTCAGTTTTTGAAGAATTTTACCGATTATTTAGGTAATTTTCACTGATTTTAAGGAATTTTTCTCCTCGTTTGCTTCACCAAGAAATTTATTACTAAGCTGAAATTTTAACTGTTTTCAAGTGATTTTCGATAATTTTCACCGAGCTGAAATGTAAGAGTTCCTATTGAGAATGAGATGCTTAAAAAATTACAAAAAGTATGGTGATTTACAATTTTCAATAGTTTTTTTTTCCTCAAAAACCCCCGAATTTTGAGAAACCTAAATTGAAGCCACTAAAAGATTACTTTTATTATTCATTAGGAATTTAGAGGATTGAATGTTTCCTATTCCAGAGAGAAACTCTCATCAATAAATCTTGAAAAAATTATCTGAATCTGTAAAAAAAAATCATCAAAATCCGGGAAAAAATCAACAAAATCAATTCACTGATAGAATTCCATTCGATTTTTCAGGTTGAATTCTAAAAATTTTCCAATAAATGAATTTTTTATGATGGTTTTACACCATGATAACCTTACATCATTCAGGAATTACCTGAATTCTAAAATTCCCTCAAAAAGTATACAAAAAAATCATTTTTTAGTACTTCATCGTGACTGGAAAAAGTTTTGAACCAAACATCTTGAAGAAACGTTCTTCACCTTGAATTCAATTTCAACTAAATTGAACAAATTTACAATTTTATTTTCCCCTTTTATTCAAAAAAATTCAATTTTCAAGTTTTGAGTCATTTTTTTGTACCTATAAAGAATTATTCAAAAAAATTCAATTTTCAAGTTTTGAGTCAATTTTTTTTGTACCTATAAAGAACTTTTCCATCCATCAGAAAAATATTTGTATTCAAGAGAAATTCGACAGAATCCGCACTGATTTTTTGATCGGGGGGGGGGGGGAGGGAGGGAATCTAAAATAATTGAACTAAAAGTCTAAAACTGGAAAAAATTCATGCGAGAATGGCCTGTTTCGAGAAGAAAGCGACAAGTAAATTGTTTCAATCATTATTTTTAGACGTAATGCAATCTTATTTGGAGAAGAATACAAAATTTTCAGCACCTCCATTCGTAAAGACTAAAAAATGATGAAATGAAGACACTCAGATCAGCGAAACTGCAACCCATCCCCTCTTTCCTCTTCCTAAAAAAAAGATCATCCAAACTACATATCTACCTCGGTCAAAAGATTAAAAATACAAGCAGGATACACATAAAATCCATAGTTGGTATCTAGTTAATTTTCAGGGTTCTTAGAAACGTCAAAAACATATATCTTGTAACAACTTCGTCCTTGAACTAAAACTTTCACATACATTCACCACTTTCATAACCATTGGATTTCTTTCGAATCGAAACTTAAATCCCATTTTAAATTTTAATTGAAAGTGGTTCCTTTGTTTGGAAAAAGCTGAACTGGCTCCAGTCCAAAAATCTGAGTTTTTTCCCTTCCTGAAAATAGTCAACATTTTCCTTTTTCTTACTGAATCAAAGCATATCAAAAAATTAACTCAGCTTATGATTCAAAATTATTTTAAATTGAAATTTCAGCTAAACATTTTAGAAAAATTTTTTCATCACTTTTTTTCAAAATTAACCTCGATTTTATTTTAACCATGCAATGAAGCAAGACAATTTTTTCAATTTTAGGTAATTTTTTTCAAGTTTACAAACCGATTGTTTGACGATATGCACGAATAAAATCAAAAATTTCGCAAAACTTCAATTATTTTGACAATTTTTAATTCAAAAAATTTCGATTTTTGATTTAAAAAAACTTCATTATATTTCTCAACTTTATTAACAATTTGTTGATTTTTCCACTTTTTTGTGTGGTTTTTTTTTCACGTTTCATCCCAAGTTGATGATCGTTCTTGACGCCATTTAAAGTACGTTTGAAATATGCAAGTACCCAGCAAGGTTTTAAGGCACCCAATATTTTGCGGGCCCTTCACAACTACAACCCCAGACCAATTTTTCGAAAAATAATCTTAGTGAAAATGTTCCACTAGTGTGACCTCTCTCTCATCGGTTTTATCTATTATATAATTTGAATTTTCTAAAAAAAATTTACTCGATCAAGTTCCGAATGAACTGAAATAACTGAATATTAAAGTAGAAATTTTAATTCTTGGACAAACAGTTCAAACTGTCATCAAAATAAATTTAACATTTTGTACATTGAAAATGTTCGAAATTAGACTATTCTCAAACCAAAATTAAATTTGTTCTGAATCAGAATAAAAATATCACCATAAAAATGCAACGCACGTTATTTCCCTAAACCTCCTTCCTCAATTGTATACTTCAATCTTCCCTCCCTTTAAACTTAAACTGTATCTACAAAATAATCCCAAGGAAACGACATCCAGTTCAAATGTCAAAGGAATCATACAAAGAAATTAAAAACCCCTCGGGGTAATACAAAATCTCAGCCAGCAAATATTGCTCATATTTACTCAAATCTGTAATTTTTCATCCCTTCTATTTCATTTTTTTTTTATTTCCATTCGTCGCAACTAAAATATAATTACAAACTTGCGAAATACTCGTGCGATACAGTCGCTGCCATAAATCCATCGACATATTTCCATTGTTGACGGAGACCAGAACCCCCTTGGTATAAAAACACGTTGCAATTCGGTAGCGTAAAAAATTATACGGCATTAACGAGCGATATTTTTGTTTTAATTTCAAAACTTTAGTCGTATTCTTTTCACGTTCATTCCACGGTAATAAAACCCATTAAATATGTTGACTGAATTTTCGCTCCGTTGCAACCAGATCGATGATTTTTTTTACACGTGAAGTTAAATTTTTTTCAAAACTTTTTATCCTCGAAACTCGAATTGTATAACTAACGCGATGGCTCTGCTTCGAATAATGATCGTGATTTCATCTCGCATTTTCATACATTTTCTCGTTCAAATCTCCCGAAATAAAAACCGAAAAATAAAATTTACAAACAATAAAAATAAATCATTTCGGCACATTTTAAGCAGGAAATTCATCCAGCAGCGGTATACAAAGGGAACATCAAATTTACCAAATTATCGCACCTTTTCTCAATAGGTATACATTTCGATACAACAAACAGCTCGAAAAATAAGTATTTTACCAAATATACTCACCTAATACCTACGAGATATCTATAAAGCAAACATATTATTATCGCTTGCGAAAACAAAACAACTCGAGGGAAAACCCTTTTTCAAAGGCGAACGTAAATCAATAAGATAACAAATTTTTAAAGGCTTAAAAATCTACGTAGCTTAAGGTTAATAGCGCATTTTCAAACAAACAAGACGAGAAAAAAAAACTCCAGCCTTTATTCCCTTTCTTATGACATTTATGAGGTAAGTTAGAGGATAAAGGGAATATAGAAGGAGAAACTCGGCAATAACTTCTTCGATAGAAAATTCTTTCCGATCGCTGAAGCGGCAAATAATCGGCGAAAAATAAAACAACTTTGAAGTTGAGCTAACTGCTAGAAAATGGAGAAGTCTAAAAATAAAAATGAGAAAAAAATCCTATATCGCGAACATTAGGTATCTATATAATAGCGATAGATTTTTAGACAAATTTTCAACGTCAAAATAAAGGAGAATTTAATCCGTTATAAGTGGTTGTGTTTTTTTCCTTTCAACGTAAAGATACACGATATCGATGATGAAAAGTATTCATTTTCCGGGAATATAGCTGCGGTAATTATTATGACGGTTTCGCCCGAGTTAATGACCTCGAGCACCGTGAAGGGTGCTAATTGCTCAATTTGAGACTCGAAATGGAGCTTTAATTAACTGTCGTGAGATTCCATCGGAATCGAGAGATGGAAAATGAACAGAAACCACGTACAAAGGAAACGAAGGGAGGAACCGGACGAACTCGCGTCAAAAATATACATGCAACTGAATTCGTTTTTAGAAGAGAAAAGAAAAATTAAAAGGTTGGAATATTTTTTCAGTAGTTCATTGGACTATTCGTGTTCCTGGTTCAATAAACCCAGATAAAAATGATACAGGTCCCATAAGTACGAGTATCATCGAACTTTTCCATTCAAAAGAATAGAAGACTCGCGAAACACCTTTAAAATACCGCGTATGCAAAAATATTAACATCCTCGATCAATACCGCCGTAAAAACAGTTATCTATGCAACTCACGACTTCGACGTCTAAAAAATTGCATACTTTACGCCTACGACGCCCTGAAATATGCAAAATACCGAGTACAAAACCCCGCCTACGAATTTTCTCCTCAAATACAACCTAAATCCCGGTAATTTTACAACTCGGGGCAATTTTTTCCATACACATCTCAGATATTGATAACATCTTGCATTATTCACATGGAAATAAAAATGTTGACTTAAGGTTGGCCACGAATCCGCATATTACGCGGCTTCATCACGTTTGCAAATTACGCATAATCGAATTATAAATTTTAAATGACCCGAGAGAATTGGTAGGGAAAAAAATGTGCCCATATCAGCGCCGTCCGGCATAAAGCTTTCACAAGCTATTCATTGATAACGAATACCACAATAGAAAGTCAAATATACATTGAAAAGTTGGCTCGGTGTTTCGTAATAAATCAACCATAACGATAGAGTTAATATTTGATAACTACGTAATTACCAAAGCCTCCGATAAAACCAACCGAAATATAATTTTTCCATTGTAAAAATTTTCCCATCGTTCATATTTGTCTTATTCGAAGAGAAAAAGTTGCACAAAAATAAGAAAAAAAAGTTGAGAAAGTTTTTCTGTGTAAAAGATTGCAAACATTTCGAGCTCTAAAGTGCAAAACGATTTCATCAAAAATAAGTTACGTAAAATTTAAAGTAGAAAAAAACGGCATTAAATTTTTTAAAACATCGCCACAATACTTTTAAATTTAAATAACTCGAAGAATACAATAAAAATGAACCCGTCTTAATAAAAAAAAAAAAAAAAAGGAAAGAAAAAAGTTACACTTAAGTAGCAATTGTCACGTTTCATCGAGCGAGTTATTGTGTACTTTGAATACAAACTTTACATCAGATTCCGGCAGAAGACCTTTTCAACGTCGAAAATTTTTTTCAATACGAATCTGAAATCTTGATTTAAAAGATACCGGTGCCTATATAAGTTTTTCGTAGTTTTTCTGTTCCTCTATCAAAGTCTTCATAATACTTGACGCTTCAAGATAGATTACTTCAATTTAACACTTCAACGTGGCTGGCAAAAGTGCAACATTTTCAACTTCGGTTTTATTATAGGTACTATAAAAGTTTGAATTTTTATATCGGTAACTTTGGTGAGATATCTGAACCATCAATAAGAAAGCCTCTATACACGTACCTAACAAATATGGCCATAAAGAAACCCTCGAACTGAAATACTACTCGAATTCAACTTTGCCAAAAACAAGGTGTTTAATAAAGTGAAAAAAGAAAGAAATATGACTTTGGGATGACCTTTATTTTTTTGTGTGTTTTGCAGCTGTAGATACGAAATTTTTCATGATAGCATTTTTTGCAATGCAGATTACGAAAAAAGAGAAAAACAAAGTTGTACGATAAAAAAGAACGTGGTTTTCAAAGGATTTTTCAAAAATCGAGATGTAATAGAGAAGCAGAAAATGAGGGAGTTTTCAAGAAAAGGATCAACATTGTCCAAAAATTTTGAAAACCAAAGAACCAATCTCTCGTCCAAATGCTCGAAATTGAATGATAAAAAAACCATTCGATAGGGCATGACGAGAGGATTCCAAAAATGTATTACTTCTTACATTTTGAGCCATTTTTGGCCGAATTATGGGCGTATTTCTTCATCAACTCTCCACGTAGCAAAAAAGCTATCTCTCGTCCAAATGCTCGAAATTGAATGATAAAAAAACCATTCGATAGTGCATGACGAGAGGATTCCAAAGATGTATTAGTTTTTGCATTTTGAGCCATTTTTGGCCGAATTATGGGCGTATTTCTTCATCAACTCTCCACGTAGCAATAAAAATTCTGATTGGCTCATTCCATGTCAACTCACCCACTTTTTGAAGTTAGGTCCACCGATTTTGCTCAAATTTTTTTTACGAGTTCCCTTCGATAATATAATGAACGAATCACCATTATTTTGATCCTAACTGCTCAGAGGGTGGGGGGTGGTCCTTGTAATTTTCGTATTATCCGGATTTTTTGTGAAACGGCTCAACTTTGAAGGCGTATAGTTCGAAGTGGGTTTGGCGTAGAACAGATTTGTTTACGCAGTTTTGTAGAGAATTGAAAGGAGATTCGAATTTGATAATCACATTTCGAAAAGTTCAAAGTTGAACTTTTGAAATGAAAGTTCAACTTTCGTGATGAATACATACAATATACGCAGGCCCCCATTTAAAGATCTGAAAAAAATTATGAGTAGTACTTTTTATGCTCTTTTCAACCCACGAATTTTCAAAATGGGATCTCAAGACCCCTGGGGGTACCGGGGTCCCCAATTTTGACCAAAATTCAAAAAAATGTAAAAACTCAAGAAACATGTCGATTTCTACTGATTCGAAGGCGCTGAGTTCGAATATGTATTCAGTTTTTTCATCCGAGCCCTCTGAGCCCCCCTATTGACCCCCCCGAACAGGATCAAAATTCAAAAAAATGGAAAATTACGTGTGACCAGTCGTTTGTCAGGTTTTTGGGGTCGCTGATTTCGAATATGTGGTTATTTTTGCGATTAGACCCTTTGAGGCTCCAGCCCCCTCCCCAATTTGAGAAAAGCATGTAGGAAGTGAAAATATCGTTAGTGGAATCGATTTCTGCTGATTCGAAGGCGCTGAGTTCGAATATGTATTCAGTTTTTTCGTCCAACCCTTCTGGAACCCCTATCAGCCCTCTTTTACATTTTTTTTTCAACTTTTCACCCCATCGTGGGACTGATAGGGGTTCCAGAGGGGGTCGGATGAAAAAACTGAATACATAATCGAACTCAGCGCCTTCGAATCAGTAGAAATCGACAGGATTCTTGAGTTTTTACTTTTTTTTGAATTTTGGTCAAAATTGGGGACCTCGGTACCCCCCAGGGGTCTTAAGATTCCATTTTGAAAATGGTTACATACCCCTAGAAAAATAGAAATTTTGGGAAATTTGTTCAAAATTGAAAAAAAAAAAATGAAAATAATGTACGATTCTCTAAATCGTTTGATCAAAACAGAAAATTATTGAAAATGTGTGAACTTTCGCAACCAGTTGACACCTTGAAACTATTTTTTTTTTCAAGTTTCACTGAACATTTTTAACTACCAAAATAGTACATTAAAAATTTTGGAAGCCATTTTCAACTATCAGCCAATAATGACTTTTGTACAAACTTGGATGACTTGTTAGACACCCTGCTTAGATGTCATTAAACTCGAACAAAGTTATCGTTAAATCTCTTTCATTCTGAAAAAAATTAAGCTGGGTACGGTTTTTTTTGGTAATACATATGAGAAAGTTTGTAATACTCGAAGAGACCTTTGTAAATTTGATTTAGTTGAAAAGCACGTAATAGATGAAAAAAACCCTCGACATTCTCGGTTTCCAGTAAAATTATCTTCCTCTTTTCGAACTTACACTTTGGAAATACTAGAAGAATTATTATACTTTATTAAAGAATACGTAAATTGAATTAATTTAGGATTGCATGCGAAAAAAAAAAGAAAGAGGAGAAATCTAGAACAAAGATAAATATAATGTTTTGCATAAATTTACTTGGAACCACTATTAATAAAACTTTGTTATAAGTTTTTAACGATGAAACAAAAAATGTACCGTCGTCGTGGTGGCACAAAAGGCTGCACTATATTTCGCACAAGGAGTAAGTTACAAAAAAATAAAAAATAGTGAAATTTCTAGCGTTACTTTTTAGAAGCTGGTTTTTTAAAATAGGTCGTTAGTTAGCGATTACATCCGTTTTTACTCAAAATAGAAACAAAAACATGGTCCGACTAAACCGCGTAGTTTTAACGACAGCGGAGGATACACGCATAATTTCCAAAGGCCATTAGTGGTAAAAAGAATTTTTTCCGAGGAAAAATCCGCCCTTTCTGCGAATTGACTTTAATCCTTTCAAACTGAACTGAACATTCTTAATACCATACTCTTTATTTAGATGCGCTCGGCGGGTTTTCTTTCTAAAGTACTATTTTTTAACCAGCGGGGTCCCTTTTTTTTCTCACTTCGGCATCGGTAACGAATTTTTTATCACATCGTCTCGTCTGCATGTACAGTATCTCGTCTCGAAAGTATACGCATACGATTTAAGACGTGCAAAAAAACCGACACTATGGTATGATGCGTCGTAATTTCCCGAGCCTTTTTTCCCTTCTCGTAGAGAAGAATTGGTATTTTTTTTGCTTCGTTCGAACGAAGAAGGAAAGTTTTCATGAAAGAGCTTTCGAAGAAACCATTGCTCGATTTCGAGCTCTCTTCTGTAGATAAAAGGCGACATACGTATGCAATATGAGCTTCGATAAATTATAATGCATTTGTATGTATATTTTTTTATTTGTACGAGTATAAAATGTATGGTACCGTTTATAAAGACGACTTTGATATTTTTCCATGCAATATATTTTTTATTCCTTTAAGCCTTCTTTCGAGAAACGTAAAATGTCTCGAATTTTATTTATACAAATTCCAAAATCTTAAACAGAACGTTCACCTTTTGAAAAGGAAGGAAAAAATCACGACGTAAGATAAAGTTTGCAAGAATAGGTGTCATTGTACTGAATTCTGGAGGAAAAAAATACATAACTTGTCATTTATGCTTTCTAGAAAATGTCATAAATGTACGTAGTTGCCTCTTAGGAGTTGAACATAGTGTCAAAGTTAAACTATAATATTGGAAACATGTTGGAATTGCGAGTATACAATGAGTACAATGTATACGAACGGTGAACATGAAAACCAATTCTATATTTTCCGTTGATTACCGAAATTCTTCGAGTCAAGTTGTTGATGCTGGCGTGGTAGCGAGAACAAGCTCTAAGTTACGGGTAACCCTGTTCCCTTTCCTCGCCCTAGGTTACTTTCCAAGTATCATTTTTATTCGGCTAAAATTTCAGAATTACAGTCAACTTATGACGACATTTGTTTCGCGAAATGGAACGAAGCTACCTACGTATTGCCAAGTTGTTTTGAGCTTGAAAATATTTCGGTTATGGTTCGGATTTGTCTTGCTGAATTTGGTAAAATTGAGACACGAGTGTTTGGTATTTTAAATTCTTGTTTTTGAAAAAAAAAATATGGTTTGGCTGGAGGAGATGGATTGGAAAAGTTCAATAATAGAAGTCACTTGTATACGTAGGAAAATTATTATGCTGAGGTAGTTTTCTTTTCATTCATCCTTGGTAAATTTTTTTCCATGACACGCAGCACTTTCAAATTGCTAAAGAAGAATTTCGATACATTTTGTGGTTAGAGCCTTTGCATTTGAGAATTTTTTCATTTTTCAATTTTTTTCACGACACTGCAAAAAATATTACTTATTTTATAAGTAAAAAATTTGAATTCTTTAAAATTTCAGATTCCATGGTACCTACTGAACAGTTAAAAATTGGCATCGTCGAGTAACAAAAATTTCCCAAATTTTTCGTCAATTCTAGCGTAGGTACCTTAAAAAGATATTTTTGAATTTCTAAATTTTTTAAAAGGCTTTCACTCGTTATTTGCGTTTAAATTATTTACCATAGAAGCGATTTGAAAATACATACTTACATATTTTAACCAAATTATTAATTTTTAGTGCATTTCTGTACATAGGAAGCTGAATTTTTGAGCTTTAAAGTTCACATTTGTGACTTTTCTCTCTGAAATGATCACTGACGTTGGAGCTGGCCAATCGACTAGAAATTTTCAATTATTTGAATAAAATAAGTATCATTGAAGAAAAATTGATTAAATTTTGAAGTCGATTCATGCCTTGAAAGTTGAGATTTTCGAGTTCAAAATTTATTTCTGTTCTTGAAAATATGTATTTCGCGCGAGCGGCGCTTTGTAGCGAAAAACGGAGACTAAAAGAATAGTTGGGATGGATGCAAAAAAAGAAAATTGTTCTGAAAAATTCACAATGTAGGAGAAACATGAATTTAAAGTTTGAATTCTTGTGATTGGTAACTTATAGTTTTTAAAATTTTCATTTCTTAAAAAATATTGAAAAATTTTACTAGTAGGTAATAACGTTTTATATTACGCCAAATTAAAAAATTCCCTGTATCCCTCTTTAAAGCTGAATTTTGCTCATCTAACAATTTTCTATTTTTCCAACTAAAAAGCAAAATTTCGAATATTGAAACTTCTCCAGCATTCTCTTTCAAGGAAGAATAAAATCTTATTGATCGAAATTTCTTCTTAACGATAAAAATGTTTCAAGCACTTCACTTTCAGAGCAGAACTAAAGAAAAAATTCTCAAAAATGGCTCAAGTATGAAAACCGTATTTCAGAAAAATTGGTTTCGGAGAAATTCTTACCTGCCCAAGTGCCCAGGTACCTTCTCAACCTAATATACCGTTTGAAATTTCTCCTGTATCCCTCGAGATCAAAATTTTTTGGTACTCGATTCAAGATTACTTTTGTGACTCCTTTTACAACAGAATTTTCATAAAAGTGATCTACCAACTTTTTGAACCTCTTCTCTCACAAAGTTGAATTTTGGAATTTTAAAACATGTATGTAGTATGTACTTAATACATTAAAATTTTACAAAAAATCTTGATGATTAAAATCAGCACCACATTATGGTCTATTCATGTTCCAAAAAAGTTTTACATTTTTGAAACTCTTGAAACTCTTTACCAGCTCGACGCTGTATAAAAAATTGATCAATAAATTGACACATTTTCATTTTGAAAAAACCTTTTCAATTTTTAAACTTTACGTACCACTGCCCACAAGAAATCTTGATTTTCAAAATCAATATATTTTTCGTCCAAAAAAATAATTTATTTTCAAAATTCTCAAAAAATATCATCGAATTGCCAATACATTGGCACATTAACGGTAAGAAAAGTATACTGATCATTTCACAGTAAGTATGAAAAAACCATTTTCGATTTTTGGAGTTTCCATAAGGGTGTTGAATATTGTCAAAAATCTAGTAAATGATATCCCTCCACCATTGAAAAATTTTCAATGGAATTTCACAGTTGAAAAGATCAAAAATTATTCCAAAGAAGAAACTTCAATCTTCTAATTTTTTGGTCAATTAGTTTGAATGATAGCTGCGATAATTACAAAAAAGAAAAATTGGATCAAAATAACTTACTCATTCAATTGACCAATCCTTAAGGTAGAAAAATCAGTACTCACCTGAAACAAATAAACAAAATAATATTCCATTAGGTATTTTATGATTAAACTTGAAATTATTCTGAAAATTCAGAAAACAAAATGTGGCAAATCAGACATTTTAAAAATAAATAATACAGAGCACCAGCATCATAACTTTCACATTCAGTCTCCAAACAGAGACGATTGGGCTAAAAAAAATGTGAGGGGTTTGAGAGGGGAGAGGCAGGGGATTGAATGAGACTAAAATTGAAAAGAAAAAAAATCCGACCAGTTACAATGAAATCAAAAAAAATTGTGTTTTTTTCAAACGAAGTCAAAGTCCTTTTTTTTGATTTTTTTTTTTTAAAAAAAAGCTATATTGATAGGAATACAGAATCATACGATCATACGAGATGAAGAAAATACATACCGCTTCGAATATCTCGAAGAATAAACACGAGACTCAAAATAAATAAATGTATTCAACAGGTCACTGAACGTAAAATCAAACAAGGAAAGCAAGAATATACGTAGCTAACGGAACACGTAGTACAAGTGAGATGGCTGCGCCGCTCTCGCACCGCTCTACGGTCTCGTTTTGGTACGCTGCAGTGTTGCCACGCAGTGTCGCACAACCAGGAAACCTTAACTAAAAGTACTAACTTAACACTCCCTCCTTATTTTTCTCGATACAAAATTTTCTTCTAATAAAACAAAACAATCTTCTATTGCGTTCGATCTAATATACATTTGGAAATCTTAAATTTAGTATTCATTTAAATTTGTTGATGATATGTTTCTGGAATAGAGCAATTTCTTCATGTACGGATACCTTCTTTTAATCTTCAAAATAAAGTGCATTTTTCTTCTTCTTTGTGTGCGTGTTTTCATTCCAAAATTTTCACTTCTATCTTCTTCTTCATTTGTTTGAGTATTAACGATCTAAGTTGTGTATGATTTGATGTTGTTCTAAGAAAATTTGATCTTCTTTTGCAGATATTTTGCATTCAAATTTTTGAGGTGTAATTCTAATTGACATATCTTGCATCGATCTACTTACATATAATTACTTACGTTCTTTATTTGAGATTATTTTCTGTCTTCTTTTGTAGCTGATTGTAGCTGGAATCATTCAATTTATACTGCAAGTGCGATCTAATGTAATATAATGGTGATTTATTTTCCATACATCATAGTTTGATTCATGTAATTAATAAAAAACGAAACGAAATTTATTTCTTTTCATGCAAACGTAAAAAAAACTTCTTAGATACTGAATGGACGATCCTAACTTAACGGTAACGTCGTAAATATTCTGGGTTTACTTATTATCTAAATTTAACTTCAAAATTTTCAGGAACTCAAAAAAAAAACTTAAACTTATACGATCTAAATTAACAGTCTTCTAAATTAAAAAAAATCACTTCAATTCTTCTTAATAAAATTTGCATTGGAATTTACTTCTGAGAAATAACATAAGGATATTTTAATATTTAATTTATCGATCTAATTTTCATTCTATGTTTACGTTTTCGTGTATGATAAGATGGTCCTGCTCGGTATCGTCATCTTCGAACCCATCGTCTCTGTCTTGGTTCTGTCTTGCACGATTTTCTCTTATTCTTCGTTCTTTTCGTTTAAGTCGTCGTTTTCTTTGGTTTTCTCTTTGAATTTCGTGGGTGGTTTTACGTTCTAATAACGCTCTATTGTAAATGCGGGTTACTTCGGTCGATAGATTAATATGTAAACGATCTGCTGTGTACAAAAGCTCGTGCAGGGCTTCACACACGATCTCAATGTCTCTGTGAGCTAAACAGATGTAACAAAACATAATCTTGAGTAAAAGCATATTTTGTGAGAGAAAAATAATCAATCTAGGTTTCCTGAGCTAAGCATCTAATTTAACGTTCTAAATTTTAATCTACAATCTACTGTGCTTTTAACATATTCATGCAATTTTACTGTTTTAATTTTAATATCTTTTAGATTTTAAGAGATATACATGATATTAGTAATTAGCGTTTTTACTCCCTCCGATCTAAACATCGTTTTAACTCCCTCCGATCTAAACATCGTTTTATAATTCTAGTCGATTTTGTAGTTGTAAGATTTTTCATTCTAGTCATTCGATGTAATTTACTGTGATATTAGTATCTATATATTTATACAATTTGTATAGTCTAAATCTTTTGTATCTAAAAAATTTTCTAATTATTCTAATAAATTTTAATATTTTATTTGGTAATCTAATTTCATTGTGTACTTATTCTTCTACTGGTTCACGGATTATTATATTGAACAGTTTATTTAACATACCTTGACTTTCGTTATAAGTTTGATCTAAATTAAAGTGCTGTAACACATCGGTCAAATACTCGTCTACTTCGATCCCATCATCTTCTTCGATTTCGGTCTCTTTTTGCTCGAGTGCGTCTCGAATTTGATTTGACGCCGTTCTAATTACATCGTCGACGTAGCGAGGTAATACGCTATTAAACGGTCTATACTCGAAGCTTGGGCATGGATTCTCCAAAGCTTCTTTCGCCCAATCTTCAGGTTCAGCGACATCGTCTTGTTTTTCCGCTGTATTTTTATTTTCGCGTAAATCGATCTCTTCAAGCGGTGTAGCTTTCCAATTTTTATCAAAATTCTTGGCGAATTCATCGTCGGTGGTGTTATTTTTCGTCGATTCTTCCGGTTCGGTATTTCTAATCTTCGTCCGATCTAATTGCAATTTCTTATTATTCAAAGGTATTTTCCTGTACCGATCGCTAGTTTTCCTTTTATTCGATTCGGTCTTATCGCCTTCTTTGCTCTGTTTTCTTGTCGATCTATCATCGTCGGTTGTTTCGCCGTCTAAAATATCTTTTATGAAATCGTCGTTTTGAAAATCATCGTCATCGTTATTGTCGTCGTCATTTGATCGTTGTGTATCTTCTAAATTTAGCGGTCTAATCATCACTGGCGCGAACTCAGGCGGTCGTTGTCCCGGCGGGATTGGTACAATAGTATTCGATCTTATATGCCATGCTAGTTGACACGATCTAATTGCTTTATTGACAGTTTTTATCGAAATCATCTGCCCTGGTGGCAGCGGTTCGGGAAGGGCTTCGTTTATATTTATATAGCTTTCGTCGTACGTTCTTCTGTCTACTGGTATTTCGACGTCTTCGATCTTATTTTCACTGACTTCTACTGGTCTTTCATCTGCAAAAACGACTCGTCGATCTAAATTTTCCAGGTTTATCGGTTCATAATTCTGCGGATACTCGCCGATAATATGCTGGTACTCGTCTGCCGCCCGCGTTCTATCTTCGTTCGCTGAATTCAGGATCTTTCTAGCTTCTACAAATTTCTCATGGCATGTGATATAATTTTTGTTCGCAGTTGTGTATTTCACTTTAGCTGCGGCCTTTTGATTTTCGATTCGTCGGCGTTCACGATCCATTTTTTGCAATTCTGCCTGTATTATTTCATTTTGCTTTCTAAGCCATTCGTATCTTTGTTCTTCGTTTTCCGGTGCGGGTTCTAATTCTAATTTTTGGCTTTGTTCTACATTTGTTGCCGCTTTCGTCGGAGTCGTCGATCTACTATTTTGAGTTTTTGTAATTTGACTGTACGTAGGCTGCGGCGTCGTATCTCGTCGTTCGGGCGTCGGTCGATTTGTTTGTACATTCGGTCTATTCGCTAGTTCATTAAATCGTCGGTTAGCGTCGTCTCGGAGATTTCGCATCGCGTCTTCATGGCTTATATTTTCAAGCGGTCTATTCAAAGCGATCTCAATATTTGCTCTGTCTATATTGTTAAAAATAATAACAGATTACATAGTATTAATTACATTTCATCTTAGTTTAATTTAATACATGCCAAATCGATCTACGGAAAGCAGTTTACTACTCATGCAATCAATCATCTAAATTTATCATGCTATTCTAAGCTTTCTACAACTTCTAGTCAAAATTTAATTTATTTTTAATGTCATGCTTTGATCTCTTTATTTTACATTTTTTATTTCTTACTTTGTACAGCATTTGTGGGACAATCCATTGAGTAATGTCCGTCGTTCTTGCACTTATAACAATATTTCTGAAAATTACATTTCGGTCTACGGTGCCCTAGTCTGCCACATCTGTGACAACCAGTGATATCTTCGGTATTCACGTATTCGGGGATCGGTCTATTCGGTCTTTCAGTTGGACGACCGTTCTCATCGACTCGAGGGCGAAAATTCTCAAAGTACATTCGATCCTAGATCACAAAGTTACCATTAGTTTTAAGTACATTTATCTAATTTATTTATTGGATTACATCTAAAGCAAATAGCACAAGCAAAAGCATTCTAATTCAGTCTATTTAACGTCTGCGACGTAATTTTCTATTTTTATTTTTATTGAGTTTTCTAATTATCTTTTTAATTATTTTATATTCATCGATCTGAGGTTGATAAATTTCGGTAATTAATTTATTATTTCTACAATTAATCAATTTAACGATATTGACATTCGGTTCAGGATCTACTAATCTGACATTATTCAATCTAAAATTATCATCTATAGCATCTGAGTAGTCAGAATTCGACATACTTGTATCTGGCGAGTTTGAACTGTAACTATCTGTATCATTTAAATTATTGTCTAAATCGCGTTCTCGTTCTAATTCACTTTCACTTCGATTATTAGGCGAATTCGATCTAAGATTTTGTCTAGGTTCAAAATTCCTTTCTAAGATTTCGTGTTGGATTTGATCTATAACTATATCGGATAAAGGTTGAAAATTATGTCTCATCTCATCATTATTTTGACTTAAAAGTTCGAACATTTGTCGATCTAAATTATTCATCGTTCTAATAAACCGCATTGTTAAATCATTAATTTCGCGTTCATGTCTATTTACATCTTCTAAATTTTCGGGTCTAGCGTCTACATTATTTTTATTCGATCTAGGTGCCTCAATTTCTACAAGTTCATCGTCTGATGAGGAAATATATATCGTCGAGTTACTAGGCATTATCGCCCTTTGTTGGCGTTCTAAATTTTCATCTATTCTAATATTATTATTGTTCGATCTAGACGTAGTATTGTATCTTTGTATTTGTTGAGTTCGAGGGATACCTGACGGGCCTGGTCTATTAATATTATCATCTAAATTACTTCTATTTTCGCGCCTATTTCCGCGCTTTTTATTCGATCTAGACTTCTTTGTTTTCGATTTAATATACTTTGATCTAAAAAATGATTTCGAGCTGTTCTGTAGTCTACCCTTGACTCCAAATGTCTCCTCAGATGGAGGCATCGACATGGCAGATTGGTCACTTTCTGAAGCAGACTCCTATATAATGCGATATAAGCAGTAAGCATTAAGCATATTTAATTAATTTTTATTTAATTTCAATCTAAGCATATTACTTCTTCTTCTTGTCTCGGATCTATAGGCGGATTTCCACGCGCTCCAAAATTCGGTCTATTGTATCTTCCACGGTCAGTTCCTCCTAACCCTCTTCCTCTACCTCTAAAATTCGACATATTCTGTAATCAAAGAGCAGAACATTTCGTTTGCTTTAGAATTTCATCTTAATAATCATTCCAATATTATTTTTCATCAATCTAAATTTCAATATTTGTAATCTATTAGGAGTAATGGATATCTGCTTCAGTTTTGGCGAGCGTAAGTCTATATGGAGTCCTTCTAGACTTACGGCCAGTATATACTAGGTAGCGTTTCGCATACTGTTTCTATACTGTACTGATTTATTTGGATTGCTGATAGCCTGCTGTACGCCCAGCTACCACCGCACCAAATAAACCACTCGCGAATTTCAGTGAATTGTCTCAATATTTGATTGTCTGGCGTACGTACAGATCAATCTTAAATACAGTAGCATAGTAGCAATTGATAGCATTAGAGAGAAAATAAATATATGCATTGTTTGAAAATTAATTGAATTGATTTTCGTCTAAGTGAACAGGCCTATATGTGGAGACCATTCCAGATGGTTTTATAAACTCCACTTGTTCAACAAAATTCATCTAAATCATCTAAATTCATCTAATTTCAACAACTTCTAAGTAAGCGTCTAAATTCATTCAAAATTCATATGTCCACACAGGTAATTTCAAAAAAAATATCCACACAGGTAATTTCAAAAAAAATATCCACACAGGTAATTTCAAAAAAAATATCCATGATCTAAATTCATCTAAAGTTCATCTAAAGTTTATTTGAAACATTTTTAAATTCATCTAAATTTTTGGAAACCACTCTTTAACTGGGCTTTACTCCATTTAAATTTCGATCTAATATGGTCTAATAAATTTTCGGACCAGCCTTCTAACTTCTAAGTAATCAAAAAAAATTCGCCACTCTATAACTGGGCTTTAACTTCTAATAAAAAATTTAATTTTCGGATGCCACTCTATATCCGGGCCTTACTCCTCTAATTATTCGATCTAGATTTAATCTCGGAGACCACTCTATAACTGGGTTTTATTAAACTCCGGTTTTTAATAAAATATTAACTCAATCTAATTTTTCGGAGACCACTCTATAACTGGGTTTTACCAAACTCCGTTCATCTAATTGACATATTATATAAAAAAAATTGCTATCTATGCATTCACTGAAATCCACCCTTGCAATTAGGCTTTTTAATTATGGATAAACAATGCTAAAACTCCATTTCTCCATGTAGGGTAACTAGACAGCTAAATATATGTACGATTTAAAATTATTCATGCATCTATCAAGCACATTAACTATTGAATGGCTAATTCACAAAAAACATCTACGATAAGTTCATCTAAATTTTTCAACGACCAATTCTATCTTACGCCCATTTAGTCAGGATTTATTCATTCTATTTACTCCATGTGAACGCGATCTAAAATTCGTCTAATATTAATTTTAATCAGGTTCTAAGTACCAATCTAAGAGAAACGTCATTATCTAGTATTTTATATGTTCCGTATTTTCCTTCAAATATTCCAACTTCTACTAGGCATACGTCTACGAGTCAATAGTTGGTTAATTTATTCAATCTACTAGTTAATCATCGATCTAATGAAAATAAATGGACCTAGAGTTAGCCCTCCGAGCTAACATTACACCAAGACACAGTATCAGTCACGAAATTAAGAATAGACAAGTCTAGACTCAACTTCTGATCTAATGCCGGTCATTGATTTAATATTAGTCATTGTTCTATCAATAGTCCAGTCGGAGAATTCAAAACAGAATTTAATCTAATCAGTTTGACTTTCAAAAAAAATTTGTCAGATTCAATCTGCCTATACGTCTTTATAAATCATCAATCTAAAATTTCTCAAAGTAGAGAATTTAATCCGTCTATTGTAGTTCGGTCGATTTAGTAAAAAGAAAAAAAATTTGGTATTAGTCATTCGTCTAACATTCCACTTGGGAGGTATGATATTCGTCATCGATCTGAAATTTAATCTACAGGGAAAAGTTTGATAGTCGTCATCGGTCAAGAATTCATTCAATTTTGCCTATTCAACGTTATCAATCGTAACGATATTCGTCATCAATCTAATACATCGTTCTAACAATGGGTATGAGTCATCAATCTAAAAAAAAAATTCCTGTTCAAGTATGAATCATCATTCTAAAATTAAAATAGAATTGGTCTTTACAAATATGAGTCATCGATCAACAAAATACATTTTTCTAGATTCTAGTCATCGTTCAAAAGAGATAAAAATAAATCCAAAAAAAAACACGTTATCGATCTAATATTATGTCTCTTTCCAATCTAGTGAAAAAAAATAATCGAATTCGGATTCATTGTTGGAGGGTTGATTTAAAATATTATCAGTAAATTCTTCGTCTATCGTGTCACTATTCTATCGATGGAATATTCTTCATCGGTTTGGTATTTTGATTCTTTGATGTAATACTGGGCCGGTGAGTCATCGTTACATTGACTTCGCTACGTACAAAAATATCTTGAATTTTTAGTCTTCTACTATATTCAGCTTCGTATCTAATAAAATTCCAGCTGATTCGTGTTGCAGGTATAACGTCTTCAAAGTTGTTCCAGGTTCTTATCTACGAGCTACGCTTGGTGTGGGTATGACGTCATCGAGTATTGGACGTTCTAAATTCATCTATCCTTTTGTATTCGTGTTTGCCATTCTTATCACGTTTGCTCGTAATCTACAACTCTCTAAATACAATATTATTATTTTCGATCTACGTGTTATAAATATATCTACTAATAAATGTCATCGTTTTCGGTTTGCTTCATATTCTGTGTTTGATATCTATCATTTTGTGCTTATGGTGGTGAATAATTCAGCTGCCATCGATTTCAACGAAAAATGTACGTTCGTATCAACGATCTAGAGGAGTACAATTTCTTTTCTTATAATATTCTAAATGAGCAAAGCTAAGCTAATGTTCTAATGTCTATATGCTAAATTTTCACAGTAAATATATGCGCGATCTAATTTCTTCTTTCTAGCTATGATTTTATCATTACCACCGTATTCTTTATTTGAATTTGGTATTGTGCAATTTTCAATTGTTTTCACGTCTAGTCAAGAAATCCTTCTATAATGTATCTGATATTTGAATTTGACTTAAATTTCTAACAAACATTGAGTATTATACATCATCGACATTAATTTGTTTACCAAATATTAGCTTTCGTACTAGTACAGTATATTATCTATACCTTTTCTCAACGTATATAGTTTTAGTCGCAATCATTTCTGAGAAAGGTGAATGGTACTACTTGAATAGTTTCCTATTAAATTACATTTATTATCACATCGATCTAACGTGATGTTCTCGTCTTATAGTAATCGATATATCTATCCGCTACACCATTCTACGTTGTCATTCAGTTTTTCGTTCTAATATATCTAACGTCTTTGACCATTCGATGATTCTAGCTATCGATCTAATATCAGTAATTAAGTTTATTTAAAAACTACGACCTGACGCGTTCTCGCTGCGATGAGGTTTTAATCTATCTTCGCCAATTTGAGTATGTAACGTCTGAATTTCCAGGTATCACAAACATCCGAGTGTCATTTTTCTGTCTTTGTTCGAAGCATCTTTTCTTCTTTGGATAAATTTACCGTTCGTTTCACACCTGCGTTCTATAATATTCAATCTAATTTTGCACGTATTAATTACAAAACGTATTCATAGCTTAATTATTTACTCTAGCTTCAACATCGATCTAAATTGTTCACGTCTATACTTGCAATACGATATTTTCGATTCACAAGGTAGGTATCGGAGTCTACGTTTCTAGCTATTCGATCTAATTTGACAATAATTAGTGAGTTCAATGAATCGTTTGTCTACATCGATATTATTATGACAAAAGTAACGTTTGAGGATTCGTTAAAATTTACTGATTTTTCTACTCTATAATTTTGCGACGTAGCTATCACTCTGATCTACAGTTTAATAAAAAAAATCTCCATTTATTTAATATCCTAGTAACGATCTAATACCACAGTCATATATGTACGAATTTGTGCAGGTTTTTACTCTGCTCTATTTACAACCTATTTAATGATTCGTTCTAAAATACCACCGTTCTTGTTTAGTATTCCGGTGTATGGTCTATACGATTTAATTTTCAGATCGTTTTAACAGAAAGTGTAAATTTTTCACAATATTTACAAATTGAATTTTAGCATCGTTCTAAATTTTGAGCATGAATAAAAAAAAAACACCGCGAATATTTTCGGCTCGCATAAATGCTTGAGCTTAACATCTTAATGATCTTCTATTTCCGGTGTATAATTCTAAATATTCGATCTAGTTTTTTTTGGACAAGTCGTAATGTATAGTAAACATTTCATAACATTTCATCAAAGAAGAATTCTAATCTCTACAATGTAATCGATCTAAAGGTTTGGCTTGGTTTTTGCCATCGATCTATAATATCTTATATTAATAACATACGCGAATTTATTTTACCGCGAGTTTTTAATTAAATTAGCCACTCAATAAAAGCAAGTAAAAAAAACGGAATCAAAAAAATAAGAAAAATATGAACGAGTTCAGAGGTGAGAAAAAGTCTCCCGGCGGCTAAGACCGGCCGGAAAACCGTCTTCACACGCTCTGCTTACCATGATAGGAATACAGAATCATACGATCATACGAGATGAAGAAAATACATACCGCTTCGAATATCTCGAAGAATAAACACGAGACTCAAAATAAATAAATGTATTCAACAGGTCACTGAACGTAAAATCAAACAAGGAAAGCAAGAATATACGTAGCTAACGGAACACGTAGTACAAGTGAGATGGCTGCGCCGCTCTCGCACCGCTCTACGGTCTCGTTTTGGTACGCTGCAGTGTTGCCACGCAGTGTCGCACAACCAGGAAACCTTAACTAAAAGTACTAACTTAACATATATTACTTAGTAACCTTTTCTCCTTCCAAAAGAAAAATCGAAACTTTTTATTCGAAATTACCTATAAGTCTTTTGGTAGATGAGAAATGGATTTTATTCCGCTTAAAAATGTTTATTTGAGTGGAATGAAAAAAAAGGTTCATATCATAATTTTGAGAATGAATATTGTGTACTCTCTCAAGTGAAAAAAATCGAAAATCTCTGAAAAATAGCAAGAATTGCAACACAGAAATAAAGAAGTGAAGAATTTCATTGAAACGAAACAGTAAACAAAATTGATATAAAATCAATGAAAATTCTGAAAAAAGGCAATAAATATCTGAAATTCACTAGAAAAAAAATAGTACAATTCTTCGACAAATCAGTGGCATTCTACGAGAAATTAATAAAAATCCGCTAAAAATCAAAGAATTTTAAAGATTTTCTTAGTGCTGTAATTCCAACTTTCTTCAGTGAATTTTTCATTAATTCAAAATGAGAGAATAATTTCATCGAGCTCCAGCATAGCGAGGGCGAGAATTTTCAAAGAAAAAAGGCTATTTTGTGTTTTTTTTAGCCAATTTCACAACAGAATTTCTTCAAAACGTCGACAAATTTTCGAAAATTCACCAATTTACCTATAATAAAATTTGTCGACTTTCTTGGAAAATTTTCCGATTTATAGCAACATTTGCTGACTTTTTGATCAAATACGAGTAGATCTGCCCACCCTTATTGTTTCCTCTTTATCTCCAGAATTTTTAATATCGATACCACTATCTTCATTCGCACCTTTTCATTACAAATCTCGGTATTGTATAGACGGAAAAATCCACCAACACCCACAGCACCATTATCAAAAAGCAATAACTTCCTAGCATACCGCTATTTTTAATTATGTTTCTCACGTTCAAAAGACACCCTCATACATATGTTACAGACAACATACCAAACGAACAATTCCGTTCAGCGAACAAAGAAGAAAAAAAAAACAAATCGCTGCTTGTTTACTATATACCAACCGAGATGGTTTTTTTCGAACACGTCCGCCATAATAAATCCGAACAACAAATAGCCAATGGAGTTTAAGCGAGAACAAAACTTTCCAATTTAATTTCACATCCACGATCCGGGATTTTTTTCACTTCTCTCGTTTCATCCCGTCCATATATTCTGATTAAGTTTAATTTCAAAAACACCGCAGAAAACTGGGCGAAAAAAAAAGAACCAACCGCCTAACGAAATATCAAAAGCAAAGTACCCATTCTTGGTTGTTTCCACAAGAGAAATTGAGCGAGCATCTGGTAAAGAAATATGGAAGCCAGAACATGATTTGTGTCCAAAGAGAACGTTTTTAGTTAAATTATCGTATGGTATTGCTTGAAGGTATGGTACTCGCGGCGAAAACCATGGGACGTGTATGCATCCTACAGCACATGCTGGTGAACAACGTTAATTTACGATTTTACTTACGCTTTACAAATCTTTAACCGTTGCGAGCTGCTTAAAAATAATAAAAATAAATACGCGATGTCAAAATGAAATTTTCCATTCGTCCGAAGTTCGCCGAGTTTCAGAATTTTATCCATCTTCATTAAAGATCGTCGACTTGTGTTTGTCTTCGTTACTAGTTTTAGCCTTGTCTCGTGCAAGGTAGATTTTTCTTTTTCTGTAATTGTAGCTCGGCAACTATAACTAGAAACTTTTGCTCGCTCGGCGAAAGAATAAATCGAACACATCGAGCATCTAAACAAAGTACCGTTTTCATAGGTGTGCGAGTGTAGCGTAAAAAGCGCCGAAACAAAGCTTCATAATACCATCTCGTCAAGTAAAAAAAACAACGTATACGTTTTTTTTCTGTTTATTTCAAAAAAAAAGGACGCTCCACTAAAGTAAAACGCTTTCAACAAAGATTAAAAATCTTCCAAAACCTGAACGCTGAATAAAAAAAAAGTACAAAAAAATGTAAATCTTTCATCGCACCTGACAGAAGGCAACAATAAAAATTAACACCTCATTGAAATTTTTTCCCCCTAAAAAAAAGCCCTAAGCTCAAAGTCAAATTGAAAATATTCATCTTTCACATTTTCAGCGAAATATTCCGCTAACATTAATTTTCCATTAACCGATGAGAAAAAAAAATTAAAAAAAAACAAAACAGACAATTCTTCATTTTAAAAATATTCCTCTCGTTGGGATATAAACGTTTTTTCGAGATAGCTCGACGACACAGGCAAAGTAAAAAAAATCCGGGGCAAAAAAATAGACAAGCTTGGTTATCTATGCGGAGTAGAAAATTTCATAACCATGCGATCGGTGTGTATGACCCTAGCATGGCACCCGTCTGTGAAAAACACGCCCTCGAGCAAACAATACGTTTGTTAACTTATAATGAAGAACATGGCTTTATTTCGCCAATTACCATTTTTATTTGGCGAAAGATTTTCGTGTTAGAATAACGTTTTCGGCAACTTACGTAACGTAGTACAACGTGGCGCAATGATTTTCTTGGCGAATTCGGCTGATTGAGCCGTCAAAGCAATAAAAATTGTGCGTGAGAAGATTGTGTAAGCTGTTGATAGAATTTAGGCCCCGGCGAAACATAGCGAGCGGCAAAACCCAACGAAATCTGCCGATGTTGGGATATTCGTTATTGTCAGGAAAATCTTGGCGAAATAGCGGTTCGCAACGGCGTGTAATATATTCGCAACGAGTGAAACGTGTTCGAGTACGCTCGTTACGCAGATGGTATTTCTTATTTGAGGGCAAACTGTACAAACAGTGTATACACAAGGTACACGTTGGGTTTCCAATCTATGCGAAGCTAGGCAGGTAAGTGCAATATCGATGCCAAGGGGGCTCTATCTGTATTTACATTACGTGGTATTAAAATATTGGATCAGGGTTTACGTGGGTAGGTATTTCAAATTTTACCACAGATGACCTCATAACGAGATTGGAAAATTATTGTAAAAAAAAGATTCGAGATTATTTCGATAGGAGATGGACAGAAACAGATTTGATTATTTTCAATTCAATAGAGAAATTCCAACAGAAATTTTGATTCAATTTTACGCATAGGTATGAAATGGAAGAACAAAAAAATATTTTCAAATATCAAGTTAATCCAGAAAAAAAATCTCGAAATGAACCTTCAGATGACATTTTTTAAATAACAATTATTCAAGCATTCCCGTTAAACTGAAATCGATTGAGATTTTGAATCTTTTAATTTTGCATAATTTTTCAAAAAATAATTTGACTTTCAACCAAAAATTTCAAAACGATTGTTCAAAAATTTTTCCTAAATTTTTCTTTGAATTTTCCAGGTTGTAAGACTTTCAAAAAAAAAAAAAATGAATAATAGCTCACAATAGGAAAACAGTATGGTATGAAATCTTAAACTATCTAAAAATTCAATTTGAATAACTTTAGGATCAAAATATATAATTTTCCAGAAAAAAATTCCAAGGAACCAAAAGTAAACAAAAAATTTTTTTTCAATTTGAACCAAAAAAAAAGTTTCATATTTGATTTTAAAATCAATTCTGCATCTTGAATTCTTCATTCAAGTTCAATATACAACTTGGAAGCTTCATTTTTATTTTCTAAATTTGAATTTTTCTGGGAAATTCTAAAAAAGAAAAAAAAGTGTCTCATATTTCATTATTTAAAATCAATTCTACATTTTGAATTTTTCATTTAAGTTTGAATTATACCGTAACATGGGGTTACCTACTTTGGCCCAGTGCAGAAATATATCTATTTAGTTTTAAAATTCACTTCGTTTTTTTAGGGGGAGGGAGCGGGGAGAAGAAACGATAAATTAAAAACCAAAATAAGTCCCATTTTCTGTTTTTAAATGACTTTCAGAATTAGCCCAAGGTTTGTTAATTTATGGTGTTTTTTTTTTCGAGTTGATCAAAAGAAAGAAGAATAGATACCTAGTTTTTGTGATTTGTTTTTATGAGAGGGAGAGGCAAGAGGTGCCAGGTTTGAGACTACAGAACAAAGGCTTCGTGTTTTTTTTTTTTTTTCAAGAAACAACAGTTTTTGAGATTGGAGAATGGTCACCCAAAAAAAAGGCAAAAAGGACCTCTATGCAAGTTTTTGAGACTGGAAAATGGTCGCCTCGTGTCGTTTTTTGAAGAAACGACAGGAAACGACCAAAAAAACAGTAATGATGGATTAAAGAATTCTAGTTTTTTTTCGTTTTTCAAAAAAAACACGGCAGAATACGATAGTTTTGAGATTGAAAAATGGTTGCATTGTATCGTTTTTTAAAGAAACAACAAAAAACAGCAGTAATTGTGGATCAAAAATCGCCGTTTTAGTCGTTTTTCAAGAAACGACAGAAAACGACGGGTTTTGAGATTGGAAGATGGTCACATTGTGTCGTTTTTTTTAAAGAAACGTTAGGAAACGACAAAAACCAGCAGTCAAAATGCATCGAAAAAATGTTACTGTCGTTTTTCCAAAGGAAACGACAAAAAGCTTCAGTTATTATGGATCAAAAAATTGTCGTTTTGTCGTTTTCAAAAAACGACAATTTTCACGATTAAAAACATGGTTGCGTTGTGTGGTTTTTTGAGAATCAACAAGAAACAAGAACTCCGATAGATCAAAAATCGTCGTTTTTTGTAGTTTTTCGCGAAACGATAGCTCAGATATTGGAAAGTGGTTGCCTCATGTCGTTTTTTACAGAACCCACCGGAACCGAAAAGTTTTTTTAGATTGGAAAATATGCAGTGTCTCGTGTCGTTTTTTAAGGAAACGTCAAGGAGTTACAGTTATTATGGATCAAAACCTGTCGATTCGTCGTTTTTCAAAAAAACGACTACAAACGACAATTTTTAAGATTGAAATATGGTCGTCAAAGAAAAATGATAGGAAAACGGTAATCATTATGCATCAAAATACATATTATCATTTTTTCAGGGGAAAAAAGCTGCACAGTCACCTCAAAAAAGGACAAAAAACACCAGCTTTGAAGAGTCGAAAAATTGTTATTTTTTGTCGTTTTTCCAAAAACGATAGGAAACTCCAGCTTTGGTCGCTTGGCATCGTTTTTTGGGAAACGACGGGAAGCGGTAGTTTCCGAGACTGGAAAATATGAAATATGTAATTTAACTTTGAATTTAAAAATTGGGTTTGAGTAAAAAATTTCAAACATGATATTTTGAAAAATTTTAGTTTTGAGACTTAGAAATGAGAAAATAATCGTAATTTTACTCAAAAAACGAACATAATTTTCATTTGAGCCAAAAACTTTCGAATTTTTCTTTCTTTTTTTTTCATCCCTGGAAAAATATTCCCATTTTTGGTAATGTATGGGCAATTGGGCATCACTACTTGAAACCTTTGTTCTAATTCAATATACGGTTCAATTTAATAAGTTTTTAAAGGAGAAGTTCTTGAAAAAAATTTAAAAGAAAATGTTATTTTTGTTTTCTTTTTTCAATTTTTCAAAAACAAAAACACAAAAACAACGAAGAATGAGTTTTTTTTGTTTATGAAAAAAAAAGTATCTCACTCCCTTACTTCCTCTACTCAAAACTACATTTTCTGAACAATGTGTTACAGTTTTTTGATAAAATGAACGTATTGAGAATAAACTCTTTTCTAACCCATTAAATAAAGCTGAATTCGAGGCCAGCGAAAGATATGTATTTCGAGGCACAATTTCTACTTCCAATGTCAAAGAATTCTCACAAACGAAGATTTTATTTCGAAAATTCCGTCGTAATTTGAAAAATCTCCATATCAGACCAAATGTTCCACTTTATACGTTCCATTCGAATGTACTTCGATACGTAGTACGACGGAAAAAATTATTAAACGCATCTGCATACGAATGAATCACTTTCCAGTACAATACCAGAGTTGAGGAAAAACTCGCCCAGATTTCACCCACTATTCGACCATTAAGTTTCAATACTACCCTTGAAAGAATTTCTACAACCGAAATTCCATCAGGAAAAATTCAAGCTCGCTCGTAAAAATGATAATCGTAGTAAGAAAAATTACAACACAGAAAGACCCACATCGCGTAGATATTCGCTTCTTATATTCACTCTCATCGCAGTACATCAAACGAAAGAAAATCCATTAACAATACCGAAAAAAAATATGAAGAGAGGGGAGAAAAAACCTTCATTCGTAATTTCATCAATCGATAAATTCATGAATTAACTGACCTCAAATGCCTTCCATTTTATATGCTTTAAACGTCGAGATAAAAGCTGAACTTTCTAAGCTCTACCTTGGCGAAATCGTTTTCCTATAAGGTTAGCCTTTTTTTTCACTTTCTATAGATATCATTGAAACGCCTATAAGACGAGAATAAAAAGATCTACTTGAACGTATCACAGCTCATTAAACACGAATACCTTTGTAAAAGTTGATAGAAACGAGAGTAAATTACTATTTGACTTATTTGCTGATCTTATAAAATAACTCGGGCTACCCACGTATATCTACAATTCAGCAAAAAAAATTGTATAAAAAATCAAAATACCGAAGTAGGTATTCCCTTTTCGCAGTTTTTTTTTTGCTTCGCGTAAAATGCCAATTATAACCTTTTAACTCGTCAATTAGAGCGAATTAAAGGGTAATATACATATTTATGATTTTCCATCGCTCGTTTACGGTGGTACCTACGAGTACGACTTTTATATTCCCACAACAATTTGTTCGTTACTTTCTTCGCAACTACTTTTAACCATGCAAATGTATGTAAATTTTATTTATGACACTTTTGTCAACCGAAATCTAACAACTTCAGACTGCTGTAGTACCGATTATATTTCAACCAACTAGTTTATATTCTCGCGCCAACATGATTTTGTCGTATTAAACCAACAGTTATAGTTGAATTATGACCAAAAGCAAGCTTGACAAATTTTCCTCTTCCGTCCAACTTCCTTATTAAAGGCAGGTACTTGTCGAGTGATAATTTTTTATCGCCAAGTACCAATTTCCTTGTTCTTTTTTTCCCTTTCGTAATAAATTTCGCAGTTTTGGAACAAATCACGTATTTGGTTTCAAATTTTAATTAACTTTATCTGGGAGAAGAAATATTAGATGGAGTTGAGGGAAGTACATATTAACAGGAGTCCACAACTTTTTAGTAATAATTTCCTCCGATTTTTACTCAAGATCCTATATCCTTCATACAATGTATAGGTGAAACCTAAAAGAAGAGAATTTCAAGTTTTACCACAGAACAGTCAAATAAAAAAATTGGAATTTAAATGAATTTTCAAGGTGCCTCGCAGAATCGTAAAAACTAAAAAATATGACTTTTGCATGACTGAATTCCAATTTTCATAATTACAAATCTGACCTTTTGAAAAGAAAAAATATTTTAAAAAGGGAGAAAAAACACTATTCAAGTCAATTTTTCAGATTTCCCAATGATTGGAGCGTTGAAAGATCAAAAATGTGTGCTATTTTTTAAATTTAAGACTCAAAATTCTGCACGAATTTTGCAAATATTCTGCACGAATTTTGCAAATATTCTGCGAATCCTGCATAAATTCTGCGACTGCTCTACAAATCCTGCAAAAATTCTGTGACAAATTTTGCAAAAAATCTGCAAGTATATTCCGCAAATCGGAAAAAAAAATCTGCAAATTCTGCAAATATATTATGCAAATCCTGCATAAATTCGGCGAAAATTCTGCACGAATCACAAATAAATTCTGAGAATCCTGCAAAAAATCCGTGAATTCCGCATGAATTTGAAAAAATTCTGTAAATTCTGCAAAAATTCTGCATGAATTACGCAAGAATTTCTGAGAATTCTGCAACAAATCCGTTAAATTCTGCATGAATTAGAAAAAAAAATCTACAAATATCTTATCAATTCTGCACGAATTTAGCAAAAAAAAAAACAGTGAATTCCGCTTAAATTAAGTAAAAATTCTGAGAATTCATTCTAAATGAATTCTGCAAAAGTTCTGCAAATCCTGTAAAAATTCTGCATGAATTACGCAAAGATTCTGAGAATTCGCACAACAAATTTGTAAAATTCTGCATGAATTAGAAAAAAAATTCTGCAAATATTCTACTAATTCTGCACGAATTCAGCAAAAAAAACAAAACAGTAAATTCCGCTTAAATTAAGCAAAAATTCTATGAATTCATTCTGCATAAATTCTGCAAAAATTCTGAGAATACTGCAAAAAATCTGTAAAATTCTGCAAATATTCTATCAACTCCGCACGAATTTAGCAACAAAAAAAAAAACAGTGAATTCCGCTTAAATCAAGTAAAAATTCTGTGAATTCATTCTGAATTAATTTTGCAAAAGTTCTGCAAATCCTGTAAAAATTCTGCATGAATTACGCAAAAATTCTGAGAATTCGGGCAAAAAATTTGTAAAGTTCTGCATGAATTAGAAAAAAAATTCTGCAAATATTCTATACCAATTCTGCACGCTTAAATCAAGCAAAAATTCTATGAATTCATTCGGCATAAATTATGCAAATCCTGCAAAAAAAAACCTGTAAAATTCTGCAAATATTCTATCAGTTCTGCACGAATTCAGCAAAACCCCAGAAAATTCCGCTAAATTGAGTAAAAATTCTATGAATTCTGCAAAAATACCGCGAACACTGCATGAATTTGGCAAAAATTCTCTGCAAAATATTCTGCTTAGATTCTGAAAAATATTCTGCAAATTTTGCAAAATCTCACTTTGATTTTTTTCAATTTTTCTCTATGTCATATTTTTATAGCAACTAAAATTTTCTTCTAGTTATGTGCTCAATAAGTTGGAGGGAATTCTGTAAACTTCACCTTCAAAATATTTTCTGATGTAAATTTTTTTCAGCTTCTTATTTTTTTTTTTCAATTACTTATTTACTTAATTTCTCCAGATTCAAAATTTTTTCCTAATACATAATTCCATAATTTTTCTCTTTTTTTCCCAACTTCGAATTCAAAAAAATCTCATCTTTTTCATCTTCCAACTCAATAATTGGAAAAAATTTCGAGAATTATGAAATAGTAAAATATCTTGAAAAATTAAAATGGGAAAAATACATAGTGAGAAAATTAGAGTCGAAGAAATTTTGTTTTTTTGAAAAGTTTATAATTTAATGGACGACGAGAAGCAGTCATATATGGTTGACAAATGAAGATTTAAAAAAATCAGTTGAGCGAGGGCAAAAAATTCTATAGTAAGATTAGCAGAAAACACTAGGTATTTAAATATCTAATTTATTCTTTTTCTGGATTTTTACAAAATGCCAGCGAAAATTTTAAAATTTCCTGATTTTTCCGGGTTTTCCAGAAAATCAACACCTTGAAACTATGATCGTATTACGGAAATTCTCTAATTAAGGGTCCAGCCTTTGAATTCTTCAAAATAATCAACGCCGCCCGGTTTTGAAAATTTTATAATCTTGATACTCGAGCCATTAATTGTATCATTTTACCGCTTTAATTATGGTAAAATCCTTTCTGCTTCGAAATCACCAAAAGCAAACTGATAATTAACCTATTAGTCATAGGCTAAACCAAAAACAGATACCATAGAACTGCACTCTCGAGCTTTGTAGTAGGAAGACCAAACAAGGATATATCTAGCCTTAGTACTAACGAACTAGCTCAAACACGATATCTCTAACCTTATACTAATATAATTTTGCTTATTAACGCGGAATTGAAACATTATACACACAGCTGACTCGTTAGAAAACATCTTCGTGGTCATTGAAGTAGATACCTTGGCTGAGCTATCCATTAGAAGATGAAATTCGACATGAAGTGCTTTGTAAAGATGTAATTTTAATCTATTGTCCATTATGTTTAACGCTTTTTAACACAAGCTCGCAATAAAGCTAAATTTAAAGACGAGATAATAAATTGCAGAAAATACGCTAGTATTTTGAACACTTAGGTAGACTATGTTATTTGTTAACGTTTTTATATTCATGATCTTCTCTAAACTGTCGCTTTATTGCTTTTATACTTTCGCTTTTTCTTATTCTTTTCCGTCAAATGACACGAATATTCGAATAAATTTACTATTCGTTGGTACATTTTCACCTTATTGAATTACAAAGGATAAAAACCATGGTAATTTAATCGTTATCAGACAATGCCTGAAGCTAAATTTCAATTCAAGGGCAAAAACAGGTAGGTGTTTAAAAGTGAAGAAAAAAAGGCTAAAAAATAATAATACAACGAGACAGATTTATACTGAAATAAGAAATTCGTCGTCTGATACCCTCGAGAAATATGAAAACAGCTTCAATAATATCGTTATTACGAAATTCTAGTACGAGAATTTCACATCTAAAAAGTAGATTTTTCATGTATGGAAAATTTTCAAGGTGGAGAAAATGAATTCGAATTCGACAAGATTAAATCACGACAATTTTCAATCAAAAACGTAATCTGATCCAATAAATTTTGATTTTTTTTACATCCATGGAAAAAAATACATCCTTGATGAAGTAAAATTTTTCAAAAAAAAATATGAAAAATTTCTCGACCGTTTTCTAAAATCCTACGATAGAAAATTTCCAGCCTATGACCCCGATACCTTTTAATTTTCTACAATCAAGATCCCATTTCGTGATAAATTCAACGCTGAAAACCTTGAAACTGGTTTTCCCATCTAAATAAATTGGAAAAACGCCAAAATTTGGTGAAATTTTTTTTTCACCCGATACGAAAGTGATGTACGACCGAGACGTAGAAATTTTATCCCAGCACGTGGCCCATTCCGCCATCGAAAACACCTTACAAAACCCCAAACCCAATTATCTCGCTATTATCGACTCAATTTACACAAAAACACATCCCATAACTCAGCGAACGGGGAAAAAAACAAGAAACATTTCCCTTTCGCTTCGTAGACAGAAAAAAAACACCGATATAGTTTTTATACGTTTAAAACCGAAAGTCGAATTTCACTGACCCCTTCGTATAAAACTTTGGCATCTTACGTAAACAAAATATTTTGTCCACCGAGTTAACTTTGGTTTAGGCGAGGCGAAAAAAAAAATCAGGAAAAAACCCGAGAGAGAATTCACACCGAAGCCAATTTAAAAAGGAGGAAAAATTTTGCACGAATAGTCAGCATTTTTACATACGTCTTCGTTTTACTCAAATAAATAAGCCTTCGTAAAAGATCCAAGGTTTTTAAAGTAACTCCAACTTCTTTGTATCTTCTTTTTTCGGTTTGTTGCCAAGTTATAAAAAAGTTTTTGATAAGTTGCCAAAAGCTGAAGGATTCCTGGGTGTCACGCACGCGAGATTCTACTTCTTTAAGTTTTCAATACAACGGACATAGCGCGTTCCAGTTTATCGTCCGGCTTGGTTAACTATTTATAAGTCCATTTGTATTTCCTTTTCGTATAGCAAAACTGCAAACTTTCGTAAACGTCCATAAAAACCAATTGTGTCCTTTTTCTTCTCTTTCTTGAGTAATCGACTCGGTTAACTTTCATCATAAAGCAGCAGTGTTAACGACAAGTGCGCTTATAAAACTGCCTCCTTGTAATCCCGAAGCCGAGTCGAGCCGCCATCCTGCGCTTGGCTTATTCGCTATTATTAATAATCGCGTCCGAATGTTGATATCTTCGGTAATTACGTTTAAGGCGATGCGATATTCGCGTATAAAAACGGGGTGTTGAATGCGGAGTAAGATGAAAAACAAAAAGATATCTAGGCAAGCTGCGTTGAGCTTTTTTAGGCGAATTTTTACGATATTATCGTTCGACTTGGTTTATTATGAGCAAACGTAGCGGATAATTTCATTTTATTTTCGGTACGTTTTTACGAATTTAATGAGAAGGAAAATTTCAAAACGCGTACGATGACTTCAAAAATGGTCTGGAATTTAGATTTTTGGGAGAGAAAAAGGTGGTATCGGAATGAAAGGAAAATTGAGGTGAAGAATCCATCAGGCCTGGGCCAAAGGGAGGTCCGGACTCAAGTTTTTTGGAGGCTTCTTACACTAAAAAACAGGAGTGCGACCACAGACGATTTTGTTTTCGAGTTTCAATTCTTGGCTTGAATTGAAAATTTTTCATTTGAGTTTCAGGGCTTTCAAGGGCTTTCCGAGGGTTGTGAGGCAAAAAATTACCAATTTTTTAGTCATCAGAATTACAATATACCTCAACTTCTCCAAGCTGTTATTGACTTCAAAATTCAAAAATTAATTTTCAACAGACCCTGCCTTCGAAACACAATTCAATACATTTTTCGAAGAGGTCTGTAAAATTTATGTATGGTTTTCTCATTACATTGAACACTTATTTTACATAGAAAAAATTATTTTGAAAAATGTTGGCCTAAGATTTTAATTGCTTCCTAATTTCAGTTGTGTAATGAGATGAGACGAAAAATCAATTTTTAAAATTTTTGAGTCCAAATACTGTGCCAAAGGAAGGGCTAGGACGAATAAAAGCTTACATTTAAAAAATTCAAAATCATGCAAAAAGCCTTCAATTTTTTTAAAAATTTTCAAAAATTCATCATTTTCAAAAAATTTAAAAGTTAATAAAATAAATTTTGAAGATTATTTGTGACTGTGCAGACTGAAAATCACTTTTTTCTCAAGAAAATCGCAACTTTGTAAGCTTTTTAATTTAGACGAAGTGACGTCCAACAAGAGGAAGTAAAAAAGAAATTAAAAAATATTTGTTTGCAAAAAATTGAGCTTTTTGGTCTACACAGTCACTACATAATTTCTGAAATTTGTTATGATAAATTTTGAATTCTCTTGGAATTTTATGAAAATTAATTTCGAAAATACGTACATGCTGAATTTTCAACAATATTTAAAGAAATGTCGACTTTTTTCATTTTCTAGGCCTCACGGTTCCATTTGTTTGCAAATTATTAGAGTTAAAAAATCAAAATTTTGGATTTTTGAGTCCTCTTAGTGTGAGACTTATCGCTCTTCAAATTTTCCTCCATGTCCAGATTTTGAGTCTGAGAGTAAAATTGATATCAAAATTGAAACCAATAGCTTCAAACATCGATTTCGACATCCATGTTGAAATTTTTCGAAATACTCGATGTTTGAACTCTCTTTCCTTCCCCGATTTCGACCGTAAAGTCATTGTCAAAATTGAAATCAGCGCTCTTGAATACATCTAGATTTCAACACCCATTACGGAAAAATTTCAAAACGTTGACATTAGGACTCCCCTTCCCTCTCACTTTTGGTGTTTTGGAGTTTATTTTGAGTCTGAGAAATATCTTCATTAAACTTGAAATTAGTACGTTCGAGGATTAGGTACCCAGACTCTAACATCCATTTTCATAATTTTTCATAATTTTAATGTATGACCCTCTCTCCTCTCTCATTTGGAGCTTATTTTGGAACGGGGAGGGGAACATTGGTCAACAAAATAAAAATTAGTAGCCTTGAATATTCTATTGAATTTGAGCAGTGGCACATCCAGAAATTAATTAAGGGAGGGGCTGAGAATTTGAGAAAAATCGGAGGAGGGGCCAAATTTCTAATTAATCATTTTCTTACTGATCTTTCAGTGAAAAATAATTAATTTTTTCTGAGAAAGTGGGAATTTATTGAGAAATCGGTGATTTTTGACTCGAACATTGATCAAAAATTATCAATTTTCAACATAAAAAAACTAAAATTTTTTGAAAAAATACTGTTTGAAAAACAAAAAAATGCACTTGTTAAAATATTTTTGCAATAAAAAAATCTTTTTTCCGAGCTTAAGGGAATTTGGTGGGCTTTAGCCCCTTAGCCCCCCTTGAATGCGCCACTGAATTTGAGGTCATATTCAAGATCAGCGGTGAATTATTTTTCGTCGCCATCGAGAACAATTTCCGAAGGTTGATAGGATCTTGTAAAATTGAAGCTAATCGAGGTTGAATAATAATCTTGGCAAACTTACGTAATTCCATGAGCACTACTTATCTTATGGTATTTAAAATACAAAGGAATGGTTCAGGAGGTTTGAGCACACCGCTTGAGCTCACCAAAGAGATTTTTTCCAAAAAATTTCGCACTTGTTTCGAATTAATAAAATGTGTGCCTTTGATTGTTTTTATCGATCTTTCAGTCGAAAAAAATTTACCAATTTTCAGTGAAATTGATTTTACTGATTCTGAAGGTGGAATTTTCTCAAAACCAAAAATATCCGTATTGGTTACTGGTTCCAAGATTTTTTCAATTTTTCTTCATCATTCACTTGTTGAAAATAATCCGACTACATACACATTTAAAATGAAGAACAATTAATTTATTCAATTTTTCCAATTATTTTAAAATTCCCTTCCAATTTTCCCATAGTTCAGCCCCTTCTCAATTTTTCGATTAAAATGTACATACTTTCAATTTTTATTTCCTATAAGTATTATACTTAATACAAAATATATATTTTTTTTTTTTTCAAGAAAAAAATCGACAAATCCTCGCTCTGCAAATTTTAACAACGAAAAAGTATTCTCAACATATGCATCGATGAAAAAACAACAGAAGGCCATCATTTCAAACTCGACGGATAATTTATACAGAAAATTATGTACTTTTGCGGGGAAAAAATACGTATTCTTATCTGACAATTATTGATGAACGTGAGTCGTTTACGTTAAAATAGCTACGTATTTTGTCTTTCCTTTCACAAGCATCACCAGCAACCGCTATAGATCAAAATGAAGGATATACCCTTGTAGAATGTTTAATAGCCGATTAGGTTTTCATATTAAACAGCAAATAAGTTTTATATTCGTTGATAAAATGTTGAGGAAAAGGAAGCTGGCACTTGATAAAGCAATCCAATAATATCGCGTCGAACCTGGCCGGCGAAATTTTTCAAAATTCCATCCTTTTATATTCGCGTTGCACTCGATTAAATTACAACACGCTTAATGAGCTGTATTTATTACACGAGTCGAGGAAAAAATTCCTATTGATCTGGTTCACTGCGAATAGCTCAGCAACTTCCGCATCATGCACTTCATTAAAATAAAATAATCACTAAACTTTTTGACTGGAACGGATAAAACTTTCATGCAGAAAATTTTTCAACCATCGTTTTAGCACCGCACCCGTCAAACTTACCAACGTCGTTATTTTTCTTTTTTGTTGTTTCGAAAAGACTTTTTAACATTTTAACGCGTAATTTTTTTCCTATTCTTGTAGTTCTGTTTGCTGGTGTTTTTTTTTTACGTACAATTTCAACAAATCTGTAAGTTGAAAAACTCTAATATTTGTCGCTGTTTCGGAGTTTATTCGCCTTCCAACGTGTTTTCTGTTTTGATTCTTTCTTTTTATGAGTCAACAGGTAGTTGTAATTTATGGGTTTCTAATCTAACTCGAAGGGTTTCTTTGGTTTGGACGAATGGTTTTTTTTTGATGGCTTAAGGTCATTATCAAGGGTTAAAATTTTTTGTACGGATTTTTTCATAAGAAAAATAAAACCTAGATTTGCCAACTCAAAATAAACAATGAAAACAATTGATACACAAAATTTAAGTTTTTCAGTAAGTATTTTAAAAAATTGTCTTATGTTTAAAATAAATTCATTATGTGGAACAATGTAGAAGGAAAGGAGGTCAAGTTCAGCTTTTCGCATTTTCCAAAATTAAAATACATCTGAAATTTTAAAACCAAAATAGCTCGCACTTTCTTCCTTTCGTTTTCTTTAGATTAGAAAAAAAAATGAAGAAATTAAAATGCAATTTCAAAATATTAAAAATTCTTTTAGTAGTCAAGTACTTGAATCAAAGAAAAATTTCAACACCAAAAAAATTTAAAGTGAGAAGGTTTGAAGAAATTTGAAAAATCATTCAAAAAATCACTGAAAAAGTATTATTTACACTTTTTCAAGGCAAAACATACCTACCTCTTAAAACCAAATTCACCTGCAAATCCATTAACTTTTAAATATAGATTTTCTCCCTAAGCAACGTTCAAAAAAAACGAAACCTTGATTTTCAATTATTTGAAATAATTTCTCGACCTTTTGAAATAAATTCGATAAAGAAAACTAAAATCTTGCAGGAGGCTCGAGAATCGCAAAAAATTGATAAAATTTGATTTTGAAATATACCTAAATTTCAAATATGGAAATGAAACTTCATCTTCATCAATTTCCAATTGCTACTGAAAAAATCCCCCTCCCCCCTCAAAAAAGCAATAGGAACATTTTTCTGAAATTTGTTGAATTTTTTCAACTTGAAAAAAAATTAAAAAACGAATTTGGGAAATTGAAATTTTAATTTGCAGATATTTCCCTGAAACTATATCTGAATATTAAAATATCTTCTTCGTAAATACAAAAATTTAGGCACCTTGTTATTTCCTTGTTTTCGATTTAAAATGAGGTTAAATACGAATAAATATTTTTTGGCACCATAAACGCACCAGTAAGATTTTTACATTTAATAATGACCACGCCCTTTTTGGCTGCTTGAAAACTTTGTACATTTCCAAAATTTGACTCCTGGCGCAGAACTTCTTATAATTATTCTGCGAAATTTATGTGTCCTAAATCGTTGACCTTACAGTCGATTGAATTTATCGGGGTAAAAGCCTGCTCCTTTTTCTCATTCGACCTTCGTCTTTTCTCGAGTGCCCGATTCTGAAACTTTCAAACATTCACAAATTTACTTTCTCGCAAGGGAAAAAACACCAGTTTTTTTCATAAACGAGCCAGGTAAAAAAAAATCGTTTTTCGTAAGAAAATCTGGTATAAAAAATTGTACTCTAAAATTAGAAAAGTATTCGATAACTCGACGCATAGAAATGGTATCCTCGAGTCGCCGATTTAAATATCCTACCGAAGCACAAAAAATATAATCTTTGAAATAAATATTTTAAAAGTAAACGAACGTATCCGGCCTCCAAACCGAGTTTGAATCGGAATAACCAAGTAAGTAGATTTTGATAAATCGACATCCGAGGCTGGAGGTTTTCAAGATTATATGGCCGAGTAAATTAATTTCGGGCAACTTTTTTTTTTCTCAAGACGTCATGGCATTTGGAACTTATTAGCAGCGCTATACCATTTCCCAAAAGCCCGACAAGTTTTGCCAACGGAACATGATACGAGCTACATTCGAAAACTTTGTTCGGCAGTTTTCGAGCACCATACGCGAGCGCCAAACTACACCGAATAACAAAAGTCTCGCAGAGAGAGCCTGCGATTTAAATTTTCGACACGTTCGTTGATGAAGCAAAAATAAACACAAAAAGTACATCGCGATGAGATAGGAAAAAAAAGCAACATTCAGCAAAAATCTGAACAGGGAAAAAAATTACTTCATAACAGGACGGTCGTATTTCGTGTGCTCTGTTTCAGAATCGACGTCATAATTGAAAATATAAACAGGTCCAAATACCTACGTTTGCTGTGTACTCTGGATTGCGATGTCGAATTTTCCTTAATTTTGAGGATATATGCTTAGCTTTGAAAAAGATTTAATAAATTTTAGCTTAGTTTAGTTTGGCGCGTAATAGCGAACAAAAGCAAGAACTAACGTTATTAAATTTGCTTCATAAAATGGCGCACGTGTATATTTATATGGTATACACTCGGAATATACTATCTCAAAACTATGTTACACAGAATACCCAGCAGGTGATACAAGTTTATTATACGCTTTATTCTCTATATCTACCTACCTCGGTGACCCAAAAATTTTTATTATAACATCAACTTTCAGTCTATGTTTGGGTATTTTTTCACAAAAAGCATTTTAATTGAAGGAAAGAATCGGACGATCCTGCCCACGACATATTTTTTCATCAGTCTCCCAATATAATATACTTTAATTTTGAATACTCGAATACACCAAAATATAGACTTTTACCTTGACCAATCCAAAGCTTCCATCATGGTTTTCATTTTAAGAAATCACCAAAAATATACGTCATTGTTTCCTTCCCACACCTTAACCTAGTAAATTTCAAAAGAAAAATAAAATATACGACGAATAAAGTGAAAATTTATAAAACCCGTTCTCGTTTTTATAAAACCTGATCACATCACATACTAAAAAAACAATATAAAAGAGTTTCAAAGAACTTAAAAATCAAGGCGTCATATTGCATATTTACTTGTATATTTTTTTATACTCGAAACTAATATATTTTGTTTGTCGTTTTCGCAACTTTTTCCAATAATGTTTCGCGGATCGAATAAAAGAATAAGGAAATCTGTTTGAAAAAAAAATCAAAATTTAGTCGACAAAATTTGCAAGTATTTTTTATGCCTCCGCGAAACGAATATTTTTTTTCAAATTGTCGAGCCAATTTAATAAAAGGACGGATACAAAATGACGGTAATTTTTAGATTTAGCCGATTTCACCACCGCTCGACAATTTTCGCCGTACCAATGAGTCATTAAAATGAGAGCTTCGGGGAACGCGAGAGCGATTCCGACGTGTAAAAAATCTTCAATCCGGCTTCGTTAAATAACCGATCATATTTTATATTTTTATTATTCGGAAGCCCGACGTTAGCGAAATATTCCGATATCAATGTTTCAGCCGGAGGGCGTTCTCTTCGTTAAATAAATAAATGCAATTTGAATTTTTACCCCAAAAGCCCGCCATTTTATTTATCCTATAATTAACCCAACCATTCGGACTCGTTAGGTTTTTTTTAATCGATTTAAATTAGAATTTTTTGTGAAAAAATTTTAAGCGGGGGAATACATTTAATCGATTTTTAGTAGACTGAAATTTGTGATTTTGAATATCTACCTCGAAAGGTATTCAATTCGACGAAATTTGAAAATTTTGTTCGGTGTTTGCTTATTCTAACTTTTTAATTTGCATGAATTTCTCGAGAAATCAAAATTTTAGACTCAAACAAAAATAAATCGAAAGCATATCATCAAAGAAACTCATTTTCAAAATTTCAGGTGTTGAAGTTCATTTTTCGAATTTTGGCGAATTTTTGAAATTTCAAAACTGTCTCATCATCAGGAAAAATACGAAAATTTGGGTAATTAAGAAACTAAAAAAAATATAAAGTTCTATATTATACCTTATTTTCAACCTTTCGAATCAATTGGAACTTTGGAAGCGATTTCAAGACGTTTCGGAGCCTACAGAATATTTTAACATTTTCCAGTGCCGCCGGAAAAAGCTCATAAAAATGGTTCATATGATCTTCAGAACCTACAATCGTGGATTACCAATTATTAGTAACCTATTTGATCGATAAAAGCCGAATTTTCCGAGATTTGCAGCTATGAGTTCAAATTCATAGTTTTTGACAAAAAATTAAATTTTTTCCAGGAAAATAGTCAGTTAAAAAATACCTATGTATTTGAATTCGATGTTACGAATTTAGTAAAATTCTTCTTTAATATAATATAAGTGTAAAGTTCATAGAGACCATTTTTATAGGCTTTTCTCTATAGCATTGGAAAATTCCAAAATGTCCTGAAAGGTTCGAAATGTCCTGAAACCGCTTCCAATCGTTTCGAGATGTTGAAAATAGGAATGCATCGAAGTTTAGTTTTGTTCGTTGCTTAGATCAAATTTTCATACCTTGCAAGGAGATGAGGTAATGTTGAAATTTCGAAAATCTTCCATAATTCTAAAAATAAACTTCAGCACTCGAAATTTTGGATATGAAATTCTCTTAAGATATACTCGATAAGATAACCACTAACACAAAAAATTTGAGATCCCTAAAAAAAAATTAATGAGATGAGCGATTGTCCAATGTCCATCTTACATCCACCCAAAGTAAAAATTTCACCCCCAAAATCAATCTCACACCGAAAAAAAACCCTAGGTAATAATAAAATTTATCCAAAAAAATAATGAAGCGTCTCAATTCTCAAAATAGGTAAAATTTATCATTTTTTTTTGAATAAAATTAATTTTTTTTTGGTAAAATTTATTCATTTTTTTGACAGATTTTATCATTTTTCCTAATGAAAAATATTATTTTTTAGAACAAATTTCACCTATTTTGTGCATTAAGACATGTTTTTATTATTTTTTGATTAAAACTTATTAATTTGTTAAAATTTATTCATTTTTTGATAAAATTTATTATTTTTTGGGTAAAATTTATTATTTTTTGGGTAAAATGTATTCGTTTTCGTAACTTCTGTTTTTTCCGTGCAGCTAACGTAACTTTTTATATTCACTACACTAGATCACTACCTACTAAATTAACTTCCAGAAAATACCGTTTTCAGAGAAAAGGAAAATTGGAAAATATTTCTACTAAATAGTAATGATACATATGACTAACTAGTAACTATTGCCAAGAAAGCTAACATTTTTTTTCTTTTTTTTTTTTTAAATTGAAACTTTGGCAGTCTTCTGAGAGAATTTAACAATAAACATGAGCCAAAAATTTTCAATTTCCTAACACACGTCTTTCAAGATCATTTCATAACAGTTTTTAGTAAGACTCGTCAAAATTCAAGAAAAAAAATAATAAAAAACGCTTCACTTTGGAACGAAACTGAAACCAATAATTCGAGTTTTTAAAATCAAGTCCTGAGAGTCGAAATAAACTTAGTTAACCCTCCCTTCCACTCCTCTCCCGAAAAAGCTTCATATCCATGATCTATTCGCCACTATCTATGCTCATAGATTTTTCAAATACATTCAGAAATACGTTGAAAATTGACCCTTTCACGACGAAGTTCAACTTTCAACTCTGGAAAACTTTACGAGGATTTTAAATCGTTTTTCGCAGATTTCTTTAAAACTGTGAGAACAGATTTACTCCAGGTGTTACCCTTGAATATTTGAATATCTCACGACAAGAAATCACCAAGGTAAGATAGCAAGTCATTTTCTCAATTCCCCACAAAGCGGAGCGCTGGAGAAATGAGATGACGTTGATTTTTTTACTTTCGAAATAGAATCAATGGGTACAAGAATTTTTCAAAAAAGGGAAACCTAAAGCCATAATACTGAATAAATGACACTTTCGAAAATAATATTTAAAAAATCTATTTCAAGCTAATTTTTCGATATATGGGTCAATTTAAACAAAAGCCAAACAGATGTACGTAAATTACTTTTTTAAAATTAATTCTCAAAATATGAAAGTACAATAACCCCGAAGTATTTTTTCAGAAACCTCAAGAGAAAAACATTCGAGGTAAACAAAAACCTCGAAATGACCTACTAAAAAACATTTATTCGGCCGGATGGCTAAATAGAAACCATAATGCTAAAATAATACTAAGACGAAAACGAGAGAAATAATTTTCAAAAAATACGATAACGAGTAACGACGATGCAGGAAAGAAAACGGATGGTTTTTAATCTTTCTCTTATATTTTCTAGGGAAAACCTGAAGTTAGTACTTGAAAAACAATAAAAAATTCCTCGCTGTTTCAAGTAGGTATATAGGTATATCTAGGTAATTCGAGTGTTTTATTTGTTGTCATGAACTCGAGGTTAATTCAAAATTCTTCAACATCGACCACATCACTCAATTAGACTGCACAATGTACGTTAATACAAGTATTATATGAACAAATGAGTACATGGTACATCTACTTTCGTATGTTAGATAAAATGATAAATTTCTTCGCTATTAATTTTAATTTCAAATGCTCTATGTATATGCGCACGTAATCAGATTACATTTCATTTTTGAATAATTCTACAGATGAAAATTCAACAGTAGGTACACGTTTTCACACAATCCTTTCACATATGCAAATGTATATCAACATCTTTCCATATTATATGTCATACTATTCGCGGGGATTTCTCCCAACATTCGCAGATTACCGCGAGTTAATTGTTTATTATTCATCGTATTCCTTTGGCACGAATTACTTGTGTTTTTAATCTTTACTTGGGATTCAGTTTGATGAATATGAATAGGTATTGCGATAATATCGTAATACGCGAATGTGAATTAAGCTCATATCGATATTAATTTTGATGATTTTCTTATTGTACATGCAATTTGAAATTCTTAGTTACCTATGTCATTGTCTAATTGAACTGTAAACAATCATTCTCACATAGGGTGTTTCATGAGTTGAGTATGTACTTCCTATAATTTATATAGGCAGAATGTTTCATACGAAAGTATGTACAAATTTGTCCAACTTTAGAGAGTAAGAGTAAAATATACGCCGTTAAAAGAGAAAATAGGTACACAAAGAAACTAAGCCACCTCACCGCAAAAAAAAGAAAACGAAACAATTTTAAAAAACTAAGAATATTTTCATGCAAAAATTTTAGAAAAGCGCTAAAAAAAACTAGGCAAACGATTTTCTGAAAAATAAAGATGAGATTAATTTTCATCCACTTATTTTCTGAAAAAAAAAAAAAAAACTGAAATAAATTTTATATTCTAACTTTTAAAAAAAAGGACAAAGAAAAAAAAGTGAAACCAGTTATAGAAAAAAAAGGCAAACTACTTTCAGAAAAAAATAACAAAAACCAACTTCCAATAATTTTCATTTAAAAAACTGAATAGGTACATTTCAAAAACATACCAAAAATGTATCTACAATAAAAAACTGAACGGGTTTTAAACGAAAAAATAGACCATTTTTAGAGAAATAATAAGCTTCAAATCATAAAAAATTCTGAATAAATTTCAGTGACACCTGGGCCAAAAAAATTCAAAAACAAGGGGTAAATTAGACCAATTTCAGAAAAAAGGTCATTTTCAAAAATGAAATTTTCAGAAATAACCAAGAAAAATCTAACCACTTTCAGGAAAAAAAATGAAAAACCAAACTACCTATTTCACCAGTTCAAAACAAAACATCAAAAAAATTGATTTCAGAATTGAATCAAAAATCTTCGCCAAGAAAAGATGAACAAAACCCCGAATTAATATTTTTTAAAAACACATGAAACCAAAATTATTTTTTGAAAAAAAAAAAAACTAAATACTTTTTAGGAAAATCCCAAAAATTTAATACAATTTCTTAAAGAAAAAACAAAAAACAACTGAAGTATGTGAGTCTAGATTATAGAAACCACCCTTAGAGGTCGAAAATTGGTTTTTGATTGGAGATTCTCCTTTGATTCTACTCCTTCTGAAAGGCCCAAAATCAGTGTCAACCCAACAAAAACCAATTTTTAACCCTCAAGACTCAAGAGTGATTAAATTCAGGCTCACATTCGAAAAATCTTACAACCCTTAATTATTATTATTTTTATAACAGGTTAGCTTTTTTCAAAAAACAAAAAATTAAAATTGAAAAAAAAAACCACATCATCTTAGAAACAGTCATAAAGTAAAAAACAAAACAATTTCTAGAAATACATAAACACAATTAAAAACTCAACCAATTTTCAGTAAAAAAATCGAACTAACGCATAATGACCCAACAGACCCAATGACAAAAGTGAATTCTCTAATCAAATTTTCAATTTTGTGTCAAATTCGAAGGAGCAAGGCCCAAATGTCTATTCCAAAAAACTAGACAGAAATGCTCTCCTCTCCCCAGAGACGTGACGCCCGGGGGTAAGGGGAGGGGGTGTGACACCCTCGACCATCCCAAAGTTGCAAAAAGTTGGGAAAATTGGGAAAAGTTGGGTAAAGTTGGGATTCCCAACTTTTCCTCAACTTTTTTACCCAACTTTCCCAAGTTTGGGTTTAGAAAAGGGATTAAAATTCGAAAATATATCAAAAAATTTTCGCCCTCGGTTTGCTCTGGCTCAATAAGTTACATTTACACAATTTTTTTCAAAATTAAAGAGCAAATCCCTACCCCTTGTAGCTCAAACACATGGATATTTCCAAATGAAAAAAATTGCCCTTCTCATTTATCAGGGAGCTTCGTGGTAATCCTAAATTAAATTTTTTCTAAAAATTTTCGGTTTCTTTGAAAGGAAAAAAACTAAGCAGAGAGAAAGCTCTTTCACAATTTTTTCAAGTTGAATAAGTGTCATTCTGTCAATTTGATCTTAAAAAACGTAACACAGGTCCAAGGCATATCCATGTTGAAAACAAAGAATCGATCCTAGGTACTCAGATATGAAAAAAAATCAAATTATTTCTTGAAATAAACCAAACAATTTCTACAATAATTAAAATTGCATTTAGAATAAGGTCAGGAATTTTCAAAAAAAAAAAAATCAAATATTAAACAAATGAGGAGTTTCGTTTCAAAACGCAACAAAAAATTTGTTTCATATCAAAACGCAACATCTTTTCTTTGCCCCCTCCCCTCTGACCCTCCTTGAGGTACAAGTGCGAAATGACCCCAAAACATGTAGCTGGGGTCCTAAGCTTTCCAATGAGACCGTCCCGAGCCAAAACCCCCACCCAATTTTGAATGACAGTTTTTTTCGCGATTTCCCAAAAATCAGGTCTTCGGAGATGTTGCGTTTTGAAACGAAACTCCTCAAATAAAATCATCAAACTATTTTCAGAAATTTTTTTTTTAAAATGATTCATTTTAATATGCAAAGTAGAAACTTCAGGTATGAACAAAAAAATCAAATTATTTCTCGAAATAAACCAAACCATTTTCAAAAAAATTTTAATTGCATTTAGAACGAGTTCAGGAATTTTAAAAAAAATCAAACTAAACAAATGAAATAATCATTTTCAGAAAATTTTTTAAAAAATCAATTTTTTTAATATGTAAAGTAGAAACTAGTTAACCAAAAATCTTCAAAATAAGAATAGAAGACAAATCAATTACAGAAACCCCCTAAAAAAAATCAAGCAATTTTTAGAGAAAAACAAATAAAACATTTTTTAGGAAGTGATCAAAATGAAAGAAGAAATTATTTTCAATTTTTTTTTTCTTGAAAAAATAGCTTATTTTCAGGACTCCTCTCCTTTAAAAAAATTATTTGACCATTCCACACACAGGAAAAAGGAATCGAAAAGAGCTCGAGTCATTTTTAGGAGGAAAACTAAAAAAACCAACCCCTCACCCTCCCCCTCCCTCCAAACCACTTTCAGAAAAAAACGAAAGAACAAAAATCATGGTCAGAAAACACCAAACCAAGCACACAGAACGTTTGATACCTTACTTTCGTTCTCTGGCTCAAAAGTAACCCCCTCACCTTAAACACAGCCCATTCATAAAGACGATCAAAAATAGGCACCTTATTAGTATTAACGATATGTACGAAAGAAGCTTTCAGAGTTGAGTACATCGTTTAGTAGGAGCTTTCGAATTTGAATACGTAGAACTTGTTTATAACACTAAATCGTATTGAATAATGAATGCGAATTAAAACCTTAATTTTCACTTATAAGTGGAACGCGGAATTTACTCAGCTTTGGCGTGATAAAGGTATAAGAAGTACTTCGAAGCATCAATAATCCGCTTAATAAACACGATACTTTATTGTATAATGTAAAACTTATACTTTATAACAGCTCTTGGAATAATAATAAACTATACCATTTGAATTAATTCATTTACTATGTGTTTCTTTCTAACGTTACGTCAATGATTATGTACATTAAAATGGGGTTAATTTTGTCATCAATTCGTTCAGCATGGCGAAAGACGATCCCTAAAAATTGTTTCAAACGCTAATTAAATCGAAGAATAAGAATCTCGGGAAAAAATACTCATTTTTATAGCATAAACCCCGGCTCGTAAAAGATATTTATCGTAAAATGCTCCACAGTATAAATCGTTCGACGACGGATCTCCATTTGTAACGAAATCGAAGTCGAACCGCAGAACAATATGAAACTGTTTTGAAGAAAATTTTTCAAAAAAGATTTTTCGTATGGTTGGTACCGCGCGTACCCGTGGCATTTATATTCAAATCAGTTTGCCATCATAAAAAGCCCATTGTGAGGTTGAATAATTTCCACATTCTTTTTTCTTTTCCTTTTTCGTTTATTTTTCCCCATTCTCGACGTTGGGTTTACGCAACGTTTATTTTAACGAAGCGTATCGTTTTTAGATGTTAAGTCAAGGTTACATTGATGAAATCTTTATAGGTTGAAAATTTTTCTCGAATTCTTTGTAGAGCTTCGACTCGTTACGGAAACGAAATTCGTAAGTCTGGGTACGGCCGGAGTAACGAGGTTAATTATTAAAGAATATACCGTTATCGAATTGTTTATTAAGTGACGGAGACCGACGTGAAGTTAGCGTTGCATGCGACATTTCGCATTAATTCGCCGGGCTAATAAATTGTATTAATGATTATGTGTTTCTGGCATGGAATTTTCTCCACGTTGCGCCTATATACAGTTTTTAGCTCCTAAATTGAGATTTCAAGGGGGAAAAAGTTACTAAAATTGAGATACGATTTTTTTACCCTGATCGTATTATTAGCAGGGAAGATTTTCGCGTATTTTTTCGAACGACAGTGAGAAGAAAAATTTGAAAATCCAATATCCTTAATGAGCACTCGTATCTTCAAAAAATTCGTACAACACGTAAATAAAGCTTATATTTGAAGAAATAGAAAAGAAATTCGTGCAACGACAGAAATTTCAATTTCGTTTCCCATTAAACTGTTTGAGCGGATGGTAAAAGAAATGGAAAATTTTCGAATACCGAAAATTGTTTATTTTTCCAAAAAAACAACACGGTATTTCAAACAGACTTGATTTCCTTGCATGTGTGATTCGGCAACCCTAACTACATCTGTGCATGTGCATATGTTTTCTTTGCTGTAACTTGGAGATTTTGATATTTTTGAAACGATGTACCTCTTTCAATATTACAAAGAGACAATTTATATTCTGTTCGAGTTAAACATAAATCAAATTGAAATAAACGCGGATTTGAACAAAAAAAAAAATCGAAAAAAAATGGAAGGATCTTTCAGTTGTGTCTTTTATGAGCAACAAGAACCAACATTTTTTTAGGGGTTTTCTTTGTACGTTTGAAGGATTAAAATTATTTGAAAAGAGTTGAAATTTTCAAAATTTGATTAAGTAATATGAAGTAAAAAAAACAATATGAGAATCGAAAAATTTTACTTAAGTTATTAATTATTATACATGATTGAAAATTTTCAAAATTGTTTCGTTCTTAAATTTTACACTGAAAACGAAAGGGAAAAATATGAATACTCATTTTCAAAACTGGACCAAAAGGCAGGGCAGTTTTTCACAATAGAGAATTGTATTTCCATTCCTAAAACTTACTTAAGGCTGTAAGTGGAGAAGTTACCAAAACTAATATCCAACATTTTAGAAAATTTTAGTGTTTGAGCCAAAAAAATTTTAAATTCCATTTGAACTGAAAAAATTGTAAAAAATTTCGTTTTTAGACGTTTTGATCCTTCTATAACTGAACCTGCTTTATCCAACACCAATTCAGAAAAAAAAATTTGGGTAGTATTTCGTTCGCATATAATTTTTGAGGCCTTTGAATTCTTTTCTAGAATTATTTTAACCTTTGGAAGATGGCCAACCGGGGTGAAGAATGATCAAAAATACAACGAAGTATCATTTTTCCCAGAAATTTTGAGTCATTTGTAGGAGTTTATTCTCCAAACCTCCCATTTTTTCGAATTTTCCAGTTGGTCTCGTTTGTGGATCATACCATTCGCAGATGTTCTGGGCGATAAATTTTTAAATAAAAAAATTCTATGGAACGTTACTTCCCTCTGTATCCAATATTCCGGATTTGATGAAAAAAAATTTGGTGAATTTTTTCTTGACATAAATTTCTTACATCAAAAAATGTCTTAAAAATTACCTAATTAATTTTTTCCTGCTTTGTTCTGAAAAAAAGAGGACCAATTAAAGATATGTAATGGGTAATCTGGTTGTTCACGGATCCGTTTAATTTTTTTCTTTCTTACTCAGCTCCTTGTTATGTGGCTGGATCACAATCGAGCCCTGATCCACATTTGGTACTCCGCGGCACAAACTTTTTAGGAATTAAAATGCACAAGTTTTTAAGAAGCACAATCCGAAATTCTGGGAAATTTTATACTCGTTACCAGAAAACATTGTTAGAATTATTTCTGGGATTTTTTCTGGGATTGAAAGTCCAAATGATTTCAGAAAATTGAGAAAAGGAGAGAGGTAGAGAAGATGATCCGAAAAATCGAACATTTTCAATGTTAGTTATCAAAATGAAACATCAAAATCTTAGTTTTTTGAGTTTGATTCTCATGTTATTTCATAAAAAATAAAAAAAGGGGAGCTGATTCTGTTCGAGTTGAACATAAATCAAATTGAAATAAACATGGATTTGAACAAAAAAAAATTTTAAAAAAAAATAAAAGGATCTTCCAGTTGTGTCTTTTATGAGCAACAAGAATCAACATTTTTTTAGCTATTTTTTTTTGTACGTTTGCAGGATTAAAATTATTTGAAAAGAGTTGAAATTATCAAAATATTGAGCTGACAACATGGAATATTTTTTTTAGGTATTTCGAAAAAATTTTAATTTGATTTTATAGAGAAGATGTTTTACGACCTTTGAAATCTTTTCTGAGATAATTTTGAGTTTGAACCTAGAAGGATTATGAGAAGGCAAGAAAAAGAGGAAATAGGACAAAAATCTAAATTTTTTATGGCAATGTCAAAATCTACCTACGATAGTTTTTTATCTTCAGGAATCTCAAAAACGAAAGATTTTACCGAGAATTTTTGGGAATGTTTGATTGCTTACATTAAAGTGCGTCCTCCTCACTGCAGGACCTTTTTCATTTTACTTGAATCTGGTCATAAAAAAGACAGACCAGATAGATTAAACAAACATCGACTTGGACGTGCACTTTAAATGTGGACTTTCAATTTCCCGTTCCCTCCTCTACGACCTTTTCGGTCCTCTTTGTTTCTTAGAAGTAAAAAACCAAACATACTGATATTAGAATTAGATAAATGTTTTCAAATTCTAGCCCGACCCTTACTCCCGTTTCTTTTTTTTTTAATGGAATGAAGACAAAAAAAGGTACCTATATTTTTATCGTTCAAAAGAATTACATCGCTTTACTAAAACTTTGTTGAAGAAATAAGATAGGAAACAATTAAGGAGAGAACTTTCAATGAAAATGACAAGAAAATGAAAATTCCACGTTCTCTTTTCAAAATAGATACTAAAAAATTAGGCTCATAATCATTTTAGCAAAATGTTTGGTCAACAAGTCATAATTCACAAGGCTTCGATAGGTACTTCAAATTTAAAACGGATTTTTACCTACTCCACATTAGAGAGGCAGTTTTTCTCTCTCCCCCCCTTCACCATATTTTTTATACGGGATTTTTTTTGTAAAATGAGTAAAAATCTAGTTTTGATTAGTTGATTGTAGAATTTAAGTTGTGTTCAACTCGAGTTGGAATACCCAAATTTGACGTCATTTTCAAATGAAAACAAAGGGCAGCCAATCCGATTTTTGGCTTCCTTATAGATTTTGATTGATCATTTTTTTCACCCTACTAAAATTTCGTGACTTTTTCATGATGAAAAGAGGGATGGAAAAAAAATGCTAAACGATAATTTTTTGAAATTAAATGAACAATTTTGCTCAATCTTTGTTTGTTTACACGTAATTTATCTAAAAATGATTCTTTGGGTACCTAATCTAAGGTGAACGCATCTTGAACCGACTTAGGGCAGAGAACTGAAATTGCATTCCATCCCTCCCCTCCTATTTTCTCTAAATGGAAAAATTTTTACTTACTTTTAATCAAAAAATGGGATTGGAGTCTGAAGTTCTATTTTGGAAAAAACTTTTGTTTAAAGCTGGAATTTTTTTTAAGTATTATAAATCACCGAATAAGTACGAGAAATCCTTTCAGTCGAAAATTTTCAATTTTCCATATTATTAGCCCTGATTTCTTCGTATCAACTACTTATTTCAAACCACCAAATACGAAAATGAAATCACAAATTCATCAATTTTAAATCTAGGCAAAGCGTAAAAACATTCCATTCAGGAGAAAATTTTCAGACCTATAGAACTAATTTCACACAAATTTTTCTCGCCAATAATACCAAAAAATCTAGATGACGTTTTTAAACTCTCAAAATTAGGCAGATCTCCAGTCTAGTCTACATCATCATTTTCTGCAGTTCAAGGCCTCCACACCATCAAATCCACCAGCTAAAAGCTACCCAAAGGCCAATTTTCACTCGTCTACGATACACAAATGGAAGAAAATCATCATCTGAAGAAAAATACCCCAGTAAGTAAATTTTCATCCTATAAAGCACCGTTTAAAAACCTCCGAATTGGCTCCGCACAACCTCTTCGCATCATCTCGTTAACAGAGAGCGACGATATGACGAATAAAAGAGGCAATTAAAAAGCCGGTGCAAGACAAAAGTTAACATTATTATGACACTGCAAATGGACCGACTTAGTTAACAACCGCGCACGATACCCCATATAAATGCAAAGCTTTTATACTTGACGATGAAAACACCTTTCTCTCTACATCATCTAAAAATAAATAATGAAACCGAGTTCAACCTTTCCAAATACTCGAATGTTTATTCGGCGGTTGAATGCGTCGTTACGCAAATTCGCGCCGGTCCTTTTCAAAGACCTGCAACCATCGTGTATTTATAGTCAAAATTTTCCACTCTCTTTTCGCTGCCGAGCAAAAAATCCCTCATACAGAAATTACAAAGTGTAAGCAAGTTTTTGGAAGTACTTAAACGTATTAATTTCAAGGTTGGTGAAATTCCTGCCATTTTTTCGTATCGCCAAAACTCTTTTAACAAGATTTAAACCAAAGTTGTAAAAATTTTTGCGCATTTTTTATTCCAAGATGACGAGTAATTTAACGCGAAACTTTGATAAGAAAATCCTTTCCATAACACTCCATCATAAACCGATGTTCAAGCAAGTACATTCGGCTTTAAATACTATACAAATATTCGCCATCAAGCATAACAAATACAACATAAAATGACGTGGTAACACAGCAATAAAATATTTCCACCATGGTACCAGCTCATAAAAAATACCAAAAAGTTCTTACTTTAAATCAACTCGCGAAGAGTTGAATAAACTTTCATTCGTTTCTTATTCTTCGAAAATGGCATTTCATTTATTTTTTTTAAATCAATACTTTAAAATTTTTTCAATACACGCAGATTTTTACCATTGTAGAAATATTTTTCGATTTTTTTCCTCAATTTGTTAAAATACGATGCTTGTATTGTACGCTGAATGGTGCACCGACTCTGGTAACTTATTAAAAATTTCATCATTATTTTTCCCAAGTGGTTATACGTTGAAAAGGGCAGACAGAACAATTCATTATTTGAAGAAAACGAGCGCTCTTAAAAAGAAGGGGAAAAGAATAATAAGGTATACGATGCAAGGTTCGATGATTTTAAAAAATATTGCCCGAATGACAATTGACGATACGTTATTAAACGAGATAAACGGACAGGGATAAAAATGACGTGAGGTAGCAACCTCCATGAAAAAATATTATTTTTTTGGATGTATAATTGGACGAGAAATTGATATAGATATTTTTTTTCGATCAATATTTGACTTGAGTATGTGAGTGAACGGAATCGATTGATTAAAAATTAAAAATATGACTAAATGGCTACAATTTTTTTTTGAAAAAATAAAAAAAAATGAAATTAATTTTGAAAAAAAAATCCAAGGCTCAAAAAATAAATGAATAATTTCACTTTAATTTTTTCTTAAATAGAAAACGTCAAGTATTTTTTTTCTCTTTCTCGAGTACATCCATTATTTCACAAACCAAGCAACAAGTAAGCAGGTACACGATGGTGTAATAATTATAAGAAAATTAATTGGGAAAAAAACTTCTCCAAATTTTATCAAAAAAAAAAACTTGATACCTCCTACTTACTTTTAACTCGAAAATTTTGAAAACAAAACTGTAAGTAGCAAAGCTCTTGGGTCATTCCATGTCAGTTCAACCACGAAGTGGAAAGTGGGGTCTTCGATTTTTTTGATTTTTTGCATGTGTGTAGACCTCGATGAAAGATGACGAATGGCGCAAACCGGAGCTTCCAAAGTCTTTTTGGAGGGCAGCCATGAGCCCTCAAAGTTTTGAGCATAAGTTGGATATGGTAAATTTCGAGCGTGGATAACTCGGAACCGGTGCTTGGTAGAAAGTTGAAACTTTTTGTAATGTGTAAGGCCTTTGATGAGCTTTTTGGCGATTTTTTTGAAATCAGTGTTGCCACTTTTTTTAATGCCAAAAATTAGCAGGAAAAGTCAAAAAATGGTATTTTTGCATGAAGGACACCTTCAAAAATTCTGAAAAAAATATATATGATGCAACTTTTTGTGCTGAATAACATATAAAAAAATTGAGATGGCGTTATTTTTTAAACTCGTTTAAAAAAATTTCCAAGTTTATGATAAAACATAATTTTGTATTCCAAGAAGTGAAAATTTTCTAAATTGATTAAATTACATTATTTTTACCATATTTTCATCATATGTTGAAAAAAAGTCGACAAAAATATTTCTATCGAGCCGATCTTGAATAATATGTACTGTATAGGTAGGTTTTTGTTACTTCCTCTGTTCAATATTGCACTCCTGCATAAAAACATATGTATATTAAACTAACTAAGTACAAATGAGAAAATTTCATCACAAAACGAAAATTACATTTTGAACTAAAAATTTGATTCATTTACGAATATTCTGGTTCCGAAACATTCTCATGGTTGTGAAAACTGTATTCACCCATAAATGCATTACCGATACAAAAGGTGTTACTTGTACCTTAATGGTGATAGATTTTCAAAAATGTCTTTTTTGTATTGAATAATAATTATTTTCAAGTAAAATTTGTATAAAGATAATGTTTTCATGTTGGATTGCTATATTGAACAGGGGAAGTCACAAAAACCTACCTATACAGTACATATTATTCAAGATCGGCTCGATAGAAATATTTTTGTCGACTTTTTTTTCAACATATGATGAAAATATAGTAAAAATAATGTAATTTAACCAATTTAGAAAATTTTCACTTCTTGGAATACAAAATTATGTTTTCTCATAAACTTGGAAATTTTTTTAAACGAGTTTAAAAAATAACGCCATCTCAATTTTTTTATATGTTATTCAGCACAAAAAGTTGCATCATATATATTTTTTTCAGAATTTTTGAAGGTGTCCTTCATGCAAAAATACCATTTTTTGACTTTTCCTGCTAATTTTTGGCATTAAAAAAAGTGGCAACACTGATTTCAAAAAAATCGCCAAAAAGCTCATCAAAGGCCTTACACATTACAAAAAGTTTCAACTTTCTACCAAGCACCGGTTCCGAGTTATCCACGCTCGAAATTTACCATATCCAACTTATGCTCAAAACTTTGAGGGCTCATGGCTGCCCTCCAAAAAGACTTTGGAAGCTCCGGTTTGCGCCATTCGTCATCTTTCATCGAGGTCTACACACATGCAAAAAATCAAAAAAATCGAAGACCCCACTTTCCACTTCGTGGTTGAACTGACATGGAATGACCCTCTTAATTTTATCAGTTAATAAAATCACACGAGTTAATTTTTATAATAAAAAATAAAAATACTTTTCTCGCCCGCGTTTCTTCACTCTAAAGCTGTATTTTCTATTACACAATTTTTCTTATCGTAAAACTACGTAATTAGGTTAAAATCTACATCAAAGTCGTAACACTTCGAATTTCATTTGATTTTTAAAAATAATTCAAAAAAGCAGAAAAATAATTAATCCTGAAAAAAAAATCCAAACTTACTTCATCAACGTTATAATTTGGGAAAATTCGACGAAAACCCTCGAACGACGAACGTAATCGAGTAAATTTTGCAAAACTCAAACACAACTGAAGCCGTCGACGACGAAGCACGAACTGATACCGTCGACAATCTCGTTTTGGAAAATTATTCAACTTGATACCACCCCAAACTCCATGTGTAGTACTCCTATCATTATAGCTTTTCGGTGTAATGCTATTAGTAGGTAATACTCGAGAATTGACAAAAACCATTTCTTTTTTTCGCACGCGTGAGAATAGATTTGAGGATTTCGTTTGGTGTGTAACGATTGAGGGGTAGTTTAAGAAAAAGAACGAATTTATCTGTTTCTTTTTTTTTACGAAAAAGAGACAATAAGTTATCAGGATGTTGGTGAAAAAAAAAATGTAGGAGGATTTAATTTATTTAATCATGTTTTTAATTGTTTTTTTTTACGAGGGGATTATAATTAGGATTTTTTAATCGACAATGGGGTTGAAACTTTTTGAAGTCGATATTGAATTTTTTAAATGTGTTTTTCGAGGCGAAATTTTTTGTTGGGAACATTCTCCTGCGTGGAGTGTCCTTGCACATGTTTTTCGAGTTTCTTTAATGGAATACTTCTTACTTTTTCTTGCTCCTTGAGGAGACAGTTCATAATCTCTATTACAGATAAGTAACGTTGATAATTAATTACACTCGTTCATGAATTAAATCAGATAGGTGGGTATTACGTATACCCAACTTGTATGAAGTTTTTTATCCAACCAGAACAAAGTTTTAATTAAATTTGAACTATTTAGTACTCTCAAGAAAACCAATCAACATCGAGAACAAATGAGATTTATCAACAAATAAGTAACTTGATGTTTTTCAAAAAAAAAGAAGAAAAAGAAAAACTTTATGAAAAAATTACGGAGACTATTTCACAAACAAAAAACCGCGAAGAATTTAATAGAAATTATATTAGAACTAGTTCACAGATTAAATTATAACGAAAGTGCATACAAACTACAAACATTACGAAAGTTAAAAGTTGGATGTTTTTTTTTTTTTCAAAAGAACATATTCATCATTATATGCATTAATTCGTTTCAACACTTCGTAAACAAAGAGATATACTCGTACTTTAAGTTCTAATTTTAATGAATGTACTTTTTATAATACGTAGGTATCTATTTGTGCTTTGATATCCGTTTCATATAGCAGATAAAAATGAGCAAGTCGCTATTAATTGAAGAGTTTGGTTTAAACTTAAAAAAAAAATGAATAAAATGGCGTTTCAAGATAAAAATTTTATTAACCCTTTGAAATTTTAATAGGTAGGTACCGGATAAATAGGTAGGTAGTTGAATATGCGAGTTGAAAAATATTCCTGAAAATTGAATTATTTAAAATTAAGTCATCCCAATTCCTTGGAGAACACAAAAGTTATGCCGAGAGATTTAATTAATTTTGACCTCGAACGATTATTTGCATAATTTTCGCGTTAAGTAATTCGCAATCAATTTTAAAATTTAAAAAAATCATCAAATATGAATCCAAATGCTTTTTACTGTCAAATTTTACAAAAATAGAATTTGAAAGTGAATATTCATTTCCTTCCTCTGGGAGAGCTCAAAAGTGATAGGAAGGTAACGAATTTTGATTCTTTTTCTATAGATACCTACTGCTCTCTCATTTTGAATGAGTAAAAAAATAACTGAAAAAATGCGGAATCGCAGAAAAAAGTAAATCAGAAAAATTCTTTGATTATCAACGGATTATCACTGATTTTTTATAGAATTTCTCTGTTTTTCAGCAAATTTCAGATTATTATACTGAATTTTAACCAATTTTCCAACAATTTTTTTCTCTGTTTTCATTCAGTGAATTTTTTTACAATTTCGAACTGTTTTCCTGTAATTTTCGCTAGTTTTCAGTGATTGAATGAACGAGTAACAGAGATTCGAAGGGGAAGAGACCGGGTCCCTTTGGCTCTGTCTTCAAGACTATTAAAAAAAAGCCCACGACTCCGAGATTTCAATAAAAGTGGCACTAGAATTTCCATAAAAGTGTCTTCGGTTCAAGAAAACGCCCGGAAGGGACTTTTCTTCCTCCTACCTCCGGTTCCCTCTGGATCTCAGAAATGATGAACATATTTTTAAAAATTTTATGAAACAGGAAATTCAATGAGCATTACCATCAAACTTTACCAAAAGGAAACAGAGGCCCCTCTTCCTTCCCTCATTCAAATCGTCATAATAATTAAATAATTATAATTTTTGAAGAATTTTCTTACATAATTTTCATCCAAGTTTCTCCATCGATTTCCTACGCTTTTTTTTTAGAATGAAGAATATATACATCTATTTAAAATAATGGCAATCATTTTCCCCCAAGTTTCCAGGCCTTTTCACTCCTTCAAATGTCTGGCTGGTCTTCTTCAAAAAATTTGAGACCCATAAAATATCGATTACAGTGTCCACCAAATTACAAAAATTGAAGTCTAGTTTAATTAATTTTTTTGGAAATACCTAAATGTTTAAAAACTTTTCGAGTCATTTTCCTGAGTATTATATATAAATACATCTCCCTCACACACCCTCCCAAATAAATTTTGGGCTCTTTTCTTAAACATTTTTTCTCGTTTTCTTCGTTGAAATTTGCCAACTGTATAAAACCACAAAGTTATCATTTCTGAGAAAAAAATACATTAATGACTGCTACAGCATTTTTCAAAAAAACTAAAAGAAATTGGGATTTTTTGAGCAATTTTTTATTTTTAACAAATTATCTACTCTACAAAATTTTCAGGGCTGATTGCTGAAGGTGATGAAAATTGCTAAACTACTAATACGTAACTCTGTAGCTGTACAGTGCCTAGCTCGTATTTGAATTTTTACGAAATTATTACCTAAGGTGCAGAGCTCGATTGAAATTTTTCTCCAAATTTTACACGAATTTAAGCAATAATGAGGAGTAAAATTTTTTCAAAAAATAATACTCGACGCTAAAAAATATCACCAGTGTTTAAGTAAGTGAGCTGTCAAAACTGAACATTTTTTTAAAAAAGTTTTTTAAAAACATGAAACAACCAAAAAAAAATATTAATCTCAAATAAAGAAGCAAAGGCAGAAAATTTTTAAAGAAGGACATCCAAAAAAAATCTACATACATCCAGATTGAAATACTTGGAAATCAAAGTAAAATTTAAAAAAGTGACAAAATTTTCCAGCTTTTTTAAAATTTGTGTTTTTTTAATTGTTTCGTATTTTTTAAGCTTAAAAAATACTCTACTGGTAGAACATCAAAGCAGAGACATTCTCCTCCCCCCTTAAAGAATTAAAACATTTAAAAATTGAGAAAAAATATCCATACGCGAACGATTTTTTGTACAATTTTCGTTTTCGATACTCATCGAATTACTTTTTTTGTTTTTTTGAAAAAAAAATAATGATGGAAATTTTTCAACCGAAAATCGTACTTTCATCAGAGGCTTTTCCATAACTCGATATGTTCTTGAAAGAAAATGAAAAAAATCAGGTTATGAACGACTTCTTTTCACAATTTTCTCAACCTATTGTTTTTATAGGATAAAAGGCATGTTTAAAAATTTTATTTTATGATTTTTTTTCATCTCCAACTCGTTGCCTATCCTTGAATATTCGCCTGGCTATTCAACCATCTTATTTCACATTGTCTACTCAACCTGAAACTCGTAAGTCGTCCTTCGTTTTCCTCCTACTTTCGCGAAAACTTCACCTGAGCTAGATTACAAGAAAGTTATTAAATTCTGGAAAACACGGTTGCGCTTAAAACTACAGGTATTTTCAAATTTTACAGCATATTCCAGACACTATTATACTTCGAAAGGTCATATCGAGAGAAGCCAAGCATAAAAAATTCAGCGGCCGAAATTGATTTGATGACGAGCTGCTGCATTTTCAGTTCAGCCATTCAACAAGAATATAGAATATAAAATTCAAAATTTCACAACCTTACTCTGGGAGGTGAAATTTTATCGAGGCCGAATCTTATAAATAATTTAAAACGAAATTTACGAGATAAATGCTTTACGACAAGATAGCACTCAATACGTAGGCTGCGAAAGCCTTTAAAAAATATAATTCAGTTTCGGAAAACAACATTTTGGAAGTTTTGACATTCAGACGAGAGATGTAATTCGATATCTACGCAGATCTACATACATTAAAGCATTTCAAACAAATTTACAACTTAAAATAGGTATAGATAGGCCAATGCCCTTCGTAATGGATTCAGCCTAAATCGCTACAGTCACTTATAAGTCATCACTCTCAATCCAGGTTTCGAGTTGAGATAACATTGTATCCCAAGACTTGGAATTATAGGTAAGTACCTACGCATTGCATTTTATATTTGAAATAAATTCAAAATTTAAACACGATTAGCCAAAGTACATAATATAAGACGTCATAATTTCGAGTTGGTAACTTTTGAAAGCGATGTTCTTATAATTTTATTAGTATCTACCTAATGACAGAAACAGCACAACAAATTAAAACTACAAGAGCAATTCAAGGACTCGAAACGTTTTATTAACAATTTCTCTCATAAAAATTGCAAAAAATAACCAAACATCGTGAGGGAAAATTTCAAAGTCGTATTTACGAAAGTTATTAAATTAGTCAATTCTTAAGCCCCCATGTTCTGTTTTTTCAAAAAATGCTACAAAATTGAGCGAATTCTCGAATTAAAAATAATACCAAGGTTTTAATTCCCGACACGATATTTCGCCTTGTCCCTACATTTCTATCGGCAATTCAACACCCAATGTCCATGTTAATTTTCACATTGATTAATCTGGTCGGCATCGTCCTTGGATCCGGAATCGGCGACGAATTCGCCATACAAACTTTATTTTATCGCTGCCGCCTGCGAAATTAGCGAACGAGAAACATCGATAGCTAATTCGTCACATTATCAAAGGAATGTAAATCTACGTGTAGAATTTTTCTGCAGATACCGAACGACAAAACCGTACGCTAATTGAATTAACATAACACTTGATAGTTTACGCTATGGAGAGTATTCATTATAATGGTGGTAATTCGGGTATTTTTCCCACCCTTTTCCATCTATTGAATATGCAATTCGGCGTACGTAGTACGTACGTTTGGGTTACGCAAAAAGGCACACGCTATGATACTTGTAATTCAACTCGATGGTACGAATTCGAGTACAAATAAAATGAGTCGAGCTGGCTAAAAAGTTCATTACAAATTGAAATCTAAAACCCATTAATTTGAATAGGAAAAATCGACAGAAAAAACGTGCTTTGGAATCGAAACGTGAACCATGCATATGAAAGTAGATCTAGGTACAAACACCGGATTGGAAATATTAAACATTTTTATCAGCTGTGCTACATCTTACATCTACATTTAAGCTTCGTTAATGTGTACTTTTTAGCGGAACAATAAAGCTTTACTAAAGGATAAATAAATGTCTCTTGAAAAGTTTTCCCTAAAACATACTACACCAAGGTAGAACGTATAATAATGATAAGGGATAAAATTAATTTCTCAAATATTCCAGCTACATTTAACTTTACCCTTAGTTTCGCTGGGAAATTTCATAACCATTTCTTGAAAATATCTTTAGTTTTGGTATTAGAATAGTTAACTGTTTACTCGGCAATTTTTAGTTTATTCCTATTTCTCTCCGGTTCGCCGAGATTTTCATAGAGATAAAAACCAGTCTCGATGTGAATTAGCGAGGGAAAAAAATTTCAGATATAATAAAAGAGAAAAACTTGTGCGGCCGATTTACAAACTTCTGCCAAGTCTAAACATAATCCATATTGAGACGAATTCGGTATTTCGACGATATTGCCACACGTGGATCATAGAAAATCAGTATTTTTCAACCCTTCAAAGCTTAATTATGTGTGAAAAAAATGAAACAGATATATCAATGAGTAAACAAAATTTTTTACGAGATTGTCTAAAGGCCTTTTCCATACTAAATCGGACCAAAAATTTCGTTCAAAATTTTTTTACGAGTTCCCCTTAATGTCTATTCATAAACCCACGATAATTTTCTTTCTATTCCACAAAGGAGCGAGGGGGGGGGGGAGGTCTCGTGATTTTTATGCAACTCAAACTGCGACTTTTTGCCAAATTACCCAACTTTGAAGACTCATATCTCGAGATTGAATTCACTTATTTGAAAAAGAATTTTATTGAAGGAGATTCAAAAACAATAATTAAGCACATTTTGAAAAACTTGAAGTTGAACTCGAGTGGTAAAAGCTCAATTATCATGATAAGGACAAAAGATGGAAGCAATCATTTATAAAACCAAAAAATAGCAGTATGTAGCCCTTTTCACCCTTTCTTCAACCAATAGATTTTTAAAATGGGATCTCTACAGTTCCTTGGCGGGTAGAGAGGCTCGCAATTTTGACCAAGATTCAAAAAAAAAAAAAGGAAAAAATAGTGTAACGTATAGATTTCTCCCACTGATGGAAAACTGAAATGATATTAGTTCCAGTTCCAGTTCCAGTTCCAGTTTTAGTTCTCAAAATTTTAAATTTTTAGTTCCAGTTCTCAATATTTTTTAGTTCCAGTTTTCAATTCCAGCTCCAGTTCCAAAATTCAATTTTTTTTTAATTTTGATAGATGAAAAAAATCCAAAGTTTTCTGCAAAAATTGAACTTTGCTGTTTTTTCTTTTCTTTTCAAGGTACAATTTTTTCATAATTCTAGCTCAACACAAAAGATATCTGAAAAAAAAAACAGGAAATAATCTTCTTTAGAAATTTTATGACTTCTGGTCCTGATTTCCTGAGTTCTGAATAATTATTCAATAAAAAAAAATTGAAATTTGAAGAATTTGTGCGAGGGTATTTTAAATATTCAAATTTACAAGACATTTTCTTTATTCACTTTTCTACATGAATTTTTGAGGTTCGTTTGAGATCGGTTTTGTTTTTCAATTTTTAGTAAAAAATTTTAAAAATTTCAAATTGAATATTGTGCATTTACATTATCCACTTTTTCACTCAAATTTTCAAAAATTTGAATTTTTTCTGTTTTTTACTCAATTTTGGAAATTTGTTGGCAAACCCTTGAATTTTTCGAAAAAAAATTTGGTGTGAGGTGTAATGTAGGAGAAGATGATTTCAATTGAATAAAGATTTTATTTAAAAAAAGAAAAATTGCAATTTGCAAAAAAAAATTCTGGAACTGGTATAAAACTGAAATTCATTTCAGTTTCAGTTCCAGCCCGTTCTCATCATTTCAGTTTCAGTTCCAGTTTTTCAGTTATAGTTCCAGTTTTTTTTTTCAATTTCTATTCCGGTTCCGATTCCAGTTTTCCATCACCGATTTCTCCTAACTCGAAAGCACCGAGTCGAATGGAAAAAATTGTATTTTATGGGATTGGATCGGTTAGAAAACAGGGAAGGGGGTCAAATCAAAAAGTAAATCGATTTTTGAATTCTACACCCTGAAATTAGTTACGACTACGACTCAATTTTTTTTCTAAAATTTAAATTTATTATGATTCATTTTTTTTCTAAAATTTATCACGACTACATTTTTTTCTAAAATTTATTATGACTCAATTTTTTTTCTAATCTGACTCAATTTTTTCGAAAATTTATTCGGCGACTCTCAAATTAAAAAGAAAATTAAGTGGAAAAATGTTTATATTGAAACTGGAAGTGGATAATAAGATTTTGTCGAAAAAAATTGAAGCTGGTAAAAATTTTGAGCTGATGAAAATTTTTAAAGAAAAATTCGATCAAATTGAAAAAGAAAAAATTGAGTTAAAATTGAAAAATCGTTCGAAAAAAATGAGTTAAAAAAGACAAAAAGATGAACACATCGCAGAAAAATTTGAGTCGAAACAAATTTTAGAAAAAAGTGTTGGAAAAAAAATAAGTTTAATTCACGAATTTTTCCAAGTTGAAAAAATTACGAATGATAAGGGCGCAAAGCGGCGAAAGGAATTGAAATTTCTATTTTCAAAAATCACCGAATCCCGTGCTAAGTGCGTGCGATGTCAAAAGACGCATTTTTTTGGAACTGTTAATTTTTTTTGTGCTTCCCAACAGTTTTTTAAAGCTACCCAAACACGGCTTAGAAACCCCCTATGTTTGGATACCAACAAAAGCCAGTGGATGCTTTTTTCTTCAAAAATGTTTGTCCTTGCTTTGCTTTGGTGTGATAAACTTACACAATCAATTCTCAAAATGATACCTTTTGCATACCAAATGAGATGATTGAATATTTAAAAATGTAAGAATCTTAATTTTTTTTTAGTATGACTCGGTAATTTTTTAAAATAACATTAATAAGTAAATTTTTCATTTTCACTCCTTTCCGCAAAATTTTTGCTCTAGTTTTGTCATTGATTCCTACCCTCATCATTTTAAAATACCTGCCTACCCCTAATGAAGATTTTCACATCAAACAAAAAGTTGAAATTGGATTTCATATTTTTGTTCCGGGAAAGGGGGGGTGAAACGTGTTTTTTAATTTGATAGGATTTTGACCAAATGGAGATTTTATTTTGCAGACAAAGCAAATTAATAAACACGAAATCGAAATGGATACCTAATTTGTTTCACAGACCGATGATATCCAAACATCATGAAATTACAGGTATTAAAGCAAACAACCAACAAACATCAGCTATCGCTTCAGGAGTCATTTGGAAACACGAGAATTCGATGTCATTATCAATGACAGTTACCCCATTGGCTATGAATCATCATTAAGCCAGTTGAGTGGCCTATGTTTGAATAGAAAGCACTGCTACGTATCATGTTATTCTATAATAACCTCGAGTTATATGTGAATTCGATGATACGAAAAGTGAAATAAATGAAGCATAATAATTACCCATGTGCTTGATTTTTACCTTTTGGAAAATTTTTAAATCAAATACGAATTCACCCACATCATAATTCAAAATCAAAATGAAAAGTTTCAATTTCATCCTAAATAAATAATTCTCTGCATCGGCGATTATTTGGATTTAATCAAAATCTCAGCCATAAACACTAATCTGTTTCGACATTTTATCTGAGAAAATCTTGGTGAAAAATTTCATCCACCATTTCTCTTCCATCGTATGTCAAATTAATGGAAATTCGGAGCAACCTTGAAAATTTAAACTCGCAAGAGAATCGCTTTAGATGTGGCGATTATCCGCAAAGTAAATATCATTTTCATTATACTTGAATTACGCTACACGGTTAATTTATTTCGTTCAGGCAACTTTGTCGAAGTACGAGTAAATGGTCTTATGTATAGTGAAATTGTTAGAGGAAAAAAAAGATTTACGAGTGAAATAACCGCCATGCTATGCTGGTGAGAACTTAAACGAGTTCAAGTTTTAGGTGACGTCGACCTTTCGCTCACAAGCTTACGTAAAATTACAATTTTTTCGGGTAAGTATCGTAAAATCGCGTACATTTGGTGTAACTGTGCTACCTACGTAGATCTACCCTACCTAGATGATTGCTGCAAATAAAACTTATTTTTGGTGCTTTCGTTTTCTTTCTTTTTTCCCAGTTTTATTAATGTCATCAAGTTTTACCATTTTGTCGTCAACGATAGTAAAGAAAGTTTCATTTCTTAATTATGCTACGAGCTGTTTGCCCAAAGTGCACAATTGCACATCAAAATGTGAGCTATACGAATTGAAGATTTTAAAATGTTATTGGAAGAAATGGAATTGGCTGTGTTCAGAATGTCGAGTTGAATGTTTTGCATATGTGACCCTGCCGCAATGAAGGAACATTGTGAAAAAAATTGATGTTTTTATTTTCATGTGTTTGGTTCAGATTTAGTGTCATTTGGATGAAAAACGTGGAAAAACAGACATCGATTTTTTTCACACTATGTCCCTTCTTTATGACAAGGTCACATATACTTCAGAATGAACGCTAATACGAGCATTTTCTACTTCATCACTGAATTTTTTTTCAACTTTCAAATTTTCATATGTATAAATAAGTGTTTGAATTTTCAAGTAAGTACTGGTTAGGTCACTGAAGTTGACAAATATTGAAATCGTATTGCTTTTTAAAAAGTTCAAAAATGTTACCATTTACTCACCTGATAAGTTTCGGATGTGTTTAATTTTCTTTTATAAAATTTCAACAAATATACCCAGACGTACCAAAAGGAAAATGAAGGTTGATCTGGTATCTGGCTCCCTAAAATAAGGCCCGATTTCAGTCATTTAATAAAAATTTTCCATTTTAATTCTACAATAAACTTCATTACGTTATATTTTGCCATTTACCATTATTTGGTTTCAAAATTGTAGATTTTTTTCCCGCTGATGTTACAATAGATCACTCAATAAATATTCTCAATAATATTCAGATTCCAGAGACATCACTGATTTTCACAATTTTTCCGAGCAGTTACTTTGATATTTTATCCACGTTGATTTGAGAATATTTTAAAAAATTTTAAGCACTAATTTTTACCAATTTTTGATTTTTTTTTTTCAAAAAACCAAAAGGCATTAACTTACAGTAATTCGTTTTTCAATGTAAGGTATTCTCAACGACTATGATAAAAACAAAAATCTATTCTCAAGTTTTCAATGAAATATAACATGTACTCGTACTTGTATTTTTGTGAAAGATTCAATCAATAATTTTTACAGTTTTGAAAAAAAATTGAAGGGGAGGGGAGGTAAGTATTGAATTTTTATTCGATATTTTTTATAGCGCAATATTTTTGAACTACCGTACGTCTTCATCAGTGAACTAGGATCCTGCAGTTTGACGGTTAGATTACCATTCCTACATTACTTTGACATAATTTGCCTACGTTATTGATAGAAGGAGTGATGCCTGTTATTTTTTTTACCAAGATAACTACATTGAACACCAGATATTCCAGATACATTCAGCTCAATAGTTTTTAATTTTTAATAAATATTCTAAGACTATTTTACGTAAGAACAAAATTATCAAGAATCAAAATTTTATTCTCTACTCAATTCGGGATAAATTCAACTGACAGTAAGAGTTATTAAACTATTTTCTAGCGTGCTTACCTACTTTTTTTCGTTTCATTAGGTTTTTGAAAAATTTACACGAAAAAAGCTGTTATTTTAATTATTCATACTGAATAAACGATTCCAAGATTCGTCTTAAAATCATAATTACTTACCTACAGGCTACAATAAGAGTTGCAAAAACAGCTAAAATATGTACCTACTTGAAATTGAATTTTTTTCTTAGAAATCAAACGTTCAACTAAATTCGACCCATTTCTTTCTTTTTTTTAAAAATATGTACTCTGTTCAAATTTGACCTTGACTCATTTCAAACACTTTTAGAAGTCGCTTTCCTCAAAAGTATGAAACCTAATTAATGCTGCTGGGAAGAGTTGAGGATCTTTCATTTGTCAGATGTATAATACTGAAAAATCGATAAAATTGTAGCTTTTTTCAAACCTTTTGCTTTCAACTTCTCTGTTTCATTGAATTCACATACTTAATTAGGTATTTATATAATCACAAAATAATTAAGTTAACCCCTTTCTGCCTTCGCCCCTAAAAATTGAATATTTTAAAGCAGAAAAAAAAGTGTTTTCCCTATTTTTAGAGACTGAATTTCGATAAAAATTTTCTCAAACTACAATCGCACTTTCGCACTTTGAAGAATATTTTGTATGAAAAGATCTCACAGAATCGTAGAAATTGAACGAGGAAACCTTGAAATTTCAGGGAAAATAATTTTTCAAAAAAATAATAACCACATCGAATAAAATTCTTATTTTTTTTATTATGGAATTTTTTGAGAGCCAAAAAATAGCCCAAAACACATGAAAAAATATGATTCTTGTTTTTTGTCTTCGGTTTGAATTTTGGAATGGTCATTTTCTGAAAATCTGAGTCAGTGAAGAAAACTTCAATAAGACAATATTAAAAATCTTTTCTCACTAGTTCAGTTAAATCAGCATCAATTCATGATCACAATCCCCTGTGTGTTTTTTTTTAAAGACTAGCTAAAGTAGGTATTGTATTTTTGAAAAAAAAAGTTACTCAACGTATGTACTTTAAAAAACAGACATTTTTTGAAACAAAATAAATAATTTTTCTATACTTTTTTAAAAAAAACTTTTTGACTTTAGAACTAAAATTTGAAAAACAAATAAGATCTCAATATGTGACCCTGACGTAAAGAAGGGACCTAATGTAAAAAAAATCTATGTCTATTTTTCACTAATTCTTTGATCCAAATGACATTAAATCTGGACCTAGGTCCCTTTTTTACGGCAGGGTCACATATTTATTTTCACTGCTTAATTTTAGTAAAAATATTGTACTTTTCGAAGCTTTTATTTGCAAATTTTCTGATTTTTTCATCATTTTCTCTTTTATCGCGACAGCAAGAATCACACTTCCATTCGTTGAACAATTTTCAATATTTTCTCAAATGAAATATTGATGAAGGTATGCAAGTCAAAATGAACTCAAATCCGGATACCCATAGTTCATTTCACTTGTGCCTAATAATTTCTATACGTATCTAATTTTCATCTTATTTGCACAATCAGGTGGGTTTACATTATTAACCATTTCGTCCCTCTAAAGCTAAAAGGTCGTAACTCCAAAACTTTACTTTTTACAGGAGAGAGAAAAAACTGTATTACTTGAAAATTTTGAATTTCGTAGAAGAGGTGTTGATTTTACTAAGCTTTTTTAGTGTTGAGAATGCATTTTCAACTATTATTTTTTCAAAATACCCATTTTTAATTTTTATAGTGGAGTTACGACCTTTTATACTTAAACACAAAAAATTTTTGGAGTTACGCCAAGTTAAAAATCCGTATTTCGAAACAAAATAATTTAAAAATTCATTCTGAACACTGCAAAAGCATATTAAAATCATCACACGTTTCCCAAAATTCAAAAATCCCAAGTAACACAGTTTTTTATCACTTTTGTAAAAAGTCAAATTTTCTATTCATGACCTGTTTGCATTTTTTGTGGAGTTACGCCCAAAAAGTTTCAAAATTTTCAGAATATGGAGTTACGCCAACATATTTTTTTTCTAATTCTAAGGATTTGTTTGATGTTTAAGCTGAAATTTTGTTATTACTAGGTGGAGGACGTCCTATTGTTGCCATTTCAGCAAAAAAACAAAAATTCCAAAATTTTGGAGTTACGACCTTTTAGCATTAGAGGGACGATTTCTTAAATGTAGGTCTTGTAGGTATAACACATTGTATAAGCAGTTTTCTTATCATCCCAAAAGATTCAATATTTGCGCAATAAACTAAACAACATAAAAAAGTAGGGGAAAAAAAAGAAAACATTCGGACATTAATAGGCGATCACTTTACCACACATTTAGATTTCTTCTACAATTCCAGCCTAATCCAAGTCAATCGTTTTGAAAAAAAAAATACGATTTATAAGCAAGTATTCGAAAAGGATAAAAAATCTCCTGTTTTTATTTCACACTACCAAGTTGTCTTGATATTCGGTACCTACCTATCCGAAAAATAAAATAAACAGCCGAACGTATTCATCATTTTTTAAAAACCGGTTGGTTTTTATGATTTTGAGTAAAAAAAAATTTAGCATAGAAAGAGACCAGCAGCATCAAGACTATCTCATATGCCTCCGTTGTAATACCGAATGTGTAATCCTCTTATATGACATGAATACAGGTATTTGTTGTTAAATAACGAAAAGGTATAATAACAAGGTGAATGGCGATCGGCAAATCTTTGGCGGTGGTCTTTATAAAAGGCGAAGCGCCTATTGTGTCATGTTTTTAACTTCTTCTGGTTAAATAAGTCTAAAAAGACGATCGGGTTCTTTTAGGACACCTTTTCAGTACTAGCTACGTACAGAATTTAAAAAATTAAACAATTTTTTTACAGATTTGGGCCGTTGGGCGAATTAATTACCTACTCTGTATGTACAGAAGAGAAGATGTGAAAAATTTTTTCGATACGTCGCGACCACATCATACAAAAGTACACCATCAGTGGACAATTGGACATCTCAAAAGTCGTGTGAATTGTTGATTGCGCCAAAGATCGCGGCGTGATTTGGGTTGTAATAATGCTATATTCATTCTATCTGCGGTTCTCTCTCTCTCCAGGAGGAAGAATCTTGATTTATCGTGAATCGTTGACACCCGCCATGTTTCCGAGCACCGGGTGGTCTCCACACTGTCGTTCATTCACAAAAGGTGTCCTGTTCATTTACACCCCGGGAGACCTCTTACAGAACAGAATCAAACCGATTTTAACCTAATACGCCGGACTATTAAAACTCGACGAAAAAAAAAACCTTACGTGGTCGTTTGATCGCGAGCTAAATGCCGGCTACGCGGCTTCGTATTAGATTTGACGTATTTTAATTACTAGCTGCTTACTGCTGCGGTAGCTATTGGCTAATTTTCTAAATCATTGTTGCCCGATTAATATTCAACGCGGAGCTCGTTTTAAAATTATCGGAAAATGATTAATAATGTTGCACGCGGTTTAAGAAAATAACACCGGTAGAAAATTGACCGGTCAAAAGTGGACCTATAACGATCTGTTTTTCTGCATCTATCCTCTATACGCTTGGGAATTCTGTATATTTTTTCGATAATACATAATGATCTGAGCTGGGGTTCGTATATCTTGTTTTTTTTTTTTTTTTCATCGAATGACCACACATTATACATTGTAAGGTGTGGGTAAGTTGTTTTTTTCTCCGTAAATTTCATCGATTTCCTGTTTCGAGAAAATACGACGACACGATGGAAAGAAAATGGGAGGGCAGAAGAGAATTTTTAAAGAGAATTGAAAACTAAAAGCTTAGCAGTTTTTATCATATCTGTTCAAGAGCTGAATTCAAGTTTCGATTAGAATTTTAGTATGATGTACACTGTACATATTCAGAATATTCAGTTAGGTACTTACAACGAAAGTCGAAAATAATTTTCTTGGTCATCATCTAAATTTCAGAGATATGCTCTTTCCCAGCAGAAATTTTACTCAAATATAAAAGCAAGGACTATCAAAAGCTATGAAAAGATGATCATAGCATGACATGTTGCTCCCTAGTGAATTTTGTTTCTTGAGTATCTACTTCACTTTTCGACAAGGAAAGAAGTGGCAATCGTTGGAATAATATTCCACATCAATTCTACGAATAACTTGTGATGCATTGATGCCCGTAAATCAGAGGAAGACGGGGAGATGGTTGAAGACCCATTTAGCAGAATACCAGAGAATTCTGCGTATGCAAAAATTTTGGGTTTTTTTGGAGCAATTTTTACAGAAGATCTGCATGGTTCAGAGCTGCTATTTCACCAAATCCTTTCATTCATAAATCAGTGAAAAATATTGAAAATTATTAGAGAGCAGGCAGAATTGCAGCGAAATATAAAATCAGTGAAAATAATTTCATTGAAAGCAAACCGTGAGCAAAATTGCTGGCGACCAGCGAAAACACACTGAAAGGCAATTGATTTAAAAATCAGGGAATTTTCTTTTAAAAAAACAGCCACATTTTTGAAATATCAAGGAATTTTTAAAAAAAAGTGAAACTTTTGGAAAATACTATTCATCAATGGTTTTTCTTTCGTTGATTCAAAATGAGAGAGTATTTTTTTAGCTATCTAAATGAAGATGAAGAAAGCGAACAATTTTTGAAGAACGAGAACAAAAACAGGGACGAGATTTGAGAGCAAGAAAGCAAAATACCGAGAAACCAAAAGTGTTGAGAACAAGAATCGAACGAGAAGCAAACACTTCAATTCATTCACTATGTCAAAAAATCAATTTTATGGAAGTCTGGTCGAAGATTACAAAATTCCGTAAGTTTTTTCTCAATTTTTGAATCAAGATTCATTTCCTAGCAAAAAATTCAAATTCAATCACTTGTTGATCCAAAAGTTTTCCTAAATTGTTCAAGGTCTTTTTCCCAAAGCCGAAATCCCGAACAGACATATCGTCCCTCTAATGCTAAAAGGTCGTAACTCCAAAATTTAGGAATTTTTGTTTTTTTGCTGAAATGGCAACAATGGGACCTCCTCCACCTAGTTATAACAAAATTTCAGCTTAAACATCAACTAAATACTTAAAATTAGAAAAAATATATGTTGGCGTAACTCCATATTCTAAAAATTTTGAAACTTTTTGGGCGTAACTCCACAAAAAATGCAAACAGGTCATGAATAGAAAATTTGACTTTTTACAAAAGTGATAAAAAACTGTATTACGAGGGATTTTTGAATTTTGGGAAACGTGTGATGATTTTAATTTGCTTTTGCAGTGTTCAAAATGGATTTTTAAATTATTTTGTTTCGAAATACAGATTTTTAACTTGGCGTAACTACAAAAATTTTCTGTGTTTAAGTGTAAAAGGTCGTAACTCCACTATAAAAATTAAAAATGGGTATTTTGGAAAAATAATAGTTGAAAATGCATTTTCAGCACTAAAAAAGTATAGTAAAATCAACACCTCTTTCACGAAATTCAAAATTTTCAAGTAATACAGTTTTTTCTCTCTCCTGTAAAAAGTAAAGTTTTGGAGTTACGACCTTTTAACTTTAGAGGGACGATATTCCCGAATAGGATATTTCACGAATCTGTTTTTCCGAATACCGAAATCTCAAATACAATTCTCGAATGATTTTTTTCCCCGAATGCAAAAATCCTGAATACAAAATTTCCCGATTATATATTTTTATATTTTCGAAATTAACTTACCTATTGTCAGAAAGTCAGAAGCTGAAAATTGACTTAATATCAGAGATTCAGAATGACAGGAAAAATATCAGAGTGCTCAAAGCTGATTTTTAAATTTTAAAACAAATTTTTATATTTTTGAAATTAACTTAATATCAGAAGTCAGGATGAGAGGAAAAAACACATCCATGTTATCAACATTTCCTTTCAGAAGAAACTTCACTTCATTTTTTATTGAGACTCCAGAATTTGTAAATAAAAATTTCTATAATTTCTACCAGTAACCAGCACCGTTTTTATAAAGTCTCCATTACCCAAAATCTTGGATTTTTAACTCATTTTCACTACTTTTGAGGCCTCAAAACGTAGATTTATTCATCATTTTCATAACATTAGCAACCTTACAGTAAGTACAGTCCTAAAGAAATTACCAAGAGAACTGAAATTTTGAATGTAGAGTCAGTAAAGATCACTGAGATATATTTTCTCATTCTTGGCCTTATTGTGATTTCAAAAAGTATAGAGTTGGAGACTTTTTTTTTCCATCAAAATTAAATATTACTAAACATTACTTTTTGTTTTCTAGTGGTTCAAGAAATTTGAATTGGCAGCGCTGTAATAAAAAATTCCCAAAAAAATAGATTCAAATATATTTTAAAGATTATTTTACAAATTTCGAGGTCAATGACCCTGAGAGAATGCTGCTACCATCCTCAGAGCTGGGAGCTCATTTTTTTTGAGAAATCTCTCATTTGATACAAACTACTTCATCAATTTTTGTCAACGTCCAGTGGATGTTTTTTTTATCCACCCCGATTAGGTTATAGGGAAGAGTGAAATTTTAAAAAAATTACTGCAACATGCCATGAAATTTTTTTCTCATTTTTTTGTAAAAATAGTCAAATTTAAAAATTTTTGATCGAAATTTCGAAAATCTTTTTTTTCAACTTCCAGAATGAGAAAAACTCTTCCTTCTCCTCCCCACGATCTTTCCTCTGCTAAGGCAATCTAACCCTTGGATATTAAAAATAAGAAATTTAATGAGAATATCAGAGTAAGTATCTGTTTTGCATCTAAAATTTTCAATGTTTTGCGTCACCTTTGAAATCAAAAGTATCCCATTCTGACCATATTAACACAAAACTTCCTAAATTTTCAAATCCTCATTCAACTTTCACACGCACAATCCTTATTCACATTTCGAACCTCGCTTTACACATTTCAATAACCCGTACATATTTTCAATTTAACAAACTGCCAAGAAACGAAAATCCAAATCCGTCTAAAAAACATAAATTTTTCGTCTATACCTAATCGAAGATTGGACATTTTCCCTCGAGACTGAAAACTCGAACCTCAGTTATAAATTTCGCAACACGGCCAATATGAAATAATAACCTTGAACTCGAACTTTAATTCACTGTCGCTACCCTTGTCTACATAGAGATAGCAAATCACAGCCTGAAAAAATTCATTTTTCTCATTTTCTCTCGACTATGCTTCGAAATATGGTAAATTCGCGTCAAGTGTCAGAACCAATTCGCGTTGAAAATTCGCGTTAACCGAAACGGACAAAGTCTCGTCTTCATAACCTCCCTACTTTGGGGTTAAATTAAGTTTAAACGCAAAAACGTGTATTTCGAGCATCGTATCGGGGTATAAGAAAACCCGCGTATACGACGATAACCGCAGTATATAAGGGTTATCAAAAAGGGTTAAATAGTCGACTTCGCGTCGCGCCTTATCCTCATCCTCGTAAAACGCTCCAACACGTAAAATCGCGTAATCCGCCGTTCCGATCATAATGTGCCAAGATTACAAAGATGTACCCACCTACCTATAGCTCCCATAGTCATTTTGAAACCGACACGACGTTTGCATCATTTTTAGCGCGTATTACGTGCCCAACGATCCTATTAAATTATCAATAAACTTCAAAATACGGTAATAATTTTTACGTAAAATTCACTTAATTATGAGTTAAAGCAGAATAAAGGTGTTTCCGATGGCGATAAAAATCAAACTCGTAAAATACGAAAATTTCCGGTTAAGGGAAGTATCCCAATTGGCAGTGAAATTTTAGGCTAAAACGTAATACACGATATTTATTTTTCGGATTTCGGTAAATTTTTAAAAATTCAAAATAATCCCATCGCCCCTACAAAATAAGAAAATTGAATCTAGATATTTATTAAAAGTAATTAAAATATTTTATACATTTAAAGATTCTCGAGTCAATCTTGAATGGTTTCAAGACTTTTTGAAGCCTTCTAGAAAATTTTGAATATTTTCAGCACACAGCACAGAAAAACCAACATAAGAACTGGTTCATACGAACTTCAGCATTTGAAATTTGTGACTTACTCTCTAAACTTGAATCAGACAATCAGTCAAATCTGAAGATTGACTGATTGAAAGAAACGATATCATGTCACTGATTAGCAGTGAAATTTCCCTGATTCCACAGAAGTGAAATTTAACTATCACTCCGAGAAAAATTACCAATTCAGTTGGTAAATTTTTATTTTTGAATCCGTATTTTTTGCCCAAAACTACTGTCAAAAATTGTGGGTATAAAAATACGCCTAGAACCTAAACATTGAAAAAAAAGTGATAAGTAAAATTTTTAGACAAAAATTTTTGATCTTCCAAATCAATTTGAGAAGTTTCAAAATTTTTAGAAAAATTCGAAATTTTTCACGGAGAGTTTATACCTACTGAGTTTTATAATGTATTTTACACTTCTCAGAATTTTTTCAGATTTTTTTGAATGATAGAACAGTAGAACTTGGTCAAACATTCGGCGTAATTACTTACCTATCATTTTTTGTTTCTTTAAACGACTGATTTTCATTAATTTTTCACGATTTTTTAAATAATTGATCAACTTCTGCCACCCGAAAAAATCGTTAAAAATTGTAAAAGGTGTGAAATGCATTGAAAAACGCTGAAAATAATTTTTTCAGACAATTTCAAGGTCATTAAAGTGGTTGGAAAAATTACAGAGCACTTTCCACCAGTTACTCTATCTATGTGCCAAGTCACATCAGAGCCTTTGTATCATTTTTCGATTTTTTCGGTTTGAAAATTAGAATTTTTAAAATTTTGCGCTTACTACCTCCACCTTTATATCCCGTTAGAAAACAATATTCTTCAAATCGATAAAAAAAAATCCATGCAAGACCCTAAAAATTTTACAGTTTGCACCACTAAATAAATGATCAAGTAAAGTACCTAAGTGGGAAGAGTCGAAAAGGAAAAAATGAACACGGAAAACCAAAAGCCAGGTAATAAAATTTCATAAAAATCATTTTAACAAGTAATTTGCAACTTGAGAAAATTTCAACTGAATTGCAAAAAAATGAATTATTATATACCACGCTGCCAAGTAAGTAATAAATATCAAGTGAGAAAACAGCCTCTTTTCTACTTAAAACTTGGAGATTCAAAAAAGTTTGTACTTTTTTGGATTTTCGTTTTTTTTTTTTATACTTACCTAATAGATAACCCATGTTTCCAACAACTTCAGCGCAGGGGGAAAAAATATTAAAATGGTTCATAAATCAATTTTAATATCTGAAAACGCAGATTACGTATACTTAATGAAGGCCTAATTAATAGATCTTTTCAAAATTAAAAACTGCCTTTTTGAAACACATATTTTTGACGAAAATTGAAAAGTGCTAAAATTTTTTGTCGAAAACAGATAAGTAATCTATGAACTAGCAGCTTTTCAATCAGATTGGTTCTCAGAAAGTGTACATACAATATGTACCTATATATTTAAAATTTAACTTCCTAGATAAATTTTTTATCAAAAAATACGATTTAGAACTGGCAATCAAAATTTTTGGAAAATTGTGTTTCAATCGATCAAATTAATCCAAATATGAACCAATTTTTTATGAAATTTTTTCAGCGCTAAAAAATCTCAAAATTTTTCTGAACCTTCAGTCTTGAAACCACTAGCAATCGATTCGAAAGCTCTAATAGCATTATCAAAATTTCAGCTTTTTCAGATATCGCACATGAAATTTTCAAAAAAAGTGACTCGGGTGAATCACAGAAATGAATAAGGTGACCAAAAAATGATCATTTTTTTTCTTGAATTTTAAAATTTTCCAAGTCTTTCATATACTTAATATGATATATGCATATGAAGCACCCGGGGGGGAGGTATATTTTCTCATGAAGTACCTCACTATAAAACGACTTCTGCTTCTTTTCTCCATTGGATCAAATTTTCATTTTTTGTAGAACCAATGAGTGATTTTAAATTTTCAAAAATCTCGAAAATTCAAGAATGAACTTTACAACTGAAATTTCGGATATGATCTTTCTATGGAAAATTTTCGATACAATTTCTGTTTCAGCTAAAAATTATGTTATTGGTTAAGATACCATCTCACCTTCATTAGCGTCCGCGTAAAAACTGCGCATTTTAACGAAATTTCAAACAATGATGAATAAACCATCATGTGGTCCGTTGGGGACTAGAAAATTGTTCATTGAAGCATTCAAATGAATCACGTTCGTTGAACTATCACCGGTAGCTTTAAATGCTATAATCGACCATTTACCTGGTTGTGTTTTCGATGACCTCTTGACTTTTTCGAGTTATACGTTGAAAAAAAAACAACTATTACGGTTTATTAACGTCATTTTTCATACGTGTATAAAATCTCATACCATATGGAGCTCGTTCCGAAAAAAAATTAGTAACCTCTAACCTTTTCTCGTAAGTACGAGTGAAATGCCATTTTATACGAATACGAGCTCTTTTATCCAGAAAATTCCCCCAAAAAATTCTCTTCTCGGAAATTTTCAACTGGTATACTTGAGAATACGTATAAAAGAGGTTGTTAAATTTACGAATAATTAAACTCGATCGGTCGTATTCCAATTCCACATTCGGTTTAAATTTATATTTTACGATTTAAAAGGCTCGACTATATCAAAGGTACACATTGGTATAGGCAAAGGTGTATCGTATACTGGCTTAAAATTTACAGAGACTTTATCCTTGAACGAATTTCGTTACAGTTAAATTAGCATATAAAATTTCCCATCGTATTCCAATCCAATCGTTATGTGGTTACACGCGCGCAAGTGTGAAGTATATTACAAATGTGGGTTTCCAAATACCGAATTCATTCATACTCATCTCTATACTCTGTATCCATTTATGTGTATTTGACGAGCAAAAACACCGATGGATGGAGGAGGGAGGGGAACACTGCGGTAATTTTTATATCCTAGATGCATTTGTTGTGGCGATTCGGAATCGGAGTTTTTAAATATAGGTGCCGACCAGTCTGGCCGAATAGTTTTTATACATGCGTGAAAGATATGAATGAGTTTAGCCCATATATCGTAAGGCCACCCCGGTCGTGTCGACAGGTTGGGCGGCATAGGTCAAGGTATTTGGCCTCGGCAAGCAACCCCCTCGGATAAAAAAAAAAGAAGTGCCGGCATTTCACAAAGGTATTTTCATTATTGTTTCTATTATATACGCGAACAGTGTACCTATCTGTATGGTTTTCATTCGTGATATTTGTCGTCATCCTATCGAATTAGGTATACTCTACGTATAAAATAGCCAATGGACGAATTCCTTCATCCTTCTATGTATACTTGACATGTACCGTAATCTAAATACGTCGATGTTTTATTTTGGCGGACAAATGTTACGTTAATTTGAAATTGGACCTCTGGATGGTCACAGTTCATTAAAGCAGCCCCGACTGCGGCTCGACAGATGACACAACCACTGCGCCGCGGTAGCCGCGAACATTGTGACAAATAAGTACACACTGCTGGCTACCTCGTATTGAACATTTTATCGTGATTAATGGCGCTAAATTCTTCAACGAGATCCCCTCCATGGCCGGAAAACACCGCCGCAACAATAAAAAAACACAACCCGAACTATCAACTTTGTCTTTTGTAATGATGTGTTGAAATTCTACAGCTAATTCCATCTCCACCTTCGGCTAGAAGGTTTTGTATACAAATGGTGTCGCCTATCGCGATTACACCTTAAACCTTTTACCAATCAAATCAACCGAGTTTTAGATTAATCCTCGTAGGTGCGCGAATTCGTACACCGGGTGATATTTTCTGACACTGGAGGTACTTCTAATGCAGTATATTTACGTAGGATTTATTTATCGGTAGTTTACTACAATGAAAATGATTCCGTAGTAGTGGTGTATGCCGTGTAGATATTGTATGAGATATTTAATCGGTGAATAGAGTGAGATTTATACGTGTGACTTGACTACTGCGTATACTTTGTAGTCATATTACGATAGGGATGATTGTCAAATTTGATTACCGAATAGTTTTTTTTTGGATTAATCCGTATTAGGTACCGGCGAAGTATTTCACAAAGCCACGAATAACCGAACAGTTCTCTGAGCTGATATTTCAACCAAAATATCTGTCTTTTAATCTTCTTCCTGGAAAATGGAAGTTGTGTTTTTAAGTAAGTAAGTATAGTTCAATCACACTTTGTTCCTTGAATCGATTTTTCTAAAGGGTACCGGCGGTTAAGATAGGCGAATCTGCCCCCGAGCTGAAATTTGAAACTAACCGACGGAATTTGGTCCTTAGGGTCTGAAAAACACCTGGTAAAAATTTTGGCCTCCTACCCCTCCCCTAACCCGAGTTATGGGGCAAAACGTTTCTTTTTTCAGCCTTTTCATTAAAAATTTTTATCTCCGAGAGTTTTCAACCAAATTTTTTCAAATTTACGTGAGTTATACTCCATACTGAGGGGTATTAGTGGGTGGTTTGAAAAAAATTTTTTGATGATTTTTTCTAGCCAAAAATCTCATTTTAAAACTTGAAATCGAGTTTTCTACATGATGTTGCAGAGGTGCAAAAATGAAAAAAATATATATCATGTATCTAGTCCCTATCTACAACGTAATATTTTTTTCAGAATTTTTTAGGTGGGTGGAAGACCTTCAAAAACGCAAAAAACCGCATTTTTATCACGTTTTTCGCTCAAAAAATGGTCATTTTTGGGCGAAAAATTTTTTCGGGTAATAATATTCCAAAATACGTATTTTTACGCCACTTGCCCGATTTTCACTTCATTTCATTCTTTTTTGAATGATTTTTGCAATTTCAAGTAACCTAAAGCGCAAGAATTAAAATTGTATATGTAACTTTCCTTATACTTGTATAAAATTATCATACGGAAAACACTGAAAGAAAATTTGTGTTCAGTAGCTCGAACTACCTCCGAAAAATTCATTTGCATGAGCATAGCACTCAAATTTCGAAAATTCGCTTTGTAGTCAACAAATTTTTTTTCAACAAAACTTACTTTTTTACCAATATCATTATCAACAAGAGGTATGGTGAATCTGCCCTTGAAACCAGTTTTGACCGCTCCTACCCCCAAAAGGTCAACCATGATGAGAAAACATTCCAGAAAAAATTTCAGACCCCTAGCGCAAGTGTTTTCGGAGAAAGGGGCCAAAATGTGTTTTTTCAATGGATTTTTTCGTATTTTTGTGGTTTTTTGCTAAATGTAGATAAAAGTTTCGAGTTTTTTTTTTAGATGAATTTTAGGGAGTTGGAGGAACCCTAAAAAATTTTTTCAAAATTTTTGGTTCATTTTTTGCCGAGTTATGGCATTTTAAAAGTTTTGAGCGGCCATTTTGTCTTGAAAGGACAAATCGACGTAAATTCCACAGTGTCGCATGTAGTAATGGCAAAATGCGCGCATAATCTTTTTGGTTGCGCGCACGTGAGAATATTCTCGCATATGCGCGCATATTCCCGCGCAAGCAAAATAAAACATCTGGAAAATGCTCTGTGGGTCCAATTATTCATAAAAAAGTGAGCATATTCTATTTTCCTGCATTTTAAAATAAAATAAAATGAGTTTTACTCCAATGGAGTCTGATGCTAAACAACAAGTAAAAACATAACAAAAAATTGTTTTGAAGACCTGTTTTGTGCCCTGTGACGAACTACAATAATTGAAGTTTCAAAAAATCGATTTATTTTTACAAATAAATCAAAAAGAATGTTTTTTTAGTCAAAATTTTCTGATTGCTTGAGAATATGCGCGCATATGCGAGAATATTCTCACGTGCGAGCAACCAGAAAGATTATTCGCATATTTTGCCATCGCTCTAGCTGCCATATTAATCAGTGTTGCAAGACGAGTATTTAGAGGTATCACTCAACTTTTTTGAAATGGGAATTTTCGCGCATTTTCCAAATTTGACCCGGAGAATATGCGCGCATATTCGCGAATATGCGCGCATATGCGCGGTGAGAACATAGACCTTTTAGTATTAACATAGACCGCGCTGAGTGATAAAAACAAGGCCCAACATATGGGGATTCTATAAGTACGGCGGTTGACAATACATCGGCATTATCAGTATTTCGTGTAGATTAAAATTCGTAAGTGCGACATGAAAAATTGAAATAACTGTAGAATTTTAGCGAGAACATGGTTGTTTGAGGTGCGTAAAATAATCTACGTTAAATTCTCTACAAAATGAAATAGATTTGAAAGTTGTACGGTCATCCGATCGAAAGTTATTAACGTTCAAAGTTACGAAAATGAGTTTTGATTGCGTAGTATTTCGTCTTTATACTGGAATAACTCGAAATTTTGAGTGAGCACATACATGTTTGAAATAAGGAAAGTAATCTACGTTGAATTCTCTACAAGATGGTGTAAGTTTGAAAGCTGTACGATCAACCAATCAAAGTTATGGAAGCTCAAAGTTACGAAAGTAAGTTTCAATTTGTAAATACGTTTAGTGCATATTATCAACTTGGCATTAAAATAACTCACACTTTTGAGTGAGTACAACAATGTTTGAGGTAAGGGAAGTAATCTACGTTGAATTCTCTACAAGATGGTGTAAGTTTGAAAGCTGTACGGTCAACCAATCGAAAGTTATGGAAGTTCAAAGCTACAAAAGTAAGTTTTTATTGCAAATTTTACTTATCACTTTCGTAACTTTGAACTTTAATAATTTTCGATTGGTTGACCGTACAGCTTTCAAACTTACACCATCTTGTAGAGAATTCAACGTAGATTACTTCCCTTACCTCAAACAATGTTGTACTCACTCAAAAGTTTGAGTTATTTTAACGCTAAGTTGATAAAATGCACTAAACGTATTTGCAAAATTGAAACTTACTTTTGTAACTTTGAGCTTCCATAACTTTCGATTGGTTGACCGTACAGCTTTCAAACTTACACCATCTTGTAGAGAATTCAACGTAGATTACTTCCCTTACCTCAAACATTGTTGTACTCACTCAAAATTTCGAGTTATTCCAGTATAAAGACGAAATACTTCGCAATCAAAACTCATTTTCGTAACTTTGAACGTTAATAACTTTCGATCGGATGACCGTACAACTTTCAAATCTATTTCATTTTGTAGAGAATTTAACGTAGATTATTTTACACACCTCAAACAACTATGTTCTCGCTAAAATTCTACAGTTATTTCAATTTTTCATGTCGCACTTACGAATTTTAATCTACACGTAATACTGATAATGCCGATGTATTGTCAACCGCCGTACTTATAGAATCCCCATATGTTGGAGCCACTGATAACTCGAATTTGCATTACATAGCGCGGTCTATGTAATACTAAATGGTCTAAGGGTGAGAATATTCTCAGTGCCATCACTAGTCGCATGTCACATTTGGTAACTGGCTGCACTGACATACAAAATTTTTCAAAAAAATTCCAAAATACCTATACTTTTGGTGATTGAAAAAAAAAATACCTACATAATATTTTTTGGCGAAAAAATGATCAATTTAAAGATATTCCTAAATTCCGTATTTTGGAATTTTACGATTCGCTGTTGGCTGCACTGGCGTATAAAATTTTCAAATTTTTTCTTCAATATTTACTTTTAGTGGTTAAAAAAAATTTTTCAGTCAATTCCCCAACGAAAAAAAAATCATTTCAGCTTCGCGAAAATTTCGTATTTTTGGAATATTGCAATCCGCAACTTTTCAACCCCCTGGTAGCGCTCTGAGTTTTGATCGGAGAAGGATGGCGGGATGGCGATGCTTCAGGGAGACGTAGGAACTCAAATCGCAACTTTCAAGTGCTACGACAGCCTCTCACACAATTTTTTCTGATTTAAAGAACACAAAAAACAGCATTTTTTCAAAAGGAGGTGCACTTTGAGCACCCCTGCTCCCCTCCCATTCGGGGCACAAATTTTTTTGGGAGGTCTACCACTCAAAGTAAACCACCCCACTAAATTTGGTCCAAATCCAAGATATGTTTTTTTTTTTCACTCCACCCTAATATACAATTTTAATTCTTGCGCTTTAGGTTACTTGAAATTGCAAAAATCATTCAAAAAAGAATGAAATGAAGTGAAAATCGGGCAAGTGGCGTAAAAATACGTATTTTGGAATATTATTACTCGAATAAATTTTTCGCCCAAAAATGACCATTTTTTGAGCGAAAAACGTGATAAAAATGCGGTTTTTTGCGTTTTTGAAGGTCTTCCACCCACCTAAAAAATTCTGAAAAAAATATTACGTTGTAGATAGGGACTAGATACATGATATATATTTTTTTCATTTTTGCACCTCTGCAACATCATGTAGAAAACTCGATTTCAAGTTTTAAAATGAGATTTTTGGCTAGAAAAAATCATCAAAAAATTTTTTTCAAACCACCCACTAATACCCCTCAGTATGGAGTATAACTCACGTAAATTTGAAAAAATTTGGTTGAAAACTCTCGGAGATAAAAATTTTTAATGAAAAGGCTGAAAAAAGTAACGTTTTGCCCCATAACTCGGGTTAGGGGAGGGGTAGGGGGCCAAAATTTTTACCAGGTGGTTTTCAGACCCTAAGGACCAAATTCCGTCGGTTAGTTTCAAATTTCAGCTCGGGGGCAGATTCACCTATCTTAACCGCCGGTACCCTTTGGGCCAAAAATTAGCGCTTAAGATACAGATTGTTTAGGTGTAGGTATTATAACAAAAATTTTTTCAATGCAGATATCCCCCTTCATAACCAAATGGATGAAACGTCTACAATAAAAGATGAAAAAAATTGGTAATACGGTAATTATTCTCGAGATTTTCCGAAATCGAAGAAGCTGGGGAGGTGGGGACATGAGGCACCTCTTATACCGAATTTGATTCAGGCGACTACACAAATGGGAAAAATAATCCTCCCAAACAAATTTGATCTTCATTTACACCTCCCTTATGATATGGGTGGAACTGGGGGTTCTCAAGCTTTTTTTATGGTATCTACACGATTGAGAAAATGAAAATTTACGGTATTTTCATGTTTTTCCGATATTCATGCTTAGTAGACACGATGTTATAGTAAATTTTTTTTGAAAATTACCGTAAATATTTCAGTAATTATGGAAAATTATATTAAATATTTTAATACTTACGGCAAATTACCGTAAATGGTAATTACGGTAAATTACCGTAAATGGTAATTACGGTAAATTACCGTAAATGGTAATTACGGTAAATTACCGTAAATGTTGATAACGGTCAATTACCGTAAATGGGATTTACGGTAAATTACCGTAAATGTTCAAGTTTAGTAATTACGTTAAATTACCGTAAACCTTCAAGTAATTACGGTAAATTACCGTAAACCTTCAAGTAATTACGGTAAATTACCGTAAACCTTCAAGTAATTACGGTGAATTACCGTAAATGGTAATTACGGTCAATTACCATAAAACGGTAATTACGGTCAATTACCGTAAAATGGTAATTATGGTCAATTACCGTAAAATGGTAATTACGGTAAATTACCGTAAAATGGTAATTACGGTAAATTACCGTAAAATGGTAATTACGGTAAATTACCGTAAAATGGTAATTACGGTCAATTACTGTAAAATGGTAATTACGGTCAATTACCGTAAAATGGTAATTATGGTAAATTACCGTAAATGTTCAAGTAATTACGGTAAATTACCGTAAACCTTCAAGTAATTACGGTAAATTACCGTAAATGTTCAAGTAATTATGGTAAATATTTCATAATTATGACGAATTATCATAAATATTTTAATAATTACTGTAAATTGCCTTAAATATTTCAGTAATTAATGTAAATTACCGTAATTATTCTAATAATTATTGTGAAAATATCCTAAATAAGGTAACATACCAGTTTTGGATCAGGCTACCAATTACGGATCATTTTTTTGAGGCGCTCTACGTCGTTCCGAAATGGTCACCAAGGATTGATACCAACATAATCGTGTAGTCTGAAGTCTTACCTTTCAGAAAATATGTAAACTTTGCATTTTTCGTGTTATCAAACCGCTTGTAGATTCATTTGAAAAAAGTGAGTCGCATTTTTAGTTGAAATTTCGTATTTTTTGCAATGGCGATTGTTAAAAAGTGTAAGTAGTGTTATTAATATTTAGTTTTTGATGCGGTTGCTGATTATTTCATGTTCAGGGAAGTACCATCGACACATTTTTTGCGTGATCAACCCGTTTTGCGAATTTTGAGTGTCATTTGCCAAGCATCGAAGAAAACGTAAATTGGCACCAAAAAAGTTGGATTTCTTCACCAAAATTGTCTGTTCCGAGATTTTCGTCATGTTTTTATATATTGGGTGATTAACATTATTAAATCTGCGCAGTGAAATTCCAAAGTGAAAGTGATCCGTAATTGGTTTGATCCATAATTGGTAGAAAAATTTTCAATTTTCAATTGCGGATCAAAAATTTTCCTACCAATTACGGATCGATCCACAATTGGTAGTTTTTCAATTTCGGTTTTCTAACAATTTTTTGATGAAAATCTTTGAAGGCCATCTTTGTAATGTAAAAAATACAATCAGAGTGAAAAAAAAATGCATAACTTAAATTTTATTTGATGATCCGTAATTGGTAGAACCCCCTAAAAAGGCTAAAAAGGCGCATTTTTTCTGGGTTTTTCAAGCCTGGATAAAAAATACTTGGAATCGTTTTTTTCAAAATTCAACCGCGCTACTTTGTAGAGGAGAGTTCAACGTTTATTTTTTTAAAAAAATCACCAAAATTGGTTCATAAATAACGTCAGGAGTGTCAGGACACGAATTCAAAGAAAAAGTGATCCAAAACTGGTATGTTACCTTATTCGATATTTGGTCTTTCTTAATCGAATCTAAATGAATGTTGAAGCCTTGCCGGAAAGAAGCGAGGGCAGACATTTTTTAAATAAAAGAAGTGAAGTTGAAAAATGATTTAAAAGCAATTCTTCCATTTAAGAATTGAGAGGAAAATTTTAAAATTTCGTGCTTTTTGTGGATAATGATCAAAATACATGCTAATTGCTATTTACATGTTTTCATGCTACTATATTGCCATTCATGTTATTTTCATGTTTTTAATGGTTTTCATGTCCGGTATATACCATAATTATTTGCTGTATCGACTTTGATTCTCAATGCAAAATTGAGCATAACAGACGATCGACCTCAGCCATACCTTCCTACCTGATAAGTCGTTAGTTTTGACTACCCTAATCTTATGGCTGGGGTTGAGGCTTTTTGCACCAACTATACTAATATTTTATTCATCGTGAAAGCACAAATAAGAAAAATATGTGCAAGCTGGAGAACAAATCGAGCACAATCGATCGACCTTCGTTTTATCCTGCAAATTCATATGTCCTTCGTTTTGACCTCCTATTTGATATGAATGGAGCATGGGGACATGCTGCACCTCCCATACCAATTTCATCCACTGTGGGACCACAAACGTGAAAAATATGTGCAAACTGGAGGACAAATCCAGCGCAAACGACTAACCTCAGTTTTATCCTCCGAATTCATGACTTTGGTTTGAACCTACCATTAGATATGTTTGGGCTGTGGACATTCAGGACATTCTGCACCTTCCATACCAATTTTATTCACTATGGAATCACAAATGAGAAAAATTTATGAATTTCTTCATGTCCGAATGAATAAGCGAAGGCAAAGCTTTGAAAAATTTGGATATTAATATCTTCAAAAAGAAATTTTGCCTGCTTTAATGTTTGGAAAATTCCTATTCGATGTATTTTTTAGGGGAAGGGGAGAGGGGGATACAACTACGATGCATCTCTTGTATCTCACTTTCCGACGCCACTATGAGTACTCAAGAAAAAATAAAAGTAAAATTACCCATTTTTGAAATCCAATGTCAATTTTTTAAATTAGAATACTGAAAAGTTATCATGCAAGTCGACAGTCTTATTTTTTTAAAAAAATTCTACATCATATTAAAAATGAAGTTGGTTTGTTTTCCTCACAACTTCACGCAGTAGAATACAAGAAAATAGAAAATAACGCAAGGAACCAAATTCCAAACACAACAGTAAGTGGAATCGATTGGAATGAGAAATAAAAACATAAAACCTCGATTAAGAAACAAGCACACGCAAAAGAAAAAAATTCGTACAAAATTGATATTTCCGTTGATACAAAAACTAAGCTTAATCAGTAAGTACCAGCTCGAAAGGTGTACATGACAATTTTTTCAAACCCAATTTTTATACAACTAGCCCTGTAAAAGAGCAAGGGCTGAAATCTAGATAACCTCCCACGCCTTTCCATTACTTATTTATTCCCTCTTTTCCAATCTTACATCTAAAAATCCAACTACCTACCTATCTATTTTTTTATACTTTTTTCGAAACGATCCACTTTGTTCATTTCCTATATCATAGAACTACTTTATATGGAGCAAAGAAAGAGGAAAATGCATTTCAATAATTTTCACCACGCTACCCCAAGACTTGGCAATATTTCATTTTTCAAATTAAAACTGGAACGTGTTTCTCTTTTTCCCCTCAAAAATACTTCGATTTCATAAATAAGAAGAAAAGCACTGTACGCCAAAAAAAAGTGCACAAGTGCTCTAGTTTTTCTACACTCGGAATAGAGGAAACACACGCAGAACTCCCGTTAGAGTTGCGTATATAAAAATTTCTTATCCGGCAAACACTTCGCCGCAGCGTACCATTGGTCAATTCTAGCAAGTTATTCCTACTTATACTATTTCAAGTAATTAATAACTGTCGGAGTCAAATTGAACAATTACGTCGAGCCTGATTCGATTTGACACATGAAACCGATTAAATTCAATTACTTCGATCCTCAGATTAAAAATAATTAAACCGGATAATTTTCTTAACACGATTTAACACCGTCAGTTAACCATTATACATTTCTTACAAGCACTCATACAACAAAAATACCTACTCTAACTTTTACGCCAGCAAAACAGCGCCGCAGTTCGTATAAAATTTTCATTTTAAAATCGCCGCAGCTATTTAAATTAAAAATGAATTTAATCTTTTAATATTCGCAATTCGAATAAACATTTCGTATTCGCGTCCAATTCCACACGCGTACCAAAGTATTTTATCGCGAATAATTCAGGCGCACAGTCGTACCGTATACCTACGTATTCGTAGGTATTATGAAAAGGTGTTAAATAATTCCTAAAAGCCAGAGGATACATTACGATTTGAGGTAATTATGTGGTTAAATTATACGTATGAAAGGATATATTAGGGTGGATCGGTGCCTACGAGAACACAAAATATTTACTCTGATTACCCCTTTTTTTTCTACTCTTTCTTAAACCATACATTAATTAGAATTGTTGGATTGTTCGGTATTGAGAAATTATTGCATAACGGTACAGGAGCGTATGAAAGTATTCCATTTTCGTGGGTAAGTATTTGATTATTATGTATTGTGTAATTCCACACATCATACGCCTACACACTTTCCAAAATTATGGGAATCTCGAACTACGCACGACAGATGTGTTAAAGAGATCGAATTTTTTTCATTATTTTTTTCCTTCGGTTTACCTGCGGAAAGCTTAAAGTAAAAATCCTTAAAGAATTCGCATGTTGGAACTGAAAAAAAAAATCATAAAAATATGTTTACAAGTTGTACGGATACCAGAACGAAAAATATAAAGCTTGCTGTTAGATGACGAGCCTACGGCACTACAAGGCACATCTGCTCGAATATTAACAATACCTTGTTGAAAAATTGTCGAAAACATAGTATTGAAAAATATCGAGTTGGATCTCAAAATTTTTTTTATTGAATTCAAAACCAAATACGAATAAATCAACGGTATGAAAAAATTTATCATTCGGTGAATTTTAAATAAGGTAACCTCGGGCAGAATGCAAATCGATCCATGGTCGTCTGTGATGAGGTTAAAAAACTTTTTCTGCGTGATGTTGTGTTGATAATATTGTATTGTGGCACAAAATCGAAAAAAATTATACCTGTCGGGAGAGTTGGATTATTTGTCACTAACTTTTGATGCAAATGAGATTTTGAAGATACCAGTTCAAATTTTTTCAATCCCTCAGATTTCAATTTTTTTTCAGAACTGTCCAATTTTAAAATTTTTCGTCAATTAAATTTTTTAGTAAAAAATTGTCTCAAAATATATTCAACCTTGATTTCTTTGATTTTTTTTCAATTTATTAATTTCATTATTTCCAAAATTTCGTTTATTTGCCTACAATTTTACATACCTGTTGTGGATAGAAATTTGGAAAAGTACGAAGTTGAAATTTTCATATGGTAGGAAAAAATGAAAAAGTTATTTGACACAATTTTAGACAGGGTGACTAACAAAATCTCAAACCCCAAAAGAAGGGCCTAGGAAGGACTTTCAAGATGACCTTTTCATAATTAATATTATCCCCCTCCTTATAAAAAAAATAAAATCAAACTCATTTTAGGATGACAAATTTTTTCTGTTTCAAAATATTTCATTGTTTAAAATGGAAAAGAAGTGTTTTTACCCTAATTTCGAAAAAAAATCACTGAGCCCAAGGGAAGCGAGAACGAAAATTTTTGAAAAAAAGGGCATCCAGAATCTAAAAATTTCTTCATTAAGCCAAAATTTGTGCTTTTTTTCTGTGTTTTGTTTAGACTTTCAAAAAAAGCAAACCGATTTCCTTTCAAAAAATTGAAAATAGTAATCGAGATCATACGAGTCTTTTGATAAATGAGAAAGACAATTTTTTCACTTGAAAATATTAATTGTCTAAGCTGGAAAAGGAAGAAATTTCATATCATAATTTCGAAAATGAAATTGTGTAAATTTACTGAGCCCGAGAGAAGCGACTGAAGCGAGTGCGAAAATTTTCCGATTGAAATCGATCAAAATTTACTGATTTAATCAGCGACTCAATTTTGTAGATCTAAATCAATAAATTTTGACTGATTTCAATCGGCCAATGGCCAATTAATTTTTACTGATTTAGATCTACATTTAGTGACTGATCAAATCAGTAAATTTTAATTGATTTCAATCAGCCAATTAATTTTTACTGATTTAGATCTACAAAATTTAGTCACTGATTAAATCAGTAAATTTTGACTGATTTCAATCAACCAATTAATTTTTACTAATTTAATAATGGAAATTCACTATTTGAATCAGTAAATTGTTCACTGATTGGCAGTAAAATGTCATTGATTAACAGAAGAATCAGCGGCATTTGACTGATTATCAGTGACTTGATTTTCTCTATTTCATCAGTCAATTTTAGTATTTTTGACTGATTCAAATTTAGTGAGCAGTGGATTGTAATGAAGCAATGAAGAAGGCCTGATTTTTAATTGAAAATTCAGCGAATCATCGCTGATTCTACGTAAAATTTATTTCACTGATCAAAAAAAGCAGAATTTCACCAAATCTGACTGGTTCAGATTTAGAAAATATATCCAAAAAGTTGATTCTCGCATATCTCAGACTTCAGACAGATATGTATCTCAAGCGGACGGCACATCCAGCAAAATCAAAAGCTTTTGACTCTTTCACACACAAGCGCCGACTCCAGCCTCTGGACGCCTCATTGAATAGAATTCGTTATAAATGGAAAACCAGCCTATATAGCTTCGGCAAGTGCCATCGCTGTTATAGGGCATTAGCATATACCTTGCGTACTGCCAAAACACACACGCGTTCGATTCTTTTATGAAACCGAGAGAAAAAATAGTACTGTACGTTGGACTCGCCGTACATACGATCGGAATAAGATAAAATCGGAATTTTAATAGTTAAAGAGTATTCCGACGTGTGGTAGATACCTCGTATGTTGCTATTATTATAATGTATAGTGTCCAAAGAGGTGCGATTAGCGGGTGTATTAGGCGTATCCGAAGCAATTAGTGATCTTTGTGTCTAGAACTGTCGGCGGCTCGCTGATTACAAGCTCTGAGATGTCTACGCTTGTCGGCAGGCCTTCTACGGCACACGCCCCGTAAACAAGTACAATCGTATCATCAACATAGATGTACCTATGGACGAAAAAAATACCTGTTTTTTCTCCCCTTCTTCCATATCTGTACTAAAAAATTGTCTATCCCAATTGGGCCAAAATACCTTAAAACTGGACTAAAATTAATATTCAGACAAAGTTCGCCAATGACCTCTCTCTTCCTCTAATTTACGTAGAAAAATCAATGTATAAATTCTACACGTATCAGTTACCTATCTGTAACGATTTATTAGCGTAAAATATCGTACACACACGGAAGCTTAAAAAATTAATTTCAACCGATGAATTATTCCGGTCGCGATAAAAATCTTCTCGATTCGAATCGTCCTAAAGACAACGCCGCGATGTAGTGAAAAAACCACGTATAATGAAGAAACAGCTCGCCGAGAGTAGACAAATAAATTGAATCACTATATTCCTAGGTGTTCCATACAGAAGCGGTTACCCGCTGCTTTGTAATCCGATTATAAAAGTACTCCTAAGCTGTCCGGCTACTGCTAAGCAACGTTTTTTCAGTTTAATATCCAATTCTTTGGCCACAGCCGACAAGTCGGTTGAACTTACCCTGTTCAGATGTATATCTTGTGAAATTTTTGCCACCATTCTCGATTTTCAGCAAAAAAAATTATGATATTTTAGTCTCCGAGAGAAAGTAAATAGTCTGCCAAATATATACAAAATTTGATTAAATCGTCTGATTTTTGCAACAAATTCAAGTTCTTACATTTTTCTTTTCATCTTGAAAAAAATTCATTTTGGTGCACACAGAATTTATTAATTTTTTTTTTTCACCTTTCCTCATGAGTCATGCAGGGTGATAAAGCTAAGCGAGATGCAAACCTATAATAAAGACATGATGAAAAATCACGATTTTTTTTGTCAAATTGGAAAGGGAAGTTCTAAAACCTTCGTAGCTCTGCTGCCCGCTGCTCTATTGATTTTATGATTTTTTTTGGCAAATTCTTGAATTAAAATAAAATTTGGAACAGAAATGCGAGATATTCTGTAAAAAAAAAAACCTCAAAAATATCAATTGAAACATGTTTAGTACCGTATGCGACTTTTTCAAGAAATTCATACTTACACACAAAAAGCGACATGACATCTAACTACGAGTATATAGGTATAAATCAACTTTTTACCAATATTTAGATATTATCACTCTTCCTTTAGGCTCATTTTTCATTATACTTGCTGAAAAATGGTAGAAAAATGGAAAGGCACACAATTGCATGTATTTCAACAACCTCAAAATTTAAAAAATGTTTGAATTTTGATCTCCCTCTCGTGAGCTTATTTTGGGGCCAACTCAAAAGTGGTTGAAAATTTTGAAATCCGCGTCATTTTTTTTACCCCTATTTAGAAATTCTCACGACCCTCACAACCCAGACCCTGGCCGGAAAAACTATTTCTACCGCCATGTTGGTCTCAGGTCCCTGGTTTCTGAATTCTGGTCCCTGATTTCTGACCCCTACAAATTGAGAAACCGGTTTTTTCCAAATAAAATTTGTAGAGCTTCAAAAATTAAACATTGTCAGTGAACTCATTTTCTGAACCGGTTCATTCTAGGCAACTTGCGACAATTTCAACAAAAAAACAAAAATAATGAAATTTTTCAAATGAATATTGTACACTGTTAAAAATCTAAAAAAAAAAAAAACGATTTTTTTGTTTACAAAACCGGTTTGTTAATTTGCAACCAGTTATTGTAATCACCGGAAAGAATTGACTAGGAAAAACAAATTGCGGCGAATCAAAAATTGGAGCGAGAGAGTGAAAAATCAATGCTTTTGTGCTACAAATTCAACACGAGAACCTATTTTTTTTTTTTTTTTTTTTAAATTAAAAAACTATTTATCATTTTTTGGCTGAATTATGGAGTTGAAAAAAAAATTCATAGCGAACTTGCATAGCGTTGACAACTGAGCTTTTCTGGCATATTCACCAGCTCCTCCTTCGTTATCAAAAAGTGATCACGTCAATTTGCAACTAGTTATCGCCTAAAAAAAAATTAATTTCGAAATTTTTTTGAAATGTACGAAAAATTGATACAAAATAAGCAACATTGCGCGTTTCTGTACCATGATAAAAAAAATGGTTTGCGTGTTCAATTGGTCTTACGAAAGCATTGATTTTTCACTCTCTCGCTCCAATTTTTGATTCGCCGAAAATTGTATTTTTTCAAGTCAATTCTTTCCGGTGATTACAATAACTGGTTGCAAATTAACAAACCGGTTTTGAAAACAAAAATATCGTTTTTTTTTTAGATTTTCAACAGTGTACAACATTCATTTGAAAAAAATTTTCATTATTTTTGTTTTTTTGTTGATATTCTCAAGTTGCCTAGAATGAACCGGTTCAAAAAATGAGTTCACTGACAATGTTTAATTTTTAAAGCTCTACAAATTTTATTTGAAAATTTTTTTCTAATCTCGATTTTTGAGGTATTTTTGACAACCGGTTACAAATTATCGAACCGGTTTCGAAAAAAAATCATCACATTTTAATCGTATCAGTGTATAGACTTCATTTCCATAAAAAAACCCAGACCCCCATTTTTTGACCAAAACCGGTTTCTCAATTTGTGGACACCCTGTAGGTAGGACTGAAAATTTGAGGATCAATTTTCAATGTCCTTGTCACCAGGAACTTATTGCCGTTTAAATCATCTCTATATCTCTTTTCATTTTCGAGATATCATGAAGTGTTTTTCGTGGACAAGACTTTTGTGTCATACGATACATTTATCTCTGTGGATTTTACGGACATCTGTAATGTCCAAAAAAAAAATTTCACAGTCTTCATTCATTTAACCTTATGGTAGAAAATTCGTAATTATTTTCTATGTTTCCCATACTTATTTTCATTTTCAAAATAAATTAGTTGATTTTTTTTTTAAATCAAGCATTGGTACTTGAATAATCAATCAACACGAATTATCAATCTCATCCATTTTTCTCCACTTTAACTTGGTTTAATTCCTTTTTGTTTGTCTAGATCTCGAATCGACGCGACGATTTTCAATTACTCTCACGTTCATTTCGATTTAGTACTTTCCTCTCGTTCAACTTTCGCTGTAAAGTTTCAAGCAAATCAACGAAGACATCCAACATACCAACTGCTCGCTACCATCGGTACAAGCTACCAATAGACCTACAAACACACAAAATTCTATCATTAAAACATCGGTCGAACACGGCGTTGAAATGTACCCAAAGATTAAACGTCTGGAAAGGTTGTAATTTCATCGAAGCCCATTTATTCGTGCCATCGATTGAGATTCACGAAAAAAAGAGGAGGAAAAAATGGCCAAATTCGGCTTCTTCGGAGGTCTCCTTAAATGTTGAAAGTCGACAACAGAAAAGATCTTTAACGATTTCAACCTATTTGTTCGGCTAATTCACGGTCATTTAGCGAAAGGTTCGAAACTAAAGCCACCCACCCTCGGTCGCAAGCACATGTGCCCGGCTGCCTACCTAAATATATAAAGTGATACATGGTGCACACGCATGCGCAGCTGATTCGAATCGTCACGCGAATTAGAAATTTATATTATGCGGCGAAAAGCGAAATTTATCATAGCGATTATAAAAGATAAGTCGTATGTTAGCCGGTTTATGGAAAATTTGTTCCGGACTTTAAGGTGATTTTTGGCAGAAGCCTGCTATAGATTCATCATTCGCGCTGGGCGCTGCGCCGCCGTTTATCACCTGCGTGCTTACAAAACGCAGACGGATACAAAAAAATACCTCAAGAATAAGTGTCGGCGTTGCGTTGGTAAGCGCAGCGTAACTAGCAAGACGAGAAAAAGGGGGGGAGAAAAAAGGATGAAAATCTTAAAAGGCGATTTATCAAAGTAACACCTTAGCTGGTGATTTTAATTACCAAAGGTTGAAATTTTTCACAATTATTCACGCGTCTGGGGTCTAGCAACACACGAGTATTTCTATAAAATGGAACAATAGACGAACAGAATGATCAAACAACTAAATTGTCCATCTTGGAAACAGGCCGAAAATAAATCAACACTCTGAAGAATACGTCGTATCAATTTGGTGAAAACAAAAAAAAAAGGCGAAGAAAAAAATCATTAAAATCCAAACAAACCGCAATTAGTTCACAAGCGAGGAAAATAAATTAACGTCAGCAATAAAGTGGTATTCCTTTTGACATTGTCGCTACAAAAACATGATTGGTTCATGGTTGGAATGGAGGACGTTTTGTTAAACTTACATGTACATAAGTAATTTACATAAATATAGATGATAAACAAGCGACAATTTTCAAAGCAAAACCTTACGAGTATGTACAGTTTACACCTCCCTCCCTCCCTCCCTCTCAGAAATCCCATACGCCAGGCTAATATATCGATTTATTTTAACAATAGCAGGCGTAACTAAAAACTTGCCTATTTAAATTTAGCGCTTAATATTGCCTAGAATTTATGTAGGACATCCCATTTTTAATTAGTTGCCATATTAGTACCGATACCGATACTTTTTCACAACTTTCTGTCTCTGTCGTTCGTTCTACGGCTCGCAGTTTATGCTAATTCGAGTCTTCTTTATTGAAATTTTTTCCAAACTCGATAGATTCGATTCTGAATAAAAAAATATAATACGTATACGAGTTCTTCAAAAGTCGTAATTTTTATGCTCTTAATCTTAATTGAAATTCTAAAAGATTAACAACAAATATAACGCCGGAGAAAAAACACACTTAATGGAGATTAATCCTTTCTATAGAAATTTTTCAAAGCAACGAAATGGCGCGAAAAGTCAACCTCCCCCCATAAAAATATCAACGCCGTTTTGTCGTCGACGTGTAAAAAAGTTCATTAGATGGCTTTCATTTAAACTTCATTAATTTTATGAAAGTTGAAAATCAATAATTCATAGCTTTTATTACGTATAAAAATTTTAATTGTGCGAAATACTCGAGTACCTAAGTACGAAGATTAATAAAGAACTGCGAAGTGGTTAAAATGAGCAGCTCTTCGAGTGTTAATTAGCGATGTAATTTTTGTATTTTTATTTATACGAGCTTATTTTTAGTCTTTGTCTATTTTTAATAGAAAAATATATACGTGAAAATAGGAAAATAACTCGAGATGAAGATTCGGTAACTAATTTTATGATTGCGAAATAATTTTTCTTTTTTTTTAGAAATTCATCTTGCTCAAAATGGAATACTTTTAAAAAATTAGCTAACTAATTTTATGAAAAAACCTAAAAACCCGAATCTTTGAGCTTTTCATTTGTTAGTAAAAAAAAAAACAGAATTTTCATCATTAAAAAGATATTAGGTCAAGTAAAACTTGAAGGGTTGGTGAAACAAAGTAAAGACAAAGAAGAGGAGGGAAAGGAAGATGTCTTATTCGTTTCTCATTTAAATCGTTCTATAAGAAAATTTAGAAATTTTGAATTATTACAGGCGTGAATGTACCGGTGGGGGGAGGAGGAGGACATTGGAGATTAGTTCCTCGCCCAGTGTTGCCAGGGAATTTTTTTAGCACGCAGAAGAAAACGATTAAAGGGTTTTTAAAGGATTTTTGTGATTGATGGATTTTCCAAAACTTCTATGATTTTTGGCGTCATTTTGAAAATATCGAAAATCAAAAATTAATCAACATAAAATTGATGATGATTTTTTTTTAATGAAGTAAAAAGTTTCCTCTGAAAGAAACTGTTGATAACATGGATAAGTATGTTTTTTTCTCTCATCCTAACTTCTGATAACTAAGTTAGGTAGTTTCAAAAATATGAAAATTTGTTTTTAAAATTTAAAAATCAGCTTTGAGCACTCTGATATTTTTCCTGTCATTCTGACTCACTCTCTGATATCAAGTCAATTTTCAGCTTCTGACTTTCTGATTTTGCCTTAACTATTCATTAAAAATTAATAAACCACCATTTTAATTTTTGACACCAAAATTTCATCTTTTGAATGCAACACAAAAAAATGACAAAGGATAGGGTCGGGTAAAGGGCGAAATTAGCCCTCGACGTTTTTAGGCTCCCAAATACCTCAAATGGTGTATATTGACCAGAAACAAATTTTCACAAAATTTTGAACCTCATCCGTCCGGGAGGGTCTTTGCTTGAAGTTTTAAAATTCACTTTTTCATGGTAATTTTTCTTGATGGGAAAAGTGAATTTCGAGACCTCAAGCAAAATGATCAAAATAGGGTGTTTGTCAGCATATTTCGATCTGCTATAAACTCGAAAATGAGATTGATTTTTTCATTTGTCCATTTTTTTCCTGAAAATTCTTTATTTTCAATGGACAGTATGCCTGTAAATTTATCACACAAAAATAATTCCAAATTCTAATGACGAAAATTCAATTTAATCAGATCGTCCAACTATCAAAGGTCCATAAAAGTTTAAAAATTAAATTATGTTTCACAATTTCTAATCCCAAAATTTCCACACACCTTTCCAAAAAAAACATACGTCAAAGAAACCGTATTTAATTGAAGGAGTTTTGAAAGATTTTTTCATCTTCAAGAGATGCCAGACTTTTACGATTTGGGAATTTTCGTCCATTCTCATCAAGCAACGTTGGTAGTCCCTCCACGATCAAAAATATCAAATGGAACGTTGAACAAAAAGGTTCATTTATGATTTTCAAACGTACCGATATCTGCACTTTTAAAAATTTTCTTTCAAACATTGCCTCATTTTTCAACTTTATTTTTGGACAAATTCAGGTCTCTCTTTGAAAAAAAAAATTGAAAAAATTATTGTAAAAAATTTCGTGTATCCCCTCCCACCACCCTTCTAAAATTGCAACAAAAATTATTCAATTTTTTTTGAAAATCAATAGAAAAGAATACCTCCGAAATAAGCACGAATGTTCTAGCTATTAGCCTTTTTTTTTCTCAAAAATGAAAAAATCCATCCGCAAGTAAGTAAGATAAAGACGAATCAAAGTTCGCATCATTGAAGAGGCTTAAAAAATCGATTTTTCCAAACAATTTCTCATATTTTTCCAACGGTAGTTCCAACTACAAATTTTGAGCCTACTAAAAAAATATTTCATCAAATTCTGTCTTACGTTCGTGAAATCCTTCCATTTCGTAATCTTGGATGCATGCATGTCTCTTTGAATTTACAAAATACCAAATTTTAGACACGTGGGTAGATTTTCTTTCGGAGATGTAATCATATAGAAATAGACCATTTCAAAAAAATTGTACTGTAAAATATTTTTACTCGTCTACATACTTATTTTGCAAAATTCCGAAAGAAATTCTCTTGAGCATTTTCACAGTCATAATTCTCTGATTTTTTTGTTCTTTTTAAAAAATTCGATCCACTTGGTTACATCACGTCAAAAAAGACTTTCATTCGTTTTCAAAAAAAAGTAACACAAAAGTTCAGCTTTTTCATCATTTTATATTAAACGAGATATTTTTAGGGGAAAAAATTGATGAAAATCTCATCGAATTCGCGAGGGAAAAAACTGATAACAATTTTCTTTGTTTTTATTAAACGTTGTAAAATTAACCGTACGTAATAATTATAAAAAAGCTTTCGAGCATTCCATTCGAAAAATTAAACTCCGTGCAATTCTTTACGAAAATTGAACATTTTGAAAATAATTGAAGCGCTCGACAAACTACCTCGATTCGCCAAATTTGTGGGGTAAAAATTTTCCAAATTCTTCGCACAAAGCGTACACTAACCTATACAGCCGAGATAAAAATTTCTCGAGGATTCATAACCGCGTAAAAATTTTCCAGGTACTTGAACGAGCAATAAAGAATATCCGTTTAATCTTGGTCGAAAAAAAATCATACTCGTAATTTCGCTCGAGAAAATTCAAAGCGTTATATCGCAGGCGGTTATAAAATATACGGCGAAAAATCCTTACGAAATCGTAGTATTTTACATGAAAATCTAGTAAAACTGCGGCCTCCCAGTCAAGGGTTGGGCCTGGAAGTGGAAAATTTCGTCGAGATTCATTTTTACGCGGTTGAAATTACAACCAAGGTGTAAAAAGGTAAATGATAGAGTACGTAAAACGCATATTCAATAACATATATCACTGGTAAGTAATAACTAGCCAGCAATGGTATAATAAATAATATGGAACGAGGCCATTCGTCAATTTTTCCACGCAGTATTCCGGCGTATCTACGAGGATATTCGAGCCAACGCCATCGTTCGTCTCAACGTAGATATCGTTATCAGCGTGGAAAATTCGCCCCGTTTAAAAAGTTTGATTTTTAATTTTACGCGAAATTTGCACGATTCCAAGATGATCGGTAAATTGGGATTTGAAAAATGTTTAAAGGGAAAAAAGTCTATATCGATGGGGGAATTAATTTTTTAATGATTAATGAACGCGCGACGTCGAACAGAAAAATAAACACGGTGTGAGAACTGAGTCAGTAGGCAAGTTCAAATAGCACATTTTATGTAAGGAAGGGATTCGCGTAAGGCAGGGTGCGGATGATGCCGGCGTGCTACTAACTTTAAATCGAGACAAGAAATTCGTTACAGATTCGCGTATTAAAATCACCGGGCGAGGATTTTTAGGCCGTTGTCTTTGCGACGTCAGATCATTTATCAAAGGCCAGCGATCGAACGATATGCTACTTTTGATTCTGATGGGATCTTTTGTGGGTTTTTTCCTCTGTGTGTGCATGAATGGCGTAAATCATATAAGTACCCCCACCCCCTTTCATAATATCGCTGGTGCATGTTCGCATTTGCGACCTTCATTTCGAGTGATATCGTATTAAAATGTGTACAAAGGTTGTACAGAACACGTTTGGAAAACCAAAAATGATTTTTCAACTTTAATTGCAAATAATGTAGGTACTTTATTTTGACATTGGCCCAAAGATCTACAGAGAACACGGGGGCAGCAGCGCAGCACTGACGTCAAATTAAATAATGGGTTTTAGTTATCTCCAATACAGAAAGTTGTATTCTAAATTCATAGCCCACAGTGGGAAATTTCAGGATTTGAGGCTGCAAAAGTCAAAAAAAAATAGGGTACTGAATTCAATTGTAAACTTTTTTTCGATTTTGAATTTTTTTCATCTCTTCTGATGACCCACCCTCCATACAGGGGTATGAAAACGAAAATTTTCAAAAAATGTCATATTGGGTGTCAAAATATAAGTTTTTTGGGGTCAGAAATTTGACTTTGAGCTCATTTCTACCCCTTCTGATAGCCCATTCCTAATACAGGGGGATGAAAATTCAAATTTTCAAAAAATGTCGTGTTGGGTGTCAAAATGTATGTTTCTTGGAATCCAGAATCCAATTTTGAACTCATTTCCTTGCTTTACTCGTTTCACATTTATTAAATTTTATTAAAATTCTTTAATATGTACCAAAAAAACAAACTTGAACATCAAACACATAAAATTTTTCAACAGTTTGCATTTTTATCCCTCTAAAAATTATGTGGGTGATCAAAAAGGATAGAAACGAGTTCAGAATCGGATTCTGGACCCCAAAAAACATTTATTTTGACACCCAACACAACATTTTTTGAAATTTTGAGTTTTCATCCCCCTCTACACAGGGTGGGTTATCAAAATGGGTAAAAGTCATTTCAAAATCGGATTCTGGACCCCAAAAAACATGTATTTTGACACCCAACATGATATTTTTAAAAAATTTCAATTTTTATCCCCTCTTTAAACTTGAATCAGTCAAAATTGACTGATTAAAAAGCCAAAAAAGTGCAACTGTAGAAATCAGTGAAAATTTTACTGATTTAATCGGTGAATTTTCATTTTTGAATCAGTAATTTTTTTCAACTACTGAAATGAATCAGTAAAAATTTTAATTTACCGACTGAATCAGTAATTATTAATTACTGATTTAATCAGTAAATGATCACTGATTGAATAAGTAAATTGAAATTTTTACTGATTCATTTCAGTAGTTAAAAAAAGATTGGTGATTAAAAAATGAAAATTCACTAATTGAATCAGTAATTTTTCACTGATTGACAGTCAAATTTCACTGATTATCAGTTGCACACTTTTCGCTGTTTAATCAGTCAATTTTCAATTTTTTGATTGATTCAGATTTAGAGAGCCTCTGTAATTATATACTCTCTAAATTTGAATCGTCAAAAATGTCAAAATTGACTGATGAAATAGAGAAAATCAAGTCACTGATAATCAGTCAACTTCCACTGATTCTCTTGTTAATCAGTGACATTTTGCTATCAATCAGTGAAAAATTACTGATTTAAATATTGAATTTTGATAATTGAATCAGTAAAAATTAATCAACTGATTGAAATCAGTAAAGAATTACTGATTCAATCAGTGACTCAATTCTGTGAATTTAAATCAATTAATTTTGACTGATTCAAATTAAGAGAGTATTAGGGAATGGGTGTTCAAAAGTGGTGAAAATAAGTTTAAAATCGGATTCATTGCCCCAAAAAAACCCTATTCGCCAATTAATTTTTTCAAATTTGAAAAATTCTATTTTTGCAACCTCAAATCCTGAAATCTTACACTGTGATGTCCCAAGTCCATACTCATCTCTTCCATATATTGAATGTAGCAATCAGTGAACAATTTTCAATTTTAATAGGTACTGTCTTAATTTGAATCAGCGAAATTTAATTTTTAAATCACTTTCAATAACTACTTGAATGAATCAGAAAAAATTTACATCTGCTGATTGAATCAATAATTAAAGAAAAAATAACTGGATTATAATTGAAAATTCACTAACTGAATCATAGGTTTTCATTGATTTCTGCAATAATTAATGAATTTTCATCGGATCAGTTCGAAAAAGCAGACTTATCTTTTAGGTATTAAAACGAACAAAAAATGAAAATCTAAAATTTAGTTTCATTTAGCTGTTGCAAATACATGACTATTTTTATTTATTTTTGTTAGGTACCTTGATAAATTCAAAATCAAATTGAACAAGACAGCAAATTAAAATTATCCAAGTTTTAAAATGCTAGCTTGAAAATTCAGATTTGGAAACAAATTTTTAATTTTCCAAAACATTGTTGAATTTTGAAAATTTTCCATTTTCAAAACCTAGAAAATCTTTTTTACTTAATGACAGTAATTTTACAGTCAATTTCCTCAAAAACTTCAAAATTTTGTTAATTTTTCAAAAAAAAAATCAAGTTAATGACATTCAAAAATTCTAAAAATTGAAATATTGCGTTTGTTTGCACGTATATTGGACCTGCGATTTTTTCCCCAAAAAATACCCAATTTTTTCATACTAATTTAGATACGTTTAGGCACTTTCAACTTAGATTGGAGCTTTTTTTCTCGACTTCGGTACAAATTCACCCTCTAAAAAAAAAAAAATTAGATCCGGCATTTTTCTCGAGTATTTTGGCATTAATCATAATTTTTAATTAATATTCCTCTTTAGTTCCCAAATAAAAAAAATATAAAGCGCGATAAAGGTCGTTGTTAAGTACCGAAGACACCCTTTAAAGTTCACTTCTTGCTTTGGAAATTTTCCAAGCATGGTGCAGCAATTAACGCTGCAAAGAATTATAATTACGTGTAATTACTATTAAAAAATTATTATTTGGTAACTAAACTCTCCCATTTAGCATGCAATTTCAATGAAACGTGTTGTACGATGTTTCGCAAAGCATCAAAATACCTACAGTGTAATACAAGTACATAATTCTTGTTTGAAAAATAGCAATGTGGGCGAATTCGAACGTAGCAATGTTTTCTTTTGAAGTATCCAGAGGTATTTGTATATATTCACTATACAGGTTTGTATAATTGTTTATAAAAGGTTTAACTGTGGCTAATTTAGCATGATTAACAATTTGTACATAATAAACAAACGTGTTCGACGTAAAAGCCGTGAAGAAACCAGAAGTAGATACCTAGATGAAAATAATGCAATGAACGATCCGACATTTTCAAACGATGTTGGTAGATTCACATCGACCAACCAGTACGTAATTTGAACTGTTGCTTCCGTTCTATATTTCCTTTTACACTCGATTCATTATTTTCAAAATAAAATAAAGCTCGGTTATAATTTCGTCGGGTTTGGCCTCGAAATGATGAAATAGCGTTCGAGCTAAGACCGCAGTTGGATTTACGCGAAAGTTTTAAAAGCTGATTTCTTAATTCGCTCCAGTAGAAAAATAATGGCAAATATTTAAATAAAAAGAAAACTCGAAGCGGGAAAAGACGCGGATACAAGTTGGGTAATATATTCAGCGCGAAATAAAGTCATCAATCAAAGCATAACTTCGTCGATACTTCGGATAAGTATATAACCAACCCTTTTCTTTCGAAATAACAAATTCATCGCGAACTCATCGAAAATTCACGCAACGTTTCCGTAAACTCGACTTAATTGTTTCTTCAAACTAGATTTTTTTTCTCCCCGTTCAGGGTGAAAAAAACACATCGATAATCGTATCAAGAATTCCATCTTTCATCCGGCAAACCGATCGAAGAGGAAGGGTTCTAAAGATTTTTATTTATTCCAAGTGCCACCAGCACTTTACATTGTAGTAGAATGTGAACCTGGCTTTTTTTTTCTTATCGAGCATGTCCTGAAACGAAAAACCGTTTAAAAGACGCGTAACCATGTCGGCTAATTTGGGATGAAAAATTTGATAGGATATGGCCTATTATGCCATCGTTTCGAGCCGACCTCTTTCCTTCGCGAACACCGTAGTAATTCGTACTATTATCGTCATTCACAAGCGTTCAACATCGGTTGAATTAACGTTTAAAATTAATACTTTCGGGTATTGTACGAGAATGTATTAAAAAATTTCCAACACTGGGTGAAAATTGATCCATATAAATCTCGAGTGCAGATGCTGAATGCAAATACGTAGATTAGATTAGGTATAGGTACCTATGTAAGTGGAATGTACCTAGATGCATACAAATACGCGGGCGTGGCTAATGGCGAAATTGGTTATCGCTTCAAATACATTACAAATGACGAATTAATTTAGTTCCACGTGCGTTGATTTGTACCACATACCAAGTCATAGTCGAGGTGAAGTTTCATGTCATACCTGCATATGATAAGTATAGGCAACAGGGTGGAGCAAAAAATTGGAAAATATGTTTCAATTTGGCATGTTTTTTTGGATGATTTTAATCTTTGTTGAATAAATTCTAACATTTTCATATCCAGGAAAGATCTGAATGATGAAATTTTCAAATTTTTATTGCAATTCTCGCAAAAAATGTATAATGATTTCGAACCTAATGTTTTGCAGACCTGGCTCAAATTATTTTTAAAAAAATTCATCAACGGGATAGAAAAATCGACAAAAATGAATGAGAAGAAAAAAAAAACAAATTTTATGTAGTATATTTTTTTTTAAATTTATCGATACGATGCTCCTCGAGATTTTTTAATTCATTAGTCCCTATACGAATCAATTTTGCTTTTTGGAGAAATGATTTCTATCTCGATGACTTTTTCTCTTTTTGATGGATTTTTTTTTATTGAAGGATCAAATTCGGCCTGAGATTGAGATGATTGGATTAGTTATTGGTTTATTCGGAATTTTAGTTCGTCCCAATTTTTATGGAAAGAGGAGTTTTCGAGACCTGTAATGTAAGCCTGGATACAAAGAGAAAGACCACCTTAGGTGTAAAAAATTGACGTTTGAGTTGGCACTGACGAAGGGTGGGTTCTACAGTATGACACAAAAGTCTTGTCCACAAAAAACACTTCATGATATCTCGAAACAGAAAAGGGATATCGGGATGATTCAAACGGCAATATGTTCCTGGAGACAAGGACATTGAAGATTGATAGTCAAATTTTCAGTTTTACCTACAGGGGGTCCACAAATTGAGAAACCGGTTTTGGTTAAAAAATGGGGGTCTGGGTTTTTTATGGTTTTGAAGTCTACACACCGAGACGATTAAAATGTGATAATTTTTTTTAAAACCGGTTCAATAATTTGCAACCGGTTGTCAAAAATACCCCAAAAATCGAGATTAGAAAATATTTTCCAAATGAAATTTGTAGAACTTTGAAAACTAAACATTGTCAGTGAACTCATTTTTTGAACCGGTTCATTCTCGACCACTTGACAATTTCAACAACAAAAAAAAAATAGGAAAATTTTTTCAAATGAATGCTGAACACCGTTAAAAATCTAAAAAAATTTCAAATTTTCTTTTGTTGTTGAAATTGTCAAGTGGCCGAGAATGAACCGGTTCAAAAAATGTGTTCACTGACAATGTTTAGTTTTTAAAGCTCTACAAATTTTATTTGGAAAATTTTTTCTAATCTCGATTTTTGGGGTATTTTTGACAACCGGTTGCAAATTTTTGAACCGGTTTCAAAAAAAATTATCACATTTTAATCGTCTTGGTGTGTAGACTTCAAAACCATAAAAAACCCAGACCTCCATTTTTTAACCAAAACCGGTTTCTCAATTTGTGGACACCCTGTAGGTAGAACTGAAAATTTGACTATCAATCTTCAATGTTCTTGTCTCCAGGAACATATTGCCGTTTGAATCGTCCCGATATCTCTTTTCAGTTTCGAGATACAGTAGGATCCGCTTAATGTAATCGGTTTGGGCCGAGCACTTTCTATGCCATTAAGCGGATTATAACAATACGCGGGATCAAAATTTTTCTAAAAAAAAAAAAGTTATCATGAAGGTGGTAATAAAACTGCAAAAAATGTTGTTGATTACCTACAGAAATCGTTAAATTGTTAGAGATCACAAAATTGTTCAGTAGAGGTAGCTGAAAATGTGGTCAAACAAAAAACTTTTTGAAACAAGTATAAAAAGTACTGAATTTTTGATTTTAAAAAAATTATTGTGAATTAATCTGCAATTAAATAATTAAAAATTGATTAATGTATGTAGTAAGTTTAAGAGAAGAAAAAACGAAAAAATTTCTTGAAAAAGCCCATCAAAAGTTTGGATGACCAATTTTTCAGCTGTCAAAAAGGGTATGTAGATTTTATCTACTGCCTCGTAACTCCACCTTTTATAAATGATTGTGAAAAGTTGATGAAGATTTTATACAAGAATGTCACAAATTATTGAAAACTGATCTGAAAACTTTTCAATAACATTAACCGGTTTCATTTTTGCTCGCTCACTATATAAAGCAGGATTCTTTGCATGTAAAAAGATATAACCGTTCCGTCTCAGCCATTTCAATAACATTAAGCGAATTATAACATTAAACGAGATTACATTAAGCGGATCCGACTGTACCATGAAGTGTTTTTCGTAGACGAGACTTTTGTGTCATACTACATATTTATGTGACGCGCCATGAGAAACCGACCCTTAAGGTGAAAAATGAAATTTCGCGAAAAACGCCAAAATATCAAATTTTTAACCAATTTTTGCGTTTTTCTCAACATTTTATTTTTCACCTTAAGGGTCGGTTTTTCATGGCGCGTCACATATTCAGACTTACATAGGTATTTTTTCTGGTTTAAAAAAACAAAACAAAAATTAATCGTTCTTCAAATTATTACATTTTATTGAATTATTTGTTAATTTTTTGTAAAATTTCATGGAAACGTTAAATTTTTTCTACATAAATTCAAATTTTTATAAAGCAATACCTACCTATAAAAGAGATTTTGGTTGGATTTTTAACCCTGCCAATCCTCCCTACACTGCAAAGAGTGCAAAAAGTAGTCAGAATTCTCTCAAAGAGGGGATCACGGGACACTTAGGTGGCTAAAATATTCAGAAAATAAAATTATTCAAAATGAAGAAAAAAATGAAAAATGACATCTAAATTCTAAACGATATTGAGTAACTACATTAGTCCAGGACCTTCACCGAGAAAATCTGCCACAATGTATATCTTCGGGCCAAGTACTCTACTTCTCTCTTGCATCGTCGATAACGCGATACAACCTACACGTTTAAAATACGTGCCTATGGTCAGAACGTTGATAAATTTCGTACATTCAATTTCATCTTAAAATATACGGAACAGACGAGCCAGCCGCTAAAGAGTCAACAAATTAACAAATTTCCGGGGTAAAAACACCTCTTAAACGAGCTCTTTGATGATACGTAGCATCACGGTTTCACGAACATCGCGTTCAGATGAAATTATAACGCGCCTAAAATAGCTCGCGGGTCTTTGAGAAACTTAACTTTTCTTATACTTCCCCTTTTCGCAATCGTACATTCGAACAAATTAATTTCTGCTAACTTTTGTAATATTTACAAGTAAAAGGTAACGAGTAAATTTAATGAACATCGAATTGAAAGAAGACGATAAAATTCATTCACACACCCGGAATTTAAAAGGCCACGCCGCGTCATGCGGAAAAGTTATCATTTAACCAAGTTCACAAGCAGCGTATAAAGCTGCCTTTTTTGAACCATCAACCGGTGCTGTTGCTGTGTACGATTTTTATTCAAAGGTGCCGCGGCCTTCGCTATAGGTTTTCCATTTAGACGAGAAATTATTCATATAGATATTCTCGGTGCTTAGAATAAGCCCGGCATTCACAGCGTCGCGCTAAAAATTTCTTCTATGAAAAAATCTCATTAATTTTATGAAGAGAAAAAATTTTCCCGTAATTATATTCTTTCGTACTCGCAGTTGCGTATCTGTCGAGGCGAAAGCTTCTTTCTTTGAATTCATTTCATGATGGAGAGCTTTTCATCACTTACGAGCACTCATTCGTATAGATTGCCCATTAAAATAGGACTAAGAATGAAAAAATGATTCGATTCGGGTAATTTCTCAATTTATGGGGGCTATCAACCTTGTTTTTAAGGTAGTCGAGTAGGGAATGGTCCTTCGAGGTGAATATTCTCAAAGATACGAGTATCCAAAAAAAGTAATTTTAATATATTTTGACCTTTATTCAACCGAATTTTAATTCTTTTTCAAAATATTGACCTTAAAAAGTAAAAAAAAATTCAAAAATATGTCTTCTCCTAATTTTTTTAAAAATTTTTCGACTATGTTGCACTTCCCTTCGGAGTCTGAAAAAAAGTGATATCCAAAGGTAATACGTAGCAATTTAAAAAAAAAAATCCAGCGAGGAAATCCCCCGATTTTTTTCAACGAATTTTTAAAATTTTCAAACCCTCCACCCTCCCCTTTCGAAAAAATTCTCAATTTTTGAATCACCCCTCTCGAAGATATGAATTCATGAATTTTGGGAATTTACGGCCTTTTTATTCGGATTTTGATGAGGGAATCGAATCAAAATTTTTTGGGAGAGGTTTTACATCAAGACTAACATTTTGGGTGAGTTTCAGCCCAATTGGTGAAAGTACGAATTTCACCATGGTTAATCGTAAAAGGCTCTTTAACAAATTCTCTCGCGAGTGCCCATATTTATTCAACGTGATTTTCATCTTATATTTAAAAACTGTTTGAAATTGATTCTAAACAACATACTTTCTGAAATGATTTTGTTCAATGTATATATTTTTTAAACTTTTTAACTTTTCTGATGGAAACATCAATTTTTTTTCTTCTGATAAATTTTAATGATAGTTTATCTAATTCCAGCATAATTTTGAGTAATCTTATCATTATTTTAATGATTTTTACTTATTTGCAATGAAGACTTTATGCAAATACTTTATTATTGAGAATGATATTTTTACATTTTAATTAATTTTCATTGGAGGTTTCGAAAAAAATTATGTTTCAAGAAATTTTGCCAAATCTGACCGAGTAATTTTTGACAGTAAGTACCTAGATATGTTTTGTAAAATTCAAATCAAATTTTTCAAAATACCTATGCTTAATGATATTTACAAAGGAATTTTTTGGACTGCTGTCCACCCCCTCCAGTTTTACAAAATTCTCCTAAATAGAATCTGCCAAAGACTGAAAATTGACTGATTCAAAAAGACAGAATTGAATCACTGACTGAATTAGTGAATTTTCATTTTTGAATTGCTTAATGATTTTTTTTCAAAACTGCTAAAATGAATCAGTAAATTTTTCGCTGATTTCTACAGTGACTCAATTCTGTTCATTTCATCGGTCAATTTTGACTGATTCAAATTAAAATGAGTCAGACTTATCCAAAAAATTAATGGTACTGAAATTTTTGCATTTTCCGCTCACTTAAGATTTTAATTGGGATTTTTTTTTTTTTATAGATTTGGGTCTCAAGATAAATTGAAACGGCTGAAAATTCATCAAGCTTTACAGTGGTTCAATTTTGTATCGATTTAAAAGAGGCTCTACTTGGAAAACAGATTTTTAGAGAATTATTGGAAGCATCAATTTTTCCAAATTTAAATTGATAGGAGATTCAAAACAAAAATCCCATTAGGAAAAGCTCAAAGTTGAACTTTTGGGGTAAAAGCTCAATTTTTAAGATTTGTACAAAAGATAAAAGCGACCATTCAAAAAATCTTAAAAATTACTTCAAAGAGCCTTTTTAACGTTTTTTCACCAAAAAATTTTCGAAATGGGTTCTCGACATTCTTGAGAATGGAGTCCCCCCCCCTCTCTAAGTAAATATTTTATGAAAATCCCATAAGATCTTGATAACACCCGTTTAACAATATGACTACTTGATACTGATGAATGAAAATTTTTCAAATTCTGAATTTTTACTGTTCTTATGGTGTAATTTTTTTTTTGAGGGAGGATGATGAATGAAATGAAAATTTCTCGAAAAATTTGAAAGTTCGACCCCCCCCCCCCTCTTCCAATGAGAAATTTCTGGCTACGTCACTGTCCCTTCATGAGGTCAAAATTCAAGAAAATTGAAAATAACCTGTGACATATTGTTCATCAGGTTTTCGAAGGCACTGAGTTTGAATATTTGCGTATTTTTTGGATTCGAGCTCTCAGAGCTCCCTTCCCTCCCAAACAAGTGCAAAAAAATTATAATAGCGCATGGCATATCAATTACCCCCTTTGACGAATAATTCTCATGTTGAATTCCGTATTCCGAACTGAAATTCAGCTGTTATAATATCTTATACAAATATAACAAACTCAAACTATGTCATAGAATGCATAGAACAATACCCAGTAATGTAAGTTAATATTCGCACTATCAATTTTCAAGGTCATCGAGAGCATTTTTTAAAATGATAAATATATGGCGTGATTTTCTTGGCCAGCCGTACAAATAAATATCTAATTACCCGAAATCAACGCACGACAATAGGAAACCGTGAACGAAAAAATTAAGAAAAAAGAGACGCTGATTTTCGAACGTTTATTACTCGTTCAGATTTTCGAAATAGTTTCGTTTAAAAATTCCTTTGGGTGTGAAAATTCGAGGAAAAAAATATTTTCAGAACATAACTCCTTGTTAAAAGGATTAATAGATGCTGCGTCGGTATCACTTCAATGGACGTATTTAACGCCACAGTTGATACTAATCATTGATCATCGAAATGTTTACATACAAACAGCCAGTCGCCGCGGCCGAATTAATGATTTTTTATCTATTCTAAACGATCTGATCGCGGTATCGATGGATGAAATTCCCCCGATCATAGACAGTTGATTAATTTAAATACATCGGATATTCGTCGTCGTGTCGAACGTATTTCTGATTTATACGTGCGGACGATGACTCTGTATTTATTTCGATGGAAATAAATCCGCGGTAGATTTTTCGTTTCGTTTACGAACCCCTTGTTGCGAAAACACGAGTACAAATTAGAACGTGAATTATTTTTAGCTGTCGTATCGACGCGAAGGGAAAACATCGAGATAAATTTATTTTCCGGCGTGAGAATAAAATGGGTGTATGAAATCACAGCGGCGAAATTTCGTTGCGGCGTTTCGGCGACGAATTGAATTTAACGTTAGAGGTTTTCCGGCCTTATTTCAGGACTTTGGAATAGAATTTTAGAAATTTTCTCGACGCTGCAAGGACCAAGCAGCATTGATAAATTCTAGCAAAGCGTAGCCCTAGACGATGGTAAATCAAAGCTGGCAATTCTCATCAACGCAGACATGAAGACTAATTCAATTTATCACGAGATTAATTTCTATGGGAAATTAATTTCAAACGCTTGTCACATTATGTCATATTTCCCGTTGGTCGTTTTCAAACCACACGTACGTAACTGAAACACATGCTAAATGTGGAATATCGCCGCGGTGAGGTTAAAAAATAAATTTTTTATTGAAAAAAAAAAAGGTACCTAAAACACACGCCAACTATGTACCTTCCAAACGATCAAGACGAAGAGATGTACATAGAAAAATTAGTATAAGCACCGATACGATGCGGAAAACCGAACCGAAGGAGAAAAAAAAACGTAAGCCGGCGATAGGTTACACGAGAGAGCATGTTTTAGTACGTGTCATAAGCGCTAATTTGTTTGATAGATTTACGAGGGCTTCGTCGTTTGCTGGCTATTCCGAAGCGCGGTTGATCTGACGTTTAACAAATACGCCTCATTTGTGATCGAAATTAATAATAATTCCCCTCTCGGCTGGCGGGTGTTCGAAATACAGGAGAAAAAAAATCAATTAAACTTGTTTTGTAATTTAGTTTCAGGTTGAAGAGTATTGCATGCCGAAGGAAGCGCGCGTGAGGTATGCGAGTGGCCGTTGATTTATGGGGGCTGCCCTCATAAATTCATCATGTTGAAGCGAACTCGCTTCACCCTGGCTGCAGCATCTGATGTATAGAGGTTTCGGCATTGGTGACAGAATTTTCAAATCGGTTGAACTTTTGTGTTTTTTTTTTTTTTTGAAATGTACTTGGTTTTGATTTTTTCCCCTTTATTTAGAACCAGGGGTTTAGATGAAGGCTTTTTGAATCGGCGGATACGTGTGATGGGATTTTTACTGGAGCTAAAATTGGTTCGGATGTCTTCTTTTTCGTCTTATCAACACCATTCACGCCTTTAGGGCGGGTAAAGGTGGGCCCGAAGTGTTGGACGGAAATGAGTCTGAATTGATTATAATTTCATGGAGTGTTTTACTTCGTTCATGCGGTAAAATCAGCGTTTAACAGGATCTCTAGTGATGTGAGATTTTTACAAAAGGTACACTGGTCGTGTGGATATAATCTCATATTAAAGGGTACCGGCGGTTAAGATAGGCGAATCTGCCCCCGAGCTGAAATTTGAAACTAACCGACGGAATTTGGTCCTTAGGGTCTGAAAACCACCTGGTAAAAATTTTGGCCCCTTACCCCTCCCCTAACCTGAGTTATGGAGCAAAACGTTACTTTTTTCAGCCTTTTCATTAAAAATTCCTATCTCCGAGAGTTTTCAACCAAATTTTTTCAAATTTACGTGAGTTATACTCCATACTGAGGGGTATTAGTGGGTGGTTTGAAAAAAATTTTTTTATGATTTTTTCTAGCCCAAAATCGCATTTTAAAAATTGTAATCGAGTTTTCTACATGATGTTGCAGAGGTGCAAAAATGAAAAAAATATATATCATGTATCTAGTCCCTATCTACAACGTAATATTTTTTTCAGAATTTTTTAGGTGGGTGGAAGACCTTCAAAAACGCAAAAAACCGCATTTTTATCACGTTTTTCGCTCAAAAAATGGTCATTTTTGGCCGAAAAAATTTTTCGGGTAATAATATTCCAAAATACGTATTTTTACGCCACTTGCCCGATTTTCACTTCATTTCATTCTTTTTTGAATGATTTTTGCAATTTTCAAGTAACCTAAAGCGCAAGACTTCCTTATACCTGTATAAAATTATCATACGGAAAACACTGAAAGAAAATTTGTGTTCAGTAGCTCGAACTACCTTCGAAAAATTCATTTGCATGAGCAGAGCACTCAAATTTCGAAAATTCACTTTGTAGTCAACAAATTTTTTTTCAACAATACCTACACGTTGCTACCAATATCATTATCAACAAGAGGTATGGTGAATCTGCCCTTGAAACCAGTTTTGACCGCTCCTACCCCCAAAAGTCAACCATGGATGAAAAAACATTCCAGAAAAAATTTCAGACCCCTAGCGCAAGTGTTTTCGGAGAAAGGGGCCAAAATGTGTTTTTTCAATGGATTTTTTCTTATTTTTATGGTTTTTTGCTAAATGTAGATAGAAGTTTCGAGTTTTTTTTAGATGAATTTTAGGGAGTTGGAGGAACCCTAAAAAATTTTTTCAAAATTTTTGGTTCGTTTTTTGCCGAGTTACGGCATTTTAAAAGTTTTGAGCGGCCATTTTGTCTTGAAAGGACAAAGGTACAATAGAACTTTTTCCCCCAAAAGATGTGCCATTCATTTTTATAAATATACCACAAAAATTTCAAAAAAATCAAAGTGGTAGAGCATTGTCAAAAAAAATAAAAACTAACCACCCCTCGCATGTAGCGCGTACAGTAACGTTGCATTTCCCACGGCATGCACTCACGTAGGAAGTACGACGATCACAGGCCCACATTTATTATAAAAAATACAAGTCTCAAAAAAAAGAAGAATTTTTTCTCAAAGGGTTCAAAATTTTTGTTGGAATGTTTTCCTATTATGGTTTACTGTTCGGGGTAGGAACAGTCAAAACTGGTTTCAATACGCGCTACATGCGAAGGGTGGTTAGTTTTTATTTTTTTTGACAATGCTCTACCACTTTGATTTTTTTGAAATTTTTGTGGTATATTTATAAAAATGAATGGCACATCTTTTGGGGGAAAAAGTTCTATTGTACCTTTGTCCTTTCAAGACAAAATGGCCGCTTAAAACTTTTAAAATGCCATAACTCGGCAAAAAACGAACCAAAAATTTTGAAAAAATTTTTTAGGGTTTCTCCAACTCCCTAAAATTCATCTAAAAAAAACTCGAAACTTCTATCTACATTTAGCAAAAAACCATAAAAATAAGAAAAAATCCATTGAAAAACACATTTTTGGCCTTTCTCCGAAAAACACTTGCGCTAGGGGTCTGAAATTTTTCTGGAATGTTTTTTCATCATGGTTGACCTTTTGGGGGTAGGAGCGGTCAAAACTGGTTTCAAGGGCAGATTCACCATACCTCTTGTTGATAATGATATTGGTAGCAACGTGTAGGTATTGTTGAAAAAAAATTTGTTGACTACAAAGTGAATTTTCGAAATTTGAGTGCTCTGCTCATGCAAATGAATTTTTCGAAGGTAGTTCGAGCTACTGAACACAAATTTTCTTTCAGTGTTTTCCGTATGATAATTTTATACAGGTATAAGGAAGTCTTGCGCTTTAGGTTACTTGAAAATTGCAAAAATCATTCAAAAAAGAATGAAATGAAGTGAAAATCGGGCAAGTGGCGTAAAAATACGTATTTTGGAATATTATTACCCGAAAAATTTATTCGGCCAAAAATGACCATTTTTTTGAGCGAAAAACGTGATAAAAATGCGGTTTTTTGCGTTTTTGAAGGTCTTCCACCCACCTAAAAAATTCTGAAAAAATATTACGTTGTAGATAGGGACTAGATACATGATATATATTTTTTTCATTTTTGCACCTCTGCAACATCATGTAGAAAACTCGATTACAATTTTTAAAATGCGATTTTGGGCTAGAAAAAATCATAAAAAAATTTTTTTCAAACCACCCACTAATACCCCTCAGTATGGAGTATAACTCACGTAAATTTGAAAAAATTTGGTTGAAAACTCTCGGAGATAGAAATTTTTAATGAAAAGGCTGAAAAAAGTAACGTTTTACCCCATAACTCGGGTTAGGGGAGGGGTAGGGGGCCAAAATTTTTACCAGGTGGTTTTCAGACCCTAAGGACCAAATTTCGTCGGTTAGTTTCAAATTTCAGCTCGGGGGCAGATTCACCTATCTTAACCGCCGGTACCCTTTGATTTATTGTTTTTTAATTGACAAGTACAAAATATCCAAACATTGGGAATGCATAAGTATTTTGAAGAAATATGGAACAAATGGGGGAAAGAGAGTTAAATTTTTGAAAAAAATCCATCGAATTTCAAATTTCGCTTCTGAGAATGAATCCGAAACCACAACTTGCAGAGAGAGGAAAGTCAACTATTTTTGGCTGGTTAATTAACCTCTCCCCCTCTACTTCTCCCAATTTTAATTTACCTTTCTTGCAAAATGCAGTAGGTAGTTCTTGGGTCCTTGGAATCTCCGAATTTTTTTTTCAATTTTTAAATTAGAGGTTCTGAATTTTAAAGTTGTTCCAAAAGTTGAGTTCCCCTTGAGTAAGTTCAATCCCCCTTTTAAAACTTTTTCTATTGATGATATTTTTACAATCTTTCATTGAAATTCGACAAAAATATGGACAAAAGACTCCGTTGTGGTAAGGGGATCATTTGGCCCCTGAAGGAACTTGATCAAAATTTTTACATCATTCGAATCATCTTGGTAGAGAATGATTTTAAAGCGCATATGAGCAAATTTTCATCTTCTTCCTGGGGGAGATTGTTAAGTGGACCGAAATTACGTTATTTCCAAACAAAAAAAAATCAGCAAGTTTCTAACCGATTTTTTTCAGAGTTGGCAAGTAGGTAGATGTACTAAGAGAGTGCAAGAGTGCTTTGAAATTTTTCAATTTCAACTCACTCTGAAAAACAAAACTTTGAGAGGAGCAGAATTTTTTCCAAAATTTACTATGTATTTCAAACCTTTTAGATTTTTTTCGGGAAGAAGGGTGTAGAAGTTAGTCAAATATTCAAAAAAAAAGAAGTAAAAAATTATAAAAATCAGTAATTTTAAGGAATAAAAAATAATGAATGAGGGCTGGTTTTTTGAATATCTCACCACCTTCCACCACTCAAAAAAATCTGCAAAAATTTCAAGAGATGTAAAATACTTAAGTACATCGAAAAACGTTGAAAAAAAAAACATTTTTCCGCTCATCCTTACATTTTGTATCTCCCAGGGTGATTTTAAATTTTCAAAATGAAATTCAAGGTCATTAAAGTATTTGAAAAAATTTGTAAAAATTTCAGGGTACTTACTTCTTTTAGTGCCTTTAACCTACCAGACAAGTCTGAGAAAAATTGATTGGAAACTTGCAGAAATAGAATTTTTTGCTTGGAATTCGCTTTATTTTGACCTCAACTCCGCCTCTCTTCCCGGGTGAGATAAAAATTAAAATTCGCTCATACGCTCTAAAATCATGTTATATACCAAAGCAATTCAAATAGTTTAAAAATTCCGATCAAGTTCCACCAGAAACCAAATGACCTCCCTCATCACATCAAAGCTTTTTCTTCAAGTTTCACCTCCTTTCGTGGATTTGGCAAGAAATTAATAGAGGTTTTTTCTTGTCAACTGCATAGAAGGAACTTGAAAAATCGACGGAAATTACCCATCCACAATATTTACATTAATGGTCAAATTTTAATAAATTGAATATTTTTGTACGATTTTTTTCGCCCAATTTCATCAGTCAACATAAAAAGGGAGGTAATATTACTCTAGCAAGAAAAATTTTAAGAAACAAAAATAATTCGAATTCTCAAAAGAACCTCATATTCAAAATTTCGGGTGCTCGTGTTCATTTCTCCAGTTTTGGCGAATTTTTGAGGTTTCAATTTCAAAGAATCATATTTGTCCTATTTTTGACCTTCTGAATGGATTGGAAATGCTTTCGAGACGTTTCGGTGTTTCCAGAAAATTTTTGAATTTTCCAGCACCGGAGAAGATCCACAAAATGGTTCATATCAAGAAGAGGTCTGGTCCCTTCGGCTCCGAGACTTTTTAAAAAATCCCTCCAACTCCGGCTTTGACTCCAAGATTTTTACAAGTCCTTCCAGCTCCAAAAAAATGGGGCCCTCCTCCCTCCGGATCTCTGGTCTATATCATGAAATTTAGCACCTATAATCCTGGATTACTCTCTGAATTTGAATCAGTCAAAAACGTCAAAACTGACTGATAAAATAGAGAAAATCAAGTCAATGATGATCATGTCAAATTCCTCTGATTCCCTAGTTGATCAGCGACATTTTATGACCAATCAGTGAAAAATTATCGATTCAATTGGTGAATTTTCACCATTAGGTAAATCTATAAAAATTGATTGACTGATTGAAATCGGTCAAAATTTACTGATTCAATCAGTGATCTCATGTCGTTTAAAATCAGTCAATTTTGACCACTGAGGTCGAAAATAGGGTATCTACAAACTTTTAGTTTTTCATCTCGGTGCAAATTCTTCATTTTTTTTTAGAAAAGTTTTCCTTCAAAAAATATTTATTTGAATTCGAGTTACCAAGGAATTTTGAAAAAGTGGGATTTTATCGATTTTATTACCAATTTGGTTACTTAACGATTATGGGTAGCTAGGTGTAGGTTAGGTATATACTAAAAGATTTTTATGAAGCAAATTTTTCATGATAAGAAATATATTAGTTTTGTTTGAAAAAGCTCTCAAAAGCTCAAAATAGTACCCATTTAACGAAAAACTTCAATAAACGAGATTTTTTCAAATGTATGCAAATCATTTAAAGACCATCTCGAGTACACAGTTACACACCTCTCACTGTAAAACTACAATCAAAAATAGAATACAAATTTCGACTATGTGCTGCAATGGCCTACACTATTTCTTTTGAGCAAATAATGAAATGAGAAATTCGACCATGAAAAATAAAAAATGATTAATTCAGTAAAACTACCCTCGCATTTTTACGAATCGTGAATAGAAAATTTCACAGAGCATTTTAATTTAGTTCTTTTTGTAACCGGATCAACGTCAAGCACAAAAGGTTCAAAAAGTTTCTCTAAAACGTTATACTTAATAACAAGTTTAAAAAGTAATAAACTCGACCTCGAAATAAACTTCGAAAGAGAGATTTTGGAATGAATTTTTCAAAAAAGAAATTCGAAAAAATTTAAAATATAACAAATAAACAATAATTAACTTAATACTTGATAGATATGACGGACGATAACATGATACACACATTATGGGGTAAAACAAGCAAAAATCGTTATACAAATCAGCATCAAGAGCAGGCTGCACAGGAACACAGGGGTTCAGAAGTCATAAAAGGTACCATGCTAAAAGACCTAGCAAATACATCGTCAAACCCTACAACAAGGAAAACTCTTGTATCTTCTCGTTTGTTAGTGCGAACTGAGAAGGAAGCAATGCCAAAGTGAAAGGCGGACGATAAAAGCGGAAAAGAATAAAGTAGCACGGAACATTAAATAAAAATAATCGAGGAAAAAATAGAAGGACAAGTAGAGGCGAAAAAAAGACTGGTATTTATATTTGTTATTTAGCGGCTTACACAGTTCTCCGTACGAAAAAGCAATGGCTCATAAATGAATCCGGCAATGCTCCACAACATGGCTGAGATCAGAAAATGCACCAAGACGACGGTGCAGCTAGCCAGCTGCAATGATTGAAAACCAGCACCGCGTCGAATCCATTGCGGCGCTTTATTCACATGAGTCATTCGAACAAGAAGAGGTGACAGGAGAATCCCTTGCGAAAAATCTACCCGCCTTTAGGTCTCCCTTTCGAATATCCCTCACTTTGGCGTAAATATATTATCATATAAAAATGGCGATGACGACCCGTTGGCCTTAATTTTCTTTCATTCAACAATCGCGTACGCGGACGGTAGGCTGACGAACGAAAGCTCGTTGAAAAATTTATAAATATGATGAATTTATTTTTGTAGGTACTTTTTTTCACGCCAACGAACAATCAACAACCAGCATATCTTGACGTTCAAACGCGGAAAACGTTTTCAAGTTATTAAATTCTTAATTTCAAAATTTATACCGGAAAAATTAAACGCTAGTTTTATATCGTCTCGAATGTTATACGAAGCGTAGGAATTCTGGAATGCTCTTTTCACTGGTTTAATAAATACGCGCTGCGATGAGAATTTTCGCTCCTTTGTTTAGGTGTACAGCCATAAGCCAGAGTGGAAATTTACCTAGGTTTTCCATATAAGCTGTATTCTAACCATTTTGAAGTTGATGAATTTGAGTATTTTTAGTAACACGCGAACATCTTCGCTTTGAAGTTTGAACTGAAGTAAGAAAGAACGTATTAGATAACGGATGACAGATTTTCAGCATCAGTAGTAAGGAGGTGAGTAACCAACAGGTACATATATGAGCATTTGTTTACAGCTTACTATAAGCATTAAAGGTTGGAGAAAAGAAACAAAAATGATTTCCAACTCACCACACAATCGAACCGAAAGCTGCAGGGGAAATGAGAAACGATGCTAAAGCTGGAGATGGATGCAGATGCAGATGGAATGCAGAATACTGCTACTTTTTCGAAGAACATCTTTCTTCTTTCTCATTTGTACAGAACTCCAGGATTGGCAATTCAACTCGGTCGGAGTGTTGATAAACAGTATCCACCGGAATTGAAAGAAGACGCGGCTGAACTGAGAATCAGAATGAATCTTAGATAGATAATTTTATTTCCAATTAAAATAGAACACGTTATTCGAAATCCATTCGAAACTTTACTCATAAATGCGCAAAACTATTTAGGTACATATGAAGAATGAAAGTACGATCACACTTTTCGAGTGTGAGGAGGTAACGAGAAAGTCAAATGCACGATCGAATAAGTTGAAACGGAAATGAATGTAGGTAAGCATTAGTGAGTTGTGTAATTGTAAGTACTATCGAAACTCAACTCAAAGACACGAAATAATTAATTCAATAGAATAAAAATTAAACGATCGAACAAACTTGAAAATAAAAATGAAATATCTAGCGCCCGGATTCGCCGGATTCGGGTTTCACTTCAGATTAATCTTCGATAAAACAAAACAGAAAACACCACACACTAACACAAACGCGTACTTAATAATTGCAATGCAAATGTGCCACCTGTTTTTTTTTTTACAACAGAACCGGTATGGAATCGGTAACTGTAACCGAAACCCAAACTGCACTGCAAATTAAATTTCAATTTTTTATTTTTAATTATCAATTTAATTCAATTTATCAATCGACTTACTTAACTTATTAAGTATTAATTAAAAACAATATTCATCAACATGAGTCTTGATCTTGATTACTTACTGTTACTTTATTATTTTTATTTGCTGGCCAAAGGGAGGAAAGACGATCAAAATCAAATCACATTAAATATTTTCAAAATTATTTCTATATAATTAAGTATGTATTTTCAATTTTCATTTTCCTTAAGTTTTGTTTTTTCAGATTTTTTTTAGGGTTCCCGTTTTCAAACTCCTTCTACTCCAACGTCTCCAACACTCCAATTCCAAGTTTTTTTTTTCAAGTTCAATTTTCTTAAGAAAAAATAAAATTTCTAAAAATCAAACAATTTTTAGAAAATTTATGGCGATTTTCGAGGAATTAAAAAAAATTTTCAAAAATTTTGAACAACAATATTTTTTAGAAATTATAGATTTTTTGAAAAATGTAATTTTTAATGAAAGTGTTTTTTTTTTTTAAGTTGACAATTTTCTAAATATTGAACTATTTACACTTTTTCGGGGAGTGAATTTTTAGTATGGTATTCGAAAGATTTATTATTAATTTTTCAAAAAATTGATAGGTATAATTGAAAACTTAATCATCTAATCACTTTTACTCATTGAAAAAATTTCAAAATAAATAATTTTAACAAATAAATTATACCTACAGATTTTGAAAAACTTTCAAAATTTTGAGATATCGACACAAGACCGACCTGATAAAAATTTCAGTTAAAAATTTGAGTACCTACTACCTATGTAGTACCTACCCACGTACAAGTATGTACCCGACAACTTGGGTAAATTCAATAATAGAGTCAATAGAGAGATCTGTTTTTCTTCTTCCTAAATTCCTTCCGCGTTGTAATATGAAGTACAGAAAAATCTAGGTATTCGATAATGATTTATATTTTTGAAATAAAAATAGCCCTCTTCCTTGAATCATGCCTATAAGAATGGTTTAGGTGTACGAAATTGAAATCGTATCATGTCGAGTTGGAAATTGGTAGGATTAATTTTGATTCATGAAGATTTGACAATTTAATAGAGTTTTTGTTCAGATGCGTCTAAGCTAAGTTGTTTTTCTCCGAAAACTTGGATGATAAATAAAAACTTTACAGCCCGTATTGTAACGGTTTATAAGTTTTTCCGTAGAATCTTCTGCACTACATAAAAAGGAAGCAAGTTTGTCTAAGGTTGTTTTCAGACTTTGATGTACCTATATTGTCGTACGGTTGTGTTTCTGGTTCATCGTGTTAAATTGGAGATCACAGATTTATTTTTTGGGAAACATTTTAATTCTTGTTTTATTAAAATAAGCAAAATGACTGAGTGAAAAAAAACATTCACTTACATTACTTATCAGATATCCATGTAAAAATTTTGAAAAAAAATTATTCTCTTTATATTCAAAATAAATAGGTACCTACATAAATCATGTTTTTATAATTGATAAAATTGATCTTGATGAATGGGTATTTGACACGATAAAAAAAAAGAAATACAGGTACCTTTAACCCTTTAAAATTTATCCAAACTCCACTAGGGTGTCTTTTTTAGGCACCACGTTTTTATTCGAAGACTTAGTGCCAGCCAAAACCGTATGTATAAAATTTGACCATCGGAATTGAAAAATATGTGGGCGTGTTGTCGGATTTTGTATTACAGGTCTCATAACGTGTATCATCAAAGTTGTAATCATCACGAATGCGGAAAATGAAGAGCATATATGTACCTAGATATATAAACTATAATCACCATCACACCTCAGAGGTGTATCAACTAATGTTACAGTCTTGATCTATGAAGTATGTAACATTAAGTAAGTTTTAATATATCTTCTCTTAATGTTTCACGCTACGTATGTAATTGCGTAATAGGTAAGTAGTGTCTTTTAGTACATCTGGCTGCGTACCTATAAGTTTTAATCGAGCTAAATTTTGACAAATTTTCGTATTTTTTTTACTTCCTCTCTCCTCTCATACTTTAAATTTAAAATTATCCCGTTTAATCAAACTCAGGCATGTTTTCTCATCTCGAAGACTTTTTCTACAGCATGGAAATAGCACGACAAGGGACAATAATAAGAATCAAGTACGCAGACGTCTTGAAAATACCTCGATAAAACAATAAATACATATAGCGTTAAAAAAAAAAAAAAAAAAAACGTAGTAGATTTGCAATTTATTGTTCGTGTCGATGTAGGAAGAGTTAGAAGAGATCATTAAGTAAGAACATAATACATGAGCTTAGTACTCGGAATTGCGACGAAGTTTTTACGACATTATTAACATAAATCGTGAAAATAAAGCTGTCAGTGATATAAGACGGAATGATTTGAGTTCTTTTTTTCTTTAACCAATTACCAACGTGTTATCGAGTCGGGTAATTCAGGAAAATTAATCTGTCACTTCTTTTAATTGTTTTTAAAAAAGGTGTCACAGGTAACGATCTAACGTTTCCGATACCTGAGCATTCGATCTCCTGTAGAATTCGAACAATAAGTACCTCATCATGGGATTCTCAGGTACCTTACCTACGAGAAGTCGCGAAACATTCGTTCAATACCAAACGAAACAATTCAAAGAAGCTACCTCCACTTTCAAAAGAATTATGTTCTTAATGACGTTTGCGTCAAAAAATGCTCAAACTCCAGTCTTGTATTTATTATAGTTAACCCTTTGAAATGCTCGACTTCACTAACCGTATCTTTTCAGGGGAAAAAAATCCTAAAAAGACATTTATAAAAAGAAGTGTAACTTGTTTATACATTCGCATTGTTGCACATGTCAAAAGTCAAATCAATAGTTAGTGATCCTAATAGCGAAATATCAATACCTACATTGACAAACTAATTTAAAATTTCATCGAAAACACGAAACCCCGCGTAGTTGACTTATAATTTAATATCTCACAGATTCGTTTATTTCGAGTTATTTTTAATATGTGTCTGGACGTCTAGAAAATCATATAGTGATACATGAAATGAGACCCCATAAGCTGTCTCGGACATTTCAATCATTAAGTAGGTAGGTATACTGTTTTGTGTATCTATCATATACTTATTACCTTTAAATACCTACCTATAATCTTATCAAGTTCCAAATACAAGAGTGCATTTGTAGGTAGTGAAAGTGTTGGAGGAAGAAATGAAAGTAAAACAGTTCGTATATCGGAATTGGAGGCCACCTATATAGAAATACAGCAGCTACCCTAATGATCATTTAATTATGGCAAAATTACAAGATCATAGTGATCGGTTAAAAAGAAGAATCGGTTAGAACGACCATCATTAACAGTTAACACGTTAAATTTGAAGTGTCGGTCGCATGAAGTAAGTAGGTATTCATAATTAAAATTTTAAAACAGAACAGAAACTTTGGAAGAGTATTTTTGAGTTGAAATGGATAATACATTTAACATAACGCGGGTAGGTTAGGTGGCTAGATGAGTAGATGAGCGAAGATTTAGTACTTCCTAATACGATTTTTTATTGAACTTACTTATACCTATGTACTTACTCAACGCTTAGAATCAATTGAGAGATGGATGGAAGGATAAAGAAATGGTTTACTTTTGACTTCCGGTCAATTCAGGCGATTATTGCCTGGAACACCGCTGGAATTGACCGAAGCGGCGCGCCGATGGCGGCATTCGACTCGGCTCGTCGACGCGGTCATTTTGATGGGGTCACTTTTGACTTCCGGTCAATTCCGTCAATTTGCGCCCTTAGCTCAGCAGGATGGGTGCAAATCGACGAGCCGTGGGTGCAATCGGATTCGGCTCGTCGACGCGGTCATTTTGATGGGGTCACTTTTGACTTCCGGTCAATTCCGTCGATTTGCGCCCATAGCTCAGCGGGATGAGTGCAAATCGACGAGCCGTGGGTGCCATCGGATTCGGCTCGTCGACGCGGTCATTTTGATGGGGTCACTTTTGACTTCCGGTCAATTCCGTCGATTTGCGCCCATAGCTCAGCGGGATGGGTGCAAATCGACGAGCCGTGGGTGCCATCGGATTCGGCTCGTCGACGCGGTCATTTTGATGGGGTCACTTTTGACTTCCGGTCAATTCTGTCGATTTGCGCCCATAGCTCAGCGGGATGGGTGCAAATCGACGAGCCGTGGGTACCATCGGATTCGGCTCGTCGACGCGGTCATTTTGATGGGGTCACTTTTGACTTCCGGTCAATTCCGTCGATTTGCGCCCATAGCTCAGCGGGATGGGTGCAAATCAACGAGCCGTGGGTTCCATCGGATTCGGCTCGTCGACGCGGTCATTTTGATGGGGTCACTTTTGACTTCCGGTCAATTCCGTCAATTTGCGCCCTTGGCTCAGCGGGATGGGTGCAAATCGACGAGCCGTGGGTGCCATCGGATTCGGCTCGTCGACGCAGTCATTTTGATGGGGTCACTTTTGACTTCCGGTCAATTCCAGCGATATTTGCCTGGAACTCCGCTGGAAATGACCAAAGCGGCGCGCCAACGGCGGCATTCGACTCAGCTCGTCGACGTGGTCATTTTGATGGGGTCACTTTTGACTTCCGGTCAATTCCGGCGATTTTTGCCTGGAACTCCGCTGGAATTGACCGAAGCGGCGCGCTGATGGCGGTATTCTACTCGGCTTATCGATGAGGTCATTTTGATGGGGTCGCTTTTGACTTCCGGTCAATTCCGTCGATTTGCGCCCATAGCTCAGCGGGATCTGTGCAAATCGACGAGCCGTGGGTGCCATCGGATTCGGCTCGTCGACGCGGTCATTTTGATGGGGTCACTTTTGACTTCCGGTCAATTCCGGCGATTTTTGCCTGGAACTCCGCTGGAATTGACCGAAGCGGCGCGCTGATGGCGGTATTCTACTCGGCTTATCGACGCGGTCATTTTGATGGGGTCACTTTTGACTTCCGGTCAATTCCGTCGATTTGCGCCCATAGCTCAGCGGGATGGGTGCAAATCGACGAGCCGTGGGTGCCATCGGATTCGGCTCGTCGACGCGGTCATTTTGATGGGGTCACTTTTGACTTCCGGTCAATTCCGTCGATTTGCGCCCATAGCTCAGCGGGATGGGTGCAAATCGACGAGCCATGGGTGCCATCGGATTCGGCTCGTCGACGCGGTCATTTTGATGGGGTCACTTTTGACTTCCGGTCAATTCTGGCGATTTTCGCCTGGAACTCCGCTGGAATTGACCGAGGCGGCGCGCCGATGGCGGCATTCAACTCGGCTCGTCGACGCGGTCATTTTGATGGGGTCACTTTTGACTTCCGGTCAATTCCAGCGATTTTTGCATGGAACTCCGCTGGATTTGACCGACGCGGAGTGAGTTTCTCTCACCCTAGAGATGAGTAACAATGTATCGGAATTTTTACCAACTTTTTCAATTTTCAAAAAATTTTGAGATTTTTAGACACTTTGAGGAAAAATGCGAAAACACTGGTTGAAAAATCTCAAATTTGAGGGACTTATCTTCCTCGGATTTTGAAAGTAATGACATTTTTGAACTCACGTCAGCGAGGTTCAATCATATGGAAATGACACTAAAGAAAAGACTGATGGACCAATTTCAAAAGTTGGGAGTTGAAACCCCTTAATACCGCTCCCTCTTCTCTCATATGGGGTTTGGCAATTGCCTCCCGGGCTCAAAAAATTCCTTATGATATCCTTGTTCATCATACCAAATTTCACACCGCCACCACCTTTTGCCGTTTATTTGCAATCATTAGGCGGATTTATGAAAATGGATCAGGGGGGGGGGGGGGCTAAGCCAGAGGTCAAAGGCATTAGAGGATTTGTTGGAAGGATGCAAACTGCAAAATCGATACAAGGACTAGAAATACCAGAAAAATCTTATGAAGAAGTAGGAGAGAGCCTTCTTTGACACTGTCACCTCAAAAGAATTTGAATAATTGAGATTTTATTTATACCCGAGCGAAGCGAGGGTTAAGCTCTGAAAAAATGAATTTTTAAGGCCATAAAAGTGATTTTTTCGTAAATTAATGATTTCAAAATTCCTATTTGATGTTATTTTAGGGTGAGGGGGAGGGAAAACATATTCACAGTCAGTGGAGTTGGAAGCTTTTTTGGGGGGAAATACAAATTAAGTAAGAAGACATGAAGTACCGGAAGAAATTTTTGGAGAAAGGAGCCTTCTTCCTCAAGGTTGCCTAAAAATAATTTGTGAATTGTAATTTTGTTCATGCCCGAGCGAAGCGAGGCCGAAGCTTTGAAAAAATTGTGTATGCCCAGAAAATACATTTTTTTCATGGTAAGTACATTCGAGTTTGATTGTCAAACAGTTTGACAATCAAACAAGAATTTTTTGGGGGGGAGGAGGGCTAAGCCCTCCCATAAATCCGCCTATGCTTGCAATCTGCCACAAGACTATTACGTCTTATGTCTGTACTCTAGTTCTCTGTACGCACCACGCACCTACTCACACTTCTTTCTCTCATTGGTAATTTTGATGGAAAATGAATATCTATATAATGTGCCACGCATTTTGAAGCCATTTACATGTGTGGTAAATCTGTGGATAATTTTTATCCATATAATTCACCACAGTTTTTCAGGTTTTCCCAAACTCTAAAATTGGTAATTTTGATGGAAAATTAATATCCATATAATGTGCCACGCATTATGAGGCCATTTACATGTGTGGTAAATCTGTGGATAATTTTTATCCATAAAATTCACCACAGCTTTTTAGGTTTTCCCAATCTCTAGAATTGGTAAATTTGATGGATAATTAGTATCCATATAATTTGCCACGCATTATGAAGCCATTTACATGTGTGGTAAATCTGTGGATAATTTTTATCCATAAAATTCACCACAGCTTTTCAGGTTTTCCCAAACTCTAGAATTGGTAATTCTGATGCATAATTAATATCCATATAATTTGCCACACATTTTGAAGCCATTTACATGTGTGGTAAATCTGTGGATAATTTTTATCCCTAAAATTCACCACAGTTTTTCAGGTTTTTCCAAACTCTAGAATTGGTAATTTTGATGGATGTATAATTTGCCACACATTTTGAAGCCATTTACATGTGTGGTAAATCTGTGGATAATTTTTATCCATAAAATTCACCACAGTTTTTCAGGTTTTCCTAAACTCTAGAATTGGTAATTTTCCTGAGAAATTCCTATCCATACAATTTGCCACGCATTTTGAAGCCATTCACATGTGTGGTAAATCTGTGGATAATTTTTATCCACAAAATTCACCACAGCTTTTTAGGTTTTCCCAAACTCTAGAATTGGTTATTCTGATGGATAATTAGTATCCATATAATTTACCACGCATTATGAAGCCATTTACATGTGAGGTAAATCTGTGGATAATTTTTATCCATAAAATTCACCACAGTTTTTCAGGTTTTCCCAAACTCTAGAATTGGTAGGTATCATAAACTTCCTCTCGATTCAACAAATCCCAATAATTTTTCTTCGCTCGACATTTTAATCTCTTTTTATCAGCCTACAATCACATTGAATTTCAATCATGAAATTTGATTTGCTACATCGATTGAATCTTACATATCGCAGAATACCTAAGATAAGGTCAGAGATTCGTGAAGCTTAAAATTCCTACACATTTATTCTTTTCAGTTGGATGCTCTCCTGAATGAATAAGTTGTACGAAAAATGACACTAGTCATTCTGTTGAGTAAGTAATTATTCACTCAAGTTGCATTATAATATACTCATACTCGTATGGTGTATTTTTGAAAGATTGTATTAACGACTTTACTATACCGCAGTTTACTATATTGTTGGCGTGACCTCCTGCCAACCAGTTGATACTCCTCCAGAAAATGAAGGTAATGCTGACCCTCCTACATTGAACACTGACGTAAGTACAATAGACGTAGGTACTGTACATACCTTTCTAGTACTTACCTACCTACTTACTACCTACTTTACAAAAGAGTTCATATTTTTTTTACGCTCATCTCACAGTATACCTACTACTTGACAGTGTTGACGAGTCTATACCGATTAATAATGTATTTTTTTAAATTTCAGAACAGTCCGTCATTATTAAAGATTTGCATTTGGGAAGTTTGTCAAGATAAAAAAAAATTCGAAGACTTGACACTGCTGGAACAGGGAATGGTTTTGGGGAAAATGGACGAAAAATATGTAAGGAAGCTGATTTTTGTGAATATTTTAAGATTGACAGCGTTAGACTGAACCTTATAACGTAACGTGAAGATTTGAAACGTTGAGATATTAATTTTATCGTTGAAAAAATTTCGTCAAAAATTCATTTTTTATTAACTCAATTTTTTTGTAGTCGTCCTAGTTTAGTTTTCACAAGAGGTTGAGTTTATCATTGAAATTGAAGGATATCTGTCGAATTCGCTTGCGTTAGATAGAGGTGTGCGCCGCGCCGCCGATAATTCCGAGCTTCAAAAATCGCCGCCGAGGCGCCGAATAAAGTCTGAAAAACGGCGAACACCGTCGCCGCCGCCGCCGATTATTTTTGCGGCGAATGATGAAATCCATGTCACATAATCTAATCAGGCCAAAATAGAAAGAAATATGCAAATTTTCAATTTCGACAGCAAAAATGGTCATTTGAAGTCGATCTAAGCCCAAATTTCAATTTTTCCAAGTTCAAATTTTTTCAATCCTAAGTTTTTTCAATTTCCTCAATATTCTATTTTTGTTTTCAAAGTTGTGTCCTATTTTAAAATTTGTCCAATCAGTAAAATTGTTTTAATGCGTAAGTATCTGAGTAGGTAGGTACCTAATTGAAAAAAATACTAAAAAAGTCAATGTTAAAAACATGCAATCAAAAAAATTCATGAAAAATTGGATTTGAAAAAATTTTGAGACATTTTCATTTCAGCTCTAGCTAGTTATCTACACGAATTTGAAAATTCATGCAGGTACCTAACCTATCTAGTCTATTATATTACAGTATACAGGTGCTAGATACATGTTGTAGAATATTCCACTTCTCATGTGTTTCATTGGTTGCCTGTGTTTGAATTTTTTTAGAGGAACTGCGCCAGACCACTGCGTGTATTTGCCATTCGATCAAAATTGAAAGACCAAGTCAAGAAGAATTATCCAAAGTCGGTGAATGATAAAACAAAAGAAACTATTTACGGAAAACCAGATAGGATGACTTATTGCGATGCCATGAGCGAAATGATTAATTCGCCAGATCAACGATTCACAGGGGACGAGTATATAATGCAGTTTCGTAATCGGTTAGCAAAGTATCAAATTTCTAATAAATCGTTTATGAAGTTTGTGAGATGGCTGTACAATCAGTTCAGTGATAAGGCTGCTCATGAAATAGCCCAGTATGCACCATCACTCCCTGAACATGATGATGTGGAGGCCATTTCGGATATGTTGAAATGTGTGGAGATGGACAAAGATATTCCTGCGATCAAATCCATTCAGGTTATACTAGAACCCTTTCAAATGCCTTCTAGAGAAGTTCTTGATGATGTTTCACCGCATGAGAAATGAGCGACTTAGGAGCAAAAACCATGCACCAATAGAGACGCGTGATTTAATCAACCAATGAGAATGCTTTGTTTCTATCACAACAGTGCAATTCTTTTTAAAAAAAAATCTAAAATTATAAACTCGACTACGTTGGATCGTAAATTTTCTCTTCGTTTATTTTTGTACATCGCACAGTGGGCTAGAATGAAAAAAAAACACGCGCATGTCCTGTTTTGAAAAAATAATGACTCGGCACCAGTTCAAAACTTCGTCAAAATTTCGAGTCAGTTTTTGTCTTCAGACCCAATGCGAGGCGGTATACTGAACCCGAACGTCGACGCGGTCATTTTGATGGGTTCACTTTTGACTTCCGGTCAATTCCAGCGATTTTTGCATTTTACGCCGCTGGAATTGACCAAAGCGGCGCGCCGATGGCGGCATTCGACTCAGCTCGTCGACGCGGTCATTTTGATGGGGTCACTTTTGACTTCCGGTCAATTCCAGCGATTTTTACCTGGAACTCCGCTGGAATTGACCGAAGCGGTGCGCCGATGGCGGCATTCGACTCGACTCGTCGAGATGGATGACTGATAATTCTCGGAATTCGCGGAAATTGGTAAATGACCATACCTATGATAATGATCGTCTCGAGGAGCCGAATCCAATGATACCTTCGTTTAGTTATTGCGAAAAACTTTTTCGAACTTCTTTTTTTTCCCCAAGTATTACCTTTCTATGAGTCAATTTGGCCTTTATTTCGAATAATTCCACATAATTCAACGTAAGTTGACCAATTTTTAAAAATTTCCATGGAGGTACCTACTTTGTTTTTTCTCTTCTTTCTATTCTCCTTCATCATTTCAAGTTTTTCAACATCCATGATCCAACAACCACATGAGCAAGCATTGTATTCATTTTCGCAGATAAAAAAAAAAATGTGGGATTTTCATTCATACTGTACCATACTCGTATAATATTCGCGCATTAGAATTAATTTGGCGAAATCCTAAGAAGGGATTCGTTACGAAAACAATACACTTTTGAACGGCTATTAGTTTGAAAATGGTTTAACGGCGGGCGGCATTTCACCAATACCCAAGCTCTACAACTAAAACATAATTCCGTTCTACGTTAGAGCTCAAATGACCTCTTCATTAATTAAAATTATTATCAAGACGAACAAAAAACAATTTTAGTGCCCCACACAGGTAACCCATTAAGAAATGAAATAATATGCAAGATACGTCCAAGCTAATGCAAATTTTTACGCGACGTGATACATACAGCGACACGGTAATATAATCACTTTTTATACCTTTGTCTAAAGCCGGTAATAATTTCAGTTACTGCTGATAGGGCATACAGCAGGTTGAAGCTCATTCTTTTTGTAACTTACCTATGCAATGCAACATGACGTCGCGTTGCACTCACTTCAGCTTTAGATACTTACTTTTCAAGTTGGAAATGTCCGCATTTACCTGTTAGGTAATTTTAGGATGTATTTGGTACACCATGCGAATGTAAAATAATAATTTTTTTGCAGTATATTATTTGTAACGGTTTAGTGGTGATTTTCTTCTCAAATTTTTCAATTTATTAAATTCCTACTTGCAGGTCTACCTTTTGTTTTTTAAAAGGTGGATAAGATCTTTCATCAATGAATATTCTTTAGAAACACCGTGTTAATTTATACGTCAATGTGAGTGCATGAAATTTTTGTAATGCATAAAACAAACAATAGGTACCTAGTAATAAAGGTTTCTCTATGTATTTGTAATCGATGCAAAATAATTATGTGATTTTTGTCGGTCATGTTATTTAGTTTCGGCTATTATTAATGAAATCTAGACTATGGTGCTTTTGGATCGTAAAAGAATTTGATACAGTTATATTTTAATGGCAGGTATTTTGCAATATCTACGTCAAGCTGAAGGCATCCATAAATTACTTAAGCGCGGTTAAAACGGTAGTTTTCAAAATTGATAAATATGTATGAAGCACTTAAAAGTACCTATGTATTTTTTGCAAGTGCAATGTTATAGATGTAGATCTAGACGTTGTAGAGTGTGAATTGTGAAGAAAAAATATACTGGGGATCCCTTGCTGATTTATACCGTTTGGAATGAAAGAAAGGTTGGATTTTAGACCTTTGCTAACCAAAAGTAAGCACATTGAAAGATATGTTTTTCCATTCATTAAGATTACATCTACATCTGCAGAGATGCGATAAGTAGGTACCTATATTTATTTTTCATTGTCTAATCAATCCAATGAAATATATCACACAGATGCTTTTCCATCTAAAGTGTTGGTAGGTAGAGGTACTCACTTGTATCATAAAAATATCATTTGTAGAGAGACCTGGCATGGTAAATGAGATTGAAACATCGTTGATGGTAACGATTAGGGCGGGCAACGCGAATGTAAAAGGTGTTGCAGTAAAGCTATAACCTATCAAGTCATACTGCTCAGTCGCCTCTTCACATTGGGACATTGTGTGAAGCCATCGGTAGTGAATAAGCAGTTACGAATCGATGCGTGGTTCATTATATGTAAAATGCCCAATAAAGAAACTTGCTTGAATTGTAGTTGGTATTAAATTATAATGTAGTCTGTGTCTGTATAACTACCTTACGAGCTACCTACTGGGTAATCACTGATGATTGTGTTGAACGATTATTGATTTGTACTCGGATATCAAGTAACAGTTTTGTAGGTAATGAAAGTAACATTGATTTGAAGGATTTAGGGAATGGCGATGATGACGTGGTGAAGGTTTTCAGAATCTCCACAAAAATTCGATGAATGAATAGAGGTGAAATGTAAGTGCGCCGAAAGAGGTTTTTACTTATGAATACGAGTAGAAGCCTTTTTTGGCTAATGCAGAACTTATTTCGCTGATAAGGTTACTCTCTCATTTTGATGAATCAGTGAAAAGTCACTGATGAATAGTCGAATCAAGCACAGGCAAAATTGGCAAAATTCTTTGATTTCCAGTGAATTTTCACTCATTTTCCAACCTATATTTTCATTTTGTGACTGATTTATTATACTGTGCCACAATTGTAACTGTTTTTAAATGATTTTTGATCATTTTTACTGATTTTTAAACCTGAGAGTACCAAGGCTCGAAAAAATAATCAGCGATGTAAACGACTACTCTAGTAAATATCTACCTGTATCTCACATGCTATCATCTAATTAAATTAGCATTCTCTCATTCAGAAATGAGTGAAAATCATGAATACAGGGCCAAAAATTCACCACAGACGGAGAAACTACCCGATGAAAAAATTTTCAATAAAAATATATCACACAGACTATTAGCTGAAAAAATCGACAAAGTTCAGTAAAATATCATGAAAATTGGAAAAACATGGAACCAGCTAGTAAAAGAAACACAAAATTTACTAAAAGTTGGTAAAGATTAAAAAATCGGTGACATGTGCTAAAAAAAATTTATAAAAAGTACATATACCTTTTGCCACAACACCTCACTCTTTCAATGCGAAATACTTGGGTTAACCATTGTGAGGGAAAATCTTTTCTCAATCTCAAGATCAAAAACAGCGTTTGAAATTTCTCTTCAGACAAAGCCACCTAGAACTCTCCAAGCCATGAACGTAAAAAGGCAACGTCGCAATTCAGCTCGTCGGGTGGCCGATGTAACATGTTATGAGAGTTGTAATGACTGCACAAATTTTAATATTTTTCATTATAATTTCTATTCGGTGACCGGGAAAACTTCCAAACCTATCCCATCTAGTAGAGAATTTCACGTAGATCATTTTCCTTACCTCAAATACCCATGTCCTCATTCAAAATTTCGAGTTATTTCAATCTGAAATGAGAAAAATACGAAATATTTGCAATAAAAATGCATCTCCGAAGCTTTGAACTTGAATAACTTTCGTTTGTTGACCAGGCAAACTTTCGTTCCTATCCTATCTTGTGGAGAATTTCACGTAGATCGTTTCCCTTACCTCAAACACCCATGTACTCACTCAAATTTGTGAGTTATTTTAATGAGAAGTTATGAACCCATATAAAATACAATGCTATCTTCGGCCACCCGCGCAGCGTTGCCAAGTTTCGACTTCATGGCTTGGAGAGTTCTAGGTGGCTTTGCTTCAGACACTACTTTTCAAAAACACCCACCCTCACTTTAATTCAGGAAATTTTTCTGTCATAACTTCCAGTTTTGGAAAATTCTTCTGAAAATCGCTTCATTTTTCAAGTTCTTATTTTAAAACCTCCATTTTTTTTGACATCAAGATTGCTGCTATAGGTGCCTACACACACATGATGCTCATTCTCCTTGACCAAAAAAAAAGTTGTTGGTAAAAATTTCATATCCTTTTTTTTATTCTTTAGGTAAGTAAGTAGGTATTTCTTTTTAGGTAATGAATTAATTATTTTCTTCACCCTTCCTTTCAGAGCTGGAGCAATCTTCAATTAATGGATGTGCCATTGTTTATTTGGAGTAAAGGGTGAAGGTGTATTGAATCAAAACTTGTTCTTTCTTAATCCAATTTGGTAAAATAAGGCAAATTTTAGATTTTTTTAAATCGATGAAATATTACTTTACTAAAAATCTAATAGGAACCTTCAAGCCACTCTGCCAATTCTGAAACTCTGAACCTATATCCACCCAACACCTCTTATTTCTCTGCCCAAACCTAAAACAAGAAAGAAAAACCCTCAGTATTCTTGAAAACACCAGAGTCATTTCAGACTCGAAAATAAAAACCTGTGAAGATTTGTTGGTGAGTTTTTGCAGACACAGAATTTTTTCTAGTTTCATTGAGCCACTTGAACAAAAAAGTTGAAAATTTGAAAACAGCAAGTGTTGCTGCATTCCTGAGAATGGGAATCTACATTAAATTTTGAAAAGTATGATTATTTTTTAATTTTTTCAAAAACCCTCTCATATTTCACTGCTCAGAACTATTTATTGCTCAAAATTTTTCAGAATAGGTAGCTCATCAACATCAGAACTGTTCAGTAAAATATTTTTTCAATATTTGATTAAGGAAAAATCAATAAACTCCCTAGAATGTTGGTAAATAAAAATTCTTGAAATTCTAATATTAATATAGTGGTAATCTAAATTGAATTGATGAACTTACCTCATTTGAAGAAATGATGCCTAATTTCATACCTACCAAGTACTTAGTTTGGTATAACTCGAGGATTCTGATTCTTTGCCTAGGTATCTCAAAAAATTGAAACATTCGGGACATAATTTGTTAAAAATTCGACATACCTAGACCTTGACTACTTTAATGGGCAATGTTGCCACATATCGATTTTATTTGCTTCTGGAATATTAATTTATATTCAATCATATTGTGATGTTTCGATTCAAACAAAATAGGTACCTATTTGAATGAACTCCAAACGAAATCAATTTTATATTACTCCAACGCATTTGAAATTAATACAATTTATTCGACATTAAATTTACATCAGTCTTTATGTGTAGTGCCGTTACAAGTTATAGGTACATAACGTATACTATGGTGACATTTACCCATCCATAATTTTATAAACAATAGGAAATAATAAGTACAATGTACATTACTCTTGTAGCATGCAAAACACAAATCTTTGGCTAAACACATTAAAAAAATTACTTAAAAATATAAACAAATCACATAATACAGTTTTATAAATACCTAGGTAGTATTCATAATACTAATGAATTCGTCCGCAGACAACACCGGCTTCTACACTACTCAACTGGCCAAAATATGGGTAACCTGATTTAGCCTCGGTAGGAGAATGTGAGGCTAAATTTGAACTAGAGTTGTACATCTGATTTCCAGTTTGAAATAAACTAAAACATTACGAATATCTGTAACTTATAAACCCATTCCAATAAAATCACTCCAACACATTGGTAAATCATCTTCAAAAAATTGCACACTTACTTATAATTATCAGACCATGGAGTCAATGGTTCTAATTTGGAGGAGCTTTGGTGCCTAGACCATGTAGGATGCTGGGTAGGTAAAGGTGGCACTGAGTAGTGACTTGATTGACCCGAATATCCTGAAAATTGTGGCACTGGGTTTTCACTACCAACTCCTGAAACTGCCCCTGTAGGACTGGAGTACATCGAATTATAACTACCCAAAGGACTAGTGGTAGGATATGATGCAGTTTGTGGTGTCCAAGATGATGAATGATCTGAAATGGAAAATTCTGAGTTAAAACAACAGCATTGAATTTTTAATTTCCTACAGACTGGCTCATAAGACATGAATTAATGTGGCATCGATATTATTTTCCGCGTATTTTTGGACGTGATAAAAAGCCATTGGTTGAGGGATGTTCATATGTAGATGTACATTAGTTTGATAGGATAAAATGAGCCAGCGTTTTGAGGGAACCGAGATGGCCGCTAGGTATAAATTTAATGATTAAATCCTATGCTTTATAACAAGTTACTGTATACCTATAATGAAATTATACGCTACTCTGGACTATAATATCCTATTAAATATTAATAACAGCCAATTTTGAACATGTTGATCTCATATGTAATCCAAAGTAGGCTACATGTGCTAGAATAATTATTTATTGAAATATTGATCAAATCGGAACAAAATTTTTATGTTCCACTTTCCGAATGATATATTCACTGTCGTTTTTCAAAGGAACGACAAGAAACGATGAATCTAACATATCTAAAAAATGATTGATTTTAGTCGTTTTTTAAAAATCAAATGATTTGAGTCGAGTTCGTAATTTCTATGCGTTGAAAAATTTTCAAAACGTCGTTTTCCAAAGAAACGACGGGAAACGACGGATCCAATTCCAATTTAGGTACCTACCTAAAAATGATCGTTTTTTGATTGCTTTTTGAGAATAAAAAAGATTAGATCAAAAACAATATTTTGAATGTGTTTGTAAGTTGTTTTAAAAAATTTTCAAAACGTCGTTTTTTAAAAGAAACGGCAGATCCGACAAACCTAAAAATGATCATTTTTGGCATTTTATAAGAAAAGGGTCCAAGTTGTCGTAAAGTTGATTTCGAGAAAACGCATCAAGTTTTTCCCAGGGATTCCGGAGGGAGGAGTCTGGTCTCTCCGGCTCCGAAAATTTTTAAAAAATGCCTCCGGCTCCAGCTCCGGCTCTGAAAATTTTTTCCAAGTGCCTCCGGCTCCGGCAAGGTTAAAAAGGCTCCGAAGGGCCCTCCAACGATGAAAAATCAAAAATTTTGTGGAATTATCATGAAAATAAAACTACCTACCATTACTTTTTGAAAAACAAAAAACAAGTCATTTTTAACTTTTGTCGTAAACAAAACAATAACGGACAATTTTGATAGTTTTTAGGGAAGAAAAACTCAAAAATTTCTAGTAGAAAAATTAAAAATCAAAGGAGGGACCTCCGGAGCGAGGAGCCGGAGCAGGTCCAACGTGGTCTCTCCGGCTTCTGAATTTTTTAAAAAGTCCCTCCGGCTCCGACTCCGGCTCGGAGATTTTCACAAAAGTCCCTCCGGCTCCAGTTCCGGCTCCGAAAAGATCGTCCGGAGGGGGCCCTCCTCCCTCCGGCTCCGCTCCGGGATCCCTGGTTTTTCCAAACCTACGTTTTTTCATTTTCAAGTTTCAAATTATCGTAAAATCGGGAATTTTTCATGAAAAAAGGTCACTAATAGCTCATTTGAAAAGTAATTGTATGTAATAGTTTTAGAATATGGTAGTAGGTATCTCTCTGATAACTGATAATGTTGACTTTTTTTTTAGTGCGTTTTTCTCGAAACTACCTATGTTTTTTCAACTTCAATTTTCAAACTGTCATAAATCTGCGAATTTTGCGCGAAATGAGGTCATTACCTAGCTCATTTGAAAGGAAATTTTATCTACTTTCAGAATATGGGGATTTGACCCCCCCCCCCCAACTTGGACCCTTTTCTTATAGAACGATACATTTTTGGTAGCTTTTTGAGAATGAAAAATATGATTGGTGCCAGAATTTTTGAATTTTTCTATTGGGTACTACTACAGGTACTTCAAAAGGAATTTTTCTCTTTTAATGGGACATATACATATCTACAAATTTCGCTCGAAAATTTATAAATTGGAAAAAGTCATTGTTTAGCTAATTTTATGTTTGGTTCGTAGAATAAGTAATAACATAGTGTTTGTCCATTGACTTTTTTAAGTTGATTTAAACTTGAAAATCGTTTATTTTTAAAAAAAGAAATGTTCAAACGAAGAAACCTTCTGAATTCTTGTTCATCAGGTTCAATTTCCCTAGTCCTAAAAAAATGTCTTTTTAAATATTTTTTCAATGTTTTAGGAAATGAGATCAATTTTTCAATAAACAACGAATTTTTTGAAAATTTGATAATTGATTGACTTTTCAACACTGAATATGTCATAGAGCTGGTGAAGGAGGGGGGAGGGGTTAATCTACGAAAACAGATTTTACCCACCAAATTTTTTACACCGACATGAAGTCATTTTATCAGATAATTCGAGATTTTATTGAAAAATCAGCGTTCAATTTATTCATGATTTTCTCTCTGAAGTAAAACGTAGGCATAATTTCAAACACACCACGTGAAAGAACTGAAGAAGACCTTTATTTCTGATGAAGTGATCATCATTCATCATTTCTATCATGAAAGTGAAATTTTACCAAGTACATTGAAGTGCACTGCGATCACTAAAAAATCACTGAAATCAATGATCAGCCAATTTTAAGCAGAGTAGGTATTTTAAAAAGGAAGGTTCAAGATTGAAATTGAAAAAAAAAAAACTTGATGTGAACCAGGAGTGGACTAGGGTTGGCAGATATTTTATTTCCATTTTGGTAATTTGTTGATAGCGTTGTTTTTTCACGCCCATTTCCAAAAATCAACCACATTTAAAAACTCATTTTCATATTTTCTTGTGCTTTACATATCTTCGTAATACGAATTTGAAAAAAAAAATCACGCCAACTTAAAATCTTGTCCCTATACCTTTGAGCGCCAGTACATGAATTTTTTCCCTACATTTTATCAGTATTTTGCCATCTTGGTTCCAAACAGTTTAACCCACAGAATGTCGAAGACCCAAACAAAAATCATGGGTTGTGGAAAAAAATCTCGATTCTCGCAAATAGAAGAGCAGGAAATGTCGGATAATTAATAACGTAACGACAGTAAAGACAAGTACAACCGTATGCAGAGGGTTGGAAGGCATTATACGAGAGCGGGCTTCGCCATTGGATGATATCGGAAGTATACGAGATACATTACATATATCACAAGTTTTCCAACCATTAACATTAATAATACCCCTCTATTGTATGAAAACTCCCTTGGTTAATCATACTCTATTGTAACGAAAACCCTATAACGATAACGTCGAATCCGGACCTCGCGAAAAATAGCAGTTACGCAAGAATTGACAATTTATACTTAACAAAGCAGGCACATTGTTCGTTGGTATAGTTGAAAAATGGTATTTCAATTCGATTTTCAGGGTTAATAAATATAGCAAAAATGTTTGTTTTCCAAAAGGTGACATGGGGAGGGACAGAAGGTTCCCCAGAGTTAAACGTCCACGTATCTAACCAGTTTTCATTCATTTCGTTCAATTTTCATCGGGGGCTCGTTAGGTAAAATTTTTATGTCATGTTTCCGGACTTCGCTCGTAATAACTGCTGGATGAAAAAAATGCTGCACAGACCAACCCACAACCTCGTTTAAATCATTTTCAAGTGTCATAGGTAGACTTGCTTCACTCCAGTTCATAAATCCTTATAAACATTAATGTACTGACTCTCTGATGGAATTATTTGACAAGTTAACTTCGACTAAATGGTTGAGTTTTAGTTCTGAGAAATTGAAAATTGAAAACTTACTTTGTGATGTGAAATTAGAGGTAACATCCGAATGTGATGGCGGTGGAGGATATTGCGACGGGCCAAATGTTGGTTGTAATGACATACTGTTGAATGCTTGCAAATGCTGGCTGCTGAGATGTTTTCTCATTCTGGCTCGTCGATTACTGAACCATACCTGGACTCTGGCTTCTGTAAGTTTTGTGCTGCCGGCAAAAAAACAATATTTTTAATTTAATTGGAAACTACGTCGGTGTGGTGCGGCATATCCTGTAACAATTGAAAAGTGAAGATGTATGTAGGTATATTTCAAATCTTTACGTTAATTACTTCTGCGCGAGCTCTTCTCTGGTATAAACATCTGGATATTGGGTACGCTGAAAAGCTCTTTCTAATTCGTCTAATTGTTCCCCGGTGAATGTGGTTCGGCTTCTTCTTTGTTTGCGTTTTAACGGTATGCCTGGCTCGGATTCTGTGTCTGTATCATCGCCGCTGCTTCCACCTATTAACATAAAATTAACGAATTTATTGAAAGCATTTTCTCCTAGTCGAAGATGGCGGGTATTGGTAAAAACAATTAACCGGTATTGCTCGCGGTTGGCTATTCATCATTGTACCAATGGTCTAACCATGCTGGTTAAGTATTTCTGCACTTATAGAGAGAGAATCGAGATGCTACCTGATTTTAGCTTTTGGTTTTTTTTTTTTAAAGAAGAGAAGTAAATTGCCTAAACCAACAGAAAAATTGGATCAAAGAAATTATTGCTTGAAAAAAAATTCGGAAATTTCTCCAATCTGAAATACTGAATGGTGACATTCTGTCTAAAAGTTTTGACAAATTATGAAAATTCAAAATCCATGCGCAATGCGAGTAGGTACCTATTTCGATTTTCAATTTTTACGAAATATGAAGAAAAATTAAAATTTGATCTGACAATGGTGGATTTTAGAGAAAAAAATATTCCCAAAATAACGCGGAAAACGCAAAAATTTTGCTAGAGACTCCAGATCGCCTCGATATTGCTTCCAATCAATTCAATTTTTTTGCCGATTTTGATATCTTTTTTCTTAACTTTCGATATTGCGAAAAAAAAAATTTAGATTATAAAACCCAATTATTGTACCTACCAGATAAATTTTTCTGGGCATTTAAATAGCAGTTTTTGGGAAATATGGTAAACGGAAATCAATCGTAATATCACACACAGCTGTACCACCAACATTAGAAAAAAAAAAACAACAATAATGAAATATACATAGTGGAATAAAAGGAGCGTTTTCTCTTAAATTCTCGAAGTTCAAAATTGTAGGTAAGTGGATATTTCTTTTTTGTTTTAGGAACAAGGCATAGACTGGACCAAATATATTAGGCATCCCTCGCCCCATCGAAATTAAAAAATGTTAATGCAGGTACGAGTAAACAAATTTACATAATTATGTACTAATTAGGTATTAATCTTTTTAAGAGAATTTGTAACCACGTACTGTGTAACAGAAAAAGTCCATGGTAATTTTGAAATTTTTCAGTTTTTACCCCCCTCTTTGCCTTTCCTATTGTAAGAAGTTGCTCAATCTCTTCATCTCTTCCAATTCATAAACTTGATTATTATTTATGAAAAAAAAAAAAAAATAGCTTTTAGCAAGGGAATATTATTTTTAGCAGATACGTAGGTACCTATGTGATTACAAAATTTTTATTCTGATCGTAAGTAAAAAGTATTTGAATTGCAATTTGAAAAATTAAAATTTTGAGTTTAAGATTTTCAATTTTCATCTCCTTTCAATAGTTTTCCAATAATTTCAATGAATCTGTGTAGGTACCTAAATAAAAATGACTAAGTAATATCAACCAAAAAGACGAAAAATTATGAATTTTTTATGGCAAAAAATCGAAAAATCATAGATAAAGAGTCTTTACTGAGCATTCGTCGAGTGAATACTGATCACTAGGTAAATGAGAAAGTAAATACCATAAAAATTGAGATGAGTATCAAAATTCGTATGTTTCATGCATTTTCATCTCATAAAAAAAGGAAGTAAATTGATATAGGTAGATATTTAGGTAAATCAACAGCGTGAAAAATTTTAAAAAATTTTTACAATTTCGAAGAAAAAATTACGATTTTTTATTCTCCGAGTAAAAAATTACTAAAATTGATAAAAATCGACAAAATTAGAAAAAATCATTAAAATTGAAAAAAAAAAATACCAAAATTATTATTTTCTTCCTTCTTTGTACTAAACCTATTGATTTAGGGTGGAGGGGAAGAGATTATGGAAGAAGAATTTTCAAGAATTTTCTCATTTCTTTGAAATGCCAATTGAATGTTTTTTTTTTTTAGGGAACGGAGCTTAATATTTTGGATAACCCCTATTTTTTAAAAAATAAATTCGGACAGCTGTTTAAAAATCATTTTTTGATTAAAATACCTATTTGGTTTTTTATTGTTTTTTTACTACATTTTTTTTTAATCCAGGTATCTGGTGCAGAATGAATCAGTGAAAGCGAAAAATGTAATTTGTTGAGTAGGAAAAGAGACAAATGGGGCTAAATTCATCATTAATATTCTCTTCCTCCTCCTCCTCCTCCTCCTCCCACTCGTAAGATTTGAATATAGAACTCAAGCATTAAAATCTTCTGAAGTCGTAACTTTTTCAATGTAAGTACGAAAGTTTAGGATATTTCTACAACTAGAGAATACGTAGGTAAATTTTCCAAATATTTTCCAATTAATTCATCTTTTTGCGGACAAAATGTCCAAATTGTTCTTTTTTAGGGCATTATGTCCATTAGGTTCAAATTGATTTTTTTTTTAGGACATCATGTCCAAATTTGGTTGTTTGAAGCACTCGTTTTCCATGTTTTTTTTCATACGATAAACTCAAACTGGCTTTTTTGGGATATGATGTTCAAATTGTGGCTGCTCCTGGAACATTTTATCCAAATTGGAATACTTTTGGACCATATGTTCAAATCAGTTTTTTTATGACCCGTATGTTCAAATTTAGGGTTCTCTAAACATGATGTCCAAATTATCTTCTTGAGAACATTATGTCTAAATTGTTGTTTTTTTTTTTCAGAACACAATGTCCCAATCGGGTTGTTTTTTAGACATTCATTTTCCAATTTTTTTTTCACGTGATAAACTCAAACTTGATTTTTTTGGGACACAGTGTTCAAATAAAATTGTGGCTGCTTCTGGGACACTCTGTTCAAATTATAATTCTCTTGGACACAATGTTCAAAAAGATTCTCTGAAAATGATGTTCAAATTGGCTTTTTCGAGGCATTGAGTTCAAATTAAGGTTAGAGTAAGGCATCATGTCCGAAACAGTGCCAGAGAGATCAATTTATAAAATGTGAAACCAAATTTAGAAAGTCAAAATTTTAATATAAAATTGACGCAGAAAAAAAAACTTGAAATTGGTAATATAAAATAATTTAAATTGTAGTTAATAAAATGAATACCGAGTTCAAATTCTACCACTGCCTATTATTATTGAGTTTCATTTCTTCAAAAATCGCCAAAAGCATATAAAAAACTTCCTGCAATTTTTTCCTTTAAACAAACCAAGAAAAAAGTTGCAAACCCTGGCCCAATTCGCCTACTCACCACCAAAGCAATACCTTAAACGATTGATTTTTGAGTTCAAAATCACGTCAATTTCTCGACATGTTAAATAAATCGTAAAATAATTGGCATAACGAGCAACACAACCCAGAATTCGTTTTCAATTCCATTACTTCGCTGCTTCCTCGAAAACGTTAATAAAAATTGAAAAATGATTTCGACTTTGAAATATAGGTACTTATAGATAAAATTAGTCGTAGACCGAAAAGATTTAAAGAAGAAAAAAACCAGTCGTACGTACTTACATAGAAATTTTTAAACAAATGATACACAGACGTACCTACATAAATGCACATTGCACACACACAAGTACATATAGATAAAAGACGCAAATGAAGGGATTAATACACATGGGCAATGAGTGATAGCTCGGAGTTTATTCTCATTACACGTTTTAACAGCAGATACATACAGACTGGCTTAAAGCAAGATTTATGTGTGGCCCAGTCTATTCGATACCTCTTTCCGCACAACTGTTCAGATCAATCATGATCAAAGACGAAAGCGTATTGTTACCTATACAGCTTCAGGGCTGTTTGAATATTTAAAAAAAAAAAAGTATATTAATTTTTTATACGTAATAAAACACCATCGACGAGTTAGCCATAAAAAACACGAACGTGCGCCCAACCTGGTGTCTCATCGCGCAACCCAATATATTTTTTTGAATATTTTTTTGTAGTGTTCCGACCCTATTGGCAAGGGAACCGCTATAAAAACCGCACTGCGGCAAATTTAGACTTTCGTAAAAAAAACCGCAGTACACTGCGGTTTTTTTTACGGATTTACTGGCGTTTTTTACTGCGTTTATTTCAGCTTAAAACCGATAAAAATCGCTTAGCGTTTTTAAAGCGTTTTTCTCAGTGTAATGTACCCCTTGAAGGGGGTTTCCCTATATAGGGCCTATAGGGGGGCTTTAAAAACGCTAAGCGATTTTTATCGGTTTTAAGCTGAAATAACCGCAGTAAAAAACGCCATTAAATCCGTAAAAAAAACCGCAGTGCACTGCGGTTTTTTTTACGAAAGTCTAAATTTGCCGCAGTGCGGTTTTTATAGCGGTTCCCTTGCCAATAGGGGAATACAAAATTGATGAAATCATTTTCCGTTTTAGAAAATTTCTTCTAAATTGAGCCCAACTTTATTTCAAATATTTCGAATATTTCACCTGAAAATGAATATATTCCCATATTTGATTGCTATTTGAATATTTTCATCAATTATTTCCGAAAATTTCCCCTTTTTTCCAATTTTTTCAACTTTTCCCAAATATTTCCAAATATTTTTGGAATTTTTCACGTTTTGCGTATGGTAACACTGGTTTTCACGGGTAAATCAATTGATTAATTATATTCATAATAGTAATTTACGATTTTTCATGGTTTTATTTTTGCTCTTAATTATACTTTTGATACGAAAATTTACTAGCTCTTTTCAAGACGAGTAAAATGATATCCATATTGTATTCGAATATTTTTGAATATTTTCAAATTTTTTCAAATTTTTTTGGCAATATTTTATTGTATTTTAATATTTTTAAAACTTTTTGAATTTTACTTTGTGAAAGCCAATAAATATCGAATATTTTACCTTCTCAAAGACCATATTTTGGGTTGCCCTACTCATCATCCTCCGCAACTCCACCACCTCCCAATCTTTCTTTCTCAGATATTTTCATGTATCATTGGTTCACTATCCCTCAACCAAAGGGTGAAAAACCTAAAAAAAAGCAATTTTAAAAACCGTTTCGCAGACAATTACCATCTCGTATGCGGGTGCAAAAAAAACCAAGAAATCATGAACCATTGAAAATCATAAATTTGTTTCGGTATAGAAAAGTAAACTTACGAGCGTAATGGCGTAGTAAGGATAAAAATGCGGCGAACCATGTTTTTTTATTAGCCGCATTTGCTGCACAGAATGTACTACCTCGAAAATGTACTATACGTAACTCAAACAAGGGGTTTATTCTGGGTTTTATCCCTCCGCTATCATTTCGAAACGTATAATGTCTTACGAATTCGTATCCTGGATGAATTTTTACATGTTTGTGAAAAAATTATACACTCCGGAGAGAGAAATTAATTAAATTATTCTACGTGGTTTTTTATTTGGGTTTCGTGTTTCTTAAAAATATGTCATTTAAGTGGAACTTTCCTTCCTTACGAGTAAAATGGGAATTTTGACTCGAGCTCGTGAATTCAATTTATTAGATTTTTTTTTCCTGTTTGGATACGTTAAAATTTAGATTTTAATCCTTTGACGGGAGGTTTTGAAATATTGATAATTTTATTTCAGACATTCGCACTACATAATTCAATTTTAATTTCGATCTTTTATTTAGTCGCAGTCTGCGAAATTCAAATTAACCATGGCTCATTCATTTGGAAAATTTTTCAAAAAATAAATCGCCCAGCTCGTTTCGAATTTACATCTTAACTACACGTACCGCTGCAATGTCACAGAATTGGAAATCGTAAAACTAAAATGGCCGTAATTTACAGCACGACCGAGCGCAGAACATAAATTCGTCGAAACTGAAATATATATATAAGAATAAGCACCGAGCAAAAATGCTCCGAGTAATCTGTTGACAGCAGCGATGGATACGATACAAAAGGTAATTTACCACGTAGACTTTGTATATATTTCCATAGCGGGTAATCTTAAAGTGACTATTGTATAAGGCCATAATGGCTTCGAACATTTCCGTCCATGGTTTTTACCGCAAAATGCCAAAAAAAAATTTCACGTGCGATTCGAAAATAAAAATGAATTTGAAAAGCGAATAGGTATAAGCGCCATCGGCCCGAATCAAAGCGTTTATCGAAGCAATAAAAATAAATATAGGTTGTCGACTGAATGGTTCGAGAGACGCCTTAAGAGGAAAAATAAACACCTCAATTTTATCTGCTCTGATTACAATTCTATTCGAGTTTTTATCACCCACGAACCGAATAACTTCTGTTAAATATTCGGCGCGATCCCCGAAGACGCACGTATCGATATACAATTGTCAGACTCGATGAATACATCTCCATCGAGCACTAATATGCATACAAGATGGTATAAAAATCATGTTTTAAGGTGTTGAAAGTCAGAAACCGCGAATTAGCTAAGCATAATATAACATGTCACGTATATGTTTATCATCTTGGTGGTCTTAATCTTTGTTCTCTTTCACACATACATTCTCGCACCTGTCTCACCTTTATCCGCCTATTCTTAAAAAATAGGTTTAAACTTTGGTGTAATATTAGGTTGTTATATATTCTCGGGATATCGAACAGCGATCGTCGAAATCCGATTTTTTTATTCTACGTAGAAAACCTATCTAGGTCCGAGGTATCCTCTTCACCATTGCACGAGCAGCAGGTAATTGCAAATTCGTGAAATTCGTAGGGGTAATTAAATTTCCCCTCAGCGGTGATATTTTATAACGGGTTCGAAGACTGAAAAAATTTTACACGTTGGTCGTGTGTTGATAAAATTTTTTTTTGCAAAGCCTAATATAGGTATCGTGATTATTGGTATGTTCAGTATTTTTATACCTCTAATAAAGAATAAAGAGATAGAGAGAGGAATGTGAAGAAATGTATCTAACTCACAACAGAAATGATATTGTAAGTAATATTTTCGTAAACACGCACGTAGAATATTAGATAAAAAAAACCAACGTAATAAAAATCACTTCTTTCGCTTTGGCGGTCTATAATGCTCCTTAATAAAGGTAATAAAAGCTTTCCTTCATTTGACAGTTTGTATATACGATGAATAGATATCCAGCTGTTAAAGATATTAGTCGATGAGATTTTATAATATTGGTATTACGATTTTTATACCTATTCTTTTCGTCACTTTTAAACTCTTAATTATTCGGTGGCGCGGTGAAACGACCATGTGCATACGAGATGTGCCTGAAAATTCAACTTACCAAGGATTCCATCGATGGAATGATTTTTACAATCTTCTCGCCGGCTTCCTCCACGCAGCAGCCGGCTTATGGAGCTGACCGATGGAGCGTTGTTTTTATCGCAGATACCATCCTGGTGAAAAAAGAGAGAATTAGTAGATGTAGATGGGTGTTTGGCTGGTTCTAAGTGAGGCGATTTTTAGTGTTAGGGTGATGCGTTTTTGAAATTATGACGCCTCCAGTGATATCAGAATTGAAAAATTTATTTCGATTTTTTTGCGTATTTTGAGAGACGGATGAATTTTCGTAATTTTGTGACTTCACGGAGCATCGTGAGTCTCAAATTCATAAAAACTTTCTGATTTTTGGTTAGAAAACGATTTTTTACATTTTTTGCACTCTTTCATTCTGAATCAGTGAAAAGTCTCTGACAAACAGTCGAAATTACAGCACAGGAAAAATCAGCAAAATTCACTGATTTTTCGCATATTAGACTGAAAAAAAATCTCAAGTTTTTCAATATATTTTACATCTCTCAGAATTTTCCAGATTTTTTAGGGTGACAGAAATTGGTCAAATATTTAGAAACCATGATAATATTAGGGGCAAAAATAAGATTTTCACTGATTTTTCAAAGAGTTTCATTAATTTTCAAAAGATTTTCACTGATTTTTCAGCAAAATTCAAAAATGTTACTGATTTTTCAGTGATTTTTCTCACTGATCGTTTTCAAAGAAAATTATTTCACTTATTTTCTCCTGTGCTGCAATTCTGACTGTTTTTCAGTCATATTCGATAATTTTCACTGATTTATAAATGAGAGAGCAAAAGGTTGAAAGGTAAATTCAAAACTTCAGGCCTCATAGGCGCACCCAGGAATTAATCATGGGAGGGGCTGAGAAATTGAGAAAAAAGTGGGAGGGGGTCAAATTTCAAGTTAGTAATTTTTGACTGATCTTTCAGCCAAACTATTTCTGCCGCAAAATTTTTTCCGAGTTTAAGGGAGGCTCGAGCCCCTCGAGCCACTTGAGCCCACCCCTTGGATGCGCCTATGGCAGGCCTGCTATCACTGAATACGCCACGTACATAGGTAATAGGTAGGTAGGTATCTACAGTATGACACAGAAGTCTTGTCCACGAAAAACACTTCATGATATCTCGAAACTGGAAAGAGATATCGGGATGATTCAAACGGCAATATGTTCCTGGAGACAAGGAAATTGAAGATTGATAGTCAAATTTTCAGTTCTACCCACAGGGTGTCCACAAATTGAGAAACCGGTTTTGGTTAAAAAATGGGGGTCTGGGTTTTTTATGGATTTGAAGTCTACACAATGAGACGATTAAAATGTGATAATTTTTTTTCGAAACCGGTTCGATAATTTGCAACCGGTTGTCAAAAATACCCCAAAAATCGAGATTGGAAAAAATTTTCCAAATGAAATTTGTAGAGCTTTGTAAGCCAAACATGGTCAGTGAACTCATTTTTTGAATCGGTTCACTCTCGGCAACTTGCCAATTTCAACAAAAAAAAATATGAAAATTTTTTTCAAATGAATGTTGAACACCGCACCGTTAAAAATCTAAAAAAATTTCTTATCTTTTTTCGTTGTTGAAATTTCAAAAAATGAGTTCACTGACAATGTTTGGCTTACAAAGCTCTACAAATTTCATTTGGAAAATTTTTTCCAATCTCGATTTTTGGGGTATTTTTGACAACCGGTTGCAAATTATCGAACCGGTTTCGAAAAAAAATTATCACATTTTAATCGTCTCAGTGTGTAGACTTCAAATCCATAAGAAACCCAGACCCCCATTTTTTAACCATATCCGGTTTCTCAATTTGTGGACACCTTGTGGGTAGAACTGAAAATTTGACTATCAATCTTCAATGTCCTTGTCTCCAGGAACATATTGTCGTTTGAATCATCCCGATATCTCTTTGCAGTTTCGAGATATCATGAAGTGTTTTTCGTGGACAAGACTTCTGTGTCATACTGTATATAATAAAGGAAGCATTAGCGAACCCAGGAGGCTTGGGAGGCTGGGGCCCCTTCTGAAGTTCGAAAAGGGGATTTTTTATCACAAAAATGTTGAAAAAAGTATTTTTTGTGTTCTTTAAACATGATTTTTTCAAAAAAAAAAAAAAAAAAAAATGGCCAGACTTTCCATTTTATGATGAATTAGTCTTTAACCTTACTAATGCCCTTGAAAATTATATAGAAACGATTTTCATTGAAATTTAATGAATCGCGCTGATTTCTGAATCAATTTCCAATTTGTCAATAAAAATCAATAATTTTGATTGAGAGATCGATGAAAAATTCCTTGATTTTCAGTTTACTTAATTCGTTTCACTGATTCTAACAGGTAATTTTTACCAGGTAATTCAGATTTGAAGAGAGTAACATACCTATTGATTGTTTATCCCGAGAAATTACGTAATTTTTCAATTTTCTCATTGCTCAAATCTTTGAACCCACTCTCCTATATTTTTTTAGATTTTCAGCCTTTCTCTTAAATAATTTCAGGAAGCGCTTACACAGGAAAGTTAGTATCCTAGCTCTAAGTATAGGTTCCATTTTGAGCCGAAAAGAAAAAAAAAACGAAAGTATATCACAAAAGAATTCCGCAAGTATTCAAAATTTAAGATGCTGAAGTTGATTTCTCAAATAGCGAATTTTTGAAATTTCTAAACTGCCTATTCTTTGTTTTGCAATTTATAAAAATTTTATTTTATAAACAGAAAAAACTAAAATTTGGTATAAACCTTATTTTTGACCTCTTGAATCAATTGGAAGACGTTTTAAGACGTTTCAGAGCCTCCAGAAAATTTTGAAATTTTCCAGCTCTGGAGAAAAGCCCATAAAAACGGTTCATCTGTATTTAAACATTTAAAGCCACAAATTATCCATATTGATCACCTATTTGACCGATTAAAGCACAATTTCCCAAATTTCTTACTTCGAAATCGAATCCATATTTTTAGCAGAAAATTTTCCTAGAAAAAAATTAAGATGCCCTATTTTGATCAAATGGGTCCCCAATGTGATCAATCCGCCATTATAGGCGATGATCTGCTGAAATTCATATTGATCATTTTTTGGGGCTCTTTTTCAGTGTTGGAGTTGGAATATTCTGAAATTTTCAGGAGGTTCTGAAATATCTCGAAACCACTTCCAATCGACTTGTAAGATAAAAAATATGGCACTTATATACCAAATTTCATATTTTTTTTGTTGGTCACATTTTACATAAAATTCTCATGTTCCATATTGCAGGGAAATCAGGTAATTTTGAAATTTCAAGAATTTTCTAAAATCCAAAAAATAAGTTCAACGTCTGAAATTCTGGATATGGGATCCTTTTATTATGTATTTACTGTCCTACTGTCTATTTATTTTTTTTTTCAGTTCAAACGGTAGGGACCTACTCGTAATGTTTAGGTGGATGAGTCAAAATTAAAGATTTGAATCAATTTTAAACTGAAAAAAATCTAAATGGCGCTGAAAGCTCTAGAAATTCTCAAATTTTCTTTGGCGGAGTCGATCTAAGGTAGAAAATGTCCATTCAAAGCAGCCAAAAAGATGGGCTCACGATTTCAAGGTTTTCAAACATTTCAATTTTTTATTTAAAAATTGGTCAAAAATTCACACTCGAGGTAGGTATTAGGTAACCGTCTCGAAATCGTACCATAGTTTAATTTATGAAGCGAGAACTCGATTTTCAGCTGCCTATCATTTACGTGGATGCCTTTTTAAGAAATTTTTAAATGCTGGAAAAAATCGAAACTGCGCTTGAGATCTCAGAATAGTAAAAATGATGAAATTGGCGTTTGAAAAGTTGACATTAAGTAGGAACATAATTTTAACAATTTTGAAGAAAAGTTTTTTTTTTCTGAAATATCATACGCGTATTCTTGCTGAAACTGCCTTCAAAGAATTTCACTGATTTTTTCGAGTGCTGCAATTTTGACTGATCTTCAATGGCTTTTCTCTGATTCGAAGTGAGAAAGTTGTATAAGTATATGAATTATTTTCAAATGAAAAATGTTGAACATGAAAAGGGACAATTATAATGCATCGGGCACGAAGAAGAGGAAGAGATACCTACCAATTGGAAATTGGGATAGCTAAGAATTTTCATTCGGAAATAGGACATGATTTCTCCAGAAATTGAAATTTTCCCCTAATAATTACTTGAGTACCGTTTTTCCAAACTGAGCTAACTTCAAAAACCGTGCATGAGGAAAGGGCCTTAGGTGCCATTTTTTTTTCGGAAAGGGTCCTAGGTATAATTTTTTTCAGAAAAAGATTGCACCTTAAGCCCTTTCCAAAAAAATGGCTCCTAAGGCCCTTTCCTCATGCACGGTTTTTGAAGTTAGCTCAGTTTGGAAAAACGGTACTCACTTATAAATGGTTTGAATATTTATGACGTAGTTCTAATCTCATCCGCCTACCTCTACGTACTTACGAATAAATTCCAGCATATTCAAAAATCGTTTTGAATATGTACTTAAATTTTACATGAGCAAACTTATTTTTATCCTTGCGCCCAAAAGAATCGTTTAAAATATTAGGAATAGGTAAATTAGGTTAATATTTTTGAGACCACTGACCACTCCTCTCGTTCTCGATACCAAAAATGTGTAAAAATCATACAGCATGATTTCATCACCTCGAACAAATGCCAGTTTTATAAAAATTACTCAATAAATCGTGAATTTGAATCAATCATCGATTCATCGATGAATCAAGGTCCGAAGGAGTGGTGAAAATTTAACATACCCTCTGGTGAAATGATTAATCCACACAGAATCAGGAATTGTATCACATAAATGCAATATTACTTCGTTATAAAAATTCTCACTCCAAAGCAGCTAGGTGCCTACGCATACTACACACTATGACTAAAAATCAGCTCAAAAGAAAATCTTACTTTTACCAATCTGTCTCGTATTTCCCAACTGAAAATCCCGGGGGAATTTTTCCTATACTCTTCGATTCTGCGTTCAACGTCCGGAGTAGCCACTCGCGGTTTACTGCCGCCAATCACACCTGGTCTAATGCTACCAGTTTCTTGATACCGGTTTAAAATCTTTGAAACGCATCCATGAGATACTCTGAGCTGTCTCGATATAACACAGGGTCTCACCCCGGACGCAGCCAATTCGACAATTTTCAATCGAATGTGATTCGGCAAAGGTCGGCCGTTTATGAATACTCCTCCGAGTTGATTCACTCTACCTTGACCTGGAACAGAAATTTCAAAAATTGGCTAATTTAATTAACAAATAGGCATGCGTAAGAATATACGACGAGGTTAATAACATTCGCGGTGCTGTGTGAATAAAGATGATTGATTAAGGCCACCCAAACGGTAGCAATTCATCAAAAGAGGATTACAATCAGTTAACTGCATTTCAATAGATGGTCGAGTCATATCTCTTCATATACCCACATTATGCTTAAGTACCGATTATCGGGCGATGTTTGGATGAGCTTGAGCCATTTTTGAACGAATTAGTCTAACTATAGGCAGCTCCTGTTTGTAAATTCACCGAAAGTGCAGAAGGTATGTACGAATGGGCCTGGGCCATACGACTTTGAATGCTAAATTAAACACATTCGTATCAAATTAATCGTGAATATTGTTAAAAGTGACCCATTGTTGTTCGCGGCGACGGACATGTTGAGTGGAAAATTATTCGATTTGGGTTGTTACGATTGTAATGCATTCTGCTTATTGAACATTAGAAGACGACTGGCATGACGTCTATTTAATATATCTACCTAAGAATGTGAAGTAGGTACGTATGGGTAAGGCAATAATTCATAATTCATTGGGTTAGTTATGTTATTCATTTCTGATCCTCTGATCGTGAATTGGCTAAAAAAAAATAAATAAAAATTGAAACACAAAAAATAGATAGAATTCTTGAAAATATTTAATATATTTTTTTTTCTTTTCCTTTGATTAAAATTAAAAAGAATGAAATTTGGAGGTGTTTTTTCGAAGTAAGTAAGGTCAAGTGGGGCAAATGTGAATTTTTCCAAATAAATTTATCAAAGGAGGGGCTGAGCATTTGAAAAAAATAGGGGGAGGGGCCAATTTTTGAATTAGTCATTTTTCATCGATCTTTCAGTCGAAAATTTGGAATTTACTGAGAAATCGATGATTTTTGACTGAAAAATCTGTGAAAAATTATTAATTTTTTGAAATAAAAGAACTAACAAAAATTTTTTGAAATAAAATGACTTACGAAATTTTTTTGAAAAAATATGTACCATTTTGAAGAGCAAAAAAATACGTTTTTTAAATATTTTTGTTATAGGTATCTATGAAAAATATTTTCCGAGTTTAAGGAAGGGGCTCGAGCCTCCTGAGCCCCTCTCTTGGGTGCGCCGCAGTAAAAATTCTTTACATAAATTTTTGACCTTCCCCTCAGCCCTTACGGAGATATTGCTCTTAACATGGCGAAAATTCAATAATTTGAATAAGTAGATGCTTAAATGAGATGAATGAAAATTTTTATTATTGACCTCTCGACAAATTGAGGAAAATGTCTGCGAAAGAGGCGAAGGTAGCAATAAAAAAAAATTATATTGAGAGTTTTTACATCGCAGTGGTCATATTTGAGACCTTTTTCGACCAACTTCCGTTCTAAGGCTGATTTCATCGTCTTAAAGGGAGAGGTCCTTCGTCAAATGACTAGAACCAAAAAGTTGTGAATGTTTCAGAACGTTGTTGAATTAAAAATGGAGAATTCTTCAAAATTTTGTTACATAAAAATTTAGAATTTTCAAAAAATGTCTAGAAATTTTGAAATGTTGTTGTCTACTTTTTCAAAAGTTTATAAAGTCTGAATTTCGGAATTTCTCAAACATTCTCTGAACCTGAAATATATTTTACAACATTTGTAAAATTTTTACTCAAATTTTTTCAGAAATTAGTTTAATATTTTACGCAAATTCTGAAAATATTGTTAAAAATTTGAAATGTCAACTTATTAAAAATTGAATTACCTATTCTCTACAATTCTCCATTAAATTGTTTCCTAGTTTCAAAATTTTGAATAGGTATTTTAACGTTTTTTAAAAATCTTGCAAATTGCATCAATTTCAACAATCAGAATTTTTAAAATTTCACCAAATTTATGAACCTGAATTTTAAAAAATTACTCGATTTGAATTTTGAAATTGTCAAAAATTTTACTCAAATTTTCAGAATTTTGACCAGTCAAGAATTAGTTTTAAACGTTCAATAATTTTAGGTAGGTACAAATTCTCAAGAAAAAAAAATGGGGTAAATCGAATCTCGTAAAATAAACCGTCATTGACATTGAAAATTCAAAATGGGAAATAGATTGGAAGATTATTAAAAAACAAAGGCAAAAACCATCTAAATTTATGTAAAACGCAATGGCGACCATATCGCTCATGCTGTCCTTTTAAATTTCATCCCTACGATGATAATTGTACAGTATAGTGAGTGCAAATCATACATCCCTTTCTTCTGTCCCATGATCCTTTTTCACAAAAGCCATTCACTTTTTGAATGTTTCCCTTGCTATTAATTCAACCCACCCAAACGTTTATCACATTTATACCTTTGTCATTTTATTTGTACCTACCCATTTTCAATTTTTAGTCTTCTACCTACAGAGTAGAAATAGGGTGTGGATGGTTGTTGAAATCACTTCAGTATAGTGTATTCATCCCTGTTTCAAGCTAGACCTGCCCACTCGTTCATGTTTTAAATGAATTACGAAAAAATTTTCAAAGGTAGGTATGAGTAAAATTTCGTATTTGATAAAAATTCTTAAAACAAAATACAAAATAGGTATCCATATAAACACGTACAATATCTAATTATAATAACCTTAAATAAGTGTATGAAGAAAAGACTAATGACTCCAGAAAAGGGGATGATCATTAATTCAGCTTCCTCCCTTCGAAACTAGTTGTAATTTTTCCGAGAAAAAAAAATAGTTCAGTTATTTTTCATTCATTTTATTTGTCAACCACCTCGTGACTCCCCCCCCCACGCTTTTCAAATTTGTAAATTTTAATTAATTATCCAAGTTTATAAGTGTACGATACCTACATTATTTTAAAGATACCATCATATCGAAAATTATATTTAGAAAAATTTAAAATTTGCCATGAAAAATTTTTTAATAATTGTTTCAATACCTACCTATCCCTCATTCTATAAAATATTAAACACAGAATTGAAAGTTTTATAATCATCAATGACAAATTCAAAATTCGACTTATTTACGTCGCTACCGTCACGTCGTCTTTTCTTTCGTTGATTAAAACACTGGAAATTTCCACTTTCAAAAAAGAACAGTTCACTCAGACAAAATGAAGATCTGTTGATGGTCGTTTTCAGCACAGACAGACCAAGTTGAACCGTCTCGAAGGTGGTTTCGCTTTTTGAAAACTTTTCTGGTAAATTGACTTGAACTGTTGCGGTTAGTTTTGAATTGGAATTTACATTCAACTTTTTACCATCCACCGTTTCCACTCCATAAAGCCTTTAGGTGAATTGATTCCCTGTTTGCAAATTAATGGCTATAAAAAGGATAATTTCCTTTGAAGTAAGTTTACCAAAAAGTTGCCATAAGTTTGAAACAGGGGATATTTTTCGAGCTCGTTGAAAGTATTTTCAAAATGTTTAGTCCATTTCATCTTTAAGCGAGGTAAAGCCAACAATTTAGTGGGATCTGTTACGCAAATTCTTGAATGTTTATAATCATGCAAAACGTATTTCATAATAACTTCGTATTTTGTGTTTTTCTCGACAAAGAATTTGGTGATAATTTAGCTTCGGGGTTTCCTCTGTGTTTATTTTATCTCATGCGTTTATGCTTTTATGATTTTCCAAACGTATTTTCTATAATAACTTTGAAAACGTGTAGGTAACCCAAGGTACTTTAGGATTCTTTGAAATCAATTTTCAAAATTATTTCAGCTCAGAATTTCTTCGCCAATAAAAGTAAATTTTAATGTATCAAAGTTGTCTCATTATTTTAAATTATGGATACCTTTAATATGATAAATTTAGCAATAAAAACCAAAGTTACCCATACCTTGAAACGGATATCCAGTGAAATAAGGAGTCATATTCAACGTCGAAACAGCCATTTAACCAAACGAAACAGAAATTTCACCAAAATCACAAACGTTCTCCGACGATAAAAATTTATAGAAAAGTACAGTTTGAAAACGTCGACAAAATTATTCAAAATCGATGCATAAACGATGCAAAAACACGTAATTCCGGCTCCGGGCAAATTCTCTCGAATCGATTTCGAACTAACCGCGCGTTCAAGTCACCACTACTAACGATCTGTAATCGAACTACGGAACATAATCCCCACATGTATCCGAGTATGTGATAAACGATTGTGTTATCTAAGACCCTACTTTTCTAACCACTCCTTATTCTATTATTCTTTCTCACGGATCACTAGCGTTGGATTTTATTGGCGATGGTGATTGGAGGACGAGTTTTACAGGCGGAGTCTAGAATGAGCCGGTTCATCGGTGTTTGCAAATAACTAGGATGCTGATTAATGCAGAGTGATTAGATCAAGGAAGCGAAAAATCTTATTATTGACTGATTGACTTCTGTTTTGTAGGTCTTTTTCACGTTCATGACGCTGATTTGGTGAACTGTAATGGTTTCATGTCTAAATGGTATTTCGAAATGTTTCAATATTCTGGGTTAAATAGGGATAGGTGGCTATTTTTGAACCCTTTATTTATTTTTTTTTTTTTTCATGGTTCATTAGGAAACTATCCCTGAGTACCTAATTGAAATGATCGACCTATTATGAAAAAAATTATAAAACAAATGTAAGTCTTCTGTACATATTCACTTAGATCATTATCAAAAAAAAGGTTTTGCTTGAAATATTCTGTGACTCCAGTATTTTCAGGTAGATATCAAAAAAGATAAGAAATGAATAATAATGTTACCGACTTATAGAGATCAAAATGAAAATAAACTTGATTTTCTCAGAAGGATACCTAATTTTGATATCGAGTTTCGTTTTTATACTTTTAGTCGGAAAAAATCGGTTCAAGTTCAAAAATCTGAAGAGATGTTTTTTTTTAAGATAATTTCAATTAAGTATGTATCAATCAATGTAAAAAAAAATTGAAAAAAAAAGCATTGCTACCTATTTATACTCTGGGTCAAAAATGTTCAGTAACTTCACAAAGTAGATACAGCTGTTGATTTGAAAGACATTGCAGGAACAAATACGGGCTCGCGCAGAAAATTTTTCATGATGTCCTCCTCTCAAAAAATGCTGGGAATTAATTTTCCAGTCCTCTTTTGTTTTCTTGGCTTCTGTCCCTTTTTTACTCTTTCTTGGAAAAAATGTTGAAAAATATCAATTTGAACGAATAAAAATTGATTTTTTTATGGTATATTTTCTCAAAGTGAAACATTAAAACAAAATTGCGGGTCTCTTACTAAGTACCTACTAGTTTTTTAAGAAACGCAAGCCCGGTGAAGTTTCGTTTTTTGCACCCTTCTCCCTCTCTTCGGGTCTGTCTAGCTAAATAACCTAACCGATGAAAAATATTGAAGATTCTCGTTCAAAAACATCAATAAAATTCAATGTAAAAATTTCACCGTCTTATCGAAAACGACACGTTTTTGAGAAATTTAATAATTGGAGGCACACTTTCTTAAACTTACTCCCAAACTTGGAAAATTGATTGCATACCTAAATTTAAATTGATTTTTGATGAACAGTAAAGTTGTACATCAACTCTTGTGAAAAATATTCAATTTATACCTATTTAAGGCGATTTTTCAAAAAAAATCTAGTCAACAATTCAGGGGAAAATAAAAACTCAAGGAAAAATTGCCGAATACTTGATTAGAGGAAAAGAGAGCAGCAGTGGCATCAAAAGTTTTTTTGGGGGGAAGGGAGTATAAAATGAGTAACAAGACTCGAATACCAGAAAGATTTTTGAGGGAGGAGGCAAAAAGATGAATTTCTTCATTTAAAATAATTATGTTTTTAATGTTCAAAGACTTTTTTTCGTATTTTAATGCTTAAAAAATGTCAATCTTATGTAATGGGGGGGGGGGGAGGTACAAATGATACTCTCTACCCCTTCCGAATTTTGGGATGATACATGCAGGGTATACAATGTTCTCCTTTTACCCCACTTTCCCTCACCACTGAAGAGGAGAGAGAATGAGGGTGGGTAAAAAATGAAAATGTTTGAATTGGATGCTGACATTTTCTATTCGAAATGTAATTTTTTTCAATTTTCTAATCGTTCTGCTAAATGTTTCATCTTGAATATATTCCTTAGGAAAGAATTGTTTCCCATTCTCTATTCGCGGTTTATAATCTTGTAACAATACATAACGATTTTTTTCTTTATTAAGAAAAACAACAACAGCAACCAACAAACATGAAACAAAACATTCTTTTATTGAAAATGAAATGAATAAAAAAATGTAAAAGTTTTGAAGAAAAATACCTCTTTCTCATCTCTTTTATTTTCATCAAAATCTGTCTACAAAGAATATCAAGCTTTGGTCACAAAAGAAAATGATTAGCGAGAAAATATCAAAATCTTGCGTAATCTTCAATCAATAGCAACACTGATTTCAAAAATTTTTTTGTAAAAATAAAAATAAAAAAAAGGAACTTTTTCAAGTATAGGTGTAGACCATTTTTCTAGCTACGTCTTTGATTCTTTGATGCACACTGACCAACTGGTACCTATTGGTGGGTAATCCATATTTTTTGATCCTAAGATATCAATATTCTCAATATTTCAAGTGATACTTTGGAATCTGAAAGAATTTCAAGGTTTAGTCTTTAGTTACATAAGAAAATGATTAACGAAAAAATATACGAAATCCTCAATCAATAGCAACACTGATTTCAAAAAATTGATTCTTAAAGTAAGTACAAACTTTTTAAAGATCCCCAACGCAAAAAATCGCCAGGTAATTTTTTAGAATAATGAAAATTTTTAAGCTAGGAAATCAGCCAAAATTTTTCAAAACTCAGTAGGTAGACAGGGCCGTGCAAAGAAAAACCATGCCCAAGAGGAAAATTGAAGAGCAAAAAAAAGTTTTACACAATGGAGGGGGAGTTCAAAAATTCGAAATTTTGATTTTTGAGTCATTAACTCGTGACTAAGTAGACCAAAAAGTACATTTTTTGGAAAAATCAAAATTTTATAGTTTTTTTTTTACTTTTTTCTATTAAGTACAATTCACTTCATCTGAAAACGTTATGAAACGGAAATTTTCTCGAAGAATTGAATTTGTTGGTCTACTTAGTCACTGATAATCCCTAAACTTGATTTTTTTTAGTCAATTTTTAATTTTTTGAAAATGTTGAATTTTTGATAACTTTCAAAGCACTGAAGAATGTTTTTTAGTTCTGAAGGGCTCTTGCGGCCCCCCAAAAATCTTGGGCCTGGGGGAACCTCTCCCTTTCTGCACAGGTATGCGGGTACATTGATACTTGAATTTTAAACTTGAATTTTGATTCGAACAAAGCTAAGATTATAAATAATAAGTACAGGTAACAAGGTCCTGAAATTTTCATCATATTTCTAAAAAAATTTGTGGGTTTGACGTGAAACAAATTTAAAAAATTGAGCAACTAAAGAAGTATTGGGATCATAAACTAAACATATTTTTATACGTAGATTAGATACCTCTGTGGAAAATACTAGGTGAAAAAAAAAAACTGAATTTTGACAATTCTTTCGGAAATTTACAATTTTTAATTTTCGAATGGTCTATCTACATACTCGATGTATGATTGAGATGATAATAAAAAGGGGAATCTTGCACTTTCATTCATTACTTGAATAAATCGGTATACCTCCTATACGGTCTCTTTACACCTTAATCATCTTTTTTGGTTTCAACTGCAATATATTAAAATAATTTCCCAATTGCAACGAACTCATTCAAAAAATACCTTTTCATTCGAACAGATTTCGCGAATTTTCAAAAAATGCTACTGATGCTCATTCTAAAAATCAGCTTAAACCGAGCCCAGAAGCAAACCTATTCCTTTCAACGCACCCAATACCCGAAGAAACCAGATAAAGACACAGCATCCAACTGTTCAATTGAAATTCTCCGCAAAAAGGATGCCAAATCCTAAGCTGAGTAAATCTCAAGGGACTATCATTTATCAGTTACATATACTCAAACGCTTCACTGTGATAAAAGAGTGCTGGACTCTCGCTCATCCGTATAGTTATAGGTACCTAATTTTGACACGTAAATTTGTTTAACACGTTTGCCATTTATTCTCCTGAGGTTATAACATGGCTTCAGAATTAACACGTATAAGTTAAGTACATAATGAATTGAATTCTTGTCCGAGAGTAATCGATCAAATGAACAAATGACTAGATTACACGAGATACACCTATTGTCACGATGGAAAACTGCCACCGTTAATACTGGTTTCTGGTTTCAATGTATTTGACGATATGAATTAAGGATTCAACACTTTTGTGCGTTATTTTGATGTATCTGTGGTATTTTTAATTTTTCAAATTGAATTGGCGAAACCTCTCGACCTTTTTCAAACGCTACCTACAACACGTGTTTCCATGTAGGTATTAAATTCTCTATAGAAATTGTTACATACCTGCATATAAAAATTAGCCATTTTCTAAAGTCCTATAGCACAAATTCGAGGTATCGTGGCACGAAATATTATTTCAAGATTCCCTCGCAGCTTCTGGTTTGTAAAGAAAACTGGTCGATCCATTGCAGTGTTTTTTTTAATTCAACGAGTCGACCTAATTGATGCACTCGACGTGGTATTCCTTCTTCTGGCGTTAATCGGTAGCGATTCAAATGGACGAAGAAGTCAAGGAGTGGAAAAAGCTTGACAAAGCGACTTAATTTTTTCTGCGTAAAAAATTAAATAAATTACGCGGTAATCGCGTTCAAGATTAGGATAATTCTTTCTAAGACGCCGTATAAATGGGTTTAATTATTCGTTTAATTGTCGAATTAAATTTTTCGTGTTGATTGCGGCGTAATTAAAAAATACACCGCGACACAGGCGAATTTTTAAAATCATCCGAAATTTGAAAAATCGTAAAATGAAATATGGCATCACGTTTGCGTAATTTATAAACATTTACGAAATCCTTTCCAACCCTTATCTATGTCCTTTTTCAATAATCGCCGAAATCCAAGAATCGTTTAGAACCGAAAAAACATCGATTTTACCTTGATTTATCAATGTTGGTGGCCCGCGAGCAAAAGGCGAAGAAAAAAACAATTTGCAACATTCTAAACCAATCTTTATATTGAAAGATCTCATTCATCAGCGGAAAGAGAAAGTGAAAAGTAATAGGGTTAAAACGACCTTTATTCCCTGCTGATATTATTAATAGTGAGTTAAAACCACAATATTCGCCTTTTACGCGGTTTTCTCTCACGTTGTTGACATAATTAATTCATCCATCTATAGACCTATTCTCGTTAGCTAAATTTTAATGTTTTTTTTTTTTTTTTTTTCTGGAAAAGCTGATCAATTGGTACACTATTTGAAATCCATCGATACTTGGATCTTTTCCTGGCAGGTAAAAAAAAATACTGGGTGAATTGTGGGCCAACCATTGGCAATAGAGAAAAAATAGTATAGCTCCATAATTTCACATTTTATCGAATAATTATATCCGGTTTTTAATGCGTGAAATATCCCAACCTTAGATAGGACAAGATGTCTAAATATGTATCGTTATAAAGTACGCTAATTTTAGAATTTTTCTTTTTGAAAGTCCCCATTAATGCACATCCAACTTATTCAATGGATTATTATCGGATGAGACCGAATTTACTTAGTTCTCTGTGATTTAAATACGTACGAAGTAAAAAAGCGCCGTTATGAGCTCGTAACTTAAGACTTTTTAAGCGATTTACCTCGAAACACGAGTACAGAATATGGTGTCAGTTTAAAAGAGTGTATGATTAGCATAACAAGAGATCTGTGAGCTGGTATTACTGGCGACAAGGCGTACAGAAAACGCGGCTTCCTTCAAAGAAACGCTCGACACTAAATTTCAATAATAATATAACGAATTGTGTCCAACATACAAGTACAGTGCCGCCGTCTTCTTGATAAATTACAACAGCGCGTGTTTACCACTGAACAATTTTTCCCCGAAGAACTATGAAACAGTACATGAAATTTCTCACTATCTAATCATACAAAACTACTCCTTTTGTTAAGAGCTAAATTTATTGAATTTTATTTCAATATCTTACGTGCGGTTGGGCGTCTACTGTGTACTGAGCGGTGCACAGATGCACACCTGTTGGGATGTATTGGGATGATTTACAAGCTGGGGGCTGATATTGGAGTTATTTTAGGAGAGAAATTTCTATAAAAGTCGGATTTGATTAATTTTTTTGGAGTAGAAGATTTTATGGTGGAAAAATTTCCAGTTTGGAGTGAAACTTGATTCTTTTTCTCGAATTGTTGGATTTAATTTTTTTTTCATCGTATAATAAAGAATAAGTATTCAGATTGTTTGAAGAATGCAAATTTTCATTTTTTATCAAGTATACGTTTATTCAAAAAAAAAGAAAGAAAGAAAGAATTGGATGATTGAAATTTTATTCTATCAATTATTGTCTAACACGAAAGGAGATGGATAAATAGGCCCAAAAAGCTGTTACCAAAGTTTTAGGCTAGGTACGATTTTATTCTTTTTTTATAGGTATAGGTAATTCGTTTTCAAAAATTATGATGTTTAAAAATTTACTTACTCGCAGAGAGAGAAATTTTCGTATTTTTTTTTTCATCCTCTTGAGTATTTTAATACTTATATAGGTAGGTAGACCTATTTTTATTCCAAATAAAAATTACAGTACCTAATTCAAACAATAAAGAGAAGAATGTGTACTTACTACGCTGAAAACTAAAAATTTTCATAACCTGCAAATACCTACTTCTATTTTCTCCTTCATCCTATACATGGTAAGATTTCGAAAAAAGTAAATAGCAAACTTTCAGGTTTTTTTTCAGTCCCTTTGGTACATTTAAACAGGATCTTGGGAGAATAGCTGTGAATTTTTCTGGGAGACTTGGAATTTTAACATGAAAATTTTCCTCTCGAGTTCAAAATGAAGTGAAACAATTTCACTACAGGCAGTCGTTGTATAAATTTCAGACGAAAACGGATTTTGATTTTCATGAAAACAAAATAAAAATTTTACTGAAACAATGTGGAGTACTTGTAAATTCATACAGATAAAATAAGGTGTTTTGAAACTTCGGCGAGAAGAATTGGGCTTAAAAAATTTCTATAGTTTTTTTCAAAATAACATTTTTTAGGTCCAAAACATTGAGTTTCAATAGACCGGAATCGCATAAAAAGTTGATTTTGTTGGAAAACCTTGCAAAAATGCAAAAATATGTACCCACGAAAAAAATGAATTTTAATGAATAATATAAATGATTTTTTTCAGTTAGGTACCTAAGTACTTCGTAAAAAAATCACTGTGTTTTTAACAAATTGATAAATTTCTCAAATGAATTACTAAGTACATATTAGAAAAAATATGAAAAGACATGTCTCCAGAAAATTTGAAAATATTTCTTCCCAAAAATTTTCAAAGAATTAAAAAATGTCCTACTTATTGATGTACCTAATGAACAGAATTTTGGGATTGTCCAATTTTTTCATCTCCGCAATCAATTAAAAGCGATTTCGAACTGATCTAGAACCTTCAAGAAATAGCATTTCAGGCTTTCAAGAATTTAATAACTTGAAAACTAAGTACCCATAGTGGTGGCCTGTTTGATCGATTAAAATACTTATACTAAGTAGGTACATAATTTTGTAAAATTTCTCACTGTTGGGTCATGATGTAATTTTTTTCAAAAAAAAATTTTCTAAAGGCTTTGCAACTTTTTAAAACCGCTTCCAACCGATTAGAAAGGTCAAAAATGTAATAGGTACCTACCTACATATATGTACCAAATTTCAGTTTTTTTACATTGATCAAATCAAGAGGTGATTTTGAATTACCTATCAAAAATTCGTCATTTAAGAAATAAATTTTGTCAATTGAAATTTTTGATAAAAGTTCTTTAATATATTTTTGTTTAAATGTTGATTTCTCCTTTTTTTTGAACTTGCATAAGAAACTAAAAATAACATTTTTTTAAAGATTCCAAAAAGCGGAAAGAATTTCAATTCTCTTAGCTTCGATTTTATCGGCACATTACTCTAGTCTTTTCTCAATCAACCCCACCAAAAAAAACTCTGAAGATTTTGAATTATAAAAATGAAGGTGTACATTTTCCCCAAACCCATTCAGTTACCTATCTCTACTTCGAATGACCAAATTTTAGAAATTCAATGTTCACTCGGCGAAACTACGGATTAACCATAATACGTACTTATTAATAGGTACCTTAGTTATATAGGTATAGGTACTATGTAATTAGTTCAGATACCTATTACCTACCTAATAAATTTTATACGATTTTTCCAAATTTTTCAATCATTACGGTACTTATTTTTTCTAGATTTTTTTCTCACAATTTAACCACCCTCAAAAATAAACGTAAATGTAATAATGAACCATTAATATTAACTGAACGACATCTACCAATCAACTTCGCAACTTATAAACAAAATTTCAAAAACAAGCACATTTTTTCGTTACATCGCAGAACATATGGCAAGTATCTACATATTAATATGCATAGGAGTTTTCCATGAAAATTATCGTTTCTGGAGAAGTTATGAAATTCTGGGTAATTCCTCGGATAAAAGTTAGGTATCCATCAGAATTTCCGCCTTGAGAAAACTTATGACATTATGATTACGCGTTGATATAAATGTTATTCATATATTTCACTTCACTGCTCATGTAGAGAGTTTGAACACTTGGCCAATTTTTTGGATAGGACTTTTCCATGAAAATTGCCAATTCCACAAACTTCATAGAACCATGGTTCATCACTATAGGATAGAAGCTACTTATTCATAAAACATTTATGTGTTCAGGAAAACCATAAAAGTGTGGTTAATCACAAGGGTAACGACTACCCATGTAATTGACCACTCATTTAGGGGGGTTGAACACGTAGACAATTTAATGGATATAAGTTATCCATGAAAATTACTGTTTCTAGATTTATTCATATAATAATTAATTATTTTGTGAATTATTTTTAATTCAGTAAATCAGTAAATAAATATTTATTGTGTAAGTAAATGAATAATTATTTATTATTACCAATAATTAATTATTTCCCGATGAAAAAATAGCAGATCTATTATTTTGGCATTTTGGGTGATTTTCGAAAAAGTTGCCTGAATTTTTCCTCAAAAATCTACCCTTCACAGCAAAAAACCAACTTCCACCCAAATGCTCGAAATTGAATGACGAAAAAAACATTCCACAGTGCTTGGAGAGAGGATTCCGAAAATGTATTACATTTTACATTTTGAGCAATTCTCGACCGAATAACCAACATTTTTCTCAATCTACAATTCGCGCAAATCAATAATATCTCTCACCCAAATGCTCGAAAGTGAATGATGAAAAATCCATTCGACAGTGCTTGACGAGAGGATTCCGAAAATGTATTAGTTTTTGCATTTTGGGTGATTTTCGAAAAAGTTGCCAGAATTTTTCCGCGCGAGGTCTCTCCCAAAGAACTACCCTTCACAGCAAAAAAACCAACTTCCTCCCAAATGTTCGAAATGGGATGGTAAAAAAAACCATTCGTTTGTTCATGACAAGAGGATTCCAAAAATGTATTAGTTTTTGCATTTTGAGCAATTTTTGGTCGAGTTACGGGCATTTTTCTGCGGCGCTGACCATCCATCAATCAGCCGCGCCGGAAAAAAGTCAACTTTTGTTCTAATGCTCCAAATTTATTCGTAAAAAAACAATTCGATTCGTCTCGACGACAGGATTCCGAAAATGTATTAGTTTTTGCATTTTGGGTGATTTTCGAAAAAGTTGCATGAATTTTTCCGCGCGAGGTCTCTCCCAAAAAACTATCCTTCACAGCAAAAAACCAACTTCCGTCCAAATGCTCGAAATGGGATGGTAAAAAAACCATTCGTTTGTTCATGACGAGAGGATTCCAAAAATGTATTAGTTTTTGCATTTTGAGCAGTTTTTGGCCGAGTTACGGGCGTTTTTCTTCATCAACTATCCAGGCAACAAAAAAGCTATCACCCGTCCAAATGCTCTAAATGGGTTGGTAAAAAAACCATTCGTTTGTTCATGACGAGAGGATTCCAAAAATGTATTAGTTTTTGCATTTTGAGCAATTTTTGGCCGAGTTACGGGCATTTTACTGCGGCGCTGACCATCCATCAATCAGCCGCGCCGGAATAAAAGACAACTTTGGTTCTAATGCTCCAAATTTATTCGTAAAAAAACAATTCGATCCGTCTCAACGACAGGACTCCGAAAATGTATTAGTTTTTGCATTTTGGGTGATTTTCGAAAAAGTTGCCAGAATTTTTCCGCGCGAGGTCTCTCCCAACAATTTTCCTTTCACAGCAAATAACCAACTTCCACCCAAATGCTCGAAATTGAATGATGAAAAAACCATTCCACTGTGCTTGAAGAGAGGATTCCAAAAATGCATTATTTTTTGCATTTTGGGTGATTTTCGAAAAAGTTGGCAGAATTTTTCCGCCGCGAGGTCTCTCCGAATGCGAAAACCAATACATTTACATTACATGATCAAGCTAACAGACAACCAAGCATGACTGATGACTGATGTCAAATGTTTTGAAGGATCATGATATTTGAACGAATGAGATTGCTCAATAAATCATTAGGTTAAGTGTTCATATTTTGATAAATTATATGATTAACGTAAGTTATCTTATGTTTCTGATTTTATTATCAGAAATCAATTCCTAATTTAGATTCTATGTACCTAACTATCTTGTGTGCTTATAGGAGATACCTATCCAAAATTGTAAAAAAAAAAAAGTAGTTCATTTCTGTTCAAATCATTACTCTTAAAAATGAATTTTTCATAGACTAAAGTTCATTGGCTAAAAAAGATTTCAAATAATTTTATCAAAATCTCTTTATAAATGTAGGAACAATGGTACATCCTGTCATCTGAATGAAAATTTATGATTGAGTGGCATTCTCACTAATGATGGAACTACCAGTCTTGTCGGTTCATAATGGAACGGAACATGGAACGGAACATGAACCGCTAAAAACCACTACGTCGTGGTACATTATTGTTTGGTCCGAAACGAAAAGAAATACAGTGGATGGTACGAAACTGGACCAAATAAAACGGTCCATAGCTGTGGTACGAAACCGAACCGAAATAAATAACGTTTCGTTCCGTTCCGGACCAGTTTTTCCTTTTTTTTGGATTTGTCTCGCCGCGAACATCGTAATTAAAGAAAAATGTTATTCTTTTTTTTTCTTTATTATTTTTTTGGTATTCGATTTCAAATTTCATTAAATGAATTTTCATACTTTCTTTAAAACTTTGACGTTTCATTACATTTCATTTGGGATTTACTTAAAATTTGATTTTTATTTTGACAAAATACTTTTCAATCTCTGTGTTTCTTAGCAATAGCAATTAGCAAAAAATTTCGTAATAAAAAAGATGGAGAACACTGAAAACAAAAGAAAAAAATTTTAAAAAATTTGGACCGGAACCGGAACTGGTACGAAACCGGTACAAAACCACAACTCTGGACCGAAACCCGAACCGGAACAAAATTATTTCGTTCCAATTTTGGAACGGAACGGTACATTTTGGGTTTTCTTTGGTACATTTACCTGCGGTTCGGAACAAAATCATTTTGTACCGACAAGACTGGGAACTACAAATGTTCGTTGGAATTTTTGAACCTTTTACGGTAGGTAGTTAGGTACCTACCTACCCGTATTTTTAGGTAACTGAGCAACCTTTGTGGACAAAAATTACCTACCAATGTAGCTTTATAATTTTTTTGTACCTAACCTATCATTAAAAAAAGTTTCCAAATTGAACGAATTTCCAAAATTTAAATTATTCCCAGCTTGAAAAAAAAATTCATTCCCAAAGTTTAAAAATTTACAAACTTTGAAGTATTACACTTCTTGATGAATTCACATTTTTCGAAGAATTAGCACTTATTTTTAAAAAAATGAACTCCCAAGAATAAAAAATTTTCAATATTCGAGAATGTTTTGGAAAATTATCAAGATTTATGAAAAAATTTTAAATTTTACATATGCTGGTTTTTTTTTTCAATTTTAATTCTTTTAGGAGGTTGCTGGTACCTGCCACACTTGATAGGTACTAATAATTTTTTCAATTTTTTAGTGGATTCTCTTCTCACTCTAGCATCCTTTAATTTGATATTGAATAAATAAATATTGACATTCTTATACTTACAAAAATGAATAAGTATTGTTATAATTATAGCGTTAAATAGTTCACTTAACATCTCACCCTTAGTTCAAAGTCATACTCATAACTGACCTTAGGTTGTTTGTGATGAAGGACTTTAGAGTAATCTTAAAATTATGGAATCTTTGCTCAGTTAATTCATCGTATCGTCATTAAACGGGATCAATTCTTTGTATTCTTTCATTGTTATCTTCCAGTCAGACGTATTTGAAATTGCAATGACCTTCTGTAGTGCATTGTACTTGCATATTTTTTCTGTGGCGTTTCAATTGAAATCAAAAAAAGAAAAAAGGGAAATGAGTGAATAAAACCAATTAAACATTGCATTATGAAATAATTATCGCAAAGAAAATTTCAACAATCGCCCATTCCCCTCTTTTTTTTTAAATTTATTTATTGGGTTAGTAAAGTACATACCATACCAACTCCATCGCCCATTCCCCTCTACCAAAAAAAAAAGAATCAATTACATATGGTATTACGTAAATATTGTAGAACACTTACTTTCGGGATCCGACGAAAACAATGAAAAAGCAATAGCTGACTCTATGCCATTCTTCATCACTTCTGTGTGCCTTTTACTTAACATGGTTTTAGTCTTAGCACGATAAATATGAAAACGATGCGCCTGTACACAGATACTCTCCGGATCAAGGTAGTAATTGTCGTCTTGGTCTGATTGCATGGATCCTTTTATGGAAAGACTATCCATTTCAAAAATCATTTTCAAAGGAGCTTCGTTTTCCCTTTCGTAGTTTAATCTCAATTTTCCTTTGATGTTTTTAAAGCTCAGGGTACATACTTGGGAGAACAAAAACTGATTTTGAAAAAAATTGAACGAATCTAGATTCCATAAACCCATAATAACAATACGTTCCATAGAAAAGCCATAGAGACCATGTCTGGGTATCAAGTAGTAATACTGTTGTGGGTGTTTTGAGAAATTCGGGTGCATTGAAATTAGCTGGTTTTTGGGTGTAACATACGACATCACAATCGATTCAAAATTGCCAGGTATCCTCCATTCTTGAAATTCATTTCTTGCAATTTGGTTCATCCGGGATAAAGTTTCTTTTTTTTGTTCCTCTGTAAGTTCGTTTGATGATGTATTCTTCAGCCAAAATGAGCTCGTCTAAAGTTTAAATATTTCTATCTATGATTTTCATTTTTTAAAATTCGAATTTAGGTAGATCTATAATAGTCAGTTAGGTACCTTCTCATGCAGATACTTAATTCTAACTCTGAAGTGTGAGACCTACCGCGTTTTTGTAAATTTTTGATTTACTGTCACTGTATGAAAAATTGTAAGATATTTTGAAAAAATCGGGATGATTTTGCCAACTTGCGGTAATTGTAAAATTTTCAAGCATGATAGATTCGACGAGTTTGCGGGCATAACGTAATTTGTAAATATTGAAAATATATTCGTCATAAAGTAAATTCTGCGGAGGATGAAATGAAATAAAACAGATTGTGATTACTTCCAATAATATCTATTAATCTAATTACTCACCATCTTGTTATCGGCAAACTTCCAGTCTATTTGTACTTTTTCACTTCTCTCTGAGAGTCTCAAATCTTCGGACGTTGATCGAGGAAACACTTTTTTGTAAGAATCGGTCTTATTAGGTTCAGAAATATGGTAGGGTAAAGATCGAATTCTACTTATCAACATTACGCCACTTTCAAAATTCCCAAATACAGAATTTATCCAAACATCCAATTGTTTGGTGATATCTTTTTCTAAACTTGACGCTTGCGTTGGAATAATTCCTTCAATTAATAAAAATTACAAGGTAAGTTTCTATGTAAAACCATAAATAGAAATTCTTTTCTCCTAAGATTATCGTTACTTACCTTTCAAAACGAATAAAAATAAAAATAAAAACGATGATTGATGAAAATACATGATCGAGCTGGCAGACAACCAAATACAGGCGTATAATTTCTCGAAAGATCTCGATTTTCAAACGAATTGAATGTTCTGATTTGCTCAATAATTCTTCAAATGCTTATCTACATTTTAATGAAAAATGATTAACTCGAGTTATTTTCTGTTTTCATCGCTCGGTATTCTGAAGGAAATAAATATAAAATACATAGTTTACACAATACAACCATAGAACGTTGGGGTAGGTAGGTATAGATTTCTGAATAAAATTCCGGAATTGAAATCTTAAAAAATGACGTTATTTTCTCAGCATTTTTATTTCAAAATATCTCAATTGATGAAAATTGAAATGAAACGAAAATAGTAAATGAATGAAATCACATTATTGAACGCCATCTTTCATTAAACTTCGCAACTTGCAAACGAAGTTTCATGAAGAAGCACACATTTTTGTTACATCTAATACTTACATCTTGGTAATTTTTTTTCAACTCTTGTGCAAATTTTCTCGGTTTTTATTTTGAAAAGAGTCAATTTTCCCAACTTAAATTTTCCTGCCGAATCCAACGCTGAAGGATCAAAATCATGGTCAAATCCAAAACCAATTTCTGAGATCTAAACATTTAGATCCTGGGTGCAGGCCCAGGTCCGACGAGAGGGGGTACAGGGGGGTATATTTGTACCGGGCCCGCAATGATTTTTCAACTACCTACAGAAGTGTAAAAAAGTGCATTTTTTGCTCTTCGAACAGTATTTTTTGAAAAATTTTCGCCCTCGTTTTGCTAGAGCAGTAGGTATTTCAATCATTATATTTTAAAAATTGATCATATTTCATTGACTTTTCAGTCAAAAATCTTTTTTTAAATTAATTCTTAATTAGTCAAAAATAATCAATAATTTTTATTGAAAGCTCAGTGAAAAATTACTGTTTTGAAATATCGTGAAAAATGAGCGAAAAAAATCACCAACTTATGCTAAAATCTTAGTTTTTTCAAACTTTTCACCAAAAATTTCCGCCAAGAATGAAAAAATTCTTCCTTCTTGTTTCCAAATGTAACTTCAGATCATTGCTCAAGTTTATTTGAGAAATGAAAAAATGGACTGAAAAAAAAGGGGCTCGCAAAAGGCTTCGTACCACTGGGCCCGCATTTTCTCTCGCTGGCCTTGCCTGGGTGTTCCTTTCATTGAGAAAAAAAATTGAATTGAACATGTCGCATATTTTGAAAATTGAAGGGACAAATTCTGCTCCGAGAATATTGATAGGTGGTATGTACTTTGAAAAGCAAACTTTGTATTTCATGGCTTTTTTCCTTACTTGCTTAAAAATTAAAAGAGGTACATATAAAACAATTGTTTTAAAAATTTATTGAAAAAAAAGTAAACATAAGAGAATGGAAAGTATGCTGAAAAAAAAAGTTCTATACCTACACTTCTTGTCCAACATTAAAAATGAAAGGACCCAGGGTCATTCGAAACTGAGGAAATTTGAAAAAATAATGAAGGCCATTTATTTTGAGTAAGCAGTACCCAGCCCCTTCATTTTCAATGTTTGGCCAAAATGTCTACAAAACAATATTTCTTTAGTTTTCAACGTACTTTACTTTTTTGAAACTTTTATTGTAGTCCCTTCAATTTTCAAATTTGGCAATAAGTCATGAAGTTAACATTAAGTATGTAGTTCTATTTTCAAAGTACAGTAGAACCTCGATTATCCGACCATCGATTATCCGATTTCTCGATTATCCGAGCATAAAATTCCATCCGATTTTACTCGGTTATTCGACTTTCAAAAGTCGGATAATACTTTATTATCCGACTTCTTTTAAATTTAGCTCTTTTTAAGCTCGACAAACATATTTTTCAGCTTGAAAATATTACAAAATACATTATTTTCTGTCCTTCAACTAAGATTCTTCAAAAAATAATGAACAATCCTGAATCAGATCAATTACTTACTTACGTGAAATTCCTGTCTTTTTGAGTGAGTGAAATAAATTTCATGAAAAATTCATGATTAATTCACTGATATTTCAGTCGAAAATCACAGATTTCTCATCAAATTTTACTGATTCAGATTTGAAAAATTAGTACCTAAATTGGTTGCTTGTCCTGAAAATACATCCAACTACACCACTGAATAAATTCTTACTCTACTCTATGATACTGCGTATGCATACTTAGCTACTATAAGTACAAAATTCCTTTTCGATTTTTATGGATTATATTTTTTGAATTTTTTGTTGGGAGTTGTTTTTTTCCAAATGGGGGGGGGGGTTATATCTTATTTGAAAGTTCATGTATGCTAAAAATGGTTTAAAAATTTCAAGTGAACTCATTAATTACATTTTTTCCGAAAAAACCAAACTTTTTGATTATCCGACTTTTTCGCACAACCGAGTTTTCCCCGCCCCAATTAAATCGGATAATCGAGGTTCTACTGTACCTACTTATTGAAATTTTATACTTTTTTTTTTAAACAACATTTGTCCCTTCAATTTTTTAAATAGGCAACATATATCTCATTCATCATAAAACTATCTCGTAACTACAATTTCAGCATTGTATAGAATTTTGGCGAATTTTTCAGGTTTCAAAATTACCTCACAGCCATGCAAAATATGAAAATTTGATCCAATCAACCAAAAAATCTGAAATTAGGTCTCGAAATGAAATAATTCGAAGTGATTTCGAGATGTTTTGGGAGTCTTCATAAAATTTTGAAGTTTGAACCCTTGCAGCACTGGAGAAAAAAATCATAAAAATGGTTCATTTGAAGTTCTGCACTTTAAATTATGGATTCCTCAATTTATGATCTATTTGGTCGAATAAAGAAAATTTTCCAAAATTTGTAACTTCTAGTTTGAATTCGTATCTAAATGTCGATAACGTAAATTTTGAAATAGAAAGCTGAAAATTAATAAAATACCTTATTTCGATCTTCCATTATGGATAATCCACAATTGTACATACTGAAGTCATAAGGACCATTTTATCGGATTTTCTCCTATGCTGGAAAATTTTGGAATTTTACTTCCAATCCATTTGAGATATCGAAAATAAGGTACCACATTTCAATTTTTTTTTTGTTGATTAGGCCAAATTTTTATTAATTTTTTGAGCTATAGGGTGCTTTTGGTACCTCAAAAATTCGCCAAAATTCAAAAAGTGAACTTGAGCTACTTACTGAAATTTTTTAGTTTCGTTTCGAAATTTTACTTTGAGTTGAGATATCTACCTTCCTTGTTGGATATTTAAAAAAATGCATTGAAAGATGTGACGATTCGTGAAACTCATAAATAAACGCAATAATATAATTTTCAAAATATTTTAGGCAAGTAGAAAGAGTTTCAATAATGCTGCACTTCCAACTTCCAATAAATATTTTTAACAAAGTTTCATCGGGACATTACTCCTGCTTATGAAGATGACGTCTATTTTTCACCCACCAGTTAAATAAAATTTTTCTCAAAACAAAAACATCGAAAATACACTACTTTTCTCACTCGATTCTTTTGCAAGCTTTTAAAGAAGAAAAAATATAGATCTTTCCTAACTAAATTACCATAATGATGAAACCAACTTTGAAAAAATGATTAATGACAAAATCTATCCATAAATCCAATTTTACAGGCAACTTGATTCGGACATCAGCGTCATAGTTATAAAATAGATTCCCTAGCTAGTAGCGTAATAGGAGAAACAGCTTTTTCATTTTATTAAAACGCCTTCAACAACCTATCCGAGTCATCTATTATCCCATAAGTTGAAATAATTGCCGTTCAACGCTTCCGCAGGAATAAAACAGAATAAAATGAGGAAAAACCGTACTCGATGACGTAACGTTGGTTTGGTTGCCTCTTCAGACTTTCAAGGCGAGAGAGATTTAACATTGGAAAAACTGCTATACGATTTGTGTATAAAATATGGAGGCGTCAAAGGTCTAGACTTATCGATTAAACTTGTATACCACCCACATGCTATACTTCCAATGTAAATATCACCGTTGTGAATATTTTTATTCGCGAAATAATTTTTGTTTATTTTATTACGAACGATAAATTTTTTGCGAGGGTAATGAACTGTAAAAATGTATTTTTGCGAATAAAATGTGCAAGTTTTTCAAATGAAACAATGATGATGGTATTTTAGTTCTGATTAAGTTAATAATGGCGTATGATTCGGGTGTTTTTTTCCACGTGAAACAAATGTCAAAAATGTATGAGATTTTTAAAGAATATTTGATCGATAAATTGGGATTTTCGAAAACGAAATTTCCACTGCGCATTTAAATTTTAATGGAATTAAAAAAATCATAGATCACATTATGTAGCTGAACTTTTCACTTGTAGATCATGTGATGATAAAAAAAATCAAATGAATTTAATTTCCCTTTTAACAAAGGTCAGCAACATCGATAATTTCTTCAAACCTCACGATAAGAAAATCTACAATAATTAAGACTTATTAAATTTTCATGAAAGATTTAGGTAACCGATACATCAAGTACCACAACATTTCATGCGTTTAAAGCCTTTTAAACCTTTATTTGGCAAGGTCATGGTACCATTATCAAAAATGCCACTGACATTAAATTCAACGTTGATTTTAAATCCTGACATGTTTGCTAGTGTTAGTGACAAGATTAGGCAATCGTACCTGAATTATCCCTTGGTAAGTTACATTTCACCATCTCTATTTCATTCGTCGGATTAATTAATAAGTAGGTTTTTATTCTTAAAACTTTTTTTTTAAAATAAAAATTATTTCTCGATTTTTTGTCAAGAGAAAAAAAGTTTAATGCATTACCCATAATCCTAATAATTTATCCAATTCTGACGTATAATTGCCTCGTATCTTACTGAAATGATAAATTATAGACACGAATAGGAATATGCGTGGACAATTATACAATAATAGCCTTGGAAATAAGCAAAGATCTCGTCATTTCACGCGTTATGAAAAAAGCAAGGTAAGAAAAGCACTTCTGGTCAATTTACTTTTCTAATGGAATCAGATAAAAATTATGCTTCGAATTGTCTCAAAACGAAAATGGCAAAATACGATTACGAGTAAGTATACTAGCAGACACGATGACACGAAAAATGTTATTCGAGCTTCGAAAGGAAGTAGGTACCTAGCTACCTACTAAATCGTATTTTACCTTTCAGGTAGTTGTTGTGAAGGATCTGACGATGAAAAAACTGGAATAACGCTAATACTTCGAGTTTTTTGGCATATACTGTAATGAATTTAGACAGCTTTACTCATCCATCAAGACAGATCGTTTGAATTACTTAAATACTATTTTATTCAAATTTCAGATCGGATTTTTTGAACTTACTGCCATCTACTTTGACCTCGATTTTGCTCGGTGACTGGAAATCAAACGACGCCTTCCACTATCCGGTTCCCCTATCAGTAGCTAGGTACGTATAAAATATATGATACGAGTTTATGTAAGTATTTCATATTCATATGTACGTCGTAATTTCTAAGTACCTACTATAGCGAGAACGATAATGATAAGAACAATATTTTTTCTTTTGGATTTGCACGAATTATTAGCGTAGTGGATGGTTACGGTATAATTTTATGAAATACGTTTACGTAGGTACGTACTCGTAGTTCAAGGTCTTGGGCTGGAAGAAAGCATGGTCAGAATGAGTGGTGGCCATGGCCACTGATCAGAAAGAACAGCTTATGTCCCTTCAATAATAGCCAAATTGCATTTCCAGAAATAAAAATTAGGTTCAAGCTGTTTTAAATGTTTCATGGTTTTTGAGCTGGAAATTTTTTTTGTGTCACTTTTTAGACATATCTAGGCATTGAAATTATGCCTGACTTGAAAACATGGAGAAATTTTGAAAGAAATATAAAATAACATTTCACTAGATTTTTACCTATCTTTTAAAAACGTGAGGAAATTTTGAAAAAAAAAATACAGAAATATTTTGTTAGATTTTCGTCTGACTTACAAATTTTGAGAGTTGAAGAAATCTGTGTAATGACGTATATTTTGTTAGATCACGCCCACAAAAATATTTCATACTTGGCCTAAGGTGAATATTTTTCTTGCAGCGCAATACAAAAATACTGACGTTTTTTCTGGCTTAGGTAAAAATCTTGGAGAAATTCTGAAGGACGATATTATGGCTTCTTGTTGAAGTTAAATTTTTTCCAATTTTTGAAATTTTAGAAAACAGAGGAATCTTTAAAAAATATTTAACAATGTCGATGACATCAAACATGTTCCTTTTTTCGACATGTGTAGGGCAATGGAAATTCTTTTGAAAATACTGACCTTCGTTTTGAGTTTGAAAAAATCATTTCAATCGATTTTTTGGCTCTTTAATTTAATCAGTAAACTTTGTGTTTTTTTTTTCGGGAAAATAGTAAAAAAAAAATCATAAATATTCCTACGACGAGCCATTAGTAGACCGACAACTGAGTTTAATTTTTTTCTTCAACTGTGAATTTTAATTTAGGTAATAAAATTTATTTTTATATCCAAAAATGAATGTAGGTACTTACTTAATAGAATACCTATTTACTAAAGTAAAAAATAGTATGTTACCTAAGCACATATTCAATTAAAAATTAATCAAATTTATGCCTTCTAGGACTACATCATGTCATTCATGAACCACCTCAATGATTTTATTGATTTGGAAATGCAACGAAGGAATTGGAGAAAACTGGGGAATTTTCAAATATGGAGACTGTAAAAAAACGAGACGTTGAATAAGTATGATAAGAAGTAGAAAGCAATTAAAATTAATTATAAATTAATAGGTAGTTTATAAAAAGATCTCAACCGTGCTAGACAAAACAAAATGAAATCATGAAATTGAAGTCGTAACTGATAAGAGACAAGTACCTAGGTACATATTTCATTCGCACGTCTATCGACATAAGGTCTATTCTTAAACCTGACTTGATATGCCAATTTGAATGTTATTTACCGAGTACCAGATTGTACCAGACAATTACTCCATCAAATTCTAATGGAAAAAATCAAAGTAATTAGATCTAGGCCGTTTCTCTCCTCGAGTCCAAATATCCAAAATGAATACCACCTCCATTTTTATTTAAAGAACAACAAAATAGGAAAGGGTGAAAAATTATCTAAATGTTGAATCTGACAGTGACGATTAGTGATGATCTTTTTCTTACAAAGATAGTAGCTTATGCCAGAAGGGAGATAAAATGATTTTCGACGAATTTTGAGATTTATTGCACGAGCGAAACGAGGGAAATTTACTCAAAATTGTCGAAAATCATTTATCTCCCGAGTTGAATACGATATTTTTTGTGATAGAGGGAGAAAAACACGAATTTAAGCACTCGAGCGATTCACGAGAGGGAGTAAAATAGCGTTTTATACCCTCTATAACGAAAAGGAGTTTTCTTTTCCATTTTTTGCCTCAGATGGATCATAGAACTGTAAACTTATTCATGCCCAAGCGAGGCTAGAGCAAAGCGCTGAAAAAATTCGAGTTTTTAATGTCAAAAAAAAATTTTCATGTTGTAATGCTTTGAAAATACATACTTATTTTGATGTAATGGGGAGGGATTCACATTATTATATAATTTTAAATACAACAGAAATTTTCTGAGGGCCAAGCAAGGGCCAGCATTTTTTTCCAGGGGGCCAGTCCCCTTGCCCCCTGACGACGTCACTGGCAATCAATCGTAATCTCACGTCAGAACCAATAAACCCAAATCATGTTTAGGAAAAAATTGAACTAACCAAACAATTTTTTGTTTTTGATTTCGATCCTCCTCCCCTCCCCTACCCTCCCACATATTAAGATGATTTGAATTTTCCAAATTTAGAGTTGAAATAGAAATTCGAAAATAATATTATCTACCTACAAGTCTAATCAGAGGCGTAGCCAGGGGGGGTCACCCCCCTTGAGGTCAAGAATTTTTGTAAAAAATGTATTTTTTAGACATTAAAAAATCTAATTTTATCAAAGCTTTGCCCTCGCTTCGCTCGGGCATTAACAAAATCATTCAGAAATGCCTTTTTTGGGCATTGAATATCCAATTTTTTCGAAGTTTTGCCCTCGCTACGCTCGGGCGTAAATTAAATCACTATTATAAGGACTATTCAAGACTAAAGTGCAAAAAAAGGCTCATTTTTACCCCTCCCTCTTCCCCTCCCCCAAAAATTACTCGTTTTTCAAGTCTCTGTACTCTTTTTGCAGCCACCCAAAAAAATCTTCCTACCCAGACCCCCCCTCCCCCTTTCGGACTCTTCTGGCTACGCCACTGTTTCTAATGAATGATTCCTTTTTTTGGTTTTATTCTGCACGCAAATTCGTTTTTTATTTTTTTCTAAAAATGGCCCAACTTCACATTAGAGTATAGATTTTGTTTGATATTTTAGATGTTGAAAATTCAATATTTGTGACCCTGCCGTAAAGAAGGGACTTAGTGTGAAAAAAAAACGATGTCTCATTTTTCACGTTTTTAATAGCCAAATGACACCAAATTTTGACCAAACACATAAGAATAAAAACATCGATTTATTTTACACAATGTCCCTTCTTTACGCCAGGGATTTCTGGACAAGGTTTAGAATGGTTTATGCTTTTTTGTTCAAAAAGTTAAAAAAAATCAATCTAAACCGCTGTCAGAAAAAAAAATCAAGCAAAACACAGAATTTTCAATTTTTTGTGTTTTTCATTTCTGATTAGGTAGGTAAGCTTCTCACATTCTCCCCAAAAAATAAGAATTCAGAAATTTTCAAGATTCGAATAAACGCATGATTCGGTCATAGTGCCTGTGCCTACCTATATTTAATATTTTTTTTCAAGAAAATGGTTTGAGTTTATTACTTCAATTTTTCTGGCAAAAAATGAAATCAATAATATACTCAACCCTTTTTCTCAGAAAAAAATAGAACAAATCGGGTTTAAACTTTTTATGGTTTCAATGGTTATCCAAACTTAAAACAAATGTCTCAAGTTCAAAAAAAAACATTGAAAACATAAAAAATTGAAACCACAAAAAACTTATGAAAAATAGGCTTGAAAAATTTCCAATTAGGATATGATTTACTCTATTTTTCTGTTTCAAAACGCAGCCAAAATAAAAATTTCTCAAAAATTTCTTTTTTCGAAAATTTTATCTTTTTTTTTTCAATTTGAACCTTAGTTTTCTGATTATAATTTCAATTTTTCTTCAACCCCTGTTCCTGTTCGATTCCATATTTCGGAAAAATGGGGGTAAAATATGTATTACTTACCAAAGATTACTATTCTTACAGCAAAAAATTATCCTTCTTCTCTACAAATGTAGCTCGACTGCTTGAGCACCTGAGCAAAGTGCTATTGTACGAGTAGTTATCGGATATAAAATAATCGTGCCTGGTTCACACTTGATCTCAAATTGAAAAGTCTGTATCTATTGCCTAACTGCTTAGATAATGCCAATTTTCAATTTCTTTCAAACCCAAATTTTAAAACAGAAGTACCTTCTTCAGTACTTTTTTCGATACCTGTCTACTCCCAAATACTTGAAATTTTACGAACGTGACATTATTCATGTAGGTATTTATTACTATTAGGTTAGGCACATATTTGAATTGCGATCCAATTTTTATTTTCTACTCGCCTCTAAAAAATGCATTCGATAATCAGCTCAAAATACATTTTCAAAGCCGATTTTTCCTCGAAATACAGTTAAAAAAAAGAGAAAAATCCATCAACAAAATCGCCGCATTCATTCGGTAGAATCCAAACACGAGGACCGAGTACCCCCTTCGACCCAATCCAACGTGCAGGTGCGCACGCACCTTGGTTTGATTACATTTGGCGCCAAGACAGTTTTAGGATTAGATAAGAAGGTACAAATGAAAAATGTTAACTGTTAAGAGAAGGGACACGACTGGAACGTGGTGTTCGTTTTAATACTTCGCGCGTTTATTTCGCTGTTTCGTAAAATATTTATAGTAAGAATTTTTTTTAAATCGTATTTTCAACGTATCCATGAGACTAATATATGATAAATTTTTACATTGTGTTGTTTCGCGTTCGATGACTTTTTATTAAATCGTAAGCCTACGGAAGTTTTTCTAGGTGATTGTGATCGAATATTCATTACGAAGATTTAATAAGCACCAGGAACCAGGTAAATGACTAATTAACTGATTTATTTCGGTAGGATTATTCTCAAGTGCGTATGTAGTGCGTATGTATTAGCTGTCTGTGTACATAAAAAAATGACACAGATTTTGTTCTATTTTTGTTACGATTGTGTCTAGCATTTTTACCGCCAAGAAACACGTGCGTTTGAATGAATTAGCTACGAAAATGGTGCTACAACTTAAACTTCAAAATTGCGCAGTATTTTCTGGTTGAAACTAAATTTTTCATACTATAATTTAACGATAAATAGCAAATTAGAAGTTTCGCGAGGGTGTCATTGTTCAAGTTTTAAGTAATAACAGGAAATCAGTGTAAAATTACGTGTAGTTTTGACGCAGGGTACCTATTATCTAATTTTTTATGACTGAAAAGCTTCCTCGAAACCTTTAATAATAGCTTAGATCTCATATAAAAAGTATCAGTGTCTGTAACGAAGTTATTGAGGAAAGTGGCACATCCCAAAATGTTAAATTAAAAGGCATAAAAAGAAACGTAACCCAAATTTCACAAAATTAATTATTCTGATTTGGGGAAAAAAAGGATAAATTTTACTGAAATTTTCCATATTTGATATGATCAATAACAGAAATGTATGAGTTTTTTTTCAGAGAAGGGGGAAGGAGAAGAGGGAGGCTGAATTGATTTGAAAATACTTCTTATTTCGAGTGCATATTCAATGTATGATTCACAAAATACTCAAGATTTTTTACAATTCCTTCACATGTACCTACAGTTTTGGATAATTGCCCAAATTTCTATTCAAATCTAGGACATCGTAGGTTTTAAAAAATTATACCTTTTAGAAGCAAGCTTGATGTAACTATTTCACATAAACCACTTCGTGTTTTCGTCTCCTCTGTCCATTCCAGTGTGTGGTATTTAGAAATCCGTCGTTTGCCTATTGAATTGTGTTTCTCTGCTGGACAATGGTCTAGGGCAACGTTTATATTGTTGTTCTCCAAGGGTTATATTGTGGTGGGTTGGTACGAAACGAGAAATGTCATTTGAGTTTCGTGTGGTCTAAATAAGGGGAAAATCATTTAACCGGAAATTATCCCGTTGGTCGCGGGATGTGGTACCTACCTACATATAAAAAAAATGCAATGCAGTTTCGATTTCTGCGAATATGTCTGGCGTGTGTCGCGTCGAATTTCAGAAATAGGCGACATCCGAATGAATTTCTGATGTAATCTGCTTTTTGTCGGGTTAAATTTAGTAGAGTGTTTTAAAACGAAGTCGGATATGGGAACGTTGCTATTTATGGCGGTTTTCGAGATGGGTATTTTTAAAGATCGTGTTTCCTTGTCTGGAAGATGCTGGCGGTTGGAATTTTGTAAATGGGTCGTTTAATTGCGTCAAAATTTAATAGTCTTTGGGGAAATGTGTGAGAAATGTTTCAATGAATAAAGATGAATGGATGGAGTTTTCTTAATGAATTTTGTATGAATGACTGAATGTTTTCTGATGTGGGAGGATTTAGAGACGTCGTTCATGATTTCCCAAAAACAAATACCTAGGTATATTGTGAAGGAATCTTCTTTCCTTTTTTAAGGGGGTTCTAAATTCTAATGATATGTCCTTATTAAACCTTGGTAAAAGTCAGGTGCTTACATGTCTCTTGAGACAGTCATGAACGTGAAGTAATTGAAAATATGAGCAGATTTTCTTCTCCTAGAATGGATTAAATTTTATTTTTATTAAAAACTTGCATTGTATCAGAAAATTCCTTAATAAACATTACTTTTTTAAAACTGAAAAAAATTTTAAAAAATTAAAAAGCTGAAAAATTTTGAAAATTTATTGAAAATTTTAAAAATGGAAAAGTTGAAAAATTTGGAAAAATAGGAGTCACGTTTTGAATCATGAAAATTGAAAAAATTGTATCAGAAAATTCCTTAATAAACATTACTTTTTTAAAACTGAAAAAATTTTTAAAAAATTAAAAAGCTGAAAAATTTTGAAAATTTATTGAAAATTTGAAAAATGGAAAAGTTGAAAAATTTGGAAAAATAGGAGTCACGTTTTGAATCATGAAAATTGAAAAAATGCATATTAACGAAGGCAAGACTGAACCGGGGAAGAGCAGAGGGAGTTTCTTGCTCTCCCCCTACCTCTCTCCAAATAATGATGAATTTCTTTTTTTCATTCGAAAAATCAGGCTCGTGTTCGCCAAATTCTCAAATGTTTGTGATGACCTTACTGGGAAGGCCAGTTAAATTTTTATAAAAAATAAAAAAATTATAATTAAGAAGGAAATTTATAGTTTTTGGTTTTTTATCCTGCCCATCTTCCTTCAGTAAATACAGCCAATTTATATTCTTCTTTGTATATTTCTAATTAACGACCGATACTTGTGAATTTTTAAAGTAGGAAAAGTTCGAAATTTGAGGGGGGAAAGAAGTAGTAATTTTGCACCAATAAAAGAAAGAGTAAAATAAAATTTATAAATCTATAATTTTATGACCATGAATTTTAAAGATTTTTTTGTTGGGTATTTCGATTTTTAAAACCAAATTTTAGCCACCCTTAAACTATGGTAAATTTTTTTATAGAGTCCTTTCCTTACTAATTCAGGGTATCTAATGGTGTACTTAAGTCAAGCTGGAAATTAATTCAGCTTTTAACTAAGATGGCAAGCTATAAGGTAATCATGCAAAGTCAAGATGTGGTCCCTTCGGCTCCGACTCCGGCATTTTTTAAAAAGTCCCTCCGGCTCCAGCTCCGGCTCCAAAAAAATCGTTCGGAGGGGGCCCTGCTCCCTCCGGCTCTGCTCCGGGATCCCTGCATTTTATGATCGATCGGCGGGCAATATTTTTCTACTTTTCGTAGAAAATGTCTGTGTTCAAAGGTCATATTGTTTTTCTTGGGGGATGGAAATTTCAAAGTTTTGAATTTTTGTTATCGATTTAATAAGGAAGTATGTGCTGGTACTTGATACTTAGTTCATCTTTGCATAAAATTGTCTCTTCTTTTGCATCTTTTTTTTTTTTTTTTTTTGATTTTTATGCCTCATTCCCAATCACAATTGTTAAAAATTTATTGCTTGATTATTTCTTTTTTGTGCACCTGAAAATATCTGTGAACGATCATGTCATTTTGCACTGTTTTTTGAATGTTGAAAAAAAGAGGGGAAATTTTTTTAAAAATTTAATCATATTTTATTCATAAACTTTGGAAAATATAAAACCGTTATTATCCAATTTACCCTGTTTTTGAGAGGTAAGTTATAAGTATTCAAAAACATATTTTTTTCAAAATGTAGAAAGTCCAAAATAAAATACAAACCTACTTCTTGAAGAAAAAAATCTTAAAACGATCCATTAATATTTTTACCATCAAATTCATCGTCAGTAATTTTCTAACGTTTTCCCTTAATTTTGAAAAATTCGTGTATTTGGTACCTACCCAATAAGGAATTACCTATATTTTCCTTCGTTTGAAAAATGGCTGAAATGAGGGTCAAGGATAGAGAAGAGGTTCACATTTAATGTTTTTTTTTCTATATATTTATCCATGTGACATAGGTATCTCAAGAAAAAACATTTCAAAATTATTTTTCAATTTCTTTAAAGGAGGATATTTCAAAAACACGAAAAGTGATTTTTTTAAAAAGTATTTTTACTGCTGAAAAATTATAGATAATATGAAAACTTGATAACACAGAGAATAAGAGTAGGTATCAACATCAAAATTAATGGATTTTTCTTCATTTTTTTTTTCAAGATCTCAAGTTTCAAGGACAATTAGACAAATTCCTGCCATCCTGCCTGATTTTTTTAAGGTCCAAATACATTCCTGACCTCCAAGTATACTCATCACTCCCTTCGTCCTGACTTTTCGGGGGAAAAAAAGGCAATGAAGATCTGGTTACCTATCCCGTTAGACATTCCAATTATCTATGTACCTAAAATCGTCACCTCCAACAAATCTTCAGCTGATTGTAACATTGTCCCAATTTCAAAATTATTAATCGTCGTTATCAGTATAAAATTTCGATAATCCAAACTTTACATCAACTTATACCGTTTGAAACAAAACGAGGACAACAAAATTGAACTTTAACGAACGTTTTCACAGATAATGATTTTATTGTGTCGCTCGACTCGTTCAAATTTTTCCAATGTATGTAGTAGGTAATGGTCTAAATTGAGGAAAAGAATACCAAGAATTGTTTCGTATACTATATCGGAATACGCTACGTAATTTTAAAATTTTTAGTAATTTTCGCGATAACCGACACGAACTTATTGATCGTGCTCTACTTAGAAGCTTATTTGTGGCATTAACACACGTGTATTTACAAAAATTAGCCAGCTGACAGTGTTCTGTTTTTGTTTGAATGTTTCGTCATGCCAAGCGGTGATAAACTTAACGCCTTTTTCGCCCAATTTTAAGCCTCAACACTGTCTGTGATTATCTTAAACGAGATATTCTATCATTATACTCCGAATACAGCACTAAAAAAGTGCTTAGATTGGCTCTAGATGCAATATTTTTCATCAAAGAGCCGCGAAAATTTCGACGTGCTAATGAACCATTCGTGTAGAAATTTAATTACCCGAGGAAATTTGAAATTAATTTGAAGTACATTTCTGAGAGCTAAGAAAAAAAGCGGTGGTAAAATATTCGTCTAAAAGCTTCATTTTCACAGCATGACAGTCGTTTCCGCAATTAAAAGAACCATGTTAAGTATACGTTTGATGACGTCATCTTTTGAAAGGTTCGATTTTATTAATATTTACCGAACGAGAGTACCTGTCTTTTACACTCGATCCTTTGGCTGAGAAAAATGTTCACTTGGATGGTGAAACTTTAATTAAATTCGTGTCCGTTCGTCACCTAGCCATTCGTCGAATTTTACCTCTTTCTGCTGTGCTATCACTTTTCAAGATTTATAGCTATTAAAATTCAATCGAGTGGAAAAAACAGCGAAATAAACCGTGACAAAGTATGAACTTCCTTGACTTCAAGTTTGTGAATAGTTTTCCCGCGCTGGTTAATTATTTACGAAATCGATATTCGTTTGATAAAACTCAGTCACGATTTTCGTCTGGTCGCCAATACGACACAAGGTAGGTATAAAACTACCTGAAATATATATTCAGGTATTCCTGACTCCGGAACTTGTATTCCCACGTAAAAAGCACATAGGTATGGAACACCCTGTAACCAAGTTATTATCTAAATTAGCTTTCGGACGATTTGACGAGCCCACGGAAATGTATGTTATCGATCCCATTGTGGACTATTTTTCTCTTCTGTAATAGGTACTTTAGATGCTATAAGGTTCATGCGGCGAAGGCGAAGACGTACAGTATACAGAAATATGAGACAAAATTGGCTTCGTGATTGTGTCGTGGTTTTATTTTAAAATGATAGGTACCTATTTTAGAATATTATGACGCAATAGTTTTTTTTCGATTTGTGTCAAACGCAGAAATATATTCTCTCGAGCAAATGACGTAGAAAGAGAAACATCTGCTCCAGCTAAATAATTATTTAATCATCTCTGTAGGTAATGATACCTACAGATTACGTACGACAAAATTATTCAACGATGTCCTAGATAGGGTTGAACAGAACTTTTCGACGAGTAGAAGCGCTGTATTTATGTGTACCTATTTCATGATTTTAAAATCAACGTGAAAATTTGTAGTACAGGTACCTCGATAGTCGACGTAATGAACGAAAAGATTTCATAGAGTGGATTTTTTTCGAGTTGGAATTTCGCTTTCGCACCTGGTCTTTGATTTATTCGTGAGGGTGCGATATCCCTCGTTTTGACAGGTTTTTATTTGAGAGCTCGATTGTGTTAATCTTTTGTGAGAAATGGCGATTATCATTTCTGGAAATCTTTGGAAGGGAATCTTTTCAAATATTCTTTGAAAAGCACTTCTGATTCAGTCAGAAAAAAATTGTTGAAAATAAGTCTTCAGTTCGTATTCTACCCATTGCCTAGAGTGATTTGGTGGAAGAATGGTGGCGGCGGAGGGAAATTGTTTAGTAATAACGTTTTGGCTGTTATTATTCCGCAATTGATATGCCGTCTCATTTTTTTTTTTTTTTTCATAAGATTAGGAGTAAAATAGATTCTTTTAGCTGAAGGCAAACATGTTTAGAAATGAATCAAAAACTTGAAAAATGCAGAAATTAATATATTTTTGCTAGAGCGAAAATAGTGGTCCTTATTTCATATTTCAGCCGAAAAAATCGAAAAATTATCCAAAAATCAACAAAAGTTGAAAATTTGACTTGAAAATTTGAAAATTGAAAAAAAATTTAATTGTTGAAATTTGTTCAAGTAACTCAAAACCTTAATTTTTCATAAAAATTGGGAAAGGTTAGAAAAATTTTTGAAATTAAAAAAAAAGTTTAAACTAGGGCCGGATCAACTCCCCCCCTCCACGTCATATCCAAAAAATGGAAATTTCATCATGATTTGGAAGTTTTGGTCAATTCTGAAAATTGTTCAGAATTCAAATTAGAAAAATTGTAACTGAGGAACTGGTAACTACATTTTGTTTACCTACTGAAATTGAAATTTTCAAACAATTTCCATTGGAATCCTGAGAAAAAATACCAAATATCTCTTTTTATTAATTTAATGTGAATTTTTTGGTGTCGCTCCTCCCTGTCCAAGTGTCCATGGCTTACATATTTAATTCACTCCAACTCCAGTTCGGTAAAAATTCAAAATACCTCTACCACATTTTTCAAAATAATGTCTTGAAAATGAATCTAAAATTTTAGAGCAATAGTTCAAATACGTGAAATTTTTCAAAATTTCAGCTTTAAAGTTCTATAAAAGTACTACTTACTTACTCAAAAATCAAAAAAAAATCCATAAAACTGGTTCAAATAAGCATCTCAGAAGTACCTGCAGTACATTAAAAAAAATTATATCAGGTAATATGTGACTCTGCCGTAAAGAAGGGATCTAGTGTAAAAAAAACGATGTCTCATTTTTCACGTTTTTGGTCCAAATGACACCAAATCTGGACCAAACACATAAAAATGAAGACGTCGATTTTTTTCACACAAGGTCCCTTCTTTACGACCGGGTCACATTGCGTAAAATGAGAGAAAAATTGTCAAATTCTAATGAGAATTTTGAAAACATTAAATACCTAGGTGTGTAAAAAAAAATGATGAAATTTCATTAAAAATGACTAAGTAAAGTTTTGAAAAATTTTCTAAAAACATCAAAAATGTAAAAATAATCATAAAGATTTTGTAAAAATTGATGAGCAAATATTTTTAAAATATTTCGCCCAATTTAAAAACTTTTTAGAATATTTTAAGCAATTTTTCAATTCATTGACAATTATTTATGTTGAGTAAAAATTATAATTTTTAGTTTAGAATTACGATTACATTTTTTAATCAAAAATAGCATATCTGGTCAATATCTACTTCTGGTCAAAAAAAAAAAACATTTTGATCAAAAATAACACAAATTTCAGTCAAAAATAACAAAAAAAAAAACACTAAGTTTAGGTAGTTAAAAATATCATTTCTGAGTTGAAAATAACACTTCTGGTAAAAAAAAAAACACGTTTCGGTCAAAAATTTCACTTTTGGTCAAAAATAACATTTCTGGGTTAAAAATAACACTTCTGGTCAAAATACACTTTTTGGTCAAAAATGTCACTTTTGGTGTAAAATACATAACACTTCTGGGCCGAAAATACAAGTTTTGATCAAAAAACACGTTTTGGTCAAAAATGACACGATCAAAAAATAATTTTTAGAAATTACAACGGTTTTTTTATTTCCAAACATTGTACTCAACAACGTTTCAACAATTGATATTGCATTTTGAATATTTTTTCCAATTGTATGAGTTGGGCTAAGTCAAAAAATCAAGTTTTTCAAATTCTGTATATTTTTTTTGAAAATCAAATTGTATGGAGTCTTTGGAAAAGAAAATTATTTTTGGTAAGTTTCATTACCTACCATTTTTTATACTGAAAATACACTCGTCCCATAAGATCACCAGTAAGTAAATTTTACCTGTTTACGAACCCCTGTATTAGAAATTATGTTTCATTGACCTATCTTCGCTACGAAATGATTTTTTTTAAAGGTGTATTATCATTGACTATTGACCATTGCCACACCTTTATTTGCCTCTAGAAGTATTGTAACAAGCAAAGGGTGTCGAAAATTCTTGTGCAACATTCACTCCTATTCTATTGATTAGTTATTTAAAATTGTCTATGAATTCCAAAGTTGCACAAGTTTTCAAGGTTTTCTGCAGGCTTTAAAAAAAATTTCAGAAACACTCTTGGAAAAATTTGAAAGCCGAAACCAAAATTAAGTATGTCATATCTAAAAAAAAATTCCCAACTCAAACTTTTGAATTTTGCTTTAAATTCTCCACAATGTGCAGATTGATTTCAGATTAAGTATTATGCTCTTCGAATGCCACGATAAAGTGTATTATATCCCAAGCTCATGAATGTGAAATTGTGAACGTGTCTCGTGTATAAAATTGATGCAGGCATAAAAGGCGGTCGATTCTGCGTGGGTCTGAGCATCTAATGCCCTTGAAAACACTTTCCACTGCAATTCGAGATGTTTATGTTTTGAAAAAGTCTTATGCAGTTGGAACAAGTTTTTTTTCACTTCGAAAAAAATGTTCAATGTCAAAACGAACATTTTACCCATTATCAAGTCTATGCCTTCGTAGATTCGCATTCAAAAAAAAAAGACCGATATGTCTCAAGTTCGATAAAAAACGAAAAAGTAATAATTTATTATTTAATCTGAAACTTCTGAATTTTTACATACTCGTAGATGCGTGAAAGAGGTTTCGTTGAGATTTTTTTTCTTGTCATCGTAACATTTTATACAATGATAGTTCATATCTAAACCAACTTTTTGATTAATTTTTCGACTACCCGAGTACCTATTGAATTAACTTTATGGCCACATCCAACCCATCGACTAAAATTTTCAAGTTATATAAATAGAATTACTGTACGAGAATTCTGAAATAAAAATTCTTATCACGACCACAGCAGCATTTAAAACGAATCAAATAAAATTTACGAACAATAAAACTAATAACCGCAAATTTATAAGAGAGGAAATACCGTAAACACGTATTTAACCCAAGTATAAACTCTAAAAAGTACATTCGAGTTGATAAAACGTGAAATAGGTATTTTCCAGACAAATAAATATTAATAAAAATTTTAATGTTACAATTAACACCTCTTATCGATGGTAAATAAACAACGACATTAAAATCGTAACACAATTACCTTACGTAGGTACAGTGTTTATTTTGCATCAGGCGGTGGTCTGATTACCATACTATGGACCTTAAGTCATTTTTTCGTCAGGTCTTTCGGTATCCGTAATTAGCCAGATAATACGTTTTCACGTATTTTTATGACGTTTAGCACGTGCTCCTTTTGTTACGTGAATTGTGAGTAGAATTAAATTCTAATTTAAAACAACGAATTCGTTTGTGAGATTTTTTATGTTGTGAGAGGATGCTGACGTTCGAGCACAAGTTTTGGGTTTGGGTCTTTTTTATTTCGAGTAATTGATGATTTGTAGAATTTATTGAATTAATTCCTCTCATCAAGTTTTTCGTTTTGATAAATTGTTCATCTTTTGTAATCTTATTTGCAAATAATTGTGGCTTGAAAGATAAAATATTAAAGATTTTAATTCGATGTTATCGTATCAAATCCAAAAGTTTAAAAGGTCCTACCTAACTAATGGTTTGAAACAAAATAATGTACCTTGGTTTCATTATCATCGCAGTTCATTACTTAGAAAAAAGTATCTAATTGCTTGCGTGGGTTTCTGAGTAATTCACTTCGTCAAATTTGGCCTTTTGAATCAAAAATGCTACCTTATCTACTTAGACAAATTATTATCACGAAAGGTCATAGTTTTCCCTAGTCTTGCCAATATGACCCAATACCCTTAACTTTTCTTTCATTAGGAGATTAAAATCGCAGATACCTTCTGGCGTAGGTAATTTATTGATCTAAGGAACAGATTGAAACCTGACTGTAAAAATTTTGGAGAAAAATTTTCGAAAAAAATTCTGTTGACCTTGAGGGTTGATCTGAAATTTTCGAATTTTGGGAATTTCATCCTTCAGGGTGGTTTTTTTTTCTTTAAAAATGACTAGATAATACATACTTAATACATCATTTAAGGGCCATTCGATGAGGTTGCCAATTTTGATGGGTTTTTTCGAAAAGAATTTGATGTACTAAAAATGGAGGAAAAATTGGAGAAATGATGTAAAATTTCAAATAGGTACATTTATGTACTTACATATGTATTTTTTTAATTTTTAATTTTTTTTGAAAAAATCACGAAATCTCAAGTTTTTAAGATTTTTATTTTTGAGAATGAACTTTGAACAAAAATAATTATTCTTAAGTGAGTTGGGAGGGAGGCTCAAATACTAAATTCGAGTATTTAAGAGAGATAGAGGGAGGGGAGGTTTGACATGTGGTCCAGCGAATTTGTGGATATCTGTCTCTCAATTCTTTTTTTTTTCAATTTTAATTACTTACAATAATTATTGAAACTTCAAATTGTTTGCTATCAGGTAGATTTAATTACACTTGAATAATTGAAAACATTTCCAAATGAATAATTTTTAACCTATTTTTGAAGGAAAAGACTCCGTAAAGTTCCCTGAATATCGACTTACTTTTTGATTCGACCTCATTTTCCTTGCTTAGACTGAGTGAAAAATACGATTTTTGGAGTCGGATCAAAAAGTGAGTCGATATTTGAATTCTACGCTTTCAAATTAGTGAGAATCGGTGTGCCACACTCTAATTTTATTCCATGACTTACTTTTCTCCAAAATTGATTTTCATTTCAATCAAGAGAATTTCTCGTCCTGATCCTTTTAATATTAGGTACTTACGCTTACAGTTACCTATTCACCGATTTCCTCGAATAATTATACTTTCATAGGTATCTAAACCCATACTAATTATCGTTATCGTTCTATTATACAAAATGTTGTACGTGGTACTCATTAGCTACTCACATACCTGTGTATAATGCGCAATTTTTTCAACTCAGCGTTCAAGTGTTGATTTTTTTTATTTGAAGAATTGATTATCTCTTTGCTACGGAAAATTCTCTCGGTATCAGTTTCAATTACCTACCTATATTTTGTTTTCTGATCGTATTGAGAATTTGCATCGAGCTTTCATAAAATTTTTTCCAAATGAACCTAATGATAATTTTGCATGTTGAAAAAAGCTAACAAATTGCATGCGTTCATGATGAAAGTAAATAAACATAGATGAAAATCGACAATCGACTTTTTTTCCCTTGAATTGTTTAATCACTTTCACGCGTAATAAAGTGTAAAATAGCGATGAAATTTTAACGTTGTGTTTTATTTTGATATGCGTTAGTAAGGCACGTTCACGCGGTAAACACACCTGTTAAATGAATTAATTATTCGCCCGTCCCATATATGCTCGATTATCGGGACTATAATCACAGTTTCCTGTGTATTTATATAGATATGGTCAGTTATTGGTTTTGCATGGGTTTATTAATATGGCACAAGAGTATCCCACTCGTTCGAAGTTGTGGACTTGGATGAATTTTTAATTGATTTTAGATAAACAGGAGAGAGAGAAGGGTTTCTTCATAAAACATATCTCGGTTACTTAATTTGAATTTTCCTTTTTTTTTTTTTTTGGAAATTTTTAAATTTACTGAGTTGGATATTTGCATAAATGAATTGCGTTTAATAAAATTTATAGATAGGTTGATATTACGTTGTTGATGCACTTGTTCAAGTACCAACATCGTACATATCTGCACAATCAAAATTTAATTTACATACCCGCTTATCACTTCTTTTCCCAAGTGGTCATGTAATGCACTGTTTATCAATACAAACTTTACAGTTATGAAATTATTTTTTTATTCACGGTTCAGATAAATCGTGTGTGCTTTTTTTCCTTAATTTATATCTACGTTTTAGCGAATTATTTATTTAGGTAGCGAAAATGTATACCGATCGGTTTTTTTCGCTGCCAAATTTTATCTTATCAGGACGCAGTAGAATCGGTAATTAATCTTTGACACGGTAATTCCGAATTTTTGATGAGTTTTTTTTCTTTTTTATTGGTTATCGTCTAAGCAGCCTATCGTACATTGATTTTTTCGAAATGATTGATGAAGTAGTACGTGCCCACGTTATTGCTTTTATCGTAGATTAATCAGAGGTACATATAGTTTTTACGTATTTTTAGTGTGGTGTTGTAGTCGAGCATTGCTTTCAAGGAGGCAATTCTGTTGCATAGATTTTGAAAAAAATCCATTTATTATTTTGTAAAAAATTTGTCTAAAGATATTCGAGGCTCAAAATTCGTAATTTTAAAAAAATCGAATTTTTGCAGGAAAATCAGACCTTTTCTTCACCCCTATCCTAAATATGCCTCTGTCTGAATTCATAGGCGCACTCAGAAATTAGTTAAGGGAGGGGCTGAGAATTTGAGAAAATTCAGGAGAGGGGTTCAAATTTCAAATGAATCATTACGGTATTCAGTGATCTTTCAGTCAAAAATCATTAATTTTTTCTAACAAACTGGGAATTTATTGAGGAATCGATGATTTTTTACTGGAAAATTGGTCAAAAATTATCAATTTTGAATGTAAAAAGGCTAAAATACTGCCCGAGCGAATTTAGGACGAAAATTTTTTGAAAAAATATTGTTTGAAAAACAAAAAAAAAATGCACTTTTTGAAATTTTTGCAATAAAAAAATATTTTTTCCGAGCTTAAGGGGGGGGCTCATGCCCCCTGAGCCCACCCCTTGAGTGCTCCTATGTCTGAATTTGTGTTTTATTTTTTGGAGAAATGTGCGAAAGGGTTAAAAAAATTATAATAAAATAGTATTATTTTCAAAAAAATTATATTCATGAAATGAAAGTGAAAATTTTATTCAATACGGTGCGCGCGGTGCTTAAAAAATAAAATAATTTTATTCGTTATATTTCATGAAATTTTTACAAGAATTTTTGAAATTGGATAATTTAGCTGCGAACCGAAATTTCTTAAAAGTTGACCAAATACTTACCTATTTTTTTATTTAAAAAATGGAAGAATTCATATTTTGAGTTTGAAAACTTTCAAAAAATCAATTCATCAAAATTTTTGTTTCTCTCCCCTCTCATACGAGTAAATAATGAAAAATTAGGTTTTTTCCTGAAAAATATACTTAAGTATACCTCTCCCTTCAATTGAAAAAGTTGAGAATTCATTTGGAAAATTTTCAAGTTGGTAAGTAATCTGAGTAAAATTGTTTTTTTTTTTTAATGTCGTTTTGATGGGAAAAAATCATTTTAGTTGAAAAATTTTCATTTTATTCCTTTAACACCAACTCCACTTTTTTTCTGATTATTTGTAATTTAATTATTTCATTTTTAGTATATTAAAGATAAAGTTACTTCCGCAGAAAATTGTATCAGAATGCGAAATAGGGCAAAAAAAAAGTCATGAGATGTATAATTTTTTGCCTCAAAAAAAAAAACCACAGAATTCATTTCTGGGACGAGGAAGCAAAGTTTACGAATAATATCGTAAAAAAAAAGCAAAAAATTATTGGTTTTGATCTTTGTTCCGAATTCTGAAGCAGAAATTTCAGATGCCAATTTCAACTTGACCAACTAAACGAAAAGTCATCAATTTCGGAAACTTGCCAACTCGTGTTCCACTTTGTCTATTTATCGTTAGATTTTTCTATATTTTCCGACGAGAAGAGGGAGAGCTTTCTATCCTTCCTGTCGTAAACTTATGACGTCTTTGATTTTTAGGATCAGGCAGAACGGAAGTAGAGGCATAGTTTCCTCCTCCCTCTGCATGATTCGAGTCGTCAATTTTTCAATGTGACGATGGCCTTTTAAAAAAAATCATTTTCGATTTCAAAAAAAAATTATTGAATTCAAAGAATAGTTATTTATTATTCCAGTTGGAAAATTTAAAATTTTTCCTCTTTCAATGGTCCAACTTCGATTTGTCCTCGCTCCCACTAATTTTTTTCACTTGATATCTATGTACTTTTCAGTTTTGATATTTTCTGTCTTGTTTGTCATTTTGAACGCAATAGTGTACTTCTACCTATTCAAATTCATTTCCCATATCCATGATTAACCCACGTGTTCTATCAAATGAAAAATTGCATAGAATGCAAATTTCAGTTATCAATTTCCCACAGGAAATACGAATAATATCTACGTTTTCGTGTGTCGTTTGTATGATGAAATATTGTTTTTCATACCGTCAGGTCTACAATCGAAATTGACATTAAAAAATTATTTTTCGTTCCGTATTTCCTGTCCAGTGTGTCAAACTGATTAAGAAGAATGAAATTTTGATTATTTTTATTGATAGCAGGCCCGCGTAAAATTACGTCAGATTTTGATAATATAATCGATCTACTTTTTTTCCGGAAAAATTAAATTTTCGAAGGAAATGAAAAGTTTAATATTTTTTAATATAAAAAATTTCAGATAATTACATAATGTGGGTCAAAAGTATGACACATCAATTTCTCGAAACTGATTAAATGCTTATGTCATTAGATAACATTAGGTTCCCTCTGAGCTACCTACCAAAGTATGTACTCTAGAAAATCTCCGGATTATAGTAAACTCGAAAATTCTGCAAATACCCGCCAAATAAACGGAATTATTTTGTTGAAAACAATTACGTCGTTTTCCTACGTTAAGTCGTATTAATCCGCTACAATAATGAATCCATCACTCGAACACATACAGATAATCTGCGATGAATAATTCAACGCTTCGTCTGATACTTGTATAAAAAAAGAAAACGTTGGCATTGCCCGAGAAAATAACCCAGTGATTCGTAAACCTATCGAATCATTGGGTTATTGTCTTTCACTACAATGTCGTATTGAGCAATCATTGAATACACGTGCGAATATTTCCGGCCAGTTTGTTTATTTATATACCGCTCTTCGTAGGCTGTTAAAAACGAAAAAAAAAACTTCGTCGAGAAAGTCTGATTCACGATGACGCGTAATTTTTACAACTTTCGTGAAATTTGTAAAAATTTGTGAATGAGATAAATCCACGTTTCAGTGTTGGCAATGATTGGATTATTTTTTCACTGGTGGGTTATAATGTGATGCGATTTGGGAACTGCGGGTTAGCCCTCCCCCCTCCACAGTTCTTATTTGAATGTAGGTATTTCAATTTAGTATTAACATTCTCAGAAATGGCAACGTGCAATTAATTCTGCGTACATCGTAACTACGTTGTGTTCTTCGAAATGCAGCCATTGAACTATGTAACTTAAACTTACAGTCGATCTTAAGTACATATTTGATGTTGGCGAAGTTTGTTTGATAAAATTTTAGCAATTTTCTATGCATACACTCAGAATAAAAGATTTTCAAGTTGAAAATTCAAGTTTTTTCACAATTTTAAATTCAAGCTGAAGCATGCTTGGACTGAATGTCACATTACCAACAGGTAAGTAATAAGAGAAAATTTTTCAGAATTGGAATCAGGGTGTATTTTCAATATTTTTAATTTCTGCTGAGTTTATTGGAATTCCGTTCACATGACTTGGCAGAAATTAAACATCTTGAAAAAACTAATGTTATCAACTATCGAAGGTACATATCATAGAAAAACCCTATGCCTAAAATTTGAGATGCTGAAACTCAGTTTTCGAATTTTGGAGAATTTTTGAAATTTCAAAACTGACTCATCCCCTTGCAAATTATGAAAATTTGATCTAATCAACGAAACGAGTTAAAATTTGGTATATGCCGTATTTTTGACCCTCCCCCTCCTCCCCCGACGGAATCGACGAAAGGCTGTTTCAATACGTTTCGGAGCCTTCAGAAAATTTTCGAATTTTCCAGTGCTAGAGAATATCATATAAAAATAATTCATATGAATTTCAACACCTATAATCGTGGACAGTGGCGTAGCCAGAAGAGTCCGAAAGGGGGGGGTCTGGGTCGGAAGCTTTTTTTTGGGTGGCTGCAAAATGAGTGCAGAGAGTTGAAAAACGAGTAATTTTTAGGGGGAGGGGATGAGGGAGGGGTAAAAATGAGCCTTTTTTGCACTTTGGTCTTAAATAGTCCATATAACAGTGATTTAATTTACGCCCGAGCGTAGCGAGGGCGAAGCTTCGAAAAAATGGGATATTCAATGACTAAAAAAGACATTTCACAATGATTTTGTTAATGCCCGAGCGAAGCGAGGGCGAAGCTTTGATAAAATTAGATTTTTTAATGTCTAAAAAATACATTTTTCACAAAAATTCTTGACCTCAAGGGGGGGGGGGTCCAGACCCCCAAAACCCCCCCCATGGCTACGCCTCTGATCGTGGATTACCCGCAATGATAAAATGAAGCAGAATTTTTAAAAGTTCTCAACTGAACCGGTGAGTTAAAATTCATATATTTTTTGGCTGACCGATTTCCTAGAAAAAATTCAGTTTTCTATCAAATCAAATCATTGTTGGTTGGCACAATCGAAGCGGTACCTAAAATATATAAAATTTCGAATTGGGAACGTTTTTTAAAATTGTTTATTTTTTCGACTATAATTAGGTAAATGAAATTTTCTAGAATTTTTTTATAGACTCCAATTACCCTTGAAAACAGGCCTATTACTTTCTAAATTTTTCTTAATAAAAACCTGATTTATACTTTCCTCGAACAAAAAAATAAAAATTGTTGATTATTATTGTGGGGAGGGAGACTCTTTTTGCTGTTTTCACGTCTGGTTTGAATTAAAATTATTGTTGTAGGGATTAAACAATCCAAATATGCGATGATAATTTTTTTCCGAGATTCGGGAGGCATTTGGAGTAAAAAGCTTTAAATTTAGGAATTTATCATTGAGTGAAAAAATTCGGGAGATTTGTCATTCGGGGAAATGTCTTTTGGTGGAATGGATTCGAAGAATGTCCGGTAATCCCCTCTCCTTACAAGATCAAGAATTTATGTACCTGAAAAAAATGCCTTTTTAGGGCATTAAAAGTTCAATTTTTTCAAAGATGTCAAAAGAGTCTCTCTTTTCTCCCTCCTGGAATTTCAAGTCACCAAATCCACTTTATTCTCGCCCGAAAAAAGTTTTCAAGCCACTGCTAAGATTTTCTATTATTTTTGGTTGTAAAGGATTCAAATTTTGAATTCGAAAATTTTTTGGGAAAAGAGGGGGCTGAACTCAACATTTCTCAAAAAAAATTGAAAGTTCTGACCCCACCCATGAGAAATTCCTGGCTACACTAATGTTTGTGACTTTCCTAGTACCTACTCATCTAGTTTGACTCAGAAAAATTGAGAAGTAATGAGAGACTTATATAAATCTAAACAAGCGATTGCCCCTCTCCCTCGCGCCCGAAAATTATTAAAAATTGAATAGAAATGTGGGATGAAGTCCAGAATGGTATTATATGTAAATGTGTGTGTAATGATTAATCGAAAATTTAAAAACTCGAGAATGTAAACGACGTAGGTATAAATTTGACCTTCATAGGTTATTAAGTATTACCTGCTAGGTATACAATTAAAATGATACTTTCATCTAGCTTGAAATGTTTTACCTATCACCTTCCTACTCTAAATTATCTAAGTATGTATCGACATATTAAATTGCTTCGGGTCGAATAATTTCGCGTTGATCAATTATTACGTAACTTGCAATATAGATCTATCAAAAGTACATACGTAGCTTATCTGTCATTTTTTAAAATACCTGCATAGTGCATATGTACATATGTACTTACATTCCCCTCCCTCTCTGTAGGTGATTTTATGTTCTGCAAATCTTTATGTACCTAGACCTACGTAAAGCTGCTCAAAGACTAGGGACTTCTTGTGGTTGTACATGACCAAGTCAACTATACGACTAGTCGACTATACAATTCTTAAATCCGAACTACTTATATGTTATTGAACTTGAAAACTCGCAGCCAGACTAGGAATGTTGCTAGAAGCGCACGTGCTTTCCAGGTATTTTTGTGCTCCACGATCGTGTAAGTAAAAAAGATTTGCGTCGTTTTTTATGCATATCTGACGAGATGATAATGAAGCAGAAATTTTTATCAGTCGCGGTGTTTCTTATGCTATCGATACGTGTATCAATGTTTGGTAGCTGTATGAGCCGCATATTACACATGTTCTGTTTGCTTTAACCGGTTCCATTTGTGGTTTTGTTGCGGTTGTAACCCATCAATGTGTATTGTTGATGAGTTAAACTGCGTATAAGTACTTGATCGTTTTTGTAAGGGAATGTGGGTGGTTAACAAAGTACGTTTTAAACCAGTTTTTTTTTGGACTCGAGGCGTTAAAATTGTGCGTAGAATAATTATCAATTGATCACGTGAAAATGTCGTTCGATAGGAGTGAAGTATCTGTAAATAGGATTGGGAATTTATTAAGATTACGGATGAATTTTCATTTTCAAATTTTCTGCCTGTCGATTTTTTATTGCTTATGATTTTTGGAAAATTTAAAAAAAATTATGGGAGATAAATTATTCGTATGAGAAAACTTACCAAAAAATCCGCCATCAAGGAAAAATATCTGCATTTAAATCACTTTTTTTTTCGAAATCTTCAAAAGTTTTTTTTGTCAAGTACCTATTATGGTGTTATTTTTTTCCAAGTTGAAAAATGAGGACACCTTCTCCATTTTTCATAAAAAATCATGTGTACTTGAAGGTCTGAAAAACTTTCAAAAAATAGTACAAAAAACATCAACTTGGAAAAGTTAAGGAAAATCATTTCTAAAATATAATGGACATCCTGTTTCCTTTTCTCATAGATTGAAAAATCCTGAAAAATTAAAACGAGAAACTTTTTTGAAAATGTGTTTGGTATTCTAAGTCACCATACCACTCTGCACCCTTCCCAAAAAATACTTACGACGCCACTGAATGGCCTTCAATTGATTCAACAACGATTTCTCTTCTTTTAACTGGATATTCTCACGAAAAATTGTCATTCCATTTTTTTTTTTTAATTCTAGATTTAAATCCCGAAAGTTCCCAATTTTTTTTTAGAATAACCCTTGAATGCATTAAGTGAACAATTTGGATTTTGTCATCGAAAAATGATTTTTAATCTTTCAACCACTTTTATAATGTAAAAAAATTATATCCAAGTTCGAAGATAATGGTTTAGGGTTATGGAGGAACTCAAATCGTACTTTTTTTTTTCAAGGATGACCAAATTTCCAGCAAGTAACACTACCAAAAATTGTCAAAACCTTGCATTTTTTCAAAAATTATCTCATTTCAAGGTCCTCACTTCAGTGGCGTAGCCAGGGGGTGGTTCCAGGGGGTCCGGACCCCCCCCCCCCATGAGGTCAAAAATTCACGTGAAAAAACGCCTTTTTAAGGCATTAAAAATAAATTTTTCTCAAAGCTTCGCTCGGGCATAAAAAATCTCAATTATTTGAATTATTTGCAATAATTATGCGAAAAAAGGCTCCATCTTAGTATTTCAAGTCTCCATATCCACTTTCTGCCTTGCCAAAGAAAGCTTCTGACACTATTGCTGGAAGTTTCTGGTTATTATTTTCCTTTTTTAAGGTCAAAATGATCATTTTGAAAGTTGCTTATTCCAAAATTACACCTTTATCGAAGTTTTTTCTCTAAATATTTTATGTAAATCGTGATTTATTGATAAATTTATGAATGAAAGTGTTTCAATTATGAATTTTACTGTTCCCATAAGCCATTTTTTGGGGGGGGGGGTGAGGAATGGTGAAAAGTGAACTAAAAATTTCTCGAAAAAATTTGAAAGTGTGGACCCCCCATGAGAAATTTCTGGCTACGCCACTGCCTCACTTCTGTCTCCTTTAAGGATGAGGGATTCAAAATTTTTAGTAAGGTCCCCCCTTGAAACTCACTATCTTACTATGTTTTGTCAAAATTCAGCCTCCTTTTTTTTAATCAACCATGCTCAACTTTATGAAAAGGTACCATATTCATTTAAACAGTTCGAAACAAAAATTTTGACTATGAACCCCATTTTATTTCTGTCTTAAAAAATAGAAATACTTACCTATTTCAAAACAGAAAAATGTGAAGAGATGAGGAATACATACTTGAAAAACAACATCTAGAAAATTTGAAAAAAATCATCAGAGAAAATCATGTTTGGAAAATATTGGAAACGATGTACAATAAAGTTCCTTTCCTGGTGTCTGCATATTAAAAAAATTATGAAAGCTTCGGAAAAATCTTAAACTTTTGTGAAAAATCCAAAGAATTGTCAATAAGTTTCACTATTACTTCACCTCTGTTGAGAATTTTTCATCATTTTCAAAAAAAATTCAATGCTTACTTAGTAACAAAAGGCCATGAAATACTCAAGTTCTGAAAATTTGGAAGGCTAATCCTGTGGACACTCTTTTTTTAGGCAATTTTTATTTTATTTTGAAGATGATAATCAACTATTAGGAAGTTTATATCAATTTTCATTAGGAACCCTAATTTCATACCTTCTGAAAAGTTCTATGCTTTGGCCAACTTCGACTTGAATCCAACCACTAATCAGGACTCATTTTCTAAAAAAGAAGTAGGAAGCAAAGGAATCTATTAGGTATGAAAATATTTGAAAATTAGTTCTTAAAATCGAATTTTCATCTTGATTTTATTTTTCCCAGAGGAAGAAAGGTAGGCAACGAATCCAGACTTGTAAAAAAATAGTTTTTTTTTCACGATTTGTTTGATTTTTTGAAAATTCAGGTCAATCTGAAGTCCAATTTAAATTTTTTTTATTTTGTAATCGAGACATCGACTTTTGTGCTTAGGTAGGTACATTTTTTTAAAATGAGAAACTCGATAGAAATTAATTTTCCTCAAAATCAACGACGACTGAGAAGGAGGAGAAACCTGAGAGGGGCGGAGTGCATAGAAATTTCATCTGAATAAAGTTATAGGTTCTTCTTAATGAACAGATGTACTTTTTTTCAAGAAACAAGAATGTTGAGTAGGTAAAAAATGATTAAATACCCAATAATCAACTTATCTGCGTGAATTTTTCAGTTTCTAGTGAATTTTCTGTAATTCTCATAAATCTTATACAATTTTCATTAGGTATCTAATTATTATGACCAACTTTTTATCAAATTTTTAACGTTGCTTGCAACATTGATAGGAACTGGAATTTCCTAAATTGCATAACGAGTACAAAGTACATGCAAACCACTTATTCATGCATGTTCATGATAATATGGTACCTAATACCTATATTTGCCATATCTTTGCAATTCATAAAATTCTCTATAAAGTTTTCGTCCTTTATTATTTTGCATAATATGAGTTCGTTGCCCACTTTTGGGCGAAAATGAATATTTTTGCATATTTTATACGTTCAATAAATGAATGCCTAGGTAAGTAGGTATTATTTCGTTGTATTTGAAATTTTTTTACCTATTTTTATTAATTTTGACAAATTATGTTTCACGAAATTTGTAGGTAAATTTATTACCTATTTTGTTAACAATCAAAAATGAAGAAATTGTTTGAAAAATCATTCGACAAAAATCTTGAACATTTTTTAAAAACAAACGATATGATACATATGAAATCTCCGTTGAAAATTTTGGACACTCCCTCAAATCTCAACTTCATTATTTTATCTAATACCTATTTTTATAGGTGCATATCGGTCAAACATTAGATAAAATTAGGGAAGTTCAAATGTAAATATAGGGTTAAATTTTTTATTTAATCGTACTTAGATTAGAACAAGTATGTTGATATAAGGCCCCCTCGTTATTTCTGATTGGGCAAATTCTTTATAACGGTTCGATTGAGATCATTCAACACTTCGTGAAATTTTAATCAATGCGTGAAATCTTTATTAGACAAGTGATTTTAAATTAATCACGTGACTTCGCTAGATCTCTACAGACTACACCAGCTGGAATATTATATTGATAGTGATAATCGTGATAATCTACACCAATTCAGTATTGTGCAATAAAAAGAAACATGTACTTGAAAGGATCAGCATTTCGAAAGGATAAAAAAGATAGAAAAAAAAACTTATTATTAAGCATACAATAGATACCTACACCTTAGCATCGAGCATGTGCTTTTTGACAATTTTCTTTATCGTTTGTCGCTGCATAGCTTACTTTTTCTATTTTTAAATACCTACCTAATCAATAATGTCCACGGTGATTAATCGTTCTAAATAAATATTTGCCTATCCATCTTATTCAAACGTCAAGGTTATCAAAACACCTACCTATACTATGTTTACTGATGAAAACGAACTAAAATTACGAGGCACTTAATTTTAGTCTATTAGCGTTGCTTTTATTTTCAATCGAAGGGATGAGAAGAAATAAAAACATAAATAGGAATAAAAAGGGTTACCTATTTTTCTACCCCCTCCTTTCATTACAAAAATTGGCACCTACACCAGCATTACATACGACAAGTACAGTCCCTTTATAGAAAATTCAGCTATTGCACCACAGTTGAACACATAAAAACGAATCATGAATTCTTTTGCATATTGCGCAATATAGATGAATTTTTTTTCAAGCCATTTAAAATTGTTCATCTGAATTTATCGACTACGAAGTGAAATGGCTTGATCACGATCAATTTCGAGATATAAACCTTTTGAGAGATTGTTTTGATTAATTTGTTAAGGGTAATTTGTTTAATCCATTTATAATAACGTGATGATTTCATTATCTTGAGAAATTTTACGTAGAATCCAATTTCTAATAATTTATGTCATTTTATTTTTTACAGAATTTAACCACACTCACGTATTCGGGAAATGCAAGAATTGATTTCAATATAATTTATGCAGTATTCAGAAAAGTCAATTATAAAAAAACAAAATGGTCAAAGTGAGTCGAATTTCAGTTTGTTACAATTTTCTCATTTCTTTACCAGCAGAATTTCTGAATAGAATTTCGTACCAAATGGGAAGGAAATGTTCGATCTAAAACTAGGATTAACCCTGACCCGAATACATTCATATTATACGTTATTTTAAAAAACTGTCATTGTATTATGAAGCTCGTACATTTCTTTCGACTTTACTCTGTGCAATTAGAATTTTCTCTGTACAAGATATGGCTGTAGAAAGCAATAAATGTAATGAATTATGTTGTCATATTATTGTCCAAGTAATAGATTATATCGAGAAAATGGTAATTTATTAAAACAATGATATTTTCTCGTGTTCAAATCTATACCTATATAGTCGTATTTTTTCCTTGTTGAAGGATTTTCATTCCATTTGTCAATAATGCTATAAACTTTACGATATTTTATAGCTACCTGTGTAGTTTGAAACCAATTTCAAATCTTTTTACTTGCTACGGTGAATCGAAAAAAAATATTCTGAATTTTGTTGAAAATTGATGTGAATGGAGGCCTCCTGAAAAAATGTTAAGCCTTCAGTCACCTTTCAGATAAGAATCTCTGCAATCATTCTAAAACGGCATGATTTGAGTTTTCACAGCTCGCAGAATCATCGACTGCGAAGTTAGATATCACGTTTTGGCCTTTCACGAATTCAAAAATTTTTCAATTTTTATCAAATTCAAATTTTTATTCGAGTACCTACCTACCTCAAAATAAATTCAAAAATATTTGATGGTACTTTTGAAATAATTTTTATAAAAATCTTTCCACTTGAATTTTAATTCACGTTATTTTTATACGATTCAAGTTTTGCATTCAATGGCTTGAAAAGTGAATTAAAAAATTTGAAATTTTTCGTGACATTGCTACCAAAATGAAATTCTATGAAAATTACCTGGATAAGAATTCAGTTGGCAAACCTGTCATGAAAATTTTTGAAATTTTTTATCAGAATTTGATCAAAAAATTAGCTTGATTTTGAATTGTTTGAATGAGTAGGTGATTTGAATTTTGTAGTTGAAATCTTGAAATCTGAAAATTTCTTCAATTTTTTGTGGAGGACACTTCTGAAATCAATGGTTCAAAGAAGTCTAAAAATTAAAATTGCATCTTTCTAGAAAGACGATTCAGGTTCCTAGCTGCTACCATTATCGAAAGGTGGCAAAAACTCAAGGTTTTTTTTTTCAAAAATGATCCTACATACTTAGAGATTCCTTAAATAGCTTCGTTCGTTTTTGTGATGGAAGCTCAATTTTCTTTTTAAAATACATAAGCTAACCTCACGAATTTTCATCAAAATCTATCTAGCTATTTTATGGATTTGTGAGAAATTATGGGTAAAAATGAATAACGAATTTGCACATGATAAAAAAATTTGCATTAGGTACGTACAGTCTCTGGGGAAAACCAATTCAACTCTATTATGTTATGCTAATTCTTGAGTCTCCCGAGTCAGCATTATTTCATGTATCAAGTTGGTAAATTCGATTTTATTTTGAGGTATTTTTTCTAATTTAGCAAAAAATCGAAACATTTGTTTCCTGTTTTGTGAAAATCATCACATTCTATTTCATTACTGGACTAAAAAATCGTAAAGTTATCTTACATAGATGTTATATTTCTAGGAAAACAAAGGAGGTCAGCCGAGCGAAATGGACACATTCTTGTCACCGGATAAACAAGTGACTGAGGACCTTTTAAATGACTCGTAAGTTACATGTATTTCATCACGTTGTGAGATTCGATATAACAGTTCGATTCGCTATCTTAAGATCAAAACTGATCGATGTGAAGCCGCATAGTGTGTGAGGATTGTAAATGATTCGTATTCGTATCGATGTTGAAGCTGGACAGTCGCGTTTTTTGTGTGAAAGTATCTAATTTTTTTATGTGTTTGTGTAAATTGACCACTTCGACGTGATGGAGGTACGAATTGATATGTAAGTGGATTTGAAATTTTTAAAGGATTTTTTTAATGTTTGAGAGCAGGTCCATTTTTAAAAAAAAATATTTTGTATTTTTTGAAAATAATGACTATAGTTAAAATTTTTGGATGATTTTTAGATCATTTTGGAGTGTTTTTTTGAAGTGTTTTTTGCTTGATATTATTTTGGAAAATTTTAGCTCGATTTTTTAGAGTACTCGAGATTTATGTGCTCAAAATTACTTACCATAAATTACAATAGGTAGCTATCTGATTAATCTTTTAATCCTTCTCGTCATTGTAAAAGGTGACGACAATGAAAAATATTATTAATTATCTATATTTTCCTCCCATTTGTTATAAATTGATAAAGATCTGCCAAAGTACCTAAATCTGCTATGCTCGAGAATTTTGACATTTCAAATCCATTTGTTTGTTATTCATCTCAATAGATTATGTACTGTTATTGTTCTCTATGTTTATAATCATCGATTCAAGTGTTTTCTTTTCGATTTATTTTTAAATCGATTAAATTTGCGAATGGAAAAATAAAGCCAGCATTGTTCACTGTACAACCAGGCACTTGAAAATCATAAAATTATGCTTCGATTTCGCCATTTTTTCAATTCTTTAGTTTCAAAAAATTTTCCAACCACAAATGAGGAGTTTCGTTTCAAAACGCAACAAAAAATTTGTTTCATATCAAAACGCAACATCTTTTTTTTTCCCCTCCCCTCCAACCCTCCTTGAGGTACAAGTGCGAAATGACCCCAAAACAAGTAGCTGGGGTCCTAAGCTTTCCAATGAGACCGCCCCGAGCCAAAACCCTTACCCCACCCAATTTTGAATGACAGTTTTTTTGCGATTTCCCAAAAATCAGGTCTTCGGAGATGTTGCGTTTTGAAACGAAACTCCTCAAATACACGTGACGACTGGATATCAAGTTTTACTTTCTTTCGAACATAGGCGGATTTAAGGGGGGGCGCGGGGGGGCTTAGCTCCCCTCAAGAGTGAAATTAGCCCCCCCAAAAATGTTTCGTGTTTGATTGTCAAACTGTTTGACAATCAAACTCGAATGTACCTACCATGAAAAAAAATGTATTTTCCGGGCATTAAAAACACAATTTTTTCAAAGCTTCGCCCTCGCTTCGCTCGGGCATGAACAAAATCACACTTTCCAAATTATTTTTAGGCAACATTGAGGAAGGAGGCGCCTTTCTCCAAAAATTTATTTCGGTACTTCATGTCTTCTTCCTCAATTTGTTTTTCCCCCAAAAAAAGCTTCCACCGCCACTGACTGCGAATATGTTTTCCCTCCCCCTCCCCCTAAAATAACATCAAATAGGAATTTTGAAATCATTAATACACGAAAAAATCACTTTTATGGCCATTAAAAATTCAATTTTTCAAGACTTCACCCTCGCTTCGCTCGGGTATAAATAAAATCACAATTATTCAAATTATTTGAGGTGACAGTGTCAAAGAAAGCCGTTCCTTTCATAAGATTTTTCTGGTATTTTTAGTCCTTGTATCGATTTTGCAGTTTGCATCCTTCCAAAAAATCTTCTGATGCCTTTGACCTGGGGCTTAGCCCCCCCTGATCCATTTTCATAAATCCGCCTATGCTTTCGAAAGATATGTGTGAGTCTGTTAATCTGTAATTAAGATCATCTTTTGCTATCATTAGTGCCATGCGATAGATTCATGCATCAGATAAAATTTTAACTTTGATAATTATTGAAAGATCTTTATCGAGGATCATCTTGGCTAAGATCATTTAAAACGGATGGTCCATTTTCTCATAGTTACTAGTAGTATTCTTGGTATGTTCGGTTTCAAACGTTCAAATTTAATTCAAGTTGACCTAATGAAATTGAAATTGTATCAATCATGCTTATTCCTACCAGCACTTTAGGATTTGTCCAGTGTACCAAGAAAGAAAGGTAATTTTATGATACCTACCTACTTTTATTAATCTGGGGTTTCTATTAATTTCAAAAATCGTCTAAAGTTCATGGTAGAATGGTCGTTTCATAGATTTGCATTTTTTTTTTTTTTTTTGATGATCGAATGGGTGTGTGTGTTGGAGAATAGCTGGCTCCAAAAGGTATGTCTAGACATCGAACCAACCTGATAAGAATTTTATTCCTCTGATTTAAATCGATTCAATCTTTCATAATGGCGATTTTTCACCGTTGATCAGTTTAAAAATTATTTTAATTGCTTTTTAAAAAATTGAATATAATTTATTTTTTTTTTGCAGTAAAAATTTTCGCAATGCGATCATTGAACTTTTTTTTTAAAAAATGATTTTTATTGAGTACCTAACTATAGTGATTTTTTAGGACCATGGAAAATTGTGTCTACAAAATTTTGAGATATGAAGATCCGTATCAAAACAATTTTTGAAAAAATTTCGAAGTAATTTTTTTCAATTTTTCAAAATTTTTTGAGTAGTTAAATTTGAAGGACCGTTGGAGAGGGGTGAATATGAAATCAAAGAAAATGAAAATTTTCACATGTCATTTTGACATCGAGATTTAATTTTTTAGTTACCTATCTCTTCTTCAGCTTTCGGGAGAAAAATGCAAACCATCATTTTTAATATTCACTCCCTCTCCTCTCACTCAAATAACAATTTAAGAATGGAAAAAATGGCGAGAAGGCGAGATTTCTGACGACAAAAATCGATCGATCGTTTTACTCAAGTTGGTCAAATTTTATGACTTTCGCAAAATAAGTACCTACCTACTTTTACATTGATAAAATTTTCAAAATTTTGATATGATCAATAAATTCTGATAAATTATTTTTTGATGTTCCCCTATGAAAAAAAATAAAAACTTAGGTAGTAGATACTCTTGAATAAAGGCTTCAGTGTAGATTTTGCAAATTGTTATTGTATGGGTAGAATTTTTATCGTATAGTGACACCAAATTTCAATTAATAAGTACCTTCGTATGTACCTACTTTCCCAACTTATGATAATTTTATAGGCACCTATATTTATTAAAGTAGCTACCTACCAATTTCCCGTGCTAATGGATCATAAATTTTAATTTTTATTCCAGTACCAAGATCACTATTTGTCCTCCTCAAAAAAAGGAACTATTAAATGGCAACGATATCGTTAACTATGATCCTTTCAAAACGAGAAATCTGCGAAATGCTACGACGTGAGTTTCATTATTTTCTAATCTTCATAGTTTAATTAATTTTAATTTTCCATCCGTAATGAGACCATGTGAAATACTTCGGCATATGGGAACCAACTGACATTTAAGTCGTAATATGAGGGAGTATAAGGACAACGATAATGAACGGAAGTTGAAATTTGTTTCGAAACTATGTATTTTCAAATAAGTACCTAGATAATATTAATTTTTTTTAGGTAGGTAATCAAAAATTCTTGCAACATTTAACAACAAGTAAAGATACTTACCTATTGAAAAAAAAAAATTGGTAAAAATTTCCGCACATATGTGCTAAATAAGTATGGTGCATAAATCACGATGATATATTTTATTATGAAAAATTATGAAAACAAGTTTATCAAAATGTTGATGTAAGTGCCAGGTAGCTAGCATTTTTTTTTTTTTTTATCAAAAGGAACACCGAACATAATATTATTCGTTATCGAATTGAAAATACATACGTAACATTTCATTGAGAATCCCTCTATATGAGACGAAGGTGTTATGTTGTGCTAATTATTGGGACTTAAATGGATAATCAACGGTTCATGCACGTTTGTAATTTGATAAAAAAAAATTCTCGGTATTAAATATTTATCGCAACTTTGCGCCTATATTTTGCGCGTCGATTTACGCACTCTGTTGAGAATTTCATACTGTAGGTAGCTATTTATTATTATGTTTTTGAGGAAATCGTTTTATTAAATTAAACTTGATAAGTTTGCAAGGTGACCCATGAATCGTCTGCTACATAAATCTGGCAATTGGATGTATGAAGTATTAGGAGTAAAAAAATTTAGTTTGAGCTTGACCTGAGCCTAATTTCAAAACTTGCGGCAGTTTTTTTTTGTAACATCCTGTTTGATTATGACATTTATAACGAAGGATGAAAAAAAAAAAACATCCTGGATTTTGACCTGAATTAATAAGGTAGTTTATTACGAGTGGGAAACTTTCCAAAAAAAATTTTGAACCATTCAGCTCTGAGGGGGATGGAGCTAAGGGGTCTCCAAGTGGGATGAGTTTTGAAAAAACTCGACTGGCTTCTCTCAATTTTGTTTGTGACATCAGCAGAAAACCTCCCTCTATACTTTCTAGAAAAATACACTTCGAGCTTTTACCTCTTTTGAACCATTGATCTCAGAATTAGATGCCATTTTGTGCTCTCTACAAGGGAGATTAGCAAGTCATGAATTTCGAATTTTAAAATTTTTTATTTTTACCGAATTCAAATTGCTCGCATACAGTACCAAAAAATTTTGGATGCAATTTTTCAAAAAAATTCGATAACGGTACATAGTGCCGACTGCAATTTTAATTCATGTTATTTTCATGAAAATTAAGCTGTTCATTCGAAAGCATCAAAAATAAACCAATAAATTTTTTAGACATTAAAATAAATCAAAATCATTTTTTGGAAATTTTTTGCTGGAGTTTTATGAAAATTGTATACCTTTACCTAGGTTAAAATGTAGTTGGCAGCACTGCTTTAAATTTTTGTGGAAAAATTATATCAACGTTATTTTTGGTGACCAAAAAATTCTCGATTCGATTTTGAGGTTTTTAATTTGGACCCTAATAATAATTAAAATTAAAGTAGCTAAATGAAAGGTGTCATTTTCAATTTTGTTAAATATGTTTTTTTTTTTTTTTTTTCAGTGATTGCGAAACTTTAACTCATCTTTTGAAAGCATGTCTAGGAAGTGGTATTCTGGCTATGCCATGTGCATTTAAAAATGGAGGTGTCTCATTCGGTCTCGTTGGTACTGTGATTATAGGAATTATTTGCGCTCATTGTGCATATGTATTGGTAAGTAAAAAATTATATTTTTTTACGTATCGTTTGATTTTTTATTAATACAAATTTTGAATTTTTAGGTAAAATGCGCACATAATCTGTACAGTCGAACTAGAGTTTCATCGCTGACGTTTTCCGAAGTAGGTGAAGTTGCCTTCGCCAATGGTCCTAAATTCACACAAAAATTTGCAAAACCGGCTAGGTGATTATTTTTTCCTACCTACTTATCTACGTTTGTTATTTCATCGAAACGTATTATTTCTAATCGTGAATCGTAAATTTTCAGGTTATGCATTGTGATAGGTATTTTTTTAACGTATTTCGGCACATGTTGTGCGTATAATGTGATAATTGCTAAAAATTTACAACAGGTGAGTACCTAGGCGTGTATTTTACAATCATAGTGTATGATATGTAATGTACCTATTAAAATGGAACTATACCGAGATAGCATGCATGAGTTGAATGAAATACTCATGAAACTGCACGCAAGATATTCAATGAAAAAATATTTTGTTTATCTGCGTATCTTGAAAGAATTACACGTACAACGTTGTAAAACTTTTTAATTGGACGAATTAAAGTACTTCTTGGGATAATTAAAAGCACCTATGATGAATTTGATAATGTTACATTAGAAATTACAAAAAAAAAATTAATTTGTTCCTATCTTGAACGTAAATCAATAGGCAGGTGGCTATTTCAACTTCCTACCTATTAAATCAACAACTTTTTTCAAAAGTCATTCGTACAAATACATAGGTACCTAATAATTTTATCTACCTGTACCAACTGTAAATTTTAAAAAAATTATTACCTATTTGTTTCACAGGTTTTCTACCAATACGATGTAGGTACCCACATTGATGATCGTTGGTTTATCGTTGGACTGCTAATACCTTTAATTTTGCTGAGTTATGTTCCTAATCTAAAAGCATTGGCCATTTGCTCCCAAATTGCTAACGTTTTAATGGGCTGCACCATTGGTATTACGCTGTATTATATTTTCACCGGTGATCCACTACATAATCCTTCCCAGTTACCTCAAATCGCTGAGTTACACGAATTACCTGAATTTTTCAGTTTGGTTATTTTTGCCATGGAATGTATTGGAGTTGTAAGTACCTATTTGAAGTTTTCAACTTTGGATGTTTAGTAACAGGAATTTTAAACAAAATACCTACCTATATATTTTTTTCTGTTTTGATAGATTATGCCTTTGGAAAATAATATGGCTACCCCTAGGCATTTTCTTGGCAAATGTGGTGTTATGAATCAAGGAATGTCGTCTGTAACAATTATCTACATGTTGTTAGGATTTGTTGGATATTTAAAATATGGAAATAATGTTAAAGGAGTGATTACCTTGAATTTACCCAAAGACGAAATGTAAATAATTATATACCTGTTGTAATAATTCATACCTACCAACTTATGTATTAATTAATTTTTTTTCAACTTCTAGTGCGGCTCAGTGTGCCAAAGTGTTCATTGCCTTTGCAGTATTTTTCACGTATGGATTACAATTCTACGTGTGCCTAGATCTAATTTGGAATGGTATTAAAGACAAAATTTCTAAGAATAGAATGTTTTATAATTATTTAATCAGAACTATTTTAGTCATCTTATCAGGTAAGAAAATTTCCGTCAAGTTACTACATTTTTATCTTAATTAAATAGAATTGTATAATATTTTGTTTTCTTTTTCTGTATAGTTGCTGTGGCTGTAGGTGTTCCTCGAATTAATCCATTTTTGACAATAGTCGGTGCTCTATTTTTCTCCGCATTAGGACTGATTTTCCCAGTTATTATCGAAACAGTTGTATTTTGGGATGAAGGTTTTGGATTCTTGAAATGGAAATTGTTGAAGAATGTCTTCATTTTTATTTTCGGCGTATTAGCTATGATTTTCGGTACTCATTCTGGAGTTAAGAGTATATTTGAAAAAACCAGATGAAAGTATTCCGCTCAATGCAATTGTCGTTGGAAGATGTTTTAATTCAACTATGATTGATTTTTTTTTTAATTTTACTTTGTAAGGCTGTTAATTTTCATTTTGTTGAATGAAGATTTTTTGATTTTTTTTTTCAAAAAAATTGATGACTTGCTGAAGTAAATTAGTTTCTGTATTAATATTTTATTGTGTGTATATAGAGAAATCGTGGAATTATCATTAGATTATTTATTTTTAAAAGAATTTTTATAGTATTTAATGAAACAAATAATAAATATCGTTTTTTTTTTGTTTTGTGACAATCATTTCGTTGTTTCGTAATTTTGATTTTTGAGTACGAGGTACATGTACCGTACCTCATACCGACATACTACTATAAGTATAGGTAAGTAATTAATAGGTCTATGTATGCTACTACTTACAGCTTTTTCATATAAATATATAATATTATAAAAAAAGATCCACTCAAAGTTTGATTTTTGAGAAGAAAATTTTAAAAAAATGGGTCACTGCTAAATTATATTTTTGAAAATTACCAAATTACGTTTGAAAAAAATCGAAAGATATATTTCAAGTTTTTATTTTTAAAAAATTAGAGTTTAGCTGTAGATTTTTAAACTCATTTGTTCAGTTTTTGAGCCCAAGACGTTTTAAATAGAAATTGGAAATGTACGGTTCATTTTAGCCTTTAAGGATTTCGGATTTGGAATATTGGAAGGAGAAAAATATTCTGAATTTCTGAGTAAAATCGACAAAATATTTTTGTTTATTCTTGGAATGTTCAATCTCTAAGAGAAATTGCCTGAATTTACATAAATAAAGGTGCCATTCTTTTTTTTTTTTTTTAGAAAATTGGCAAATTTTGAATTTTTTTTTGAATCGCTTTCGTTTATAATCGTGCTGTTTTTAAGAATCCAATTTTTCAAGAACTTGTATTTTTTTTTTTTGAAAAATCCGCCAATTTTCAAAATTCATGTAAATTTTGTATCCTTGACAAAATTTGACATTTTTTTCAAGTTGTCTAGCTCAAAAAAAGTGAGGTAATGGTAATGCCTACATTCATGATTATTTTTTCAGACCAAAATTATGTTGAAAGCCGAATACGATGGCGAAATCAGAAGTTTCCTTAACCTTACTGATGAATATCCAGAGTGCAGACCATTTTTGCCACCTTGGACGAAATCAATAAAAGAGGCGAAAGCTGCAGAAGAACTGCCGAGGAATAGAATTTTGTTGATAAATCGAAAAATTATAAGATATTCGTTCAAATGTTATGTATTTCGTATTTGTTGTGTGTAGTTGAAAGAATAGTGGCCGAAAAAATAAAACTGTAAATTTGTTGTTGAATATGCAAAATATGGACTTATCAGTTTTGATTGCTGTAAGCTTTACCGAATACGTTAGGATTTGGATGTTGCTTTCCCACATCACAGTCATACTTGTTCGAAAATAAATTATAGTTTTATTTTTAGAATTTGAGGTTTTATTTTTGAGTAGAATCAGAAATTTTGGTAAATTTTCGATGTAGTTGATTTGATTTCAAATCATTGACTAGTTAATTTTTTGGATCGTATTTTGTTGAGTGAAATCATCTTCTGTAAAGAAATCAATCGATTATTTTGTTTTTCTTCGTACGAGCAATTACAAATCACTTAAAAATTTTTACTAGGTACCTATTCTTTCGATTCTAGAAGATCCCGGTTAACATTATTGAAATAGTGTGTCGTAACGTGTGGATTGATTTCATTCAATGCCGACAAATCGTTTTTTTCCAATTTATTGCTTCAAAGGTTTTATTCGTTGAAGGTTACTAATCGAATTTTAGTTTTGGCAGTTATCAACCATCTACCAATACCAGGTACAAGAAATTGTTTTACGAAATTATCAAAGTAGTAAACTTTTTTCAGGCTATTGTCAATGCGAAAAATTTTTCAGATGAAAGTCATTACCTATAGTAATATACTCTAATGTAAACGAATAAAAAATTGAAAACAATCAAAGAAATATACTTTACTCGTAATGTAATGATCGTTCTAGACAAGGCCTATTTTAAGACGCAGTTCCGCACATTTTGCGAAGTTCCAAAAGCTTGACACGCAGTTCCAAAATTAAAAATGCGCAGTTCCAATTTTTTTGGAATTTTCAACATAAAAATATCTCAATTCTACAAAAGTGACTTTTTTCGTATTCTAATCATAATTACCAATTTTATGTTATTTTTTCCCCTCAAAACTTATTTTCGAAAATCAATTTTCCAACAGTTTCGGCCTCGCTACGCTCGGCCTTTTTGTATTTATTCCTCTTTAATTGTTTTACAGTAAAAGTGGCCGAATTTTTATTCAACTTCAAGTATTACTCCAAAATCCAAAACAATATTTTATTGCACCTTAAATTTGAGGGGTTCAAAAGTTTTCGCCCTCGCTTCGCTCGGTTTAAATTCAATTTCTTTTATATTTGCCTTAAAACAATATGTAATTTTGAAATTTGATCATAATTTGTTTCAAAATTTTCTGTTCTCGCTTTATTGAGAACAAATAGTGGCGTCGGAAGATAGGGTACGAGAAGTACATTGTACACCACCACCCTCCTCCCAAAAAAATCTCATCAGATAGGAATTTTTCAAGCATTAAAACAAAATATGGAAGAAACGATTTTTTAGGCATTAAAAACTCAATTTTTCCAAACCTTCGCCCTCGCTTCGCTCGGGCATGAACAAAATTACAACTATTATAAATAATTTGGAGCGACAGCGAGAAAAAAATACTACTTTATGCTACCTCCCCCGAAAATCCTTCTGGAATTTCAAGTCCTGGTACTCATATTTTTTATTCTCTCTTCAAAAAAGCTTCCAAAACCACTTGGAACAAATAAAAAAGAGTTAAAATTATCTAAAATTGAAGCTTGGTTATCAAATTTGTGCTATTAACCCCCCCCCCCTCCCAAAAAAAAAAAAAAATTAGTCAGATTCCGTTTCGTTCCGAAAGGGAGAGGTGGTAAAATGTGCTTATATGCGTAGTTCCAAATTTTCCTTAAAATAGGCCCTGGTTCTAGACTATTCGAATTGAGCATCAATTTTCGTTTAGTTATATAAGGTAAAAATAAAAGGAAACGGAAAACGACAACATTAAAAAAAATTATGAGAACAGAGAATTTAGAAAATTTAAGTACCTAAAAAGTATTAAAAAAAATATTCACAGTAAAGCAATTAGAGCACATAAATATGAACAAAACGAAAAAAATCCAATTGAAAATGTATACTCAATTTTAAAACAATAATACATACGTAGAAATACAACTACAATATTGGTCAAAACCTTATCAAATATCAACAGTAACACCAAATACACTTCGCACAATTATAATTCGTTGATATAGGATATAGGTTAAATTCAATTATTAGATGCGTATCACCATATAAATACAAGCATTTTACAGTAAAAAAACATACAAATTCCAAAACGAAACCTACAATTTCCAAGATGAAAAAGATCGATAAGTCTATTCAAAAGTTTTTAATTCGGCGACGTTTACAGAATTTACTAAATAACCCATTTTGAAGCTATTACTTTTGGTGCGTTCCATAGTGGTGCCTATTAAAATGAACTTATTATCTGCATATGGGCTGCGGTAATTTCGATCCAAGATTTGCTTAATTGCGGTTTCAACTGTGTCATTCAATTTGTTTTCAAAAATAATTGTATTCTTTTTGTAGTTGTACGCCACATCCAAAAAACCTTTGTTTATTCCGTCGTTACAGTATAGCTGACAGTCGACATTGCTGTTCACATTTTTGGTTAATTCATTTCCAATAAAATAAGAAACACTGTTGATCACGAATTCATTCATATTGGTTTTTTCTTCATTAACATTGTATATGTCTTTTAAAATTCCATGTAATGTTTGAAGGATCGAGTCATATTTCGTAATATCCAGATCGTTGTTTTCGAGCAATTCTAGTAATTGGAAGATTAATTTCGAGCACTCAGGGAACTTCGTTACGTCGATTCCGTATTCATTTTCTGCATGCTGTTTCAGGAACTTTACGAATTCCGCTCTTATTTCGTCGTTGGGAATTTCACAAGTTACAACGTCTTGGTTTTGGCTAGTTTCAGTGATCGTCAAGTATCCCTGATTCAAGAGGTGCGTGTAATATAACTCAGTGTGTAGCGTTGAATTTCGTAACGACGATTCGCACATTTTGGATAAGTTTATCAAGTCTGCATACGTAATTACTCTCGCCAGTCCGAAAGTCACCGATTTTCCTTGAATCAGATTGAAAATGACGTCTCTTACTGTTTCGTATTTACACACATTTGATGTTAAACCGATGGTTCCCGTCTCGCACCAAGCGTGCGGAGGTACTGTATTCTTCGATGTTTTGGCAAATTTAAATGCCGCCCACGGATTATAAATCCGATATTCCGTATTTCCATTCAAGAAACTATACCCATTATAGGTCTTCTTGGCTTCTTCTAATCTATCATCATTTTTTTTGAATTTATCCATGAGGTCGTTGTACTCGTTTTCAAGTAGACCAAAAAATTGAAAAAATTCCGAATTACGGAGAAACCGGTATCGGTCAACATCGTTTAGCGGTTCCGATTCTGCTCCACTAGCCACATCAGAAATACCGGCGATTACAGCAAAACGAACATTTTTGTTGTTATCTTTGATTACTGTGTCTAAAGTTCCAAGAATGAAAAGTGTAGCACTATCTAGCAATTCAGACAGTTCTTTTATTTCTTTTTCTGTAGTATCTTTTACGATGGATTTTGCAATTTGAGTTAACATCGTATCATAGCCATCAACTATAAATACGCATTCCCTGGAGTGATGTTCGCATAAACGCTGTGTAAGCGTTTTCAAACTGGTATCCAGATTCGTGTCAAGCATCCACTTTTCTCGACCCTTTTCCACGAGTTCGAATAATTTGGGGTCGTCCATTTCTAAAATATAGAGATGTTCAAGGTGGCATTCATATACGGCATCTCGAAAACAGTCTTTAACGTCATCAAGTGATTTAAAAACTTTCTTTCTGTCTAAATTCAAACGAACGACCGGGTGTTTTCCCATAAATTCTTGTACTTTTGGACGTATTTCGGGATCCATTATTTTAAGACCATTTAATCTTTTAGCGGGATCACGAATCTTGCCGTACTCATCACACGGCGAAAAAAACTCTTGTAATATTGCGAGGTTGAAAGACTTCCCCATACGACGTGGGGCTAAAATGAGAACAGCTCTGCAGTTACTGTTAAGTATAGCGTAAATGAACAAGGTCTTGTCAATTAATATGTAGTCGTGGGTCAGCGCGTCGGTAAAGGAACAGCCGATTTGGATTCTTGATCCCTACGGAAATACAAAACGATTTAGGTTAAGTGCATATTCCTCCTGATAATAAAAATGTGCTCAGTTTTGAACCTTCCTCCCCAGAAGTTTACCATTTCAGCCGCCAAATATGTAGACAGATAGCTACCGATATTCGATTTGTCGTTGATAGGTAGAATACCATCTGTTCACGTATGAACTAGAATTCTGTACGATACGATAAATGGAATAACTACATCGCATGCTATTTTCCAATGGCGATGTTGAATCGGAATCACACTAAATGGTAAAAAAAAATGCGATGTCACATCGCATCGCATTCAAAACCATACCATTTCATTCGTATCGTACACAGCTCTTGGCGACGTTGAGAAATAATTTATGAGCGCGAGATTATTCTGTTTTTACATTTATCTCTAACGTGTTTCTATTCTTTCACCTAGCGCTAAATATCATAGGATTAACTCACTCTTATGACTGGTCTGGTAGCCTCGAAACTTTCATCATTAGTTTCTGTTATTGTCGGGCTTTTATCGATTAAACAATCCTTTGAATCTAGTTTATCCGGCGTGAGCATACGCTGCTGCTGAAAAATGACCATAAACTCAATTTTGGGCTTTTAATATAACGATACTAAGTAATAAAGACTTGCTTTAGTTTGTGGGTCTGTAGAAAGTAGATTCGTGCGTTCGACGTTGTCGTCTTTCACTCTTACACTTGGTCTTGTATCCTTGAACCGTTCAGTATTAGTATTTGATATGGTTGGACATCCATTGAATGAACTATCCTTTGAATTCATTTCATTCGGCGCGAGCATACGCTGCCGCTGAAAAATTGCCATAAACTCAATTTTGGGGTTTTAATATAATGATAGTACGTAATAAAGACTTACTTTTGATCGTGGGTTGTTACATTCGTGCATTTGTTATTGTCCAACGAAATTCCGTCAATTTTAAATTTTAATTGTTTTCCGGAGAAGACAAATAATCTTCTTAAATGAAGATGATTATTATTGGAAAAATTCCGATAAATGGACGATAATAACACAAGCTTCAAAATACCTTCAAAAATCTAGATTTCCTGAGGAACAGTTTCTCTTTTAAATTTATATTTTTTTCAACAATTTTGGCGAAATTTCGAAAATTTTCAAAGTCCATAAACAGTGATATCGGTGATATCAGTGATAAAGAAATAAAATAAAAGTTTGTTTGGGTGTTTGGGTATGGGTCGGACTCTAGCGTTTAGCAAAATAATTCCGATAAAAACGGCAACACTGCTGTTAGTTCAGTAACGTTGGCAACATTTAATTTTTATCATTCCATAATTTATTGTTTATTTTTCTCTTTTGAGTAATACTCAAAGGTTTTCTCAAAGCATTGTTCGGATTGCGTTAAATTTAAGCTTTTTCGTCGGTATTACTTATTATCAAAAAACTTTAATATTCATGAAAAATTAGACATAATAGAAAATAAAAACCTCAAGTCATCAAACTGCTCATCATTTATCTTGGTACGTAACGAAGTATTCATTTCATTCAAGTTCAGCGTTCAGCTTATTTGTTGATAGCGAACTTTGAAAATGATGTTCGTGCTTGTATTTCAGAAGTACAACTTTCAAAATGATTATACCCATTCGATGTTTCACTTGTGGGAAAGTTATCGGGAATAAATGGGATTCGTATCTTGGTTTATTGCAAGCAGAATATACCGAAGGGTAGGTCGATGATTCTTGTAACTTTTTCATTAGTACAGTATCAATTCATATTTCATATTCATATCCATCGTACTTTATACTAAATTTAACATGAAACTAATCTTTAAAATTTTACAGTGATGCTTTGGACGCATTAGGTTTGAAACGTTATTGTTGTCGTCGGATGCTTCTCGGGCATGTGGATTTAATTGAAAAGCTGCTCAATTACGCTCCATTAGAGAAATGATTGCCTCATCAAGATTATTGTAATTTCATACTTTTTTACCTGCATGTAAATTTATATGTATGTATATTGTGTTTTCCTTTAAATGATGTTGTGTGATGTGTAACGTTTAAGTATTAATAAATTTAGAAAGATTTTGATTGGAAGGAAATAAATTTTGAACTTGGTTTATTCAATTCTATTGATCATTTAGTTAGTATCCTTTGAAAGTTGTCAAGGAGAATTTTGATCATTAATCATAATATCGAATTTGAGAATTATGATTATTTTATATGTATACGTATTGACCGGCATACCTCCAGTAGCAATCAATAACTACTGATCTTGAAAAAGAGTGCAGGCCAATGAAAGATTATTAATACCTACGTAAAGAAAGATGGTTGAAAGACGAAAAATTGTTACAAGTCTTCCGTTTCATTTGATTCACTTTTTCAGAATTTAATTTTATGATTTTACATTATTGAAACAATTTCAACGTCAATGACGTCACCGTTACATGAAAAAATTACTTGGATCTTTACGTGTTTTTCATGACCCAACCTGATTATTGTTCTCAATTGATAACGATATTCATTTCAATTTATTCGAATTAAACGAAAAACGAACAGTTTTAGATTAATTTAGCTGACATATCAAGTTTTAGTTCGTGGTATTATTCGTATATTTTCTGGATTTACTGTAATTAACATGTAAAGTTTACGTCGACCACACTTATGATGAAGAATGAACTGTACCTCGAAGATGTTGCGGAAGGAACAAAATTAGGTAAGTTCTCGATTAATTGAAGATGATTGCGAATAATTCTTTCTTCGACCATTTCGTTTCTGTTTTCTTAATCATCTTTACCTTATTGCGATTGTGATTTGTATTCGCAGAGAGTAACGATAATTATGGCTCATTGTCCACCGCATCAACTTCCACTGGCATTGGTATGTATAGATCCTGAAAAGCTCAACGTCTTATAGACTTCATCTTAATTCATTAGTTTAAATTCATGTTACGTAGGAAATATCAGCACCGATGAACTGAGCGATAACGATTCGCGTAAAAAAGAAAACGCAGGAGACTTATCGGAATCGCAAACACTCAACGCAAACGATGAGTCAAAAAACATTCACGGTGAAATAAACATGCTCATATTTTGCAATTCATTTATTTTTAGTTTCTTATTGGCATACATTTTACGTAGATTTGCAAAGAAATATCAATCCTTTTGGAACATCTAGTAATCGATCAGAAATGGAAAGAAATAATTTGCGACCGGGGGAATGTATTATGCGTACGTTATTCCAAGATTTTACACAACAAGCTGCTAAAAAAATGGAAGAAGTTATGGCTGAACCGATGGTAAATTTATATTCTATTTCTTTTAACGAGAAGTATTATTTCCTATTAATAACAATTGCATTTCCATCCGTAGGAAAAACCATTATCCAAAATTTTACAACGTGGAGAAGATGCTCAGTTTGATCAGCTTATCGTAGCTTTTGGTACCGTAGCTGAGCATTGCTTACCTTCACTTCTAAGAATATTATTCGCTTGGTATGAAAGACAGCTTAATTCTACCGATGGAGATGTGAATGTGATAGAATCGAAGAAAACTGAACAGAAAGGCAAAAGGTAAACGAAACGGGCATAATTACGTATTGTTTAATCTACATAATATATGAGTTTAAATATGAGTTATTTTCAGTGGTGAAAGTGCCGACACTAAAGATATAGAAGCTTTGCAAGAACGTCGTGATCTTGCTGTTGAATTTATGTTCTGTTTGGTACTAATTGAAGTTTTGCATCAGCTACCTTTTCATCCCGGCCACGAAGATCTGATTAATTACATCGAAAATGTTTCTTTCAAACATTTCAAATATCGCGAAGGGTACCTAATTAAACTTCTATTCCATATTAGCAAAATTACCCATGGTTGTAAATCTTGATTCTTAAAAAAAATATTTTTAGAGTTCAAACTGGGCCGAATGCGAGTAATATTCATACTCTGGCCGATTTATACGCTGAAGTAATCAGTATCCTTGCCCAGTCGCGTTTTCAATCAGTACGAAAACGATTCACAGCCGAATTGAAGGAGCTCCGATTGAAAGAACCGAGTCCACAAACTACCCAGAGTATAATTTCTTTGTTGATGGGGATGAAATTTTTTCGCGTTAAAGTGAGAATGAAATAATTTTCTAATAGTAATTTGTACATTATGAATTTTCTAACGAATATTTCTCTTATTGTAGATGGTTCCTATTGAAGAATTCGAAGCATCATTTTTATTCATGCAGGACTGTGCTCAATACTTTTTGGAAGTGAAGGATAAAGATATAAAGCATGCTTTGGCTGGTTTATTTGTGGAAATTTTAGTACCCGTGGCTGCTGTAAGTATTTTTATTTTTTAATTTTTAAATCTGATAGGTATTAAATTTTTGTTTTCTTTTATAGTCCGTTAAAAATGAAGTGAATGTGCCCTGCTTGAAGAACTTCGTTGAATCTTTGTATTCTCAAACTTTAGACATGTGTACGAAATCTAAGCATAGATTGGCCCTCTTTCCACTGGTCACTTGCTTGTTATGTGTCAGTCAGAAATCATTTTTCCTTCAAAATTGGTATTACTTCTTGGCGATGTGTTTGTCTCATCTGAAAAATCGTGATCCGAAAATGTCTCGAGTTGCTTTGGGTTCGTATAAAGATACATGTACTGTATAAAAAATTAGTTCGAAGTGAAGTAACGAAGATTTTATGATTTCAGAATCTTTGTATCGTCTTTTATGGGTGTACATGATTCGAATCAAATGTGAAAGTAATTCCGCCACATTATCAAGATTGCAAAGTATTGTGAATTCATTGTTTCCTAAAGGATCTAAAGGAGTCGTACCTCGCGATACACCGTTGAATATTTTCGTTAAAATCATTCAGTTCATTGCTCAAGTAATACATATTTCTAATTTGTTCTGTTTTTTAAATTTATATGCGAAGTATTCTAATCGATTTTTTTTCTTCAGGAACGACTAGATTTTGCTATGAGAGAAATAGTTTTCGATTTGCTCTCCGTTGGACGTCCAATTAAAATGATACTGACGCCTGAGCGAATGAGCATCGGTTTACGAGCTTTTCTAGTAGTAGCTGATAGTTTACAGCAAAAAGAGGGCGAACCACCGATGCCCAGGACATCTGGAGTACTACCATCAGGAAATACGTTACGTATCAAAAAGACATTTTTGAATAAAGTATGTGCACTGTTCAATAACTTGTCTATTCGATTTCCTGTATTCCTAAGAACTCGTAATTGATCGTAATTTTCATTTTAGGTCTTGACTGATGATACTGCTCGAAGTATTGGAATGTCATCGTATTTCCCTCATGTTAGAAGAGTATTTGTTGATATTTTACGAGCTTTAGATATTCATTATGGACGGCCTCTGATGATGACTAGTACTCAGAATGTAAACAAGGTAAATTATTCAAATTTTCGGTACGCTTCGTGGCGTATTACTAATTTTGGAGACCATTTTAATATGTATTGATTTATTCCAGGAACCTGATGAAATGTTAACCGGCGAACGAAAACCTAGAATTGATCTATTTCGTACTTGCGTCGCCGCTGTCCCTCGTTTAATTCCAGAAACGATGACAGGTTCAGAATTAGTCGATTTGTTATCCAGACTCACTGTCCATATGGACGAAGAATTGCGAGCTTTAGCATATCAAAGTCTACAAACCTTGGTGATCGATTTTCCAGATTGGAGAAATGATGTGATTTTTGGTAAAACGATCAATCCCTTGGGAATTTCAGATCTTTAGATATATTCTAATTTTTATCAATGTTTTCCAGGTTTCACTCAATTTTTAGCAAAAGATTTATTAGATACGTTCCCTCAGCTTGTCGATAATGGTCTAAGAATGCTACTACAGTTACTTACGAGCTGGAAAAACGCCATCAGTCCTAATTTCAAAGTGAAAGACGAACATAATAAAACCATCGCTCGTAAAGCTGAAAAAGCCCAACAAGTAAATGAAATTGGAATCTAAAATAGGAAAAATTTCGTATTTTTTCTTATATAATTATTTTTTTAGAGTCAAGCCGAAATCGAATCTGCGATTGGAGTATTCCATCAAGTTGAAGGATTAGCTTTGGTTATGCTGTGTAGCTGCAGACCTTGCCCACGTCGCTTAGCTATTCATATTCTACGCGAAATTAAATGCCTGTTCAAACTCTTGGGTGAGTATTATTCAAATATAAGGGATAAATAATTCAATTTAATTCCATTTTTACATTGATCTTTGAATAGGTAAACTTGAAACTACAAAGGCAGTCATCGATGTGATGGATAAAAGTTCTCCACAGATATTGGAAAAATGTGTAACTTCGTTATCAACGACAGAAAAAGCAACATTGCTGGTTACTGCGAATGTAGATCTGCAGTGGATTGCTGATCGAGCATCAACCATTTGGTCAGCTGGTTCGTATCTCAATTCGAGACCAATTTTTCTTCAAATAATAAAATTGTCGAATTATTCATTACAACGTACCATTTTTCTATTTAAGATGAGAGTAGTACCAAAGCTTCTATTGCCAGCCTGAAGAATCCATCTGCATTAGATGTCTGGACCATATGCCTGTTTAATTTTTTGAAAAAGAATATTTTGATCACTCAGTGCCCTTCGGCTGTGATCCATGCGTGGCCTATCGTTTATCACAGATTACACACACTTTTCACAGTTATTGATCCAACGTATGTAAATATTCAATGTCAGGTTTTTAAGAATTCCAAAATTGATTTTGTGATTTTTTTTTACAGGCCTGTAAGCGATAATCGAGCCTCATTACTACGAAGTTCAGCTCCTCCTAGGAAACCTACATCAGAACGAGATCAATATATGCTGCTTTGGAGAAGTTACGTGATATTTGCTATGCGAGTTGTTCCACCTGCACCTAGTCCCGTGATAAGATGCGCATCTCCTGATCTCAGCTTGAGGTGATTATAATCGGGGTAGTTGATTTTGTATTTAATCGTTGCAAAGAATGCTTGTGTAAAATTTATTTACCCTTTGGAATCGTATATCGTGTGAGCGATGCTTTTGCTACGTTTGGCATACCAGGGCTTTAGAAAAATGATTCGCATGATTTAAAGATGATCATTATAAGAAATTATTTTCGTTTTCTGGTGCTTTTGTACAAAATAGCTTTCAAAGTTTGATTATTGATTATGAGTTTATCTTTGAAAATTCGAGATTAATTTCAAGGTGAGGTTTATTTTTATTTATGTAAAAATTTTATCGAAATTTGATTTCTTTAAAAATATGTATCAAAGATTGTTTTTATTTTCAAATGGTACGTATTTTTAGTGAAAAATTTTCTTATTACGATTATTATCGTAAAACCGACTTTCCATAAAATAATTAGGATTAAAATTTGAAATCTAATCGTTCTTGGAAAATTTTTACTCGAGGTTCAGTCTCGAGCGATTAGGATAATTTATTTAGAAAAAGATAATTCGCCAACCAACTAATTAACTTTATAACGAAATAATAAGCGAAATGTAAACTCGTAGACGCTTAATTTACCTAACAACCCGCTTAATTTTACGCTTCTACCATTAATGCAACGGGAAAATATTTAATTTTGCGATATAACTACAGTACAACAGTTCTCGCCGTAATTAACATCTCAATTCCGCAAACAATGTTTCCTTACCAGGGTGTAATATCTTTTTTTTTTTTAAAAAAAAATTACCAGTACTTTCTTCGTTTTCTGTAATATTTTTCTTTTTTATGTATAATTTAGCATACAAGGTACTTTGAATTTGCATAATTTTTTGAAGCATGCGTGGGAAGAATTCGAGAGTGATTCGTATTCTTTAAATTGCATGGCCGTTACTGAGCCTAAAATTTGGCGTTTCCGTAGTAGGTAAGTGCAGGCGTTTAGGATATTCATAGATTATAATTTCTCATCCACATTGCACATCTGTAAAGAGAAAATAATATGACAGAACACCAGTGGTATTCCATCATTTAGTCAAGAAGTCATGTTTTCGTTTTTGAATAAAAAATTTCGTCATAAGAGCTTAGCACCGGGTATGAAACTCTGGATCCTTCCTTTCATACGTTTGCAATCGTCACAATTGTTTATACAACAAATTTGCATGTCTAATTGCATGATTATATTAATTTGATTTGTATAATTAATTGCTTTTATTTGCATGATTCGATTTTCAGCTGGTTTTTTTTTTGATAGAAATTTCACCAAGCTTTTTAAAAATTTATTCGCTGTATTTTTTTCGTAAAGCTGTAGCGATACTTTGAAGAAAATAAAGTACGATAGTTCACACACCTGTTGCAGCTTGTCGCAACTCACGTCTTAGTATAAATTTACAAAACTAGTCATTGAGTTCACATTTCACACACACTCTCTCAACTCTTATTGAGAAAGGTGTTGGAAAACGTATTCATGAAATTCTTCGCAAGATTTTTTCACCGTTATGTAATTTCTATTACGATTATTAAAATATGTATTTTTTTTCCTAGCTCGTCTCCGGATAATATGACAACTGGTGAAAGAAATGATAGCAAACTTACCAATGCTTCTCCATCGGGACTGTATAAACTCATCGTACCCTTACTGAGATGCGAAGCTGTCGATGTTAGAGACGCAGCTGTATTTGCTTTATCCAGCATTAATCCGGATGCATTAAAGTAAATATAAATTGAATTGGTTTTTTTCGATCAATATTTTGTAATTTAAACTACTAAATGAGATTTTGTCCAATTATCGAAAAATAACTCGGATTTTGAAAAACCTTGATTTTGTTGCAGAGATCTGATGGAAGAATTAGCTATTTATATTCGAGACGCTATTGATAAAAAACAAGAAAATATGCGCCGCAGAAGACGACGCGACGCTTTGAGATTACAGTTGGTCAAAGTTTTCGAAATGATCGCCGCTCATGGCACTTTTGGCGTCAGGTAATGGTCTGCTAATTAAAAAAAATTATCGAAGACGTGAGAAGTTTCTTATTACAAAGTTTCCAGTTATTTTAAATGTTGGTAGAAACTTTTTTCACCTTTGGTTGTTTCATTTTTACAGCTCTTGCGTTTTAGATCGAGATACGCACTGTTTGCATCCGACGATAATCGAGTATATCGATGGAGCTCGTATATGCTTAGAAACCGAAGCTGATAAAGAAAGCTTGCGAGATATCAAATTACATTTTTGCAACTTCATAAGAAAAATGATTAAAAGTTTTTCGCGTAAGTAATGAAAGACCTTGAAACATGGGGATTTGGTGACCTTTGACTTGGACATTCAAATTCAAGATTAATAAGTGGAAATAATAAAATCTCATCTCAAATTTTGACAAAAATTGGGGAGGTTGTTTATTTTGAGTGGGGAACCTTTAATAAAAAAAATAAATAAATAAGTTCTTCAGCCCTAAGAAAATATGGAAGGTAGGGATCTTCAAAAAAAATTTTTTTTTGAAAAAAAAAAAAGAATACAGTTTGCACTTTTTTAGGTGGTCTTGATCATCCCTCAAAAGGTACAATAAATTTAAGTTTTTACAGAATACAGATACCACTCTTCGGTTTGAAGATTTAAAAGTTACGCATGAAATTGAAATTTCTGAGATTTTCAAAAAATTAAAATGATTCACTCACATACCTAAAAATTGAGCAAACAATGTTTTTGGCCGTCAAAAATAATACATTATGAAAAACTTTCACAATGGTGCTGCCTACTGCAAGTCGTACTTTTAATTTTTTTCAGTTTAATAAAAACTGACTAAACCATGTTTTATCGTCAAAAATGGATTTTGAATATTTTTTTGAAAATTTTTAAATGATTTCTGTCGAATGTAACTTTTTAAGAATTATGATAATACAATTCGAGCTCTAGTGTAGAAAATTCAATTAAGCAGTGAAATCAACTTCTTGAAAAAAAAGTTTCAAAGATTTTTTTTCATTATAAAAATCTAGAAAAATATTGATTTATTTAATTAAGAATTTCTTCCAGAACTGAATCTTGGCAATTTAGAATTTTTCTGGAACCCTTTTCTTGAGCATCCAGTACTTTTTCCAAAGTAATATTTTTTGTATATTGAATTTTCTCTTGCACCCCCCCCCCCCCTCGGGGAAGATTTCTGCTGTAATCCTCCTTAAGAACAGAATAAATTGAAAATTTTTAAAATCGTTTCATATCTTCCGATCGCGCAAGAGCCTTTAATTCCCCAGGAATATCCAGAAATTCAGTTTATCAAAAATTTCATAGAATTGCAAAACATCAAAATTTTATTAAAATTCATTTTAGAGCTCATTAAGTGACTAACTAAACCATAAAGCACTTTTTTTTTGAAAAAAATGTTTTATAAATTTCTTAAATTTATGTCATTTCTTTGCGGAAGGAAAAAAAAACATGAAAAGGTTATAAAACACTGATTTTTTTCAAAAAAAAAAATGCTGTTTGATCTAGTTAGTCGCTAAAAAATAAGATCTAAAATTAATTTACATTAATTAATTTTAGATTTTTTGAAATTTTTTGAAAGTTTACAATTTTTGGCGATTTTTGAAGATTTGAAGGCTCTTGTAAGATCGAAAGATATGAATCGATTTTTAAATTTACCTATTTTTCTAGTCTCTCCAGTCAACAACTTTTGCGCGGGGCTTCTTTTCAAAAATCTAAAATTTTGGTTTTTTGACTCACCCTAGTACCCCAACCTTTTTCTACAGAGAAAAATTTTAGTACCTAATTGAAATATTTTTCCGCTGGTTATAATTTTTGTGCGATTTAAAATTCCTCTTCCTTGAAAAAGTTTTGTTACTTGGAATTTCGTAATTACTTTCTCCAGAGCCGTTTTCGGTAATTTTCCCGTACACTCCTCTGCCTCCATCCGAGCAGAAAAGTTCATTTGAAGGTCGTATATAATATTTCCAAAAAAAAACAAGTAAAAATTGAAAGTTTTGATTCCTTTTTTCAAAATTTTTAATTTTTGAGGGGAGGAGGTGAAGCTCTATTTAGGGCGCTTGAAAGGCATTTTATAACCATCTAACCAATTTTTTTCTGACTTTCTGCAAAAATTCGGACCAGAATCTTCGGTTAGAGAAGAAAATTTGAATTCTTATGATGAAGGGGTGGGGCATTTTTAAGACAATGCGGTAAAATTTCATATTAAAATCGATATGGAATTTTTTAAATTTAAGGATATTTTTGAGTACTGTGAAGGTGAAATCCGGTCTTGAAATCGATTTTCTCATTTTCATAGTTAATTTCCTATAAGTAATAATTTTTTTTTTTAAATAAAAAAAATTATTTTGGAAGCTTAAACCTCCTGTCTTTGCGTGATTCCAAAGCCACATTTGATCTGAATGACCAACAATTTTTAAACGTTTAAATGAGCGATTTCAATCCGGTAAAATTCAAAAAAAAAATCTCCAAATTTTTAATCTGCAACCTTTCAATCCTCTCTTGTTTTCATTTTCTAAGAAGTCTAGAGATTCAAAAATTGCACTCATTCATGATCTGATCCATGCAGTTCTTTGCTTTGACAATTAAAAAACTGAATTTTTGTGATTAAAATGATGCCACCATGCACCTTACTCCAATTTTTGTTATAGTTAGAAAGCTCAATTTTTCCCGTCAGATTTCCTATTCAAAGTAAACAAGCTCTTCGATTTTCGTCAAAATCTGAGATTTTTTCCTCTCCTTTCCACCCAACATAATTTTTATTGAACCAAACTCAAAGACCATAATATCTTTGCAAAATTATATCTAGTCAACAGATACCTATCAATATACTAACCTTTGAATATTTTTGCAGTTGAAACCTACCCGACATTATTAAAACGCGACCTACGTAGCAACCTATTCAACCTATTCAGAAACTGGAGCGGTCCATATGGCAGTTCATTAATGTGCAACACGCCTATAATTTTAACCGTCACAACCACCACCACTAATGTGACCAGCGAAGCGACCTCAGTTAGCGAAGAAGAGTTGCAATTTGCATCGTTACAAGCCATGTCAGCGGTTTTAACCTGCGGACCGTGTTTCGACGCACAACATTTTCTATCCGAAGATGGCACATTGTACGGATGGCTCGATACTTTATTAGCTTCAAAAGACGAAAAGGTAAAAAGCTGATTTTACGTCTACCTCGTTGATGATCAAGCAAAAGCGAAACATTTTAATGAAAATTGAATATTTTCAGGTCTATCAGCTGGCCTATGAAACAGTCATTTTACTCCTGGAATGTAATCCGGATGTTGGTACTTTATTAGACTGGGTAGTCGATCGATGCTATACGGCTGAGCCTCAAGTCGCCGATGGCTGCTTTTTAGCCTTAGCAATGATATTTAGTGCTAGGTAGGTTTTTAATTAAATCTACACGTGTACGGATCCTTAAAATAACCCTGATTGCTTCGTCGAGTTAATTGTCAATAAGGTAGTATTGATTTTTGATTAACCTTTTATTGTATTTTTTTACAGAGAGTACCCTTGCGATCATTACACGGCCATTATTAATGTAACCTTGATGAATACCGGATGCCCGAGAAAAAATGTTCACGAGACTGCTCTTCAGCTGCTGCAAATTCTAGACAAACGATTTTTCGGAACCGTCGGATTACTTCCTGCTGAAAGCGAATTAGGTGAGTTTTGAAAATTATAGACATATTTAATTAAATGTTAATCACGATCGAAGTTATTTTTATTCAACGTAGAATTATTTTCAAACTAGGTGAAAAAAAATAACCACCTGTTCACGATGTGTTAATCTATCGATAAAATAATTTTTACGCCAGGTTTATCGGATTATCTGGCGTTCGGCTATTTCGACATAAATGGAATTATGTACACCTACAATGTTTGCAAAACGCTATAAATTTCGATAATCCTTTGATAAATTTCATCAATTTATCAAAAGTGTACGAATACGAATAACAAATCCGATGGTATTATTTACAAGGAGTTTTATAATCTACTAGATCTCATTTTCCGTCTTCTATTTCTAATTATCCATTTCTCTTTGAAACGAAATTAGCCTAAATTCGAGCTAATCGTATGTTTACGTTTTGACATATTTTACGGAATTTTTAATTTGAAAAATGATCGTCCTAAAGGGAGGAGTAGCGTTGAGAAAAAAAATACCTACAGAATTAACGCCCCTTATTTTCTTACATTTTCAAATCCTCTCTCGAGTTATAGCTCAATAAATGTCGAAGTATGTTATTTTTGGTACGTTCGTGAAAAAGGTTTTAATGCGGCAATGAAATAAAAACACGTGCACGTTTTCACAAATCAAAGAAGGCTTGTTTTTTTATACTTACGTTTGTTGGTTGTAATCGTATGTACTTTTTATGGTTATTTAAAAGATACGCGTTTTTCCAGTGGAAAAAATTCACCATCGGTTGTTTAATTAGAAACTTCGGAGATTTTGTCTTCGTGACGTAGACATTTCGTGCCAACGAAACGGATTAGTCGTTGGGTAAACAAGGATATGGTTTTTTTTTTGATGAATTGGCAGCTGCGAGCGTTATTTCGTGATCCAAATTGTCATTTTTTTTCGTATATCGAATTTCGTGTTAATTTGCAATTAGATGTCTGGATCGGATTAGTAGACGAATTAGAGTAGTTTTTAGAGTGACAGATGGAACTACTTGGGTTGCTTTTAGACGAGAAATTATTATAAAGTTAGGTGTCTAGCGTGACAAAAATGGCGTGAAAATCTGCTCCGAAGTGATACCTATGACGAGAAAAAAAAATACGTAAACAAAATAATACATTGAATTTATTTACATGATTTTTACAAAAAAAAAAAAACACATCGATAGTGAAAAAAAATACCATCTTTGAAATAATTTTGTGCAGCAAATGGGATTTCGACGATCCAATTTCAAATGTATTCAATGTTCAACTTTTTTCAACTTTTGAATTTTTCTGAATTTCTTCAACCCCAAAATTCTAATTTTCAAGTTTATTTTTTTTTTGGTTCCTTCAATTCCATTTTTTTTTCTAAATTGTATCCAATTTTGAAATTTCTTCAGCAAAAAAATTTTTTTCCAACTTCAAATTAATTTTTTAGAAATTTTCCAATTATTGAGTCGGATAAACTTCTGTAAGATGTAAGATTAAAATTTGTAAAAAAATTAAAATTGAAACAAAAAATAAAAAAAAATAAAAATTAAAGGAAACGAAACGATTTTCATGTAGAAAGACATTTTTTTAAAAATCCAAAAAAATCGAAGTTGGAATTGGCAAGGTTGAGAAAATTTAAACTTGAAAAAATTTGAGTTTTGATTAAGTATTTTTCTCAACCTTTTCTTTCTTATTTTTTTTCAATTTCATATTTTTTAAATTTTCTTTCTACTCGAATATTGTTTCTGATAATTTAAAAAAATTTTCCATCTTCTAATTTTTCAAAAAAAATCAATTTCATGTTTTCCAAAATTTATTTTTGTCCTTGAAAATAATTTTAAAAATTTTGAGAAAATTTGAATTGAAAAAATTTAATGGATGGAAAAAAATAGGATTAAGGAAACTGAAAATTTAGAGTAAAAAAAAGTTGAACTCGGAATAAGTTTAGATAGATCGTCGAAATTCTATTCGTAGCAAAATTATTCAGGAGATGATAAATAAAAGAATTGGGTTGGTACATTTTTTTTTCTCTACAATATCTGATCCTTTTTCCGGATCACCACTTTTATCTACTCAATTGTTAATATCTGAATTCAATTCAGTCTCTATGATGGAATTGGTCAGCAGCTGGTGCATTTCGACTGTCGAATCGTTTAGCATTAGATTCCGTCTGTGGATAGAATTGGTTACCACCGGAGCACATCGCGAAAATTCTGAAAGCACTGAAATGCAAATTTTGTGTAAGATATTGAGGTAGTTTAGCTAGGACCTACGTACGTTATCTTTTTCTCGTGTGTGTTAGTTCGGTAGCTTTGTTCGGTATTAAAAATGACCTTTCCGGGGCGACGTGAAATAAATGATTGTTTACGAAATAGGCGGAGGTACTGGTTTCAATTTCCGTAACGTTAGGCATCGACGTTATCTGTCGCGGCATAATAAATTTCGCCTCAGCGATAATAAAACGTTGGCATGTTTACAGAATTTAATGATGTTTAAGGTTGTTGTTTCGTCTGTGTGTACCTAGACCTGGGTACTATTTTTAAAGCTTTTTATCCGGGTAACGAATGTCGAGCTTTATTTTTAAATTGTTATTTTGTCGGTGTGAAGTATGATTTGGATTTTTATGTTGTTTGATTTGGGGTTCCTGTGGCCTTTTTTTTTTTTGGAAGGTAAATTTTTTCTAAGTAGGATGAAAATCGAGTTGCGGTTTCTTGCCAATCAGTTCAAAAAAATAATAAAATTTTACATTAGTGAATTTTTAAATGGAAATTTCAAAGGTGTTTTTCATCAACTTTAGGCTCAAAAAAAAAGAAAGAAAGAAAAATGAAAAAAAATCAAATCGGCTAGTGATTTATTGAATCGGGAAATAGGTAATGATTTTTTTTTTTGCATACCGACTCCTTGAATCTCAATTTAACCATTTTTGTTCGTCCTGCAAGCTCGCGATAAAAAATTTGAACCCCTAACAATCGAGTTTTTGTCTCGTTTTGAATGATTTTATATGAAAATTCACTTTTATCCAAATTTTCAACTTTCTCCGGGTAAAAAAATAAAATAAACTATCACCGTAGAAATCGCCACCAAGGTAATTTTTTGTTGAAATATTTTGAAAACAAATGAGAATTCAATTTTAAGCCTTCTATTTCAATTTCCATTTTTTTTTTTTTGGAAAATTTTGAAAATTCTAAAGGGAACCAAAAATCACATTGAAAGCTCCAGAATATCTAGAAGTGGTGAAGTTCAGTTTTGGGTGATCAATAAAATATAAATAGGAACTGAATTTCTATAAATTATACTGGAAAAAACTTTTACTGAAATAACATATAATATTTTTGCAGAAAAATTATTTTTACAAAAATCACTTTGAAATCTGAAAATTAACTCGTCCAAGTGAAATGTTATTTCCTGGAATTCTAAAACAAGCTCTTTTTGCAAATCCGATTTTTGTTCTGATTGGAGGTAAATTTGTTGCATGATTTCGTTTTTTGTGAACGATGAAGACGTTGCCAATTTGTAGAATTAAAGGATCAAATGGGAAGTCCAATACCAAAGTGGCCTATTAGCAAAAAAGTGATTTTGGGAAAATTGAGAAAAATGTATTACTGGTTCATGAAAATGTTTTCAATGAAAGTGACGATGGAAATCTTCATACATCAGTCTTCATCGTTGATTTTCCGGGAAGTCTCGTTATGAAAATTACCAGGGTATCTATTATCTAACAGGTAGTGAAAGTAGTGAAAGTAGTGAAAAAGTAGTGATTTGAAAAACTGGTCATGCCGGTAGTGGAAAAGTAGTGAATTCAGACGAAAATTTGAAAAAAAAGTAGTGAAAAAATGAAAAAATTCCAAAGACTCGAAATTTATTTTTTTAAATTTCAAAAATTGTTCATTTTTCATTTATTACATTTAAAATATAGATTTTTTTTCTAATTTAATTTTTTTTTCTCTAAAAAATTTTGATAGTTTTTTTTGTATGTTGGAAAGAGAGTCGAGTTAATTTTTTTTTTGGGGGGGGGGGTATAAATTGAATTTTTTTTAAAAAAAAAAGTAGTGAAAAAGTAATGATTTTACAAAAAAAAAGATCAATTAGATACCCTGATTACAGATGGCAAGGAAGCCAAAAAAAAATCACATGATTTTTAGGATTATTTGGACAATTTTTTTATCACTTTCTCAAGTAACTTGGAATGAAAAAAATTATCTACAATCTGTAGACTTATGATAAGTGCCAGTGGATCATCAATACTCAAAAATCATAATTTTGATGAATCGATAAGTCACTTTGGAATCGAACTTTTCAATTTCAAATGCTCTTTCGAGAATATTTGATCGAAACACATTTTCACTTTTTTCACTTTTTAGTGATGACTGCAGAAATAATTTTATTCTGATAATTTGCTGAGCTACAACCAAAATTCACAATAAAAAAAATTGAAAAAATAAGTTGGCACTTTTTTTGGAAACTCAGCAATTTTTCATCGTGATTTTTTACCAGACATCGTCTTTAATTTTGGTTTTAGATGAAAATTCATGAGAAGAAAATTTGTTCAGTTTTCATTCCCACGATTATCATTCTCCTCAATTTTTTTGTTTCAATTTCTCTAAAAACTCGTCAAATTTATCTAAAATGGGTTAGAAAATCGTTAGAAACACAAAAAATTCATTTGGTTTTCAAAATACTACTCATTTGAGCATTCTCGAGCAAAATTTTTTAAATGAAATATTTTTGTAAACATAAGTGATTTTTTTCCAATATTTTCATCACACCTTACCAAATCACTGAATCACTGCTTTTTTCTGGAAAAATTGGAAATTGACTGAGAAATCAGCGATCTTTAATTGGAAGATGAATGAAAAATCACTTATTTGCTCCTTCAATTTTAAAACCTTATATAAAATAATTGATATTGTTGTTGAATTTGAAGTAGCTAAAGATGTAGAAATCTCGAGCAAGTCCGTTTCAAATATTCCACCCTTCCAATTTTGATGTTGGACAAAAAAATCGTTTTTATACTTTTTTATAGATCTATTCAATTTCAATTCGATTAAAAATCATCGCAATATAGGTTGGTTTCATTTTCTTTTCTTTTGAATCTGGAAATTGGATTAAAAGTGATTTTCATGAGAAATTTTCCCAATTTTTAAAGTTCTACTTAATTCATTTCTGTGATATTTTTTTTCTTGAATAATTATCAGAATTTGAATATTTTTTTTGTTTATTGCTTCTTTCAATTTTAAAGTAGAAAAAAAATTATATGAAATGATTATTATTTTTTTTATTTAAAATTTTTGGTATTTTGTTGTTTCTTCCGTCTTTTGTGAGTCATTCAATTCTGAAATTAGGCTAAAAAATTATTGACATGAATTTATTCTCTTTTTTTTGAAAGGGAATTTTTCCCTCCAATTCTGAAAGCAGGCAACATGATCATCTAATATATTTTCTTGTTGATGGTACCTGATACTATTACCCAGTTATATCAGAAGCTTATCGTATGTTGACTTTTGACAACCTTTCATTAGATAGAAATCTTGTATATTCTCGAAATTTTCCATTCGTCGTTTAAATACTTAGGTAGGTACATCAGGATATAGACTTCGATAAAAATATCGAGGGAAAAACTGAAATTAATCACGTGATAATAGCATGATTTCTTCAACAACGCAACCATCAAGGCTTAAAAAGTTCTTTCTACGTTTTACTTTGGGAAAATTACCAAACTCGGCTCATAGCGAATCGCAATAAGCTCAAAAAAATTCGATCCTCTTTTCGCATTTGTGGTAATTTTCTTCCAAACTTTCAAACCGCTTTGGGAATTATGAAAAGAAGGAAAAAGTGGTACGAAAAACGGTCCGTAGAAGTCATTACGACTGTGATTTAAATTCGAATTATATTTCATTGAGGGAACAGACACGACAAGGCGACGAACGGTTAAACCGAAACTGGTGTCAAAGTTTGCAAGTCGTTGAAGAAGCTTGTTCTGTGTTTACGAGATTTACTAACGTAAAATTACTAAATTGTTTCGCGTCTTTGTTTTACTTAAATACACGAAAAGGTGTGTTTCTTAGTATTCATAAGGCAAATTCCGCCTGCGAATATAATGAGCTCGGTGTTGAGTTGAAATATGCCGCGACTAACGACGCTTTTCGGCGTTTAAAATTAGCTAGTAAGGATTTTGTTTTGTCGACAAGTCGAGAAAACTTAACGTGCGTTCTTTTTCCAACTCCTCGGTCCTCTCTCGACTCGTATGCGTCGCGTATAAATTAGCCAGAAAAATAACCGTTTTTCTCCAGCGAGAATACCTACTTTAACGTTAGAATAATTAACAAATTGGCGCGAATATTTGCTTTTTAAATTATGTACGTAGTTTGTTTTCGGTGAACAGCGATGTTTGTATTGTCTTTGCGTTTTTTTAAATTGAATGGGGTGTTTTTTTTTCAAAATGTATTTCGTTTATTTTTTTTATGATGAAAGAACGTTTCAAAGAATTGAATGTTTTATTTTGTCTTTTTTTTTTCGAAAGTTGCCAGGGCAAATGATGGTGTTTGGGTGTTTTTCGAGGGAGCCGGAGGAAGAGAAATTTTTCTTGCGTTACTCGAGAAAAATTTAATTTTAATATATTTTCATTATTTCTCGTTAGCAAGTGTTTTAATTAGTATATTAAAGAAAATAATTATTTTTTGATTTGGTACAATTTTTCAAATCACTGCATTTTTTACAATGACGTCAGAAGTAAAAAAAATGTACGAAATTATAAATTAATTATACGTTTTGAAAACTAATTTTATCCTTTTTTAAATTAGTTATTATGAAACGTTTTCAAAATTGCTTTCTTTTTCTAGTGATGAAAAAAATTTTAATATGTCGATTAAAAAAAAAACAAATTAAGAGTCTTATGTCTGGTTTTACTATTTATGAAAGGATCTGGCAGGAGAAGAGAAAACAAATTTGATTTATGATCTTAATTATATTCTTCTTTCTTTCCAAAAATTGCCCCTAAAATTTAAGATTTCTTGAGTACGAAAATACACAACTTTCAGTTTTTATATGAAATAAGAAAATTTCCAGATCTTGGAATCAAAATGGAAAATGTTAGAAGTACGTGATTATAAAGGAGGTATCCCATCCGGCAGAAAAATTTGATGCCGAAAAAAATATATATCGAGTACATTTTACGAGAATTTCCTATCAAAAATTTCAATTCTCGAATTTTGACGAATTTTTGGAAATTAAAACTTACCATAATTCCGAAAAGTATAAATATTTGATCTAAGAAACGAAAAATACTGAAATTTGGTGTATACTCAAATTTTGACCTCCTGAATTGATTGAAACTGGTTAGGGGAAGTCTTGAAGCCTTCAGAAAATTTTGAAATTTTAAACAAAAGCTCTGAGTAGCTGCCAATTTAAATCCTTTTTTTGTATTAGCAGCAGAAAAATTTTAAATGCTGTCATGTTGATCAGAATGCCGTCCTTGTTGGTAAAATTGTGGAAAAGGGAGAGAATGCAAAGAATGTCCAAATTATCAATAATATTTTACTCTTTTGAATGATGACTTTGATCATACCGGGTGACCGAAAAGTAGTTCCCAAAAATAAATGCTTCTCAAAAATTCCCTAATCAATTTATCCGAAAAATTTCAATTCTGGCAGAATCCTTGGTTCATTATTATTCGATCGTAGGCCACTTCATAAATTCTCAACTGATTAAAATTTTTTGTGAAGCATAATTCGATTTTTGTTTATAATGCTACAGCTAAACATAGTCAAGCAAAATTTAAAAACTGCGCGGAATAAAATCTTCGAATATCTGGGGGTAGGTTTCAAGATAGCCAAAAGCTTGATTTCAACCCTGTCAATTTCAAAACAATGCGTTCAACCTTGAAATAAGGAGGATTGGATTTCAGCGCTTCACAAATTGGAACCAGATGATTTATCCCTGAATTACTGAATTATTTTTCTGTTTTACAAGAAAATTGTGGATTATTGAGGTTCTTCGAGCAATAACTTATGCAGAGATTAGAAGACGGTCTATTTTAGTAGAATATGAGAAAAAAAAGATTACCTCGCCAATAAATTTTTTCTACTGAAATTTAAAATTTTTTTCGGTATGTACTTTCCGGTCACCCGGTATTTTCCCCACTCCTAGCGTAAAAAATTTATTATTAAAAAACTCGAAATTTTTTTAATATCAAACTATTAAAATGAAATTTATTATTTTTTTGAACTAACTTTTTTCGATATTTATGCGAAATGGGAAAATTTCCAAAATTCTGGTATCAGGATGAATTGAAATGTGCTTTCTGCTTTACTTGGTCAATTTTAGAAGGAGGAGGTGAATACCAAAAATCGTCAAAGTATCAGTATTATTTTTTATTTTTAAATGGTGATCTTGGCTATCGAAAATTCTAAATTTCTCAAGCTTGAAAACCTTTAATGAAATTTTGAATTGTTTTGAGCCCACATCTTTCAATTTCAATGTGAAATGGAAATATTTTTTTAAACTTTGGGTTCGAAATTTATTTTGCTTGCAAAAGAGGTATTCCAACTCAAAATAAAATTTTAAATCCAAACAAAAAAATTGAACCTCATATCCAAAATTTCAGATGCTGAAGTTCATTTCTGGAATTTTGGCGAATTTTTAAAATTTCAGAATTACCTCATCGCCCTATAAAATATAAAAATTTGATCTAATCAACGAAAAAAGCTGAAATTCAGCATGATACCCTATTTTTGACCTTTCGAATCGATTGGTGGCGGTTCCATAAAGTTTCGGAGCCTCTAGAAAATTTTGGAATTTTTCAGTGTGGGAAAAACGTCTATAAAAAATGGTCCATATGAATTTTATCACCCATAATCGCGAATTACCCATATTAGTGACCTATTTGGTCGATTCAATCTGAATTTTTCAAAATTTCCAACTGCGAGTTCAACACCATATTTTTTAGCAGAAAATTTGATTTTTTTCAGGAGAATTGTCAGTTAAGAAATATGGACTTGGATTCAAAAATGCGAATTTCGTTAAATTCTGTTTTCATCGATCAAATAGGTCATCAATATCGGTTATCCACGATTATAGGGGCTGATGTTCACATAAACTATTTTTATGGGATTTTTTTCTTCAGCAATCTTCGATCGATTCGGCTTGTCGAAAATGGGGCATATATCGAATTACAATTTTTTTTTTGCTGATTGGATCAAATTTTGAAATTTTTCAGGTCTTTGAATATGAGGTTCTTTTATGATGTATTTTCAATTTTTTTTGTTTGGGTTCAAAATTTTACTTTAAGTTGGAATGCCTCTTGTTAGTTGAATCATAAAGGAGCGGAAAATACGAAAAATTCTCAAAGTATCAATTTTTCTGATCAAAGTGAATGGAAGTGCATGTGCTTAGTCAAATTACCTTCATTTTCGTGTCGTTTTATTTTATTGTCAAAAAAAGGTCTCAAAGTTTTCTTGTCGCAGAAACGTTAGCGATATTTTTTTTTTTTTCATTTTTCTGTCTTTTAGCAGATACATTTTCTTTGACTGGTATTTCTCCCCTCTCTTCTTAATATAGATTCATAAGTTATAAAATGAAAAAATTTTTTTGATGATTCTCATTTTTCCAACTGAATGAATTTCTGTAACGTAATTTTCTTTCAAAATTTACTTTGAAATTAATACCTAAATAATTTACTCGATTTCTTTCTATAAAAGTTTTCAATTTTTCTATAAATCGAACCCATAAAAATTGCAGAATGAAATGGAATTTTCTCAAAAATGAAAATTTTTTGTTTGTCATCGAAACTTGATTCGTAGTATGTTCTTAAAGCAAATCACTCAAAAAATACACCAGAGCTTCGAATTTAATTTATTGAAAACCAAATTTCCAAGGTACTTCCAATAAGAAGATTTTCGAAAATTCAAACTGTCCCACTTTTTTCAAGTAAATGGGTATTTAAAAAAATAATACGTAATAACGAAAGAAAAGTTCATTATCGAAGCTCTGGTTCATCAAGCATTACTGACCATATGTGCCGAAAGCTGGCTACAAAAAAACTAACCTGATTATTATCTGTCGTATGCTCACGTATGGTGAAAATACCCCTCTAATTTGTATCTGGAAGAAGTGGACAGGGGCCTGGAAATAAAGGACAAAGAGAAAACATCATCTAAATGGAATCCTTGCGAACATTTTCCGACGTTTTAAAATTATTCATTCGACGTGAAAACATTAAAACAAAGGTCGATTCAGTTTTTCTTATAACATGTGCCATAGTACCGAATATGATTTCACAAACGTCTTCGTTTTCCGTTTGTTCGCGAGAAAAAAAGAGACGTTGAAGAAATTTACGTGTTTTTTTATCATTCTTTTCCGATTGTACGAATCGTTTATTAAATTATAATTTTCAAACGTGGCACGTTTCGAATGTATTTCGAACGTGGTTTGATAACAACGTAGGTGAAAGTTCGAGTTGGTAAATTTGTTGACATGTGTGATTCTGAGTACGAGACTTTTGTCTCATAAACTGCAAATTTAATTTCGAAACAAATCTCACGGCTTATTAGCGTTTGAAAATTGTACGAAAATTCATAGCATAACTTTGGTTTCGTTGGTGAAAACAACGCAACGCGAGTAATTTGCTTTATCCTTCTAATTGGGTTTTATTATTTTCATCGGGATGGGTTTTTTGTTCGTAAAAAGAGCCAAATTACTTCGTTTTCTTTATTCATTTAACGCATGTGGCAGTTTTTTAATCAAATCGATTAAGTCTTGATCGTAATTATCAAATTATCTCGCTTCTCGTGTACTCGGATTCCAAATGAAAATGAGTATTTTCAAGACTCCGGTGCTAAATTAGTGTTCGTGAATAGTTTTCTAAAAAAAAATTCGCAAATGCGTAGATCCGTTAATTGTTTGATTATAAAAAAAAGTCGGGATAAAAAATTCATTAAAATATTTTTAATTATATTTTTTATCGCGGATTACCGACGTACCACTTGGATTCGTTTAATTGAAACATCACGATTTTGTTTCAAGTCAGCGTTTGTTAAAAGAAAAAAATAGTAGTTTTGCAAGTGGCGGTGATAATGCTTGAACAACGTTCGAATGAAATTCGCAGCTTTTTGAGTAATTGAAAAACTGCTGAAAGTTTTACAAATTTAGAACGTATTCGAATTTAACGAGTTTACTGAAATAAATTAAATTTCATTTGTGCGTTTATTTAAACGTTGCCAAGTTCGCATAGGTATTTATTTTACCTATGGTCACCGAGAATGCCAAAGTATCATTTAAATTTTTCAAATATTCAGAACCCAACTACCGAAATTTTTTCCATTCCATTAACTGATTTGATTAAAACTGGATAAATTTACCATTCCGGGTGAAAACTTTCGTTACCGATATGTTCGAGATTCCCCTAATTCGTAAACGCTTCCGCGATCTGGAACGTATTTTTTTAAACGGTTCAACTAACGTGGGTGATGTTTCATTATCTCTAAACTTTGTAGGCATTTTTGATCCCATACGAAGTGTTTTTTAATTACGAATACGTGTCGAGTTTTTCCCCCAGTTCGATTTACACAAATGTGTATCGATGTAGGCCCTACCTACGCAGATCAACTCGGAAAAAAAATATTTGATTTATACTTTTAAATTTTACGTATTTCGCGAGAACAGCTCGAAAAGATGAAATATTTCTTTGATATCACGTTTAGTTTGTCGATTCGGTTTATTTTATTTTACATATTGCGACTTTTATACTTTGGTCGTGCTCGAATTATGATAATTTATAAGTAAATATTTACCAAGCTGGAAATATGTTGCGTTGTCGTAGGATTTTTCAAAGTTAAAGAATGATATTAGGTTAGCGTTTTGTACTGTACAATTCGAACAATTTCGCTGGATTCACTTTTTTACTAACTCGAGGTAATGAAGTGTTTATCGATATAAATTGACGTGAAAAATAAAGCGGAAATATATTCGTGTAGTCGTATTTTTTGTACTTGGTTCCATTTTTTTTTTTTTCACCTTAACTTTTATGAGGAAGAGTTTTAAATGGAAAAAAATGGCGGTTTTTTTTCGTTTGAGTAAGCGTGGCAACCGTTTTTTCCTTTTATGGTAATAATTCATTGATGTAGTGTGTACCTTTGAAACTGTAAAGTATTATTTTTTTGTAAATTTAAAAATGGAAATTTAGATCTTCATTTGGTTGAGGTATTGGAATTCTTTAGAGAATATGCAGATTGAAGAAATTATTAAATTTTAATTTGATCGAAAATCAACAAAGCAGAATTGATCAAATCTGATTGAACATGAAATATTGACTCAGAGGCGTAATCAGCAGTGATTCGGAACGTAACCGTAATCGAAATGATATTTTTCCTGACAATAATACACTGAAAAAAATAATAAAATTTATCCAAAAAAATAATAACGTGCCCCAATTTTCAAAATAGGTCAAATTTATCATTTTTTTGAATAAAATTTATTCTTTTTGGTAAAATTTATTCATTTTTTTGACAAATTTTATTATTTTTTAGAACAAATTTCACCTATTTTGTGAATTGAAACACGTTATTATTTTTTTGAATACATTTTATTATTTTTTTGAATATATTTTATTATTTTTTGATTAAAATTTATTATTTTGGTAAAATTTATTAATTTTTTTGATAAAATCTATCTTTTTTTTTGATAAAATTTAGTATTTTTGGGGTAAAATGTATTCATTTTCATAACTTCTGTTTTTTCCGTGTAGTAATAGAACGAATTCGGTTGAAAAAAATCAATAACCGTAACCGGAACGTAATTGATACTTCAAAAAAAATTGTTCATTAATGAAGCCAAAACATTTCGTTCCTTTTCGTTCCCAACCTGGCATATTAGGCATCGTTCTTTTCCCTATCAATGATCCGGAGAGTGATTGTGTTTTCGGCTTTAGACTTTCAGCTTCAAAATTCAACCATTTTGCTGATAAGTCGTTTCTGTTCAAATTTTATTCAATTCGAAAATTTTTTCCAACCTGAATTTCTGTCATTTGAAAATTTCAAGTTCTTCAAATTTGCATCAAATTTACATTTCAATCCGAAAAAATTTTCCAATAATGCCTTTAGTTGGAAGAAAATTTCAAAAACATTCGGGACAATTTTTTCTCAATTCGAAACTTGAAAAATCGAGAGGAAAAATTTAAGTATTGGAAATTTTGCTCGCTTGATTTGATGAATTAAAAAAATTACATTTTTTACAAAAACAAATGAATCAGTTTTTTTGGTTTCAGTTTTCAGGTGGCTTTCCCCTTACATAAAACAAAACGTTTTCAATCAGTTGCCCGCCTTATCAACACTTCCTTCATTCAGCTGTAACCGTAATCAAAATTAATATTTGGAGAAAACCGTAACCGTAACCGAAATCAAAATTGAAATTTGGACAAAACTGTAACCGTAATCAAAACTGAAGTTTTGGGCTGTAGTGTAGATAGCTGTAACCGAAATCAAAATAACTTTATCACTCGGAGAACAAAATTTGAGACAAAGAAAAATAATCAAATTCTTTTACATCCCTAGTCATAGTCATGTTTCTCGTTTCTCAAAAAAACCAACGCATAAAGACTTTCCACACTCAAAAAACAGTAATTTTTTAAAACTTAAAATTTTTTGATTCAACAAAGTTGTCGTTTCTTGTCTTTTTTCAAAAAAAGCCGAGAGACAACAATTTTCCAATCTCAAAAAACTGTCGTTTCCTGTCGTTAATTTAAAAAACGATGCAAAACGACCAATTTTTAATTTAAAAAACTGAATTTTTGTCTTTTTTTAAAAAACAACAAAAAAAACTCAGGGATCCCGGAGTGGAGTCGGAGGGAAGAGGGCCCGCTCCGGACGATTTTTTCGGAGCCGGAGCTGGAGCCGGAGGGACTTTTGTAAAAATCTCGAAGCCGGAGCCGGAGCTGAAGGGACTTTTAAAAAAAATTCTGGAGCCGGAGTCGGAGCCGGAGGGACAACGTTGGAACTGCTCCGGCTCCTAGCTCTGGAGGTCTCTCCTTTGATTTTTAATTTTACTACTAGGAATTTTTCAGTTTTTCTTCCCTAAAAACTATCAAAATTGTCCGTTGTTGTTTTGCTTACGACAATAGTTAAAAATGACTTTTTTTGTTTTTCAAAAAGTAATGGTAGTTTTATTTTCATAATAATTCTACAAAATTTTTGATTTTTCATCGTCGGAGGGCCCTCCTGGAAGGAGCCTCCGGAGAGTCGTTGTTTCCCAAAAAATGACGTGAAAAAACAATTTTTCAATCTTAAAAAACTGGAATTTTCTGTCGTATCCAATTTTAAATAATGAAATCATGTTGCCATGAAATAAGAAATGAAAAAATGAGAATTGTTTTAATTAATCGTGCAAAAAAAATTGAAAAAGAATTTTGAATTAGTTGCTAGGATGAAATGCATAATAAGAAGGTAATTTCACCTTTTGATGTACCTAATTTTGTATTGGTTTCTCCATTTGATCATATATTTTTCTGTTTAAATTAAGTAAGTACACAAAAATTGAGATAAAAACAGAGGAGGTGGTTTTAATAAAATACAATTACATTTCTACTTATTTTTTACACGAATCGAAAATATTTGTCGCGCCATTTTGTCGTCAGTTTAAGTTAAGCTGTGTCACTGAGAATTTGGAAGTGAAAGAAATCGAATTTGAATTCACGTTAAAGGATTATTCATCAGCTAATAGGGAAAGATTCTCGGTGAAAACTTTCATCGGGTTCTAAAATTTATCCGTTTAAAATATTCACACGGGCAAAAATGGTTTTGGATTGACGAAGAGAACAAAACGAGAAAACAGCGGAATTTTCCAGTTAAAGAAATATTTACCTACGATAATACGCTGCAGACTACGAAACTGTTTTTTTAGTTTTCGATTCATTTAAAATCTACACGAATGAGAAAAAATTTCTACCACATATTTTCTCATTTTGTAATTCACTTAATTACCCAAATATCCACTCAATTACTTCTTTGCTTTCATCGAATTTAAACAATTTGCCACGAGTATTAGAAAAATTGATTCAAACACTGGAATCGTAACGCTGAATTAAAAGATAATCCCGAAGATGTTTTTATACGTCGAAAATGCGGTTGGATCGGTTAATGGGAAAATTGTAAATTATCTTAAAACAAACCGAGCTACCCGAGGAAACCACCGGGGAATCTGAGCTGGGAAAATATCAGTTAAAACATCGGCCCGTTGTTTCAATGGCCACCTTTTGAAAATTAATTTATTCGCAATGAACCTGAATACGAAAAGTGGTTTCTTTACATTCGAGGATAATGGAAAAATTACCAATTTCGCGTAAAAATTAAGCTAATATGAAATTTTAATGTCGACTTATATTTCTATTACGTATTTATTCTGTCGTGTTCACCTGTTGCTTGCGTATGCTCTTGTTTTCTCCGGACACGTTTTGGGCAAAATAACGAACACAGGGCTTTTCTGAAGTTTTGTCCGCTGATGCAATACAGGACGAAATTGATCCCGAAATTAGTAGCAAACAGGATATTGGAGTAGTGTTGAAGTAATACCATTACGATATCGTCGTTGGCCATTGGTTCGGATTTCTGTCAATGAAAAAAAAAAATGCAATATTTCAATGAATGGAAAAAGCATTTGACCTAAATTAAGTACAAATTACTGCTTTTGAAAAATTCTTAAAAATTAGAAAAATCAAATTTTCGAAAAGTTTCTGGGTCGAAATTCACGAAAAGTTGAATGATTCGTTTATTGCATTTCTATCCTAAATTTATGTAATAAGGTTGTTGGAAATTTCTTTCAATTTGTATATCGACATCAAAATTTGGTGGTAATTTTTTTTTTCAAATTTTCATTTCATCAAATCTACGCTTTTTGTTGTCCACATATAAAGTTTCTTCGAACAAAAATATTGTTAAGCTTATCTCTGTTGATCATACAAATATCAAAGTCGAGTATAAACTTTGTAAAGTTTTGATTTTCAGTATTCACGTTCTGAGTTTCAAGTTTTACGTATTTTTTTACCATAAACTTCGGTAGAACACTTCGAGCTTATATTTTTAGTCCACAAACGAGGAAAATGTAAATTATTATTCTATTTTTGTACCGTAAAGCTTTCCTTTCAATTAATTTAATGTTTCAAAATTACCATATTTATTTGCACAAGATATTCCAAAGGTAATAATTTGTCATTTGGTTAATTAATTAACAAAAATGGTGATAAAAAAGGCGACAAATGATTCCATTTGTGTTCTCCGTAGGAGGTGTTTATTTTTATGTAGAAAAATTTTAATCATGTGTTTTTACGTAGCTACATCCATATTTTTTACATTCAAATTCATTGAATAAGCTGGCTTAATATGGAAATAAAGTTTCGGATAAAAAAAGGTTTTAAAAATATTCCCTTTTTTTCCCTCTTTTACTCGGTGTTAGTTTGCGAATCTCTTTTCACGAGAAAGTTGCTGTAAAAAATATATTTTAATGAAAAAAATCTCTAAGCAAGGTCAGTTACGAAACACAACTTGTTCGAACGAATTCCAATTTTAATTCTGTGATAAAAATTACACGAATGCTCGATCAGCAAAATTATTTTACAACGGTTTTTGTTATTTCTGCCAATACATTCATCATTGTTATTCAAATAACGATAAAAAAATCCGCATTGTTTTGCTTTATTACTTGAGGAAAAAAAGGACCCTGTTTAGCTCGCTATTTCGTGATAAAAAATGGCCTCAGAACAATGCAAAATAAAGGCTGAAAATTACGTTGTTTTATCCGGATAATTTTTTTTATTTTTTGAAAAAATAATCTCGTCGTAATGTAAATGACAGTCAGCACAAAAGTTAAATAAATTTATGAATTTTTTTTCGCCATATTTTTTCACTTTGAAAAATATCTTTGTTTTATGTTCTAACTTTAAAGAACGAAAGTGTTGAGGAAAGTGCACACGATGCAGTTGGATTTTCTTCATTTGAAATACGAATACGATTTCTTTAATGTTTCAGTATGCTCGTAAAATTCATCAAAAAGAAATTTTTTTGCTTTAATGTACTTACTACTTAGATTTCTTTCATTTAATGAATCATAAAAAGATCTAGATAAAGTTGGAAAAGTTTGCTGCTAAAAAGTTGTATGACGGTTGTGAGGTATACACCGAATTGATATCGAGTAAATCTAAATAGATGTAAAAAGTTGCTGGGAAATAAGTTATCGTGAGCTTTTGCTTCCTGTTTGAATGTAATTCAAAAACGATTCCGTGTTCGAGTTAAGATAATAATTTACACGACCTATTCCATCATAGAACACTGTTAGTTTGCGTTTATTTACTCAACGATACACGTATATTTACGAAATGAAAGTGGAATTTCGCTCGGATTTATTTGATCTCGAACCTATATAAAGCAATATGGGTAACACTGAAATATATATTTTTTAACGAAACTTTTGTTTGTAAACTTATTGCTGCTGATACTGGTACCTTACCTAACCTACGTATCCTGCAACAATGTAGAATGTTCGAGTTTACTTTTCTTCCCAACTTTGTGGACATGAATTCTCGAGAGTATTAGAATTTAGCTTTAATCTTGAAATTTATACATTTCCCTGGGTCCGTTCTGCGTTATTTTTCGAATAAAATTGTTTCTTTTTTTCGTTAGAAAAATTAAAAAAAAATTGTGATTTAATCGACTGCAAAAGTTCTTAAAAAATCATAAATTTTTTAAAATCATTTGCCCACCCAGTTGAAAAATATTTATATTTGTGAGTTTGCCCGTAATGTCGTAAATATTCGTGTTCAACCTTTATGAGCCTATAATTTCGGTTTATTATTTTAAAAATAATGACGCCCACTTTGAAATTTTTGAATTGGTGTTGCCAAGTATTTGAAAACTTTTTTGTACGATTTAGTCATTAAAAAAGAATTGAGCATAATGATGCTGCAGCGGTTCGTAAATTATGAGAAAATTTATTTTTAAACGGGAATGTGACAGATTTAAAATCAAATTGTTTATTCGACTTTTGTTTCAATTTATTGCTGAGGTATTTCGAATAAAATTTGCGTCTAGACCATGAAACAGTTTTTAGGAAAACGTTCCGACTTGCCTCGATTTATGAATCACCTTTTCTAAATTATTTGCGATTATAAATTGACAGTTTTTTTTAATGAATAAATTTTGTTGAAAAAGTCTTAATATTGCAGATATTTTTACATTAAAAACATCATTTTTCAGTAGAAGTACAGAAAAACATTTTTTTAAACATGTTTTGAAAAAAAAAAAACATTTCGAGGTAATTCTCATTTATTTTTTATTCTTTTCATTATGTTTTTCAAGGATACTTAGTTTGAAAAAAATTCATTTTTAAAAATAGTTTTACAGTGTTAATGAAAAAAGAGGAAAATTACTTTTTAAAGAATATTTTAATGGAAATTGTGTTGATACAGATATTTTTACCACTTAACGTTGGTAAGGGGGGGGGGGGGGGGTTCACCTTGGCAAATTCATTTTTTGTGTTTTCCATCTTCGAAATTTTCAATAAAAAGTAGGGAAATATAATTCTTAAGAAAATTCATTTTAAAAATCTCTACCTACTTTTTTGAAAAAAGGAACCTTTCTTTTTTTGAGTTGGCATTGATTTTTTAAATTTTTGACTTTTGACCTTTCAGAAGAAGTAGAATCAAAAGGGAACCTCTACTCACCAATCAATTTTTTATCTCTAAAATGATAGAATGAGGGTAGAGGGTGATCGATTTCCTCCACCATTTTTTAAAAATTTTATAAAATCATATTTTTTGTAAAAATCAGTAAGTATTTAAAAAAACATTTGTAAAAAAACAGAAAATTAATTTAAGTAGCTAAAATGGAATTTTTACAAATTTTAGTGACTCAAAGTACAATTTTTCTCATTTTATCGAAATCTACGAGAAGAAAATTTCTCAAAAAAAGATCACTCAAAAATGTTTGCATTCCAGCCAAACTTTTTCGACCATACATGCAATTTTGGCATGAATGGGAAGAATGAGATAAGCTTCTGAGTCGACTCCTTCCGTTTGATCAACATCGTAATTCGAAAAAACAACCCCCCCCCCCCCCCAAGAAAAAATCGTTGAAAAAATAATTTTTAATTTGTAACCAATTTTGTGAATTGTGCAAGAAATGGCGAAATTTTGAGGGGAAAATTAAGTGTTTTTTTTTTCAATCATTTACTTACATAAGGACTAAATAAGTGCCTAAAATTAAACTTATAGTTTATTGAGATTCGATTTTTTTTTTTTTATTATTTGGTTCAATATTTACAAAAGCACAAAAAATATTAAACCGAATTAATTTTTTTTAAAAAAATACGACTATCATGACCACTCATCGACTACTCGTCACGAATGTCTCCTTAAATTTTCTAAAAAAAAAAAAGAAACCGACGAACTCACAACCTTTCAGTTTTTTTTTTTTTGAAAAAACAATTTATGAAAACAAATTTCCACAAGAAGCAAAGTAATTGCTCAAAAGGGTGGTTTCTATAGCCAAGCTCACATTGTGGTTTCTCTATTATGAAAGAAGTGTTTTTCGACGGAAACAAGAGAGTAAAAAAAAGTGCAGTCACTCAAATTTTTCAAAAATTTTCTCTTTTTGCAATTTGCAAAATTTTAAGTATACCTACTTACTCATTTAGAAAATATTTTATGAATTTTGTATCAGCAGTGAATCGATCCTTGTACTCCGCTATCCCCATTCAATTTGATTCAACCTGATTTACTGTCCAATTTTCGATAATTTTTTCTAAAAACCACCATGTTGAAAAACCCACTTTGTTGACACGTTGAATTTAACGCCTTTATTGTAATTTTTAGTTCTTTGGACCACTTATTATTAAAATCACAAATTTCAATTAAAGCCAGAATGTAAATTTATGCATAACTCGCCAGAGAGATATATAAACTTTCAACCGAACTAAAATCGTAAAATTGTCGGTGCGGAGTACAAGTATTTGTAATTAGAATCCAGGTAAATACCTCACCAATGGACCAGTGGAGTAAAAAGAAGTACCATTGGGGAATCTGAATAATGAATATCATTTCCTTTTTTTTTTTCAAAGTTTCTAGTTGATGGTTTATTAGATGGAAGAAAGTTGACAGTTTTTCCTTTTTGAATTTCTTGTAAAAGCCGCATGGGCCTAGAGATGTTATAAAAATTCGTCTTTTAAAATCTACCTGCTCATTTTTTTCTCGACTTTTAACGTTACAAACGAGTGTGAAAATGAGTGGGAAGATCAGGAAGGTCAGTTTTTCACTTGAGACTAACCGGATTCTTTTTTCATCTCGAGATTTAAATTTTGAAAAAGAACAATTGTCAAGTTTATCGTGGTCGGTTTTTGAGAATTATGGTCTCGAAACCCCCATCTCCATAAAAATATATGAACTCGCATCTAAAATTTCTTGATGAATTTTTAATTCTCTACAACTTTTGGCTTAAATTATTTTCCGTATTGTGTTTTTTTATGCAGCACTTTTTTTGGGACACCCGGTTGAGGAATATTAGCAAAATTTGAAAAAAAAATTCTAGAAAATTGATAATCCGTAATTTTTTTGCAATTTTTTTCTATTTTTAGGTGGAGATTTCCCAAAATCTCAGTCTCATTAGAACCGTCTTGATTTTGTTCTGTTTCAGAATTAATTAAAACACCTTTTTTGGTTTGAATTTTTTACGTTTTATAATTTTTTAGGCATTCTGAAGAAAGAACCAAAAAAAAAATAATAATAATTTTTGCATTTCTGTTGAAATATTCCATCCAAAACTACTGAAATTATTTTTATATCTTCATTCGGTAAAAAACGTTCAGACTTTTTTAAACACACTGTAAACTCTTTTAGGTGTGAATAAAAAAATAATATCTCCATCACTACCTAAATCAATGAACTACTCATCTTGCAAGATTTTTCAGTCCTTTAAGCTGTGGTAATACAATCGACGATTATACTCGAAAGTTCAAACACCTCCGCTAACTTTGTTTATATCGAAAATAGTATCGTGGGAAAATGACCATGGTGTCCACTTTCAAGTGGAAACATTTTGAAACTACTAAACTCGCAAGATGACGACGTCTTCATCGTTATTTCAATATAATTATATCGACTTGAAATCAAGACCGAATATTTACTTTGGAAAAAAGTTCACATTTTTTTAATTGGCCATAGAAAAACTTTATGTATAAACTATTTTACCATTTGATCAGGCAAATAGTGCAGAAACACCCTTGTAGGTGGGTAAATGAACTTGATAGACGAGACACCTCGATCGATAGAAAATATTCCCAAAAATTCCATTCACGTTACGTTCTTTAAAAAAAATGTTTCATTTTTGAAAATTTCAGCCATTTACCGTTATGTTTCTTTTCTTATTCATTCAAAAGTAGTACCTACAACGTGTTCTTGAATTTTTTTTCCAACCTATGAATTCCAAAACGTTGTATTCGCTTTTTTACGTTTACTCTTTTTACTGCTATAATTCGTATTTGTATTCTTATCATTGGTATGAGAAAATGTACTATAAAAACATCGAATAAAAAAATAAGACCGGCTGTGTAAAAAAAAATATTCAGCGGCTTGAAACAGTCTACTACGTATAAACTGATTAGCTTGTGAATTGCTGGGTTAAATTTTCTTTCAAATGCTATCATCTTGTTAAAGGTCGCCAGCATAAGAAAGCACGTATAAGTTCAATGGTACCCTACATTTTATATGTTATTTTATCGATCACATTCGACTCGAAATGAAAAGACCTACGTTGTCGTGATTTATTCGCTGAAAAATTATAAATAAATTATGGTACTGGAAGAAAAAAAATTCCAACGATGTACATGTACCTACGTAAGGTACCAATAAAGATTTTCATCTTACGCAGGTTCTGCTCACAATTACATATAAAAATTCAATATTGTTTGTTCCATCGAAAAACGAAAATATTTTTGGGTAAAAATTTAATATCAAAACTTTGGTAAATAGTATTACGTGATTGTACTGTTAAGATTTTCCCCTATCGTATTATGCTCGTATATCTCTCGTGTTTTCTTTTGGGCAATTTCACGTATTAAATATGTTTGTTCGTGAAAACCCCGAAGATTATGCAAAGGGTAAGAATTTCTACGACGTATATACGAAAAATCCGGAATTCGCCTCTTTCTTCCTTATTTTCATTGTAATCTCTACCCTTAAAATAATGAAAAAGATGGGTTTTCTTGGTGGATTTATGAAAAGAAGCAACAAACTTCCAAGTATTATACTTTTAAATGACAATACCTTAGTAAATATTTTACCAAAAGTGCCAATCCTTTGCTCATTTACAAACCTGACGTAATTTTTCAACGAAACGAAATGATAAAATTCTCATTTTGAAAAAATATTATCATATGTTTTATTATATGGCAGATTTGAATCAGAATTCTTGGATTTTTACAAGAGGGTGAACCAAATTTTCATTTGATTTTTTCATAATATTGTTTGATTGAATTTATTATAATCCAAGGAATGAGATTTTCTTCACCTAAATGATGAATTTTTTTACAAATCTTTGAAAAGGCTCAGGTATGGTAAGAGGATCATTTGGCCTTTGGTAAAACTTGATCAAAATTTTTATTCTGTTCGATTTGTCTTGGTAGAAGATTATTTTAAAGAGCATGAGCGAATTTTCATCTCATTCCCGGAAGGCTGGGGTCCTAAAATACGTGATTTCCAAGCTAAATAAAAATTCCTGAGTTTTGAACCGAACGTTTTCAACGTGAGCTTGTTTTACAGATTCGAAGTGGTTGGTGAGCGATTTTTTTCCCAAGTCCTCGCGTTTTTCCTGTTCCGATTTTTTTTCAACTTCAAATTTTTTTGACGAGGTTTTAATTTTTTCCTCAAATTTTTTCCAACTTCTCATTTTTTTTTGACAAGGTCTAAATTTTTTTTAAATCTTTTTTTCCAGCTTGAAATTTTTTTGGACAAGGTCTAAATTTTTTCCTAAAATCTTTTTTCCTACTTCAAATTTTTTTTGACGAGGTCTAAATATTTTTTTCCAACTTCGAAATTTTTTTCAACGAGGTATAAATTCTTTTCCAAACTTTAAATTTTTTGTCAAAGTTACAATTTTTTAACAAAATGTTTTCAATGTCGCGTCGTGGCAAATTTGTAAAACAAGCCCAGGTCAATTCTTCAAATCAAAAATTTTTCCCATCCAATTTTTTTTCTATTTTTTAAAATTTCAAATAATTTTTACAACATGAAACTTTGAAAGTATTAAACTTTTTTAAGAGAAAAATGAAAAAAAAATAGTACCTTCAAATATTTTCATGTGGTAAAAATTATTTGAAATTAAAAAAAAAAAAAAAAAAAAATAGAAAAAATTGGCTGGGAAAAATTTTTGACTTGAAGAATTGACCTGGGCTTGATTTACAAATTTGCCGCGACGTTGAATATATTTTTTTTTAAATTGTAACCTTGACAAAAAATTTGAAGTTTGGAAAAAAATTTATTCCTCATCAAAAAATTTCGAAGTTGGAAAAAAGAAATCGGAACGTGTGGACTTGGAAAAAAAAATCGATCACCAACCACTTCGAATCCGTACAACAGGCTCACGTTTTTTTTTCACAAACTTGGTAGGTTGGTACGTGAGTAGCAGTGCTATGTAGTTGGGAGTACTTACCCTGAAATTTTTTCAGATTTTTTTCAATCGCTTTTAATGACCTTGCATTTGATTTTGAAAATTTCAACCCACCCTGGGGGACACAATTTTGAATTTTTTCCCCATTATTTTTTAATGTATTTTCACATCTCAGAATTTTTCAGATTTTTTTGATTGGTGAAAGTTGGTCAAATATTCGAAAAACCGACGCGACGTAATTAATCGTTTTTGTTCCTTGAAATTACTGGATGTTTTCATTAATTTTTCACTGTTTTTTGAATATTTAACCATATTTCTACCTCAAAAAATTCTGAAAACTATGAAATGCACTGAAAAACTTTGGAAAAAATTTTTCTTCTGTCCATCTCAAAATTGTGTCCTCCAGGGCGATTTTAAATTTCCAAAGTTAAATTTAAAGTCATTAAATTAGTTAGAAAAATCTGAAAAAATTTTTCTTCTGTCCATCTCAAAATTGTGTCCTCCAGGGCGATTTTAAATTTCCAAAGTTAAATTTAAAGTCATTAAATTAGTTAGAAAAATCTGAAAAAAATGGAATTTTTTGCTTGAAAATCACTATTTTGGGACCCCCCTCCCCGCGACCTTCAGGGATGAGATAAAAATTTGTTCATATGCTCTAAAATCATCTTCCACCAAGAAAAATCAAATGACGTTAAAATTTTGAAGAAATTTCACCAGAGGCCAAACTACACCCCTCCTCCTCCTCTTTTACCACTCCAGACCCTTTATTTTTCTGTATTTGTGAAATCTGAACAAGTTTTCGAAAAGATGAACGTAATTCATATAAAATCGAAGTGTCTCGTGCACTTTCCACGTTTGATATTCTAATCTTTATTGTAAGCATTAATTAGATAATTCCATTAAATAATTACGTACTACGAAGTTCGAAGCGTTGCACGGATAAAAGACCTAAGATGAAATTCGAAATCAAAGAAGGTGGATTTGCGCGATAGAGAAATATGAAAAATGAACTTGGGCGAGAAACTACGATAATAATACGAAAATGGTGGCTCATGATCCTAGCTGAAGTTTATTATTGTTTTTACTTACTTTATCGACTTGAATACGAAATAGATTAATGATGCGATTTTAATCTATCAAAGTTTCGGGTGTTACAATATGAAATATCGCTTTTATGAGATTTCGCGTCGACATTAAGCAAAAAATTTCACCGATTAAAGGTCGCCCTCGCTTTTACGCTTTCTATTGACGACTCAAGATGGAATTTTTTCACGTTTGGTGGTTTTTTAATAAATTCTGGCCAGCATTCGAATATAGTACTCGAGTCGTATTTTTAAGAGAGGAATTTTTGGCCGACCTATCTTCTCGTATAAGAATTCTTATATATGGATTAATTATACAGCCATTGTTTTGAAAAGAGGAACTACGTATAAACGAGCTCGAGTTTTAAAACGTATAAATCCTCCCAAAGTGTCTCTTGCGTTTGGTGGTACGAAATCTGAAATCATTTAAATGTGTTTCTACGACGTATTTTATTATAATTCTTGGTTTATTTTATTCCAAGTACGAGGCGTTGTTGGGAAAAAGGGTCAAGAGAAAAATACATACTCTTGTATATTGAGCTACGCAATGTAGGTACTTATACCAGATTTTGCGGCGAATTTTATACGGTGCCACGTGCTGAAGCGTTTTTATCTGAAAATTTTCGTATAATTTGTACGATTTCTCAGATTTATTACGTTATCATCGCATCGGCGGTTTCGTTACAAATTTTCCGTAGGCTGTGGTGGGATATTCCACGGTGGAAAAATGAATTATTAATTGATTGGGTGGAGGAATTAACAGCGGATTTTGTCTTTAAATTAAACCCCCCTTAAAAGATTAGTCTGATTTAGATGTAACGAAAGTTTAAATTTAATTTACGTTTTAATTATTTTACCGAAATTTTCCCCTCGAGATGAATGAAAAACGAATTGAATGATTACCGAATACCTGTTCGAAGAAAATCTGAGTATCAGGTGAAAATGATGCTAATTTTTGTGGATTTGGAAATAATTTGATAAGAAGCTACCAATTTTATTCCCGGGTTGTGGAAAAAAAATGTAATGAGAATTATAACTTGGATCGCACGAATCGATTCTTTAAAATTTTTATGGTAATTTGATAATTTCAAATGTGCCTAGGGAGGGAGCGAGGATTTTAAAAAAATATTATTCTAAAATTGATTTTTTTTTCTCTTTCATTTGGTAGGGTTATTCGAAAAAGTTGTGACACCACTTTCTCTCTAACCTCTATAGTTTGGATATAGATTTTGACTTGATGTGTGATTGCCAATGAAAAAGGGAGAAGATCTTTGGGCTCAAATGATGGTTTGAAAAATTATGGCCTTCGGCTGTGATCTTCAAATGGTTCAAGAAAAACAAATATGTCGCTGTTTTAATTTTTATTTATGTTTTCATCAGCGGTGGCATCAGCCTACATTTTACCGGCGTGTTGCCAAGAACGGTCAAGAATCTCTAATCCCTATAAGAGGTCGCTTCGCACCCCCCCCCCCCTTAACAATTTATCAACGGTGAATTTTGCAATTTCAATAATTCATTATTGAGTAAAAGAGCCTTTCCTAATAAGGGTCAAAAACTGCCCTTGACCCAAAATCGGTCAAAATGGGCCCAGAAGGTTAACATTCTGAATCAATTGAAAGAGCCATTTTCATGAGCTTTTCTTCAGAGCTGGAAAATCGTTAAAATTTTCTGGTGGCCCTGAAATGTCTCGAAAACGCCTACAATCGATTTGGCAGGTCTGAAATAGGGTGTATATTGAATTTCAGTTTTTTTCGTTGATCAAATCAAATTTTCAACGATGAAATAATTTTGGAATTTCAAAAATTATTCACTAAAATTCGAAAAATGCACTTCAGCACTTAAAATTTTGGAAATGGAATTTTTTATGGTGTACTTTTAATTTATGGCAATTTTGACTCAAAATTTTACTTCCAGTTGCTTCTTACTGTAAAAAAGTAGTAAAAAATCACGTTTTTTTGGTTTTTAATTTTTTTTTACCATGTTGCACCCTATTTCAGAATTCAAAAAAAATATATGTGATGCACGACTAGCTGGCGGAACTATTAAAAAAATTTCGAGCCATGTACCCCCTCAATTTTTTTCAATTTTTTGAAAATTTCAAAGTGAAAAAATTGGGAAAATGTGAAACGAAAATTTTCAAAAAATTCTCATTCGTACTACCCAGCAAGATGTATAACTTCTGAAAAGTATACATTTTTTAAACCATTTTTTCCAGAGATATCGCGTGTTGAAATTTCGACATTAAAAGTACGATGATTCTGAAAGGGGTGGGGGGAGGGGGTCAAAAAAATTTGGATGTTTTTAGACTATAAGTAACCTTTTCAGCCCATTTTGACCGATTTTGGGTCAAGGGCCGTTTTTGACCCGTATTAGAAAAGGTTGTTTGAAAAAATATTGAAAATGCTACCATAACCCGAGCGAAGCGAGGGCGAAAATTTTGGAAAAAATACACATGAAAACTTGAAAAATGGCCTGTTTCAAAATTGCTTGATCATCGATAATTTTGGACTTGTTATCAATAATTAAAGATTTTTCATATTTTACGTGGTGCAACAGATTTTTGCCGTATGTTGCCACAGACTTTCGCCGTGTTGCCGTTGCAACACATGCAACACAAAGGCTGCCACCCCTGGTTTTCATTCTGAGAATTCATTCGGAATTGTTTGAAAAAAATAGACGTATTTACGTTTCAACAGTTTTGAAGAAAACTGATAAAACTGTCGACTTGATTTTCACCAAGTTTGAAAATTGGAGTGGAAAAAGGCTCGAGCATCTAACATTTTTACAAAAAGCCTGTGTATTTTGATTCAGTGAACACGAAAACATGAGGAGCGAATTGAAGTTGGCTTAGGATGAGATTGCAAAAAAAATTGAAAATTTCCAATTAAAATGAGACTTGAGACAAACAGTAATTATATTTCAAGGCTAATTTCTTCTTTTGAATATAAATCTGATTTTCCATTTTTGGTCAATTTTTCTTTCCAAATTTCTCGTTTTTAAGTTTGAATTGAACGTTTCAAACAAAAAAATCACCTACATTTAATGAAATTTGATGCCAGATTCTTGTTCTCTTCTAACGAAGGACGTGTCCTAGGATTGACCCACCAAAAAAAAATACAGAGTTGTAAAGCATCACAAAAAACTTCCATAGGTAAAATTTCAGCCCTTGAAATTGATTGAGAGAAGTTATGGGGTTTGAATGTCGAAGGGTTTTTTTTTTCAATTTCACTGTTTTTCACATTAAATTTATGATTAAGAATTCCCCTTTTCCCGAGATATCTCATGCGAATCCAGGCAGCTGCCTTATTTCCAAATGGCCTTTATGTATTGAGAGTGGTTTGTGGTATAAAATTTGCTTCATAAATGACATATTGAACGAGTTATTTATATGTATTATTGAATTTTTTTCGGTATATTAGGCGATTTTTCGAAATCCGAATCCCCATAATTTCCCCCTTCCCCATCCAGTCAACTTTTGGATTGAAATTTCAACTGGAAGTTTTTTATGATGTTCTATAAACCTTTTTTTTTTTTTTTTTTTTTGAAATCCTTGACCTCGCTTTTTCATTTTAAATAAATAAAAAGTCACAGAAAAAAAAAGTCAAAATTGCAGCTCAAGAAAAAATCAATGAATTCCTTTGATTTTCAGCAGATTTTCACTGACTTTTCTGAGAATTTCAGATATCTTACTGATTTTTCATCAATTTTTTCGCTGTTTGCTTTCAAGGAATTTTTTTCTGATTTATCATTTTACAGTCATTTTGACTGTTTTTCCAGTGACTTTTTTGAATGATTTTTATTAATTAATAAAATGAGAGAGTGAGTTGGGTCTCTTACAAAACTAAAAATTTATCGAAAATCTGCATTTTTTCATTTTCGAAAATTGTGATTCAATTTCACAGATCTACATTTGATTTTCATATAGTATGTACTCAACCAAAAATAAATGAGGAATTTTTTTAAATTTTACTCTTGAAAAATTTTCACTTTCATTTTTTGAAGATTTTTATGCTTCTACCAGCTTGAGAAATGATTTCACAAAAAAATCAGGTACCAATGACATGGCATATGAAATTGTGAAAATAGATTTTTTTTCAATATCAAAATTTGTTTAGGTACTTTAAAACCCTATGGAAACGCTTGAATTTTTTTTGAAATTTTTGATCGGTTTCGGTTTCTTTAAAAAAAAATTCAAGTATCCAAGTTTTTTTTCTGATGTACGATTTTTGCACTAAAGCCATTTTAGAAAAAACTCTTTAATTATTTTAAAAAATTAACTGTAGATTTTTTTGATCTTGGAAATTTGATTGCATAATGAATTATAATGTGAAAGAGGTTCCAAAATTGAGATAAATCTAAATCAGTTATAATTTTTGTTTTTCTAATTCTCTACAATATTTGAAATTCTATATAACATTTGAACAGAATAGTTTCATTAGTTCATTACCCCGAAAACTCGAGAAACGGTAATGCCCATTTTTAATTTTTAAAAAAGTTTTTCTCTCGTATCGTAATTTCAAGTTCACAAAGTGTTTTCCTCCAAGTTCAAAATTCACATAACCCGTTGCTTCGTTCGGTCTAAATCAAATTCGTAACTATCGCATTTTAAACTAAAAACTACTGAACCACAATTAATGAGTAAATCGTGTGATAATTACAGACAAGAATAGGTCGATTACACAGCACAGTTGAATCTATGCAATTAAATGGTAATTTAAATTTTGTCGACCGCAGCACGATGAGTGAGCTTAATAAACTCACTGTACATGATAAAGATCGTTTATTTTAAGCTGAACGCATTTCAATCGAAACTAGTACGGAAAATTTCCACACTACGAAACCTCATCATACCATTATACCTTTATCTCTAATTAAGTAAATTTTTGTGGATGGATTAAATCGAAGCCACATTTGACGATAAATTATTGATGGGTATCCTCGTATGCTAAAAATCACGTACCCGACGGAAAATTTTTTTAATATATAAAGCACGGCGAAGACGTATGGTAAAAAATCTTTAAAAGCGTTTTGACAGTATTTTAACGTATAACTTGTAGTAGCAGCAATAAATTTGCGAGCTTTTTCGCATATCATAAAGATGAATCGGTAAAGTTTTAAGTGAAATGCGAGTTTATATTGAAAATGAAAAGACCCAAATGTCTACGTAGGTTTTCATTTCATAGTTCTATCTTTTCTCTCCTTTTTTTTTTTGTCAAATCGATTGAGGAAAAGTTTTTCACACGTTTTCGAGACAGCGATCTGGTCAGCCGTGGATCGCCGGCAATTCGTACGTATGGGAAAAAATTGATTGGAAAATTGTTTCAGAGTTTTATCACGCGTTTCGTTGTTTAAAATCGACGTTACGTTTCGGATGGCGAAGTTTTCAGAAATTCTAGATTTACTGACGTGGTTTTTTCGTTTATTTATTTTTTTTCTTATTCGACGACGAATTTGAGATTTATTTCGAATCACGAGACGGATTTTGCATCGAATTTCAAGAAGTACCGTGTACGCGATTCAATAGGAATTAATTATTTTAAATTTTAATACACGTGTCGGGACAAGTACTAATGAACGAATTCACCTCGAGTCAGTATGAGAAATAATAAATGTTTAAACGAGCGGGGGCGTTCGTATGTAAGACAAAGTTTTACATTTTGATTTCGTATCGTATTCGTATATCTATCTGGGAACAAGTGTCACGAGTTTATTAATCGTATTATATCTGGGTACATATGTCTGGAGTGAAATTTAACCAAATTTATACTGATATAATAAATGTTCTCTTACCTTATTAACGTATACCCAAATTCGTAGCAGATACGATGGTAAATTTAGGCATATGAAAACCGTCGACACGACTAATAACATTTGAGTGACTTTGCTCTGGCTCGGTGCGCTGGTACGATGCGAAAACGTTCTGCTGATGTGGCTCTCGGTTGATCTTCGAGAATGGGTACGATTTAGAAATCGTTTGCGAGTTGTTAGCGTCATTGTTCGACGGACACGTCCTAGGCGATGGACTGTTCGGCAGATGAGCGTATTTAGCACGACTATCGTGCAAAATGGTAAAATTAAAGTTAAAAAAAAGTCGATGTGGTTGAGTACCGATGCCAAGTCTATCCATTGTGGTACCAATGTACATACTTGCATTGTAATTGTCCTGGAAACAGAATAAAATCCCGTTTGATCGTATTATTTTGATGATACTCTCTAAATCTGAATCAGTCAAAAAATTGAAAATTCACTGATTAAACAGCGAAAAGTGTGCAGCTATTAATCAGTGGAATTTTACTGTCAATCAGTGAAATTTTACTGATTCAATTAGTGAATATTCATTTTTGAATCAGTAATCTTTTTTCAACTACTGAAATGAATCAGTAAAAATCAAAATTCAGTAATTCAATCAGTAAATTAAAATTTTTACCGATTCAAAAATAAAAATTCACTGATTAAATCGGTAAAATTTTCATTGATTTCTTCAGTTGCACACTTTTGTCTTATTAATCAGTGAATTTTGACTGATTCAAGTTTAGAGAGTAATTTTATTCTCTTGATCTGAATCAGTCAAAATTGACTGATGAAATCGACAGAATCATGTCACTGTAGAAATCGGTGAAAAATTTACCGATTCAATCAGTGAATTTTCATTTTTGAATCCGTAAAAATAAAATTTCGCCGATTCAATTAATAGTTAATTACTGATTCAATCGTAAAGATTACTGATTTAACTAGTGAATTAAAATTTTCACTGATTCATTTCAGTCGATCAGCAAAAATTACGGATTCAAAAATGAAAATTTACTAATTGAATCTGCGATTTTTCATTGATTGACAGTCAAATTTCACTGATTAACTGCTCTCTTAATTTGAATCAGTCAAAAATGACTGATTAAAATCGACAAAATCAAGTCACTGTAGGAATTAGTAAAAAAAGAGTACGATTCAATCAGTGAAATTTCACTACTAAATCAGTAAAAATAAAATTTCACTGATTCAATCGTTAATTAATTACTGATGCAATCAGTGAAATTTTTTCACTGTTTCAATAATGGAAATCCACTGATTTGAATTAGTAAATTTTTACTGATTTCAATCAGTCAACTAATTTTCACTGATTCAACAATCAAAATCCACTATTTGAATCGGTAATTTTTCACTGATTGGCAGTAAAATGACGCCGATTAACTGGGAAATCAGTGGAATTTGACTGATTATCAGTGACTTGATTTTCACTATTTCATCAGCCAATTCAGGCATTTTTGACTGATTCAAATTAAGAGAGTGGATTTTGATTGTTGAATCAGTGAAAATTAGTTGACTGATTGTAATCAGTAAAAATTTACTGATTCAAATCAGTGAGTTTTCATTATTGAAACAGTGAAAAAAAATTCACTGATTGAATCAGTAATTAATTAACGATTGAATCAGTAATTAATTAACGATTGAATCAGTGGAATTTAATTTTTACTGATTCAGTAGTGAAAATTCACTGATTGAATCGTACTTTTTTTTACCAATTCCTTCTGTGACTTGATTTTGTCGATTTTGATCAGTCATTTTTGACTGATTCAAATTAAGAGAGTGTGGAATCAGGGGAAATTCACTGCCAATCAGTGACATGATTCTGTCTCTTTCAATCAGTCAATCTTCAGATTGTGACTGATTCAATTTCAGAGAGTAGGGGTACTCTCTTAATTTGAATCAGTCAAAAATGCCTAAATTGACTGATGAAATACAGAAAATTAAGTCACTGATAATCAGTCAAATTCCACTGATCCCCCAGTTAGTCATTTTACTGCCAATCGATGAAAAATTACTGATTCAAATAGAGAATTTTGATTGTTGAATCAGTGAAAATTAGTTGACTGATTCAAATCAGTGAATTATCATTATTGAATCAGTGAAAAAAATTCACCGCTTGAATCAGTAATTAATTAACGATTGAATCAGTGAGATTTTATTTTTACTGATTCAGTAGTGAAAATTCACTGATTGAATAGTAATTTTTTTTATTGATTCCTACAGTGACTTGATTTTGTCTATTTTAATCAGTCATTTTTGACTGATTCAAATTAAGAGAGTAGTGGGAATGATTCCTATTCCTGGGTCACAAATGTTTGGAAAATGTGAAAAATATAAATACGAGTATTTTGTTTTCCAAATTGAATTTTCAAAAATTTACTTTTTTGAGGAAATCGAAAATTCAATCCACCTTGAAATCCGCTCAAACCGCGCTTGTAAGTTTTTATTTTCTTCCCTTGAATTGTACTTCGTGGGATGTTCAATTTAATAGTATATAATGCAACTAAGAAGATAGCGTAATATTCTGAATTTTTGAAGTATATTGTTCGAGCGAAGCAAGGGAAATAACTCAAAATGGTCGGAAATCGGTTACCAATCTCCCGAGTTGCATACTATATTTTTCATTATAGAGGGAGAAAAACGCGAATTTAGGCATCGCGAGAGGGAATAAAGTAGCGTTTTACTCCCTCTACAACAAAAAAAATTTATAATCATGAGATTTTTTTTTCAAAAATGACTTTTTCCTACACGTACTTTTTATGAAAAATGTTGAACTTTTCAAACTTTGTCTTTGTCAATAAAGGCAAAGAGTATATTTCACAACGAGGGAGCAAAAATGTTTTTTTTCTAGTTCTGAACAATATTTTTTCTTATTGTGAGAGAAAAGTGCGAATTCAAATACTCGAGCGTTTTGCAAGAGGGAGGAAAAGTAGAATTTTGCTCCCGCTACAAGGAAAAAAGTATTTTTGAGAAATTAATAACACGCAAAGAACGGGTCAACTACTCCAAACAAAGAAAAAAATATGGCAAAAGCTGATTTTGTTTTTTAGAAAGTGTGGTCCTCAAGATTAATCTTATGAACTAGACCTGTGCTAATACCCAATTTCCTCAATATTGCATAAATAGTGACCAACTCATTTTCCAAAATCATCCTTTTAACAATTTTTTCTCTTTAGGAGTGGAAGTGTTGAGTAGTCTTCCACTGTGACGTTTTGTCACAGCACTTTTGCAATAATTTCCAAACTTCTCATTCTAAGCATAAAAGCTTCTTGTTCTAGTCTCTAAAACTATAAAATAATAAATTTTGCTAATTTTCTCCAGAGGAAAGCAGGTGAGCCAGGCACACCCCCTCCCCCTACAATAAAAAAACATATTTTGCTACTGTAACAATTTTGATAACTTATACTAAAGAAATAAGATAAAAATTTACTTTATTTCAAACTTTAATCTAACATATTGTTTTCTTTCTGTTTTAGGTGAGTACAAAACAGTTATCAATTTTCTCAACTTGATAGATAATCCAAATTACCTCCTTTATATATCAAAAGTACGTATTTTTTCTTCTACATGCATTTATTGATTTTAAAGTACATAGAAGTTAATTTCAAATTCACTAGTTCTTGGAACTTATCCTCGTAGAATAATCAGCCTCGACTAATATTTATTACCTACACCTATACGAATTACCATAACAATTAATTCAGGAGATTTGTCGACTTACTTATTATTACTGGTATCCGTTATCATTTGAGGAGCTGCTATGATAAAGTAGGGACCATAAGTAGGTAAAGCTATCATCGTAATGCAGCTAATGAACAGTTTGGCACGTGCTACCGTGCATACTGCTGGCCGATGTAAAGGGTAACGAACCGCAATAAAACGTTCGATGGTGAATAGCACCACCAACCATACGCTGAGGAAACTGCATATCTATAAACATATTGAAACATAAAATTGTCAATTTTTTAAAATCATTTAAAAATTGTTCAATATTTTGATCCAATTAAAATAAGAAATGAATCAAACGCTTTTCAAAAAAAAAAAAAATCATTTTACTATGCTGTAAAATGCACAGCATTGTATTTTCGATAAAAACAAAATCCCGTCTTAAAAAATTTACCAGCATGACACGTCTTTGGTTTGAAAATCCGCCACTTTGAAAACACGGATTTAAATTTATAAAAAGTCCAACAAAGTAACTCGAAAATGAAATACAATACCTTTATAGCGTGTTAATGGTAGAAAGAATTACTGTAGACTTAATACCACACTAAGTACCAAAATTTCGGAACTTGGCAGTAAAGCTTATAATCTGAGTTTTGTCAACTTGAATTACACCTAAAGAAGCATCGTTATCTTTTATTACCATGCACACGAACAGAAAACACGTAAAAAAAAGTCTTCAGAGAATTAACCGACCTATCGACTTAGCCGCTCGTTTAAAAATTTACCAAGTTATTAAATTTTTATTCTGAAAATTTACTCGTAGAAAAGATTTTTTATCCCGTGAATTTATAATTGACTCGAGTGAATTGATTTTTATGTTGGAAAATCTTCTACCGTCTTTGAAAATTTTTATAGTTCAGATCGAAATAAAAGCTTAGTTAGAAAATAATGAATTGCCTTTTTATGTGCGTGTTTGAAGGTGAAATTTGAAATTTCCTCTATTCATAAGCTACCAAATTTGACATGTAGAGTATTACAAAAAGAATTGAAAAATGTGAAAATTCGTTTGTACAAAATTTTCCTTTCAAAATTTTAGAAAAGCTGATGAATTTTTAACGAGTTGAAGTTGACGTGAAAGTTTTTTTTTCTACTTTTATTTATAAAATTTAATAGAAACTTTGATATTATCTACAGTTGAAAATGAGTTTGATAGATATATTTGTATTTCTAGTTTTTTCGTTCTTTTTTAAAAATTATTTTACCCATCTGCGAATTATTTTCGTACTTGCGTAATCGTAATTCAAATTTTAATGTTTTTTGGGGTAAAAAATTTGCCGATTCCAAAGTTGAAGGTATTTCACAAAGTAGTACAAATGAATGATAGAAGGTTTAGACACGCACTGTAATTTCAATCCGATGTTTTAAAACTCATTATACCTCAAATTAGCGTTTTTTCATTTAATTTAAAATATCTCTCGACTTTGTGGCTGCTCTTTTTTCTTTCATTGTCATTAATATATTCTGAAAAAGTTAATTTCATCCAAAATGTAAAAAGTGAAACTTTTGGTTTTTCTCTGAGTCATTACATATCCATCTTTTTAGAGAATTGACCTACATATTTATGATATTTCATTTCATTTTGATAGATGAAATTTTCGTCAAATTCAAGTTTCTCGTTCACTGACTTGATGAAAAGATGGTAAATCAAAAATGTTTTCGATAACAGAATTTTCAATTCATTTCCTAAAAAAATTTCCTTGCAATGCTTCCGCTTGAAATTTTCTAAAAATTGCCTTAATCAAATTGTACAGGTTTTTCTTAATTTTCATAAAAATTGATTCCAGCTGATGAAACTTGGTTTTTTGGTTCAATTTTGAGAAATTTAAGTGAGTTTTAAATTGGGTAAAAATAAAAAAATGATTTCTGTGGAAATTCGCAAAAATTTTACCTTACAAAATGGGAAAATTCTTTTCGGTTTTCCTCAGATTTTTTAATTGAAAGATAAGAGTGGAGCTTATTTTCTGGCAAATTGATGGAAAATAGTTAGAAAAATAGAAAAAAATGATACGAATTTCAATAGACACATCCTAAAACCCAAAATCACTAGTTTTTGGCAAAGAATAAGGGTCGACTCTGCAGTTGAAGTTGAAATAGTTACTCCGCAGTCAAGGTAGAGTCACTAGTCGTGAACTGAAAAGTGACTTCAGAGTCAAGGTGGAATCAGAAGTTACGAAGTTAGGGTATGAGTTTTAATCCGGAAACAAACAGGAATCTGGGGTCAAGGTCTCAAATTGACTCTAGAGTTGAGCGGGAATTGAGAGTCAGTTTTCGATATGGAATAGGAGTTGACTCCGGAGTCAAGAGTCAAAGTCATGTTTAGATTGATCCCAAAGTTGAGAGTCAAGGGTCAAGGTTATGGATTGACTCCAAAGTCAAGGTTATAAATTGATTCTGCAGGAAGAACCGAACCCATAGAATAACTCCGAAGCCGAAGTTGAAAGTCAAGGTCATAGATTGACTTCGAAGTCAAGAGTCAAGGTCATGGATTGATTCCATATTGAAAAGTCAAGGTCGTCGATTGACTCCGAAGTCAAGAGTCAAGGTCATGGATTGATTCCATATTGAAGAGTCAAGGTCGTCGATTGACTCCGAAGTCAAGAGTCAAGGTCATCGATTGGTTTCGTAGCGAAGAGTCAAGGTCATCGGTTGATTCCATATTGAAGAGTCAAGGTCATCGATTGGTTCTTTAGCGAAGAGTCAAGGTCATCGGTTGATTCCATATTGAAGAGTCAAGGTCGTCGATTGACTCCGAAGTCAAGATTCAAGGTCATGAATTGATTGCGCAGTGAAGAGTTTAGGTCATTGATTGACTCTGAAATCAAGAGTGAAGGTCAGTCAAGGTCATCGATTGACTCTAGTGAAGGATCAAGGTCATCGATTGATTCCGGAACCAAGAGTCAAGATGTAAGAGTAAGAGTTTGAATCCTGAGGCAAGGTGGAATCAGAAGTCAACTTTCTCTTTTAGTCGCCTATTTGGCTAATTCCAATTTCCTATTTTTTTAGGGACGACCGAGATTCCTTAGCTAATGTCACTATTACCTAAAAAACAGTGGAAACCTTTTTGTTAAAAATGACCGTACGCCCACTTTGACATTTTTCAGCTCTACCCCTTCTGAGCTTGGGGCTCAGAATTTTTTTTGAAGGTTTTCACTATTTTTTGTCAAAATCCAAGATATTTTTTTCGTTCCACTTCAATATATTGGTATCTCACTTATTAGCACAATTTGCGTTTCTGTGCTTCATTTAACGAAAAAGGAAAAAAAAATAACAAAAATACGCAGGTATATTTCGCGATTATGAATTATCTCTTCCTCTCTGGTTCGTATCCTGGTTAGAAAAAAGAATGGATTTTTCGTTCCAATGAAAAACTAGCGTATTGTAAAAAACACATGTGTCATTTATTACAATTTCTCCCAGATGTATATTGAAAAAGAACAGATGAACGTAAAAAAAAATAAATTTGATCGAAAGGTACTATATTTTTTTATAAAAAAAAAACCACACGGACAGAATCGCGTGTAAGGGTAAAATTAAGCGTTCGCCGTCATTAAGAAAAAAAAAAACGTTTTTAGTAAATTACGTCGAAAAACTGAAACCATGGCCATATATACTTTTGAAATTCATAAACGTGATGTTTTTTCATTAATCGGCCAAGAAAACTGTGCTGAAAAGTTTACAGCTCGGTGGATGAAAATAAACCGAAATTTATGTTTCGTAAAATGATTTTTTTACCAAGCAACATATGTAAACTTTTTCCTCTTTTTTTTGGCCATTATCCTTTGATATTCATTAAAAAAAGGAAAGTGACTTTATTCATTTTCAAGATGGTATCGTCGTGGTTTAATTAATTGATACGCGTAACATTAAAAAGGATTTAAATTATGCGAAAACTTTTCGCCGGCGGAGATGTTTAAAAACTTGGTTCGTCGTAAAGGAGTATTTATATTCGCCACCTTCCGACATCTATTATTTTCAAATTCAGCCGACTAAGAGCTACTTTTCACCCTGTTGTGGCATTCCTTATAGTGAAATATACAAATAGAACCAGAGTCGAGTATTTTAAAAATTATTCCTTCGCTTTTTTCCCTAATAAAAGCTTTAAAAAAGGGGTTGAAAATGAGCCAGTTTGTTGAGAAAAAACCTATTTCTACCTTCTTGTTTATGATACAAAGTGAACAATGAACAAAAGGGCTATAAAGATACGAATCTGTTGAGAACCTACCCTTCTGCGATTTCTCAACGCAAAAAGTTTATAAACTGGAGTGAGATTTTTCTTCTGCAAACAATCGTTTAATAAAAGAGTATTTTATATTAATCTGGGACATTTTATTGGAAATAAGATCATGTGTTTTACGAATGTTTACCGATTTTGAAAATTTTCCCTATGAAATTGGTTCGAGTTAATTTTGCAAGATTACTTACGAGTTGAAATTTTCAATTTTTTTCTAATTTTATTAAATTTCAAGCTCGAAATAGATTCGAGTTTATTATACGAGAATATTTTTAAAAAGTACCAACGTTTTTACGATGTTAATTTTCACTTCGTGGTGTTATTTGATTCGTGTTATTTTATGCGATACACGATATCGATATCGAAAATTTCTCCTCGTGGGCGTATTATTTCGTAAATAATTCTAAAGAATAAAAATTCCGCCGTTACCCCCCTCGATATTCTGAATTATAGAAAATTAAGAAAAGGAAAAATAAAGGGTGCTATTTCGCGCACATACGCACGAAAATCCCGTAAAAAGGTATTGTAATGCCGGCAATGACGTATTAAACGCGAGAAAATACTCGTAAAAATCGTCGAAATTCGTTCGGTTAGTGACTTCACTATTCGGCGGGAAAATATTTACACGGAAACAATTCATCATTTTTTTGCGATTCGAACATGAATGATGACTTAGCAGCAGGTACAAGATGTAATATTATTAAAAGGTTCGAAACCGAACTGAAACACCCACAAATGCTGTATATTGATACGTAACGTATGAAAGATTTTTGTAAAAATATTGATAGGTACTTCTCATCAGAAGGTGGAGGGAGAAAGTCTGTATTTTATTTATTTTTTAATCGATGGTTCTAATGGTTGTGACGTAATGTGGTTTACGTAGGCTTTTATCGAATTGAATTCCTAACAGAAATATCTCTTCTCTGAGGTATTTACCTTTTGGTGTCGCATGTCGCTGTTGGTGTCATGATTTTCGGTTGGAATTAATTCGACGATATGATAACATTTTATTTATTATACTTGGTTGACCAAGGTGGTAATTAGTCAATGGCTAACGTGGTTAATGTTCTGGTTAGGTAGGGTACGACCGAATAGCATGTCGAATAATTTGTGGTCATTTTGTGTAATTCCATGGCAAATTCCTTGGATTGTGGTTATTTTAATTCTATGGTGGGCTTGATAAACGCGATTTTTAAATTAATTTTTTTGCCTGGATTGGAAAAAATTATTTCTTCGAGAATTATAAGTCATTAATTTAGAATGTTTTTTAATGATTATTGATTAGATTAAGGAACTCGAAAGAAACTTTTTGGTGGCATTTTTTGAAATAAAGAGTCTCCTTCGATAGGATGGAAAATGGCCCTTAATTCGAATTTGGTCGAAACTGATGTTGCTTGAGATCTGAAAACATTCCACCTAAATTTTTGATCCTCTACCCCATCATTTTTTCAAAAAGGGGAAAGGGAGATTTTGAAATTTTCACAGGTTATAGAATTACTTGGGTGTACCCAGTAGGTACCTACTTTTTCATTTATATATCAGTAAAAATTATTAAAAATTGAAAAGCTGGTAAAACATCTGAAATTTTCTGAAAAATTAGCGAAATTGTTTGAAAATGAATGAATTTTGTTGATATTATCTGTACTTACTGCAATTCTGACTTTTTTTTTTAGTGATCTTTCACTGATTCGAAATGAGAGAGGATGGCCACTGGCCAGGGTGTCTAACAGGACCTTCCGGTCCTTCCGAGGTCCTTATATTGAACAAAAAGTCCTTCCCATTTTTAAATTTTGAGACTCACCCACCAAAAGCTAAAATAGAGCACTAATATTTGAAATATCGCTAGTGGCAACTTTGTGTGAGATGATGAAAGATGATATGAGTGCTTGAAAAAAGTTCAGCTTTTGAATGTTCTTTTTTCCAAAAATTTTCGCCCTCGCTTCAATCGGGATCAGTAAATTTATACAGTTTCATTTTCAAAATGATGGTATGAAACCTCTCCCTTTCCCAGCCTAGACAATTGATATTTTCAAGTGAAAAAATTGTACGTATTTATCATTCATCGAAAAACTCCCAACGATCTCGATTGCAATTTTCAAAAATGTCGTGATTTTTTGAAAGTAAATCAGGTTGTGTCTTTTTGAGAGTCTAAACAAAACACAGAAAAAGCCCAAATTTTACCTGATGAAGAAATTTTTAGATTCTGGATGCCCTTTTTTTGAAAAAAATTCGCTCTCGCTTCGCTTAGGCTCAGTGAATTTTTTTTCGATGGTGAAAACTTTTCTATTCCATCTTAATGAAATATTTAGAAACGGAAAAAATTTTTAATCCTAAAATGAGTTTTGGGGTTTGAGATTTTGTTAGACACCCTGGTGGTGTTTATTTTCCAAAATTTGTTTGAGTTATCGATTTTTGATTTTTTGAGGAGGGGGTATGATTTTCATTTTGAAAAGGTCCTTCCCATGGATTTTCGGAATTTGTTAAACACCCTGATAGTAGTTTTTTTTAAACCAAGTTTCTACAGATTGAACACCGAAGTGGTGAAATTAAATTCTTTTTGGAATTTTCCATCTCTCCTCTTCCCCCATGGAAAAATATTTGGAAAAAATCAGACTAACAACATAGTACATTACATAGATGATGCAGGGTTTGGTTAAAATGATATTTAACTGCTAAAAAAAGTAATTTCATTTATTCAGTGTTTGGACTGATGGAATTTAATCAAAAAGAAAAAACCCATGCAGAAGCACGAGCTTGATATGTTTTCTTTTTTCCACCATGTTCCAGGTTTTTTTTGTTTTTTTTTTAAGTAAAAGGAAATATTTGTATGCTAGACTACAAAATGAACTTTTTGAATAAAATTCCTGCCATGTCACCCCCAAATTTTTTTGAAATTTTTTTAACCTCCTTCTAAAATGAGGAAGATATGAAAAAAATCGAAAAATAACAATCTGTGAAAATTAAAAAAAAATTCTGAAAAAATTTTCGACTTAATTTTTTAACAAATAAGTTGATAATTCCGAAAGAGGTGGGCTTGGGGGATCAAAAATATTGGTGGAATGTTTTTAGGTCTCAAGTGACTTTTGGCATCATTTTTCGACGAAATTTGAGTCAAGAGTTGATTTTATCATTTTACAAGAGGAAGCCTTTTTGACCGAAGGTAAGCTCTAAATTCTTTCTTCAGCACAATTCTTGACCTAACATAATTTATACAGGTAGACACATTTATTCCCCTATAAAATATGCAAAGTAAAAAAAAAAGGTGAAAAATATTATCAAATAAAGAGATATTACGCTTGGAAACTGTTATTGATGGTTTTCGTAAGCTCATTTGTACGCTTCAGACTTTACAAAGAGATAAAATTTAAAAATTTAAAAATTTTCAACAGCCATACATGCAATTTTTAGGTATCACTGTATCGGTAAAATAAATTATCACTTTCGCACATATACATTAAAAAAACAGCAAGAGATAGCTGAAAATCGTACAAATGGCTGTTGAAAATTTCTGAATTTCATCTTTTTTTCAGAAATTTTGAGCACACCAACAAGCTTCGTTTCGTTTTTATTTTTGCAATTTAACGCTTATTTTGTCAATATGTATACCGAATCCTCCATCACATATATCGTATTTTTTTTATTTTTTATTATTACTACCTTCGTAGAATAAGAGGAAAAATTTAAGTGGGTAAATCTATGATTTCTTATAACTCGAATATGAAGATAAAAAAAATATACATGAATATATTACGTTCAATTTTATTATAAGAATGATGATATTCTTCTTTCGGAGAGCATTGATACGTAAAGATCAAGTTAGCTATATCCCTTATATACCTTTACGTATGTATTATTCCATTAGGTAGTGTTTACCCAGAATATAACATGAAAACCTGTAAAGCTTCTGTAGTAAATATAATGGCCAAAAGAATACACAGTGCACATATTTTTATCGATTTTCATAAAAATATTTCCGAAGGTGACAAATTGAGGGTTCGTGTTTTTTGAAAATGCTGACTAAATATTTTCATCGAATTCGATTTGTTTGAATTTGAATCCGTTGGGATAATTTAGGTGGATTGAAGCAAATTGCATAATGTTATTCGTGTATGATCATGGTGCATGTCTTTGGGAAAGAGGAAGGAGAAAGAGGTGAAGTGGTGGAAATTTGAAATTTCCATATTGACCTCGATTGTATACACTTTTTGTTTGGTATTACCTAAATAAGGTGGCATTTTTTTTTATTGTATTGTGCAATGTGTTACAATTTTTTTATCGTTGAGAAATAAAACAGACAGCTTCTTTTTGGAACATTCGTTTTGGGTAGAACATGTTTACTTGTGAAATGACTTAAACAGTAATTTATACAACAAAGAAAACGGTTTTACTTATTTTGAAGTTTGACATTTTGCAAGTCCATGAAAAAAACGAAAAAGGAGAAAAGGAGGGACTCAGAAACAAAGGTTTTGAATGATTTTTTTGAAGAGTTTTGCAATTGATTTTGAAAAAGCATCGAAGATCTTTTTGAAAAAAAAAACAAAAATGAAAAATTTATTCTAGTTTGAATTTTTGGGACTAGAATGGTGGGATAGGTAAATTTTTTTTCACGTCATGATTTTTTGAGTCACTTTTTTTTTGAAAGGATAATACATATATTGACATTTTGTCTGACTTTTCAAAAATTGAAAAAAGTAATTTTCGAGTGAAGTGAAATGGTCATTTCTTGAAAAACTTCCTACATTCTGAAATGGTTTCTGGTTCGTTTCTTCAAAAAACGACGAATATCGATCACAATTATTCCAGTGATACGAAATGGTTGATTTCGATTATTTCTTCAAAATACGTAAAAAGCAATCATAGTTCACTAGAAAAAATGTTTGTTTTTCGATAGTTTCATTCCATATAATGGAATTTTGTTGAAATGGTGAAAATTTGGAAAAAATATTCAACATCTCCAATGTGTCGATAACATAGAACTTTTTTTCGGCAAATCAATTTTTTTCGTTTGAAAACGTTTGTAGAGTGATTTTTTATGATTAAGACGTCGTCAAATTCGTTTGGTTTTTCAATTTGGAAAAATTTGGGAAATTATTGAGCAGAGTTGATGAGATTGAAAAAGAGAGGTAGAAATAAAGATTCTATGATTTTTTTTTAGTGCGTAGAAAAATTCACGATTTCTTTCAAATTAAAATGTAGACTACCCCGATAAACAAAAAGTTTTCCACTTTTTTTTTAATTCACTTTTTTATTTTTGTTTTTTAGAATTTTAAACAACTTGAAATTTTATGAATTGCAACGTTGGAAGAGAATGTCCTTCGTAGCCCAGTAACCTTTTGCTGTGTGAGAGTGAATTCGAGATTCTATTTTTTTTTGTTTCGTCTATTAAAATGAAAGTGCTTCAGAGTTGATTAAAAATGACCAAACAATTCGAAATAATTTGTAACGTATCCACACTATCCAGCAATACCAAACCCAATGTTGAAAATCAACTTTTATAGCTTTCGACAAAAATTTTTATAAGTAGGCTTTTTAATGAAAAATTGTATTTTTGCACAAATTTTAGACTTGGGATGCTCTGCGAGATCTTAAAATAATGGAAATTTGCCCCTTTCTCCAAATAGACAAAAAAATCGAAATCGGTTTTTCCGACTTTAGGTCGGTATTGCTGGACGTGTCACGTTCTACGACTTCAGATTTTCAATTACATTAACATCTTCCTCCCTCAGAAGCTCTATAAAATTAAAAAAAAAAATTGAAATGACTATGTCGAGTTGGAAATTTTTTCCTCTCTCGTCGATGTCGATTATTAGAATTTTTTTCATCGATGGCATCATTTTCACGTAAAACTTCAAAACGTGCTTGGAATTTCTAAAACCATCAATTTGCAAACTTTTCCTAAAATCCTTCGGAGATTGAAACTTATCTCGGATTTAACAACAAATTGCTTACCTATAGGTCAACGCAGAATTTCAAATGAATCCTTTTTCCGTCGAATTTTGGTGTCATACGTGGTAAAGAAGAGGAGGGTGTCTAAAAACACTGATTTTTTTTCCTCGAAAAATGTACCTACCATTTGGAAGGACCACAGCACTTGAAATTTAATTTGGATTAATTTTTTAAATCAGTAAAAATCAGAATTGCAACACAGTAATGAATCACTGAAAAAATTCTCCAAAAATAAGCTGTGAAAAAAATTCTGGAAAATGAGTAAAATCAATGAAATATGAGAATTTGTTTGAAAAACCAGTGAAATTCTTTGATTAATCATTGAAATTTCCTCAAAAATAAAAAAATGTCTCGGATTTTCCCTGTGAGGCCATTCTGAAATTTTTCTGTGACTCTTCCTTGATTCAAAATAAGACAGTAAAAATTTTAAGATGAACGAAAATTTTCTAAAAATGTATATCTTGAAATGTATTTTAAAAACCAGAAATATTTCGGATTATTTTTGTGTATTTTAACGAACAACTTTTCTTTCTGAAGATTTTCAAGTGGGGACATCTTACTCTGAACTCATTTCTTTTCAGTTTCTCTCCTTGAAAACTCGTATCAATCACTAAGTACCTAGTAAAAATGTTTCATAAATTCGAAAATTTATACTCACGTGCGAAAAATAAATCGCCATCTGGCAAAATCCAGCTTTATTGAACAACGGGACATGGACCAAATTGAGCCAAGTGACGAATTGAGCGATTAAAAAACCCGAATCACTGATGGCCAATGCGGCCAGATAATATGAAGATGATAATTTCTTCAATTTGGTACCAAAGAAAACGAATACCGAAAGCGTATTACCAACACAGCCCAATATAACCAGCACAGGGGTATAGTAGAGTTGTAAAAATTGAAGTATAGCGACTGCTATGTTTTGTGAAGCTTGTGCATATATGTTTTGTTCTTCTTCGGCCAATATACTGCTATGATTCGACTCGATGTATGATTCGCAGTCGGTTCCATTTGCGCAACTATTTATCATTATTTAGCTGACGTAGGTGTTACGATGTGTTTCATTATTTTGCCAGTTTAACGATGGGCTCGGTTTCATTTTGGATTCGAGGATCTGTAAAAATAATAAAATTGGTATATTTTTATCAAAATTTCCATCATATTGTCTTTTAAATTAAAAAATTATAAATCCATATAATTTTTTGAAAAAAAAATCATTTGAATTTGAAAAATAGCATTTGATTTTGTATAGTCAGCTTGGGTCCATTTTATTCATCATTTTTTTTATTAGGTATACTGACCTCAATCTATTAGATTATTTCACCAGTATGAGTCCATTTTAAATTCTTTCGTCTTGAAATTTGAAAATACATGTTCAAAATGGACATAAGTACGAGTATCTGGCACGTATTATGATCGAATTCAATAAAAAAAAATTAATTAGCTCAGTATTGAGAAATGAAATTCTCAAATGGCATTCTTCGAAATGAAAATGTGTACGTGTGAAAAATTGAAAAAAGTACTCGCATCCCATCCTAATTTTATTTACTCGTATTATGCTTACGTATTCATAAAAATTAATGTTTCTGAGAAGAATTTTTCAACGACCCAACTCGAACATTTGGATATTCCATTCTACAAAGGAATCTGTAATCTCGAAGATCATCAAAGCATCCACTGTAATTTCAAGTATTCGTTCTAAGAAAAAGAAAATAAGCCAAATATGCCGAAAGTGGGTGCAACATCGTCTAGAATTTACACACAAACGAAATAGGTGCCTCACCTACGTACCTAAGCGTTGTAATGTTCGTCTATGTGTTGCAAACACGCGGCCAAATTACCGCCTTCGTGTACCTATAAAAAATATATTAAATTTCTGGAAAATCATTCCGATGCTCTAAAATTAATACGTGAATTTTTTTTCGTCGACCGGATCGGATTTCGTATCGGTAGAATACCAATATAAGGGTAGTTTATTCGAAAATTGGAACGTACTGATGATATTCTCGTGGGACAAGCGTACAATAACTTTGACCATCATGTTTTCTAAACTCATAAATTGAAAGATTTCGGCTCGAATGATATTTTCCTTATCTGAGTATATTCCTTTTGCAAATTATTCTAAATTTCATTCTAAATGTGTTTCACCATACGAAAGCCTCTTTATGAGACACCTACACGCAAATTACCCCAGTCTAAGGGATCTTCTCGTATTGAAAAAATCATTTTACCGTGTTATTTATTCGGCTTGATATTTTAAATGATATTCTCATACGACAGATGTGGAATTATTAACCAATATATTTTCATATTTGTCTGTCGAAAGATTCTATTTCAAGTCTACCTACGAGATTTCCAATAAAGATGCGCGTATCAATTTTCAAAAAAAATATCGAGGAAAGTTTAATAATTCGGATTCGATGGGCTTGGAAAAATCGATTATTTTTAATTTATAAAAAAAGACATCCCTAATTATCGATGACACGTTTTTCTCCAAGTAAAAGATGACCAGATGGGATCGTAAAATTTCATAATTCCGTGTCTCTCGTGTTAATTACCGGACATTACTAAGCCCGTATCAAGTTATTAAATTTTTTCCATCGAACTGAAATTAAAAATTAATTTTATTTTAATTCAACGCTATAACAATCGAGTGTGTAGCGAGTGAAAAAGTTGATATTAAATTTTTCAAAAAATCATGTAATGAAGTTTTAATTACTTTTTTCCAATCGAATTGATTTTTTATAAGTTTCTCGTTCCTTTTTATAGGTATTAAATTGTTTCGTAAATGAGAATATTTTTTTCTTCGGTGTTTCGCTAAAAGGAAATTGGGTGATTTTTTTTTTTTTTTGGGGGGGGGGGGGGGGGTCCAGACTGCAAGATGTTTCAGCCATTGACAATTTTTTTTTCAAATGTCGATTCATACATTAAGATTTATGTAAAAAACAACAGTTTTTGTTTCACCTATACAATGATAAAGAAATTCATTATCAGGGCTTCGTTTTTTTCACGCTCGAATGAAGCTATAAATACCCAATTTATTCTTAATAAATTATACGGTGTAATTGTTACCAATGGTGTTTCGTGATACAGTGTTTCCGCATTTTCTTCGAAATGGACGAAAAAGGATGTGTTTATTACCCCTTTTTTAACCGTAAAAGTCAATATACGATTTTTGCGGTTTACATTGGACTGATACCTATACCTTTCCAAGAAGAAAAGAAATGCAAATAAGTGTAATACTTATGAGGGTATTTTCAGCATTATTATGTTGTATTTTAAATTTGGTTACTACAAAAAAAAAAAAAAAAAAAAAACGAACTCGAGAATTCAAATAAGATGTAGATAAAGTTGAAACGAATGGAATAAATAAAAACATACGTAGATAATGTTTCCATTGAACAGGAAGGGAAGGGGATATTTTGATATAGAAAATCCCGTACCTAACCTAAATTTTCAGATCTGTGTATTTTTTTCGTAGGTACCTTCATCATTGATTTGAATTTTTACGATGAAAAATAAAATAATTTAGAATTAATTCACCAAAAATAATTACGAAAAGATTATAAAAATTTGGTGAAACTAAGCAACGTAATTTAATCCCTAGCTCTTGAAATTGAGTTTTTTGATGAATTTTTCAAATTCTCATATGTAAATTTACTAAGTTATGCCACTTCGCACCCTCAGTGCAATAACACTACATCTCAAAAAAAGTAAAAACAACACATCTCAAAAAAATTGAAAATTTCTTGGTTCATAAAACGTTGAAGACAAATTTATATTTAATTTTTTTGTGAAGATCCATTGTAATTTTTCACGTACTTTCCAATGACGGCGACAGATTTTTACAATACATGTTATTTTTGATAGTTTTTTGAGATGTGTTGTTTTTGAATTCACGATTTTTAATTTTGAGATGTGTTGTTATTGCACTAGAGGTGCGACTTTGAGTTTTTGATACGTTGATCAGTACCTATAGAAAAATGCATGAAACTTTTTTTTTTTAATTTTCAATGTTTAAAGCTGAATTAAGTATAATATTTTTTGCTAATTTTTGATACTTCACGACTTGGCAACACAGATTTTCAAAGGACATATTCAGTGGTCTCTGATCCTAAGTTTTGAAAAGGGCATTCCCGGATAAGCATAGAGAATCGGCCCCCGGGCCCTTCAGAAACGCCACTTCGGTGGTAGGTAGGTACCATCAAGGTACTTTCATTCCCCAAGTTTCAGACCTGTATCATGAGTGGGTCTTGAGTAATCGACTCAAAACTCAAAAACGTCTCAAATTTTTTTCTCCGGATCTACTCAACCGATTTTTTTGAAACTTGGACTAAATTGTAGGTATGTACAAAGGCTTTCTATGAAAAAATTGACAGCTCTCCCCCACCATTTCTACTCCCTCAAAACTTTGAGTAAAAACTTGAGTGCCCTCCTTACCTATGAAGTCGGTGAGGTACAATTTTCAAAAAATTGTTTTTAGATGTATATTTGGCCTAAGAATAACATATATTTTTTTCAGAATTTTATCTCACCGGCGCCATGGTCAAAAATGGCCAAAAGTAACTTAAACTTGAGGCCAAAATAAGGCAATTTTGAGAACAGTATAGATAATCGCCGTACAGAAATTCATATTTCTCACTCAGATTACTTGGGGAACTGAAAAATGACGAATACTAAGTTAAAAATTCATTGAGACTCATTTCAGCTGCAGTAGCGCACCCCCTCCCTCCTACACCCCATTTTTGGGGGTTGATGATGAATAGGCAATATTGGTGTCGTTTTCATATAAATCGCACCTCCTGATCACGAATATGAAGTCAAAAGTTCGATTAAAGCCTCCAGTAACTCGTTTCGGGGTGTGAGCCTGAAAATTACAGGTGTATAACTCAGGAAAATTAGCTTCGAAAAATCGATTTAAAAATAAAAATAAATTAATCGAAATTTTATTTCAAAAAACGCTTCTATATGAGATACGGAGTCAATATTTGAGTCGCATCACCCACGGACCCCTCAGCTTGTGGGGGGGGGGGGTGAACACTTTATGGGGGAAAAATTGTTTTGCGCCGATTTTGTTCAAATTCTTGTGGAGAGTTATGTAAGTGTAGAAGTAGGCACGCCCCAAAAAAATTGAATAATCACTTTCTAAAATTGGAAATTTCTGGCTAAAATGACAGCAAAATTGGCGTTTTCAATATTATAATGGCTCGCTTGGATTTTACTTTTGAAATATTTGAACTTTTCTGTATACATTTCAAGAGAATCCGACTAGCATATTACTTTTGTTCGAATTCTTTAAAATTAAAATTCAAGGGCAGTTCCATAATTGAAAACCTCAATTTTCTGTCCTTTTAGCCAAAAATGTCCAACTCAAGAAAGCGATTATCCAGCCCTCTGAGGTCGAGTGGGGCTGAAATTTTTTTGGTGCCTATCTCCTCCACGAGAATTTGAACAAAATCGGCGCAAAACAATTTTTCCCCCATAAAGTGTTCACCCCCCCCCCCACAAGCTGAGGGGTCCGTGGGTGATGCGACTCAAATATTGACTCCGTATCTCATATAGAAGCGTTTTTTGAAATAAAATTTCGATTAATTTATTTTTATTTTTAAATCGATTTTTCGAAGCTAATTTTCCTGAGTTATACACCTGTAATTTTCAGGCTCACACCCCGAAACGAGTTACTGGAGGCTTTAATCGAACTTTTGACTTCATATTCGTGATCAGGAGGTGCGATTTATATGAAAACGACACCAATATTGCCTATTCATCATCAACCCCCAAAAATGGGGTGTAGGGGGGAGGGGGTGCGCTACTGCAGCTGAAATGAGTCTCAATGAATTTTTAATTTAGTATTCGTCATTTTTCAGTTCCCCAAGTAATCTGAGTGAGAAATATGAATTTCTGTACGGCGATTATCTATACTGTTCTCAAAATTGCCTTATTTTGGCCTCAAGTTTAAGTTACTTTTGGCCATTTTTGACCATGGCGCCGGTGAGATAAAATTCTGAAAAAAATATATGTTATTCTTAGGCCAAATATACATCTAAAAACAATTTTTTGAAAATTGTACCTCACCGACTTCATAGGTAAGGAGGGCACTCAAGTTTTTACTCAAAGTTTTGAGGGAGTAGAAATGGTGGGGGAGAGCTGTCAATTTTTTCATAGAAAGCCTTTGTATATACCTACAATTTAGTCCAAGTTTCAAAAAAATCGGTTGAGTAGATCCGGAGAAAAAAATTTGAGACGTTTTTGAGTTTTGAGTCGATTACTCAAGACCCACTCATGTTACAGGTCTGAAACTTGGGGAATGAAAGTACCTTGATGGTACCTACCTACCACCGAAGTGGCGTTTCTGAAGGGCCCGGGGGCCGATTCACTATGCTTATCCGGGAATGCCCTTTTTTGTTTTATCCCTCAAAAGTTGTGTTTTTTTAATGAAAATAATTTCCTCTCGCTTCAAATGAATGTCTGTATAGTATATTTGGTGCTTGTCAAAATTTTAAACATTTTTTTAAAAACGTGTAAAGTTGACTATTTTTTTTGGATTTTGATAATTCTAAATTTTAAAAAATTTGAAATGTTTTCCAACGTTGAAATTTTTGCAAATTTCTTTAAAACTGAAAACAGTTTTAATTTTTTCGAATTGAACATTTTTTAAATTTGAAAAACTTTTTTGAAAGTGAAGATTTCCTGGAAATTCAAATACTTATTTCTAAAACTAAATAGAATAATTTAAAAATTTCGTGAAATTCAGAAACTTTCTAATATTAGAAAGCCATTCAAAAACAAAAAATATTTCAGAAATTGAAAAAAATTGAAAAAGGAAAAATTTTAAATTGAAATAAGTTTTGAATTGAAAAAATTTCGCTGCATTGAAAATTATACTATTGAAATTGATAAATGTGACATGTGACCCAGCCAGCGAAGGACACAAAAAGCAAAAAACGAAGAAATGACCAAAATTATCGGAAAATTGCTTCTTGATGATTCTTTGTACTTTGAAATGACAATGAGTTCAGGTCTCAGAAATGTTGTCTTTCTGTTTGAAAACTAGAATTACTAAATTTCTCATCAAAATTTTACCAATAAAAATGAAGAAGTCTGACTTGTCGTATGATTTCTTTTTAATTTGAGTTATTTTCAAAATTTTGATTTTCTCAACTCATCAGTTTGGAAATTTTTAAAAATCGATGCGAGCAAATTTTGCAACCTTTTTCAGGGATTTTTTCATCTGAAAGGAAAGAGAATTTTTTATTTAAAGAGCCCCAAAAAATTCCTGACTTATGGTATAATTTGGTATCGCTGTCTGCGTCACAAATATTTAAAAACCAAAAGGTTCTTATTTTTTTTTTTAAAAATCTAAAATATTGAAAATCTTAAAATTTTGTTTTTTTAATCCATCGAGAAAATTTTCCTTTTCAGATAAAAATTTAAGAGGAGAAAAAACTGAATATACGTATCAAGAAGTTTAAAAAATTGTGACCTGTCAAATTTTAAAATGAGTATTTTATGGTAATTGATAGTCTTGTCTTCTTGACAAACTGAATTCAGTGACGATGTTGAAAACGTTCACGAAAGGATCCATGTTTTCACGGAAACGAGAGAATTTTTTGAAAAATATAATTTTCTGGTATTTTGAAGGATATCTTACCTAGGTTGTGCCTATCTACCAATTTTCAGCTAAATCCAGTCATTTTTGGAAACCCATTACTTGTCATCTTCTCCAATTCACAGCATTCAGAATTGAAAAAAATTAGTTGAATTTTTATTTTTTGTTGGCAACACTGATTTGAGAAAAAAATGAAAATCAACTCAAGAACTAATCTGGTTTTCTTGTGGCAAGTCATAAATCTATAACTGAAAATACTTTTTGAAATTTGAAAATTAGTTGGTACTCAACTTAAATTTTTTGTTATTTAATTTTAAAAAAACAAAATGTCAAGTGCTTTAATTTTTTATGAAGATGGGGTAAAGACTGAAAATTTTCAGATCCATGAAATCAAATTTGAAAATAATTCTTCACCAGTCATTAAATTTGAATTTTCAAAAAATCAACAGTTTTTCTCGGTAATTTACTCGTGGCAATTAATTTTTCAACCATTTCATTATCCTCATGTAAATATTTGACAACTCGCTGTTAACATTTACCAAAAACACCTACGAGAATATCACGACATATTCTCAAACGTTGATTAATTTTATAAATCGTACCAAAGTAAAGAGTTCACAGCACGTACATAGGCAGCAAAATCATTTGACAGCGTATTATAAAGATAAGATGGGGAATTCCATGTGTCTTTATAGTGTCTAAGTAACAGGAGTAAACGTATTATTGTGGTACGTCTTGGAGACACGACGTTAACAAGTAACTCGATGAAGCTTTTAGCAACGTCATCGTATGATCATAAATGTTACTCTTTGTTTAAGATAATTACCCGGTAGCGTTTCCTTTCGATTTCGTTTTAAAACGACGACTTCTCTCGGCTTTAATTGAATTTAAAAACGTGCCGCCGTCGAATTATAACCGAGAAATTTTTTTCGTCACCATATTTGATTAATATCGGATAAAAGCCACCGAAGACGGTTCTTAAGTAGGAAAAACTCTCGAAAAGAAAATCCGCCTAATAGGTAATGATACCGTTGGCTCGAGTTTTTTCCCCCAATGTAAAATCTCGATGTGATTAATAGCCATATTATACAAACGAACCTAATTTCGCTATTTATTGTTAGACCCTTTAAGCCGAATCAACGGAATACTCGATCATAACCTAGTCAAATTGATATTTAATGAGCCAGTATTTTGAACTGACAGTGAAGATTTCTCCTCGGATGAAATTTCGTTATGAATTTTTCATTCTTAAAATTCTATCGAGATTAAAATCAAGGTAGAAAAAAAAACACCTTGGGAATTAAATTATATTCGAGTATTTCGTTATGGGAAAGGAAATAGATAATTGTTGGGATTTTTTTTTTCGTCAAATAGCTGTTAATAAAATTGCCTAACGAAAACGCCGTAAATACAACATCGTTATCTTTTTTGTTGCGGGCGGGGAAATAGCAGTAGAAAGGTTACGAGTTTTGCTCACTGATGTTAATAAAATTGCATAACGAAACGCCGTAAATATTGATACCTCCGTTAAAGACGATAAAACTGGCTTCGTCGCAGTGAACAACAATGACCGAAAAGTCGACTGCCAGAATTGTCTTCTACTTTGTAAATTAGCTGTTTTTAATTATAAAATGAATTAATTTAAAAGCTTGGTTGTATGAAAGCTTTTTCTACGAGGAAAATTTGAGTGTTGTCAGCGTACCATTTTTTTTTTCTAATTTGAATTCAAGCTCCGTATAAAAATCAGTGGAATGTTACAACTTTGATTTTTGTATGTGATGCGAACCGCGAGATGAATTTTTTCTGCATTGGAAACAAATATAAAAGGGAATTACCCCGAAATGAATAAATTAATTAAATACATTCGCGTAGATTAAGGAAATAACGTGTTTATGTGGTTTTTTTTTTCAAATCAAAAACTCAAAATTCTCAGTCGGAGGTGAATTCTTTTCAAGTTTTTACGTCGTGTCGAGGGTCGGATCCTGGATGACGGAAAAAATTATCGTTTTTGCGATGCATACAAATAAAGCAGCCATAGGTATGATGATAAAATATTATGCAGGGTGTAAATTTTTCGACTTTATAACCTTCGCCTGGCTGACATTTATTTTATAGTTTTTAGAGCATAATTAAACGAGACTATAATCTAGTATATTTTTACTGCTCGCCGAGTTGCTTATCGATGATTCGTTGTTGATGGTTGGAAATGGATTTGTAGATGAAGAGGGATTTTATTTTTCTCAATAAAGGTTTATTTTTAATAGATTGCGGAGATGTGTTTTAAACATTGTAAAGAGTAGGTATCTGCTTCGAGTTGGGTGGGTGATTAATTTATTTTTCGATGCACTGAAAAAAAAATAATAAAATTTATCTAAAAATAAAATAATAACGTGTCCTAATTCTCAATATGGGTAAAATTTATCATTTTTTTTGAATAAAATTTATTCTTTTTGGTAAAATTTATTCATTTTTTTGACAAATTTTATCATTTTTTCTGATAATAAATATTATTTTTAGAACAAATTTCACCTATTTTGTGAATTGAAACACGTTATTATTTTTTTGAATACATTTTATTATTTTTTGATGAAAGGGTATAGCCGGTTAAGTATGGTGAATCTGCCCTTGAAACCAATTTTGACCGCTCCTACCCCAAAAGGTCAACCATGATGAAAAAACATTCCGGAAAAATTTTCAGCCCCCTAGCGCAAGTGTTTTCGGAGAAAGGGGCCAAAATGTGTTTTTTCAATGGATTTTTTCGTTTTTTTGTAGTTTTTCGCCAAATGTAGATAAAAGTTTCGAGTTTTTTTAGATGGATTCTAGGGGGTTGGAGAAACCCTAAAAAATTTTTTTCAAAATTTTTGGGTAATTTTTCGCTGAGTTATGGCATTTTAAAAATTTCGAGCGGCCATTTTGTCTTGAAAGGTCAAAGGTACAATGGAACTTTTTCCCCCAAAACATGTGCCATTCATTCATAAATATACCACAAAAATTTCAAAAAAATCGGAGTGGTGGAACATTGTCAAAAAAAATTAAAACTAACCACCCCTCGCAATTAGCGCGTACAGTAACGTTGCATTTCCCACGGCATGCCGTGGGGAATACGGCGTTCACGGGCCTACGTTTATTATAAAAAATACAAGTCTCAAAAAATACTTTCGCGAAGGGTTCAACATTTTCTTTGGAATGTTTTCCTGTCATGGTTTACTGTTTGGGGTAGGAACAGTCAGAATCGGTTTCAATGGAACTTTCCTCCCTTACCTTGCATATAGAAATCACTCAAATTTGCAAAAATATGAGGTAGTGAATTCTTCGGGACTGAACAATTTTTTTATTCCTACCTTTTACTATTCTTCATTTCTCTACTCAACTTTGATTTGATTTTTTCTTCCCTGAAAGTTTGTTTTCGTAATAATTCTCCAAAGTGTAAATTTCAAAATGGTCTGAGTCTGAGGTCATTTTTTTAAAGAAAAGCTTTAGTTGTTTCAATTTTTTTCTTTTTTTTTACTTCTTTCGATTTTCTTCTTTTTTTTTACCGATGACATGTTTTTTTTTCATTTTTAAAAATAATCTGTTCGAAGTTATTCACATTTTCATCGATTACTTGGTCATTTTTTTCGTTTTTAAAAAAAAGTTATTTCCATTTTTTTTCATATTTTTTTACTTTCTTCGTTTTTTGAGTTTTTTTACCTAGGGCATGGGCATAGTCATTTTTTAGAACAATTTAGATTTCACTCAATGTTTTCGAGGCTCAGACCAAAAATAACTGGGCTATTTTTCAATTTCTTCGTTGACATGTTATGAGCCCGTGAACATCGTACTTCCCACGAGAGTGCCGTGGGAAATGCAACGTTACTGTACGCGCTAATTGCGAGGGGTGGTTAGTTTTAATTTTTTTTGGCAATGTTCCACCACTCCGATTTTTTTGAAATTTTTGTGGTATATTTATGAATGAATGGCACATGTTTTGGGGGAAAAAGTTCCATTGTACCTTTGACCTTTCAAGACAAAATGGCGGCTCGAAATTTTTAAAATGCCATAACTCAGCGAAAAATTACCCAAAAATTTTGAAAAATTTTTTTTAGGGTTTCTCCAACCCCCTAGAATCCATCTAAAAAAACTCGAAACTTTTATCTACATTTGGCGAAAAACTACAAAAAAACGAAAAAATCCATTGAAAAAACACATTTTGGCCCCTTTCTCCGAAAACACTTGCGCTAGGGGGCTGAAAATTTTTCCGGAATGTTTTCTCATCATGGTTGACCTTTTGGGGTAGGAGCGGTCAAAATTGGTTTCAAGGGCAGATTCACCATACTTAACCGGCTATACCCTTTATTATTTTTGGGGTAAAATGTATTCATTTTCGTAACTTCTGTTTTTTCCGTGTGTCAATAAAGAAATTTTGAATATTTAAATATCCATCTCGTTCTTGAAGTTTGGATTTATTTTCGAAAATTGATTCAAAAATTTATTGTCGATGTTAATTCTTTGAAATAATATTAGAAAATATTCAGTGACGTAGCCAGAAATTTATCAAGGAGGGAGTTTCAGATTTCAAAATGTTTGGAGAAATTTTGAGTTAGGGTTTTTTTTTGAGAGAATGCAAAGTGGGTACGGAGGCTTGGAATACCAGAAGGAAGTTTTTTTTCGTATAGTCACCTCGAATAGTTCATATGACGGGGCAGAATTTTGAGAAAATCTGATTTTTAATACCTACTCCAAAAATGAATTTTTTGTGTAAATTTTTGACCTCGAGAGAGAAAGGTCACGACCTCTCTTGGCTACGCCACTGGAAAAATTTGTGAAATTGATAGATAAAATTGTGTCTTAAAACTCGACTACTTCTTTGATTTACAACAATTTTACAAGTATTTTTCCAAGCATATTAGTGCAATTTTCCACGTTCCGTTAGATCACGTAGAAAACGTTAAAATTTTTATCGATACGTGTTAATAAGGTTAAAATTTAATATAAAATTAAATTAAATTTCAACAATTCTGCCTGATACGAGAATGTGTGCGGATGTGATGGGTTCGTGTGAACTGTTGGGTATAGATGGCTTTCCATTTTTATGTACGAGTTATGAAATACGTTTTTATTATCTGTATTACCAATCGTGCATCATATGGAATGGCCTTTGCAAATGTTCACGAAACCGTCAACTTGGAAAATGCGAATTTAGACGTTCAAATCGAACTTATACGGTACAAATATTAGAGTAGTACGACCTACGAACGTTGGTAGTTTTAAATGTACCCTGTACCCTCGTTACTTTTCAAAACGAAGTAGTTGGAATTGAGACGGTTGGTTTGAATGTTTGTAATATCCATCAAGTGTTTATAAAAGAGACCATTTCTTTATCTAGGTATCCTAGATCTAAATTTTTGTCACATGTCGGACCGGAAATGTATTAGATATCAGATATGACGATGTGAATTTTAATTACATTTTGAAAGTAAAGCATTTTTATTTGAAATTTTTTCAATTTATTTGAGAAAGTTCATTTTGTATCTTGTTGTGGATTTGTTTGAATGTAAATTCTGGAAAAATTCTCAGCTTTTCGAATATAACCATGTTACTTTGATTAACGAAGGGACAAAATATCGAAAATTTTCGGTTGAAATGAAAATAATTTTTTTTCGACTCAAAATGCCCTATTTTTCTACTGTTTCCCTGTTCAAAACTGAAATTCCTCAAAAAAAGGTCACAATTTTAGAACATTCCCAGACTTCATCCAACTAATGATGAAAAAAAAACTTTTATTATTATGTGGGAGGCCAACCTGCCTTTTATATTATTTTTTAGAGAAAAAAAAATCATAAAATTGTCTTATGAGGGAGAAATTATAAATCAATTTTGAGCTGAAATACATAAAAACAATCAAAAATACGTCATAAAAGAATCCCAGATCCAAAATTTCAGGCGTCGAAGTTAATTTCTTGCTCGAAAATTTGATCTAATCAAAGAAAAAATCTGAAAATTGGTTCATACTTTATTTTTGACTCCTCTATTCGATTGGAAGTGGTTTCAAAACGTTTCGGAGTCCACAAAAAATTTCAAAATTTTCCAGCATTAGAGAAAAGCTCATAAAAATGGTCGATATACGAATCTTAGCACCCGTAATCGCGGATTGACCATTATTTTGACCAAGGTCAAAAATATGAAAGTCTACCGACTTTCAGATTATTACTTCGAGGTGTATGCTGTCGACGAATTTCCAAATTTTTTCAAAAAAAAAAAAAATGATTTGAAATCGAAATTACGAATTTTGGAAAATTCTGTTTCAATTGATCAACTTGGTCACTAATATGGATAATCTAGGTGCTGAAGTTCATAAAAGAATTTTTTTATAAGATATTTTTACGTTTTGAAAAATTTCATAATTTTCTAGAAGCTTTAAAATTTCTTAAAACCTCTTTCCAATTGATTGGAGTGTACAAAAATTGAGTATCTACCAATTTTCAACCTTTTTTGTTGGTTAGATTATCATATTTTGCAAAACTTTGGTGTAAACTGAAGTTTCAAAAATTTATCTTCATTTAAGAAGTGAACTTGACTCCTAAAATTTTCTTTCATGATGTACTTTTGATTAATTTTTGTTTTGGCTCAAAATTTTACTTCTAAAAACGAAGAAAACTGGTTTTCCAGAATTGAAGAAATGAAGGAAAATTACACTCAATGATTTTTCTGGTAAAATTGTCCATATTAAATCGAATTCAAGAAAATATTTAAGAAAATAACTTTTGTTTGATTTTTCACTGGAAAGGATAAAGCTGGTGAAGTAGGGTGATTTAGAATTTGAAACCGATTTTGACCGTTAAATTCTTATCCCAAAAACTTGGCAAATAATTTTGGCTCAAGTTTTGGAATTCTAGCCTGAGTATTTTGAGGTGGAAGGGAGGGATCAAAATGAGTGTTTTCTTTCGTGATTTCCTCATTTTTTCGCCAAATGAAGGTATAAATTTCGCTGGATTTTTTCAGATAGTGTTTAGGGGGTAAAAGGAACCTTGGAAAAAAATTTCAAACTTTTTGGGCTATTTTTCGTCAAGTTTTATAACAGCAACAAAAAAAAGTTCATCACTAATAGTGAGATTTACGATGATATCTGACATTAAAATGATATAAAATCATAATCGAGGGACCCAAACTATCGGCACCCGAAAAAATACACGAAAAAGTAATATTTTAAAAGTATCTACTCCTTGAAAAATCGTACAAAGGAGAAAAATAAAATTAAATGGTACATTATTTTAAGAAAAATCAATCATCTGATTAGGTTTGCTTATCGTCTTGTAGAAAATTTCTCACATTTTTTAAATTTTCAAAAAAAACAATGTTCTCAAAAATTTTCATTTTTCATTTTTTTTTTTTTTGAATGTTGTCGAATTTTAAAAGCTATAAATAGGGAAAAAGGTAAAGTAATAGGGTTGAAATTTTTACGAAGTATAGGTCTTTTTGAGGTCTAAAAATCTCTTGGCTACAGTGGCGTAGCCAAGGGGGGTTCAGGGGGTCCGGACCCCCCACCATGAGGTCAAAAATTTACATTAAAAAAACGCCTTTTTAAGGCTAAAAATAAAATTTTTCTCAAAGCTTCGCCCTCGCTTCGCTCGGGCATAAAGAATCTCAATTATTTAAATTATTTGCAATGATTATGCGAAAAAAGGCTCCATCTTAGTATTTTAAGTCTCCATATCCACTTTTTGTCTTCCCAAAGAAAGCTTCTGACGCTATTGCTTGAAGTTTCTGGTTATTATTTTCATTTTTTAAGGTCAAAATGATCACTTCGAAAGCTGCTTATTTCAAAATTACACCTTTATCGAAGTTTTTTCTCCAAATATTTTATGCAAATCGTGATTTATTGATAAATTTATGAATGAAAGTGTTTCAAATTATGAATTTACTGTTCCCATAAGCCATTTTGGGGGGTGAGGGGAACGGTGAAAAGTGAACTAAAAATTTCTCGAAAAAATTTGGAAGTGTGGACCCCCCCCCCCCCCATGAGAAATTTCTGGCTACGCCACTGCTTGGCTACCTCCCTCCTACTCAAATATTAGCAAGCGATTTATCCTGGTTCACACCCTGTAGTTTTTGCCTCGCTTGTTATTCTGTTTCTTTTTTTATTTATATAATCTCGTGTATTTTTTTTCTTACACGTGCCATTATTCGAATCATATAACTGGCAAATGGTCTAATTAAGATGTGTATTTTTGGCCAATTTGTTCCAACTTTTCAGTAAGCTGTGTAGTTTATAACGTCCTTATTTTTTTTCGCCACATGTTACCACATTAGAAGTTTTTTAACGTTCTTTTTAACGCTATTATGTTGTGAAAAAGATCGGTAGAATAAAATATAGGCTTTCTATACGTATCGTAATGTGAAAACTTGGCAAATAACTCGATCGAATCGTACAAAAATCATCCTGCGTAACGTAACGGAACCGAAACATTGAAATGATTTACAACCTTTTAAATAATAATGTATTATTGCGGTATTTCGGGTATTTTTTTCATGCTTGATTACAATAGGAAATTTTCATGTTGGGAAGAAAATTTGAATGTCGATGTTTCGAATTTTTTCAAAAAGTTTCAACGTGGGTCGATATACTTACGGTTTCATTTATACCTTTGATGTAATTCGTGTGGTGATCCCGCAATAAATTTATGGATACCTATTTTGGTATTTAGATTTTTTTAAAATTTCGTTTCATTTCATTCGATTTTCAAGTTCTCAGTTTATTTTGAAAAAATTGTAAAATATTTTATGTTTTGAAGATGATTTGTTCCTAGAGTTCGAAAAGTAAGCAAAGATTCATAATTATAAGTTCAGTATAAGTTGCCTACTGATTGGTTTGAAGGATGTTCTTTATATATGAAACATCCTGTATGATTGAAAATTGATATACTCATCAGCTCCCTTCGGATTATTTACTGAAAAAATTATTTTCATTCTCATTTATTTATTTCTTGAATCAATCTCTCGATCCCTGCAAATTACTTTCATTTTTTCGAGGTAATAAAATAACTGATCTATAAACGCGACATACGTGTAATATTTCACTTTAGGTTTTTACTTTAATTCAATAGTAAAATTTTTCACAGTTGTCCGATGTTTGTTTTTAAAATTGGACGCATTTCGTTGTAAACGTTTTTGTTGATTTTTATGGTCTGAAATTACGACAGCACTAGCAGCGTTTCGGTATTTTGTAACGAACTCGCTTACATAGAGTATGTGACCATTTGAAGTGAAAGTAAATACACAAATATTTACTTTTGGAAAACCTATTTTGTGTGTGAAATTGAAGCAATGAAATCAATTCCTACTTATAACGAATTCTCTCTTCGTCGATATTTTCTCGACTTTTTTCCCTTCTAAAAACTTTTTTTCGTAATCTTTTTTCTTTCTTTCTTTCTCAAGTAAGCCTTTTTTTCTCATTTCAAGTTCGAATTTTCAGATGCGACGAAACGTAGGGCCTTTTTTTTCTCTCCTTTATTTGTATGTTTATATTCTTTTTAATAACGCGATATAATACCTATTGAATTAAAAAAAAAATTATTAAATGGAGGTTTTTCTAGATGTTGAAACGCTTCAAGCAGCCGTTTTATTAGAGTTCATCTTAAAATGTTTGTAAATTTTATCACTAATATATTTTCTTCGGCGAATATTCCGTTTTCGTTTCTTATTCGATGTTCAATTTTTTTTTATTAATTCGTTTTTTTTTTTCAAGTCATATCAATTTTTTATTTTGAGTACAACCTTGAGCGACGAGATGCCACAAAAATGACTGAGTCATGTAAAGAAGATGTTGGAAAATAGTTACCTAATTCGAGTTGTTGGAAAATTACTCGCTGATGCAGTATTCGGTTTTCAAAGCGATTCGAAAAATCTTTGAAGTCGAGAAAGTTTTACCGGCGTACTTTGATTACCTATGTATACGAAGGCTAAAGATTTAGGTATAAATAACTAGATACGTTGCGAAAATGAGCCCAAGTCGATCCGAATTTACGGATCGTGGCTTTTTAAATGCCTATAATAGTCGAAAAGGTTGAACAGATGTGTTTTTTATTAGATGCCTGGCTCTAGTTTCGACAGAAAAGATCTCGTAGTGTGTGAGAATGAAATAAATATTAGCGAATGTGTGGATGTAGATGTACGAATGAATTGTCGCCGAATTGCGGGTTTACGGTATGACGTTTTCCTTTTGGTAAGGTCGGTCTTTAATTTAACCAATTTGTTAGGTTGAAATTTATAAGTAGACCCCTTGGTATAGATTATTAGCTTTTGTAACGAGCATTTAAGAAAAGGGAATTTATGATGGTTGGAACTGATTTTCTTTTTTTTATCAGAAAAAAAGTGGATCGATTTTTCACTGAGGAGTGAGGGAGCTGATTGAGGTATATTTTATTATTCTATTTTTTTTCTGTCGTGAAGAATTTTAGCCATTTTTTGAGTGAAAAATTAATTTTTTTGATGAAATAATTTATAATTTACATTAATAGTTGAAACGTGAGCATAAGATATATATGTTTCACCCCCCCTCCCTTCAAAAAATTATTAACCCTCATTTTATTGAAACCCATGAAAAAAAAACCTCTACTTGGTAAAATCACCTGTGAAAATTTGATTTTTTTTTCAATTTCTGTACTTGGAAGAAATGGTCTAAAAATTTTGATACATAAATGGCTTGTATTTTAAGACAAAAAAACTAAAAAAATTGTTTTTCGATTTTTAATCAAGGAGGACCTAGGTATCTCTTGAATTTTTGGCTAATTGATAGTATAATTTTGAATTGGAATAAAAAAATATGCATTGTATTAAAATTAAGTATCCAAATACTCTATAAGATACCCACATATCCAAAATTTCAGAAGTTCAAATTAATTTTTTAAAGGGTACCGGCGGTTAAGATAGGCGAATCTGCCCCCGAGCTGAAATTTGAAACTAACCGACGGAATTTGGTCCTTCGGGTCTGAAAACCACCTGGTAAAAATTTTGGCCCCCTACCCCTCCCCTAACCCGAGTTATGGGGCAAAACGTTACTTTTTTCAGCCTTTTCATTAAAAATTTTTATCTCCGAGAGTTTTCAACCAAATTTTTTCAAATTTACGCGAGTTATACTCCATACTGAGGGGTATTAGTGGGTGGTTTGAAAAAAATTTTTTGATGATTTTTTCTAGCCAAAAATCGCATTTTAAAACTTGAAATCTAGTTTTCTACATGATATTGCAGAGGTGCAAAAATGAAAAAAATATATATCATATATGAGGCGTGTAGAATCAAAAGTGGCTTTCTCCACTTTTTATCAAAAATGAGTTAAGCATGGTTTCAGATACTACAAGGCAAGCCGCATCTGATGTACTAATTGAAATTTTCAAATTTGGCTGCTAAGTACTTGAAAACAGCATGCAAAGATAGGGGTTAGAATCATAAGTGGCTTTCTCCAGTGGAGAAAGCCACTTTTGTCTCCAACTTTTTTTTCTTCAATTTTTTTTAGGCTAATTCATGGAACTTTTCATGTATAATGAAATGATCAATGTTTCAAAATGTGACCCGCTCCTAGAAAACGGACCTAAAGGTTTTTTTTTTTCAATGCACTTATCATATTCTACACACTTTCGAAGTTCATATCAAAATCGGTGTTCAATCCAAAAACGATTTTTAGCCCCCGAACCTTGGATGGTAATTTTTTCTTTTAATTGTACGATGTTCGATAATATTGTTTTATTTGTTTTCCTTGCCTTTAATGGTATTTTTCCTCTTGTTTCATTGTAGAAAACCGCTACATTTTCAATTTTTTTGGATAGTTGTATTTGTTTTTCAAAAGAAAAAAAAATGTCGGGAAACGCGATATCATAATTATGATTTTTTTCAACTTTCCAACATTTGTAACACTCTCCAAAAAAAGGGACCTTGGAGGTTAAAAATCGTTTTCGAGTTGAACACCAATTTTGATACTTCGAAAGTGTGTAGAATAATGATATGTGAATTGAAAAAAATCCTTTAGGTCCCTTTTCTGGGGGAGGGTCACATTTTGCACCATTGATCACTTCATTATGCATGAAAAGTTCCATGAATTAGCTCCCAAAAAATTTAAGAAAAAAAAGTTGGAGACAAAAGTGGCTTTCTCCAAACTCGAAGGCCCCCAGGAACTCATACCGCGAGATGAGGAGGAAAACCGAATGGTAGGTCATTATCCTTACATTGGTATAAAGACATTCCAACCATTACCTCCCAATTTTATCAAATGATAGGCGCTCAGAAAGTTTTTCGCGTTTTTCTCGAAATTAGTTTCAATGGAGAAAGCCACTTTTGATTCTATACGCCTCATATCTAGTCCCTATCTACTACTTAATATTTTTTTCAGAATTTTTTAGGTGGGTGGAAGACCTTCAAAAACGCAAAAAACCGCATTTTTATCACGTTTTTCGCTCAAAAAATGGTCATTTTTGGCCCAAAAAGCTTTCGGGTAATAATATTCCAAAATACGTATTTTTACGCCCCTTGCCCGATTTTCACTTCATTTCATTCTTTTTTGAATGATTTTCGCAATTTCAAGTAACCTAAAGCGCAAGACTTAAAATTGTATATGTAACTTTCCTTATACCTGTATAAAATTATCATACGGAAAACACTGAAAAAAAATTTGTGTTCAGTAGCTCGAACTACCTTCGAAAAAATTCATTTGCATGAGCAGAGCACTTAAATTTCGAAAATTCACTTTGTAGTCAACAAATTTTTTTCAACAATACTTACGTTGCTACCAATACCATTATCAACAAGAGGTATGGTGAATCTGCCCATGAAACCAGTTTTGACCGCTCCTACCCCAAAAGGTCAACCATGATGAGAAAACATTCAGAAAAAATTTCAAACCCTAGCGCAAGTGTTTTCGGAGAAAGGGGCCAAAATGTGTTTTTCAATGGATTTTTCGTATTTTGTGGTTTTTGCTAAATGTAGATAAAAGTTTCGAGTTTTTTTAGATGAATTTTAGGGAGTTGGAGGAACCCTAAAATTTTTTTCAAAATTTTTGGTCCATTTTTGCCGAGTTATGGCATTTTAAAAGTTTTGAGCGGCTATTTTGTCTTGAAAGGACAAAGGTACAATAGAACTTTTTCCCCAAAGATGTGCCATTCATTTTCATAAATATACCAAAAAATTTCAAAAAAATCAAGGTGGTAGAGCATTGTCAAAAAAAAAAAAACTAACCACCCTTCGCATGTAGAGCGTACAGTAACGTTGCATTTCCCACGGCATGCACTCATGTAGGAAGTACGACGATCACGGGCCCACATTTATTATAAAAAATACAAGTCTCAAAAAAAAGAAAAATATTTTCTCAAAGGGTTCAAAATTTTTTGTTGGAATGTTTTCCTATTATGGTTTACTGTTCGGGGGTAGAAACAGTCAAAACTGGTTCCAATGAACTTTCCTCCTTACCTTGTTCATACATATAGAAATTACTCAAATTAGCAAAAATATGAGGTACCTAGTGAATTCTTCCAAACCGAACAATTTTTTATTCCTACCTTTTGCTATTCTGCATTTCAGTTGGCATCTCTCTACTCAACTTAGATTTGAATTTTCCTTCCCTGCAAGTTTCTTCTCACAATAATTCTCCAAGGTGAAACTTTCAAAATGGTCTGAGGTCATTTTTTTAAATGGAAGCTTCAGTAGTTTAAATTTTTTTATTATCATTTTTCACTTATTTCGATTTTCTTCATTTCTTTTTTTACCGATGACACGTTTTTTTTTTTCATTTTTAAAAATAAACTGTTCGGAGTTATTCACATTTTTATTGACTACTTGGTCATTTTTTTCATTTTTAGAAATAAGTTAAATTATTTCGGGGTTTTTCATATTTTTTTGCTTTCTTCGCTTTTTGAGATTTTTCACCAAGGGCACAGTCATTTTTTAAAATAATTCAGATTTCACTCAATGTTCTCGAGATTCAGACCAAAAATAACTAGGCTATTTTTCAATTTCTTCATTGACATTGTTATGAGCCCGTGAACATCGTACTCCCCACGAAAGTGCCATGGGAAATACATTACAACGTTACTGTACGCTCTACATGCGAGGGGTGGTTAGTTTTTATTTTTTTTGACAATGCTCTACCACCTTGATTTTTTTGAAATTTTTTTGGTATATTTATGAAAATGAATGGCACATCTTTTGGGGGAAAAAGTTCTATTGTACCTTTGTCCTTTCAAGACAAAATAGCCGCTCAAAACTTTTAAAATGCCATAACTCGGCAAAAAATGGACCAAAAATTTTGAAAAAAAATTTTAGGGTTCCTCCAACTCCCTAAAATTCATCTAAAAAAAACTCGAAACTTTTATCTACATTTAGCAAAAAACCACAAAAATACGAAAAAATCCATTGAAAAACACATTTTGGCCCCTTTCTCCGAAAACACTTGCGCTAGGGGTTTGAAATTTTTTCTGGAATGTTTTCTCATCATGGTTGACCTTTTGGGGGTAGGAGCGGTCAAAACTGGTTTCAAGGGCAGATTCACCATACCTCTTGTTGATAATGATATTGGTAGCAACGTAAGTATTGTTGAAAAAAAATTTGTTGACTACAAAGTGAATTTTCGAAATTTAAGTGCTCTGCTCATGCAAATGAATTTTTCGAAGGTAGTTCGAGCTACTGAACACAAATTTTTTTTCAGTGTTTTCCGTATGATAATTTTATACAGGTATAAGGAAAGTTACATATACAATTTTAAGTCTTGCGCTTTAGGTTACTTGAAATTGCGAAAATCATTCAAAAAAGAATGAAATGAAGTGAAAATCGGGCAAGGGGCGTAAAAATACGTATTTTGGAATATTATTACCCGAAAGCTTTTTGGGCCAAAAATGACCATTTTTTGAGCGAAAAACGTGATAAAAATGCGGTTTTTTGCGTTTTTGAAGGTCTTCCACCCACCTAAAAAATTCTGAAAAAAATATTAAGTAGTAGATAGGGACTAGATATATGATATATATTTTTTTCATTTTTGCACCTCTGCAATATCATGTAGAAAACTAGATTTCAAGTTTTAAAATGCGATTTTTGGCTAGAAAAAATCATCAAAAAATTTTTTTCAAACCACCCACTAATACCCCTCAGTATGGAGTATAACTCACGTAAATTTGAAAAAATTTGGTTGAAAACTCTCGGAGATAAAAATTTTTAATGAAAAGGCTGAAAAAAGTAACGTTTTGCCCCATAACTCGGGTTAGGGGAGGGGTAGGGGGCCAAAATTTTTACCAGGTGGTTTTCAGACCCGAAGGACCAAATTCCGTCGGTTAGTTTCAAATTTCAGCTCGGGGGCAGATTCGCCTATCTTAACCGCCGGTACCCTTTGGGGAATCTTTGAAAATTCAGAATTTACCCCGTGGGTCCTGAAAAATTTGAAAATTTGATCTATTTCAATAAAAAATGTGGAATTTGATAGATACCTATTTTTGACTTTTTAAATTAAATAAAGATAATGGTTTTGTGAAGGACGTCCTTGGGTTTTTTGGTGTTTCGAAATCTCTGAGAAATTATAGAATTTTCTAGGACTAAAAAAATCTCACAAGAATGGCTCGTATGAACTTCAGCGCCTAGAAATATGGATTGCCTATATTCATGACCTATTTGAACGATTGTATCCCAATTTCCCAAAATTCGTGGCAACCTCTTCAATTATTGGTCAGAAATTTTTTTGACGAAAATTGAAAATTTTCAATGTTTTCTGTAGTTTCAAAACATCTTAAAACTATTTTAATTGATTTGAAAGGTAAGAATGGGTTATTTTGTACTTATACCAATATTCATTTTTTTTTGTTGATTTAATGAAATTTTTATATTTTGTAAGGCCAATGAAGTGCGGAGAGGGGAGGGGGGTAAATATTCAAAAATTCGTAAAAATTGGAGAAATGAATTTTTGATTTTGAAATTTTGATTTTTTTTATTACATACTTTTGATGATTTATTATTTCAGCCCAAAATTTTACTCCTTATTGGGATGCATATCTTCTTAGGATTAAAAAAAAAAAGTGAAAAATGTAACAAAGATGAAGAAATAGGTGTCAGTGATATTTTTAGGTCAAAACATTCGCACCTAAACCATTTATTAAAAAATTTTCAAATTTTTTTGAACGTAGTTTGATTTTAAGACCAAATATGAGGAGTAAGTGAAGAATTAGAAACTTCAATTTTTATTACATCGTTTTGAGGTCTATGCATAACTTTTCAGTAACCCAAAAAAAAAAAAAAAAAAAAAGGAAAATGATCACTCTCTCCTTCCGGTAGATCTAGATTCCATGTTAATATGTTCAATTCATACTTATGCAAATTTTTTCAGTGATTTCTTATTGAAGTGCATTTTACTTTTCTTGGAAATTTCTGTTCATTTTAATTGAAATGTCTGATTTTTAGATTTACAATTTTCTGTCATGTCTCAATTCAAGATTTTCCTCAATTCAATGACATTTTTTTATTAAAATTTGACTTTTTGAGACCTTTTTTGACTTTTTCTTAAGTAAAAATTTTTATATTACTTTCTAGTGAAATTTATATGATTGAAGCGGCATTATTTATTTCAACTTGAAAATTGCTTAATTGACTTTTGATATTGATATTCCAGAATCTTTTCGATGGTCTTCAAAATTTTAGTTTTTTTCTCTCAACTTTAGATGAAAATAAAAAAGCTTTTATTTTTATTTTCACTCAACTTGATATTTTAATAAAAAGGGGCGATTAAATCATACCTGATAATTCTTTATGTTACTCTTCAGCCCTGCCACAAAAAAATCTAGTAAATCCCCAGTAACATATTCACGCTTTTAAACCTTTTGCGTCTAATGGAAAACTTGGCTCGTTTTTTTTAAATAACAAATCAAATAGCGAGAACAGATTAAACATTAAATCGATTTCAACTTGAAAATTCATCTCGCATAAAAAGGCCACCGGAGTAAACAGCGCCGTCGACGAAATCGGCACCACCTCCCCTTCCCCTTCGCCAAGAAAAAACTATACCGCAAATGTTGGTAAACGAAATTAGGCGGATATCAAGTTAATAAAAAGTTTACCTACTCAGACAGTCGAATGCTAATTTCTCACGCATTATGTTTGGGTATAACATTACGATGGCTTGCGAAATGTTTTCAAACTCGTAGTTTTAATTACTGTTTGACGAAATTAATTTAATTTGACACCGTTAAATAGCTTGTCAGAAAGTTTACGTTGAACGTGCCAAAAAAGCTTGTTATATAGCTGGCTGCTCAAAAGCTTATCTGGCGGATAAGGCGATGTCGAGTAGTGATTCAACAATGACGTATGTGTTTTATAGCACCGGCTCATTTTCTATTTAGGTACAGTCGAAAGGTGACATTTGTAAGAAGCCGGGTAAAAAATGAACGTTTAGAATACCCTGCTTGTATATGAACATCTGGTCAAGATTTTGCTGACCTTTTTATTTTTTTTGCGGTTTAAAAGAAAAAAAGTCTATAAGGGTGATTTATTACACGCCTAACTCCATCAGGATATCCGTTGTTTACATGAAAGTAACGGAATTCTCTTACGGTTTTTTTCTATTCTCGATGCATTTAAATGATGCTTTCACATTTTCGAAGCTTTTTATTCTAACGGGTTGTGTGTGGTTTTTTTTATACAGCGAAGTGATATCTTATATGCGAACGAGGCACTGCTGGCTGGATGTTAAAACCATGTGGAGAAAATTTAAAAGATATAAAATGCGGAGGAGTCACGTAGTGATGTATCATGCGATAGATACATTTTCGTATGCAGTGCTTATTTGTTTACAGCATCAGGCTTTTCGGTATTTTTGAAATACTATTGGAAAATTCTTCGAATGAAATTCTTCTGGAGCGTCGTTTGAACGATGTTAAAAAGTTGACTTTTGGATGAAAAAGCGAAAAAACCAATGTGGGCTTAAACCAACAGTCTCCTAATCGTTTTCGTCTGCTAGAAATTTTATTCTGGTTCACTCTAGTGTCGATATTTTATTGCGGAAAAATTGCTCGAGATGTAATTTTTATTTATCACCGAGATAGTATAAACGCATCATGCTTTTGTTGATTTTAGCTCAGCGATGTGTCTGCTTTTTGGCGGATTTTCCCACATGTGTGAAAAATTATGACTATTAGAGCTGGAAGGGTATTCAAAAGGGTTGCAAATTATATTAAATTATTTATGTTTGAACAAAAAGTGACGGATTAGTCTTTTGGGATACCGGGAATTTATTGATTTATACCTTTTCCGTGTGTGGAAGAAATTTCGATGAATTTCACGTATGCTATGAATAAATAATCGGAAAACCGGACATGAATTTAAATTGTAAATTTATAGCAGGATGGGAATAATTTTTACCGTCTTATGGTGGTCGAATTGGAAATGGAATTTTTTGGCGAAATCGTCGGTTTGAAGTTGAGAGTTATGCTGTGATGAAAATAACTCCGCTTTCAAATTCAATTGTCGATTTATTCGTAGGTAGGGAATTTGATGAAAAAATTTTCGTTTTTCAATATTTTCTTGAAAAGAGGGAGTTGAAAATATATTTAGTGATCTTTTCGGATCCAATGTGGATATATGTATTTTGAATGAAGATTTGGGAGGGGAGAGGGAGGTGGGTCTATATCTATAATTTGAAAAAGAATCTGGAAAGAAGGGAACTTGGAGGTTTTGTTGAATTATTAGAATATGTGACCCGCTCCGAGAAAACGTACCTTATGGAAGAAAAAATGAATTTTGAGTTTTTTACGGATTCTGGTAGATAAAAGTATGTAGAATCAGATGGGCTAGGTATTTTTCTTCAAAAAAATTTTTGTCATGCCAAATAACGTATGCCAAAATGACCAAAAAATCCAAAAATGACAAAAAAATTGATTTTTCTAAAAAAAATTTTTTAAATCTAAAAATCAATTGTTTTTTAATGTACAGCCAAAATTTGGCGACCTGACGTCTCGAAACATCGACGTAAATCGATTCCCAAGATATGAATTGACTAATGTATCTTTGTTACAGCATTGCGTTTGTGTCTGAATTTCCTGAATTTAGCGCCACTTACGGGCAAAAAAAAGCTGAAAATTTGCATATGACGTCAGGACACCCACAGCCAATCATAGCAAGGCTTACAAGACCATTTCACCCACATTCGCGCCACTTATATTAGTTCAAACTTTAAAATGCGTTTTTCTCAAAATCTTATTTTCTTCCATAAGGTACGTTTTCTCGGAGCGGGTCACATATTATGAATTACTTTTCTAGGAAATTTGTAATTTTTCATCAAGTGATCATTTGAAAATCAGTGTCGTGAAGCTCTTTGAAATTATGATATTATCAATTTTAAATAGGTGCAATTTAGTTTGGAAAAATTAGAGATCAGATTCTCTTGTAATAAAAACTTGAGTATGAAAAAAAAAAAAAACAGAATATATTCAAGGTAAAATGCAAGAATTTTCAACGTTTTGCTCGTTTTTGAATTTTTTAATTGAAGGGATAAAAGAGGAGTGCTTTTTTGAGCGAATCTGAAGCTGGAAAAATGTTGGGAAAATGGCCAAAAAAAATCCAAAAAATGTCAATCATTTTCGGGTTTGAGATTCAGTAAACACTTTAGATTTATACCATTGAAAAAACTTCGAATTTTTTAATCCAGAAATTGTACTAATTATTGTAGGTACTTACTTACCATTAATTATTCCCAAAAATATAAGAAGTGGCCAATTTTTCTTTTTTTTTTTTTGAAATATTTTAATCCCTCGCTGTTTACTCTTTTAGGTACTCTCTCATTTCGAATCTGTGAGAACTCATCGAAAAAAATAAAATTAGAATTGTAGCACGAAAGAAAACAGCAAAAAATTTTAAAACTTTCACTAATTTTTCAGCAAATTTTAAATATTTCGCTCTTTACTGACTTTCAGTGATTTTTCGCTGATTTATCAGCATCTTTTTTCACTGATTTTCCAGAAAGTTTTTTTTATTGAATTTCCAGTTTTTTCTCTGATTTTTCAGCAATTTTTTTCACTGTTTGCCTTCAGTTAATTTTTTCGACGATTTATTATTATGCTGCAATTTTGACTGTTTTCTATTGATTTTCGAAAATTTTCACTGATTCATAATAAATAAGTAAGAAAATGATCAATCACGTAAAAAAAACTAGTGTCTAACGGAGAGTGGTGAAAGTATATGGAAGAAGTGAAAAAGTAATGGGCTCTCTTGGAATTCATATCGGTTTGAAACAGTTAGTTGTTGTTGTTGTTTTTAGAAGAACGTAAAGCAATAAATTCTAAGAACAGTACAAAAAAATTTAATCAAAAACCTCCAACTTTCATTCTCCGCTCTCTTAATTTGGTAGACGTAGATAATCTCAAATAATTTGTTTCATTTTTCAAGATTTTTTATAATTTTGCCAAGTGTTTCCTTTTATGAAATTTTATGCAAATAATAAATTCAAGTCCTCGAGTATTTGGACACGGAAAAATAAATTCGGAAATTTTTAAAACTAAATTTGAATCAGATTTTTGAACCATGGCCAGAGAGATTTCTAAAATTTTGTGAATATTGCTTACTTACTTAGTAAATTTTTTGTATCTTAAATATTCAAAATAAATTTCGAAATCACCATGAAAAAATTGTTAGAAAACTAAAAGTAAAGTATATCGACCCTAGGGTTGCTCATATTTACATAGGAAAAAATTTTTTGTTAGATATCGGGCGTGCCACCCCCTAAATTTTTTCCTCTATAGGTAGGCATTACGCAGAAAAAATTTCAGCCCGATCGGATGAAGTTAACACGTGCCTCTCCCCCCCTCAAATTTCGACTTTTCATCAAAAATCACACAATTTACCGCATAACTTTTTTTAAAGGGGAAAAACGGGGTCATGACCATAATAAAAATTGTTCCCTGGAGTGTAAGGAGTCGAATGACCCCATAGCCACCCTTGTGGACGCATTAGGGGGCCCAATACGAGCGAGGGAAGCATCCAAAACGCGAAAATGAGCTGTCTGCTGAGGTTATTCACATGAACTTGGAAAAATTTTTATTGTCAGTTAACGATCGTGTCACCCCGCCAACTTTTTATTTTATAGGTGGGTATCGCAAGGAAAAAATTTCAGCTCGATCGGAGGGGGTTAACCCGTGCCTCTCGCCCCCTCAAATTTTGACTTTTTCTAAAAAATCACACAATTTACCATATAACTCTCTTTATAAGGGGAAAAACGGGGTCATGACCATAACATAAATTGTTCATCGGGGTGTAAGGAATCGAATGACACCATATAGTCACCATTGTGGAGACGTTAGGGGGCCAGTACGAGGGGGAGAAGTGTACAAAACGTAAAAATGATGTTTTTTTTGTATAGGTACCAATTTGTTCTAAAAAATTGAACAAAGTAATGATTTTTTACAACGATTTATTTAATTCTATACATTTCTCGATGACGCTGAACAAGTTGCATCATATATTGCTTTTGAGCAGTGATGGGCCGCTCAGCTCTCATGAGCGCGCACTCTTAAACTCTCTAGTTTTTTGAGTGAGCGTGAGCGGAGTGATGTTTTTTCCGAAATTTACATTCAAATTTAGCATGAGAAATGAGCGAAATGAGCGCTGAAACTCATGTTGCGCTCATATGAATTTTACGCTCCGCTCATGGAACATGAATTGTGCACTCCGCTCACGCTCACTCAAAAAACTAGAGAGTTTAAGAGTGCGCGCTCATGAGAGCTGAGCGGCCCATCACTGCTCAAAAGCAATATATGATGCAACTTGTTCAGCGTCATCGAGAAATGTATAGAATTAAATAAATCGTTGTAAAAAATCATTACTTTGTTCAATTTTTTAGAACAAATTGGTACCTATACAAAAAAAACATCATTTTTACGTTTTGTACACTTCTCCCCCTCGTACTGGCCCCCTAACGTCTCCACAATGGTGACTATATGGTGTCATTCGATTCCTTACACCCCGATGAACAATTTATGTTATGGTCATGACCCCGTTTTTCCCCTTATAAAGAGAGTTATATGGTAAATTGTGTGATTTTTTAGAAAAAGTCAAAATTTGAGGGGGCGAGAGGCACGGGTTAACCCCCTCCGATCGAGCTGAAATTTTTTCCTTGCGATACCCACCTATAAAATAAAAAGTTGGCGGGGTGACACAATCGTTAACTGACAATAAAAATTTTTCCAAGTTCATGTGGATAACCTCAGCAGACAGCTCATTTTCGCGTTTTGGATGCTTCCCTCGCTCGTATTGGGCTCCCTAATGCGTCCACAAGGGTGGCTATGGGGTCATTCGACTCCTTACACTCCAGGGAACAATTTTTATTATGGTCATGACCCCGTTTTTCCCCTTTAAAAAAAGTTATGCGGTAAATTGTGTGATTTTTGATGAAAAGTCGAAATTTGAGGGGGGGAGAGGCACGTGTTAACTTCATCCGATCGGGCTGAAATTTTTTCTGCGTAATGCCTACGGGTAAAGGAAAAAATTTAGGGGGTGGCAACTTCGAATTTCAAAAATTTTTAAATATGAGTAACCCTAATCGACCCACTAATTCTAAAAGTGTCTAAATGCCATTTTTTTTTCAAAATTGATATTTTGAATGTTTCGGATTCAGTGAGTGAAGCTGCATCGATTAAAATACGGAATAATCCAAAATAATTAATTTAAACCTCATCCTTACGTTTTTTAGCTTTCCTGTAAAAAAATCAAATTGGCACTTGGATATTTTTAGAATTAGTAGGTACTTGTTTCCAATTTTTTTGGGCCCTGTAGTGGTGACGAGTAATGTGATTACGATATTTTCAAATTTTGAAACCATTCTGTGTGCCGAAATTTTTGAACATGCAGCAGGTCGTCAATACACGCCAATAAATCAGATCCTTTGTTCGTTTTTTAAACTGATCAAGTTGACATTTTTTCTTTATTTAGTCAGATGAAAAAAATGAAGATTAATTTTTCAAATATCTATTGAAAATATTTCGAATATTTTTGCAATTTAAGATTCCTTCTTTTATAATTTTTCTATGGCCTTCCTTCGCTTTAATTTTGTACCAATTTCTAGAAACATTTCGGGCAAAAAATATTGGCTAACTGACCATGCTGGGTAATTTCGGTAACGTGAATAGCCTTATCTCATTCCAAGACGCCTACGAAAAAATAAAATTGATTTAATTGTGTAAGTCAGACAAATGCTGAGCTGACAAAAAAGTATTGGAAATGTGCCCGTATCAAATTAATACTCTTCCGTCGGGGGAAAAATTTAATTCTATTAGTTTGTTGCGTAACTACTTCACTCGGTATTTTCTTCCTCGATTTTTTTTTTCACGAAGACCTTCACAAAAGAAATCAAGAAATTCGGCCATTGTACAGAAACTTGCTAAATGAGGTTTTTTAAAAATTGAAAAAATGGAGAAAAGTTTGAAGAAAGTATCATTTTTATTTCCATTGAAAATTGTTTGTTTTAAAATCGTAGTTTAATGACTTTTTCGAAGTTTACAAATAACAATTTGCCGGATTAGTAGAAAGTAGAAAGTTTCGACTTGGTTTGGATGGATAATTGGAAAACATATTTTGATTTTGAATCCTTATGGTAAATTTTGTTTCTCGAGGAGAATGCAAGTTCGAATGAAGAATTCGAAAAACGATTTATGAATTTTAACCTTTCTTCGGAGAAGAAAAATTTAATATGCAAGGATACAGAAAAGATATTAATTTGTCACGAACACTCGTACTTTACCAAGTTTTTAATAATCTCTTTGTTAGAATTTCTTTGTACGAATGGTGGGCGTTGAAAACTACCCAGTCATTGTGTGATTGTTCATTAGCTCGTGTGTAGTTCGACATTCGATAAGAGGACATGCGAGCTTGTTGCTCGATTCTTATTAAGAATGAAATTTATCTCGCGTAATTGAATTTTCGTGCTAGGAATCGAAGGGAAATTGTTGCTTTTTGTAAGATTGCCTATCGACTTTGTAAACGGAGCTCGTTGAATTATGCTTTGAAAAGTACACGAAGCTTATCGAGAGTTTATTGTACGAGTATTTGCATAGATACGACATCTTTTCCAGCCGTATCTCGAATAACCCCGAACCCTTCCTTTTTGATAGAGATTTTCATATTCGACCCATTTGTAAATGAAATTAAACTATTTTGATATTTTAGCACCAACACGTGTCATCGTTTTGATGGCCTTATTGGTTCGGTGTATTGATAAGTCCGCAAATCGACAGAACTGTTTCCCATTTGTTATTCATTAGTCTCCGAGAGACTCGATATTGGTAATTTTTCCAATGATGGGTGTTTTCACCCGAGCTTATGTACGATGTATTCGTAGTACGTGAAACAGAACTTCACGTTTCCTTTTTATGACCATCGTTCTGAGAGTTAGCTCATTTCGAAATGATTGCCTGATTTGAATGAAGACTCGCGGCCACAACATCAAATTGGTAGAACTAATACGTGTAAATTTGACGTGTTTCAACTTCACAAAGTTATTGAATAAATTTTCAACTCGATGGAAGTTGTACGAAAACCATATATATTGGGGAATTTTTAATTATGTTAATTATTTCACAAAAGACGCGTCAGGTTGTCGCGATATACCTTGGTGAATTATTTCGATTATGAAATCGCTAATTCTTAGTCAATTATTTCGAGGGCGATGAAAGTCGAAAGTTTTCTTTTGTCAGTTTAAACGATTTAGCGTCGTTAACGATGCGAAAAATAATCTTACCGCGACCTAACCTCTCTCTTTCCACGTATTGTTAACAATTCGATGAATTCGCGAAGCCTTTTCAGCCAAATCAAATAAACTTTTTACCATCTTGTCTGAAAATTACTATTTGTTGTGTGAGTATGGCGCATGTGGTTTTCGACTTTTCGTGGTCTTCTAAACATCAGCCGTATTATCATAGATGTAAATAAATTATTGAGAGTATTCGCAAATTGTTCAATATTTGCTTTTACGCGAGGAGGAATTTTTATAATTGCTCGATACGCTGCGGAATACTCGTAAGTATTTTTAGGTCTTCATATGATTCACTCTTTCGAAAATGACGTGAAATGTGATTACGTCTCGAAGAAATTGAAACACGAGAAAAGAAAAGTTTATACTAGAACGAGGAAAAAAACTGCCGAAAAGAAGTTTTTCTGATTTGTAATCCCTATTGAGAAAAATAGATACAGGGTGTTCCAATTTGTAATAGAAAACCGCTGGGTGATGCTGATGATACTGGGTAGGTATCTGACGAATCGCGTCCAAATACGATGAAGAAGTTGCCAAGTTGAACGGTAAAATGTAAGATGAAAGTTGAAGGAAAAATAAAATTAGGAATCCTGCTGGGAACACTTCTAAATGCCAGCCATCAATTTGTTTTTTACCTGTTTTAAGAATCCATCTGTGATTATGAAACTAAAGTACTACAGTATAAGTTTTGAACCAAGTAGAGCTCAGTTTTTGGTAAAGTGGAAATAGTCGCGAAGTGGATGGTTGAACGGTAGAATTTTTTTCAGTGATGGAAAACTGAAATGATATTAGTTACGGTTCCAGTTCCAGTTTCAGTTTTCAGAATTATAAATTTCCAGTTCCAATTCCACATCCAGTTTTAAATTCCACTTCCAGTTCCAAATCCAAATTCCAGTTCTAAAATTCAATTTTTTTTCAATTTTGAGAGACGAAAAAAATCCAAAATTTTCTGTAAAAATTGAACTTTGTTGTTTTTTTTTTCTTTTTAATGTACCTACTTACAATTTTTTCATTTTTCATAAATTCAAGCTAAACACAAAAGATTTCTGAAAAAAAAAACTGGGCAATAACACCGGTCGACACCATTTTTGTTTCTGGGTCCTCCGTCCTCATTGTGAAATTTGGGTCACTTTTATGTATCTAATGAACAAAAAAATCTTTTTTTTGACCAAAGTTTGCTTTGGAGGGTGGGGGGCCAAAAAACTGATTTTTCGAAGGCAATAAGCCTGAGCATTAGAAAAAAATATTTAAAAAATTTTTTTTGGACTAATCTTATAGAAAATTTTACGGCGAATTCAATACCGCAAACCGCAGACCTCCATCTCTTTTAGAAAAAAAGCTACAGCTCATTCTTTCCAAAATTTTGTGAAAAAACCGTATTTTTTGGGGTATTTTTCGCAGGGGTCAAACTGGGTTACTTTTTAAGTAACTTGGTCACTTTTTTCGAGTTTGGTTACTAAAAGTTACTTTTTCCTTTCAGAGGTTACTATTGGTTACTATTTTCAAAATTTTTCCTCATTGGAAAAGTCGGCAAATTTTTCAGACAATGAACCATTACAAAACGAACTATTAAATTTTTCAAATCTGGCACACCTGCCTCCCCTTAAAACCTAAAAGAAATTCTAGTTTTAAATGAATTTTTCTTCAAAAAGATTTTCGCCCTCGCTTCGCTCGGGCTCAGTAAATTTATATAGTTATTTTTTTTAAATAATGTTATGCGATTCAAACTTACTTCCTTTTCAGCCCAGAAAATTCAATATTTGCTAGTGAAAAAATCAATTCTTTTCGTGTACTTATAAAAATCAAAAGAATTTTTAGAAGTATTCAACTTTTTGGAAGAAGTTTTGGTTTTTTTCCTAGAGATATTGGTCGCAAACTTTTTTATATTCACCCTAAGGTTTTTGTCCATGTTTTGAGGAGAACTTTGAGTTCGGCAAATTTGTGGACCCCCCCCCTCCCAAACCAAAAGTAAAGTTTCGCGTCTGGTATTTAAAAATTGTAATTTATTTTTGAAGTGCTGGAAAAAGTAGAATAATGAAAATGATTCTTCCAAACGTGCAAAAACTTTCAAATCTTCAAAAATTTCCAAAAATTCAATATTTTCTAAAATTGCTGAAATTTGCAGAAAAAAACAAAATGAATTTTTGGGTTTTACACCCCCTTCCCTCCCGATTCCACTGAAACTCCTAAAAATTAAGGATTTTGAGGTTACTTTTTGGTTACTTTTTTCATGAAAAATGGTTACTAAAGTTACTTTTTTTTTTTTTTCAAAATTTGAGTTTGAGGCTCGTTTTCGCAAAAAAGTGAAATTTGAGAGAAAAGTAAGGGCTTCAAGGCCATACTGACCACAATGAGAGTTGTAGAAAATTTCACGGCGAATCGAATGCCGCAAACCGCGGACCTCTATCTCTTTTGGAAAAAAAGTTACAACTCATTCTTTCCAAAATTCTGTGAAAAAATCGCATTTCATTTTTTCATGAGAAAAGCACAAAAATGTGATTTTTTCACATAATTTTGGAAAGAATGAGCTGTAACTTTTGTTCTAAAAGAGATAGAGGTCCGTGGTTTGCGGCATTCGATTTGCCGTGAAATTTTCTACAATTCTCATTATGGTCATTATGGCCTTAAAGCCCTTACTTTTCTCTCAAATTTCACTTTTTTGCGAAAAATACCCCCCAAAAATACGATTTTTCCCAAAATTTCGGAAAGAATAGGTTGTAACTTTTTTTCTAAAAGAGATGGAGGTCTGCGGTTTGCGGCATTGGATTTGCCGTAAAATTTTCTATAAGATTAATCCAAAAAAAAAATTTTCACAATTTTTTTGTAATTCTCAGGCTTATTGCCCTCGAAAAATCAGTTTTTTGCACCCCCCCCCCCCAGCAAACTTTGGAAGCCAGGATTCCGTAAGGTGGTGTTCTTTGATGTCTAGAAACTGAATTTTGACATGAGAACCCAGAAACAGAACTTTTTTTTTTGTCGACCTGCGACTGCGTAATCTTTTTTAGAAATTTAATGACTTCTGGTCCTTATTTCTCGAGTCCTGAATATTATTCAATAAAAAAAATTGAAATTTGAATTTGAAGAATGTGTGCAGGATGTTTTTAATTTGATGGAATATTCAAATTTACGGGACATTTTTTCTTTATTCACGTTTCTACATCAATTTTTGAGGTTCGTTTGAGCCGTTTGAGGTCGTTTTTGTTTTTAAAAAATTTTGAATTGAATATTGTGCATTCTGTATCTACATTTTTAAATTCTTCACTCAAATTTTCAAAAAAAAATTGAATTTTTTTCGTTTTTTTAACTCTATTTTGGAAATTTTTATTGACAAAACCTTGACTTTTTCGAAAAAATTTTTGGTGTTAGGTGTAACGTTGGAGAAGATGATTTTAATTGAGTGAAAATTTTACTTATAAAACAAATGATTTGACCAATTAGAAAAATTTAATATTCATCTCCAATTAAATGACGATAAATCATGTTTTAACAAAAAAAATCCCCACCAACGTTCTCCTCCAAAGCAAATTATGGCAATTTGATAGATTATTCAATTGGGACCGCTCATGGATATGGTTTTCGTGATTTTCCAGAGGAAACGGTCAACTTCATAACTGGTTTTTATGGTAGGGTTTCATTTCTTCTTCGGGTTTTTTGTAATCTGTGAGCACAATATTCATTACTATTTATGATTTTGTTAAAAACAAAGTTGATTTTTTCGTAAAAGCCAGAAAAAAAAAAATATGAAATTGGTCGTTTGACCGTTTCCCTTATCAGTGGACGGCCCCAATAGTTCATATCCAATAGGTCGCATTCCACAAAGAAACTGGATAACGCTGATTTTTATTTTCAAATATTAAAACTACTTTCAATGCAGAATTTGAGTTTTTCACATTCTTCCCGCACCCTTCGAGACCTGAATTTTGGTCATACAAAAAATTCGTCCTCGCCAAAGTAAATTTTGTGTACTTGATTCAAATTTTGGCGATTTTAAAATTTTTTGGTACTTTCCTCTCAAACGAGTTTTGGTAATCAGATTTTTCTCGCACTTCCCCTGAGAAGTATGAATCCATTATTCAAAAAACACGACTGATTTATAATAAGAATGGCGCCTATCTTCCATCATCGAATTAGGTCATTAACGTAACACTATAGTTTAATATAAAGTCGCGCTAGGATACTCCTACGACATGTAAATTGGTTGCTCTTTGAGATATGATAATGGTTTATTATTTTGTATACCTACTTGCCGGAAAGGTCGTCGTCGTCGATGTCTTTGGTAGGCAAACAAAACTTATCGCGCTTGTTTCGAGTAAAACGCGTAATCCCCGGTGATGAAACCGGACTATTATTTTGGCTAGTTACACGATGGAAATTTCCACCCTTAGGATAAAATAACACAACCTTAGACTTTGATAAAAATTTACCCCATTGTCCTTCTCTCGACACCGAACTAATAGTTTTTCCGATGGATTTGCTCGATTTATAATACTCCGTCGTTGATCTACCATAAACTACGTATCAAGTTGAAACTTTACTACGCTTAATCGTTGGAATAAAAAATACTTCGAGAGGAAAAAATAAATATCATTTATGACTCGTATACTCTTTGGCGCTTTTAACAGTCGAACTAAACGGTTTTTAATAACCTCAATTTCCAGCCTCGAGTATTGATTTCTACATAAGTACATATACCGTCGATTTTTGTCAAATCACGTCAACGCGTGTAAGTACCAAACATAATTTCGTATACGTTAAAACTCCAAAAAAAAAAAATAAACGTTAGTAGAACATTAAGATAATTACATTGTTGGTGGCGAAAAGTGGTTAAAATAGGGTTACTGAAAGGTCTAATTAAGGAGAAAGGGAAAAAAAGTAAAAATGACTTTTGGCTGGTCCATGTATTAGTAACAATCTCGTTAAAACGTTCCAGTGCAGTGGTGTATTGTTTAATGCAAACATAAAAAGTCAACGAAAGGCGATAAAACTTTGCAAAATTCAACAAAAAAATTCACACGGAAGGAATCAAGTATTTGTACGAATAATAATTGTTCCTTTTCAACGGGAATTTAGAGATGTGTGAGTAAGCGATAAAAGATCATTTCAGCATGTGTTTTACCTTTTTATTTTTCAAGCGGAAATGTGGCGAATAAAATGACGATTAAAATTTTACCAAACATTAGGGCTAACTGTCCAGTAGATATAGTGAAAGATAAAACGTACGTGTAATTTTTAATCATATGTCCAGAAATAAACTCAGTTAAACGATTGTAATGAAGATTGCAACATTAACCCGCTGCAGAAACTGTGTTATGGGATGACTTCAGTAGTAAAGTTTCCAAAAAATAAATTTTTATTTAAATTTCATAAGTACCTTTAGAAAAAACATTGAATTATTGTAAACTTTTAAATTTTCAATACGGAGAGGGGGAGGGGAAAGCTAAATCAATGAGAATTTTTGATTAAAACTTCGAAAGAAAAAAATCATTATTTTGCAAGTTGGTGAATAAAAAATTATTTTAAGAAAATTTGAATAGTAATGAAATTATGAACTAGCTCTGAAGCAAAATTTCTCAGTTTCGTATAAATTATTCAATGATATCCAATTTTTGAAGGAATTTTTAGATCTTTTGCAGCTTTTTTCAGCAGTTTAATATCGAGGTAAAGCTCATTTCAAGTTCTGACTTCAAAATGTATACTGGTAAAAATTTCAGATTTTTTTCTTACCACGTTGTTTTTAAAATTCGATTTTGTTTAGAAAATTCTGAAATATAAAAAAAAGTTGAATTTTTAATTACCTCAAAATCGTATGACTGCAACAAGCTCTTTTTTTTTCAAGGTTTCGGTATTCTCAAAAAAGGGCTTACGAATGAAAAAAATTGTGGAAATTTGGCATTTACGTTTTATTTCTGTAAATCAATCGTACTTGGTTACTTCAGTTTCAAAATTTTGTTCTATTGTTGCTCTGTCTTGATTCTGATTTTTTTTCTGGGGGTACTGTACTTACTTTTCCATCAAATGGCTTAAAATTTTTTTCAGCATCAGCAGTAAATTTTTTCAAAGTTTTTCTCTCTACTAATTGCCTGAAACTTTTTCTTACTTCGAATTTTGGCTTGGTTTAAAATTTTTACCAACATTGAATTTTTTCAAAAAATTATCTCCCTTTTAGTCGTTTTTTTTTTTCAAAATCCAGAAAAAATTTTAATAATTCAATTTTGAATAAAATTTGAGATAAGCAAAGAGAATTTTTTTCAATTTGAAGTTGAAAAAAATTTGAAAATTTTGATATTGGGAAATTCAACGTTGAAAAAAATTTAAGAAAATTCATCTTTTGGAAAATTTTTAACTTAAGAAAATTTGAATGTAAGTATTTAACTGTTGTATTGAGAATATTTAAGCGTAAAAAAATATCTGACGTAGTTTTTTTCATAATTTATTGGTAACACTGGTCGATACGATTTTTGTTTCTGGGTCCTCATTGTAAAATTTGGGTTACTTTTATGTAGCTCATGAACGAAAAAAAAATTTTTTGACCAAAGTTTGCTTGGGGGGGGGGAGGCCAAAAAACTGATTTTTCGAGGGCAATAAAGCCTGATGAGCATTACAAAAAAATTGAAAATTTCTTTTGACTAATCTTATGGAAAATTTTACGGCGAATCCAATGCCGCAAACCGCAGACTTCCATCTCGTTTAGAAAAAAAGTTACAGCTCATTCTTTCCAAAATTCTGTGAAAAAAATCACATTTTTGTGCCTTTCTCACGAAAAAATGAAATGCAATTTTTTTACAGAATTTTGGAAAGAATGAGCTGTAATTTTTTTTCCAAAAGAGATAGAGGTCCGCGGTTTGCGGCATTCGATTCGCCGTGAAATTTTCTACACTCATCATATGGTCATTATGGCTTTAAACCCCTTATTTTTCACAAAATTTTGGAAAGAATGAGCTGTAATTTTTTTTCTAAACGAGATGGAGGTCTGCGGGGATTCGCCGTAAAATTTTCCATAAAATTAGTCCAAAATTTTTTTTAAAATTTTTTTGCAATGCTCAGGCTTATTGCCCTCGAAAAATCAGTTTTTTGGCTCCCCCACCCTCCCCCCAAGCAAACTTTGGAAGCCAGGATGGAGCAAGGTGATGTAGAAACAGAATTTTGGCATGAGAACCCAGAAACAGAACTTTCTTTTTTTTGTCGACCTGTGTATAAAATCATAATCGAGAGACCCAAATTGAAAATAAATTTCTAGGATGAATAACCTAAATTCAATCCAGCGGGAAGGGGGGGGGGGTCAGAAAAAATTTAAAATCACCAAAGTTCAGCTTTAGGTAACATAATATATGTTATAATTTTCACTCGAGGTGAACTCGTAACTTTCTCCATTCTTTTGGGGTAGTAAAAGGATTAATTACCTACTTTACTTATGTAAATGTAATGATAGAGTGTATCCGTGACGTGTCGATATAGAATTTCACATCACAATTATATGCATATGTATAATACGATATCTTGGTGAAAATTATGCTTTTAGGATATGAATTAATACGCTAAAATATATTCTAGAGGTGATTATTTGTATAACATATATCAGATTCCAAAGGGATTCCAGTGTCGTGTTGTCACAGACCTTTGCCTTTTATAGAAACAGATGACGCTTTAATATTATGTTAAACGTAACAAGAGGTATCTATTTCTCTAGTGACTATTCGATGTTTTCACCAGAGCGAGTTTTGTCGTCGAGAACATATTTTATTGAAACGTTGCCGGCGTGCTCCGAAAATACACACTTAATTTACTAAATACACGCGGAAATCGTGTAGAAATATAATAAAAATTTAATAATTGCCGAAAGAAACGACACAAACAGCTAGTTAAACTTTATAATCACTGTAGCCAGTTATGAGCAGCAGGTGCCACGAAAACGAAAAACTTTGTTACGAAAAAAATATAGTACCCATATTTTAACGTATATTATCCAAAAGATGGTAGGGGAAAAAATCATCTATCGCGTCGCTGAATAATTAAAAAGCATTTAATCCGAGGAGCAGAGAGTATCGCACGGTACGCGCGGCATAGAACACGGTTCTTCGATGTTAACGTTTTCCTTTTGAAAAGTTTACGGAATTTTCTGGTAATTTAGAATTCGTCGGTTAAATGTTTTTGAAATTAATTTCCCATTCACGAAGTAAAGGGTCAAGTTGACTCGGTTCGCTGGGTTATTAGCTGCGGAATTTTTCAGATTATCTTTCATATTGTAATGCTGAGGGGATAAGGTTGCGCTGCTTTTGGCTTTTTCAAACGAATCATGTGGGTGGTTCGGTAATAATAATTTGGGTATCTTTGAAATTGTATTATCTGATGGTTTGTTTGATGCTGTATTATTTTTCGAACTGCGATAAGATACCGGAAGTTTTTTTATACCGGAAGTAGACTCGGTTTTGTGATGATAGAAAATTTTCAATTTTAACGGGCTTGGAGTACCATTGTCTGGATGTGTTGTAGAAATCGATTGGGTTATTTTTGGATTTTTTTGAGCTTGGTAGGATTGTATTTTCCCTGTGTAATGAATTGTGGCTTAAATTTTTTAATTTCTTTTTCTGAAGCAACAGCACGACCTGAAATTCTTTTGAGATTGGTAGGTAGATGCATATCATGAGCTTTGCTTCTCGAGTTGTCCATTTTGACCTCATCAAAAATTACGTTCCTACATGTTTTGAATTGAATATTTTGAAAGAATAACGATGATGATTTTTTTTTTCAAATTTTAAAAGTAGATACTTGAATCTTTTGATGCATTTTTTTTCATTTATAGAAACAACTGTAGTCAACTTTTTTTTTTAAAAAAAAAAAACAATAATTTTTCAAAAATGAAAAAAAATGTTGCATTATTTTTTGAAAGTACATAGATTGAAGAGTCTGGTGGAGTGATATGATGGAATAGGCTTCCCCAGTCCCTAGTCCTGATTATCAAGAACCTCTTAAGCGATGTAAACATTTTAAAGAATTTTTTGACTACCGCCTCCTTTTAGTTGGGTTTGTGCAGATGTGACCACGTGACACTGAAGAAATGATGAGTGAGGTGTTGTAGCATTGTGGCCCCTTCAATTTTGACATTTATCAAAAGACTATTGATTTCAGATAAATTGATTATAAAGGAGAGGAGGCAATGAAAAATTATTTTATTTCCTATCCAAAATATTAAATTTTGAAAGTATTTTTAAGTTAAAAATATTGAATTTTTTTAATCATCAATTGATTGATAACTTAAATATTTTATTTTTGTTTTAGGTGAGTACCTGTTGAATTTCTTGAAAATACTGAAATTGTGTTCAAAATAAGTGAGTTATTCGAATATTTCACCATAATTTATAAACCTAGTGCGATATTTTAATCGATTAATTATTTACTTCGGTGTCATGCCATAACTGAAATAATATAAAATTTTCTGTATTCTCAAATTTACCTCCCAAAGAAATTTTTCAATTTTTTGGCCTGAATTTTATAAGTATCGTTCGTTCTAAATTTTTTTAAAATGCCAAATCCATCAAAATTCTTTGATTTTTAGTGGATTTTTGCTGATTGTCTATAAAAATTTCATTGATTTTTCTCATGGTTTTATTGATTTTTTTTTAGCAAATTTTAGAAATTTTACTGACTTTGGTGAATTTTTACTGATTTTTCAGCATTTTTTTTTATTTACTTTCAGGAAATTTTTTCACTGATTTATTTCTGTGCTGCAATTCTGACCAATTTCCAATAATTCTTGATTATTTTCCCTGATTCATAGTTACGTGAGTAGATTTCTATGTGGGTGATCCTTGAGTTGCGTTCTACAAAATCTGGACACGTTACTTTCTGGAAACTTATTTTTTTGAGCAGAAAGGTGTTACTAAGTGAATGAAAAATCGTTTCATGCCCTGTACCCCTAAATTTTTTTCAACTCTTGGATTACATTAGATTTTTCCCCGCCTTCGCCTCTCTGAGTTGAAAGTCAAAAATCAATGCAATAATTGGGTAATCTGTTATTTCAACGACGCGACGTACTCATGATATTTTCAATTTCAACAAATGATACATGAACAGATTTGAAAAAATAAAAATTGGAAAAATGCGACAACTGCATGATTTTTGAATTAAAAAAAAAAAAACATTTATTCTCAAGTATATTTAAGTCTGTTAAAATTCGTGAAAATTTCTGTTCTTTTGAACTGATGAAATGAATTTTGTGGAAAATTGTTGATTTTTTAATATTTCGATCAAGGGCATAGTTCCCATAACTTTTTGCATACTCTTTTTTGCCCATCAATTTACATTAGCTTTATGGGATTTCACAAAATATTACATTACTCGAAATGAAACGAATGAAATTGGCTCAAAATGAAATCTACATTTTTCGAGATGGTCGCTCTAAAATCGTAGGCATAGTTTTCTATAGTGACATCGAATATTTTACAAAAAAATTGAATTTGAAAATGATTAGATTTTTTTCAACATTTTTCTGATTCAATTTTTTCGTAAAATAGGAATGTCAACATTATTGATTTTTCCCTGGCAAATTTGGAATTAACTGAGAAATCTGTGATTTTTCACTACAAGCTTTTCTTCAGTGCTGGAAAATTCCAAAATTGTCTGGAGGCTTCTGAAAATCTTAAAACTCCTTTCAATCGATTCGGGAGGTCGAAAATATGGTACCTATCGAGTTTCAGTTTTTTTCGTTACTTGGATCAAATTTTGCATATTTTGAAGGACGGTGGCGTAATTTTGTAAATTTTTGATGTACTTGGGGTTCTTTTATGATGTACTTTTGATTCATTTCCGTTTGGACCGAAAATTTTAATACTGGTTGGGATAACTCCTAACTCCATGTTCATACTTAGGCGATATAATAGAATTTCTGCAACGTAATTTTCCTTGTAGAACATTTTGAAAATTTTTTACTTCATTTTCGTCGAAATTTTCTGCCTATATCGTTAATAGGGTAATTTTTGTAGAATCTGTAATAATTCTGAACAACTTTTACAACTTCTAATAATACATTTTAAATTATAAAATGACTGAAAGGTATGGTTATAAAAAAATTAACTATTTTCTCCGCGGTCAATTACGATCTGATAAAAGAACGATTGGAGACGTAGGACGAAAGCATCTTTTCAAAACAGCGTATTTTCTGTTACATTGCGATAAGCGAAAGTTTTTTCATATTTTTCTTCATTTTCTTTTTGTCACTGTACTTTTTTTTTGAAAAGAAACTAGGTATACTTTTTGTCATCTTCAACGTCAATATTTTCTTGTTATTAAAAACGGACCATAGATGAAAGATGGAGCTCCATATATCTACCTCATTCAATTTCAAATTGCACGAGTTTCGATGAAATGAAAATAGAAAATAATTTGAATGTCTTTGAAAATTATGCTGAAAACGATAGGCTATTTTATCCATCGGTCGTCGATGTATTTACTACATTACCCCCCGACGAGTGTGTATCCTAAGGTCAAATGTAGGGAAAGCCTGGATTAAATTGCGACGAAGAAATCGTCGGAAAATTTTCCAATCAACAGTAGACGAAATGAGCTCTTATATAAAATTTGTTGAAAACTGGAAATTAACATATAGATTTATTCGTGTGATGAAAAATTTCGCTCGAGTGTTTGTCTTCGGAATTTTATTCGAAATTCCATTGTAAATTATTAATCACTATGCCGGTTGAATAAATTAAGAAAAAGGAGAAATTAAAAAGTTAAATGTTTGGGTTCTCTTTTTGAACAATTTATGAGTCTGTGACTCCGTGGAAAATAATGTAGCCCAGTTTGATAGGAATTTATTAATGAATGAGTTTCGTTTATGAACGAAATTATGCCCATGGAAAATTTTTTATTAACGGTTGTCATGGCAATTATTTTTTACCCACATCAACTGCAGTCGAAGATTGAAATTCGACTCAATTGCATGCATGAAATTTCCACTTTCTGAAAACCTTTCGCATGTTTTCTCGAGTTCTCAAGTTTATTCGACTAGAAAAGAATATTTTAAAAATACAAGACTATATATTTTTCCATTGTATATATTTTTTATGGGAAATATATTCGGATGTTTTTATCATCAGCGAATTCGACAGCACCGCGATGAATCACTTAACATTGACAAGTTTGGAAAAAGATGAATAATAAGACTTTCTACAGGGAAATGGAAAATTACGGTATAAAATTTTCAATATCAAGAGAGCGTCGAATGTCTGGTTCTTTCACCTTTTACGCGCATATTTGAGCATATTTATTATTAATTCGATCAGCCAGCTCGGGATTAGAAAATCGGTCGGTATGTTTAAGGCTTTCGCGAAGTTAAATTATTCGGTACGTCTGCGTATACTTTTCCAAATACTTTGACTTTAATGCGTTGTCATCGAGTGGAAAATGGCTCTGTTTGTGAACGCTGAACATTTTACCTTACAACGTCATCGCCCTTTATAGTGAATTGTTTTCTAGTTAAATCTTCGAATGTACGAATTTAAGTATTCGCCAACCCATTTGTTTTGTTTTCAAACGTTTAACTCCCCGAGGATACGGTTTTGTAAGCGAACACGTTATTAATGACGTTATTTTCAATCTGTCAAATGCGTATTGAGCATTTACCATTCGTATGAAGCCGTATCATGGCATTTTAAAACGTCAAAGGCAAAAAGTTTGGTAATTTTCAAGTAATTACGAGAATCCTTCGGCGTATTGTGAGAACATATTGAAGGAAATGCTCGGTAATCGTTTAAATCCAAAACAGATGTTTAATTTTTATTACATCTTCTTGGTTTTAACGAGATGTCGATAAAATAACATTTTAGATGAACTTTATCTCGTCTTTACCGCTTTCTAAATGAAACGCAACTTTGATAACATAAGTGGAATGAATTTTTTGAAAAATTACTCCTTTGCCTTCGAATATAAGATGGTTTTTAGCTGTCATTCGCAAGTGTAACGTAATGACACGTTTTTAATGTTTTTTCTTCTTCTTTTTTTGATACGGTGGTAGAGAGGAAGACGGAACGACGTTTTATCAATCGATTGGGAAGTGTTTTTTTCATTTTTGTGTTTGGTTTTAAAGCTTTCTTCGAATGAATGTTTACTGGAAGGATTACCTACTCGAAGACAATGGAGTCGACTTTTACGCGTGAATAAATAATTAAAGCTGAGTTGCGGCTGATACGATGTTTACCTTATTGTTTATTTTTAATGCTGCCGAGGTTCATTTGAAAAGCAAAAGTTTATTGGTTTACATTTTTAAGTAATAAATCAACTCGAGGTGGAGTGAATTTATTTTGAGGTGTAGTTTTGCAAGGATGGAATTGAAATTTGTTGGTTTTTGGTATTTCAGCTGCTTAAAATTTTTTTGTGTTTTCATCTGGATTTTGTATTCGGGTTTTCTCGTTTTTCGAAAATTTGGAATTTTTATTTGCACTTTGAATAATTTTTTATGGTAATCTTCCTTCCAACAAGAAAAATATCTCAAAGTAAAAATTTGAGCTCGAAGAAAAATAAATTGAAAGTACGTTATAAAAGAATCCCATATTTAATATTTCAAATGCTTTCGTTCATTTCTCGAATTTTGACAATTTTTTGAAATTTCAAAATTACCTCATCAACCTGCCAAGTGTAAAAATTTGATCTAATGAACAAAAAAAGCTGAAATTCGGTATATATCGCCTCTCTTTGACCTTCCAAATTGAATGGATGTGGTTTCAAAGATGTTTCGAAGTCTTTAAATAACAAAAAAATATGGAATTTTCCAGCACTGCAGAAAATTCCACAAAAATGGTTCATGTAAACTAAAAGTGTCCTCTTTTGCTTTTCAAACAGTATTTTTTCAAAAAAAAATTCGCCCTCGCTTTGCTTGGATTGTATTTTAATTGATTTATTTTAAAAATCACCGATTTGTCACTGATTTTTCAGTCAAAAATCACCAATCCTTATAAATTTCTAATTTTTCGGAAAAAAATCAATTATTTTTGGCTGAAAGAACATTGAAAAATGACAGTTTGAAATTTGGTCCCGTCCCTTTTTTTTCTCAAATTTTCAACCTCTTTCTTAAATTATTTTTGGGTGCGCCCATGAACCTACCACTTGATCGATTGTAGCACAATTTTTCAAAATTCGTAACTTACGAGTTCAAAATTCATATTTTTGGCGGGAACTTTTAGTAGAAAAGATTTGAAAATACGACAGCATTCGTATCGAGGAAAAAAACTAAAAGTCGGTACCTAGATGTCCTATTTTCGACCACACGAATCACTTAAAAACGGCTTCAACAATTTTGGAATGTTCTAGCACTGAAGAAAAATTCACAAAAATTGTTCATGTAAACTTTGGCATTCATAACCTAGGATTACCCATTCTGGGGATCGAGGTTAAAAATAAGTTTTTCGCAAATTTTCAACTTCTTATCTTAATGCATACTTTGCCAGCGTTTTTTAAAAATTTTTCCAGGAAAGTTTTCTGCCAAAAAATAAGAATTTGAAGTCGAGGTTAAAAATTTCGAAAAATTATCCCTTAATCGATCGATCGAATTGGTTGCCAGTACGAGTAAACCACAATTATAAATACCTTTTTTTTTTTTTTTGGTTTTCCAAAGGCTTTTGAAAGATCTCAAAACCCCTTCCGAATGATCCCAAAAATCAAAAATACTAAGTTTCAGCTTTCTTTGAAATTTTCATATTTTTCAAGACAATGAGGTAATTTTGGAATTTTAAAAATTTGCTAAAATTCAAAAAATGAACTTCAGCAACTGAAATTTTGGATATCTATGAGGTGCTTTCACGATAAACTTTCGATTTATTTTTGTTTCAGCTTGAAATTTACTTTTGGGTTGGAATAACTCCCTTGTAAGTTTGAAAAAATTATTAGGATCGTTTCCCAAAAAAATTCCTAAATTTTCCAATAAAAAAAATAATAAACCAAAGTACCAAAATAATACTTTGAAAATTATCCGTAAAAAAATTTTGAGAAATACTGAAATTGAATCGTTTCAAATAGCACCATTTGTTCCCTTTAACTTGATTTATTTACCTGAAATTATTTTTAAAAGTTCAGGGAATCGTTCCTCATCAATGAAGTCGAGCACCAACGATGACGTCATTCTTCAGCACAATCAAACCCTTTGGAATTTTTCCATCTCCTACGCGAATAATCTGAAATCTACCCGAGAATCATTAAATAAATTAAATTTCTTTCTGTTACTGCGTCACACTATGATACCGAAAATAATAATAATCTTGTTTAAAATAATGGAAAAAATCGCCACCTGTGATTGTATAAATTGAAATTAGAATGTCTCTAACTGCTGACAACGTCCCGAGAAAATTTTCATTATTCAAACGCTGGTGGGATGTTTTTAACCCCTGAAAATTGTATTTATCGAATATAATGTTAAATTTGGAAACCTTACACGTCAGCATTTACACGGGGATGAATTAAATATGAATAATTTGTTTACGTAGACCGATGCACGTTAAACCTTTGAAGTGATACGGTCAACCCACGTGAAATTTTGCTGAGTCTGCTGAATTTATTCGTTCAGCACGATGAACGCGTTTTATTGTATTTTTTTATTACTTCGAATATGATGCGAGACGAGTTTATTCGCACTTTAGGTATGATAATGAGAACTAAAGAGATGATTTTAAGATGTTCAAAGGTGTATTTTTGAAAGAGTTTAACGATGATGTACGAGTACTGTAGGTGGTTGATTTTTTCTCCTAATGTGTTGACGGAAATTTCCACGGGTTTCTTTGAAGAATAAAATACATATTTTCGGTTCGTTTTTTCGCACAGGGTGTCATTACGCCATGTTTCAGCTTGATTTAGGAGTTATTTCTAAAAACTGAGCTCCGAATGTAACAAAAAGGCTGATTTTATTCAAGGGTTTTGAAAGCGAGATATTTTCAAAGTTTACCGTTTACAGATTGTATCTCGAGATTTTCCCATGGCTAAGGAAGTGTGCGAAAAATTTGTAACTGTCGTTGGAAAAATGATTGCTGAAAGGGAAAATCCAAACGAATGGGACCAAATATTTTATGTAGTGTAAATTTATGTGTTTTATTGATGTTTTCAGATATAAATCCTCTTGTCATCTTCCAAACATAATTTTATAGTTGTCGAAAGTCAGTTTTTGATTTTTTAATGAATTTGGAAATGAGATACATTCCAAAGTGGAAGGTTGGAAAAATTTCATAAAAATATGCTGCTCTTTTCTTTCGAACCCTTAAAAAAAGATTTTTTCCTGAATAATAAATTATGTTTTTTTTTGGGGGGGAGGGTATATTACCCAATTTTTTATAAAAGAGCCATGGAATCATAATTCAATACTTTTACCATTTGTAATGATGTCGCAATTTTGAAATGACTTCAAGGCCATAAATTGAGATGGAATTCTATTTTTTGCAATTTTTAGAGCGAAGATGAGCCAAATTAAATCCGAAAAATAAAACGAGGAAAAATTTATAAAAATATTCCAGATATAGATTAAATTTGGGAAAAATTGAAAATTGGATTATGCTTAGCGCTTGAAATAGATTCTGAAGTCATTTTGACCCCACACCCTGGTTTAAAAGTGCAAGGGGGAAAATAGATGTTCAAAAAATTTTCGACAATATCTGTGTGGCAGCGAAATATTTTTTTTCTGAACCGAGTTCATTTTCGAAAAAAATCAGAGGAGGCCTAATGAGATGAGACATGGGTCAAAATTGAATATTTAAATCCTTGATTTTTGAATTTCTGAGTTCATTTTCAAAGTCATTTTCCCAAAAACACTAAAAAAGCTCCTTTAAAATTAATTAAGAGACCTATAAATTGATTCATTTTCAAATAAAATATCAAAATAATATTCGTTTGTTAATCCTCAAAATCTATTTACGAGGTTATTTTTATCCGTAACCTAAAATCTAGGTATGTTGTACTTCTGGGTCGAAAAAGGAATAATTGATCTCTCTTTCCCGAAGGCAAAGGCGTCAAAGGTATTGATGATTTTAGGTGAATGGATTTTTCATGACGAAAAATTAATGAACTTTTTTTAGCAAGAAACAATTTTCAGGGTTTTTTTTTGGAAAATTAAAAAATATTAATGAGACCTATTCAAATTGAAAAAAAATCACTATTACTCAACAATATAAATATTTCAAAAAAAATTCGAAGTAATGCTCCTAGAAATGGCAACATTAATTTTTAACAGAGAAAATTTTCAATAAAATCTCTCAACAAATTCAAAAGTTAATTTTGTTTCCAAAATTTTCAGTTTTAGAAGTTTGAAAAATCGAGTTTTGATGTAAAAAAATTAATTTCAACGTGAAGATATGGTTTTATTTTTCTTTATTTTGAAAATTAATTCAAACTTGAAAGACGTAATTTTCAAAAATGAAAAATCGATTTCCAAGTACTAAAAATTATTTTTCCACGTCAAAATCTTACACAGAATAGTTTAATAACTTGAAGGAAAAGTTTTCAAAAATTTTTTCCTCAATTCTAAAACTCTTTAAATTTTCTAAAATCCAGATTTTTCAATTTTTTTAAAATTTAAAGTCTTATCAATGAAAATTTTAAAATGTATTTTCTTATATTTTTGAGCTGTCTGCTTACCTCCCCCCCCCTCAACATTTTTTATCACCAGTCTCTACCCATAACATTTTTTTTAAATTTTCAAGTTGGAAAATTCAAATTTTGAAAAAAAAAATTGAATGCTCAACTTCTTTACTTACCTATGTAAGTCTGAAAAGTCAAAATTTCAAATATCTAAAAAAAAGTTGATATTTTCTTCAACGTGGACATTTTTTAATGAATTCATTGCTGTACTTTTTGCAGAGATATTGACAGTTATTTTTAACTAAAATGAATGATTCATTTTACTCCTACACCAGTTTCAATGTAGGTTACTGCCTCATCTATGTGGAAATTTCTAATCTACCATCAAAATTCACTAAAACACTTTGAGAAAAAAATCCACCCACGAAAAATTGCAGACTACTATTGACCTAAAAAAAAACCATAGGTAGGTGTATGAGATATTCTACGTTCGTACTATGCACTTCATTGATAAATTTTCAATGCCATAGCAATTCGTAAAAACTTCGAAAATCAATTTGTACGAAATTCTTCCAACTACATAAAGTTTTCGAAACTATCTCTACTTTGAAACCAAGTGATTCGAGTAGATATCTCATAAAATTAACTATCCGTATTCCGTAAGTACGATGAAAAAAAATTAAATAATTTTGTACTTTACGATTGACTAAACGAGCTCGAACTTTAATTAACCAAAAAGTAAACTGGCATTGTAAAAATTTCACTTTGTTGAAACTGTCGCAGTCGCAACGTACGTTTCGAAGGCATATACCTCTTAGGTACATCTCTTTAAACAAAATTTGCACGAGTTCATGACGCACCGTAAACTCTTAAAGCCACGTGTATTCGTATTTTTACCTTCATTAATCACATTTTATTTCCGTACCGTTGAATTTTTACGTTCACTTTATCCAACGAAAAATGCCACCTTTTCTGTAATAATCATAAAGACATTTGGCACTACGTGATGTTTTAAATTGTATCGTTGATGCGACCGTCAATGAACCAAAGTGATACATTTTTATTTTGTTTACCCCTTCATCTTTTGCTATACGATGCCACTTTTACTTAAATCATTTGAAAGTTCAAAACGGGTATTAAACTGCTTTATCAAATGCTGTTTTTTTAAAAATGTTTTCCGAGTGTGTTTAACTTGTTTTTGTAGATAAGTAGGTATAAATATGAAATTGTGATACGTTTTATATTATCTGCAGCTTACACTGACTCAGATTATGGTGGTGGTTGAAAAAATGATGATAATGTGGTCTTCTGGTCTTTTTCGTACCTATGATAAATCCAGTTTAATGTGATGCTTGTACTCGAACCTTGAGTGCAGTTTTTCTTTATATGAAGATAAACGAATGATAGGTTACATGTTGTTTTGGCTCATTTGCTAAACGTGTAAAAATTGTTTGGAATTTTTTTTTATTATCTTCAAATATTGCATAGGTATTGCGTTTTTTTCGAGACAAAGCGCAGCTATCAAGTCATAGTCAGAAATTCGACACTGCGACAGTATTGTGATGAAACTTCGATTCTCACTTTTTTTAAATTAATAGAGAGAAACTTTTTCAAAAAAAAATTATATTTTTAATTTCATTCGGGGATTTTATGAACTGCTTATAAAAAAATGACCGATCAAAAATTTTCAAAAAAATACTCAAAGGGTACCGGCGGTTAAGATAGGGGAATCTGCCCCAGAGCTGAAATTCGAAACCAATCCACGGAATTTGGTTCTTTGGGCCTGAAAACCACCTGGTAAAATGTTTGACCCCCCCCAACCCACCCCTTGCCCGAGTTATGGGGCAAAATGTTACTTTTCTCAGCCTTTCTGTTAAAAATTTTCATCTCTTGAGAGTTTTCAACCAAATTTTTTCAATTTTTCGCGAGTAATGCACTATACTGAAGGGTATTATAATGGGTAATTAGAAAAAAAATTGGTATTTTAAAACTTAAAATCGAGTTTTTTACTTGATGTTTGAGAGGTGCGATTCTGAAAAAAAATATATATTTCGTATATCTAGTCCCTATCTACTTTCTACTACGTAATATTTTTTTCAGAATTTTTTAGGTGGTTGGAAGACCTTAAAAAATGCGAAAAAGCATCTTTTCAGAACGTTTTTCATGCATGAAAATGGTCATTTTTGACCGAAAAAATTTTTCGGGTGATAATATCCCAAAATACGTATATTTTTACACCACTTGTCTAATTTTCACTTCATTTTGTCTCTTTTTCGTGATTTTTGCAATTTCAAGTTCAAATAAGTACAGCACAAGGCTCAAAATTGATTATCTCACTTTTTTGCCTGCAAAAAAATTGCAACATATTCGTGATCTAAACCTCCTTTTTACGATCAAGAGACTCAACTTTTGAAAATTCAGTTTTGAGTGAACGAGTTTTTTTCAATAAGTAGGTATAATAAATGTCTCCTACTCTCTAAATTTGAATCAGTTAAAATTCATTGATTAATAAGACAGAAGTGTGCAACTGAAGACATCAATGAAAATTTTACCGATTTAATCAGTGAATTTTGATTTTTGAATCGGTAAAAATTTTAAGTTTGTGTTTGAATCAGTAATTAATCATTGATTGAATCAGTAATTATTCACTGATTAAATTAGTAAATTAAAATTTTTACTGATTCATTTCAGTAGTTAAAAAAAAGATTACTGATTCAAAAATGAAAATTCACTAATTGAATCAGTAATTTTTCACTGATTGACAGTCAAATTTCACTGATTAAACAATTCCACACTTTTCGCTGTTTAATCAGTAAATTTTCAGTTTTTTTGACTGATTCAGATTTAGAGAGTACATTAAAAAAGGTAGAAATTAGGTACAATCTACAATCACCTTTTTTTTCATTTTTTAGGGGAGAGGGGGAAGGTTGCGGGAGGGGTTGTTTCAACATTACCAAAATTGAAGAAAAAACATTGTTACCGTGTACCAAAAATATCATTTTTTTGATTCAAGTTTTGGAGGAATATAAATTTTGTACGATAATTTTTTTTTTGGTTATTTTGATAGCTTATTCGGATAATTTTTTTGTGTTAAAATGCCAAAACGTGGAAATTTTTTTTAGATTTTTAACGATTTTTTTTCAAGAGCTATAGTCTGTTAAATTTGAGAAGAGAACCGCTTAAAGCGAAAAATTTTTCTTTACTAACCAACTATATTCATTTTCAGTAACTTTCTAACTTTTTCTTTCTAAACTAAAGGTACCTCCACACTTCAGACAAAAATCTTGAGATTTGAAAGTTTTTATTAGATTAAGATTTTAATAAGGAATAATGACCATAGATTACTTCAGCTCAACTTTTTTCAATTTCAATTTGAAATTTTTCATGATGAATAATTTTTTCCACTCAGAATGAAATTTTTGAATAAAATTTGGAAACGCTATAATTTTTTGTTGTGTGTGGAAGCATCCGAATTCCGGAAACAAAATTTATTGAAAATAAATTTAACTGGTTAGCAAACAGAAATTTGACGCTTTAAGCGGTTCCCTTCTCAAATTGAATAGACTATTATAGTCCCATAAACTTTTCAAATGAATTAAAAATTTTCTGAATTTTTAAAATGATTGGAAAAAATTATTGAAAAATTTTCGACGGTCTTCCATTTTTTTTTTAATTTTATTAATTTTGATTATTTACCTTTTAGCGTTTTCAAAATAACTTGAAGATCTTCATGAAAGTATGAGTAGTTTTGATTTTAATTTGAGTGAGTTTTGTTTACACTCGTGGTTTATAAATTTCAAAAAAAAAAAAATGTTGAAGTTTCTAAATTTTAAAATTTTCTTTGTAAATCTTGAAAAAATATACTTAGGTATTTGCGGGAAAAAAAGTATCCATCTAGAACAATAAAATGTTTTGGAATTACGAGAGTTCTGCTCTGCAATAATCTTGATAACAATAGAAGGATTTCATCACGTAATTGAATAACTTTGTCCCTTCAAATTTCAATACATTTACCTATGTACAATCTGCTTATACAGTTCGAGTCATTCACCAATACTGATTTCTTTTATACGTTCTATTTTTATGACGATGTGTTTTTTTTTTTTTGCAGGTGAGTCATCCATGTGTATTTCTGAACCAACCAACACAGGTAGAAATTTATGCTAATTTTCGATATAAAAAGCTTATTAGGTATATCAGGAAAATACCATGTTGATGCTTTCATCGTGCTAAACTCAATAGTTGTGGGCAGATTACGTGAATAAAAATTTAAATATTGCTATCGTAAATAAATTACATACACACCGAGAAAAAATCCTCCCGAAAAGGAGAAAAAAAAAGAGCCAATCGGATTACATTTGTCGTACACACGTACCAGATAAACCACTGTTGAAAAGTTTCAGCACACTCGATGTATTTGGGAAAGAAAAATATCTAAATTATTCGCGTGTATAAGCGAATTTGAAAGTCAAAGAAATGGCGCGAGTATTTGAAAATTTTTCTTTGTATTTACCCACGTCAAACACACATCTCGATATAGGAAATAAAAGTTTACGCGCCGAAATACGTCCGTAGGTTTAAAGGATTTAAGTCTTATATGGTAATACCCCCATATCGTATAAATACTTAGTTTTTATTTTTTCTTCTCCGCGTGGCGGCCGGGAATCAAAAAAGACGTAGAAAAATTAAGCTGCTTTATCGAAGTTCTTTTTTCACTCGAAACCCGCGTGTAAGTTTACCGAGGTTGATGGGAAAATTACGTTTATTTCTCATTTTTGGTTTAAATTTGATCGATGGAAAGCTGTCAGTGTGAAATAGGTTTAAGAAAAATTTATTAATGAATGTTGGCCAGTATTGTCGGCCGGTGTTTTAATTGGTTCGTGTTTTTTTTTTTCACTTCGAAATCGATATCGGATTACTTTTTCTTCTTTTGGAAATATAAATCTGCGTAGTGTTTTCAGCGCGTGTTTGAAATTATCTATTGAATAGAGTTTTAACATTTTTATTGAAAGTGTTGGTCGGTTCAAGGAAGAAGAGTGAAATCGCGTGTTCTTTCGAAAAGAAGTAATTTAGCGTGAAAAGTATTTTTTTTTTCGGTGCCTTCTTTCGAAATGGACGTGATTTTTATTAACACGAAGTACGAGTATATCTAAAGTTTGGCATTATTTGGGCCTGAATTGGTCTTTTGAATATGGATAGTTGTATAGAAATATAGAATACATTTGGACTGGAAATTTTTAAATCAACAAATGGCAAAAGTGAATTATGTTGTAAAAACCAGAAGATATTTTTCAAACGGTTTTTATATAAAAATGGGGTGAAATTAATTCGATAACATTTATCAACTGATTAATGGTGAAGCTACTGTTCGTTATCGTAGGTCTGAATGAACATTACTTTTATTGAACTGATAACGTCCGTTCATTTTTTATCGTCTGAGTTTCGAAACATCGCCATCGTATCGCTGGAATTTCGTTTTCATGAAGCTCACCCCGCGTATATTATATTTTTAGGTTTATTCGAGTGTTAGGTTCAAGTTCATCTACCCTTTGTCCTGTGTTGACTTTTTTTTACTTCGGGTTGCGGTTATACCGCCAATAAAAAAATATCGTATTGACGAAAATAGATTTACATACACTTTTTCTATAAATACGCAGTTTTTTTTTTCTATTTATATTCACTTGAGGATTTCAATTTAATCGAATCAGCAAATAAATTGATCAAAGGAACTTTTGCAAGAGTAAATATATCGATCTTCTTAATGGTTTCACGTGTCATCGAATTGTAGAATGTTTTCAGTCAATTAGATGATGAAACGTGATTTTATTCTGTGCGTGGAAAACTAAATTGGTACATTGACATACAACTTTTTCGAAATTTTACTTTTTTAATATCATTTATAAGCTGAATTTTCAAGTGTGTAATTTTCTCAAAACAGAGTAGTTTTGTCTGATAAAATAAGTACCTGACATTTGATCAATTAATAGTCTCGTTGCAAAGGTAATTTATTATTTGAAAAATTGAATGTCGTCTTACGCATAAAGGTTTTGTCGACATTTACTCACGTTTCACGTACTTTAATAAAATTTCCAAATGTTCGGGTGAATGGGTTTTTACGTTCTCATATTTTCTGGTCGAGATTTTTCACTAGATTGATTTTTTGTGACAATTTTTTATGCTGGGTAAATTATGAAATTTGCATGTCTATATTTGACCAAAAAAATACGATTTTCAAATAATTTCGAAGTTTTAGGACTTCATTTTTTCCTGTCCTCAACAATTGATTTCAACGATAATAGGAAAATTTGTGAAATTGAAAAAAAGTTAATGAAATTTAGAAAAATTTGCATTTTGAATTGAAAAAGGCTGAATTTTTTCATATTTCGGAATAGAAAAGAATTTTTTGAATGAAGTAAGTATTTTTTTGTCATCTTGCACTCATTTTTGATGAATTTTCCAACTTTTGAATGTTTGGTAAAAAGTAGGATTTTAAATAGGTACATATTACTTGATATTTATTGAAAATAATTCACTTCAACCCCCTTCCCACCCCTCCCTTCGCCTCTGCTCAAAAAGACTCATCGTAAAATGCTTAGTGCCGTAAGATTTCCTGCAGCCACAATTTTTATTTCAAAAAATTCAAAAACAGTATACTTACTTATTTTTTTGTAAGAATGGCAAAAAACTCAAAAAATCAAAATCGCATTTAAATTTAGAAATTTTCATTTTATCGTGTGAACTTCAGAGAAACAAAAATATCGTTTGAATTTTTTTGTTTTCACTTTACTCGATTTTTAGCAAGTCTTCTGATTTTTAAGATTTGAAAAAAAAAAACAATATTTCTTCTTCTTTTTCTTTTGTGAAAAGTTGAAAAAATTGAACTTTGAGTAAGAAGATGTGGGAAAATATTGTTTATTATTTGAATTTTTTTATCGTAAGTACACAATTTATCCATCTCGCTCGCGCTTAAGCGCACTGAGGTGGGTAATTATTAATTATTTGCATGTCTGTGAACTGATAATTCAATAAATTCGTTCGTTCGTTCGTTCGTTCGTTCGTATTCATAACTTTTCCGATCATTTGGCAGGAAATTCCTACTTTTGACTTCAATTCAAGATATTTTACGTTACTCTTTTTCTACTGACCTATTTTCCAGTCTCAAAAATCGTAAAAAATTTATTCTTCGAACCCGAAAATTTGCAAAAAAAAAAAAAAATAGTAATATCCAAGTTTGAAGTTGATTTTTACTCCCCTCCTCTAAATCCCAAATCAATGCAGTTTTTGGTTGATTCCAATTTATATCTATTTTACAAGTTTTCAAAAAAAGGAAAAGTATTCTTCAATTTAATCGTATTAATTGCAAATTTTTTGGAATTTTAGTAGAAATTGACATTTTTTTTTGGAAAATTCTGGTGACTAAGTATGCCTTGAAAATAAGTAAAAAATAGTATATTTCACGACGAGGGAGCAAAAATTGTTTTTTCTTCGAGTTCGGAAAGATATTTTTTCTTATTACGAGAGAAAAGTACGAATTTTACACTTGAGTGGAAAAGTAGCACTTTGCTCCCGCTATAAAGAAAAGTAATTTAATACTGTTTGCAAAACTCTGCTAAAATATTAAAATTTTCGTTACTAGGGAGTAAAACGCTACTTTACTCCCTCTCGCGAATCGCTCGAGTGCTTAAATTCGCGTTTTTTTCCCTCCATAACGAAAAATATCGTATGCTATTCTTCAAGTAAAAATTTTCGCAATTTTCAGCCCTTATAGTTCAAAGAAATGGCCAAAATCGAACATCTAGCGAAATTGTACTTCCAAAAAAAAAATCAGTAGTTTTTGCAGTGGATTTTTTACGATTGAAAACTTCCAACAGCGAATAAAACGAAAAAATGCACCAAAATTTTTGAAAAAATTTCATAAATACACCTCTATGAGAAGTAACTTTGTGCTAAAAAACAGAAATTTTCCTTCATTTTAGTTGAACTTGAAAATTCTTAAAAATAATGCAATAAAATACCCATATCTTCGGAAGGAAGGAACGGGAGAGAGGTTGAGGTACAAAATTTTGTAAAAAAATTTCTCTAGTCAATATACACCACTTGAGGGTTTTAGAATAAGCCCAAAAGCGCCTGAGCCTAGTTCACCCCTTATCCGGCCATATCCTTTGTCTAATTTTCCACCAAGTCATAAAAGCTGTTTTTGGGGTACTTGAATCCTGCTCTTCAGATAGAGAATTTTTTATTTTAATTCAATTTTTTCCAATTTTTTTGTTCATTAAAAGAAACCGCGATTAGTGAAAAATTACCGATTCAAATAGTGGATTTTGATTGTTGAATCAGTGAAAATTAGTTGACTGATTGAAATCAGTAAAAATTTACTGATTCAAATCAGTGAATTTTCATTATTGAAAAGTGAAAAAAAATTCACTGATTGAATCAGTAATTAATTAACGATTGAATCAGTAAAATTTTATTTTTACTGATTCAGTAGTGAAAATTCACTGATTGAATCGTACTTTTTTTTACTAATTCCTACAGTGACTTGATTTTGTCGATTTTAATCAGTCATTTTTGACTGATTCAAATTAAGAGAGTTTTCTGAAATTCGTAATTTTCTAATCCAAATCCATATACTTTTCAGTTGAAAATTTTCCTGGACGAATTTTTCGCCAGCCAATATTTTAAAATATTTTGGGTTTTATTGCAATGCCCCTTCTTTGATAACCTCTCAAAAATAAAATTAGATTTCGAATTTTTAAATTCCGTAAAATCTCATGTCACCGTTACTAATCTAATCAGAGTTATGAGTGAATTCAGTCAAGATTTCCAGAGATATTTGTAGACACACATTAAACGGCGCCTCAATATTACCCCATCACTCCTCCCCCTCTATCTGAGACCTAGATCTAACTTATGAGAATGACTTATCGTCAATTACATTCTATGGCCTATTCACGTATGGATGTCTGTTGCTAACTACATAGCTTTAATTCGAAGCTTACGTTAGTTCCGCGTAGTGAATTCGTAATTCTTTGAAAATATGTGCATATGTTTAACCATATGTTACCTTTGAAAATTAATTAAAATTTAAATGACAGTCATTCACACATTAAGTTTGGAAAGTACACGAACAGTATGAACACTTATAGGTAGGAATTTATCGTAGGCGTATGTCTCACATTTATACGTCATTCCAAACACGTACTTGAAAATTTCCTAAAATTTAAAATTACCTGAAATTTTTTTTCATTTTTTTTTCGAAAAAAGCCTACATTTTGCTTACGTAAACGGAATTTATGAAAGTATACTTGGATCAAATTAGATAAAAATAGATTTATTGTGAAAAAAATTGGATTTTAAGAATTTATATAGTAAAATTATGCCAAATTTTTAACAAATACGAGACCATTATTGCCCTAAACCTCATCTCGGGTATTCTGCATTTAATGGTAATAAACATTAAACAAGTCTGCTACTCGGTACACCAACCAAACGAATTTATACTCGAATTCGAGATTTAACGCGGAACACGACGGAAAAGCCCTATATTCTGATATCGTTCTAGTTTGGCGCGTGTGTATAAAATCTTTAAGACAATTTTATTTATATACGTAGACGTAGCTTGGATATGTGTCGGATGCGGAGTCATTTTAAAGCGATAATATTTGTGTTACTTTGAAATGTAAATGGAATGAAGTTGGGTCTGCCAGGCAGCCTTGCGATGTTTGTTAAATGTCAATGTTCAACAAAAGAATCGAACGATAAAGATTGTCCTCGACGTGTGCCACAATATACTTACCTACAATAAGAGGGCCGAGCTGGTGAAACTAAATTCTATTGTCGGAGTACTTTAACTCTCGCTCGTTCACGTAGATAAAGAGAGCAATGGGTCGTGTTTTCATGCAAATAAAGAAAATGTCGGAAAAAAAATATCCACTTATTTGGGCAATTGATTTTCCAACGAGAATGAAATTTAGGGGAGTTTTACGCGGCCAAGTATTAAAATCATCGAAATTCTTTACGTATTCGAGTGAATTTTCGAAAACGTCGAGATCGTTGAACCGGATCGATTAGGTGAACGAAGAGTGAATTCGTGGGGGAAAGAAAATGTTGATGGTGGGACTCATTTAGAGTAAAATTCATCGACCTGTACGCGATTCGAGCTCGGAATAGGCTGCTGTCAGAGTAATTTTTCAAACAACCCTCTGGGTGATTTGAAAACCTGTAGCTGTGCTATTTTGGTACCTCTGTCTATGATACCGCGACTTAATTCTCGTATTAGGTTTCAAGTCACATACGCGAAAATAAATGGGAATTAATGTCGCATATGCTATAGACCTAGAGCTCCCGCAAAGCTTTTCAGAAAAAAACCTCAATTCGAAAAGACAACTCGGGCTGAACACACGTTCGCCAAAAATACACAGAGACGATTAGAATTATTGAATTTCTGCTGAGGCATAAAAATTTGGTTGGAATTTAAACTATGCCTAGCGAATGGAAGAAATTCGCTTTGTTTTTTAACCCTTACGTATTTGTATAGAAAATTCGCCTATTTTGAATGCACCGAAAATATGTAAAACGCTTCCAGGATACTTAAAATTATGTTTTTCACGTTTGAAACGATTATTTATGGAGGTGCGATTAAAGTATGTATTTTTAGGAATTTTTTTTTTCAAATTATTCTACGTACGGTGATCGTCGTTCACATTGTCGCAAAGTAATTCCATTTATGTTCGAGGTTTTTCACATAATGGTCTAATTTTATAGTGAAGATACACGTCCATTCAAATGGTAACAATAAAATTCGCTGTAAAAAAGGGCAATTTTTCCAGCATAGATGGCGAATTTATAGCTTTCTTTTTTCTTATAAAGAGTACGTTATTAAGAAGTTTTTGTTTCCTATTACTTTTTACGCGGTTGAGTTGGCAATTAGGTGTACATTGTGATGCTGATGTGATGTGAAAGGCGAAGTTGGTACGTCAGAGTGTGATGTATTGTTGGAGAACTTGTATTTTATATGTTTGTATGGGTAATTTGAGGGATATATTTGATCGAATTTTGCGATTTTTCAAGATTGTTATTTGAATGGGAATTAAAATTGAGTATCTAAATCATCATCTAGATACACGAATATTGCTTTTTTTAAATTTTGTTTTGAAATTCTCCTGAAGTTTTTGTGCTTTATCGACTATTTACTCTTAGACAATCCTCCGTGAATTTTTTTCAACTGCAGGAGTAAAATGATAACAGAAATAACAAATAACTCCACCCTTTATACCGGAATTAATATCATTTCGAGATTGCTTTTTATTTATCAAAGTAACGTCTGTTCGTGTTCTTAAAAGTATTAAAAATTAATCGACGGTTTCAAGGCGCTCTATTCTCTATTCACTTATTTGAAAATTGAAAGGAAATTATGATGGAAGATAAACATTCGCCGATGCATTCCTGTAACGATTTTTCTCCCGAACGATGTAATGGTTTTATCGCACGCTGCAATAAAGCAGCGGTTTTAAAATTTTATACCGTGTATTTCATAGTTGACCAATGACCCCCAGAGAGTAGGCATTTCATTTTAAATGTAAGTGTGAAGGCTTGTCTAAGCTTTAACTTGCAGGGGCTGAATTATATTCGCAAAAAAATTTTGGTTCGTGTTGTAGGTGATTTTTTCCTTGTGGGAAGATAAACGAATTAATTCCCAATTTTTTTTTTCGTGATGTGTAACGAAGCTCATACGAGTAGAATTTCTGAAAAACTTTTTTCAACTCTAAATTTTTGGCTCATCATTTTTTGAAGAATTTTTTCTACTATTTCGACTCCAATATTTTTTGGATTAGGTATTTGCAGCTCTCAATTTTTACAAAGGTACGTATTTACAACTGTAACATTTTTTTAATCTAAAATTTTCTCAGATTTTTTCATGTTTATACTTTTTTGATTTTTTTTTTTTGCAAAAATGTTTCCGATTTTGAAAATTTTCTTGAATTTTTTTCCTACTCAAAAATTCCTTGTCTATTTTTTTCTAAATTATATTCCTTTGTGTTTTTCAACTCCGAACATTTTTTTTACTTTTTTTTTCAATTTCAAACTTTTTCATGGAATTTATGTAAAAGAAGATTTTTAGAATTTCAAGTTGACACCTAATGATTTCAAAAAAGTTTCAAATCGAATGAAAACACTGAATTGAAAAAAAGAAAGAAAAAATATAAAATTGAAATTATCTATCAATGTTTTAGTTGAAAAAAATTTTGGCGTAAAAATTGCAAAATGTTTTGAGAAAAAAATTGAAGTTTGAAAAAAAAACTTTTGAGAAGCAATTTTAAAGTTGAAACAAATGAGTTTGAAAAAAATGTGTAAAATAATTGGGATCAGTGACGTATCTCAACTCAAAGTAAAATTTTGAGCCCAAACAAAAATAAATCGAAAAAATAGGCACGTTACCTATAAAAGAACCTCTTCGTGTTCAAATTTTTATTTTTTGGCAAAAAATTACGTTTTTTCAGAAAAAAAAGTCTGACAAAAAATATAAATTCGAACTCAAAGTTGCAAATTTCGTAAAATTTCACTCCCGTTGGTCAAATATGTAGGTCACCAATACTGGTAATCCGCTAATTATAAGTGCTAAATTTCATATAGACCTTTTTTATGGGCTTTTCTCATGCACTGGAATCTTTCAAAATTTTCTAGGTCTTGAAACCGTTTCCAATCGATTTGAACGGTCGAAAGTAGAGCATATCCTTACCAAATTTTAGTTTTTTTGGTTGATTAAATTTCAAAAATTCGCCACAATTCGAAAAATAGATCTCAGCATTTGGAATTTTGGATATGGGATTCTTTTATGAAAGAAATACTTTCGATTTAATTTTGTTCGGGCTCAAAATTTTACTTTGAATTGGAATACTGACCTCCTTCGTGAGAAAATTTCTGATTGAAAAATTTTTGAAAAAAATGAAAGTTTCAAGAAAACATAAATAGGTAATTGAAAAGAGGTTGGAAAAAATTGATGGAAAATTCTGGGATAGAGAAAATTTGTTCTTGAAAAATAAATTGAAAATGCCCCCTCATCGTGGTATTTCCTGGGTTCAATATTTGGAATCTGCTGCAATTTTCGTGTAGATTATGTAGTATCTCTATTAAAAAATTATCAAAATTCGCAGTTTCACTCCGCGACACAAATCATAAGTTCATAACACCATTTTCTGTCAGAATTCGAGTAATTTTCATCAATGACGAGGGAAAACGAAAAACCCAAATCAACAAACGTGAAACTTGACGTCCGCATTTGGGAAAATAATTTGAAATTCTCAACGAAATCGTCGAAAAATTAATTTAATTATGTTTTTAACCCTCTCGCGAGGCAAACAAAGGTGAAACGAAGAAAGCAAAATAATGATTCTTGATTGCAATTATTTCATCTTTGACAAATAAATCGAATAAATTAGCATTATAAGATGACCGAATTTGAACTGGAAGACTGCTTTACAAGCACGTTTTCACTTCTACTGCAAACTTTCAGCCCAGACTGGTAATTTAGTTTGAAATTTTCGATGTTTTGAAAGATTCTTTTTATTATTTTTTTAGTGACGAAAGAGGGAATTGTACGTGATGTTTTTAAGTTTTATCAAAACATTCGTACTTTTTTTTTTCGATTCAAATGTTTATAAAAGTTATTTATTGGAGTAGTTTGTAGTTTTTTTGCTGTGTTTTGAAGTAGGTGAGATTTTCAAAAAGTGGCTTAAGGATGAAGAGTACGAAAAGTGGCTTGGTTTCAAAGATAATTTAATACTTTCATTTTCGAAATTTTCATCCTATTGCGTGAGTGCAACTCGAAGTTGAAAGAATGAAGAATTTTTTCCTTATAGAGGATTGCAAAAAGGGAAAAGAATAAAACCAGTAATGCGATTGCGGTTTCTCGGAAACGTATCATTTTACCAATTTGTTCTGTCGTATGGGCTGTTTCGTTTTATGTACGAAATACGCAAGTTTTTCCGAAGGGAAATCTTGTTTTAATTTTCCTGATTTAACATTTTAGCGATTGTTTTATTTTAAATTTATTCGTACGAAGCTTTGAAAATTAATCGCAGTGTTGGCTGCATCTAAAAGAAAGTTTAAAAATGAATTTCGAACTTGAGAAACGAATAAATACAAAAGTTGTTTGTGAAGGCGTAAAAACCAAATGAAATTTGCCTACAACGAGTAGGTATCTTCTCTAATTACCTTTACGTACCGATATTTTATTGTGTACGTGTCATGTTCTTATTAAAAAATATCCCATTCTGAGCACATATGTATCGTTTGTAAAGCAGAGGCGGAATTTCGTTAATTTTACAATATAGTTGTACCCTTGACAACGCACATCTGTCCCTTAAGTAGCCTGCAGAGTATTTCTGAACACATACCTATGTTTTATTTGTAATCCAGCGAAGAAATTTTGTTAATTTTACAAAAGTCTGTATGCAACTTACCCAAGGATAGTCGAGTAGTTTGCTTTGAAAACGTTAATGGTTTTTTGGTGTTGAAATAAAAGCGTATTAGGTGCTTTATTAGTGGAAAAAAAATGAAATTACTTTATTAGTGGTAAAGAGAAATTTCCTAAGAATGATTTTACTCAAGCTTTGGAATTTATATAGCAATGGCATGACAGTATCTTCTTTTTTGAAGCCCTAAGTTCATTTTCGCAATTAAGTTGTTCAGCTATGTCTACCCTTCGTTAGGTTATTTTCGTGTAATAATGGGAATTTCGTTGTGTCTTCTGCGAAAATTTTCATTACAAAGAAGTTTGGCTTATGCGAAACAAGTCGACGAAACTGACACGACGTCTTATTAATTTTACACCTTTTATCCTCTGTGTTTCGTGGAGTTGAAAAAAAAAATTGGGGAAATAATTAATACGAAGATGAAAGAAAATGTGTGTTGTATAAAAACAATGATGGGATTTTTAAAGAAAAGTTGAAATCTTGAACGTGGGTAGGTATTGGATTTCAAGTCTTAATTCAAAATTTGTTATGAAGAGGAAGAGAGTTATGGAAAATGAATTGATTTATGCTGTTTTAGACAGTTGGATGAGGAGAACGAGAGGGAAAGTGAAAAAGTTATTTTGATGTCCATTTGTGTAACTTTGAAAAGAAAATTGATCATGAATGTTCTCCACCTCCTTTTTCAACCCTCACAACTTTACTTTAAAATTCAAAAATTACTCAAGATTTCTCGTAAATTTTGTCATTACAGATTTTTTACCCTGGAAAATTGTCTTTACAGATTTTTCATCCCCAAAAATTGTCTTTACAGGTTTTTCATCTCTAAAAATTTCCTTTACCGACTTTTTATCCCAAAAATTGTCTTTACAAATTTTTCATCCCCAAAAATTTTATTTACAGATTTTTTACCCTAAATTTCCCCAAAAATTTTCTTTACCGATTTTTTATCCTAAAAAATTTTCGTTGCAGATTTTTTACCTCAAAAAAATGTTTTTACAGAATTTTTCCCCAAAAAATTGTCTTTACAAATTTTTCATCCCCAAAAATTTCTTCACAGGTTTTTTGTCCTCAAAAATTGTCTTTACAGATTTTTTACCCCTAAAAATTGTCTTCACAGATTTTTGCCCAAAAAATATTTTCGTTGATTTTTTTGTCCCTCAAAAATTTTCTTTCTAAATTTTTTACCTCTAAAAATTGTCTTTACAGATTTTTTACCCTCTAAAAAGTGTTTTTACACATTTTTTTTACCCCACGAAATTGTCTTTGCAGGTTATTTTTATCTTGACCTCTCTACTCAAGAACTCCACAATTCAACGTAAGGCATTTGTTGAAAAAATTTTCGTGTTTCAAACTTTTTTCAAAAAATGAACAGGTTGATAAAAAAATCATGGGTGAAGAATTTATAAATTTGAATCACGTATTTTTTTCAGTGTATGGTAGAAATGAATTAGAAAAAAATTGAAGATTTCTTGATCGAAAAAGTCAAAGTTTCTGTTTTTGTAATATGATACATACTGTGGTAAAATTTTGGCGAAATCGTTTTTTTTTTTTAATTTCAAAATAATCTTGCTTTGAAATTGATTTTTTTAAAAATTACCTTACATTTTTCTGTAAAAAGTTCAAGTTTTCAGGAATTTTTCGTGCACTACCAAAAGAATGGCGGAGAGAGGGGACGAAAATTTTTAGAATTGAATTTTAGTCATTTTTGTGGGTCAGAGAGAAATAGTTTCTAATAATCGTATAAAAATAAAATTAGAAGTATAGAAAATAATAATTTCTGACAAAAAAAAACTGTTAGAAATTATGTTAATTAATCTATAATCTGAGAGCTGTTGTTGTCTTGTGATTTTAACCCCAGCCAGTTACAAAAAAAAATGATTTTTTTACCTTGGTGGTTAGTAAAAAAAGCAAAAAAAAGAGATAGATTAAAATCTTTGGCTAGCATTCATTTTTTTTAAAAATTGTGTAGAGCTTTTCAATTGAACATATCATACGTAATAGAAATTTCACTTTTTCATCGTACAGAGTGGCAAAGGGGAGTAAAATATAACTTTTTCAAATCCATTTCAGCAGATTTAGGGGCAAAAATCATGTTGAAAATGCTACCTGGGAAATTTTCGCAACTTAATTTGTACGATTGTGCAAGTTCTACACGTTTGATCGGAAAACTAGTCACAAAATTCGAGGTCAGGAGTATGAAATTGAGTAAAAATGACACCATTTACCCTGTCCCCTTCATGTCCAGGGACCGAAAGCCAGCCGAAGCCGAAAGCCGATTCAGCCGATTCAGCCGATAATTTGAGGCTTTTGAAAAGCTGGCTGTCAGCTCAGCTTTATAATTCAGCAGCCGAAAGCCAGCCAAAAGCTTTATGTTTTCGGCTTTTTTACAGCTTTTTTTCAAAATTTAAAAATTGAAATTAATGGTGCAAATGTTCGTTTTTTATGTACCATTATTTTATTTGAAGTTGACGATTTGAATTTGACTGGTGTTCTTTCATTTTTTTACTTTTAAGATCTTTTGATTTTACACATTTCAGATTAAAAAAATTTAAACTTTGAATTTGATTGAAATTTATCGTAATAAAAGCCGAAAGCTGACAGCTGAAAGCCGAAAGCTGAAAGCCAAAAGCCGAAAGCCGAAAGCCGAAAGCTGAAAGCCGAAAGCCGAAAGCCGAAAGCTGAAAGCCGAAAAAAGCCGTATTTTTGGCCAGCTGAAAGCCAGCCGAAAGCCAGCTGTAACAGCCATATAATTTCAAAAGCCAAAAGCCGAAAGCCTAAGCTTTATAATCCTTATCACAAGCCGAAAGCCGAAAGCCTAAGCTTTATCAATCGGCTTCCGGTCCCTGTTCATGTCGAAAAATAGGGATAGAAAATCCCCCTTCCTCCCCTCCAAAGGGAAATTTTTGATGGTGTTTCTTCTAAAAAATTTTCTTTTTTGTCATAACTGAACAAAAATCTTCTCCCAGGTTTGTGATGTAACTTCAAAATTGAAGAAAGTACCCCTAATATGGTCAGTTCATCCACTTCATCGTCGATGACACCAAATTTTTTGTTGTTGTTCATTTTAAAGGCGCCAGGTCAGGAACAAAAATTTAATTGAACCGTAAATTTATGAAAATAATTTCAAATTAAATTTTATTCCGTCCAAATGAACAATAGATGAAGAAAGTTTTCAATTTCTCAGTGAGATTAAAATTTTTTCACTTTGAAAAAAAAATATTTTGTTTGATTTTTTTTTTCAAATATCACTTTCATTTCTTTTGTGGATTTTTTTACTTCTAAAAACTTTTTGCAGCTATATATGTACGTATGTGTTGGAAAATTTTTATCATATTCATACTTACTCGAAAATTTCCATTTTAAATTTTATTCAAATGTCAACCCTTCAAATTCGAAAAAAAATTTTACACAAAGTTTACGTTTATTTCCACGAGTTCTGTCATTTAAGGTAGATAAATTCTTTTGATGTGGAAATGATGCAGATTTGTGCTGATTTCTGAAAAGTAGAAATCCATAAAAAGATCCTTTCAAGATTCAAATGCTCTTTCTTAGGTTTTTTTTTCTTTAAAGTCGTCTTACAATGGTAAGTAAAGGTGGCCTTGTTCCATGGAAATAGAGAATGATTACCTAAAACTCTTGACTTTGAAAATTTCAATTACACGATTCTTGTCGTTATTTAAAAGAAGCATTGTAACCTTCAATTGTCTCCAAATCTTCTTCTACCCAGTTCCTCAAAATGAAGGCTGTTTAAATAAAAAAAAAAGAAATTAACTTCCTCGTTGGTTCTATTTATCTTGAGCGAGTTTCTCAGCCTGCCTACGTTCTTTGATCATATTGCCCAAAGAATCAGAGTAACGTTGACTGTTGATGAAACACGATAGTAAATCTTGACAGTTACATAATTTAAGTTAGTACTTTTGACGCAAAGTTGGCTGATTAACCATAATGGTAATAATTAAAATTAATAAAAAGCTGGATTCGGAATAAGACTCGCGTTACGATTAAATTACTCGTGTAAAATAATTTCATCTTTGGAAAATTTGAAATTTTAATTGGACGTGATAGACTGAAATTTCGTCGAGTTTCAATTAAGATTAAGATTTCTTTTTACGTATTCGTTACGCAGACTACATTGCTTTTATCTCATGACGATAACGAAGGGAAAAAAACAGATATCTGAGAAAATCGTGAGAAGAATTTAATTCCTAACTCCAAATAGACAACTTAGATCGTGTAATATGGGCTGATATCTTGTCAAGAAATTTTTAATGTGACAAATATCTACCTATTGTGGCATAAAAAAAAGGAGGCCGAGAGAAAAAAAAAGTCGAAACATTTCCAATACCGAAGGTATATCTACCAACCATGTAAAATTACTAGAATTATTTTCACGTCAGCCGAATAAATCGAAATCGTTCGTTTTACAGTGGAGCATTTTTAAGAGAGTTGACAGTTTTTGGTCTCCCGGAGAGGAAAATTTTTTGTCGGCTGGCTCAAGGTTTATGGACGAATTATGCGATTTTCGTCTCGAATATATAACCTCTGTTTCAAAAAGGTGTGTTTCTAATGTTTTATTGGCGAATTATTCGGAAGTGTGTTTGTGTGATAATTATTTTCATGCGGTTCGGTCAAGCAAAGGTTTATCGTCGTAATAAAGGTCGGCGATTTTTTTCTGTGTAATTTGAGCGGCCAAAGGCGACACCTTTATTTTGTGGTCTGTTTTTCGAGTGAGGTGTACATGGCGTAAAAGTGAAATTGATATGGTACCGGAATGGAAAAAAATATGTGGGAAATGTAACTACAGCCACCCTCGAAAATAATCGTTGTTTGTCTGCAAATATTATACATTTTAGCCTTGATTGTTGCTCGTATAATGATGCCATTAACGTAATAAATCATTTGAATACAACGAATTAACGTCCAATAAACTAGCGTCATTTTTATCCGGCTTTGATCGATGTTACAATTAATAATTCTCATTTTATACGTGTCGTCTTCCGAATAAACCAAGTTTTTGTAAATGGTATAAACGTGTTACGATGTCTGTAAAAATTACTCACCGTTTTAATTAGAACTTGGTTTTATGCTGGAATTTTTTATGACCCGCGGTTCTATTCTGTTTGGTTTGATATCTGGTGATTTGTAGGCTTTGTTATTTTCTTATCGTGTGTTGTGCCTAAGATGATGATATTTTTTCAAAGTAAAATTCGGTGTAAAAAATAAGAAATAAAATTTTTTTATATCGCTCAGTGCCCTGCGTAACCTAATAACATGACAAAATTCATGTCAGTTTTTACGATTTTTTTTTTTTTCATTTTTTTAAGTATGTTTTTCAACATTCTAATTGCCAATATGAAAATAGATTTTACGTGATGAGCAAAAATTGATAATAATTTTTTTAATGTGAATTCGCAAATATTTCGAAGGAGTTGAAATATTTTACTGTTGACTAGGTCAAATTCTTTGTGCATTTTGTTTGGGTTTCGAAAAAATTCCATAAATCGCGTTGAAAGTCGCCTGTGGTTATTTATGTGAAATTTTTATCTTATCGTTAGCACGTTCTTTAAAACTTCGATTTCTTCCCATTTTCTTGTTTTTCAATTATGTTTTTATAGCGATAGTCTGAGATCTGGACGTAAAGAGGTCTTACTTTTTTCTCAGTTTTTTAGAATGTGTATGAAAAAACGAAAAATTAATTATTTTGTTTCTAAAAATTACATTTCCAATTTCTAGGTTCTTTTTACCGGAGAATGTAAAATATGTGCAAATTCGATGCATTAAGAAAATTTTCTAATAAAAAAATTAATTGAAAAAATCGATTTTTCTCTCAATCCACACACACTTTTTCGGACACTAATCTCTATGAAGACAAAAAAGCTCTTTTACTTTACATTAGGTAATAATTGAGTAGGTACTTTTGAGTGTAGGTATAGTTTTTGTAAAGGGGTTGAACAACTTTTAAAAAATGGTTGAAAAAGCGTTGAGTAGAGATATAAAAATTGAATTAATATATTTTGTTGAAAATTAAGAAATTGTAAAACAACTTGACAAAATTTTTTAATTTTCAATTTTGTTCTTGACCTCGTCGTGAATAAATTTTGTTACACTTGTTGCTGAAATTAAATAGAACCATATTATCTTGCAACTATTCTCCCATTTTGAATTAGTGAAAAGTCACTGAAAAAAAATTTAGAGTTGTAGCACAGGAGAATTCAGAAAAATTCTTTGATTTTCAGTGGATTTTTGCAGATTTTTCAAAAAATTTCGGATGTTTTTATTCCAGTGAATTTTTACTGATTTATTACTGTGTTGCAATTCTAACTGTTTTTGCGTGATCTTCGAGTAAATAATTCTGTACCATTCAAAGTATATGGATAGGTGTAGCTATTTTTTTTTTTTTTTTTTTTTTCAATACGTACAGATAATGTGGAAAATCAACATTTTTATTATTTTGTTGCCCCTTGTACGTGAATTATTTTGAACAATTGAAACCTAAAGAACAATTTTTTCGAAATTACCGTTTCAAATAAGACGACGAAAATTTCAATTTCGGGCCAAAAAAAAAAAATAGAAAAACTTTAGGTATTTTAAAACAAGTCTATCATATCAGTAAATTTTTAATTTTTCGTATTTTTCGATTTTGTCTTTTCAAGTTTTCCTGCTTTCTTCTCCCCCAACTTCAATTTTCATATTTTCCATTCTGATATTTTTTAGTTACGAATAAAAATTTTAATTTTTTAATACTTGGGTAACTTTTTTTTTCGATGTTTCAATCTACAATTTAAAATTTCCATTCAAAAATTTTTTCAGCCTTAAACTTTACGATTCGAGGGAGGAAAAACTTGGGGACTGTGAAATAAATCCTCAAAAAAAGAGATTTGAAAAAATGTTCTTTTTAAAATAAGTCCACTTATTCAAGTCCAAAATTTTTCCTCTTTTTTTCAAAACTTCAAAATTTTTTCATCGAGGTTTCAAATTTTTTCCTAAAAATTTCTTCAACGTCTATTTTTCAAGTCCAATTTACTCAAATTGATTTCAAAATTTCTCAATTTTTTGTCAATTTTTCAAAGTTTAAAATTTTTCTAAAAAAATTTTTCAGCGTCAATTTTTCTAATTTAATTTTTTAGGTGTAGAATTTTTTTATCAAAATATTTTCAACGTCACGGCAAATTCGTAAAACAGGACCAGATCTATTCTTCAAGTCTAAAATTTTGAAAAAAAATAAGGAAAAAAATTTATTTACACTTGGAAAAGATAGACGTTGAAAAATTATCAGGAAAAAATTTTAGCTTTGAAGAATTGACTTGAGCCGTACGAATTTGATTTGTCGTGATGTTGAAAAAATTCTGATAAGAAATTCTACTCTTGAAAAATTCTACATGAATAATTGACGTTGATAAATTTTTAACCTGAAAAATTAAGTAAAAAATTTGGGACTTGGACTTGAAAAACAGACTTGAAGGAATTTTTAGGAAAAAATTTTAGACCTCGCTACCAAAAGATTTTGAAAAAATTGAGGCTTTTAGACTTGAAAAATAGACGTTGAAAGAATTTTTAGGGAAAAAATGTAGACCTCGACGAAAAAATTTTAAAGTTTTGAAAAAAATAGGAGGAAAAAATTTTGGACTTCAAAAATTTTAAAACAAGCGGATTTAGGAAAAACCGCTCACCAATCACGAGCAAAAAAAGTAGAGAACGAATCAGTCGTTCAAAGTGTATTTTCAATTTCGTGCCTGAACCTGAAACCCATTCGAGTAGATTTAGTCAGAGGTTTGAAAACATAAATTGAGAACCATTTCTTAATTACACTTTGATTTTAAAAAATCATATTTTCCGATCTTCCCCTCCTCCTTTTAAATCAATCATTAGAAAATTTTTTAAATTTCGGACTTTTGTTGGAAAATTTCCAAAATTACGTTAAATCAAAGGGATGAACTTTTTGCCAAGTTTACTTGTTGAGAATTCCACTATTTTCTACTTTTGTTAGTTTATTGGCAGACAAAACGTGCTACCAGCAAATTTGTGTATTGTACGATGAGCAGACAAGCGTGCAAATAGCGTCTGTTTTCAAGGTATACAGCGGACAGCCTCGTACGCAAATTGAAAAATTTTATTCTATTGAAAATTGTTCGAATTTTACTACGGACGAATTGGTATTTTCTAGCTCGACCTTCTCATTGTCCTTTAAAAATGTCTATTCTCATGTCATTCGAGAACTTTTTACGTTTCTCTGGAACCTTCCAGTGCTGAAATTTATTTTGCTTCGCTCGTCTATTACAATCTAACGAATAAAAAAAACACATCACCTAAAATCAAATGGTACAATCTCTGAAAAGTTACTCGTACGTAATGCCAGGTACTACAAATGCATTCACTTCGAAGCAGCTGCTGAAACCCCCATCCAAGTAGTTTGGAATTCCCATGAATACCATGAATCATCAAAATTTTCTATTTGATTTTTCTCTCTTCATTCGCGAATGTTGCTTTTTTTCTATTTGTAATTTTTATCATTTTCACAATTTGTGCAGTCGTGTTCGTCTCGAGTTCTGTTTACAAAATACATACGTATAATAAGAAAATCAACTTAAATTAATGCACGTTTGGGATCATACTTCGTTATATGCATGGAAAATTTCGTTCTCGAATGAACCGAGGAAAGATATGTTTTCATTTTTATAACTTTTTCCTTCGACGACGAACCGATTTTTTGAATTTTTTTGCAGTAATATTCGATCATTTGACGAGTTATAGCTCAAATTTTATGTTTACAAAGCAAAAAAATCCTTAACCGAGTTGCATCTCAAATTCTGCATCCTTGAACGAATCGTTTGAAACCCTGAAAATAACGAAATTTAAGCACAATTTTCAGCATTATAGTAAAAAATAATCACCCCTTTTTCGTGATATTTTTTTCGTTCAATGACGGAATCTGAAAAACATCATATTTTTCCTTCTCTATGCAGGAAATAAAATACACATACGTGGAGCTGTTATGATTTGAAATTTAATCCCGTGTGGACACAGTTGCGTATTATTTGTACGACATTTTTTGTCAACATTTTAGAACACTTCTGTTGGAATTTTCGTTGTTTCTCAGAATGTAATAAAATTTCAAATTAGATCGCCTCATTCGTCGTGTGTATTTTAGTTTTTCACAGCTCGGTGCGTTGTATTCGATACCTTTTCTTTTTCTGTTCGACGTAGTTTACCTGATTCTCGGTCAAATATTTCAATTTTTTTTGCAACCAAAGAATGCCAAAATGGTGACATTTTAGGGGGACGAAAAAAATCCTTCGGGTACGAATTATTTTATATGTTCGAAAATCAGTTGGCAAATTGAATTTTTTTTCATACGTGCCCTACTAACCTGATATTAAATTGATTAAGTATCTCGAGGATAACGAAATTTTGCAAAATTTCAGATAATTGTACAATGGGATTTATTACGTACCTAAATTAAGTAAAAACAAAAGATTCGTTGTTCCGATATAATGCGAAAGATTTAATTTGTGGAGCCAGCTTCATTATGGAAATTGAAATTAAGACGTTGGACCGGGGCAAAAACAACCCGGATTGCAATTATCCCTTGGAAGGATTAATATTGACTTGATATTGTGCCAATATGTACGTTTATAGTCTAACAGACGTTCGTATGGATTTTTTTCATCGTTCCTTCGCCTCGCTACTTTAACATCGTACATTGTACGTTAATTTGACAGCCAAAGGATGAATTCGATGGTTATGTGAAGTTACGAACAAGTTGCCGTTTTAGGAAAAGTTATCAACGCCACGGTGTATCCAATTTTTATGCTAATTCCAGACAGATACCGGCAATGTAGGTAATCTATTTGCAAAATATGTTCCACCGACGTGAAATTTTTAATATCAAGAGTTTGGTTAAAGTTCAAAAATGCAGTTGGAGATTTTTCGAATGGGTTTTTTTGAAATATTACTTTGTATCGTACGTTGATGAGAAATTTTTTCCTCCTGTGGAAAAAAAATTTTTTGAAAAAATTGCCCATTTTTTTGGAATATTTATCCTGAAGTGTGAGAGTCGTAAAAATTAAACTTTTTTAATAAAAGAACATTAATGAGTCTCATTAGGTTTTAATTTATATTTTTTTTCGACCTTCGGACTATAATTTTAATTCAGATTTTTATCCTTTTACCAGCCATATGCTTTCAAGCTGTAAATAAAAAAATATCCGGGTAATATCTGCGAGGAGTAATTTTAGATAATTTACCATTTTGGGAATTCAAAAACAAAGTACCCTTTGCCTATTATCCACTCGGTGTGCTGAGTAAAGATTTCGCGAGCTTTTATCCTTCCCTTCGTATTAATGGATTTTATCAAAAGAATAAAGAAACGTAGTCGGTTGTGTAAGAAAAATATCTACGCTGAGCGAGTTATGAACTGTGTAAAATAAATACGCGAGCTTTACTCGAGTAGGTATTTATTTGGAACATGTGTTTTGTCATCATTGATCCGATACGATGGAAATTTTTCGTGATTGATTCAACGATGTAATTTATCATGTATTTAGAGATTGTTTTTTGACATTTTCGACGGTGATTCTTTTTTTTTTTCATTTACATCGTTTCACGTTTTCGGAGCCGTGTTTTTTTCTCATTTGTTAGGCGAAAGGTTTTTAACGTTTGGTGTTACTACCTCGAGGAAGTGGCGATGTAATATGAAAGATGCATTTTTTTTCTACGTTTAATGTAACGAAAGTGTTTCATCTTGAGAGGGAATTTTTTGTGGAAAGTTGTGATGGTCTGTGTGTATTTTGAAATTTTTGTTGTTGAAAATCAAGGTTTTCTAGAAAGGGAGGGAAAATGAGTTGAAATTATCTCGCAAAAAGCATATTAATTTATTTTTCAACAAATGAAAAAATGTACAAATGTGAAAATTGACCCAAAAATTTTGAAATGAAATTGTTTTAAATTATTTATGAATTTTACTATTTTAATTAAAAAGCATGTTAATAACTAAAAAGAGATTGTTCTTTTCCTCCAAAACCAACTTTTAGTTTTATTTCAATTCTATTTAAAATAAATTGTTTAAAAATTTAAATTTCGCTCTTTGCTTCTTTCTCCTTTTAGCCCAAATTCATATTTCCATAATTTGACCACGCCTGTTCTAAAATTCTTTATTTTAACGTCCCATCTGTTGTAAATTTTTTTATATGGAAGGTTCATTTTAGCAACATAAGTTTTAGGAAAAAATATTTTGCTGTAATTTTTCCGTCTATACGACCACATAAACTTTACTTATCGAAAATTATATGGAAAATTTTTTGAAACCTCGTTGGTTTTTATAGTAAATTCAATTTTGAAAATTGGGTATATCTCGTATTAAGTAATCTTGTTTGTCTCGACATCGTTGGTACAAGTTTGCGGTCTAGAAATGTTCGCTTTGATTTTCAACTATCATTTCAGTCTATTTTACATGCCGAGGTTAAAGACAACAAAATGGTAAAAGTGAGATGGTGGATTTTCTTGTAACGTACTTCAGTACACGACATTGGTGAGCTTTAGTGTTCTATTTCGAACGTTTGAGGTTTACTATTAATTAATTAGTGATGCGGACTGAAGTAGCCCTTTGGTTTGGTGTGGTAGATTAAAGTAAGTGTAAGGACGTTTGATAATTTTTATAATTTGTGGTAGAATGAGACGATCGAATGGACGAATTTTATTATTTAAGGGTGAGATTTAATGATTCTTTGGAAGGTTGGTTTTGTCGACGAAATTGGTGGTATTAAAGGAAACCATTAGTTGAGATCTAAAATGTGATGTTCCTTCTGGTTTATATTAGACCAGGAAATATTGACGAATATTTTAAAAAGCTGGTAAGGGTATCTATTTTGAGAAGGGGTAAATTGTCTTTAAAGCTTTGACCTTGACGTTACCTAGTTTGAGTTTGAAAGTTTCATTATGTTTATTGATTTCGTGTAAATCATCGTCTAATGTGTAAAACTATCATAAAATGGATGAAAGTAAAGGAAAAAAGCTAGGCTACAATTTCCAATTAAGTAGGAATTATTTTTCGTCATGTTAGTGTTTTTTTTATACCTATTTGGCTGGTAACTTCCTAGTTGTTCCAATTTTGGACGAATTTTGTTTGTTTAGATTAATCATTTTGATGGAGAATTTTAATTATTTGCAGGTTTGGATATAAAAACCATCCTGGGGGAGAGGGTGTCTTGAGTTGATACTGATTTTGGAATTTTTTTGGAACATTAAAATCAAAGGAGACTCTCAACCTCAAAACCAATTTGTGATCCTTCAGGGTGGCTTTCTGCATCCAGGTTCACATATGTTCCAATATTTGGAGAGCAGAAGATATGTATACATGTAATTTTTTGAAGATTAAAAAATCCATTATGGTATTTCTTGTCTTTAAAATTTTCAAACAATTAAAATTCTACTTCTAGAAATTGAAAAAAAATAATTTTATCGAGCAGTATCCCAGAAGTATTCCAGTATTGAATTAATTTGTAAAACAGCACGAATGATTTTTTTAGGAGGGAGGGAGAGGGGAGAGGTCTTTGGGTCTAAAGAAACTTTTACTCCGAAAATTAACATTTTGTAATAAAAATCCATCTGTTTTATACGTTTTGATTTTCAAAATCATGGAAAAATGGGGAATTTTCTATTTTTTCGAATTGCTTAAAAAAATATCTTATTCAAAAATATGAATTGAATAAAAGTCATTTCGTTACAAAAAGTATCCTTCTTGTTTTAAAAAAAATAATAATAATTTCGTTAGCCCTACTTGATATCAAGTTTTTTTTTTTGATATGGCCATTTTCAAAAATTATTCCATTTGTATTGTTTACCCTCGTAATGCTTTTTTAAAAACAATTTCAAGCTGTTTTTTTGGAAGGCCTTTAAGAATTATTATAGCTTTTCTAAATTTTTTTTATCTACTTTTTTATGCATAATTGCATAGAGATCATGAAAATTTTCCAATTTTAATTTTCAAATCATGTTTAAAGTTTTAAAAATTTTTTGGTGCTTCAAAAATTAAAATTGCTGCAAAAGAAGGCAAAATTGGTAATTTCAATCACAGGGGTCAAACTGGGTTACTTTTTAAGTAACTTGGTTACTTTTTTCAAGTTTGGTTACTAAAAGTTACTTTTTTCTTTCAGAGGTTACTATTAGTTACTATTTTCAAAATTTTTCCTTTAAAAGAAAAAGAAAAAATATTGAGCTGTTGAATACCTTTTTTTTTCAAAAATTTTCGCCCTCGCTTCGCTCGGGCTCAATACATTTTTCCACCATTTCATTTTCAAAATGATTGTACGAAACTTCTTCTTTTCCAACCTAAACAATTATTATTTTCAAGTGAGAAAAATTGTCCCTTCTCATATTTATCTAAAGAACGTTGATTGGAATTTTCAAAAATGTTTCGATTTTTGTAGAAGGAGATCGGGAAATGAGTCGATAGATAATTGTTTTTTTAGAAGTCAATACAAACCACGAAGAAAGCACAATTTTGTTTGACCTGATAATAAAATTTCAGATTTTGAGTGCCCATTTTTCAAAAATTTTCGCTTTCGCTGTGCTAGGGCTCAGTCTGAGCTCAATCAGGCCGAGGGAAGGTACAAAGGAGAATATTTTTGTACCGGGCTCTCATTTTTTTCAATTATGAAGGAGGCAGAATTTTTTTTACTATAAAAAATGTGAAAATGTGTATTTTTTGAAAAAATTTCGCCCTTGCTTCGCTCGGGCGGTTTTTAATTACCTTTCTTTTAAGAATTGATGATTTTTCACAGATCTTTCAGTTGAATATCACTGATTTTCAATAAGAATTTTGACTGAAAGATGAGCGAAAAGTTACAAATTTGAAATAACATGAAAAATTGGCAGAAAATTCATTCATTTTTTAAAAAGTTTTTCGCCTTGTGTGGGGGGGGGGGGGAATTTAGAAAAGAGGTCAGCATAAGTCAGTATTTTTGCTCATTATAATTATTTCAAACGTGCAAAAGCTTTCAAATCTTCAAAAATTTCCAAAAATTCAATATCTTCTAAAATTGCCGAAATGTGCGGAAAAATCAAAATTTTGGTTTTTGCACTCCTCCTCCTCCTCTCCCCCCTCCCCGATCCTACTGAAACTCCTAAAAATTAACGATTCTGAGGTTACTTTTTGGTTACTATTTTCATGGAAAATGGTTACTGAAGTTACTTTTTTTTAAAAAAAATTCAGTTTGAGGCCTGCAATCACGAGAGCTTTTTATTTCTGTTTCGTCTTGCCAAAAAATTTTAGTAGGTATTATATTTTGAGTTGGAGAAACCAAGTGGGAAATCCCTAGAAAATAGTCATTTCAGCACAGAAAGTAATAAACAGCGAAAAAAATTTTATTGAATTAAAACAGTGGAAAAAATTGTCGGGAAATCAATGAAAATTCTCTAAAAAAAATTGGTACAATATCCGAATTTTTCTGAAAATTTATTAATTTTTTTTTTGAAAAATCAGCGTACTGCTGCAATTTTGGAAAATTTGTGACGATCTTTTCTGACAAAAATAAATTTTAGGACTGGTATTTTTTTTTTTTAATGAAATCAAAAACAGATTACTGAAAAACCAAAAGTCAGGCTTTTATGGTTTAATTTTTCATAAGTTTAGAATATAAATATTTTTTCACGGTACCTATACAAAATTTTTTGTTATCATAAAAATCAAAAAAGTGGGGAAAATGACTGGAATACGGTCAGAATTACAGCGCAACAATAAATTTGTGAAAAAATTTCATTGAAAGCAAACCGTGAAAAAAATTCAGGATGAATACTTACTTGAGCTAAAAAATTAGCGAAAATCCGCTGAAAATCAAATTATTTCACTGATATTTCCTGTGTTACAATTCTGACTATTTATCAGCGGCTTTTCAGTGATTTCAGCGATTCAAAATGGGAGAATACCAGTTTCCTTGTTTTTTGGCAATTTTAAATTCATTTTTTTTGATTTTTTTTTGAAACTTGAATTATCTGGGTTTTTTTTGTAATCGAAAAATTTTACGTTGTGTGCGAAAAAGTTGGAAAATGCGTTCGAATTGAAAATTTTAGGTATTTTTCTCCCCTCATGTCATTATTTCCAACCATGGTTTGTCTTTAAGAACAGATTGCAATTCATCTTTTTTTAAATTACCTAATTTTTCGATAGGTACGTGAAGTTTATCTTGATATTCAGTTCCTGGTATTTTAGAATTAAAATGAAAAAAAAAAAATCAATTTCTGTAAAGTTTGATGAGTAGTGAGCACCAACACCAACCATCGAAATTGAATTTTATGTAATTTCAACAACATATTGTAAGTATTTCAATTTCAACTTTCTGATCACGCCACAGGTCGAAACTACGATAAAGTTCGAAGTTTAGAGGTCTTTTTTGTTATTAAATAGTGTTCAGTTTTGACTTGACAACCTCAATTTATGAGAACAAATAATTTTGAATCAGTTGAATTTTTATTATTTTGCGTCATTTTCCTGTAAGATGCTCTTGAAGTTTGAAAATATACGTAAGAAAGCAGTAACCTTATTGAGTGAAATGTTCAAAATTGAACAAGATTTTTAAAAAGTATATGGACTAAGTATAATTATTCACCATTTGAAAGCTGATAAGATATTTTAAAAAACTTGTTTTCTATTCTTGAATCAGTTTCGAGTTTTGTGGGAAATTAGTGATTACGGAGATTTTTAAACTTACAGAGGTTCAGCCAAAAAATCTAAATCTATCAAACTATTTGAAGAGTTGCAAGATGGGGGGAGGGGGGTAGAATTGAAATCCATTGGGGTATAGGTAACGTTAGGAAAAAAATTCAGTACAAAAAACCATAAATCTCATAGGTTTTGATATCAATTCCAAACTAAAAAATATTTCGAGCGAGTACTTGGGTAAAAAATTTTTATTACGATTTCTGGCTATTCTTAAAAATACACGAAAAAAAGAAATCAATTAAAAAATATTTCTCAAAATAAATCTCAAATATTAAAAAATTTCAAAATTTAGATTTTTCTCTTTTAAAATAAATCTCAAATATTGAAAAATTTCAAAATTTTGATTTTTCTCATTTTTTCCCATAAAATTACAAATTTTAGTCTTTAAGGAAGAAATGAAAAAAATACCAAAAACCTCGCCACCGCGGCATTGTTCAAATTTTGATTTTTCTTTTTTAAAATAAATCTCAAATATTAAAGAAATTCAAAATTTTCATTTTTCTCATTTTTTTCATAAAATTACAAATTTTAGTCTTTAAGTTTAAAACTTCGACTCGTTTCAATCAATTTTTCGAACTCTGGCAGCTTATTCGTCTTCGAAGGAAGAAATGAAAAAAAAAAAAATACCAAAAACCTCGCTACCGCGGAATTGTTCGTAATCCGAACTCGGACAAATCGACAATTAAAGCGATAAATCAGGCGAATAAAATTAACGTCGAAGATTTCCGACGGGAAATAAATTACAATTTCGTTAATAGAAAACGTGACGAAGTTATGTTAAATCGGATGCGATTATTTGCGAATTTAAGAGCCGTTTGACGTGATCGTACGCAATAAAGTTGTGTGCGATAGGTGCAGAAAAATACATACCTAGTTACCCACATACTACGAATAAATTGGCGGATGAAAACGAAATTTACGCGTGTACTCGAAAAATAATACAGAATTTTTGCGAATTGATGGGCCTAAATCGGGCAGGCCAACTTGACTCGTTATTCATATTGTCGCACGATTCCGAGTAAATATTTACCGACAGGTAGTACATAAATTTCGAACGTACGATTGGATGGACCCAAGCATGGCACGATACAATTTAAATGATTAAATACTCTTCGGGTATGGGAATAAATTATCGAAAGGGCGAATATAACAATATAGGCGAAATTTTGGTTCATTTTACGACCTATGGCGATGGTAGAGCTTCAATTTGGCGGATAAGGGTTGAATTTGTGATTGTTTAGGGTACCTAAGCTAATCGAAGCAATTATCTAAATTTCCTTACCTGTTCGATGTTTCAGTCGCGATTACGTCAAGTACTCGATGCACTTAACATATTCGATGATTTAGACGCGAACTGGAAAAATTCTCGAATCGAATAAAACACATAGACACGCGCGAAATATGGTATGGATTTTTCGCGTATTTTTCTATCGAAACGAAGGGTGCTTCGATTACGATCACTTTCACTTTGGGTTTAGTCACAGCGTGTAATGATTGCGAAAAACTATGATAAGAGAGTCGACTTATCTACCTGTAGTCAGCTTCTGCGCGCCGCGACTCGATCGCGCCTTCCCATTTTTTTTTCCCTATTTTGTTTATTGTTTGTACAACTGGACCCGGACCGCTGTTAACGTATTATAATGAAAAGATAAAACATTCACTCGCGATTGTAATTCGTCATTTTTTTTAAAAGCTTAGTTTGAAATTTTCCCAAGTCGCGGTGCTTTTGTAAGGTGTACTCGTTGGCTCGCGATAGAAAGGTGAGTGCGTTTGTTTTCGAATTCGCATCGACTTCGGAGGTAAGAATTGTAGTTATAAATTTTTATGGTGCGCGAATGATGATTTGTCGGATGCCGAAGAGTTGGAATGGGGATGCGCTGCAACATTGATGGATTTCTATGCACCGTTTTGTATGAATGCCGAAGATACGAATGAGTTACCTAATTTAATGTCTTCATCGATATTGTAATTTGGTATTAGGGTGGTTTCCATTTCGTAGCTGCGTTACAAATCGAATGGAAATTTTTTTCCATTCCAGATTTCGAAATTAATGAAGAAATTAATAAGTTGAGCGGAAATTTTAATATTGTTTTTTTTTCCAAAGGGGAATTGTCGAGATTTTTGGACTCGAATTCGAATACGAATCGAGATAATTTTTTTTCGACGAGTAGAAAGATGAAGTTTGTTAAAATAGGACCATTGTTTTAATACGATTGAATCTTGTGATCGAAGTTTTTATATTTTTTATAGAGGAAGGATTACGAGTTGTTTTTTCGCCGGTGAGATGAAAGGGTGGAGAAAATCCAATATTTTCTTGTTTTTTGTATATTTTTTTTGTTCGTGATTTTTATTCGAGATACTGTCTGAACGAATATTAATCTTATTTTTTAAATGATTTATTCGTGTTATAAGATGACGACTTGAATGGTGAACGTAAAAGCTAAACGATGTAATATTCAGGTCTTCTAGAAATTTTCATTAATGTTGAAAATACCGAAATTTTAAGCCCGAGCAAAAGTTTGGTTGAGATTTTAGCCCTTTACAGACCATATTTGTCTTGATACGTGTACCATTAGGCATCTATCGTATCAAGATATTTTCTAATGGCCGCGAAGAGAAGGTTGTTGAATATTTCTTCGTTTAGTTGTAATTTGTAGGTACTTGAAGTTTGTGTATTTTATGTACCCAAATATGCTTTATAATAGGCGAAAATGTTAACCAGCTGCAATAAGTTCATATTAAATGCGAATATTTTAATATTTTGTGGCTTTTAGACTCGGTTTATTTGCGAGCTTTTTGCTTAGGTGACGTTTTTCAAGTAAAGTGACAGTTGTCTTCAAAAATTTATTTTTTTTTTCAAATTGGTCGAGAATTTTCAACGTTATGTTCTCTAGCCTTGACTAAATTTTCAAGGTTGGGTGAAATAATGTAAATTTAGTTCGGTGAGGTGTATAAGTAACGAATTAGATTGTTGGCACATCCACCTTTTGAAACAAGCTCCTAAATTATTTTGACGCAAAAAGAATTTCAAAGGTTTTAGTATAATCTTCAGTTCGAGTATTCCCCATTTTTTAATATTCTATTTTATTTTGTGGTGAAATATGTGGATAATTATTATCCAGCAATTTAACCACAGTTTCATGTGTGGTGAAGTATGTGGATAATTATTATCCAGCAAATTAACCACAGTTTCCAGTGTGGTGATATATGTGGATAATTATTATCCATAAAATTCACCACATTCTCATGGGATTCTCCGAACTCTGGAAGCGGTAATTTTGATGGATAATTCCTATCCCCAAAATGTTCCACATGTTCGAACCATTTAAATGTGTGGTAAAATATGTGGATAATTATTATCTATAAAATTCACCACAGTTTTGTGGGTTTCCCCGAAATCTAGAAACGATAATTTTTATGGGAAATTCCTATCCACAAAATTTTCGACATGTTCAAACCTTTTAAATGTGTGGTGAAATATGTGGATAATTATTATCCAGCAAATTAACCACAGTTTCATGTGTGGTGAAATATGTGGATAATTATTATCCAGCAAATTAACCACAGTTTCATGTGTGGTGAAATATGTGGATAATTATTATCCAGCAAATTAACCACAGTTTCCTGTGTGGTGAAATATGTGGATAATTATTATCCAGCAAATTAACCACAGTTTCATGTGTGGTGAAATATGTGGATAATTATTATCCATAAAATTCACCACAGTTTCCAGTGTCGTAAAATATGTGGATAATTATTATCCATAAAATTCACCACAGTTTCCAGTGTGGTGAAATATGTGGATAATTATTATCCAGCAAATTAACCACAGTTTCATGTGTGGTGAAATATGTGGATAATTATTATCCATAAAATTCACCACAGTTTCCAGTGTCGTAAAATATGTGGATAATTATTATCCATAAAATTCACCACAGTTTCCAGTGTGGTAAAATATGTGGATAATTATTATCCAGCAAATTAACCACAGTTTCATGTGTGGTGAAATATGTGGATAATTATTATCCAGCAAATTAACCACAGTTTCCAGTGTGGTAAAATATGTGGATAAATATTATCCATAAAATTCACCACAGTTTCCAGTGTGGTAAAATATGTGGATAATTATTATCTTTAAAATTCACCACAGTTTTGTGTGTTTCCCCGAAATCTAGAAACGATAATTTTTATGGGAAATTCCTATCCACAAAATTTTCGACATGTTCAAACCTTTTAAATGTGTGGTGAAATATGTGGATAATTATTATCCAGCAAATTAACCACGGTTTCATGTGTGGTGAAATATGTGGATAATTATTATCTAGCAAATTAACCACAGTTTCATGTGTGGTGAAATATGTGGATAATTATTATCCAGCAAATTAACCACAGTTTCCTGTGTGGTGAAATATGTGGATAATTATTATCCAGCAAATTAACCACAGTTTCATGTGTGGTGAAATATGTGGATAATTATTATCCATAAAATTCACCACAGTTTCCAGTGTGGTAAAATATGTGGATAAATATTATCCATAAAATTCACCACAGTTTCCAGTGTGGTAAAATATGTGGATAATTATTATCCAGCAAATTAACCACAGTTTCATGTGTGGTGAAATATGTGGATAATTATTATCCATAAAATTCACCACAGTTTCCAGTGTGGTAAAATATGTGGATAATTATTATCCCGCAAATTAACCACAGTTTCCTGTGTGGTGAAATATGTGGATAATTATTATCCATAAAATTCACCACAGTCTCCAGTGTCGTAAAATATGTGGATAATTATTATCCATAAAATTCACCACAGTTTCCAGTGTGGTAAAATATGTGGATAATTATTATCTACAAAAAACACCACAGTTTTGTGGGTTTCCCCGAAATCTAGAAACGATAATTTTTATGGGAAATTCCTATCCACAAAATTTTCGACATGTTCAAACCTTTTAAATGTGTGGTGAAATATGTGGATAATTATTATCCAGCAAATTAACCACGGTTTCATGTGTGGTGAAATATGTGGATAATTATTATCCAGCAAATTATCCACGGTTTCATGTGTGGTGGAATATGTGGATAATTATTATTCATAAAATTCACCACAGTTTTATGGGTTTCCCCGAAATTTAGAAACGTAAATTTTCATGGGAAGTTCCTATCCACAAAGTTTTCCAAATGTCAATCCTTTTAAATGTGTGGTGAAATATGTGGCTAATTATTAATCATAAAATTCACCGTAGTTTTATGGGTTTCCCCGAAATCTAGAAACGATAATTTTGATGGATAATTCCTATCCCCAAAATGTTCCACATGTTCAATCCTTTTAAATGTGTGGTGAAATATGTGGATAATTATTATCCATAAAATTCACCACAGTTTCCAGTGTGGTGAAATATGTGGATAATTATTATCCAGCAAATTAACCACAGTTTCATGGGTGGTGAAATATGTGGATGATTATTATCCATAGAATTCACCACAGTTTTATGGGTTTCCCCAAACTCTGGAAGCTTTAATTTTGATGGATAATTCCTATCCATAAAATTTGCCACATGTTCAAACCTTCTACATGTGTGGTGAAATATGTGGCTAATTATTATCCGTAATATCCACCACAGTTTTATGGGTTTCCCCGAAATCTGGTACGATAATTTTTATGGGAAATTCCGATCCACAAATGTCCCCTGTCCCTTATGAAACCTCTTTTGGTTTTTTGAGAAGTGACTTTGGTAATTTAACGAAATAATAGAAAGTCAAATCAATAACTTCAGCATCCTACTCTCTAAATTTGAATCAATCAAAAAACTGAAAATTCATTGATTAAACAGCGAAAAGTATGCAACTACGTATTAATCAGTGAAATTTGGCTGTCAATCAGTGAAAAATTACTGATTCAATTATTGAATCTTCATTTTTGAATCAGTAATCTTTTTTTAACTAAGTACTGAAATGAATCAGTAAAAATTAAAATTTACCAATTCAATAAGTGATTAATTACTGATTCAATCAGTAAATTAAAATTTTTTCCATGAAAATTCACTGATCAAATCCGTAAAATTTTCACTGATATCTTCAGTTTCACACTTTTGTCTTATTAATCAGTGAATTTTGACTGATTCAAGTTTAGAGAGTAGGGAAATATTTACTCCCCCCCCCCATTCATCCCTGTGAACTTGGGTTTAGAGTTAAAATAATCCAAAAATCGGATTCTGTGACTTAAACTACCCCCTGACCATCGATTTGTCATTTTTTCAACTCGAAGTATCAATTTGAATTATTTTTAGAAAGTCTTCCTTTGTTGTTGTTCCGAACATGTTTTCAACTTAGATCTGGCTTAACGAGGGGGGAGGGGGTAAAAATTTGAAAAATAGTCAATCCTGTTGAAAAAAATATCAAGATATCAAATTTTACCAACTTGAAATCTTTATCTTATTTATGACTTCGGCATGACTTTACAGTTGCAATTTACTTAATTTAGGATTTTTCTTCCTCCCTCACGAGGAAAGGCTCGAATCAGCCTCGAAAAATGAATAAACCCTGTTGGACGTCTCTTGTTATATTTTCGATGACCTTGAGCTCAAAAACAGGAAAAAATTCAGTTCAAAAGGTGAGCAGGTTCTTCCATCCTTGTCGACTCAAAACAGTTTTTTTTTTTTTGTTGATCATGGCTTACTCATTTGTTAAAAAGCGTATTCTCATTTTACGTAAAATTTCCTGAAAAATGTAACGTTAAAATAAACTTTCGGTATTTTTTAAACCATTATACCTCGCTATATTTGCACTCATTCGACTAGAGGCCGATTACAGACCAATAAAACATAACGACCCCGCTTCTAGACAATTTATTACTACACTTCTCACATGTTCAGCTCGTTAATTACGGCACTCGGGTTTAACCACGCAAATTACTTAATTGTGGGGTAGAAAAGGTAAACCGTCGATTTGCGAAACGAACCCCTCAACATGGCACCCCCAATGTACAGTTGGCAGGTACAGGATACAGGAACTGGCGAATACGCGTATGTATCCAGTATTAGGAAAACTAACACGTCGAAAATTCTATTCTCGCATTCTCTTGGGATCTCGTAATATCTACTCCATAGTTATGTTGTATTTTCACGTGCTGCGTTGTTGATGCGTGGGCCGGTAATATCAATGTAGTGTACGAATGTGCATCTTAGCGGTGAAAAATTCGACTATAAAAATATTTTTCTGGCGTATTATTTGTGAAAAATGAAATGCTCGATGAGTACTGGAAGCAGACGAAGAGAAAGGATCAAGAAGGGCGCGTATAACGACTGGGTCTATTCTCACTCGGAGTGAACAACAAAATGACCGAACTACGCGCGATCTCGTTCAATTTTTTTTCAACTCGGACTTTTTTTTCAATTTTTTTTCAACTTTCAAAATTTTTTTTATAGGTAATATCAATTTTTTTCATCTCTTCTAATAAACGGGTTTCCCCACTAAACTTTCTTTTTCATTATTTTTTTTAAGCTCTCAGATTTTTTTCAATTTCTTCGATTTTTACTTTTGCTAATTCATTTTATGAATACCTGGCTCTGCCGGAAAGAAGGGACCTTGTGTAAAAAAAAATACATGTCTTATTTATTTTTATGTAGGGCATATTTGGTTCAGATTTGGTGTCATTTGGGCCGAAAACGTGAAAAATGAGACATCGATTTTTTTAGAGACACAAGTATTTAAATTAACAACTGTGAAATCTGAAATCTCAAAATCTCATTCCTTGGTCTTAACATTTGTAAAAACCTGACAATTCTCTCGACTTTTTCTCACATTAAATTTCTTAAAATGTTTTTTAACTCGATGTTTTCATTTTTTTAATTCTAATAATTTCAGATCTGGAAAATAATTTTAAAAAAACATTTAAGCTGAGCTAAAAAGTGAAATTTTGAGAGAAAAAAAATTCAAAAGTTGTAATAATTGAACTTTGAGAAATATTTCAATTTCGAAAACACAAAAATTTGAGAAAAGATTTAATTTTGAGAGAAAATTTCCAGATTTACCTAAGAAATGAAAAATATGTACCTATTTTTAGAAAAAATGCCAAAGTTGAAAAATTTTCATACCTACCTGAAAAAAAAATTAAGGAAAAAACGGAAATTTTCAGAGTTGATAAAATAAATTTATTCCTAATAAAAAAAATTTTAGAATTGAAAAATATTTTGAGAAAAAATTTTTAGAGTTGAAAAATATCTAGGGAAAAAAAATTTAAAAAAATTAAATGAAAAAAAAACTATTTTGAGATTCGAAAAAAAAATTGGGTTGAAAAATGACTGATTTCGGTTTCAAATTATCAAATACCTTACGATTACGAAGGTACGACGCGACGTCTCGAGACAGGTTGCGAAATTGCGATACAAGCAAACGATTTATATTTTGTTATTCATTCCGTGTGAGAATAGACGGACCCATAACGACTCAGTGGCGTTTTTTCATCTCGTTTTCTTCTACCTACCTTGATCCTTCGACGAAATGAATTACCGCAATTAAAACCACACACCGGCAAAAAGTTTGAAAATTTACCGCCGCTCGGATCCATTAAGATTTTCGAGCTCTTTGCGTGAACAAAAGTCTGAGATTTTTTCGTATTCGCGAAATTATGGCTATGGCAGCATGTGCCCGAGGGTATCAATAATTCAGCAGTACAGAGACCAATGGATTTCATTGAAAGGTATTTGTACAGTACAGACACGCGTATCGTATTAAGTAAAATAATTAATGCATAATGCAAGTTAAGTTCCACAGTCGTTTAGAAATTGCTGGAAAATGCTGCGTTGGCGAAATTTGTACGAATCAGAATACTCGTCTACATTTTTCCACTCGAGTAGTTCACTCGTAACGTAAATATTCCGATTGACGAAAAAGGAAATCCATTTTAAAGGTAGACAACTTGGAGAGATTTTCATTTTTGACGCGTAAATGAAAAAGCACACGTGATGAAAATGCAATTGGGGTTAAGTAATAGGGGAAAAGTCGTTTGAAATACGTTGTTTCGAGCTTGTTGCGCGTAGTTTATTTTTGGGCTTTAGGGAGAGTAGAAAAATACGCCGGGCTTTTTTTTATAGGTAGTTTACCTAGGTATGTATATGATACGAAATTACCACTCGTTGGTTTTGACATTCTCAAATGGACTGGTTTAAAGAGGTAATATTTTTTTGTTGGAAATTCACCTTCTGATAAATTACCTTGGAAAATCTCAAAGGAGTGTGTAGTATTTTGTTTTGTGTAGTTCGCATTACCGAATATTTTCATAAGTTATGTCAGCATCGAGGAATGAGCGAGAAGGCAGGGGAAATGTTCATTTTTCATTTGGTACAAGTGCCATTTTAGAAATAAGTCTCGTATGGAAGCTGATTATTTAAGAAACGCCGGACTCGTGAGAATCTGCGGAATTCCTTTAAAAATTCGATTACCTTCGATAAATGGGTTTATAACCGAATGGCTGGAAAAATGAATGGATGTATTATGTAGTAGGATGTACGGGTACGAGTTTAGGGTTTCAAAGGATTTATCTGTCTGTTTTATCCTGGCGAGCCTGTCTTTTTAAATGTTTTCTCTATCGTGAGTCGAACACAACTTGGTTTAAGTTCGCTTATTTCCTTGAGGTTTTTATTTCAATGAGATTGCGATGTGTTTTGTGGTAGGTAGACCTTTGGACCACAACTATCTTGTTTTAGAAGAGCCTGTGTTTTGCGGTTTAAGGAGAAAGTTTTGAAATGTGGGTTGTAATCTTTCGACCGACGATGAATTGGAAATTAATCAGTTGCAGTTTTGGTTTTTCGGAGGGGGAATAAGATAACGAGGTTGTGAAGGGTTTTAATGATTCTTTTGAAAATGAAGGGGTCGAAATTAATTAAGAATTATTACTGGTAAGTCTTCAAAACGGTGGAAGATGTGGAGGGAGCTAGCTGGAAAATAAAAATTTTAATTTTACAAAAACAAAAAAAATTTTTTTTGTTTTTTGAATATAATTTTTTAATAATTTTTCTACCTTTTTCTTGAAAAAAAGAATAGAATTCTCTGCATCGAAATCAAAGGCGCACTCAGATATCAATTAAGGAAGGGGCTGAGAATTTGAGAAAAATGGGGGAGGGGGTCAAATTTTAAATTAGTCGTTTTTTAGGGATCTATCAGTCAAAAATCATTAATTTTTTCGGACAAATTGAGAATTTATTGATGAATCGGTGATTTTTGACTGAAAATTTAGTATAAAATTATCAAACTTTAAAATAAGAGAATTAAAATATTGTCCGAGCGAAGTGAGGGCGAAAATTTTTTGAAAAAATACTGTTTGAAAAGCAAAAAAATGGACTTTCAAAATATTTTTTCAATAATTTTTTTTTTCGAGCTTAAGGGAAGGGCTCGAGCCCCCAGAGCCCTCCCCTTGGGTGCGCCTATTTTCGAAATTAGTCTTTGATGAAATTCTTCTTCTTTTGAGAATCAGAGAAATTAATTTTATTGAAAGTCTATGATTTTTCAGTGATCTTTCAGTTAAAAATTACAGATTTCTCAATCGATTCCCATTTTTTTTTTTTTAGAAAAAATCTGTAATTTTGTTTGAAGGATCAGTGAAAAATCAAATATTTTGAGTGAATTTGTTTTCCTGATTCAAGCAGGTAAAATTATTTAGATTTAATTGTTTGTTCCAAAAAAATCCACTATTTTCCAATTTCTAGATCTCTGCTCAAATTTTTTACGTATCATCAGTATTCTGAATATACTTTAACTTCACCTAGTGCCGCTGAAATAGAGGTTACTCAATTTTTTCATTGAAATTGCCTCTCCTCTTTCATTTTTTCTCGAATTTTCAGTCTCTCTGCTGAATTATTTTCTGGATGTGCTTATGGCATCGACTCGAAAAAAATCAGATATTTGAGACCTATTCAATCTGTTTCAAATTTAGCTCCCCCCCCCTTGGAAAATTTCTGGATGAGCCCATATTTGAATTGTTTTTTTACATACGTGTTCAAAAATTAGTTTCATTTGAATATTAAAGTTTCTCAACGTCATCAATTTTTTTGAAAATTTTCTGGAATTTCTGAACGAATTTCAAAATTTCTATCATGGCGTAGTTACAAAAAAATCCAATACGACTCAATTCTGAAAATATATCGAACGTTCGTGTGTAACATTCTATTCAAATGTTTGAAATCGTTTCAGTATTTTTCTACAATTTTGTTCAGAATTTTCAACCGAAATATTGAATTGTTTGTTCGAATTTTTTCTCCAATTTTTTTAGGATTTTGTTTGGTAATTTCTTTGAAAATTTTCCTTCAGAATGAGGAATTTATTTATTGAAAAAAAAAAAATGTTGAATAAATCGAAATGCCGGATCATATCTATTTTTGAAAATCTCAAGGAATTTGTTGAATTGTGTTTTGTTCAAAATTTTGAATAAATGTTACATAATTTTGTTCGAGAGTTTTGTATGATTTTATTACAAAATTTTGAATTTTCTGTACAAAAATCTGGGACGGTTGACAATTTTTGGTCAAAATGCGAAAATTTTAGTTCGAAGTACCTCTACCTATAGAATTGTTAAATATTTCTAACAATTGAGTTTAAAATTTCGGATACCCTGATTTGTTTAAAATTTGGAATTTTCGCTTTTGTTCAGAATTTTAAATAATTCTGATCAAATGTTTGAATAATTTTGTCATGAATAATAAGTAAGGTAACATACCAGTTTTGGATCACTTTTTCTTAAATTCATGCCCTGACGTTATTTATGAACCAATTTTGGTGATTTTTTTTTAAAAATAAACGTTGACCTCTCTTCTACAAACTAGCGCGGTTGAATTTCGAAAAAAACGATTTCAAGCAGGCTTGAAGGGACCCAGAAAAATACGCCTTTTTAGGGGGTTCTACCAATTACGGATCATCAAATAAAATTTAAGTTATGCAATTTTTTTTCACTCTGACTGTATTTTTAACATTACAAAGATGGCCTTCAAAGATTTTCATCAAAAAATTGTTAAAAAACCGAAGTTGAAAAACTACCAATTGTGGATCGATCCGTAATTGGTAGGAAAATTTTTGATCCGCAATTGAAAATTGAAAATTTTTCTACCAATTATGGATCAAACCAATTACGGATCACTTTCACTTTGGAATTTCATTGCGCGGATTTAATAATGTTAATCACCCAATATAGAAAAACACGACGAAAATCTCGGAACAGACAATTTTGGTGAAAAAATCCAACTTTTTTGGTGCCAATTTACGTTTTCTTCGATGCTTGGCAAATGACACTAAAAATTCGCAAAACGGGTTGATCACGCGAAAAATGTGTCGATAGTACTTCCCTGAACATGAAATAATCAGCAACCGCATCAAAAACTAAATATCAATAACTCTAATTACACTTTTTAACAATCGCCATTGCAAAAAATACGAAATTTCAACTAAAAATGTGACTCACTTTTTTCAAATGAATCTACAAGCGGTTTGATAACACGAAAAATGCAAAGTTTACATATTTTCTGAAAGGTAAGACTTCAGACTACACGATTATGTTGGTATCAATCCTTGGTGACCATTTCGGAACGACGTAGAGCGCCTCAAAAAAATGATCCGTAATTGGTAGCCTGATCCAAAACTGGTATGTTACCTTATGCGATTTTTAAAAAAATTTGTTCGTCAAGTAAATTTTTTTTGTAAACTTTGTTCAAAACTTTTAAGATATCTATCAACATTTCATTATTTTGTAATTTTCTATAATGTTGGTAAGTACATACTCATTTTTTGGTAAATTGGGTCCAAAATGTTTAAAAATAGGTAATTTTGTAAATTACACAGGTTGTTGTAATTACCGTTAATTATTCGTTTTTATTTTCTTCTCGCGTTAATTTAAGTTAAAACTGTCGAAGTTCGCGTCCGTTATTTCGTTCTCGTTATAAATTTTGTAAAGCCACGATCATGTGGCTACGTGTTCAAAGAATCGTTGGCTGCGGCCAGAAAATTCGTCTTAATTTTTAAGTTTGTAATTTTTGAACCTTTTTGAGGTTCATTACTTCTATGAAACTCGTCTAACGCAAACGTAATTTTTCTTTCTACGGTCTTACGACCAAATTTAAACTGTAATTTTATTTTTTAATAAAATTACGCCTTTTCAAAACTAAAAACGTTTTTTTCTTTATTCAAATGTCGTTCGAACTTTTATATTCTTTTACGTTACGAAAAATCCACGATTATTTCATCATGGTAGCCGAGACCGTGGTTTACTTTCGCAAGTAAATGATTTCGCGAGGGTTTTCACGCCTCATCGGTAACCGCGGCGATACGAACGACGAATCAAACGACGACGACGAAGGCTTTCGTGGATTTCCGAGCGGAACTCCAGAGCCGAAAGCTAAATCTGCGAAACGACGCGGCCGTCCACGCAAACGTAAAAATCGAAATTCTAAATCTAATCCGGTAACGCCTAATACCTCACGAATCAACGACGAAGAGGCTGCTACGAACGACGACGAACAGGTCGCTACAAACGACGACGAGGCAACCGCTACGAACGACGAAACAGCCCATAACGACGATAACGACGCAAACGCTGACCGGGACGACGAATCCACAAACGAAAGCGACGAAACAACTGAAAATTCAGACGACGACGACGATATGGCATCTGGCGACAACTCAACGAGCCATACTCCGGCCTTTTTGATCTTCTCCGGCAGCGAATACTCAATCTGGAAAAAACGTATAAAAGCACTAATAAATTCCAAAGATCTAGGCAAAACGCTACAACCGGAAAATAACGCTACGTTAAAAGAAAAATGCAAGTCGTTTAATTTAATTATTAATCACTTAAGTAATACGATTTTCCGGTTAATTCGCGAGGAAAGCGACCCGCTAAAATTACTGAACGAACTCGACGCGAAATTCGAAAAGCCGAACGAGGCTCTAGCCATAGCCAGTCGCGGTAAACTCGCGAAAATCGATATCGACGATTTCAAAAATCCCACCGACTATTGCAACGAAGTAAACCGCTTAGCGAACGAAATCGTATCGGCTGGCTTTCCGGTTTCAAAATCAGAGGAATTTTCATTCCTGAAAACCGGATTACGAAAATCAAAGTGGGATATTATCAAAACGTCCGCCGAAGTAATTTTGAACATAATTCCAGCCGATCCAAAAATCTTGAGAGATCTGTTAACCGGTAACGACGACGGAAATTCGCCTTCAACGAGTACAAGTTCGACGACTCGGAGCTCAGCATTGGTCGCTTCATCTGGTAACGATCGACGCGGCCAAGAAAAATCAAAAATCAAATGCTACAAATGCAAACGTTTCGGCCATCATGGTAAAAATTGCCGTAGCTCCGGCAGCTTCCGGCAAAATACGTCTCCACTCAACGACGTGAAATGTTTCCGATGTAATGGTTTCCGCCACATCGGGAAATTTTGCCCTCGATACGGAGACAAAGTCAACGGTGATCGAAACAACGAACGAAATAACGAAACGCTGAGTACATCGAAGCAAAGCAACGCGCCCACATCAACGAGACCGCCGCCGTCTACGAACGAATACAACAAGCCGCGAGTACTTTTAGCTGCGTTCAATTTTGACGACGACGCGGCAAACGACAAAAACGACTCGACAAATACGGTCAACGACGCTTCAGCGACGATCAGCGTAGCTTCAACAACGACTGAATCGATAAACGACGAGGTTCCAGCGGCAATTACGGTGAGCAGTCCAACGACGGCGCCGAACGTAGCTCTAACGACTGAACTTCGTGAAATTACCTTCGTCGTTGACACCGGAGCTTCCTGTCATATGATAAACGTCGACGGACTTTTGGTTGATGAGGTGCCGGTCGTCGATAACGATGAAATCTTTGTGGCCAAGCGTAAGACGGCGATCAAGCGTATGAAATCTGGTAATCTGAAAATTAAAAATTTCGAAAACGTTAATTATATTATGCAAAATGTTAGCTACGTACCGGACTTAAGCTATAATCTACTATCGGCGAATCAGATTCGTCTCTTAGGTTACGATATTATAATCAGCGATAACGTTGAAATCGTTCATAGAGATACACGCGAAAAATTAGCTAACATTACGATACAGCAAAATGGCTTATACACGGTTAAATTTTTAATTAATACGAACGATGACGAAAAAGAAGGTTTTGCTTTGAGCGCGTTAATGCATCGTAGGTTAGCTCACGCGAGTAAATCGGTTATGTTTAAAATTCCTACGGTTCGGAATCATGAATGCCCGTCGATTAGTGAGTGTGATGTATGCTCAAAGGCTAAACAAACGCGAGGTAGCTACTCTGAAACTAGGGACCGAGCTAAGGAGCCACTCGACTTGGTTCACGTCGATATCGTAGGGCCCGTCACTAATTCATATCACGATGATCGTTTCATCGCAGTTTTCGTCGACGATTATACACGTTTTGCTGTTACTTACGCGATGACCGAAAAATCCGAAGTAGGTTACTTTTTCGATAGTTACCAAAAGTTGGTTTCAAACTTTTGGAATCGCAATATCAAGTCGGTACGTTGCGATAACGCCGCTGAATTTTTGGGCGGACATTTTCGAGAAATAGTAGAACAGATAGGTATGCGACTCGTGCCATCGGAACCTTTTGAGCCAGAACACAACGGAACCGCCGAACGATTCATAAGATCCTTATGCGAAAAGGCCCGAGCGCTCTTATTCGACGCGAAGTTAAACGTTAAATATTGGCCATACGCCGTCTATATGGCAAATTTTATCTACAATCGTCTTCCGCATTCGTCGAACGATAATGAATCTCCGTATAAACGATGGCATAACCGCGAACCGAATTACGATCAACTTAAAATTTTTGGTTGCGTAGCCAAAATTTTCATACCTAAAGAAAAACGCAGTAAATTCGAACCGAAATCACGAGAAATGATGCTAGTCGGGTATACGGACTCTGGTTACGTTTTACTAGACTTGCCAAACGATAAAATTCACGTATCGTCAAACGTAATCTTCGATGAAAACCGGCTTTATTCCGAATTTATAAACGATATCGCGAATGTCGCGTCTAACGATAAAAACGAAGCCGAAAAATCCGAAAACGATAATTTAAATGTCGACGATCCGATACTCGCTTACGACACGCGAAACCGAACTAAACTCGCGAGTAAAATAAATATTAACGAAGACGACGAATTCGTTAATTACGCCGCATTTATATCCATGGAAAACGACCACGAACTGACGTACGATGAAGCCATTAACGGTCCCGAAGGGGAATTTTGGAAAGAGGCTATCAACGAAGAGCTACGCTCTCTAATTTTTAAAGAGACTTGGTATGAAACGACTACCGATGATCTTGACTGCTCCGATGTCGTATTCGTCGATATGAAATGGGTGTTACGTAAAAAGATCACGGTCCAACATACTGTAAAATATAAAGCCCGCTTGGTACTCCGTGGATATAAGGATACACATTCGTATGAGCTAAACGAGATCTATTCGCCGACCGTTGAAACGTCTATCATTCGCTCCGTCGTAAATCTCGCTACGTTGAATAATTGGCAGCTAAGGTAGGTTGACGTCACCACAGCTTTTCTAAACGGCGACGCTTCTCGTAAAATCGCGTTTAAACCTCCGCCCGGAGTACCTGGAAATAAAAATACAATACTCGTTTTAAAGAAATCGTTGTACGGGCTTAAAACGTCGCCCAATAGGTGGAATAAACGTCTAAAAGAATTCTTATCTAAACTCGGTTTCGTTCCGTCGGCTGTAGATCCTTGCGTGTACGTGAATAACGATGGTGATGTTCTCCGGTGCATTTTCGCAGTCTTCGTCGATGACTTTCTCATAACCAGCTAAGATAACGCATTAATAGAATGGCTCGTCGAACAATTGAATCTCGAATTCGGAATCAGAGATCTACAGCAAAGCAAAAAATTTATCGGTATAGAAATAGAACGCGATAAAGGTGTAACGTACATGCATCAAAACTCGTACATTAAACAACTAGCAAGAGATTACGAAGTCGAAAATTCTTACCCGATAGCTACGCCGATGGAAACTAGTTTACGTATCGAAAATCCGGTACTAGATAAGAAGTTTGAGTCGAAAGTTCGTGGCCTGCTTGGTTCACTGTCATACATCGCTCGAGGGACTCGTCCCGATGTTAGTTATGCCGTGAATTACTTGAGTCGTTTTCAGCACCAGTCAAACGCTGAAATTTTAAAATACGCTTTAAGGATCTTACGTTATTTAAATTCTACTTTAAATCGAAAGCTCGTATATCGCCGCGATAATTGTGAAAGCACTCACCCCATTCGTATCTACTGTGACTTGGACTTCGCCGGCGACAATATCGATCGAAAATCCACGACTGGATTGATAACGACACATTGTAACAATATAATCGACTGGTACGTGAAAAAACAATCATGTGTTTCGACATCTTCAGCCGAGGCAGAGTACGTAGCTCTATCCGCCGCTGGTAAGCATGCCGTTTCGTGGTTGAGCTTTTTGAAAACTTTATCGATAAACGTTGATACCGTGCCCGTCTATTGCAATTCTACGGCCGCGATCGCGATTGCTAATACGAATGAATCTAAACGAACTCGACATATAGACGTATCGTATCACCATATTCGTAATCTTATCGAAGAAGGGTATGTTTATTTACAAAAAATCTCGACGATTGATAATTTAGCCGATGTACTGACAAAAAGTACCACCAGGGTCGTTTTCGAACGTCTTATTAAACAGATTTTCGATTTTTAATTTTAATTAATTTGGGCCATCACTCTGGTGAATCTTTTTTCTTATTGATTCTACCAGTGTGATCGACTCGAATTAACTCGTTTATTCATCTTTAATCGTATTTATCGACTTTTCGTCGACTGTTCCCGATTTTCTGTCCGAGGGGCGGTGTTGTAATTACCGTTAATTATTCGTTTTTATTTTCTTCTCGCGTTAATTTAAGTTAAAACTGTCGAAGTTCGCGTCCGTTATTTCGTTCTCGTTGTAAAGCCACGATCATGTGGCTACGTGTTCAAAGAATCGTTGGCTGCGGCCAGAAAATTCGTCTTAATTTTTAAGTTTGTAATTTTTGAACCTTTTTGAGGTTCATTACTTCTATGAAACTCGTCTAACGCGAACGTAATTTTTCTTTCTACGGTCTTACGACCAAATTTAAACTGTAATTTTATTTTTTAATAAAATTACGCCTTTTCAAAACTAAAAACGTTTTTTTCTTTATTCAAATGTCGTTCGAACTTTTATATTCTTTTACGTTACGAAAAATCCACGATTATTTCATCACAGGTCGACACGATTTTTGTGTCTGGGCTCCGATTGCCAAATTTAGGTTGATTTTATGTACTCTCTAAATCTGAATCAGTCAAAAAACTAAAAATTGATTGATTAAACAGTGAAAAGTGTGCAACTGTTGATCAGTGAAATTTGACTGTCAATCAGTGAAAAATTACTGATTCAATTAGTGAATCTTTATTTTTGAATCAATAATATGTTTTTAACCACTGAAATGAATCAGTAAAAATTTCAATTTACTAATTCCATTAGTGATTAATTACTGATTCATTTCAGTAGTTGAAAAAATATTACTAATTCAAAAATGAAAAATTCACTAATTGAATCAGTAATTTTCCCCTGATTTTTTTTTGTTGCACACTTGGCTTTTTAATCAGTCAATTTTAACTGATTTAAATTTAGAGAGGAACTAATGAAGGGAAAAATATTTTTTGATCAAAGTATGCTTTGGGCCAAAAAACTGATTTTTCTAATGCAATAAGTTTGAGCATTACAAAAAAAATTGAAAAAAATTTTTTTGACCAATCTTGTAAAAAAATTGTTGGCGAATCGAATGACGCAAACCGCAGACCCTCATCCCTTTTAGAAAAGTTACAGCTCATTCTTTCCAAGAAAAAATCGCATTTCACTTTTTCTCAAAAAAAGCACAAATAAAGCTGTTTTTCACAGAATTTTGGAAAGAATGGGCTGTAAATTTTTTCTAAAAGAGATGGAGATCCACGGTTTGGGGTATTCGACTCGCCGTGAAATTTGCTATAAGATTGGTCAGTAATGCTCAGACTTATTGCCCTAGAAAAATCAATTTTTTGGCCCTCCGATCACCAAATTAAACTTTGGATGCCAGAATTGAGCAAGGTGATGTATTTTGATATCTAGAATCAGAATTTCGGCATGACAACCCAGACGCAGAGCAAAAAAATTTTTGTCGACCTGTTTATAGCTCTAAAATTTGAGACAATTTTGTTCATTTCTTTCAATTTGGTGAAAAGTTTACTTTATTTTTATTGGAAAAAATGGTCTTCAAAAATATTGCAAAATTGAAAAAACATTATTCATATATGTCGAGATAGCTCTAAAATGAACGGATCTTTTATTGTCGTTCAAAAAAAAAAAAATACATTGAACTTGAATTTTTTATTTCATTTGATTTTCCAATATGTTGAAAAACTGCAGATTTGGAGTGGAAGTATAAATTGAACAAAACATTGAAATTTATTATCAATTTTATTTGATTACTCTACCACTGATAAAAGACCAGCCGGGTACTTTAATGGGAAAAAGATATCATCTAGCAGAATCCATTGTCTATTTTTTGGTGCAGTAAAATAAATGTAGAGAGATACATATTACTTTTCTATTTGCCTTCGTTCGTTGTTCGTACCTCATTGCCAGCCATAAAAAATTATCTAGATTACAGAAGTGTTTCCATTTCGTTCAACTTTTTTCTTTCTAAAAACCATTTTAAGGATTTTTTCCTCAATTAAATTAGGTGTAAATTCTTATGTAAGTATGCAACCAAAGATACACCAATTCGTGAAACAATAAGTCTCATTTCAGGCCCATCTAGTGGTCAGCTTAGGCTTAGGTCGATTGACCGCGATAACGAATATTTTACCACTTGATGGAAAGCTTATACTTATAGGGATTTGCGCAGGCGGATAATAAATTTCTTTCATTTAACGTTTCTCTACTACCTACTCGGATGTGGAATACATGAGCTTAGAATAAACGTTCAAGGCAACCTAATTTATAGTTACAAAGTAGACTTTTAAAGTCAACCCGTGCATGAGTATGGAGTTCCGATAAACACACCGAATATTTTAGTTTTTTATGAAATACCTACCAAGTACCAACCTCGCACCGTACACTTGTTCCAGACGGCGCGACGACGCGTATGTCGTAAAAATCCGATGATAATACATCGAAAATACCTTATACAAGGGTTCTTTTTCTGATCTTTTGATATCTTTTCTCAATGCTAAGTCGTCTGGAAACGATTGAAGTAATTATTCACCTTTGATTGATCATTTTTTTCGCAATTGGCTGGGTTAACTTCTCGACGACAATCTTGTGAATAGCGTGCTATTGATTTATTCGCTCAATCTGGTTTGACTCATTTTTTTTTCAAGTTGAAATATCTGTGTATACGTACTTCACCGCGAAGTGGAAACTTTTCGATGATAAAAGTAAGGAAATGGAGGGAAGGGGAGGGAAAACGCTGCCAAGTGTTCTGTTTGATACGAAGAAAAATATTTGGGTGATATTTATTCACGCTCGTTGAACCTTGTTGACCCATTTCAACTTTTTTTTGTCTTCTGAGGATGAAAAATTTTGAATATTTTTGAGGTGAAAGACAAATTATTTCATTGGGTATTTACGGAAAAAAATTGAAAATTCTCCTTACTTCTTTTCCGGGTTGAATTTTCTGATTTGCACTTCAAAATTTTGTCTGTGCCTTTTTCCAGGGTTGAATTTTGTAATTATCTAAAAAATTCTTTTGTACCTCTCTTCAGAACTGAGTTCAGGTATCTTTTGATATTTTGCAATTTCCCCTGAAAATCCTCTCTTCCAAGGCTGAATTTTAAGAAATATTGGAAATCATCCCCCCCCCCTAACTACGAAACTTATTTCTGAACAACAATTATATTTTTTGAACAATTTCTTCCTAGCCTGAATTTTGATATTTTGAAATTTCTCCTGATGCTTGCTCCAAAATTGAATTTTGTGAATCGAAATTTCTCTTTCGATTTCCCAAGATGAATTTTGAAATAGGTATTAAAAATCATGCTGTACCCTCCGGCAGGGCTGAATTTCAGAAATAAAAACTCCTGTACCCTCTCCAGGCAGGATTTTGGCTTTTTAAAATTTATTTTGTGTCTTTTTCCAAAAACGAATTCTGGTGCGTATTTCGAAATTTCTGCTGCAGGTATCTTTCTCCACGATTGAGTTTCGGTATTTTGAAATTTTCGTTTCACTCTCGTTCAGACTTAGAGCTGAATTTTGGCATTTTAAAACTTCTGCTCTGCACCATTCTGGTCTGAATTTTGGTTTGTTGAAAGATCTGTGCCCTCTTCTGGGCTTAATTATGGAAATTGAATTAATTTCTTTTGAGTAGAGTTCTGTTCTTTAAAAAATTTTACTGTGTCTTCTAGCTTTCTTCTGGACTGAACTTCGTCATTTTAAAAATTCTGTTGTATCTCACTTCAGCTTCAGAGCTAAATTTTGATACCTACAGGGTCTATATGTGATCCGGGCAGTATCAACGTAAAAATTCCCATCTGTTCTTTCCCTTTTTTTCCCATTTCTTAACGTTGCATCACTGAAAATGATGTTGTTGTATGCGACGAAAGCTAGAAACGACCAAAAACGTCTTGATAAGATTACGAGTTCGAAGTAAGGGATGAGTCATCTTACCAAACTTGCATGCGAAAGTGTGAAATGTGTTTCACTGAGTTTGAATGCCCACCTGATAACATTAAACGAGTCCTTTTTTCCAACTTGAGAATGCCGTAATCTCCAAATCTTTAAAATGAAAATTTTGATTTATCAATAATTAATCAGAAACAGAATATGAATTTATTATTAAAAATTAAGTCTATCAAAATTACGATTTTTTGAACCAAAATAACACGTTATTGGAATTTTTAAAGCAGAAAACAAAAAAATCAAAAACATTACTTTATCAACGAGGGATTTTCACGCAGACCGTGCCCGAATCACATATAGACCCTGTATGTACTTTGAAATTTCTCCTGTATCCACTTTCACGGAAAAAAAAGAAGTCACGAAAACGAATATATTTTACCCCAAAAATAATTGATCAAAAAATAATGAAATTTATTCAAAAAAAATGATAACGCGTGTCTCTATTCACAAAATAGGTGAAATTTGTTCTAAAAATGATATTTTTTATCAGAAGAAATGATATTTTTTATCAGAAAAAATGATATTTTTATCAGAAAAAATAATATTTTTTATCAGAAAAAATGATGTTTTTTATCAGAAAAAATGATGTTTTTTATCAGAAAAAATGATGGTTTTTATCAGAAAAAATGATATTTTTTATCAGAAAAAATGATATTTTTTATCAGAAAAAATGATGTTTTTTATCAGAAAAAATGATGTTTTTTATCAGAAAAAATGATAAATTTTGTCAAAAAAATAAATAAAATACCAAAAAAAATATATTTATTCAAAAAAATAGGTAATAAATTTTGCCTATTTTGAGAATTGGGACACGTTATTATTTTTTTTTTTTCAGTGTTCAGAGCTGAATTTTAGGATTTTAAAAAATTCTGGTGTCCAGAGATCCGAAGGGAGAGGGTCTGGTCTCTTCTCCAGCTCTAGCTCTGAGATTTTTGATTTCAAAGTATCCCTATGGCTTTGGCTCCAAGATTTTTAAAAAAGTGCTTCCAGCTCCCAGATTTTTTAAAAAGTGACTTCGGGGCTCCTCCTGTAGGATTTTTATAAAAGTGACTTCAGCTTCAAAAAACGTCCGGAAAGGGTCTTCCTCCCTCTTCCTCCGGCTCTGCTCCGAATTTCGTTGTACCCCTTTCCAGGGTAAAATTTTGGTATTTCTCAAAATCTCCTGCCCTCCCCCCCCTTCGACCTGAATTATGGAAAGTGAATTTATTTTCGCTGTATTTAGAAACAGGGGTGAATTTTGCTATTTAAACAATTCTGCTGTACCTATCTTCCTTCAAGATTGAACATCATCATTTGAAAAAAATTTGTATCTCACTCTGAGGTTAAATTTTGATATTTTAAAATTTTTTCTATATCCCCTTCCTGAATTTATTTTGTAATTTTCTCTTATACCTTTTCAAAATTTAATGTTGGAAGATATCTATTTTTTAAAAAAATTTACCTCCTGCAGATCTTAGTTGTGGAAATTTAAATTTTTCCAGTATCTTCTGCACAGATAAATTTTGTAATTTTAAGAAATTCCTGGCTCTTACCCCCTTCAAAGTTGAATATTGATGTTTTGAAATTTTTCTGTTCCTACCATCAGAACTTGATGTGTACCTATTTCAAAAGTTGAACAAGAAAGGTTTAAAATATCCAAGTTATTTATTTCAGTTGATTCACAAACCTGAAATAATGTAATGGCAAGACTCATAATTCTCAGTAAAAAAAATCGAAATTCCAAAAAAAATGGGTAAAAATATTTTGAAATTTCGTGAAACTAATTTTAAAATAATGTAACATTGGTGAAATTTAATTTCAAAATGAATTCATTTTTGAATTGGAAATGAGTTTCAAAATTTTAAAACTTGATCGATTACTAGAAAAATTAAACTTTCCACCTTGAAAAACTGGCAAAACGTAAACCATTTCCATCCAAATTCCTTAAAATTCCATTTTAGGAATTTATCGAGTTGGAATTTTCGGTTTGAGAATTTGCTCGAACTCCAAAATGAGGTTTTATAATTGACTCCACTTCATTTGTGGGAAAATTTGCCATTTAAATTTCGTAATTTGGCTTTCACTATGTAAATTTTAAAGAAGGATCAGGATCCTCCTAGTAACTTAATAATATGTACCAATTTGTTTATGTAAATTTGAAAATATTGAAATGTTTCTTTTCGTGTATTTTGCAGCCGGAATGAACGACAGAGAAAAAGAGAAACAAAATGAAACGTTGGATTTATTACTATCGACGACCTATTGTTGTTCGCAAACTCATTTATCTCAACAGTTGTCTCAACTTCATCCGGAGCTAACTATGCCGATGTTTTCTGGTAAGTTGACGCGCGACACGACGATCGTGTCGAGTTTAATTTATAATCCAATCGATATGTAGGTATTTTTGTAAAATATTATACATACCTACGTTCAATTTTAAGTACTTACATTATAAAAATTAAACATACCGGTACCAAAAATACTGACTCGAGTACTTACAAGTGATTGAATAAATGGGAAAAAAAACGAGCTAATAACGCATCGGTAACCGATAAAAAAAATCTAGACAGGTGGGAAGATTGATTTTTTTTTAAATGTGACATTGAAACGTCAAGTATGAAATGTATTTTTACCAGAGGGATGTAAAGTTGTCAGATTTTATTAATATTTAAAAATGATCGTTGCAGTTCTATATTTATTGTAGGCATTCAAAAATAAGAAATCAAATGGTAATTTATTTTCATCGGTCATTCGATTTGCCTTATTTAATCTTAAATTATTCTTTTATTCAGAAATAACGCACAGATTTCAAACAGCCCGGCCTGAAGTGAGGCAATTGCTGTTGCAGTATATTTTACCGTGGCTTTACAATATGGAATTGGTTGATCCGAATATTCCCTCGCCTAATTCAAATTCATCTTTTTGTCAGGTAAGATTGATATTCGCACGTACAACTGTTCATTTTTAAAATATCCTATCTCTGCCTACACGTATTTGGTTGTGAGTGGCGGGGAGGAGTCAGATAGATTCGCGTCAGTTTTCATTCAGTAAGGAAATTGTCTTACTTCGATGGTCTGCTGATCTTGGAGTAATTTTGAGAATCTCTTTACTGGTTGAAAATTGATATGGATACTTTTGTTTTACAACGTAGCGTAATATTTCACGCCAACAATTTCCATTATATTTATTACCATGGAAGAAAATGAGCGCAATAATGGTGGTTAGCTTTTGAAATCCAATGGAATGATAAAAAGCTGTACGTGTCAGAGTTATTTTGGCATTTATTTCAGTTTTCGAGAATGTACGAGTAACTCGAACTCATTTTCTGATACAAATGTATCAAGCTATTTTCCGTTGTTACGTTAATGTGACGGATATTAAAGTGAAAAACGTGTGAAATAAGTATTTTTCTATTTTGCACAGTATTATTCGAACGAAGTACGGAAATCGGGATCACGTCGAGAAGGTTGGGGATCCGCCGAAGCAACGGAAATGGTTTTAAACAATTTGTTTTACATCACCGCCAAAGTAAGTTTACATGGTGTAATATCTAATGCTTGCTTTTTTTGTGTCTGGGTAATCGAACCCGTAAATCTAAAGGTGCAATTTCAAAGTTTTACGGAGTTTTATGTGAATTAAGATCTCATGGTATTGATAATGATAAGATATACGATGTATAGGGTGTTTCGTGAGATAGGTGTTTTTTTCGGACATGCTTGTGGTGTGTGGGCACTGGGCAGGCCCGCCCGCAGAGAGTATCGGAAATAGCAATAGCTACATCGTGAACTTTACGTATTCTGGTTTTTATTTTTTGTTTTTCTGATCAAATTGAGAATTTGAGATGGTAGAAAATAAAATTTAATGGAAGTGGTAAAAATGGGGAATTTTTGATTGAGAAAGGTCAAGTATGGATATCTCGAAATGGAGCAGGAATTTCACCCTCGTTAGAGATGTTGAAGAGATTTTTGTATGACATGATTTTAAACTTTGAGAAATTGGTTTAGAAGTATGCAATTTTTTAATTCTCATTTTTTTTTTCGTTTTTTGGCATTAGCTGTGTTGCTAACATTAATGTATTTCGCTTATTAAAAAAAAATTGAAAAATGAACACAACAAAAAAAATGAAATTTGGAATTGGACCAAGCAGATCCCAGGGCAGCTAGGCCGTTTCCTCCTATTTTGAGGAATACAAAATTTTGAAAAATTGTTCTCTCGAATCTGAAGGAGGTTGGCACTGACACTAAATTTGGAAAAAATTGAAAAAATCGACATAGGTGTGAAATTCAAGGCTTAATAGGTCGAGGATTTCTAAATTTGGGGTTATTTTTTCTCTCGATCTTCAAAAAAACATTGAAAAAATGCGATATTGGTATGAAATTCGGGGTATTTCGAGTCGAAATTTTCGAATTCGGGGATATTTTGTCTCCCAATCCTTCAGGGGAGAAGCTGACATCAAATTTTGAAAATATTGAAAAAATTGACGTCTTCAGTTGATTTTTTTTTCAACTGCTAAATTGTTGAATAACTGAAAAAAAGCACCTTTCGGGCAAAAAAACTGATAGGCATCGTTTTACTCACACTTCAATGTACAATTTAATACGACTGATTTTTCGGTTCATAGCGGCCCAAGAAACTTTGATCGAATATAACCGAGCACCATTAAAAAAAAACTTGAGATGAACATGTTGTTTATTTTAAGAATATAAGGGGCAAATGCTACTTCCCAAAAAATCAAGTCAAAAATTTTTTTTAACTACAGGAATGGATAGTGCTTTGAAAACTGAACAAACTTTCGCTGTATGACTTTTTGCCTAACTCGAAAATTGAAGGGACTATAAAATTTTTTTTTAAAAAAAACCAACTAAGTATTTCAGGGAATGAATAGCACGTTGAAAACTGAAGAAATTTTGTTCTATGCATTTTTTGCCTAACGTCGAAATTGAAGGAGTTGCGATTTGCGCAAAATACGTGAGCTTCAAAAAATTTTCAAATTTTTCCAATTTTGAATGACCCTTGGCTCTTTCAATTTACAAGTTGGGCAAAAAGTCATATCGTGAAAATTTGTTCAGTTATTAAAGTACTATTCATTCCCATGGTTAAAAAAAATTTTGGCGCAATTTTTTTAGGCTTTCCCTTTCTAGACTCAGATTTTTTTCTTCACTGAATTTTTTCGACTCAAATTTTTTCCTCGACTCAAATTTTTTTCTCGACTCAACTTTTTCTCAACTCAAGTTGGGGGCTCAAGCTGCTCAAGCCTATTTCCCCGTAAGCACGAAAATTTTTTTTGCTCTTTAAAGTATATTTTTTCAAAAAAATTTCGTCCTCGCTTCGCTTGGGCAATATTTTGGTTACCTATTTCATTTTAAAACTTGACAATTTTTGACTGATTTTTTCTGTCAAAAACCACTAATTTCTCAATAAATTCTCTGTTTGTCAGAAAAAATTGATGATTTTTGACTGAAAGATCAGTGAAAAATGACTTTATTTGAAATTTGACCTTCTCCCCATTTTTTCTCAAATTCCCAGCCCCTCTTTTAATTGATTTCTGGGTGCGCCTATGGCCCCTAAAATTTTTAAATTAGGCAACATATTCATCTCAAGTTTTTTTCAGTGGTTATCCAAAAAAAATATGTTGACCGGCGATTCAATTGTAGGACGTCTGTGAATATTTTAGATATTCAGAAATTTCACTCGATGTTTCGGTTTATTTTTGTTAAATTTTTATTTTTTCAAAAGTTTAGTTGTAGGTTACAATACAATAGAAAATTTATCAAGTACAGAATATGAAAGTAGGCAATTATGTTGAAACCTTATTTTAAAATTCTCAATTACTTACTTATTCTGTCCAAAAATTTGTCCAACATTTTCGAATAGAAAGTTCAAACTTATTTGGTTCACATATGTAATTTGAATGTTTTTTTTTTCAAAATATTTTGCTCAAAAAATTTATGTACTTGATATTTTGGGATTTTTTGCTGAATTTTGGTTTTTCAAAAATTTGATTCGAAACTTATTCACCTACAGTGAAAAATCAATAACTTTGAAAAATAATTTTCTGCCAAAAGTTTCATTAAATTTTGTACGAAATACATATTGGTTTCTAAAGCGTGCTGCGCTCACTGCTCAGAAAACTGCCAATAAAGGGATCTAACGCCCATTTTTCAAAAACGTATATTTTCTATGATTTTTAAAAAATATTGGGTTGAACAATTGAAAATTGTACGTTCGGTCCTTTTTTTTTTTTTTTTTTTTTTTTTTGGAGTAAACTGTTTTGAACACAGAACGTTTTCAAAACATTCGATTCGAAAGATTAGAATAATTCAATTCGAATTTTTTGAATTACTTGCCCAAACTTTTTGAAGATTTGTTTAAGATTCTCAAATAGTCTGTTCAAAGTTTTAGATTTTTGTTCAATTTTTCATTTTGTTTGAATTTTTTTTAAATTTTATTTTAGGATTCATGTTCATCACAAAAATACATTGAAACAAAAAAATTTGACCGTAGAAGAGAAATTTTTCTAGAATTCTGTTTTAAAAAGTATATTTTTTGTGATACCTGATACCTTTGGATTTAAAAATTGGACGAAAAATTATCGGGAGAATTTTTTATTTCTAAATATTTTATGCATTCCTGTGATTAAAAAAATATATTTCATCTTAATGTGAATTTTCTAATTAAAAATGGTCCCCTTAGGTAAATGTTTTTTAAAAAATGTAAAAATTTTATCTCGAAGGTTTTTTCAATGTTGCTCACATTTTTCCTGAAATTTTACATGTTTAAGTTTAAATAATACATTTTTCCATTAAACATACAGATCACAGATACCCAACAATATCTTCATTCAACTCGTTTTTACGTATTGGATAGCCATTTTACATCTCCTTCTGTTTCCTCTGGGATCAAAAAAAAAAGATATTCGTGAATTCGAAATCTTGAGTACTTTTCTCAAGTATTTTCTTAATTAAAATTAATAAACATTTTTCAACGCTTGGAGATTTTATTCGCAGTCTTTAATGTTTTGGAAATGAATCGAATAACCGAAAAACGTTTAAAGTTATTCGAAAAGTTTCGGTGAACAAAACTTGGTGGCAACATTGGGAGCTTTAAAATGATGAAATTTCTCAAAGAAAAAAATTATCATTATTTACATATTTTAGCATTTAAATTGATTTCGTTTCAGCGTAAAAATCGTACTTACATAAATCTTCAACATCCTTGAATAAGTTTTTACACGATTTTTTTCAATTTGAAATTATTTCGTCTGTTTTAGGGGAAAATATCAATGAAAATTTTCTGACGATGTATTTATTGTTTCTGTTAATGGTTATTTTTATTTGCAGTTTTCCAACGAACATTCCAAAGAAATTGAAGATCTGTGGGCTACTCTTTGCTCCTGCTGGCCTAATAATTTGAAAGTAATCATGAGATATTTGTTGATTATTTGTGGTATGGCTCCGAATGAACTTCTACCATTTGTAAGTTGAGAAGAAAAATTATTATTTTTTTGAAAATACATGTAGAAATTTTATTGGTCTGTCTGATGATTTTTTTTTGAAGGCGAAACGTGTTACCGTTTATTTGGCTCGAGCCAGACCTGATCGTTTACTTGATGAAATGCTCACCGAATTGCAAACTGTCGAGACGCTGAATTGCCTGATTGAAAGAACCGAGACACCTCCGTACTATAGATTGACCAGTATGCGGAAAATTTCGGGATATTCTGATCCAGATCCTCATTTTGATCAACACGGTACAAATAACGAATTATCTGTCGAAAAAGGAACGATTCATACGAAAAGACATAGCAGTGAAGAAGCAATAGCTTCGAATACTTCTGGGTAAATTTTTTAAATGAGGATTTTTTTTTAGTATTTTATTTTATTATATTTTTACCCTGCCTTTGTTTCTTCACAGAGCCAAAAACGAATCCAGGGTGATGGCTGAACCGAAATATGGAACTTTAAGAAGTAATAAATCCAGAGCATTGTCATCTTTAATTCTGGATGAGAATAAACCAACAACTGCTGAAAGCGAGGTAATTTGGCAGTCCATAAAAATTGGATTTAGTTGGGAAAAAAATGACCTGCTTAAAATGATGAAAATTTCAGGTCGCTGTAGGAAGTTCAGCATCTGGAGATGATGATTATACCATTTGTCGAGACGATGCGATGTACCAATACGATATACCACTTCCGCATCCTTTACCAATGCCCGAATATGGTGGCTATTTTGCCCCTCTAATCGAATATATTCCTGAAAATATCCAACCAAGTAGTGGTTTCCATAGGTAATTGACTTTAAACCTAATTTCGAATGCTTTTTTCTCAAATATACTTAATTTTGTGATTTTTTTTTCTTGAAAGGTGCAATTTGGCGGTCATTTTGTTGACCGATGTGGTCGTCGATTCGGTAGATCTGGATTGGTCAGTTCATATACCTTTGATGTTGCATATACTTTTCTTGGGCATGGACCAAAGTCGTAATCTGATTAATCAGCACTGTAAACAATTGCTATTGAATTTGCTGATTGTATTGGCCAATCATGGAGATCATTTTTCGGTCGCTCAAATATTGCTGAACAGAAAAGTTATCCATTCTAGTCTCGGTCTGCCTACTCCTATGGTGGCTATTCCATTCCATAATTTTACTGGTAAGATATTGGAAATTTTTATAATTTTATTGATCAAAAAATTTGAAAATTTTGATTTTATTTTTGTAGAATCCGATTCGACGTTCGATAGCTATTTACAATCACCAATCGGATCATCCCAATCGACCAGTTTGGCTGTAATACCTTCGCCAACGAGTAAGAATTTTTTTTGTCTTTTCTGCGTAACTCTCACGATTTTGAAAATTTATCGACGTACATATTTCATGAAATTTTGGCACCGTTTTTACCTGGTAATATTTTGCTACAAGATGCCGAGATTAGACAAAATGAAAAACGATGAAAGTTTATACCGGGAATATGGCGAATAAGTTTTCGTCCTTCATAATTCATCGATAGTTTAACTAAACTGAAACTTTACGAGCTTGTGTTTTATTCGTAGGCACGTGTGATACACTCACGTCTCCTCAAAGTGTTACACTTAGTCTGACGCCGACGGTGGAAGAGACGTTAATACCTGTGAAACAAAGTAAACCTGTTCAAGACGTGGTGAAATCTTTGATTGATTTTATAGCATCGAAGTAAGTTTCAAAGTGAGATGAAATTATCGAAATGATATGAAAATTACGAATAATTATCAAAATATATGCTTTTTGAACAGAAAAGATCAAGTGTTGTGGAATTACGAAGATATAACTGCCAAAGTGTGGAGTATCAAGAGCGTCGAACAGTTGGATATTTTTCTGCAGCATGTGTTGAGAATTTTTCAGGAATCGTTGCCTCATGCTTTAATTAACGAGAGATGGGCACAGACTGCTTTGCAGTTAGGGTTATCGTGTTCTTCGAGGCATTATGCTGGGAGATCTTTACAAGTGAGTGAAGAGTTCGAATTTACTTGAAATTGGGGGAATTGATTGGAAGAAATGATTCTCAAAATTTTTCCAATTTAGATTTTTCAATTTAAAAAAAATTCAAGATTTTTTCCTATTTTAATTTAGGTAGATTTTTTTTTGAAAAAATAAAATTGAAAATTTTATTTCAATAATTCAAAGTTGAAAAAAAAATAAAAAATTATGAAAATTATTGGAATAAATGAAAATTTTGAATTGGAAAAAATTTTTAAATATATAAAGTTGAAAAAATGTTTGAAAAATCAAAGCTGAAAAATTTTCAAATTGGGAGATATTCTGTTGGATATTCTAGTAATATCTTGAACTTTTTTTCAACTTGAATTCCCTCTGCTTTGTTTCAATTTTTAATTTCTCAATATTTTTTCCAATTCGAAAGTAACTTTGGATTTGAAAAAAAAAAAGTTTCTCAACTTCATGAGTAATAAGAAGAAATTTCAAAAAATAATCAGTAATGGAAAACTGAAAAATGTAAAAAACTGAAACTTTTAACCAATCTGTATGTCGCACCATCAATGCAATAAAACCACATCTCAAAAAAAAAGAAATTCTTCATTTTTGATGTAAATTGAAAACTGATCAAAGATAAGCACGTTTTGGGAAAAAATACGAAGGTCAATTTTTTTTGAGATGTGGTGTTATTGCACTGATGATGCGATGTTTTCATGTTTTGAATTTTGAAGTAAAATAACTTAGAAAAAATGAAAATTTCTTGTAATTTTTCAAAAATTTGACTTGATAATTTTACTGAACTATTATCAATTTGAAATTTGTCTTAAAAAATTTCAAATCCTAAATAGAATTTAAAATTTACAATTTATACCAAAAATCATTTTTTTTTCAACACTTTAACGTCCTCTGTACTTGAATCATGAGCCTAATCTCTCTTCAGATATTTCTAGCTTAGAGAAATTGGAAAAATTCTCTATCAAAATTCATCAAAACCCTAAAAAATTGGTGAAATTGAAAATTCTTATTGAAAACTTCTGTGGAACGTGGAATAATGTGAACATATTGATTAAAAAACTAAAAAACGATCTTCAAAAATTAAAAGAAATATTAAATGATGCTCATTTTATTTCTGCCAAAAATTATTTCAAGCACTTAAAAGTTCACATAGGTACCTAATTAAAAAGTATAAAAAATTTATTATTTAAAACTGGAAAACGCAACTACAAAAAATTGTAATTTTCTAGTGTTGAATCAATAAGGGTGGGGGGAGTAGTGAGGAAGCTTGTCGCTTGTTCTCTTTTTTTCAACGGATGGTAATTTTGAAATTTTTGGTCAAAAAATGTAGGGTTGAATTGAAAATTTTTCAAAAAATCAGATGACTTGATGATCTTTTATTTTTGATATAAGGTTAAAGTAAGGAAGAATTATTTTACTTCGAATCTCGGAATCAAAAAAGGAAAATCGATAAGTTTAATTTTATTAGGGTATTTGGATTATTTTGTCCCTCAAAATAAAAATTGAAAACTTAAACTGAGGCCAGAATTTAAAAATTATTTTAAGAACTGAAACTGATGATCATTTTAATTTTCCATCACTGAAAATAATGAAAAATAGAAATTTGAAAAAGTCAAAGTTGGAAGAATTTTGAGAAAAATTAAAATTGATTGAAAAATATTTTGAGAAATGAAAATACAGCCAATTCGGATTTAGGTTTGAGTAGAGAATCATTAAATTCATCTTTAATTCCTCTTCCAAGTGAAAGGGAAATAAGAACGATTTTCAAAATCGTGTGTTTTTTAAAATTGAATTTTTTGAATTTATTTTGCAGGTTTTTCGTTTTCTTCGAGTTCCAATCACGTCTAGAATGTTATCGGATATTTTATCTAGATTAGTCGAAACGATCGCCGAACAAGGCGAAGATATGCAGGTTAGTCCCCTTTTCTCCTCCTTTCCCTTCAGACAAAATATATATCGATTTTCCTAGAATTACCCAAACCTATCAATTGATTATATTTTTTAGGGCTACGTTACCGAACTCTTGCTTACCCTGGAATCATCAGTCGATTCGCTGGATTCAGATTTTCGGCCTTTGGATTTCATGAAGGAGATCTTCAAATCGACGCCTAATCTAAATAAAGACGCCGGAGTTCTAAATGGGTATGGACCTCCAAGCAAACGAATAGGATTAGGAGCTGGTATGTGCGCATTGGGACATATCCACAACGCCAATACGAACGCCCACGCTAGAAGTACCAGTTATTCGGTTTCTCATTATTATACCAGGCGTACGCCAGGATGTCCCACTAGTAATGAATTGAGAGGTGGTGATTTTATTTTGAAGAGGAATTTATTCGATTTTCCAGTGATTTAATTCGGGTTTGAATTACAGACGCTCGCCGAGAGTCCGATTCTAGGCACCCGTGTAGTAAATACGCGAGTAACTTGAGTCGTTCTAGATCAGCGCAAAGCTTGAAATTGTTGGATTCGGCGTCCCAAGATGATAAAATGTTGATTTTGGCTCAGCTTTTTTGGTTGGCTGTATCGGTGCTGGAGTCTGACTACGAACATGAGTATTTGTTGGCTCTGAGGTTGCTGAATAGAGTTTTACATAGGTTACCATTGGACAGGCCTGATACGGTGGATAAAGTTGAGAAATTATTCGGCCAGCTGCGTTGGGCTTCGTTTCAGGGAGTACAAGCTTTATTACTCAAGGTACCGGACTGAATTGAAGAATTATGTAAATTATAAATTACGAGGGATCTAATTTTTTTCTGTGGGTTTTTTCTATAGGGATGTTCAAATCCGGCAATTTACGAAGCTGTCGTTCCTCTTTTATCTCAATTCACCCTTTTGTTGGATTTATCTGTGGTGGATCCTACTCAAAATCTTGGATTTCCGATGAATGTTGTTGCTTTATTACCGTACATGTTGCTGCATTATGAAGATGCCAACGAATTGTGTGTTACAAGTGCTGAAAATATTGCTCAAGTGAGTTTGCTGGAGATGATTTTGAATCGGAAAAAAATTATTTCAGATGGTGGCTAATTTCAATTTTTTGTACAGATAAGCACCGAAAAAGGTAAAAAATTAGAAAATCTGGGCACCGTGATGACTCTGTACAGTCGACGTACTTTCAGCAAAGAAAGCTTTCAATGGACAAAATGTGTAGTGAAATATTTGCACGATACCTATTCTCATGTCAGCATGACGATGCTAACGTTTTTGGTAGAAGTAAGTTAATGCTGCGAGAGTTCTTACAATTTATCTAAAAATTAATAAGTCGCCTTTGGAATTTGGTATATTGAATTATGTAATTTTTGATTCAGTTGCTGGAAAAAGGACCGAATGTTATACAACTCCCAGTGTTGAATATTATCCATTGTATGCTGCATTATGTCGATTTATCGCCGTCAACCTTCAATTCTGATTTATTGGTGACCATTGCTAAATTCATCGAGGTAAATTTACTCTTGTCGATTTTCTCAATTCAGTAAATGAATTCTGTATCCTAATTCAATTCATAACGCATGTATTTCTTGGCAGGGAGTTCATCATAAAGAAGCTACCAAAATTCTAAAATTAGTAGTCACTCGATCTTCAACTTTGGTTGCTGCTCCTTCTTCGCAATATCCTTTCCTCGAATCACATTACTCGTCCACGATGTGTCCAACGTTTGCTGACGTCGAAGTATTTGTCAAGAAAGAGTTACCTGGTATGTAATAATTGTAACAGGATTCACAAATGAAAACCCCGAATGCTGCGAGCCAGGCATGGAAATTTCTGCCATTCAGAAAAATTATGATTGAATAATTATTGTAATTTCAAGATATCTGAACTCGAGAAAGGAGGAGCGGTTTATAGCATCTCAAAAATTTAATGTTCCCCTAAAATATTCAACAGATTCAAAAAATACTTACTCACCCAAAATTATTAATCCAAAAAGAAAATAGCGTTTGTCAAAAATTATCAATTTTAATTGTAAGTTTTTACCCAAAAGTGCCATAAGAGGCCACATTTAATTTTTATTCTATTTTTCAAAGATTTCTCTTCCTTAAAAAAAATTGTTTCTAATTATTTTCATTCAAATGATACTGAAATGGATTCTGTTACCCAAAATTATCTTAATTTTGGAAAAAAAAACTTATTATTACTTTTTCCTCATTGAAAATTTTCATTTTGCAAATTGGTAAGCCACTAAAAAATTAAAAAACGGAACTCAAGTGCAAAGTACACTGAGAACATTTTATGTGTTAATTTTGAAGCAATGGAAAATCAAAGTTAAAAAATTGCTTTGAATTTGAATTTAAAAAAACTTTTTAACAAAAAAAGTATTTTTGGAGGGGGAAAGAGTGATGATTTTACACGGCAGCGCCAGGAAAGCGACCAAGAATTTATTTTGTATCATCTGAAAAATTCTGATTTTTAAAATTGAAAATTTTCTCGTTATTTTGTAAAAACTGACCACTGACGCAAAAATTTTTCAAAAAGAACTTGAATTTTTTCCAACATTTCTGTCATGAGGTGAGATTTAGAATCCCAATCCTCTTCCCATTAAATCTTTATCGCTCTAATTCTGTTTCGAACAATTTATCCAGAGTAGGTATATTTTTTTCTGAGTTTTACGGAGAAAATTTTTAAAAATTAGACAAAAAATGATGAAAACAATCGAGACACAGAATGCCTAATGTGATCTTTGCTACCGGTAATTTTGTAAGAATTATTGTGGAATCGTTCAACAGCAGATGAAAGGTTGAAATGAGTGACCGAGGTACTTATCTATAAATTTCAAATAATTTCTTCACCTTTTTTTTTTTATTTTTTTTTTTATTTTTCAGGAAGGACAATGGATTTTACATTCGACGTAAACCAAACCCCATTAATCGGCAAGCAAGTACCGAATAAAAACGAAGGCGACAGATCTGAAGATATTTCTGTCATGTCTAGTCATTACACGCACGACAGCGTTAATCAAATATCAGCCAATCATTCTGGAAATTCGCCTCGTCGTTCGAGCTCTCTATCTCCCGCCGATAACGCAGCCATTGGCTGGAAAAGACCATGGATGAGTCAGGTATCCATCTTTCAATTCAACTTTCATGGAAAAAAAATTTACTTCTATGAAAATTTATACGAATAAATTGCGATTTCAGGGTCGAGTACGAGAATGCCTAGTGAACCTTTTAACCACCTGCGGCCAAAGAGTAGGATTACCGAAAAGTCCATCAGTAAGTATAGTACCAATTGGAAATACTTCTAGGGCCCTAAATACCGGCTTCGAACATAAAAAACAATCCAACATACAAATACATATTAATTCGATTTTTATTTTTCGTAGGAAGATTTACTCTACTCGTTAAATAAGGTAAAGGAATTAAAAATTAAGCTGTGTTTGTCGATTATAAGCAGCATTTTCCCTTTCATAAATGTTTTTTTTCCTACAAGTATACTCGTACCGTTGAAGGCAAAAAATTTTGAAAAATCGACTTAACGAAACGAGACACTGTAGCGCTGTAGAACTGATTTTTTTAATACGTAAATTGCTTCGAAGTACATGTAGCCAAAAATATGTACTCTTTGAAAATCTAATTTTGGGAATTTTTTTTTTTTTCCTAACGTGCCATTATTGTCGCTCTATACGATAACGCATCATCATTTTCATCGCCATTAAGCATCTATAAGCCTTATAATTTTCTCGTACATCGGCCTATATTAACGTAATACTTGTAATTTGCTGTGTAAGCAATGGTAGTATGATTATGTTTATCGATTAAGAAAAAATACACGCGCACGATCACTCGAAATAACATTGAAAAATTGATCGATAAACTACACGTGTCATCGCCAGTTGCCTTTCTCTACATTGGTTAATTTTCATTCATTTATACACTTGTCACCGCTTTTTTCGTCTATTCTTACGAATAAATGTTCAACTTTAATTATACGATCAATTTGGATACGCTTTGCTGTATTTTTATGTTCGTTTTATATGTCGTAGATTTATGTACGTGCAGTAATTTTGGCCTTTAAGGGGATTCTTTGTGTGTTTTTTGCTATATTTCGGGAGCAAAATGGGTCTTAAAATTGGGTATTTAAAATTAAATGGTTTTTTTTTTTCACACCAACACCGAATTATTTAAATGTTTCACCTAAATGGGATTTGGGTTCGGAGAAATGAACTGGATAATGGTGTTTGTTTGTTATTAGGTTATATTCAGTCAGAGCTCGGATTTGTTGGAAAGACAGTCAAGTATGGCCAGTAGTACGGAAGAAGTTTCTGCTCCGGATTTGTCTGTGGAATCTCGTCGTAATGAAAATGATCATTTCGGAGTGTTCAAAGATTTCGATTTCTTGGAATACGAAAGCGAAAGTGTCGAGGTGAATTGAGAATTTATTTAGAGGAAAATTTTTTAAAAAATTATTTTTTATTACCGAACGTGTATCATTTTTAGGGTGAAAGTACAGATAACTTTAATTGGGGTGTACGTCGACGACCTCTCAGTGGAGCTGATTTCGATGGTGATCTCAACTTGGTATCTCAAGCTGCTGATAGTCTTAGTGAGAAAACTCCTTTACTTACTATTAGAACGGTAAGCATACTCGCATTTGAACTGATTTTTGATATTGGACCAGAATTATTCAATCGAGTTTTTTGATGGTTTTTTCAGGGAGGTGTTACCGGTGTCGATGATTCTTCCGATGAGGAATTAGGATCAGAGTCGCCGTTAGATGAGATTCCACCGTTATCATCTCATCTGCATGATACTCAAAGTTCGTCGTCGTCCATTCGATTACATGATCATGAGCGAAGAGATTCTGCTACCAGATCTGATATTTCGTAAGTTGTTTTTTGATGTTTGGAGTTCTTCTTTAAAAAAAATTGAAAAGGAAAAATTATTTTGTTGTGTTGATTGCAGCGATTCGAGTGTCGGAGATTTGGGTGATTTGACCCCCTGCAACACGTCTCCAAATTTACCGGCTGTGATGTCTTTCCGATCGTTGCATCGTGATGATACGGAAGAAATGTGGAGGTTCCAGTTGTGTCTTTTATTCGAGCAAACTCCGAATTCATCTTTGCACGTTTTCCACTTAATGTATAAGTTGATTAAAGTGAGTAATTTGGTAACTGGGTCATTGGATGTTGCAATACCAATATTGTAAAAGTTTTCGAGCTGAAAATCTGCAAAAATTTGGGAATTTTTGTAATTTCGGATGTTTAAAAAATACCGAAACAACCCCAACCTAACCTAATCTAATACATTATTTTAATTTCGAATGAAAAATAATCTTTGGAAATTATTTTGAAAAGTCGAAAAGAAATTATTCGAAGTAGGTGCTTACTGATTTTCAAAATAAAAATACTTTTTCAACCGATTTCCTAAAAAAAAATGACCCCTGAAGTTAATTTTCCGATTTTGGGCAAATTTTTAAAATTTTTGAAATCATATTTTTTTAACTTAAAAATCTCATATTAAAATGAAATAAAATAAAATATGTACTTACTTTGCTATTTCTGTAACAGATTTTGAAAAAATTGACAAAATTTTTTATTTTTTTGTTCGTTCTTGAGCCTTTGAGAGATTTTGATTTCCTCTGGTGTATCTTCAGGAAGTTGGAAAATAGGGATTCTTATCTAATTTTGAGCGATTTAACTAGACATTTAATTTTGTTAGAATTTCAGATAATTTGTCAAAAAAAAAAGTCAAAATCTTGAAAATTATCAAATGGGCATGTCGCCTTTAGCAGAGATCCAGCTCCAGCGCCTAGATTTTCAATTAGAGGACCTCCTGCTCCAAGATTTTTAAAATGGTGCATTCAACTCCAAAACCGTTTCCAAGATTTTATTAAAAGTGGTTTCAACTTCGGCTCTAGAATTTTCATGAAGTTGCCTTCGACTCCAAAAAAAATCACTCGGGAAATCCCCGACTTCAGCACCAAAATTTTTGAATCAAATCTCCCTGGCTCTAGTTCCGGCTCCAGGACACCAAGATTTTTTAAAAATCCAGCTCCGGCTCTAGAATTTTCTCAAAAGCGTCTCCGGCTCGAAAAAATTTTCCAGGAGCTGGCCTTATTCCTTTCTCACTTCGGTTTCGCTCCAGATCTCTAAATAGTTGTTTTTCATTTTTTATAAACCCACCGAATTCAAATTTCACCTTTAAAGGCTCCAGCCAAAAGTTGATTCTCCCAAAAAATGTTTGGTTTCTGTGGTTTTCAAATCGGGCATGATATGGATTTCAAAAGTTGCTGAAAAAAAAGAACGAAGGGTTCGTTGAGAATTTTTTTCAATTTTTTAAAAGAGGAAGGAAATTGTTTGCGAATATGTATTTACTTCACTTCGGTTTTTAAACACATTTGAAAATATTAGAGAAAATCAAAATTTCATGGGAGGCTCCAAAATATTCAGAAATTGTGAAATTCGGTTTTAAAAGACTGATCTCAGGTAGGGATTCAGTTACCAGCTGCATTGGATTCATTATTGCTAAAATAAACGAAGATTTCAATTTTTTTTTAATATTTGCTGAAAATCAAAAAAGCAGAAATTTTGTTTGCGAGAGTTTGAAATTGGCATCTAAAAGTTCAATTTGTTTTCTCATGACGTCATTTCGTATGAATTTGCCCCAGATTTTGATCCCTGGATATTTTTCTTCTTCTGTTCTTCTAAACTTCCAGAAAAAAATAAATTATAAAATAACGCAGTTGAAAAAAATTTTTTTAATGAATGAAGCATGAATTAAAACTGATTATGGTACTTTTTTTTTACAGGATGTAGTCAGTAAAAGTATCTCAGTCACTCACAGCGTATGCAATTTATTATCGGAGTTCGAAGGCAGTACACTATTGCAAACACATCTGACCACCGTGACGTGTATATTAGCAGCCAGAGCTCATCCTATTTTCATATGGTTCAATACGAATGCGATACCTTTGTCAGAAACTCTACGATTTGGACTGATGCAACTGAGAGAACATTTAGATACGTTTTTGGATAGAAAAGATCAAGCTAATGAGGTAGGTTGCTCGGTACCTATTTAATTGATTTTGGCTCGTGATCTTGAAAATATTGATATTGAAATGTAATTTCATCATTCGTGTCGGTGTTTCAGTGCATGGAAACTTTAAAAGCGATATTAAAATTACAACAGTTACGCGATGAAAGCGTAGGTACTGAATTAATCAACGAAGAATCGATCGTTGATATTGGAAAAGCGTTATATAAATTTCATATCCAATTACTACTACTGTTAGAGACTGCAAATAAGATGTATAATTCTTTGATCACCGCTGCTAATCAAGCTCAGGTAAATTTTTCACGGTAAATAAGTTTCCTCATTTCTTCGTTGATCTAATTTCGAGTTATTTTGCAGTTGGAAAATGTTACTCAAGAAATAGTGGTTATTAGAAAAGCGTTGACGAAAGCTCACGATGAGTACTCAGATTTAAGCGAAGATGGTACTCCATCGCCTCAGTTACTGTTTTCTGATCAGTCTGATTCGACAATATTGCAATTTTTGCAAGAAAACAAGTGGTCTTCGGCGTTGAAATTTATTAGGCATAATAGGTAAGGAAAGACAACGAGAGTTGAAAATTTTAAAATTAATTATTGCGAAATTGTCTTATTAATTTTTTTTTCAGGATAACTTGGTTGAATGAGTTGATATCTTCTAGTCCAGATGATGAAGATGATGTGATTAACGTTCTTACCATATATTGCACTCATCTCACTGAGAAAAAACCAGGTAGGTCTCGAAATGTCAATCGAATTGTTATGGTATCTGTTTAATGATTGGAGTGGAATGTGATTCTCATAATGAGCCTATTAATTTGTCATAAAAACAATTAGTTTAATTTTGAAAGTAACATCGAGGCTATTTTATTTCTAGATGCTTTCGTAATGATCGATGACGATGACCTCTCGAGTATCCATAGCAGTCTAATGGACGAGCTGATGCAATTATTGGTATCGTTGAATGAAACCGAAACGAAAATCAAAGAGCAGAAAGAAAAGAATTACGCATCTCACTGATACTATTCCTTATTTATCAAATTTTTCTATTTATATTATTTTATTTTTTACAATAAATATCCTCATTTTTTTGTTTTTAAATTACGTGAAATTCGAAAAAATTCAAAATACGAAACTCAAACGAGAAAAATTTCACCATCGAACATATAAAATATATTTAAAATATGGCTACATTTTAATCTTAACATAAAACCAGGAAATTAAAACATCGAATAAATAACAGAATATGACAACATAATTTTCGATGAGATAAAAATTAATGTACACAATAAAAGAAAGTTTTCACCCGAAAAAAAATCAAATCAAAACACTCGAGATAAACATGCTATACAGGAATAAAAATACTAACATAGTACTCGAAATGAACCACTAATCTACGATCTAGAGCGCGGTGGTAATTCAGAAAAAAAAACAAGGCGTCAGTCAAAATAGATTTTATAAAATGGTAAATTGACCTCACGAATAAGGTAACGTTAAATAGGACCGAAAAAAGTTGTGCGTTGAACGCGTTTATTCTTAATTCAAAGCGAATTACTTATGTATTTACTGAGTTTCCTTATGGTCTGTTAAGGATGAATCTACAAAGCATTTTGATAACGAATCGAATACTGTTAATCTTTCTTTATCAGTAAATTATGGTAACCAGAAGTGTAGACGTGGGGCCCGCGGTAGTATCGGAAAAACATCGATGATCCACGGCTCAGTTGATCGGTTCTTGACAGATGACGCCAGCATTCGACCCACGAGGGATAAATTGGCATTTGTGGTGGGTTACCAGCGGCCAAACTATAAAATTAAAATATTTCAAATTAAATTGAAAATTTTCAGACTTATCGTATCAGTAACGAAAAATTTACCCGCAATTGTTCACAGCCATACATGTACTAACAACCTGGAAAGGATACGTGAACGCAGTGCCAATGAGCTAAAAAAAAAACACGAAACGCTGATCAATTGAGAACATAATACGTTAAAAATGAGAGATGAAATTAACTCACCGCTATCGGGATACCACTGAATTTCTTTACTTCTTCGTCTTTAATGGCATGCTTGGTTAAAAATACGCAGGTATTGACGAAGACAGTCAATATAATCTCACCCAGTAATCTAGGTATCAATCCACTAAAGAAACCTAAGATACCATCTGTATGGTAAATTTCACTTATAGATGCGAAAATTCCACTGAAAAGTAAAAATAAATCGGTAAATAAACGAGGAAATGGATTTCCAATTGAGAAGTTATTACCTATAATGATATTCTCCTCCAACGAACTGCGCCATTATTCTGAGAGTAATTACGTGAAATGGGTGACTAGCCACAACGCCAGCAACTTTACCACTAAGTTCCACCAACGTATCACGACATAAAGTGATCCATCTGAGACGAAAATGAATTAATAACAATATTAATTTAATTATAATCTCGGGTCAAAAGAAACTCACTTATCAGTCTGGTTAAATTCATCTTCTGGTAAGAATGAAATGAATTTGTAGGAATATCGACTGGTTGCATCACTTACAGTTTTGCAGGTGACTAAGTTGACCGAATGGGAAATCAATCTCGAAGTTAAGCCTCGATAACATCCTTGAAAACCATCGACTGCTTTGATGTATTTTACTGCAATAAAATCGGTGGTTTAGTAATTGACGAAGAATTGATTTAGGTTGAATATTTGAGATAAATTTTACCATATTCTATGACATTGGGTAAACCAAGAGCAGGTTTTCTGAGAATAGTTCTGGTCGCGTAAGGAGCAATAGGTTCATGGCCGAGCTAACCAAACCAAAAAATTAAATCTGAACTGCATGTTTTTTAAATGTCAAGAGGAAAATTTAATCGTACGTACTTGGATTAACGCTTTGGCGTAGTCGAAGGGATGTGATGCTGTGCTAAGGGCAAGTTTAAAGGTTACATTTGCCCACAGTGGGTTATCGTCTTTTCCAGTCATGGTTTCCGAGATGAATAGCTTCTTATAATTGCAGCGTGAGATATTGAAAGTCCAAGTTTCGAGAGAGCAGATAATGAATTTCTCACTCGATTATCAATGAGATTTATCACAGAGCTCAACGAAACAACATTCAAAATACTGCAAAGGTAAATGTCAGTAAAAATTATTCAAAATTGTGGTAATTTCTGGTTTCTGAGCGAAACCGGTTATAAAGTGAAATAAAAAATTGATATTTTTCAGCTCGTGAAAATTATTAAAACTAACACACGCATTATTCAAATTTTAGCAATAATTGTAAAATCACATCACAGTTGTTAGCGTGCAATCAATCCCTACCACCTACGATTTTGGATGCTAGAAGGGTCAAGGGAAAGGGGAAAATAATGGTTGAAGAGAATTTTGATTTTATGGCTATTTTTTAAACGTTGTCAAATTCTAGTATTTTGTTTTAAAAAAAATTGAAAATTGATTTATTACTTGATATTTTAATCAATTTAATAAATATTTGATGCGCAAACAAATAAAAAAACGTTAAATTGAACTTTTGGAAAATTTTTCATATTATAAACGAATTTTAACAACCTAGTTGGTAACACTGCTTTTCAATTTTTGAATTGATAACAAACTTATCAAACTTTACAATTTTTAATTTTTTTCATCGGTCAGATTTTGGAAAAAATTATGTTGAAAATTGAAATTAACGTCAAAATATATGAAAAATGGTGATCGATACGGAAAAATTTCGAGAATCTATTACTAGTAAAGGTTATTATGGAGATAGAGGAACATACAATAAAGGTTTCCATGGTTTAGGTATTTTTGCAATCTCTCAAATATATTTGCTTGTAATAAAATTCAACCGGTTTTATTCACGTACATTTTTGATTTTAGGAGATCCAGGTGACAAAACGTTAAACGAATTAGAAATCAACGTCGCAATTCCTTGTTGGGAAAGAGATATAATACTTCGTGATTACTGCTCCAATGAAAATCAAGGTAATTGCATAACATCGACTGTGTAAAAAATATTCCATTGAAATGTAACTTTTGAACATGACTGTCTTCGCAGAATATACAACCTGCCACGATAATACTTACTTCTTCAATAGATTTTACGCTTGTTCCGAACAAAAAAGTAATTTAAATAAATGTGTCGAATACTGGAAAAATCGAGTTGACTTGAAAGAACAAGCGACCGCTGAGTACTTGGAAGACAGAACACTTTATAGAAGTACCGGATTAACTAAATCCCAAAGAGAAGATAAAGTTAGTGTTACAGAAAAAAAGGCAGGTGTAATAGTCCAAAAAATAAGATCTTTAGTTCTCAACGACGAGGAAATGAAAAAATACGAAGAAAAAGTGAAAGCAACGAAGTCAAAAGAAAATTAGTATTTATTACTTTTTTCCTGTAAATTAAATGCAATAAAATCTAAAAACTCAATCGTGCTTTGATCAACAAGTCTATCTATATAATTAGGTATTTTATATATATCTATACAAACAAAACCGTATTCGATAACATTCACATACAACACGATATCAGGTATATTTTACACTTTGATGAATGAATCACAGGATACTATTTTTCTACTACATCTCCATACAAATTTTTTCGTTGAGGAGGCAATTTAGACTGAGTGGTGAATAACTGAGCTGCATCTTGGGCCGGAGGTGATTGCATAGGTTGCATTGGAGGTGGTGGTCTGGCAGAATTTCCACTATCTTGAAAACCCGCAGCAGGTGGAGCAAAAGCACCGCTGTAAGGTGCATAATCATCCAAGGGACCAGTTCTAAAGAAAAAATGAAATTAACATGATGTAAAACAGTTACTGCAAGAACTAAATCCAATTTTTGTAATTACCGGTATAACTTTCTTCTATTTTCGAATTCATCACGATTTCGCAAACGCAGTTCATCGTATGTCACTGAACGCGATGGAGGAGGTATTGGTAACTGTTCAGTTTCATTATCAGAATCTGCGATGGAAATAATAAGAAAAATAATAACGTACAATTTTAAAAATTGAATAAAATTCGAAATTATCATTACTTGATCTAAATGAATCATCGAAAGAATCATAAGGTCTATCAGTATCCAATTCCGCGATTGATTTCGCTTCTCTCTGTTGTAAATTACCACCAACATAGGGCATTGCGTAACTTAACGATGCATCATTATATACCCTGATCCAACACCATCAAATAATTACAGATATGTAGGTATAATTGAGGTTGAGAAAGATCATGAATCCGACTAAGATGCTTACCCTTCGCTGAACTGCGATAAAATACCATCTTTACTTTTACGTCGGGCTAAAACTGATTCTTTCAATTTACCACCTGGCAATGCTAAGATTTTCTCTTCACATCTATTCTTATAAGATAATTTACCACCAATGAATCCAATAACTAATCCTGCTATAACTTTGGGTGTCGCTCCAAATTTAGGATGAGCCTTCGTATAACCTAAAATCAATCAGTAATTAGAATTCGTCGTTCAAATCTGATCAAGTAGGTATCTCTTCATATTTACCTAAATGAACACCGTAATAAGCTCCTAAACCTAAAGCAGTCATAAGAGGTATGCATCTTCCATAAAAACTTTCTTTATTACATTGCTTTAGCACCTGGAGTTCTTCTCTACTGAATTTGTACGGCTAAAAAAGTAAATCCACATATAATAATGTTCTAAAAAAATGAAACTGAACTGTATGGAGCAATTAAAACTTACACTATCCATAGATTGAGGATCTTGCATACCATAAGGTCCACCGAAAGACCCTCGGGGAGCACCGTAAGGACCTAAGGCACCCGCGCCGTAAGGACCCGCAGGTCCTGGAGGATATGGTCCTTGTGGACCCGGACCATAGGGTCCTGGAGGCCCTGGAGCATACGGGTATGGACCAGGAGGACCGGGAGCTTGAGGTTTACGAACATTATCATCAGGATAGCTCATATCGAATTTTGAAACACCTTCGAAACACTTGAGATATTACTGAAGTAAAGGAACTTGGAAAAATTTTGAAACGATAAGATTGCCCGAAGTGAACATTCAATAAAACGATTATTTTTCTGGAAATGAATAAATAATTAATGATAAATTAACCGGTAAAGGTAATAAACGTATTTTCATAGTTTCATTTTCATTATCACTCGAATGAATGATGAAAGTTTTCCTAGGATTTAAGCGAAAAAATTGGATATAAAAACAAAAAGAAGGTTGTTTTCAAAACTTCTAAAAACTCTCACCAGATTACGTTACATACCGAAATTGGCAACACTGAACTTATCCTTATTTTCATATTTTCCAACGGCACTTTGGGTGCTCGGCTCGGTTCGGTCACTTTCGTGGGACTTGCGTTTTTTACGTGATTACGTGAGCCTGTTTTACGGATGATTTTTTTTCAAAGTCCACATTCCGACGTTTTTTTTCAACTTCAAAATTTTTCTTGACCATCTCTGAATTTATTTCAACTTTTAAATAATATTTCTTTTTCTTGACGAGGTCTAAATTTTTTACGAATTTTTTTTTCAACTTCAAAAATCAAAATTTTTGTTGACGTGGTTGATTTTTTTTCAACTTTAAAATTTTTCTTGACGAGGTCTGAATTTTTTTCAACTTCTAAATAAGATTTCTTGACGAAGTCTAAATTTTTACGAATTTTTTTTTCAACTGAATCATAATTCGTACAAAGGGTATATAAGTCAAGAAAGTGAAGAAATACAGATGGTATAAGTCAAAAAACTGTATATGAGAAAAGAGACTTTATTGTTTTGTAAACAAAGTTACACTTAAGTCCCTTTTCAATTGAAGTTTGGTAAAGTATTTAGAACAAGTCAAAAAATTTGAAGTTGAAAAAAATTTCGACTTCGTTAAGAAAAATTTCGAAGTTGAAAAAAAAATCAACCACGTCAAGAAAAATTTTGATTTTTGAAGTTGAAAAAAAAATTCGTAAAAAATTTAGACCTCGTCAAGAAAAAGAAATATTATTTAAAAGTTGAAAAAAATTCAGATTTCAGACCTTGTCAAGGAAAATTTTGAAGTTAAAAAAACGTCGGAATGTGGACTTTGAAAAAAAAATCATCCGTATAAAACAGGCTCGCGTAATCACGTAAAAAACACAAGTCACACGAAAGTGACCGAACCGAGCCGAGCACCCAAAGTGCCGTTGGAAAATAAGGATAAGTCAATACACATAAAAAATAATGATTTATCCAGCATCAGCTTTCAATGAACTCTATACATGGCTGCAGCGCCGCGGCGCAACTCAACTCGAACTCGAACTCCATTCTGTTGAAAAAATCTAACAGGTATTTCTGCGTTTTGTTGATGTTCAGTTCTCGTTGCTGGAAGTAGTACGTTCGTGGCGTAGTATCGTATTGCATTGCGCAGGTTAAGAAAACAGTGTAATCTATAAATTGTGCGTTGTTTTTGTCTTATTTATTTTACATTACATGTGTGAAAATTTTATCCCTTATTGCGCGTAAAAATTTATATATATGGTCGAAATCGCGTGTTGTAAAATTTAAGCATGAATGTGTGATCCTTTCAATCTCCAGTGATCTCCATACATCGACAATTTCGCTGAGCATTTAATTTTTAATGCTGGGTAAGTGTTGCTTTTAAGTCGTAATGCATTATTAAGTCGAATTTGTCAGCTTTCAAGTACAGAAGAAAGTTGCTAATTAGGGGCTGTGTTCGGTGTACATTTTCCAACAAATATTTACCGTGTAAACACTACTCGAAGATGATTGATAAAAAAAAATTCTAAAATACCGTCAATTTACGAAAATGTGAGAAATATCCTGGCATAATCGAGTATTAATCCCACATCGCGGTAATGATTCGAATTGTTGATTCTCAATTTGTAATTTAACGTGTTTAACGTCTTGTAAAAAGTGGTGAACCTTTCCGTCTCCTGTCGAGAATTTCACCGTGTTTTGTTAAATTGTAAACGACTAAACGTAGGATTGTTATACGGTGCAAGTTGTGACATGTTCGTTATAATTGTTTCAGTTTGCGAATAATTATTTTCGTTAGAAATAGAAAAGGTAAATGGTACCGAAACCAGCATTGTTATGCAAATATACGATTGTGTTTGTGCTGCCGGAGATTTTTCATCGACGTGAGGAATTTTTCCACGAGGATTTGAATACCTATTTTTGAAAAGTGATCTTTATTTTTTATTGACAGTTGGAGACAAATTTACAAAATTATTGCTTTCTTTCTTGCCATCGTTCTATTTACCTAGTAAAGAAAATAATCTCAATTAGTCCGAAATATGAATCATTATGTAACGTAATCGCATTCGAAGTTGAATTCGGGTTATCCGTACATCGAGCAAATAAATTATGGAATGTTGGCTACTTATCTAGGTGCAATTTTCAATGAATTTTATCTAGTGCTATGTTACACGTGAATGACGCAAGATATTCGAATCGTTAAGGATCACCATTAACAATCACACCGTTTAAAATGATACTCGTTGGAGATTACGAAATACTTAATTTGTCTGGTTTATCGGTATACTGGGAACTTAATAGTATAGCTTGGAAGGCGAACGAGGAAAAATTCTCGAACGCCTTATAATTATCTAAAAAATTCGGTCCGATGGAATAATAGCATTAGCTCTCGTAGATTAACCAAACACTCGAATGATGTTGACGACTTGACGTGTGTGGCATATTAACAATAGAGACAGGTACCCTATTGGCAGTTATCGATCGTTTGAAAATTTTTCCATATTCCAGCATAATACTGGTACGATTGTAGGAACAGTGACCTTTCTTTTGCCATGGTAACCTTTGAGGACAACGTACTGTAATTGTTAGCCTTATTTCTCGCAATATAGGTTATTACCCTAAGCTCTATTTCCAAAATTGAATTTTTTATTCAGCAGGGCAGGAGAAGGTATGAAAATGGGCGAAATATAATCCGATGAAAATATTCTAACCACGAAAGTCGACTTCTAAAAAAAAGTACATCTCCCGCAGGAAGCAAACCGGTCGTGCCCACGACAAATCGGTTCAGAGTAACGGGACAATTGGCGTGACAACAGAATCCACCGAACGACTTCTTAAATGATTTTACCGGTGCCGTACAAAATTTATAACTCACGGATCAACGACGATGACGATCTGGGTTCCGAAATTATCAAAGGAGTATTCTTAAGCTTTCACCTCGACGCAGATGCTCGATATTGAACGTATTAATTTCTCGGGTTTATTTTTTTCTTGTTCGTTATAGTGTGATTTATGGGCCGGCGGTGTTGTGTGGTCGTGCCGTCGAATGTCAAAATTTCAATGTTTCTCCCATTTGTATTTGTCCGAGTGTTTGAAAAGATATCGTGTGGGATCAATAGAGGATCTAATTTCTAAATTTGTGAAAGAAATAGGGTTGTTTGAGATGAACCATGGTTGAGAGAGGTGAAAAGTTGAGGTGAAGTTTTGACCAAAAATGGAGTCCAAATTTGAATTCAGTATTCTATTAACATAAAAAATGAAATGTCACGTGAAATTTTCGGGCATATAAATATGTAATTGAGAATAGGCTGTGAAAAATTCTAACTAAAAAAGGGTTTTGAATTTTGATTTTTAAAATTAAAATTGCATAGCACCGTAATCCTCTCCGCTTGTGATTCAAATATCTCAAAGTGAAAACCATTGATAATGAGCAATGGGTGCCAATGTTTATGTATTGTATTTATTGTATTTTCATTGTGTTGCGAATGTTTCTGAATCTACGTTCGAATTGCCACACAGAGATAAATCAGTTGAAACATTTTCACGAAAAAAAATGCGGTGATGAGAATCACTCAGAAAGTTGAAGAAATCCTCTAAAAATTGAAACGAATTCTGATAATTTGTTGTCAAACTGAAACTTTAGCAGGAATCCAGAAGGGAGGGGAAAGGAGTGACACTAAAAGCGATTTCTTTGGAGTCTGGGTCCGAGACACTTTTATGAATATCCTGTAGCCGGAGGGACCGATGACCAATTTCCCTCTCCCCCTCCCCATCTCTGTTTTTTCAAAGAACTTGAAAAAAATATGAAAATTTTATAAAATGGATATAGTCGAAAAATTTTCGTCGCGCCACGAATGAATGTAGAAGGCCGAAGGTTGAATATTTCACCTCCACTCAGTATAAAAATTCGAATTCAGCTTTGAATGTTTTCTGTGGAATAGGTTCCTCTTGTTTTGCTTTATTCTCTCTCAAAAAATTTCATGAAACAAACAATTTTGATTTTTACAGTAAATATTTTATGAACTCTCCTCTCTTCCTTTTCTCTTCCAGTCCATTCCAGGAAGTTTCAGTAAACTTTGAATGGCTCTATGGGGATAGAAAATTGAATTAATACGGATCGATTAATCGAAAGTCAGATCTGTGCTTTGGGGAGGAAGGGAAATTTCCTTTCTAACTCAAGGTTTTTTTTAGAAGGGAAGTTCAACCAAAAGCTGGGTGTAAAAATTCGAGTTGAATCGAAAGATCTTACAAAGAAAATTATTTGAATTTTTACGAAGTGATTTCAACAGAGATCGTAATTTGGAAGTGTGGGATGGTGTTTCTCCTTTCTCTCTCGCTCTAAAATTACTTTTAAAAAATACGCAAGTATGCAGAAAAATTGTAAAATTTATTTTTTGAAAAATAAGAATTTTTTTAGAAGAATCTGCCCAAACAATTCCAATTTTTGAAAATCAGCGTTGCCCAGAAGGCCACTTTTGTGTTTAAAACAAATTTCGACTTGAATGGCCTGAAGGCTAAAACGATGGTAGAATATAATTGTATTATTCCCGTTTCAAAAATTAACGACTAGATCCCTGAAAAGCCATTAAATGATGTTAAACTAAGTTAAAGTCATGACATGACAGTTGAAAGTTTGGAAAATTTTTGGAACCCCATGTGATAAATTGAAAACAAATTTGGTAAAATGAGTCATATATCTAGATCTACATATGAGAATTCAATAAGAATTTTCGGGAGAAGGGGCAAAAGAAGCAGTTTTTGCTTTGTAGCCTCAAATAATTCGTATGTATAATAACTGTGATTTTCGTTCATGCCCAAGCGGAACGAGGGCAAAGCATTGAAAAAATTTAATTTTTAATGCCCAAAGAACCATTTTTTTCTCATATTTTAAATTTTAATGTTTTGAAAATGCTTATCTCATGAGATGGTGAGGGAGAGTTTACAATGTACTCCTTGTACCCCAATTTCCGACGTCGCTGGTCGTAAAATTATTCATTTGTGGAAGAAACTGATAAGAGGGAAATTTTGCGAAAAATGAGAGAAAAAGAATTAGTTGACACAATTTTTGTAAATTTAGACCTGAGTTTTCGAAACTTTCCTGAAAATTGCTCAATATGAAGGCAATAAAAATATAAAATACTCAACTCATATGAATTTTTTTCGATCTTTCAGAGTTGAGATGCAAATCAACTTATTAGATGAGTATACGAATAAATAATAAAAAATACTAGGAAAAAAAGCTACATGATTTCAAGATGTATGCAAACAAAAAAATCTGGAAATCACCAGTTTCTAGATTTCCTAGAATATATAGCAATATTTTCCAAATTTTCGATGTAAAAGCCAAGAATTTTTACGCTGAAGAAATATAAATTTTATTCATGAAAATATAATAAAAGTGCCCCATTCACAAAATTGATAACATTTATGCTGAAAAAATGATATTCATTGAATAAAAATACAGTTTATCGCATTTGATAAAATTTCGGATAAATATCATTTTTTTAGATTAAATTTTATCAATTCTATGAATGGGGCATTTTTATTATTTTTTTGGATAAAAATCTTTCATTATGTTTTTTCAGTGTAAAACTCTCTCTCTTGATTTTTTTGATTAATTCTGACGAGTACAAATACATATGTATTCATTTTTCCTGCCATATCGAACAGCTTCATGTATGCTCAATTTGTTTCTTGTTTTTTGTGATATTGTTCGAAATTTTCTGCAAAACCTGCCTATCTATGGGATTTGAATTTTTTTTTTTTGGGGGGGGGAATGATTTAAAACAAAAAATTCCGAAATTTTTCATTTTCTAAATTATGTTGATCTATGACTTATGACATGACATAAAATCTGAAATTACCGTGAAATATTTTATGACATTACAAATTATGAAAAATGGCACGGTTTATTCGCCTCTTTATTCTCTGTTTGCCTCCTATTTAAACAATGGAAATACAAATGTTACAATTTTATGCAATAAAAGTCGATAAATTACGTGTTTTCACCACCCACATTCCAGATCTGCTCTTTTTTACTCACATCTCTTGAGCGCTTCCAATAATAGGTATTACCTTCCATCTTCAAAGTTTATATTTTTTTGAAATTAAATTCGATTACTACTCGACTAGAAATATATCTATACGTTATCTACATAAAATATTCTCGAGGAAGTACCAGCGTAACGCAGGGTAAAGCATACAATCGTTTTCGTTCATTTCCCGGAAGTTGTCGATTCGTAAACGATAATTTTTAATTAACGAAAAAAATACCGACGACGAACAGTAAACGCGTTTTTGTTATAATTTTTCCACACATAAACTTGACAAAACGTACACGGACGGTCGTCGGTCGATTGATAATTTTCAATAATTTGTTCGACGATTAGCGAGTGATTATTGGTCATTTACCGTTATACTTGGTATTCGACATTCGTCGATGTCTTCTCGTCTATTGGTCGTGGTGGTTGCTACTGCATCGGTCGTTTTGTTACCACAAACTAGTTATTACGAGGAAAAATTTTCCCCGAGGAATGGTATTTTTTAATGATCGCTATTCTATTCATTATTTTACAACGTATAATGATTTCATTTGTTCTTCGTAAACTCTCGTTTTATAATGGACTAATCGTCGGGTCGTCGTGTTGGCTCAAATGTACATTATTTTTATTATTTCAAGTCCTACCTCTTTAGAAAAAGAACCCTACGTGAAGAAATTCCGCGAAATTAAATACGTATAATGAGGTACTCTGAAAATACTTACGTCGTATCCCCAAAGACCCTTTTTTTTTTCTTTCTCAGTCGCATGAAAACTGCATTCTTTATAAACTTATCTATTTTTAAATACCTCGAAGAGGAAGTTATTGATGGACAGTTTTCAATTCCAAAACATACGAATGACAAAGAAAAGAAAATATCGAGTGTTGACAACGACAAGGGATCTCGTATCAGTCTCCCCAAACGCGTTCGTTAACCCTTTTGAATAAACGTGGGTGCTAATGTAAAATATTACATTGAATTTCTCTACGCGGTTTCTTTCCTTCTTCCATTTCTTTGTATATGTTTTTGAAGTGTAGGAAAAAAAATGATAGGTTGGCTCATGTGGAATTATCTTCAGCATCTGGCATAACAAATATTCGTATATTTTCGCCAAACTCGTCTCGATTTGTTGGAAAGATCGCTCCGAACGATAATTCGTTCAAGTTCGATGATATCGGTGAGCATGGAAATGTGAAAAAAAAAGAAAAAAGAAGAAAAAAATTATACCAACGGTATCGGTCGAGTGAGACATACGATCGTTGCAGACGCATCATTAGAAAGCGAAAATTCATCGCGAAGTGTATTGTGTTTGTTGGTGTAATTTCTGTATGAACTATATTACAATCGACTGCAATTAAATGAGATTCTAATGAAAAATATTACCAGTGAGCTGCGAACTCGGCTCCGGATTAATGCTAACCCATCTGATAGATAAATTGGGTAATTTGAGATAACGCCGTGAAGTAGATTAAAGCGAACCGGTTATCGCGCATGTCCACCTATTAACCAAAGGTGGCTCAAGTGTGAAAAATTGAACGATTTCGACGGAACAATGATCCATTGATGATGTTGACTGAACTCAGACCAGATGGTTTTGATCTACTTAGTGGACGTGAATTTTAGCACCTTTGCCGCCAATGATCGGAACTGAAACGAACAGGTGTGGGGGGTCGAGAGAGGAGAGAAAAATTTAGTACAGAAATGGAAAACCTCATTTTTAATTTTTTAGTCAAAAAATTGAGCTCAAATTAAAAAGAAATATTGAATTCTAAAAAAAGTTTTTTTTTTTAATGGGTTTGGACTTTGGACTACGAGGTCCATTAGCCCAGTCTAGAATCACTGCAGTAAAATGAAATTTAAACAGGTTTAAGTTCTTTTTTTTCTTTTAATTTTTCAATTTTTTAAACTTCAAAGTATTCAATTAATGTATCAACATCCAACCCCCCTCCCCCAGAAAATCTTAATTTCGGTCATATGGGCACATCCTGCTGAAGACTACATTTTCTGATGCCATTTTGCCAACTTTCAAGCCAAAAACCTGAAGGATGTTAAAATTTTGTAAAATTTTATATTATTGATCGTAGGGGTGTCAAAACTCCATTGTTTAAAAATTTTTTATTTTAGGTCCTTCAAAAGAATCGACTCTTGAACTGGTGCTAAAATAACTCAACAAAATTTAACTGTGTTTTTGGTTAGACTTCAGAATTGCTGTGAGACCATAAATTGAAAAGATTCAAGAATCGAATCATGTTTTGTAATACATATTAACCCTAGGTAGACCACCAAAAAAAAACCACCTGGTGCCAAAAACGGCACTACAATGCTTTTTTAAGAAAAAAAACCACCTCGTGCCAAAAACGGCACTACAGTGTTAAGGAAATACATTTAGTGCCGTTTTTGGCACGAGGTGGTTTTTTTTTCGAAAAATGCATTGTAGTGCCGTTTTTGGCACTGGTGGTCTATATAGGGTTAACAGTCTAAAATTGTATCAATATTTTGTTTAGTTTCTTTGGAAATCTCGAAAAATTTCACTGAAAATTATCATTTTTGTGAAAATAAGTAGAATTTGAAATCAAATTATTTATCAACAATAATTCAACGTATTAATGTCTCATCAAACGATCTCAACTCGGCGATTTTTGGGTCAATAATTCAGATTAATTGCTCAGAAAAACTTGAAAAACTCTATGTTAAAAATTGGTAATTCTTGCAAAATTGAAAAAAATTGGAAGTTCGAAAAATTGTATTTAAAAAAAATGAACACACTTTTCCCTTTAAGGTAAAAACTTGAGCTCATAGATATATTCAAAAATATACAATTACTTAAGTGAGTTCTTTAGAAGGCAGTGTCTCATATTATCGTGTAAAGAAGTAAAACATGAATTTTTTTAAAAATGTTACTGTACCTAATTAAATTTTTGTATTTTTGAAAATTTTTTCAATACTCTTAAATTAATTATACTTTTCCCATTTTTTCTCTATAAAGCATACCCTAATTTTTTTAACATAATGTTACAATTGAGAAAAGCATTGAGAAAAGTCGTGTTGCCAAAAATAATTTAAAAATTCGAACACTAGACCCAATTTTTTTTTAAAAAATAAAAATGTATCTCGTAGACCTTGAAAAATCATTCAAACCAGAAATATTGCCAACAATTCGAATTTAAATGTTGAATTTATAATTTTTCAAATATCATATTCGACAACACTAAAAAAAGTTTTGTAAAATTGTCACTCAACAAAAATTAAAATGGAAGAAAACCTAAAAATAAAATGAAAATATTGAAATAATGATAAAAAATTGGAAAAAAAATTTAAAGCATTTGTTGAAAAATTATGAACGTATTGAACAAAAATAAAATAGTTTTAAAAAGAATAAAATAATTGGAAAAAGTATCAGAAAAATGTTGAAAAAGGAAAAAAAAAACATGGAATATCATATGAGATATTTATGATTTTTTTCTTTTTTTATAATTTTTTTAAAATTGTACTGAAAAAAGAGTGCTACAAAAAATGAAAATTTTTGTAAATATGATCGCCTGTCTGGATATATTTGAAAATTCCTCTTAGATGCAAAAAATTGATTTCTGAGTACACACTGATTCAGGGCTTTTTAAAAGGGATAGAATTAGAGGGTTGAACTCAACTCCAAACCCAGTTGTTATCCTCTATAGGGTTAGTGACGTCGGAAGCTTTTTTTGCGGGGACTGGGCAGGGTACAAAATGAGTACCTAGACTGAAAATACCTTAAGAATTTTCGGTGGAGGGGAGAAGTAATTTTTCGCTCTGTCATCTCAAATAATTCATATGATTGATATATTTATTCATGCCTGAACGAAGCGAGGGCGAAGTTTTGAAAAAAAAAATCATTTTTTTAGCACCCAAAAATTCATTTTTTCCTCATTTTAATGTTATGAAAATACTTATTTGATATGATTTTTTTGGGGGGGAGGGGGGTACAATATACCTCTTGTATCCCAGTTTCCGAAGCCACTGTATAGTTCAATTTTAAAACCTAGGCTCACAAGTGACAATTTATTTTGCCATGTCCATGTCAGAAATCATCCAAATTTTTCGTGTTTTCACAGAAACGATAATCGGGTGACCTCCTTGGAAAATTTCAAAAATTGTGATTTTTTGCTACAAAAAATTGAAGGAAATTGGATTTTTTTCTTCAGTTTTGACCAGTGAAATAATTTACTGAGATATGTAAGGGTAAAGGCGCCTAATATCGACCCCCGGCTTACCTCACCACCTAATGCTTCGATCGAACTGAAAAAAAATTTCAATGTATTTTTTACAGAAAAAACGAATGAGGCCAAAATCGTCACCGAAAAGTCAAAACTCGCGCAGATAATTAAAAAAAAAAACAAAAATGAGAAGGCCAAAACATTATTTTTCGGAGCTTTCAAATTCCTCGCGATTATTTGGTCAATTTTATTAATTTTTACCGAGGGGGGTGTCAATATTTGACACATTTTTTTTACCTTTTAAATTTGGAACTGTTGGAAAAAAATTCGTCAAAAATCGAAAAAAAAATTGGCGCGCTCATTACCTGACGTTATAGAGTAAGCCATGGACATTCTCAGCTCAATTATAAGTCGAGTAATTCCAAAAACAAAGATGAGGGTCGATATTAGGCGCCCTTACTATTTTTTTTTCAAATATCACATCGCAAACTTTATAAAAATTGAAATCATACCGTCATCATCAAACTTGAGCAAATTATTTTTGCGCCATCCAGAAAGAAAACCACTTCTCCCTCCATCATCAACAACCTTGTCTTCCATCTTAAAAAGCAACAACTCGAAAATATCCTCCAAAATCGATTTCTTTTTCCATCTGCACAACCGTCATCGAGCTCGAAAACCAGAAAACACTTCCATCTAAGGACATCGCCCTCCGAGCAAAAACAACCTCGTCCGTCACACAATCGCGGATCCCCACCGCGCTGAATATTCAAATTAGGCGATGATGAGCGAAGAATCCTCAGCCCAAAATGTCCATTAATCAAGCGATCGGTTCGACTTGGAGGTACGAATACGCACCAAATCAATACGCAAGGCGAGACGAGGCGACCGTATAAAAACCCGCTATTTCGAAACGGGCAATCTTCAATGGCCATCCATTTTAACCCGACATTGTCGCGTAATTCCAATTCGCACTCGACACTCGACGCCGGTACAAAAAGCAATCAGCATTCCCACGAGTCCATTTGCAAATCACGTCAAATTAAAACCTATTAATCCCCTGGTATCGGATAATATCGCGGCGACCGTGTTTTTTTACATCAAATATGCTCCGCTGAGGAGAAAAAAGAACCATTACATTCACTTTTACGTGTGTACAAATACAAAATAAACCGTCGCGTCGCGTCGTCAGCTGTTGAAATACTGTTGCCCCCGGAGCACTTAATATAACGGTCTGGCAATTGTGCGTTCGGTTTGACGTCCCGAGAAAGCGGGATTTATGGTTCATTTTACAATATACTACAAATACATAAGATCTCGGCCGCCGCCGTGTTCAGCTTATACCAGAACGCACCGTAATTTCACGTCATCGACGTACCTACGTAAAGAAGAAATAAAAGACCGTACCGAAATCATGAATCGATCTTTGACATTTGCATATGAGCCGTATCTAGTTGAACCATCATTAGATGCATTTTCAACCGTAATAGCTAATTAACTAGGTCTATACTTATTCGAGTTACTTGCGGAGGTACGTTTACGATCAACGGGAGAACATGACTATAGATTGGGTTTGGATTCATGCTGAGATACATTTCAGGATTCCAGCAATCAAATGTGGTAGATCAAATGAGGTAAATTTGGATTCAACTTGGTAAACGAGTAATTATAAATTCTGCGGGAAAAAGTGCACCAATTAAAAACCCATTTGATCGACCACCCGAAACTTCCAGGTAGAGGAGGTAGCATGGAATAGGAACCAGACTTAGAGTTGTTTTAGTTTTAATTATATGAGTCCAAGATGCTCGAAATCATGGGAAATGCTGCATGCCCTAACAAGGGAATCGCTCCAGTAGAAGAAAGATTTTGATTAGAATTTTGAGTTGATAGAAGAGCACATTAATCTCTTTCTTTTCTCTCATCTGAGATCTGAATCTGTAAGAGTCGTCGACATTTTAAGAATCTGATTAATTGAAAGAAAATGTAAAATGGATGGTGATTTCCTTATTTTCAATTTTTCTTATCTTCTTGGAAATATTCAGGTCGAGTTACCGTATAAATCTGAATCAGTCTGTGATTTGATGAAATTCTGTTTCTTTCAACTGAAAATGATCAGTGATTTTTCACGAATTGTTCAGTGAATAACCGAGTTTTTTCTGGTAAATTGAGAATTGACCGAAAAAAGTATAATTTTTGATTGAAAGAGGTTAATGAAATGTTTCTGGTTTTCAGTAAAAATTATTGAAAATTACTGAAAAATACTTAGTCGGTGATATCTAAAAAATCAGTGAAAAAATTCACTGAAATCAAACGGTGAAAAAAATGCTAGAAAATTGATGAAAATTCACTGAAAAGTGAGTAAAATGTCTTGAATTTGATGGAAAAATCAGCAAAAATTCGCTGAAAATCAAAGAATTTTTCTGATTTTTCCTGTCCTGCAATTTTGACTTTTTTTAAAGACTTTTGATTTGACTCAAAATGAAAGAGTGAAATTGAGCTGGATTCTTCGACATTTCTTTTGATTTTAGTCAACTGAACGAATTTTTATCGAAGTAGTGAAGAGTTTTCATGTGAATAATTCATATTTCTTCAGTAGAGGGACTTATTTTTAAAAAAACTTCAAATGTACTTTTGATTCCTTTGGTCGACAGTTGAATACCTACTAAATTTTTCACAGTTGGATGAGTAAAGAGTCAAAATCAAGCGAGAACTTAATTTTTATTTTTTTCCAAAATTTTGCTAAAAATGCAATTCTCTCCCAAATTTGTAACTGACCCAATGGACCTATTTCCAGCAGAAAGCCACAGATGATGAATTTTTCGGTGAAATGGATGTAAAAATGTTCATTTTAATATGTGCTTTCGATCTTCATAACATTGAAAAATTTTGAATTTTTGTTCATCTCGCTTCCCAGAAGGTTGAATTTTCAATCAACCATTTTATTTTTTGAATCAGAATGAAAACACAGATTCCATCGAAGATGGATTAAAGAGATTCGAAAACATTCTCAGATGAGGTGTTTTCTAGTAAGAAGAAATTAGAAGAAAGTCATAAGTTATCAAAAATTTTACTTTCGTAACGAGAAAACTAGAAAATACAGAGAAATTCAATAAATATGTTTCCAAAAGAATTTTTTCGATTTTAGAATTTTTTAATCGTAGGATGAGAAGGAAATCTTTTTTGAACGAATTCGAAGGAAGAAAAATTGTAGGTATGAAAATTATGAGAAAAATTCGAAAAATACCAAAATGTTCATTTTTTAGATAGATTCTTTATTCCATTTTAAAAATAATTTTTAGATTTTTTCTGCGTTTTCTTGATTTTTTTGTCAGCATCCTCCCCCCCGAAGAATTTTGACCAAAAATCAGCTCGGATTTGGAAGATTTCAGTATATCTTTGAACGTTTCCAAAAAAAAAAATGATTATTTTTCATGAATTGAAATAAATTTCAAATGACCTTGAACTTTGAAGGTTTATTAATTATCTGTTGAACCATTTACATGTTAATTATTCTCATTTTGTCTACTATCGTATTCTGGGTTGGGACTTAAAAATAATTTTGATTGGACTGATGCCTTTACATTCAAAAAAAAAAAAAAAAAAAAATGAATAATTGGGTTTTTCGAGTCCAAAGATCACATTTAGAAGTTCGAATGCTATTTTGTTAATAGATTGATAATCTTTGACTAGCAAATGATTTACAAACAATTCTCTTTAAAGAAACTTCTTTGAAATACTGAAGAATGAATCAGTCTGTAGCGATTTCAAGTTTTACCATTTCATCTCAATAGTAGAATATTAAATTCTAATGAGAACTGCCTCTGATAACGTATTCCGCGAAAATCAAGTACTTTGCACCTTTATTGCGAAAAAACCACGTCCGGTGTACATTTTTTTCAATGAGCCGATTAAACTAATCATGTTATTGTATTTTTTGTTTCAGGTAAGTTCGTGGAAAAAATCATTCTTCGGTAGAATTCGATCCATTTACATCACGTACGTAAAATTACAACGTAACGATTTTTTTATTTTAGAAATTAGTTAGATTCGCGTGTCCCTCGGATAATTCGAGATCTCGAATCTATATCGAGATAATTCTGCACTTGGCCTTCTAAACGTTCCAGTACATTGCTCGACCATTGGTCAATTACATAAAGGAAATAGTATGTTAACTCGTTGGTGGAATTTTCACCAGAATAATAAACATGTGTATAGCTTCACCAGCCAGATACACACCTTCGATATAGGTATAAGAGGATCTACGCATCGTGGCGATGGATGATGCTGGGTGAGATGGAAATCGAGATACCTGAGTTATTTTATCACTGAAGAGTAATTAATACTCGGACACGTTAATCGATTTACGAGCGAGAAAAAAAATTAAGACGAAAGAGAAAGAATGGATGGATCCGGTGGCGGTGGCGATGGTGATGGTGTTTCTGTGTATAGAATTGATACTAGCTCCTAATTATTTTTGCAGTAAATTGGATTTTGATGATCTGAGTTGAAATTTATTCTAATTTTCAAGCTATTTTTTTCAAGTGTAAAAAGGAAAAAAAAAAATTTCAATGGTCACCTAAATATTTTCAAACTTTAATTTTCTCAACAGGTATTTATTTTAAAAAATTCAAAATTGAAAAAATTGGAGAAAATTTTTAAAAATTATTGAAATAATGGTTGAGTTAGGAAAAATTATAAAAATATGAAGTTGAAAAAATTGAAGTTGGAAAATTGTTTAAGAAATTTAGATTAAAGGCAAGGAATGGGAGTCAGCCAAAAAGTTGACTCCTGATTCCGACCTGACTCGGAGTCAATGTGGAAAAATTTTACCTCTGACCGCCTCTGACTCCAGTCTCACTCCAGAATCAAACCATGACCTTGACTCATACCTTCGGTTTGGCTCCAGAGCAGTGGCGGATCCGAAGTTTTTTTGGAGTCAGTTTGACTCCGATTCCGACACCACGATTGTAAACCACTCAGCCATACTTTACACTTGACGTTTCTTGTCTTCAATTTTAATGTTTTGATTAAATTCAAAAATTATTTGAAGAAGAGAAGCGAATAAACAAAGCCAAAAACAGGTCCATAACAGTGACGTCACGATTTTTAACATAGAATAAGAGTTTGTTGAAAAGTTGAGTCCTGATTCTATCTTGACTCCAAATTCAATCTATGACCTTGGGACTCTTGACTCCAACTCGACTCTGGAGTCACATTACGGTCAGCTCAACTCCCAATTGCGGAGTCTAACTCCTATTCCCTGATAGACTCCAGAATCAATTCAAGACCATTACTCTCGATTCTGGCTTGATTCCAGTATAAGATTCACATCCTGACTTCTGACTCCACCTTAACTCCGGGGTCAATCTATGACCTTGACTTCTGGCTCTGGCGTGACTCTGGAGTCAATTTATGACCTTGACTCTTCAACTTTGGCTAAACCCCGGAGAGTCGACTCCTGTCAATCTTGAAGAATGATTTCTGACTCTGGCTTGACTCTGAAGTCAATCTTTGACCTTGACTCTTAATTTCAGGGTCAATCGATGACCTTGACTCCTTTACTCGGGCTCAACTCCGGAGTCTACCCCTATTTCCTGATTTTGAACTCCAAAGTCAATCTTGAAAAATGACTTCTGAAGCTTGCCTGATTCTGGAGTCAATCTTTGACCTTGACTCTTGACTCTAAGGTCAATCTATGACCTTGACTCCTTTACTCTGGCTCAATTCCGGATTCGACTCCTATTTCTTGATTTTGAACTTCAAAGTCAATCTTGAAAAATGATTTCTGACTCTGGCTTGATTCTGGAGTCAATCTTTGACCTTATTGACTCCTGACTCCTGACTCCTGCTTGACTCTGGAATCAAATTCACATCTTGACTCTGGAGCAATTAGAGATTTGAAGTCAATTGACTCAGACTACGGAATCGACGTGATACAAAAATTTTCACTGTTGAAAAAATTTTTTGTTTGTATTGACATTTTTTTAGCGATTTCTTCAAATTTTTTTTCATTTAATTTTTAAAAAATTTCTTCCCTCACGAAAATTGTTTCCAGTAAGTTTAAAATTTATCAATTTTTTCAACTACAAAATTCTCCCAATTGAAACTTATTCCTACTCAATATGGAAAAAAATTTAATACCTAAGTGATAGAAAAAAAAAAAATGTAAAATCGGAAGAAAATATCAAAAAATCAAAGTTAAAAAATCTTGAAAAAATTTAAATTGTAAAAAAAATTACTCTTGGAAAAATTCCAAAATTAGATACAGCTTCGAAAAAAATTCCAAATGAAAAAATTTGAACTTGAAATAATTTTGAACTTGTACCGTCGAAATCCCATTCGCATCAAAAATAATTAGCTACCGGTGAATTGATTAGTGATACTCGGTCGACAGGATGATGGTGGTGTTTTTTGCGTTCTACTTACACGTATATGGTTTACGATTACTATTTTCGTACATACGATGCATAAAAAATAAATAAAAGAAGAGACTGCGTATTTAATGAATATTTCGTGACTCGATCGACTCTTCACCTTCAAATTGCGCACGACGATTGAACAAAGTACACCTAGTATGGAGGATGTCTACTTCGTGTACAAAATATCTCGCGGAGACGTTCGACCGTGTGTCCACGTTCGGCTCAAGATGGTGACGGCGAATCAGAATCTGCAAACTGAAAACCCGCCATCACCCTGTGGAAATTGGAACGTTTATTCGCGGCTTTAATAATAATAAACCGTCGTACGAGTCTAAGGTACTTTGTTATCTATATATGGAACGATACCGGTTATTAGAAGTCAAGTACGAAGTACGTCTAGATATATCCGTATAATACGTCGCGATGACTGGACTCTGTACGCCGCCAGCCACTTGGCAATGGATCGAGAATCGAGAAGAGGGAATGGTTGGAAAAAATCGATATGAAAAAAAAAAAAAAGGAATAGAGTAAACATGTATCTATCGTAACCGAGCAATATAGTACATAAAACTCAAACTTCGTAAACTTGTAACTCTAAACTACCACAACTTACAACCAGTCTTGGTGCTTTGTACTGGAACTGGTTTCACGATGCCGGTGAAGAACGGTTGTTGTGGGAATGCGCCGGTTACATACGGTATGTTTACCTCGTGCATCGTGGCCAGGTAAAGAGTTGAAAAAAAATTACAAAAATTGACGCTAAATTGGGTTAGAGTTCGCCGAAGGCGTGGGTACATAACGATGACAATTGAAATTTTACCTATGGACTTTGGTACTCGGTTTGCTTCGGGGATCAGGTTGACTCATTCGTGTCTATTGAGGTTTATGGTTGTTGTAATGCGTCGACCTCGCAAATGCAACGCACCCGATTCCAGATGAAAAAAATGTTTTATCTATTGTTGGCATTTTTTTTCTGAAAAGCCAACGTTGCGTTCAGTTTTCCGTGAATTGTGTTCGGTCATGTAACGTTTCCGGTGAATTGATCGGTGGGTATGGGAAAATCGAGTGTCCGGCTTTTTATACGAGATGCGTAATGTTGTACTTGGAGCTGATGATAATGAACTGTGCTTATACCGCTTAGTATCTATCAGCTGATTGGATAGGTGACGATGAGAATGGAGAATCGAACCTTTTTTGGTCTTTTGGAAAGGTTTAGAGAGAGGGGAAGAGAGGGAAATGGGGAATCGTTGAAATGATAGTGGAATACTGCAATTTTATTTCATTTATGTGATGACTAATTGAATATTATCTTTTTTACACCCCTTCCGTCCTTCCTTCCGTTTCTATACTGATAAAAATATACAACAAGGTGTATTCCGTTTTTCGTTCAGTACTCATATCAAATGCTTGATAAACTCTGCAGGGTAAATGTTCTTTACCTGAATTACCAATACGTAACATTGTGAAAATTACTGGTAATTTTCAATTTTAATTTAATCAAATTAAAATTTTTAAAATATCGAGCTTTTGGTTGAAAAATTTAATTTGGGTATAGAAAGGAGTTCTACAACTTTTAAAACGGAATCCAAAAATTTTCGATTTGAAGGCCTTGAACATGAAATATCTAGTCTGCTAATTCAACTCAAAAAATTATGATGCTTCCTTGCATAGAGTTTGTTTGGTATAATTTTTTTAAATTCTTCAAATTGGAATATACGTCACGTTATTTTTTAAAACTTTCATCACTCCTAACAAACAATAGAGAGTTTATCAACTCAATAAAATATTGGAAAATATTTGAATAAAAAATTCGGGGCAAATCATCAAATTTTCAAATAGTTTGGTTCATTTTTTCATATATCGGAATTTTTTTTTTGGAATTTCACAAAATTTTTGACATTTTTGGGCATTTATTAAATGATTAATGTTTGATAATCGTTTAATTAGGTATCTGTGCATTCTGTGAAATATTTTGAATGCTATGTTTTAAAAATTTTGGCTGTTATTTGACAAAATTCACAAAATCTGGAGAAAATTTCTCATCTAATTCAATCTCAGATTTCGATTTGGGAAATATTTTCAGGATATAAATTAGGTAAATTCTCACTGAAATTAATTTTTTTTGAATGATTTTATAATGATTTTGATATTGTTATATAAGATTTTTTTTATAAAAGTCGTATCTGTAGCCAATAATTTTACAAAAAAGAGAAATTGAAGAAATGTTGCTAAAGTAAAAAGAAAAATGGCAAATTACAAAATTTTGTGAGAATTTTATTTAAAAAACCAAAAATACAGTAAAAGTTACCTATTTCTTTGAAAAATTTGTTTCTCAATTTTTCTCCTCAAATAATGCTGCCTATTTTTTTTCAACAAGCTTATTTTTCCCTTCCCGCACTAGGTCTGATCTTGGTTTTTTATACGTTGAAAAATTTAATATACTTATTTGTTAATTAGCAGGTAATTTTTCATCATGCAGCACTTAGATTCGTACAAAAAAAAAAAATAACAATTCCAAAATTAATTGAAAATTTACTCAAATTACTTATGAATCATTTAATTGTAAAAAATTTCAAGCTGCCTGAAATTAAAAGTTTGAAAAAAATTATTCATCATGTATTTTGATTGCCCATTATGAAAATCGTTGTGACCATTCATAAAATTATTAAAAAATCATAAAATCTGTCTAAAACACTGCTGTGTTTTTTTTGGGGGGGGGGGGGGGGCAGACTGCTGGTTCAATCAGTCCCGGAACAATGTAGGACAATTTTAGAAACGTATTGCACATTTGATGTTGATATAAAATTGATTGAAGTATGCACCTATCGTCAAAAATTATTAAATTTGTATGAAGTGCGATGAATTTTTACAATTTCCTTTACAAAAAATTCCACAATTTTAGTGAAATTTTGAATGAGTCCTTTAAAATTTTTGAATTTTTCCAATATTTTTGTAACAGGACCCGAAAATTTCTAATCGAAATGGAGATTTTGCCACAGTATGAATTTTTTACATTTTTTCGACATAAAAAAATCTAAGAATTCTTCATTATGAAACACGAACTTTTCCCTCTGAACACTTCCAATTTCTTTGTTAACTAAAAACAAACCACCAACCTTTTTTAATTATGTAGTTGCTGAATTATTCGAGCGGAAAATTCCTAGCTTTTGAAAGGCCTATTCATGTAGGCCAAGATGAATTTCTGTTAAACCAGGTCAGTGAACTTTCCCCATTTAAAAATCGACTAAAAGGGCTACAAACATTCACAACTTCGGGAAGTTGAAACCTTTTACTGAGACTGAGCGTTCATTTGTAAAGGACACAAATTAGTAAACAATCGAGAACCCCACAGACGCACACATACTCACTAAAGGTACACAGGACAGAGTATAGATTCTCAAGACTCAAGACATTCTATAAATAACCGCTAGACTACCCGAGTACGCTAACGATGGGTGAACGCATTCTTTGGCTTCGCGTCAAAATAACTCTTTCGATTTCCAAATGCTTCTTGTATTTTACCAAGTGCCATACAATAAATATCCGTACATTTCGCCAGGCGAAAAAAAAAAGAAGCAGAGGAAATGTCGCTGATGGTGACTCGAAGACGTAAAGGTGTCTGGTATTATTTTTTCCTCCGGTTACGTACGTGCGGGCTGTGGTCGCTCGCAGAACTGCACGAGCTAATTAATAAACGTATGTAAAGCCGAACGTACAGTATGTGGAAATTTACGATCGTACGTACACGAGACCGGAGACCACGAGTTCTGCGGCCGTCGGACGTGGTTAATTGTTCGAAAGCAAGGAAAATATTCAACGACAGTATTGGTCAATGATTACGAAAATATGCTCGCGAACGTAATCGTGTCGTATGTTTTCATACACTTGAATTAAACACAGCACCATAATAATTCTCTCGGTAATAAATATTCGAGCGATTAAATTCGACGAATAAGGAATCAAGTTGACAAATCTGGGTATGACCACGAAGAATGTTTATGTGAAAAGTTGGCTCTCTGGGAAAAATGATCGAGATGCTGGTTGTGCTTTTTTCTTGGTCAATCAAAGATGGGATTGACCAGAGTCCGTGAAGTTGAAGACCTCGAATCGGATTGCTCGAGTTTTTGAAGTCGAAACATGCGAATGTTGCAAAGAAAAGAATCTGAGTCTTTCTTTAATTTATGCATTGCGTTGTTTATTTCAAAATCTTTCTTGTATTTTTAGTTGGAAATCACTGATTTTTTCACTATTTTTCCAGTCAGAAATCATCGATTTTTTACTACTTTTCCAGACGGAAATCATTGCTTTTTCACTACAATCATTGGTTTTCACTATTTTTCCAGTGAAAAATCATCGATTTTTTCACATTTTCAGTTAGAAATTTTTGATTTTTCATACTTTTAATCAGTTATCAATAATTTTTCATTTTTGCAGTTAGAAATCACTGATTTTTTTCACTATTTTTCTGTCAAAAATCACAGATTTTTCACTACTTTTCCAGTCAAAAATCACAGATTTTTCGCTTTTGTTTTCAGATGAAAATCACTGATATTTCACTACTATTTCATAATGAATCAGTGAAAATTCACTGATGAATAGTCAGAATTACAGCACTGGAAAAAATCAGCAAAATTCAGTGATTTTTCAAAGGTTTTCACTGATTTTTTCAAATATGTTCACTGAATTTTCTAAGATTTTAACGGATTTTCCAGCTAAATTCATAAATTTTACTTACTTTTAAGTAAATTTTCACTGATTTTACTCAGAAATTACAGATTTTTTTCCTTTTTTTCAATCAAAAATTAGGATTGAAGTTTATATGGACCATTTTTATGGGATTTTTTCCACTGCTGAGAAATTTTTGGAGGTTTCGAATTGTCTCAACATTTTTTTCCAATGAATTCAAGAGCTCAAAAATAGAATAGGTCCCTGCATATCAAATTCCAACTTTTTTCGTTAATTGGTTCAAATTTTCTTAAGGCGAAGAGATGAGGTAATTTTGAAATTTCAAAAATTTTCCAAAATTCGACACCTTGAATTCCAGACATGAAGTTTTTTTATGGTGTACTTTCGATTTATTTTCGTTTTGGTTCAAAATTTTATACTCTGAATTCAATGCTATCAGCCATTATTGTAAGACAGTGCTTTTTCGAGTCGAATGAGAGTTTCATCCCGACCGAAGAGTACCATCAGAGACAAAGCATCATAATCGATGAAGAAAGCTCATACTTGATCCACGTATCAACTGTATATTTGACTAATCCTTTATCGCACAGCTGATAAATGATAATACAGGAAGATCAATATACTCATATCTAATTTCTGTGTAGTCCATTAAAGTCTCGAGGAAAATTTCATCTTCGTCAAATACGACGCCGCACCGCCGGAATACTCACGTAATCGAGTTAATCAATTTATCAACTCGTTATCTTAATTTTTTGGAATCGATCGAGCTGGTACGAGTTTGAGAACAATAAATTCATTATCTAATCCGAGTATTACGCGTGTGGTTGAGAACAAAAGAAACGACGTCGGTAAGTAGCCTCCGTCTGACCGATGAAAACATCACCGAAATCGACGCTCACGTACTCGGATGAGGGGTATACCCGACGAACCTGTTATTTGGCCGGCTTATACGCTTGCAATAATAATTACGCGTCTATTATTCGGGCAGATTTTTCTATTAACCTAGACCACATTATTCCGCAGTGATTCCCAATCAAAGGACAACGTCCGTCGGCCATCGTTGACTTCTTTTTTTAAAACATTGTGTTCCACTTTCGCAACCTCTTTCCGTCATCATCGCGTCGACGGTCGTCGATTTTTCGTGTATCACGATCGACTTATCGTAGGAAAGAGAGAGGATGACTTCGAAGGCGGATCGAGGCTGAGGGTATTTGACCAGCGTTGTAAATACACGTGCCGGTGTTGGCAAGCGGCGCTGAAATGTGTGTATGATTTGTCACGTTACGATGTCGATGTCGTAGCCGCTGACGCCGTGATACGCCTGCGATGAGTAGACATTGTATATGGTGCAGAATTGGTAAACAACTTCCGTCTTTTTGTATAGTGGCCCGATGATTCGGTATCGTGAAAAGAGTTTAACCTATTAATGAAAGTATTTTCACGCGGTTGCGTGTCGTAAATTACGATTTTATGCAGATGAGAGCAAAAGTGCGGATCGAAGTGGGTCTTTTGAAATTTCCCAAAGGTTATGAACCGTTTATCAATTTGCATGGTGGTGAAATGAGCTTCTAACGTGGGTAATGAGCAGCTGAACTCTTTATTGGACAGAAATGTTTACTCAATTTTGGGTATTTTGTTGAAAATTTGCAGTTTTTATTACCAACGCTATGAATTTTACTAATTAAGGAGCATGGAATCTCTTCTTATTTCTTAAGCATATCCAAGGGGAGGTTCGAGCCCCCCTTCAGCTCGGAAAAGATATTTTTCATTACATAAAAATAAAAAAGCGCAATTTTTGCTCTTCAAATAGTATTTTTGAAGAAAAAAATCGATTTATTCTGAAAATTTTTGATTGTTCGTGTATTTTTTTATTCAAAAATTTCTGATTTCTCCAACAATTTTCATGTTGTTCTTAAAAAATTGATAATTCTGCCTGAAAAATAAATGAAAAATGAAAAATCACTGATTTATAATTTCATCCTCTCCCCCCGATTTATTTTTCTGGATGAATCTATTGAACTCTTGGAAAAATCTGTAATTTTCTGAAAATATCTATTCAAAAGTTCAGATTTGAAATTTTAGTTTCACCTTTTACCATTTTAAAGGAGTTGTTAGCGCCTGTTTGGTACTAAATGAAAAATTTATGAATTTTTGAAAATTTCGTACCATTATTAAAATTTTATAAATTCGCAAAAAGTACAAGCTTTGTTTTTAAAAAAGGACAAAATTTCCTCCCGTTTGTTTTGATGGCATTTACCTTACTTTTTGTACTTGAGTAGGCGAAATTATGAAAATCCAATATGAGTTAAATAATACGCATTGTTCCAATATGATGAGATGATGAGCTCTTTTTTTATATGAGACCCCCCCCCCTAATACATTTTTTTCTCTCATTTCGAATCAATGAAAAATCACTAAAGAAAATCAGAATTGCAGCAGAGGAAAAATCAGAAACATTTTTTGATTTTCAACAGATTTTTGCCGATTTCTCTGATGATTTCACTGATTTTCGAGCAAAATTTCAGGTATTTCTTCAACTTAGCCGTGGATTTTTACTAATTTTCCAGCTTCTTTCATAATGTGTACTTTAAATTTCAATAAGTCAAAAATGCCAAAATTGACTCAGTCAAATTCCATTGATTCTCCTGTTAACCAGTGACATTTTACTGCCAATCAGTGAAAAATTACTGATTCAAATAGTGAATTTTGATTGTTGAATCAGTAAAAATTTATTAAAGCAGTCAAAATTTTTTTACTGATTCAATCAGTAAGTTTTTCCACTGATTTCTACAGTGACTCAATTTTGTTGGTTTAAATCAGTCAACTTTGACTGATCCAAATTCAGAGAGTGCTTTCAATGAATTTTTCCCCTGATTTATTACTGCGCTGCGGTTCTGATCATTTTTCAGAGGTTTTCAATAATTTTTTCTGATCTATACTCTCTGAATTTGAATCAGTCAAAAGAATTGTGTCACTGTTGGAATCAGTGAAAAAAATTATTGATTCAATTAGTGAATTTTTATTATTGAATCAGTGAAAACGAAAATTCACTGATTCAATTAGAAATAAATTACTGAATCATTCAATAAATTTTTATTTTACTGGTTCATCACTGATTGAATCAGTAAATTTTGACTGATTTCAATTAGTCAAGTAATTTTTTACTGATTCAATGATGAAAATTCATTAGTTGAATCGGTTATTTTTCAATGATTGGCAGTAAAATGTCGCTGATCAACTGGGGAATTAGAGGAATTTGACTGATTATCAATGACTTGATTTTCTTTATTTTATTTGTCAATTTTAGCATTTTTGACTGATTCAAATATAAATGAGAGCAGTGTGACAGACTGGGAAAACACTAAAATTTGGGTAAAATTTTCCTGATTTCTGCTTATAAATTTAGGTGATTTTAATCTCTTTCCCTTCCTTTTCTACTTCAAATTAAAAGGATGTTCATTTTTTTTTTTTTTTACTATTTTTTGGGAAAAAATCTAGCGAGATATCTGGCTCTAATACGATTTGAAATGGAAATAATAATTGGGTTACCTTTTGAATAAAAGCTCGTTTTAATTTCTTTCGAACAATGGTCTTGGAAAATTTGCGAAATTGTTTCCTCCGCTGGTATAGGTATCTAATGAGATGTAAAAGAAAAAATATCGCATGAAAAAACATCGAAACTGTCAAGAACATGAAAATACAATTCAGTTCGAAAAAAAAATCCATGTCCAAAATTTTCCTACCGACAATATTCAAGGATTTATCTTGTTTTACGAGTGAAAGTTTCAAGGTCTCTCTGCATTTGGCATTTATTCATCAACTTTTCAAACTGTCTTTATTCGAGTATTACCATTCCATATTATGCCACGTAAAAGTTATTGTTCAAAATTTGCCTATTTGGCAAATCGAAGGCATTAAAAGGTTTTATAAATATTTCAAAGTCGTGCTAAATAGGACTAAAGGCATTTTAAGGGTATCGCGAAACAACAACAAAAGGCTACGTGCTGGAAACTTTTTCAAGGTAAAAACCTCGCTGGACGCCATTGTTTTCATTAAACTACGTTTCATCGAGTTTCGCATTCCAAGTTTATGTATAAAATACCAAGCTTAATCAACTTCCGGTGTTACGAAGAAATTAATATCGCGTCGTCGATAACAAAACGTGTTAAAGTAGATATTCCTTTTCGCCAATGTACAACTACAGAAGGAGGTTTGTAAATAAAATAGTAACCTGATATCGTTTCGAATAACAAATATAAGTTACTTGGTATAACAAATTGATTACGTTGGGAAATTTTGTTAGAATGAGAGAAAAAATCGCTGACCAAGTATCACAGGGCGAATTTTTTTAATCGGTTTTGAGTGTCAGTCTGGAATGGTTGAATTCACTTATAAATAAACTCGTCTCGAGCCTCGAGTGGATACTCATTTTTGTGTAACAATGAAAATCATATAGTAATTGTTTTGTAACTTGGCAACGTTAACGACACAAATGTAATCTGGAGGTTCTCCAAAAAATTATATAAATCGCGCACAATTGCAATGGCTAGAATTAATATTTATTTCAGTATTTGGTAAAAGAATTGAGATTTTTGAATTTTTTTACTCTGTAGTGAAAAAAAACTACGCGAATCGAGTCGAGAAAAGAACACTCGCACGTAGCTGCTCACGAGGCGATAAAATTGATCTCTGAGGGTATATTTTTCTTCTCAACAAGGATAACTTCTCGATCGCTTTCTATACCGAAATTTACCAGATGCCGGTGGCCTTGTCGGAGCAAGTAATTCGAGGTTAATGGAAGTAAATCACTACACATTCTGTCACTTGGGCTAGGAAGATACAAGACACGTATCAAAACAGTCATCCGATGACGTTGAAATATCGTGTGACCAATTGAATTCGTTTAGATGGTTCGAAGAGTTATGTGTAATGAGTGAAATATGACGAGAATTTCATGGTTTATTCGTATCATTGTTTGAATGATTTTTTTTAATGAGTATTGAAATGAATGTTTTTTCAATTTTTTGGAATCTGTAATTTTCAGTCGTCGTTTGAGAAGAAAAAAACAAAAATTGGTTTGCAAAAAATCGTTTCATGTGAAGGAAGGTCAATTGGAAGGGAGGGGAAGGAAACGAAAGGAAGGAGGGAAAAAAGTAAAAAGGATTTTTCTTCTCAAGTTTGACAAACCCATGTTTTCAAGTGATGTAAAAATGAGTAATTTAGTTCGAGTTGAAAATCCTATACGAGATTGGTGCCTTTTTTTTTAAAAAAAATTATTTTTGGTTCGATTATTTTGGCGTACAGTTGAAAATTTCCGGTATTTAGTCCGCAGGGATCCGGAGCGAAGCCGGAGGAAAGAGGGAGGAACAATTTTTCCGAAGTTGGAGCCACTTTTTGAAAAATCTCGAAACTGGAGGTGGAGAGATCAGATTTTCAGATCATTTTCCTCCGGATACCTTATTAAGTCCCATTGATGATTTTTTCATTTTTACTTGTAGTACAAAATTTTTGAAAATTATTGAATTAATTTTTTTTACAAGGTCAGAATAGTTTGCGAGACGATAGAGAAGGGAAAATTTTCCTCTTCAGTAATAATAAAATTTCATTTTCTATGTAAAAGATGAGAATACCTTTATAGACAGAAAATTCTTCATTTTGGGTTGAAAAACTGAAAAAAAGCCTCCCTAGATCCAAAAAATCAAAAGAAAATTTTTTCAATTCAAAAACGTTTCAGAAGAATTTTTTCCTAGTTTTTGAAAAAATATTCAAGTGTTGACAATTTGAGAATAATTCTATTTTTTTTTTTTTTGAAAAAAAAGACTTGAAGCTGAAGGATGGCAGTGGGAAATTTCTGTCAATGATTTTTTTTTTGGGGGGGGGGATATTTTTATAAGGATGTAATTTTTAAAAAACCATTTATGACAATTTTTTATTCAAAATTTGAAAACATAAAATAAAGGATTTTTTTTCAAATAGTTAACCTTGAAAAATAAGTATTGATGAAATTTTTTATATAAAGTATGTATATGCTTGGACCATTTTTAGTGGAAATTTTCAAAAAAAATTGTCTATCGAATGTCTTTGTGGTTCAATTCTTGAAAAAAAAATGAATAAATAAAACTATAATTTCTTGTGCCATACATTTCCTATTTCATACCAAAAAAAGGCAAAAATTGCATCATTTTCGTAAGATCAAAATAACTCTTTTTCCTTGTCACCGTAAGACTTTTCATTGCGACCTTGAAACATTCCTGGTACTTGCGTCTTCAATTTCGAAAACAGGCAATTTCATTATAAAACTTTTCTTATTTGTCGCAAAAAATGATGTCATATTCCATATTTTAGAATTTATTTTTCAAAACTTTCCAAAACTTGGACGGCTATTTGGTTCGAAACTCGAAACCTGAATTATGGCGAAAATATCAATTTCACTAAAGACCTCGTCTCGTGCATATGAAATTAATCGAATTGAGAGATCGCCAGCTTATCATTTCATCTTCGTCATTTCCCTCGTAATTGTGCATTGCATTACTCATACGTGATTGTGATAGCAATAATTTACTTTTTATTATCGATCTGAAAGGAAATTTCAACTCCGAAATATTCCTAGAAATGATTCATTTCTCGCTATAAATTTAGATTCAAATTTCAATTCATTTATTGTCGTGAAATGTATACGACGATTTCAAAAACAAATCCAGTATTGCTTTAAAAAACCTACCTCTTTTCCCCTACTACTTTCTAGATCTATTCAGAAAACGGTTCTATTTTCTTACGTCGTTGCTCAATAATTCTACACGTAAGAGGATCTATTTCTGTGAATTATTTCTCTATACATTTACAGCGCACATGAGGCAATCAGATAATTCAATCTAAGAACACACTGAAGAAAAAGAAAATAACGAAAGGAAAAACGGAGCCGAGTACAGATAATTCGATAACAAGCTCCGGGTACGAATAGAAAATTTCCCTAGTCGTGTGAATCATTCTGCGAAATACGTCTCGGAATCTTCGGATGGAAAAATTACTTTTCTTCGAAAAAAAAAGGCGAGTCGCGTACGAATTGAAGAAAAAATAGAATTAAAATACGCCACCAAAATTGGAAACTGTTTTGTATAGTGAACGATGACTCATCATATAATACGAAATTTTCATCCTTTTTTTTTTTTACTTTTGAACACGTATTTTTATTACATAAATAAACGGAGAGAAAAATATAAGGAGAAGAAAATAACCTCGTATCGGATGAGTCAAGTAATGTACGAGTATATGCGAGGAAAATCGATTTCTCTGGTGGGTTTTTGTGTTCGCGCCAAGTCGTGAACTTGAGTCATTATGGAAAAGTTGGAATTCGATTTTTTAATTTTCACGGTCGAAAGTACATTGTGATACGAGATGGGTGCTGCTGCGGTGGTACTTTGGAGGAGTGCAATCAAGTACAACTTTTTCAGTGTTAAATATTTATAACGGGAAATTTCGCGAGATGTTTAGAAAAGAGGTTTTTTTTTTTTTAAATATGGGTAAGATTGTTAAACTGAAATTGTATACGACATTCGTAGCCGCACTGGTGGCAACACTGCACCGCCTGTCGGTTGTGGTGTGAGAGCGGCGCAGCTGTCTTGCTCACTCTTCACTTCGTTGAACTACCTGAACTCGTCCGCATCGGTCTCCGTCTGATACGTGACACTTGTACTTCTCACTCGCTCCTGTACTTATACGTGTACTGTTTTTCTCTCTCGTGCTCAATACATTGATTATCCCACGTTATCACTGGTGTTATTATTTCTATTTGGTACGTATCCTTCTACAAGTCTATCATGGTAAGCAGAGCGTTTGGGACGATTTTCCGGCTGGCCATTGTCGTCGGGAGCGTTTCTCACCTCTGATAATTTTACTTTTTAATTTTTATTGCTTTTATCAAGTGGCTTAATTTAATTCTCGCGTAATTAATTCCATTTTGTGTGATTTTTCATGTTTCCATGCGCGAGTCAATGCTGAAAAATATGCCGAAATGTGCCGAATTTCTTTTGTTGATTAATTGTGAAATTTTTCGAAATTTGCTTAGATTGAAATGCCAATTTTTTTGAATGCCTGTGAAATGTTTCTGATATAATTCATTTGGGCTTAGCTTAGATTGATTAATTTTTAGCACGTTTGAAACGTTGATATAATTACTTAGATCGATCAATTTTTAGCACGTTTGAAACGTTGATATACTTACTTAGATCGATATTATGGCATTAGAATATCCGTGAATTTTTCCTTTCTGAATATATACAGTTTAATACTGTTATCATTAGATTGAATAATTTTTTAGATCGGCTCCGGACACATACAATTTGATTGTTTTGTATTTATTGATGGCAAGTAATTAATTCGTCGGACCTTATCAGCTTAGATTGTCAAGAATTAATGGATTATTATCAGCTTAGATTGGTTCCAAGTAATGAAATATCACCAGCTTAGATCGTTCATAATTAGCCAAATATTATTTTAGATGGTTTAGAAATGACTGGATATCATTTACTTAGATTGTTCATAATTGGTCAAATATACTACCAGCTTAGATTGTTGATAAATAATGTAATAATGTCATCTTAGATTGTTTAGATGCAATAATATCGGCAGACTTTATTAGAAATGTGGTGAAACAATACAGCTTAGATGGTTACTACTGAATAATTTGATTTAATATTGGCATTTTATCATTTTAGAACGAATTCACTTACACCTTGGATAATTATCATATTGGCAAATAGACTGTTTATGGGAAAAATTGGATCATATCAATGAATTTTCAACTCGTAATACAAAAAAATGAACTTCAGCTTAGATTGTTAACACTGGTTTACCTCAGTTATTAGCTTAGAACGAATTTCAAATTTCAATATTGGGCAATTATACCATCTTAGAATGAATTATTTAATGAATATATTTGCTTAGAATGAAACCTATAATTAATAATGGCGCATTTTCTACATTATTAGATCGAATTTTCAGCCAACAGGACAATTTCTCACTATCTTAGAACGAATTCCAAACATTCAACAGTTGATGACGTCATATTACCAGAGCTACGTTGCCAGGAAAACCCATATCAGCGATGAAGAATGCGAACGTCGGCCGAGCTATGAGAACCCTTATCACAAGCTATTTGTTACCTGCGTTATGAATACAATAGAATCAGAAGATGACAACGACGGAGTTATTTTAGATCGGGGAAAAACCCAATGAATGAATCCTGTGTTGGCTTATCAAGTAGATAAAATAGATCGAGACACCGGAGTATTTTATTTTAACCTGGGCAAAAACCCAACAAATGAATTTTACCTTTAGAATGTTATCTTCTACAGCCCTTATATAGAATCATTATGTTGAAATTTTTTAGATCGGTGGATTTCTTTTTCTTCAAAACTTGACAATAAAATTTTAGATTGATGACTCATACTGACCATTGGCAATAGAAGTTTAGATGTTGATAAATACGATGACTAATACCTTAGAAGGATGCTCATATCTGCTATAACCTTTTAAAGGTGACTTTGAAATTTTAGAATGATGATTAATAAGCTTAGAACGATGTATATTGAATTGACTTAGATAAAATTTCAGATCGATGACTAATATCCTTGAAATATGCACATGCTTAGATCGATGACTCATTTTGACTTGCTTAAATTGATGACTCACTTTATTCACATCGATATACCTTGATTGATGACTCATTTTTGCTTAGAATGATGATAAATATATTAGAATGACCTGAAATTATTTATGAATTGGCATGTTTTAGCAATGACTATGTTGATCGAATTTTGAAATATCACGCTACCTCTATGTGGAAAAATGGAATTTATGCATTGTTTATCCATATACTAAAAAGCCTAATTGCAAGGGTAAACTTCAGTGAATGCATAGATAGCAACATTTGAATATTAGATGAATATTAGATTGGCTACTGGAAAGCTTTAGATTGATTATTTGAATTCATTAGATTGATTATTTGAAATTATTGATTTTAGGTTGGAAATTTAAGAATTACTTTTGAATTTTAGATTGATTACATGAAATGGTTATTAAAAGCTTAGAACGGTTATTTGAATTTTTAGATGTGTATTATGGAGTTTTCTAAAACCTTTTATGGTCTCCATTAGATCGAAAAGTTGAAAATTATTGAACTTATTTTAGAAATTGTTGCTAAATGCACAGATCTTAGATGTGGAGTTTGTTAAAACCCTACGTGGTCTCCAAATATAGGCCTTTTAGATTGTGAATGAATATTTAAATTTTCAAACAATGCCTATCATGTATGCTATCTAATGCAACCATATCTAAAGGTCACTCTGTACGACGCCAGGTGACCAGATACTGGGCAAATTCACTGAGGTTTGCGGGTGGTTTGTTTTGGGTACAGCGGTAGTCCTGGAAGCTAGGGGCTATCGATTGGCTCAAACACGCCAGTGGGTATAGATGGGGTATGCGAATCGCTACCAAATCTATATCGCCGTAAGTTTGGAAGAGCTCCATACAGACTTACGCTCGCCATATTGGAGTGACTCCTGTTGTACTTATATATTGACTAAAATTAGATGAATTTTGCTTACAGCTATAGAATTTTGAACAATACGGCTATACAATGACCCGTACCATTAGAAGATCGAAAAATACAGAAGAAAATGATAATTTAGATTGGAATAGATTGGATAAAGTAATTTATTGATGATTGAATTTGATTGATTATAAAAATGAAATGTAATTGTACCTTGTTATTTTGTTATATTTGACTTACACAGGAGTCTACTTCAAAAAGAGAACTTAGTTCTGCCACATCGACATCCCTGCCTGAAGGAATGCTGGAGCAAAGGGTAAGCATAATACTAAAAGAGTCATAGATTTAGATGTAGATAAAACTGATAGAAGTAAAATTAGATTGGAAATTGCAAAAGAAAGCTTAGAACGTGAAAAGATTTGAGAAAACGGGCTATTGATTCCCTTTCTAGAACGTAAACATATACATAGAGCGGTGATATCTGATTCTGATGATAATGAAATAATTTCTTATGAACATATACCTGAAGCAAGTACTTCTGGTGTACCTTTAGATCGGCAAACTCAGCGACATAATACAACTCCACTGTTATTAGTATCGAATCCAGAAAATCCTCATGTTATTCAACACCTTGTCAAGAATAAGTCGACTGAAAAATCAAGAAAGGCATCAAACACTGGAAATTTAGATCGAACTGACATAAAACTAGAACGAACAGAATCCTCAACAGATGAAGACTCGATTATTCCATTGATTTACTGTCCAACCGAAGTACCATTTAATCAGCATAGACCGTTTCAAATCAAAAAAGGAGGTACCTGAAAACGAAATCCAGAAGGTGATTGTAAAAGAAAGTATTGAGGAGAATAAACAGCTTCTTATATGGGCTAATTTAGATAGTTTAAGTGACCAGACTCATTCGACTGAACAAGAAACCATTAGTGATGAGCAAACCGACTCTGATCGTTTTGATGGTGAATCTGAAGAAGAAGATGAAGATTTTGTACCAGAAAATAGACTGCCTAACTCGCCACAGTTTGTATCTGATGAACCTAACTCTGATTCTCGCTCAGAACCTGAAGAAGATGGAGACTCATCACCAAGTTCATCTAGTGACTCAGAAGACAGTATAGATGATAAAAAGCGCAAGAAAAAGAATAAAAATAGATCAAAACGCAATAAAAAGAAGCTTAGAATGTTAAAAAGTACTGAAAAAAGCTCAGTCATCGAATATCACAGAATTAGAATTGTTTAAAATACACCAATTTAGAACGGTTGCTTCAAATGCTAGATATAAATTAACCAAGAACGATTCATATGACAATTGGTATGCTAGATTTAGACGCGAATTAGAGAAGGAATGGGCTTAGATCCAGAAAAGAAAATCAAACAAAATTAGATAATAACCATATGCTAAATTTGCTTATGATGAGAATTGACAAAATGTATGTAGATGAGATCGCACAGTGTCGAACGTTCAAGAAAGCCATCAAAATTTTACAAGATGTTAGAAGATCTGAATCGAATCAATCATCTAGATCGATCAAACAACAATTTTCCCGGCTTAGATTGTATCAATCGGAATCAATCGCAGAATTTTTCCAACGACTGCGCAAAATTAGAGCTCAATACTTCACAATTGTTGGCAAAAACATTCCAAAAGCTGACGTTTTTGATCAAATTGTACATGGTACAGAACGTATTTATCCAGACATCAATAATAAAATAGAATTTAGCGGCCGCTATCCGCAAACCAGTAGTAGAGAAATAAAGAATGACTTATTGAAACAAGAAGCTAGAGCGAAAGACAATCAACCACAAAGAGCGAATTATTTCAAAAATAGATCGAATTCAAATGGCGATTTTAATAGATCAAGAACCAATTCTATGAATGAAAAACCCTGCCATCGCTGTAATAGATTTGGACATCGTAGACGTGAATGTACTTTTCAAAAATTTTGCTATGCTTGCGAAAAGAAGGACATTATGCCAGAAACTGTAAATCTTCTGATAAACGACACAATAAATTTAGATCAGACAACAATAATTATAATAGAGGCAATAGATCATATCAATCGAATAATAATCGCTATAATCGTAATAGAAATGATAATTTTAGATCGAATTACCAGAACAATGATTCTTATCGTGACACTAATCGAAACTCTGATCGTAATAACAACTATAATAATTCCTATCGTGGTAATAGATCGAATCGTGGAAATTATAATAACAATTCTAATCGTAGAAATAATTATTACAATAATGATCGACAGCCACAACACCAAGCGAATTATCAAGATGCTGGAACAAAATTTTAATAGAATGAATCAGAATTATCGTCGAGGAGGCAAACGCGACGCGGGATTTAATAAAACCTCCTGAGAACGTTGAAAATAATAATAATAATTCGAATAATGCTAAAGATACTACTACAGTGAAAGAAAGTAAATAGATTGTTGTTATTCTTTATTTGTTTATTTACAGAAACGGTGACATGCCACTCTGAAATCGAACATCATTTAGATTGTAATAATGTGTTCATTGCCAAATGTAATGCTGATATCAATGACAGCCAAATAGATCGAGCCAACCTTGCGATAGAAGACAGTGACAAACATTTATGCTTTATTGGCGATACTGGAGCGACGTCACATTTTATAAAAACAGACTGTAATTTAGAAAATAAAGTAGAATGTGAATCAACGATCGATGGTGCCTGCTGATGCAAAAATGTATTCAAATGTAAAAGTGAACGACATTACTGGAAAATCTGTTTACTGCAACAATAAGATCGCTATATCTGATGCTATATATGTACCTAACATGGTAGATAATTTACTCTCCCTACTGAAAATTTGCGGAATTGGGCTATACAATTGTTTTGAATGATAAAAATGCTAGAATTCTGGATGGAAAGAACTTAGTAATGAAAGGAATTTATAGATCGCCATTTTGGTATTTTCTTATAGACTGTAATTCATCAAGTGCCTTTGTGACTAGAACGAGAAATAGAATTTATACTATAGATCCAGTTGACAATATCGAAGAAAATGATTCGAGCGATAATGAAGATCTGACCCTCCTAAAACCAAATCCTTTCAAGAAACCTCAAAACGAGATAGAATTGTATTTAATGTAGATGATATCGAAGACTTAGACTTAATATGACAAATTAGAAGTAAACTCAACCTTTACAAATGTAGAACGAGATAATGAAAATATAGATCAACGACATTGTATAGATGATATTTTAATTCAACATGAAATCCCTCATGACTCTTACATCCAGAGAAATGAGTTGATTAGAACAGAACCAAAAGATATGACCCTGAAGAATTTCTTGAATTTAAATCAAAATGTATGGTTTGGCATCGTAGACTTGGACACATGGACTACAAGAAAATGATTGAATTAAAGGCTAGAACGACTTTATTAAAAAATGTAAAATTAGACCCGAACATGATCGAAAACTGTATAGATTGTAAAATTGCAAAATATGAAGAAATTAAAATTTCACATACGTGAGACGAGAGCACTTAGACCGCTTTCATACAATTCTATTCTGATATTATTGGGCCAATTACACCTGTCTCTTACAAGAACAAATTTAAAATGGATTATAAGCTTTGTAGATGATTATAGTAGATTCGCTGTATGCTATGTTATGCACAAAAAGAACGAAGCGTTGAACTGTTTCAAATTATATCTAGACCACATCAGAAATATTACTGACTCAGAACGTAAACACTTAGTTAGAGTATTTAGATCGGATAATGGTGGAGAATACACCCTGATGAATTTTGTAAATATCTAGAACGAAATAAAATTCATCATGCTACCTCAGAGCCAAAAACGAGCCAACACAATGGCACAGTAGAACGTTTCAATCAGACTATTGCTGGTAAGATTAGAGTAATGCTTGTAGATTCTGGATTACCCACCTATCACTGGGATGTAGCTCTTGGAGCGGCTGTATATGTGTACAATAGACAACCTCATGCTGGAATAGATTGGCTATGCCCTTTAGAACGTGTTTTCCTAAAATTCATATTAATCACGATCAATTACGTAGATTTGGAAGCCTTGTATTTTTAAACGGCAAAATGTTACATCCAAATTCGAACCAAAAGGAATGTATGGAATCCTTTGTAGGATACACACCAACTGGTTATAAAGTTATGTTACCAAAATCGAAAAAGATTATTAGAACGAAACATGTTAGACCCTTTGAAGCTAGAACGATAAACATTTAACTGGCTTACCTGCTGATGATTTAGAACCTGAAATGGACGAAAAAGAATGGATTAAAGACTTTAGATCGATATATAGAAGAAATGAAGATGGAACACCTATGCCTAATAGACCTGTTGAAACCCTCACCGAAATCAAAGAAACGGAGGGAGTAAGTGATCATGAGCCAGAACCAGAACCAGAACCTGTACCCTCAACATCAAACGTAATCCCGGCTAAAAGAAAGCCTGGTAGACCGAAGAAAAGAAAACCCCTCAACCGTGAGAAAAAGTCGGAGGGAGCGAAGAAAGCTAAATTAGAAGATAATTTGAACGAACATGATGAAACTGTAAAAATCGAAATTGACACAGGTGCAACGACAATTAAAGAACACTTTGAAAAAGAATTAGATCGGCTTAGAGTATATTGCTTTAACAGCAGATAATGAAGATATTGAAACTTTTGCATTAATGGCTAGTTTAGTTGGAGATCCTATTACTGTAGAAGAAGCTTTATCTGGACCACATCGTGAACATTGGGAAACTGCTATCGCTGAAGAATTTAAATCACATGATCGTCATAATACTTATATCTTTGTGAATAGACCAAAACCTGAAGAAAAACCCACAATTGTAGATTCGATTATGCTATTAAAAACTAAGATCGACACAAATGGTAGATTGATTTTTAAAGCACGATTAGTAGCTCGTGGTTATAAAGATAAACGATTTTATTCTCTCTCAGAAATTTACTCACCTGTATCTAGATTGGCTATGGTTAGAATTGCACTGAGCATAATAAATAAATTCAACTTAGAAGCTACCACTTAGATGTTAAAACTGCTTTCCTACATGGAGATTTAGATGCCATTACCTACTTAGAAATTCCAAAATCGATGAACATAGATGAAGAAACTAGAAGAACAAAAATTTTACTCCTGAAAAAGGCAATTTATGGATTGAAGCAAAGTCCAAAGAAGTGGAACGAACATTTCAACAAAGTAATGAAAAGACTTGGTTTTAAACAAGACATCAATGATCCTGTATTTATTGGATTAGAGATCGAGTTTTTGAAGCATTTTTAATTTTGTACGTAGATGATATCCTATTTGCTGGAAATAATATACCTAGAATGAATGATTTGATCGACAAATTATTAGAATATCTTGAGACTGTTAATCTTGGTGAACCTAGAAAATTCGTTGAATAGAAATCATTAGAAAGAGATCGGAAAGAATTTATTACTTACATCAGAAGAATTATACTATAGAAATTTTGAAGAGATTTAATATGGCTAATGCAAATGCCTATCCAATCCCTATGATTTATCAAAATAGAAACGACAAAGAACGACTATTAACTGCATTACTTTTACAAGGTAAAGAACCATCAAATCGTAAAGAAGAGAAAGCCTTGAAGAGATTGAATAAACATATACAATATGGTCAAGCACCTTTTCCTTATAGAGAAGCTATAGGCAGTCTGATGTACCTAGCCAATGGCACAAGGCCAGACATTACCTACTCTGTAAACATGTTAAGTAGAAAACAAGCAAGTCCTTCGAGATTAGATTGGAGAACGTCAAAAGAGTTTTCAGATATTTGGTTGGAACGAAAAATTATGGCTTAGAATATAGAAGTGATGGTAGACCGTTAACAGCTCATGCTGATGCTAGTTATGGAGACGACGAGATACTAGAAAGCGACAACTGGAACGATTATTAGATTGCATGGTGACATAGTCTCTTGGTCATCCAAACGCCAAGGAAATGTATCAACTTCGACTTGTGAATCTGAATATGTAGCTTTGAACGCAGCCTTACAAGAGGCAGTAGCAACAAATGCAACTTTGAATAGAGCAACTGGCAAAGAATATTTACCAATAGAACTGTTTGGAGATAATTCACCCTCAATCCAGTGTACTGAAAAACCTGGAGTTTCTTCTTTAAGACATATACCAGACATCAAATTTCACTACATCTTAGATCATGTTATCAACGAACGCGCCACAATAGAATGGGTTAGTTCAAAAGAACAAGATGCAGATATACTAACTAAACCTTTGACAGAGAAGCCCTTCACTCAACTCAGATCGAGAATAGTTTCAAAGATACCATGCTTACAAATTTAGATTGAAAATTACTTAGCATTGATCGAGAATTTTCATCTTAGATCGGCTCAAATTGCACTTTCACCTTTGATCAGTTAGAATTGCCAATTACAAATGCTATTCCTTCATTGCTTAGATCGAATGTCTGAATGATTTTATTTCAAATTCGCAAAAATTAGATCGCCACAAGCCAAACATCTGGAACCAAGATCGGAACCTATCCAAATTGAATCGGATTACACTAGAAAGATGAAGAATTGAACATCGAAAGACTGCTAACCTGGACTTCATTTGAAAATGAAATAATTAGATTGATAACCTAGATTGTTTAGAATTAGAATTTTACCTCCCATCCAACAAATTGTAAATTTTTGCTCTTTAAAATAAAAGGAGGAGTGTTAAACTGAAATTGTATACGACATTCAGAGCCGCACTGGTGGCAACACTGCACCGCCTGTCGGTTGTGGTGTGAGAGCGGCGCAGCTTGTCTTGCTCACTCTTCACTTCGTTGAACTACCTGAACTCGTCCGCATCGGTCTCCGTCTGATACGTGACACTTGTACTTCTCACTCGCTCCTGTACTTATACGTGTACTGTTTTTCTCTCTCGTGCTCAATACATTGATTATCCCACGTTATCACTGGTGTTATTATTTCTATTTGGTACGTATCCTTCTACAAGTCTATCAAAGATAGATGAGATGGTTCTCTTTATAGCGTAGAATAATTTATCGTGTATTCGCGATAAATGGCGAATGGATGAAATTTCGGTGTTACGAATATAGGTACCTGGAATGGCGAATAAATAAAACTGGTAGATTATAGCTACGTGTATTGAAACACCAATGACCGCTTAAGACTGGAACACGTTCACCGTTTATAGATTAAGGTTATATTTTAGCGTGTAATAATTTCTGCGTAAGTTGAAATCTTTCTCTTCCTTTCGCCAAGATGCATTCGACTCCCCGGCGGTATATATATAAGTGCAGCATTATGTAAATATATTTATGTATTCGAAATGAACCAGAGGCGGCGCGGGAACTAAACGAACGGAATGCATTTTTGCTACCAAGATAGATAGAGAGAGGTTAAGAATAATGAGTCGTTGAACTGGTCATGTACTTTGGCGAGAATTTGCATAGGTGTTGACGAGAATCTTGGATAGGTAGTCATTAGATGGGATCGGAAAAAATTATATTTTATTCTAGAATTCGACGAAAATGGGCGATGTGATTTATTTTGAGTGGAGGATGTCGAGAAAAATTTGTATCTTTAGTCCAAAAGAGAAGCGGAAGCTGGGAAACATCCAAGTGACGTCATTTTGGAAAACACGTTTTTCCCACTTCGGTACTTTCTGAAAATGTGCGATTTAGGTTTCTTCGCCTTCCTCAATCGTTGAACCCTTGAATGGGATACCACTGCTTGTCCTCTTCAAAGGGTTAAAAGTTGTAAATTGAAAATTTCATGAGTTTTTTGATTTTTCACCCAATATAAATACTCAAAATCGATCCGGAAAATTGTGTTGGTCACTGAGGTTAATTTTTTAAACAAAATTTTGAAAAAAAGATGCCTCCAGTTCACAAGGATCGAGCACCACATATTGCTATATAATTATCTATATGATCATCCCTATCCAAGTGTAAAATTCAAGTTCAAAATTTTTTCAATTTCAAATTTTTTATCGCTGGATCGAATTTTAAAAATTTCTCACAGATACATTTTTTAAAACAAAATCATAAAATTGAAAATTGTTGCAAAAAATTCAATAATTTTGGAAAAAAATTAATAAAACGAAAATGAAGTTGAAAAAAATTTACATCTGAAAAAATTTAAATACAAAAAAATTCAGTGTTAAAATTTTTTCAGTTATAAAATTGTTCCAATAAATTATAGAAAATTTCTTGAATTTTTAATAAAAATCTAAAAAAGTAAAAATCAAAGTTGGAAAAATTATGAAAAATTATGGAAATTCAATTTTGAAAAATTTCACCGGTAGAAAATTTGATTTTTAAAATTATAGATACAGCTTTGAAAATAATTTAAAATTGAAGAAATAATTGGAAAAATTGATCCAAAAATAAATTTAGAGATGAATTGCTGAAATAAAAGTTCCATTTGCGTCAAAATTGATTGTGAGCTGTTTTGAGAATGAGATAAAAAAAAAAAACAGTAGATACACATGTAACTCGAGTAACAGCATTAGTGCTCAATCCTTGTGAATATGAGACAACTCTAAAAATCAAGGAAATGCTGCCAACTGGATTTTGATTAATTCAAAAATTCCTTTAAAAAAATCAATTCAAGTATGTTTTATGGTAAAAAAAAGGGTGTCTAGCAGATCTACATATTTTTCCTGCTTCATGTCAAAATGTCCTGTTTTTTTTCTCTTTTTTGAAATTACTTAATTTGAAATTTATACAATTTAATTGCTTTTTTTCCTGTTTGATGGAAATTGTGTTAAGAGAAAAATTTACGCACCCCTTCCCTTCCCTCCCCCTCCCCTCCCAAAATCGTAAAATGTTTGAAAAAATCTGCTGACGTCATGCTGTTTCATTATGAAAGTGAAACACTTTGAAAAATCCTCGGTCAGCTTTTCAAGCTACTTAATGAACAACTTGACACCTCAACATTAAGCCGAAATTTTTTTTGATCAGCTAAAATAAAATTTGATGCTTTTTAAAAAAAATGATTACGGCAATTCTGCCAACTACATTTTGATTTAATCGATTTTCGTGAAAAAAACGTAATTCTCATTTAGTGCTTTAAAAAATTGAACCAAAATTTTTCATCAGTGCTCCTAACTAAAATTTCATAAAAATTGCTTGTTAAAAAAAAAATTGAAAAAATTTTTCAATATGCCCAAAAAACGTTTTTACTTTTTAGGCATATTTTGAGGTGCAAAAAAGATGTAAAAAATTAGTTTCTGAGTTGAGGTTCCCCTTTGATTCTGTTCCTTCTGAAAAGCTCAAAATCGGTGTCAACTCAAAAATGAATTTTTTACACCTGAGGGTGGTTTCTATATCCAGGCTCACCGTATCAAGAATAATTTTGGTGGTTTCAGTCTAAAAAAAGCAAAACTTTTGATCATTTACCCCTTTTCTTAAATTTTTAATTGAAGGATGAAAAGTGTTTTTTTTGGCAAATTCAAAGTAAAAAATGACAAGAAAGATTCAGAAAATAGGAAGAATTTTTATATCAAAATGTATTTGACAGTATTGTAATGGATTTTTTTGAGAAATTTCTTCCAAAATTATCCCAAGTGACCAAAAAAAACTGTGTTCAATTTTGAGATATCTAAGAAAGTAATTTGAATGTGGTGAAAATAAAAAAAATTGCTCGTATGTAGATCTCTCATTTTTATCATAATCCATAAATTCCAGTAATATATTTTTCGATCTACGGATTTACCCAATGTAGTACTCAACTGCTTATCCCATTGGTATACGATTATCAAGACGACCGACGCCGACGTAACGTCGCGCCGCATCCCATCATCGTATTTGAAAAATAATTGTATATTTTTACAAAATGACCAAATGCTAATGACTGATATCATTCTACGAAACAGATAAAAGACCAAAAGGCGCCGAAACCGTATCGCCTTTGACTCACTGCGTCTCGATGACGTGTTTTTCAAACCGTTCCATATAAAATTGTATGTTTTTCTTTGTGAGCTAATACTGTTCGTATCTCGTAATTTATCATTTACTGCGGCGCGTCCTTCCAATTTTATCCGCGTATACGTGAAATTGAACTATGCACGATGTACACGACGAGTACGGAGTATCCTAAAGTTCAAAATACTCGTTCTTCCTATTACACGTTTATTGCCTCGCACATGCAGACGATACAGATACGTACAATTTAACCCCATATCCAGGAAATATCACTTGATCGTGCCCATTACGACGTTACGTACGTATTTAAACGTAGCGAATACGAAAAAAATTGGTCGTGTCTTGCGTAATCTTCTGCTATGGCTAACGCCAGTCCCAAACATGGCGTTGAAATTGCTTTTTGATGATTTCATTAATCTTCGTATACGTACGATGTATCTCGCGACTCGAAACTCGCGGTTTCGTTTAGCTTTTGTGTAAAGAAAACAATACCGTAGAGTGGTACGTAACGACGCCATATATAGAGATTAAAGATGAGAGACGGAGAGGTTGCGGTGATCGTGTGTTTATATACTTACGCGAGGATTGTGAAATTTTTAAACTTTTTTTTACTGTTGGGTGTGTGGGTTGCGAGATGAATTGAAAGAATGGTAGTTCAAGTGTGATGGTGTGCTTTGTACGTGAGGTACGGCTTCTTGTCTGTGTGTTTCGAGTGTTGCATTTGTAAGGGTGGTGCGATGGATGATGGCTGTGTAGTGTGTACGTAGATGGATGTGATTGTTGGCGAATGACTCTGGGATGTGATGTAGGTGAGAGAAAATTAAAAGAAGAGGTGGATTGCTTTTAATCATGGATTTTTTCATTGGAAAAAGGTCATGAAATGAAGAAATTGGTTTCAGCTTTGTTGGGAGGATTAGATCGAATGATACATAGTGGGAGGATTTTACTTTCTCCCCTGTCCTAGTTATAATTTTTTGGAGGGGAGGGGAGAAATCAGGCTTGTGTTGGGAAATTTGAAAAACTGGTGATCTTTTTTGAAAACAATTCTTGTTTCGAATTAAAAAATGGGAAAAATTGTATTTTGAGTAAAAAAAAATCAGAAACAATTCGATCTCGAAAGAAAATTTTTGATTTTTCGCAAATCTAGTACCCATTTTTGTTTGTTTTTTTTTGCTTGTTTTTCTTATTATGAAATTGATAGGAGATGGAAATTGCTAATTTGATTCGTTTATGTCAAATTTTGTGGATGGAGTGCGAACTTTTTTAGAACAAAATTTTCAAAAAATTATAATTTTTTTGGTACTTACATTTTTGAAATTAGATTTTGAGAATTAGGTATAATTTTGATGAGCATTGTTCCCATTTTGATTAAAAATATCATACATCGACGGCACACCCTCTCCCCCCTCACAGCACTATGTCATATCCATGTCAATATAATGTTATTAAAAAATCCGAACCCACTTCCTAGATGATCAGTGTGACCTTTGAGGATGAAAAAGTTCGGAAACTAAATTAACCAATAAAAAACCGTGGGTGAGGAGGGAAAAGCAGTAACTAAATATGACTTTCATGGAAATAAAAATTCCATAAATGAGTTATCAATGAATTTATTCAAACTGAGACATTTTTGTAAATTACAGAATACATGTAATATGTACAATTGTACATTATATGAAATTTTATGCTTTCTGCTTCAACTAATTTCAATTTTTTGTTTGCTTGTTTTAGGTGAGTACCAAGCCCTTCTACTTATCTACTGGATTTTTGCCATTGAAGATGAAATGAAATAAGTGAGTTATAAAATCTCCTTCGCTGAATAATTTTTTCATGGTTATCGTATCCTGGAAATCGATTTCAGTATGTCATAAGGGGTGGAGAGGGATGAACAAAAATGTTCGTAGTCTTTGGTCGTTAAACGAACTTACCTCATTTTTTGTGATAAAATTTCATTTCAGATGCAAAGGTGATAGGTAAATGGTGAAAAAGATTCTAAGATTTGAGCAAAAATTTATTAGACAATCAAAAGTTGAATGCAGTTTCGCGAAAAATCTTTCGATGGAGTAAAGTGGGAGGCCTTAAATAATTTTAGGTACGTTTGAAAAAACATTTTTTACCTTTTTTGGCTTCACCCGTGCACCTGTGGCTTTCAAACTTCTCTGGCATATTGAACTTGGAATTTATTGAATAGGTATCAATCAAATATCTTGATCTAACCACTTACAAGATTGAAAGGTTGAAATTTTGCTCAATCAGCTAATCTGGAATTGAAAATTTATTGATTTTCTCTCAATCTAAATCATTAAATATTTTCAAAATGAGTAAAATTTTTCACACCATTCACAATAGCTACTTATTCAGGGTGCTTACAGATCGCGAAAAAGTCGTGAATTTGGATTTTGGCTGTTGAAAACGCGAAATGGATCCAAAATTTATCAAAAATCGCGAATTTTTCCCAAATTAAATGCTTGAATTTTTTCGCTTTGTTCGAAGGAAAAAAATTGAAAATTTCAGACTTTTGGACACTTTTTTTGGAAAATTTCACTCTCGCTTTGTTCGGACTCATAAATAGATATAAATCATTCTTAAATCATCAACTTTTCCCCCCTTCCGTTCCAGAAAATTGAATATTTTAAAACAGAAAAAATATATTGGAATTTTCAAAAAATTTCCGATTGGTTTGAAAAAAGGGACATCTTATGTTTGTCCTTTGAAAAATCTGCAAAAATCCGAGAACTTTGACATCTTCATTAGGACTTTTTAATAGTCCAGAAGGAGAAATCATTTGTAAATTCATTTTTTAAAAATTCCTCCGATTTAAAATTTTTTCGTTAATAAATTTGATCGCGTTGATTTTTTTTTTTTTTGGGGGGGGGGGGGGTCCGAATTTAAAAATGGGTACCATGGAGAAACGTTAAGAAAAGGTCGAGAAAAAATCGCTAATTTTAAAATTTAAAAATCTGTAGACATTTTCGTATTGATGAACTTGGAAGAAAATCAATATTTAGCTGGTAGCATTGTTTCAATAAATTTCTTTGAATTTATTTCATCAGAAAAATTTATTTAGCCATAGAAAAAAAAAATACAGAAAATAGCAGAAATTTCACTTTAGTAGGTAGCTCAAAAACAGCCAAAATTTTATGATTTTTTTGAAAAAAAAAGAATAAGAATTTTCAAAACATTTCTCTTTTTTTACTTAATTGTTTGAATAATTTTTTTAAAAGCAAATTTGAAGTAAGAAAAATTGCATGAACTGTCCCCCTCCTCCCCAAAAAAACAGAACTGAAAATAACTAAAATACATCACGAATGAGGAATTTAAATTACGAGATATGTACTTCATTCAATCACATTGAAGTTGGCATTGGTACCATAAAATTTTTTGGAAAATTTTATCAAAAAATTGTCATACCAGTTGAAAAATAATCCAGGCTTAGTCTTGAAAAGTTTTTAAAAATCTGCAAAGATTCTCAAATGCTTTTTTTTACCTCTTGAAAGATCAAACGTATGAATTTTTTCAATTTTCACCCAATCCGGTTCATGTTTTCATGCTGACTAAAGTTTTCACAACTTTATTCCGGAATCCGGATACAGTTGTCTGTATATGATTGACGACGTCGACGTCGCGTATTAAAACTATATTCAACTTTCGAATTCACTAATAAAATGTCTAAAATATCCGAAGGTAGGTATTGTGCTAAAAAAAAAAAAAGAACCAAAGAAAAAGAGTAGGTAAATAATGAATAAGAAAAACTGCACGAAAAAGTCGTGACCTATCACCCAAATTCGTGAAATTGCCGACCGCCAAGTATCTCCGAACGAGACACAAGCAGAAAATAGGTTACAGCTTTTTCTCTCTAGAACTTACACGATATTTAATGATCGCATAGTACAAAGCATTACTACTGGATTTATGTAAAAAATAAAAAATTTAGAGACTTAATCGCGGATATGACGATGATGATGGCGCCAAAGCTGAAAAAAAAAATTGGAATTGGTTGGCAGAACCACGTTAGGAGAGATGAGAGGAAGAAAAAACTACTTAGACGATTTGATACGTTTTCTCTATTGCTCGGCTTGAGCGTCGGATTGGATTTTTTTTTCTGGTTGTTACGCTTCTTAGGATATTATTTATTGGTAGATTGGCTAAAGTATGGAAACGTATGGTGGTCTGTGCAATGATCTGCGTCAGCATGGAGAAATAGGATGAAACGAGAGTACGAAGCGCGGAGCGGCGCAATTAACTCGTAAAAAAAATAAAGATTTATCGGCGTTCGTTTCCTTTTTATAACGCTTCCTACTGGTATCTAGAAAGTATCAATCGAGTAATTTAATTTTCATTTGTGTTTATGATAATTAGATGTACGTATGCGAGCTCTGCGTGTAAAATGTAAATAAAAAAAAATGAAAGAAGAAATAAACGACGACGACGGACGATATGAGGCGTATGTCGCGAGTATTACGTGAGCTGTTGCGGTAGAGGACTCGGTAGATATTATAGGTAGATTCTGATGCTGTCGCCACGATTCGTTGTCGCGTGTGCCTCTGTTATCGGGTCAATTATCACTTTCACTGATATTCACGTAGCATACGTCGGAGTCGTCTGCGCCATGCAGCGTGTGTGGCGTGTACGCCAAGGCGAACCATCATCGTCGTCATAAACTCTATTTCCATGTATTCTTGTATTCCGGCGTAAAACGCTTAACAAGCGTATAATGTCTGCGTATATTCGCGTATCATTACGGTAAATATGTGTACAAGCCATAGCGATCATGTAGAGATTGCGTAGCCGTGAAATTTTATTCGACCGTATGTTGAATTTCACTCGGTCGTATTGAATTTTTATTAAGTCGAAATTTTTGTCTGAAGTGCTTTAACATTGGATATGAAATTGTTTCACTTTTTGTTTCGAAATGTATGGAAGATACGGAGCCGACAGACCGAATGGTTGAAAATTCTTCGATTATGGTTACGCTGGGGTAACCTTAAAATAAGCATTAGGTATTGTAACGAGAACAACGATGTTTTGTTGTAATAGTCGAATTTTCTTCTTTTAACCGACGTTCGGTCGATGTTTTACGACTTGTTTAATGATTCGGTCGTGTAATAGATGAGAATCGTGGGTACGTAAACGTATTTGATACGTATGTTGTTTACAAAGCTCGTCTGATGAATTTGATCCGATGAAAGCGAAATTTTCGGCTATTTTTCATTGGTAAACGATTCTCTCTGGGATGGCAGAGTTTGATTGAGGTAATGAGTGGATTTTTTCTAGTGTTTGAGCTCTGGGTCAAGGTCGATCTAATATTTGAGAATGGGATGCGGTTTTTTGTCTTAGTTTTGGGATATTCTTGTGAGCTGAGGGGTAGAGGCAGGGAATGGGTCTGAAATTACAGATTGTATTGTGTGTAGCTATCTTTTCCCAGCTCTCGATGAAACGAATGTGCTTAAATTGAGAATTATTTTGAAAATTTTAGAATTGATTGGTTTACGTGGAATTTATAGAGGTATTTTTTGGGGGAGAGGGGGTAAGAAGAGGAGCAATGATTTGTGAAGAAGGGTGTCTAACAGGTCAAGCTGTCTGATTAAGTGATTAGTCAAGCTTTTTGTCTTGCGGTCAAGCTGGTCCTGAAAAGTCAAGCTTTTTAACTAATTTATTTAAAAAGTCAAGATTTTTTTCAAAAATTTCAAAAATCAGAAGAACTTTTTTTCCATTGAAAAATATTGAAAATTTGTTATGAAAAGAAAGAGTATTTTCGAGAGAGGCACAAAAATGTGCTTGAAATTTCATTTAAAATGAATATAGGCAAGGGAGAGGGTCAAAAAATTTGGGTTTGGTTGTCAAAAAAGTCATTCGAAAAGGTCAAGCTAACGTCGAGATTTTTTCTCAAAAAATTTTGTTGGACACCCTGTTTGAATATTGAAATGAAGGCTTCGGCTCCAATATTTTTTATTTTGGAAAAATGACTAAAAACGATCATTTATAGGTATGTTTGAATCCGTCGTTTCCTGTCGTTTCTTTGAAAAACGGCAGTTTTAAAATTTTCCAACACACTGAAATGACAAACGATCATTTTTAGGTATGTTGGGTCCGTCGTTTTTTTTGAAAAAATACAGTTTTAAAATTTTTCAACTACCTGAAATGGCGGCTTTTGATTAAATCTTTTTTATTTTGGAAAAATAAGGACTATAAACGATAATTTTTAGGTATATTGAACCCGTCGTTTCCTGTCGTTTCTTCGAAAAACGACGTTTTGAAATTTTTCAACACACTAAAATGATGGATTCGGCTCAATTCTGTTTTATTTTGGAAAAACGACTAAAAACGATAGTTTTTGGACATGTTTGGCCCGTCGCGTCGTTTCTTTGAAAAACGACGTTTTGTAAATGTTTCAACACACTAAAAAGATGGCTTCGGCCCAAATCTTTTTTATTTTGGAAAATCGACTAAAAACGATAATTTTTAGGTGTTAGATCCGTCGTTTCCTGTCGTTTCTTTGAAAAACGACGTTTTGAAAATTTTTCAACCCACTGAAATGGGTGTCTAAGGCTGTCTGATAAGTCAAGCTTTTGGCCTTGGGGTCAAACTGATCCTGAAAAGTCATGCTTTTTTAACTTACTCAAAAATTCAAGCTTTTTTTTAGAAAATTTCAAAAATCATAGAAATTTTATTTACCATTGATAAAATATTAAAAATTTCTTATGAAAAAGAAGAGTATTTTCGAGGTAAGGGCAAAAAAGTACTTGAAATTTCCTTCAAAACGAATATACGCAAGGAGAGGGTCAAAAAATTTGAAGTTGGTTGTTTAAAAAAGTCATTCGAAAAGGTCAAGGTATCTAAGTCAAGCTTTTTTATCAAAAAATTTTGTTAGACACCCTGCATTAGCAGCTCGAAAAAATCTTAATGTTTTCATAAATGATATGATATAACCAGCCTGACATTTTTCAAAATTTTACAATTATGTTTTAAAATGTAGTTTTTTTTTCTTATCTTATTATTTGAAAATTTTCATGTATTTTTTCAAGTTTTCAAGATTTTGTGGGGAGGGGTTTCAAAAATTTTCAGAATTGAATTTTGATTCGATTTTTCAATTTTTCTTAGTAAAATAGGCGACTCGAAATTATTTCAAGGATAAGTAAATTACGAAAATTGGAAAAAAATTTAAATCAGATGCATTTTTTTCAGCTTTAGTAACAAAATTTCCTTATTTTTCAAATGATAAAATTGTAAGTTTTCGACGGAAAGAATGCAGAAATCACTTTTCTTCAGAATTCCGCGAATGTTATAAAAATTTCAATTGTACTCGTATGTTTGCGAAAGTTCTTCTAGAAATCGGTCATGTCGAATTAGAGCAATAAACCAAATTTGAAAAGGGTACTACCCTTTTCAGAGTTAGCAAAACTAATTTTTCAGCTGAGCCAAGAAAATAAAATTCTAATAGAGAATTTATCCAAAAGTATACGTCTCCTGATCGAAAATTTTCACTTCTTTTTTCCATATCGATAATTTTTTTTATGTGCCCAATTCGATAAAATTTTCAAGTTGAAACTAATTTCAGAAAAAAAATCAATTTGTATTTTTCTGCAGCTTTGATAAACTCTTTCCATGTACAAATTCGGTATGACTGGTGCTCAGTCGGAGTGTCGGAGGCGACTCGAATAAAAACCCGGGAATGAATTATTTTTTAAAAAAACCGTGTTGTTTGAGTCGAATTGAATTTTTTTTTAAATTTTGATTCTCTTTTCATGACCCCCTTGAACGAATGACAAATTTATTTTATGAATTTTAGAATTATTATTTAGAGTATTTCGTTTTAACCATAACGATTCAATTTATGTATAATTTTTTTTTTTTTAAATGTCGAATATTTTCATCCTTGAAATAAAACTAGGAAGATTTTTGATTCGTATGGAAAAAATGAAAACTTCAGTATCTGATGAGTACCTGTACGTTTCATCGTCCTTGAAGTATATGTTTTTCTTTGGTTTGCGGTTCGATGATTTTTTTATTCGCGTACTTCACCAAGTTACCTTTTTAATCATAATAATCGTTGATAATCCGCCGTAGATTTCTATAATATCGGCATACGTGCATATTACTGCATTAACATATTTGCCTTGCCCCTTTCCCCTTTTAAAATACCGATCATACGTACTTTATTCGCTTCATGTATTCGAGTGTGATATAAACATATTAGAGTATGATTTAAATCTGTTTATTTGTATATAAATTGTAAATGCACTGTACCTAGCTACCTACTAATGTGCTTATGGTTTTTTTTTTCAAGTTGTTCGTTATCGTTATTCATTTTTACACTTGATTTGATATGGATTTTACTTTTTTTTAAATTGTAGTTGAAAAAGTTTTTTAGTTTTACAAAAGAAATCGGCTGAAAAAAATGCAAGGTAGTTCTATGTTTTTGTGTGAAAAAAAATGAAAGAAACTCTTGAACGACTATTGTGATGACTGGTTGAAGAGAGGATGAATTTTTTGCTGTTCCAATTTTTGATTTTTTTTTTTCCAAAATAGTACGTAGGTATCTAGATAGGTACTTGAGAAAAAAAATTTAAAAGGCACAGAATTATTCATTTTTGTAGATTTTACTTTCTGATTTCAAAAATGATTTTTTCTATTTCTGAGGGTATCTGAAATTAACATTCAAAAAACTCTATAAAATAGCAGCAAATTTCGTGCTCAAAAAAAATGTTTTTAAAAAAAAAGAATCTTTTAGTTTAAGCTGTTCAAAAGATGCCAGATGATCAAACATCAGGTTGTGTTTATTTTCAAATACCTAATTAGGTATACCCGATCCGACAACTGACGAAATTGTGATGAAAAAGAAAAAAATTGTCAAAAGTTCAGTACAAGGCTCAAAATTTCCCTCATTTTCTATGAAATTTTTTTATGCTTACCTGATATTTCTTCTAAATTAGGTATCAATTTTTATGAATTTCTTGCGTTGAAAATATTTTCAAAAAATGTTGAAGAATCTTGAGAAAATTCTGAATTTTAAATCTATTCAAAAATTCTGTTGCATTATCTCAAAAAGTGATTTTTTCGATGTCATTGAAAAGTTTGGTTGAGCTGTTATTTTGGCTGAATAAAGGGTTCTTGATCATTGAAAATTTTCATACAACCCATTCTGCAATTGTGATGAAAAAATTGGGAAAAATTCTCAATTCTAATAAAAAAATTTGTTCAATTGTTTCGACGTTGCTGAATTAAAAAAAAAAAGAATTCTTCATATTTACGTAGATTATTCGTATATCTAGCAAAGGCAAATTGAACTTTGTTCCATTGTACTGGTATTAAACTCACGTCGTACATACTCATTCCTTGTACCTGTACATAGTTCATTTGACCCAAAACAATGGTGCGTTAGTCGACCTGACGAACGTGTCTTGTGTACCTATGTATACTTCTAAAAAGTGTTGGTGTACCAACGAGACCAGTATACGCGAAGGTAATTACGCGAATATGAATATCAATTACGGAAAGGTGATGTGTACTTATGTAGATGTATAGATGTATGTAGATGTGCTTGTTGTGGTGGAGTCGTAGGCGCGGGACCATAGGTGGCAGAGACGAATGAGTTAAAACGAGTCTGGAAGCAAGTGATGCACCAACGGTTTCATTTCCGGGCTATGTGCGGGCAAAACTGCCTGTACGATACGTATAAAAGTAACATATGTAAAGGTAGTATGCTTGAGGGTACATATTTATGTACATTATGCATACCGATATCAAATACGTATGGTATACTATTTGTACGTATTAATTAATAGATAATTAATATTCATAATATGTATGTAGCTACAGTGAAATAACATGGAGACGATCCAATCGTATGGCGTTATGTGACATGATTTCAAGAAACCAACGTAGCCTGTAAAATAGATTATTGAAAAAAAAAACTTGTTTGAAAAAAGGACTTGTTTTTAGATTTTCCAATAAGTGTAATAATTTTATTAGAAACGAAAAATTCGAAATAATTAGTCTGAAGGTCGTATACTTTTAGTGCCTCTAAAATGTCTCCAAAACAAAAATAGGCATCAAAACCAAAATCGAAAAAAATGACGGACGGGTTCAAATTTTACATTTTGGTTTTTGTTACGGTTTCGGTCTCGTTTTTTTCTTCATTTAGATTTTGGTTTCGGTTACGGTTACTGTAAAAAAATGATTTCGGTTTTTGAATTTTTTTTTCTCGAAAATTTTTTCTCTCAAAAAAACTAAAACCTGAAAATTGTAAAAAATTTTACGCTTATTCACATTCTCATTTCGAACATGTTGAGTTATATTTGTTTTATTTCAAAAACAACCATCGATCGTTAAAAAAAAATTGACGGAGTGAAACTGAATTAAAATATCCTAATTTCAATAGCAGAAATACTCGTAAAAAAATGAAAATAAATCCCACTTTTTAACCAAAATTTTTTTAGGTTTTGGTTAAGTACATTTTTTTACGTTTCGGTTTTCGGTTACGGTTTCATTTGAATTTCGGTTTCGTCTCAAGTTTTTGAACAAATCTCCTCCCCCCCATTGGTAAATTTTCTGGAGACTCCCAATCCGATTGGTGAGATTAAAATTGAGGTGTGTATCCACTTCACACTTTTTCATCATATTTTTTAGTTTTTTACGAATATTTTTATGAAGAATCGAAAAAGCATGATTTGAGGCGCATTGTACGCTCTGAGGTGTTCCAAAAAAAGCTCCTTCAATGGAGATATCCCAACTCTCAACTCAAAAGTAAAATTTCAAGCCGAAACAAAAATTAAAAACTGAAAGTGCATCGTACAAAAATCACATTTTCAAAGTTTCAGATGCCTCTGAAGATCATTTCTCAAATTTTTGGGAATTTTTTAAATTTTAAAAAATCGCCTTATCAGCGTCTGCTGCGAAGTATGAAAATTGAATCTAATTTGTAAAAAAAAAGAGTTAAAATTTGGTAATTGGTACATACCTTTTTTTTTCAATTTCCGGAATCGACGAGATGCGGTTTTGAAATGTTTTGAAAGTTTTTGGAAAATGTTGGAATTTTCCAGCACTGGAGAAAAGTGTACAAAAATGGACCACATGCACTTCGACGCCTAAAATGGCTGATTTAAAATTATGCTTTAAATCAATCAAATAGGTTTGATCATTTGCTGCCAATATGAGTAATTCGCGATTGTAGGAGTAAGTTCATATGGATTATTTTTATTGACTTTTCTTTTATGCTGGAAAAATCTAAAATTTTCTAAGGTTTCCGAAACGTCTCGACATTGCTTCCAATCGATTCGGGAGGTCAAAAATGAGGTGTATATCAAATTTTAGTTTCTTTCGATTATTGGATCAAATTTTCATGTTTCGTAGGGTGATGAGGGAATTTTAAAATTTCAAAATTTTGCTAAAATTCGATAAATGAACTTCGTACTTATTTAAAATTTTGGATATGAGGTTCTTTTATGATGTATTTTCGATTTATTTTTGTTTTAGCTCGAAATTTCACTTCGAGTTGGAATACTTCCTTTATCAACAGCAAAATACGTAAAATTTTTATGAAATTTTCTGTTGTTTCATAATTAACTGTTACATGAAATTTGATGAGGAATTGAAAAAAAAAAGGTTTGTAGGTTGTAGCTTTCCTCCCAGTGCTCCAAAAATAGCCCTAAATAAAACCGAAAATTTGGAATTTTGATGAGAAAATTTCGTATTTTTTGGACTCGTGAGGCTTTTATTATTATGAGGGACTTTTACTACGGTTCTCAGCCATCAGCCCATTTACTTATTTCAAATTCTTCGTCAAATTTCCTATGAAAATTTAAGGAGAAATAAAAAATGATTTTTCGCAATAAAGACAAAATTTTTCTGTTCGATCTTCTGATCAAATAAATGAACAGTTTTTTCTCCTTCAGAGAAAATCTGGTTAAAAACTCGACGAGAATGTTATATTTAGTATAATGACAATATCAATATTGCTCGTACTTGATACTCGTACACCTTTGATATTTCACTTCGAAAGATAATTATAATTTTTCGCATTATTACATTCTCTGCTCCTCCCCTCCACATAAATTGGATCGCGTACACAACAGCACAGTAGCTGTTTGTTAACTCGATAATTTTTAATTAATGACAGAAAGTAATTACTTTCAATTTGTTGTTAATTAGATAAATATTTCGAGTTAACACCATCGTCGCATCTTGTCTTATTTGGCGAACGAGTAAAAAAATTTTCCACATTGAATTTAATACGCTCAGCAGCGCGTATATACCGCGGTGCAATGATAATATACGTGTAATTGATACCTACATGTAAGACTGCAAATGTAAGAGAGACGCAGGCAGGTATCATTCTCCGCAGTGCGACGCTTACTCTGTGTTTCGAATCGTATAAAAATATACGAGATGTTTCGTAAACAAGAAAGAAAAAACGAAAGGAAAAGAGTAGACAAAGAAATCAATATTGCCAATTGTTTCTTAATTAATCAGATATGGTCTGAGAAATGCAAACGAGGCTGTTTACGAATTTTTTAAAAAAACACATAAATTTGTAGATAAACCCAGCATTAGATTTGGGAATGATCTCATAATTGAGAAACGTGGTCAAGAACCTTAGACGAGTGTAAAAATACGAGCTTATCTATGCTCGACGACGAGCACTAAAAAATTACCATAAGCTGGGCAAATTTAGATACTTTTTCGAAAAAATAACACGACGTATCGCAACTCGACACATTCCATTATCACGTCACATGTGTCGTTTTCGTGCTTCTTTTCTTTTCATCATTTGTATAAGAGGGCGACCTGTTGCGAAAGACGGGACCCCATATTGCAACAGGATAACTGCATCGAACAGATTGCGAAGAAAAATACGTACACAGGACACAGTTATTATTGTCGCACCAAACAGGATACTCGTATCCGGTTGAACGATATCGATTGGTTTAATTTAATTCTCAGCCTGACGAAAAAAAAAACACATTGCATTATAAAATAATATCGTGCTACCGCAACCGAGATCCCTCTTCTCCTCGCATCAAAGACTGGAGATTATCTGCAAGGTCGTTTACTTGATCCTTGAAAGTATTGGAATAAATTTAAAGAAAAATTTTACATTTCGAGTGCATTAGACTTCGCGTTTACGCGGCGAGTTGCGCGTACACACAGAATGTTGCGTAACTAATCGTATTATTCTTGGAAAAATTTTCTGTTTTTGTCTTGCCATGCCGGCCAGCTCGGTACGTTATTGAACCTATCTGCGAGGCACGTTTTTTTTCTCCTCGGCTCGTACCCGGCATACCATTGACCACCGCTGCGTGGTTCATTTTGTATTATTGTCGGCGAGATGCGAATGATGCGGGGATACAGAAGGAGGCTGATCATAATTACGATGACTCGATTTCGGTTTCGGTTACGCGTCGTTATTCTCTATTTTTATTTCGCATCGCATCGGCGAGATGCAAACGTTTTGGTCACGAAGGCATTGCATACGAGAATGTTTATAAAATCGTAAATCAAAAATTTTATAAAAGGAGTCATCCGATATCTATGGCTGGGTGGCTGGTATCGTTATCGCGGGTTTCAACTTTCAACGCTGAGTCCGAATCATTGTCGGAATGGATAATGAAAAACGTGGTTGTGAATGTGATAAGAATATCGTTAACGTTGCGATTGTGTATGCCCGAAATTTTTCGATTCGCTGACGTAGTCGTTTTTTCCAATATTTAAATGAGAGAACGAAATGGAAAATTATGACGATTGTAGGATTGGGGTAAAATTTACTTCGTGGATTTGAAATTTTTCAGTCGTTTATTACGTAGGCGGTTAGAAAGCTTTTGTTTCAATTTTATTGAAAAAAAAATTTTAAAAATGAGCATTCTCCGGGAATTTGGAGGGAAATCATTTAGTAAATAAATGTTTTATTTTTAGGTTTATTTTAATTTAAAATTCAGATTCAATTTTGAAAAAAATTGGTGGGTACTTAATTTTTGCTTCAAAATTATTTCACGTTGCTGAATTTGAGAAGTATAGAATGATGGGGGGGGGGGGCTCGTCTCAAGGGACTGGCTATCGGGCTACCCAATTACCCATCCAAAAAAAAAAATAGCCGAACCTAAAAATCTTCAAAAAAATCCTTTAGAGGCTCGAATCTCCTCCCTCCCTCCCCCCCCCCCCTAGACATGTTGAATGATTTTTTTTTTTTGAATTTGTAAAAGGATCAATTTATTGAAAATTGAAGATTTTTTACTGATTTTTCAGGCAGTTTCTTATTTATCAAAAAACCAGTAATTTTGATTGGAAGATCATTGAAAATGGCAGATTTTCTGCTAAATTTATTTCACAGATTCAAGAAATTGGAAGTTGATTAATTTTGACTAAATTTGGGCAATCCAGATTTAGAGAGTATTATTAATAATTGCTTGTTCCCAAAATCCCACAAATTTTCAATTTTTCTTCGCCAAAATCTGCTCATGTATTATCCACTTGCAGAAAACTTCCCGACTTCCTATCAACGCCATCAAGATAACAGGTTATTCAGTTTTTTATTGAATTTTTACCACCCCCCCCCCCCTATAATTTTTAATTTAATTCTTCGCCATTCCCGAAATAGGTGTATCTTTGTGGAAAGAGTTGTTCAAAATGCTGATCTGAAAATAAAATTATGTATTGTCTCAAAAAAAAAATTGACTCGGAAATCGTTAATTAAAAATAATTGAAAGCTGCTCTCAATTTTTGAGAAAGCTCTTTATTTCAAAGTTTTGAACTTTTCAACGTAATGTCAGTTGAATCGGCTTCATTGCTATTAAAAAATTGAAATTTTAGATGATTTGAAACTTGAGAGGTTTTAGAGATTTTTTTCGGACATATCTGAAATAATTAGTGAGGAATATCTTCTGAATTGGCTATTTCGAATTCAAGGAAAATCACAATTTTCAACAAATTTTCGGTTTGTGTAGTGAGGTGGAAAGAAGAGTCTTCGAGTCTGATGCAAAAGTTCAACCAAGGACCTGTTGAGAAACTTTGCAACTGATGTAAAAAAATCTGAAAAATCGCTAAATTTTTTAATCAATCCAAAAAATTTTTTTTTAAATTGATTTGAATGTTTTGAATACTGCTTGGTGGGGGAGAGGGTAGAAGAAATGCTGAAAATCATATTTTGAATTTTTCCAATGAAAAATCTTGAAAATTTTGCATTGATGCCAAGGCTGATTCTCATTGAAGGGGTTTGACTAAATTTTTTTACTCGACCCTCCCCTTTTTTTGGCAGAAAATGCAACTTTCTCCAACTTTCAGTTTAATTTTTCAATTTTTCTCAATTTTAGTTTCAAATCACCTTTTGTTAGAACTGGAGGAAGGAGGAGGGGGTCGAGTCATTTCATTTTCCCAGTTGTCAATTTATCCCAAATTTTTTCTAAATGATTAGTAAACTTCTGAAAAGTTTCGCATCCTAATTATAATTTTGTCCATTATTCTGGAAAATATTTTATTAAAACATCGATTTTCAGATACTAAAAATTATTTGGATTTCCATTGAGAAATCTCACGCGATTAAAAATAATTGTTGAAAAACAAAATCAGATTGAATGGTTAAAAGAGGCAGGAGAAAAATGGGCTATTCAGTGACAGAATTTCAGAGCTTGGAAACTTGCTGAGGTGATTCAAGACTCAGTAGCCAAATTTTTCCAGAAAAATTGAAAAAAAAAAATGGATTTTTGGTTAGAAAAAATGTGAAAAAATTCTATTTGAGTCTAAGTTTGGAAATTTTTAACCCCCTCCCCTCTTATCGCATAATTCGTACTTTAATTACTTGATCATTTTTGTGCTTCAGGGATCCAGGGAATATAATTTCAGGCATCATGCTAAATTCTTTTGGTTATTTTAAAATTAGAGAGGAAGGCAAATTTTCCTTTTTTTCCAAAAATCCAAGGAAATTAATGAAAAATTTGAAAAACTTGTGTGAAAAATTGGATTCAAGTGAAAGTTATTGGTTTGATGTACATACGTAATTTTGTATGTGGGAAAATTTGTGACGTTTAAACCTTTCCTTCTCCCGTTCATTCTACGTTTTCGACATCATTTTTTCGAAAAAAGTTCAAGAAAAAACAACAGTTGAAATTGTTGGGGAAGGACCGTATTGTCTCAATTTGAATCATCTCGTGAAATTTCAGTCATTTTACTCTGTTTTCAATGAGCGAAATATGTTTTTCTTACAAATCATTAATTTTGCTGAAAATTGAATATTTCTCTGATTTTTAGTGTTGCTATAAAAGCAGTCTGAAATCTTTAATTTTTACTAATTTCTTTGGTATAAATTGAGACCTTTATAAAGAATGACTAAAAATTGAAAATTTCCACTAGGAAAGCTTTTCCACCAAAAACACCCGTTAAAAATTTTATTCCAACATTATCTTGACTCCCCTCTCTCCCAGGTTTTACCGTCTGACTCATGATCGGTTTAAAATATTTTGTGATTAGAATTTTAAAATAAATTTTCCATTTTTGCATCATCAAACTCTTATCAATTAATAGCTTAAATAATGCAAACCACGTAAATAAACAATAATGATGAATCGTTCCAAATTTTCTCTACAAAAAATCTCTCTCATCGTTATACGTGTGAAAAAAAAAACACCAACCACGAACAACCCGCTTGTTTTTCTCGCTTGATAAATCCTCCCAAATTAAAAACTGAAAATCGAGCTCACTATGTAAAACAAATTCATAGCCGAAAAAAGCGCCATAAATAACGATTATCTTCTCGGGTCGTTGAAAAATAGCTTTAATTTCGGTTCAAATTTCCTCCCGGGATAACAGCGACACAAAACGCGACGTAAAATTCAAATTCTAAATTACAACCATGACGGAGACGACGATTTCACGATGGAAAATTACATCTCCCCCGGCTCCCCGCCACCCCATCCAAATATATCTTATTTTTCCAGCCATCGCGGAAATATATCTGCTCGAAATGAGATTTTCAATTTATTTAAACAATCCAAGTCAAGGCAGTCGGCGAGAAATTGTAATAATCAGTACGTCGTAGATGTTTTCGACGCGACGCTGAATAAACATCCGCTATGGATCGTGATGAAGCATCATATTTTTATCTCATACCGATAACTCGACGCGATGAAATATCACTTAACGTCTCATTCTCATCATTCGATTGTATTGAGATCAATGTCAAGCCACGTATCGACTCGAGCAAACGTACAGTGACAATACATGAAAGAAAATTCACGATCGAGGCGGTATTTTGATAAAATGTCAACGAGGCGATTTCGCAGACACAGGGTCGCTGGGAAAATTATACCTAGCATCGGTGTTCATATTTTATAACTTTCGCGTAGGTATTTTGTAACCGCGAATGGTAAAACTTTTCAATGTGGGGAGAATTTTCCGAGCGAGAAATATTTCCATTAGAAGTTTTATATTACATTGCGTTATACAATAATAGGTTATTCGCCAACGATCACATAAATTGAATAAAAACTTACGCACAATACATCACCGCACCGGTCACTCGAATATTGGCCACGTGCGAAGCCTTATCGAGGTATTTTTCTGCGGCTTCACTTATGGTTTTATATTAATAGTTATATTGGATGAGAATATGTATAATTGCTCGGTATTTATAAGCAGAAAGGCGTACCTATGTATCTCGATACCGTTACGCCGATTTTATTATAAAAATTGCTGCCAGCCACGAAGACATTATTCATTGGACAAGATTAAGCGAAAAAGTCTCCTTAATGGGTGTTTTTAAATAGCCCAAGTGATTTTTTTTCCTATCGTATGGCCATTGGGTACTCGTGGATTGGACATTGTAATGGCTATGGAAATGCACGCCCTAGAGCTTCGCACAATCGGTCAAAAGTGCAACATTTTATAATGCAACGTCACGTGGCTCGATGCGATTTTCGCAGTTTTTGTAACCTTGGCGGACCTCGTACGCCCTCCATTATTCGAATTGATGGATTTAAAGCGACCAAAAAAAAAACAATTACGGTACCGATAATGATCGGTTCCCAGGTATATATCGATTCATTTAAAAGCCAAGTTGATTAGAAGGTGGTTGCGTAATTGAATATTGCAGTCGAGCACAGAAACAGATGTAAAGGTGTGCGAGTATCATTACGTATGACCGTCGTAAAATATTTGTCTTTTATTACTTAGCTACGGGTACTTATCGAAATTACGCGACCGATAGTACCGAGATAACCTTTCTACTTGGTTGTTCTGGAGGTGAGGTGAAGAGAAGGGAATGGAAGTGGAAAGACGACGTGAGATGAATTGATCGACTTTATGGTCTATGCGATGATGCAAATCGACAAAAATGTAGAAAAGGAATAGTCGAAGGAGAAGGAAACCTCTTTTGCGAGTATTTTTGTCAAATTAGGGCTGCGGAATTGAAGAGAAAGATATGTTCAGCTCAGATATCGAGAGTTCATGTGGCTGTTGAACGTGTGCTGCATAATGTAGAATAATAGGTTACCTATGGGTACTTATTGTTTATTTCAAGAGTCTTGGCCGATTTGGTGATTGGTATGTCAATAGTTGGATATAATGATAGATACCGCAACCGCATTGTTTATCAGGTTTGCTTTAGTTTTTTTCCTTATCGAGGTATTTTTAGGATCAAGGTCGAAGTAATAAGAGTGAGAAGTGACAGAAGTGAATTTGTCGGGGTGTTTGTAAATGACTGGCTAATGAATTGAGATAATTATGCGTGTTTTTGAGTGTGGAGGTGATTAACGATTTTTTTGGGGGCTTTAATTTGTGAAAATGTAAGACTGTGGTAATTCAGATTAAAAGGAAGGTGTTTTTTTTGAATTTTTTTAGTTTTTGTTGGCATTGTGTTTTTATGGTTGAAAGAATGATATGGAGTATGATTCTTCAATTGAAATTTGTGTTTGAATATTGAACGCAGTTGATTGACAATGAAGTTGGCTGATGGAGTTGCAAAAGTTGAAAGGTTTTCTGTAATTTTCATGGATATTGGTCAAATTGGTCATTCAATTTTACTATTTAATTTTTTTGAGTTCGTGATGGCTGAATATTTCAGACATCAAACAGAGCTAACAGAGGTTACTTTTTAGTAACTTGGAATTTTTTTGAACTTTGTTACTTTTTGTTATTTTTTGCCAAACTTATTCCAGTTCCAGAACTTGTAATTTTGAGTGAAGAAAAGTAAATGAAAAAAATCCAGCAAAATAAAATGTTTTTAAAACTATCGCAAGAGAGAGACAGTTATGAAAAAAAAACATGATGCGAGTGAAAAGTATTTTATTTTTGAGAAAAAAAAATTGAAAAATTGGTTACTTTTTTGCTTTATAAAAGGTTGCTACAAGTTAGCAATTTGTTTTTTAAATTTCAATTGAATTCCTGATATCTAATTATTTATTCGATAGAAATTCGAATTTCCCATAATTTATTGAAAATCAAATGCAATTGCAGTTTTATTAAGAATCAGGAATTGGGTTTCAGATTTCAGTGTAATAAGGAAATTGATTGTTGAAATTGACATCTCAAAATTCACTCATGCTTCTGGATAATTTTGGGATCGAATTTGTGAAAATAAAATCATTTTAAATTGTAAAATTAATGGAAAAAATCGTGTCGGTCTGGATGTAAAAACCGCCTATATAGATCAAAAATTGGTTTTTGAGTTGAGGTTTCCCCTTGAATCTAGTTCTTTTGAAAGACCCAAAATCAAGTGTCTACCAATTTTTGACCTCGAAGAGTGGTTCCCATTATCCAGGTTTACATTGTTTTCAGTAATCAACTGAAAATCGAATTCAATATCAAAAATCGATTGAATTAGAATTTTTGTGATTTGATTAAAAAATCGAATTACGATTATTCATAATGAAACCAATGAAAAAAAGTAATTGTCAAGTTTTTGAATAATCAAATTATCGAAAATCAGCCACTTCGATTTTGAATTCAGTTTATGAGTTTACAATAATTGATCCTTCCAGGAAAAAACCGACCTTCGGTCCGAAAAAAAATAAAACAAAAAGTTTCACAATCAATCCAATGGATTGCTAGTTGATATCAGGTGTTTTGAAGAGGAAAAAAGAAAAGACCGAATTGCGAAGCGCATGCGTGAATCGTTGAAATTGTGTTTGAACTGAAGTTGAAGTCACAAAGTAGATTAATTACTTACAAAAGAATCCCAAAAACGTTGCAATTCGACTGATTTTTGTATGTTTACCACCAGCTCACTTTGAATAAATGAAACTTCAATCAAAAATTACTGATAAATCGCAAATTTGAACATTTTCTATCATTTGGAATTTTAAAATTTTTATGCTGAGAGTAAACAAAAATTTTTCCAGCCACTAATATGTCCCATTGCAAGCCAAATTATCCAATCAAATTACGAGAATTTTGTATCGAAAACAATAAAATTCTCAAAGATTTTCAAGCATGCGCACAAAATTTTGATCTTTTCTTTTTTCCGCTTCAAAAAACACTTCTTTTTACATTCAAAGTCCAAAACATTGGACTAATTGCGAAACTTTTTTTTCAATTTTTTTTTGGACCGAAGGTCGGTTTTTTCCTGGAAGGTCACATTTATATGTAAATCGAAAATTTTATTGGCAAAAATATCATATGGTCCTCGAATTACATATTTCAAAATCAAACTTGCTAAAATCGAATGTTTTGAAATCGATAAAAATTGCATTTTCAATAATCGGTTTAAATATTTTAGATAATTTTTAAAAATTGATAGAACAAGTTTTTGATAAATTGATCGATTATTTTGAATTGAAAGATTGTGTATCGAATAATCAAGGTTTGAAATTGATTGAAAATCGAATATTATGTAATCGATAAAAATAATCGACCTTTTGATAATTCATTTCAGGTGGAAAGGTGGAATTGAGATCCTGGTTTTTAAAAATTGAATATTGTGGATGGTAATTTTGAATCGATTTGAAAATAGAGGTATTAGGGTAAATCGAAGTAATTATGATCGATGATTTAAAAATCGATTTATCGATCGAGTTTTCTTTTCGATAATCTTGGTAATCGGCAAAGAGATAATTTAGTTTTCGAAACTGGACCAGAAAATCCAAATATCCAATACCTATCAATTATAATGAGAATGAAATAATTAATCAATGTGAAGAGCACTAAAATCGATTAGAAAATGTATTCATGAATAATGAACGATCGATAAAGATTTCTGAAATCGGTTTGGATTGGAAATCGAATTACCAATTCGTTAGACTAGCTATTAACTACTTAAATAATTATTTTTGAGAAAGACTTTTTAAATCTACGAAAAATCGATTTATCAATAATAATCGATTCAAAATCGATCAAATTGCTCATTATCAATAGGTAATATATTTCTAATTGAACGAAATCGAGATATCGATAATAGTCGATTCGAAATCGAATTGTCGAGAATCGATCCAAAATCGAATGGTTGAATATGAATTAAAAATATTGAAATTTGATGACAAATTGTTCTAAAATGGATTCTAAAATCGAATTATTGATAATCGATTGATCGGTAGTACTTTGAATCGCGATGAATTTGAATAATCAATAAAAAACCGAATCATCGGACAAATAATTAGACGGAAAATGGACCACGCTACACATAATAATTTTGTTCTATTATTTTCTCTCGAGTGAATTGGACGATCAAAAATTAATCATGAAAATTTGAATTCGATTATTGATTTACGATTATTTCTACATTATTCAGCTGTTTAAAAATTTTGTAGATGTTTTTGAAATACCGATTTTGAACACCTAATTATCCAACCGATGAACTACTTATCAATGTATTGTTGGTTCCCCAAAAAATTGGCTTAGATTGATAATCAGGAAAACAAATGATAAGCATTTTTTTTTACATTTTCTCGAAAAAAGAAATGAAAAAAAGAAACTGATTGTTATCGACTCGTGGAATCTTGACAATTCTTCTTAATCTCAAATCTCATCCTACTTTTACCCAGCAACATAAATTTCTCTTTGTATTACCACTGACCAAGTGACCACAGGGTGCATTTTTACGTTTCACCATCTCCTTATCTAAGTACATATCTATCATTCTTTATTCAAAAAACACGTCCTTTTTTTTGGCAATTGTTACACATTCGCGAAGAAATACTCTCTTCCAGGTCAATGGGAACAGTATAGAGCACGAATCATTTACCCAAAACGAAGACGAGTTCGAATTATGCGGTCAATCTGTCACTTTCTTGTATTCCATATACCCACAAATACGTCGACGCCGGTACCATTTCATGTAAACCGAACTAAAATAAGAGAATCGTACTCGAAACTGGTTCACCGAAATGCAGCCGCGGCTGCGGCCAACGCATAACAAATGGCCATACCGAAAGCAAACGACATTGTTTTGTCAATTTGTAAATTACACTCGACAATCGGTGACGAACAATTAATCACGTTATGGGTACTCGACATACGTAAGTATGTGAATTCGTATGTAATAAATTTCACGAATGTATCTCTAATTGTAATTCGACTTGTACACTTTCCGAAGAAAGTATACTCGACGTATTTCATTTTCGAATCGTACGCCACCAGCACCCCGGGAGATCAGATCTAGGGAGGTGGAGGAGGAGAGATTTGTTCTTCGTTGTCGTTTCGGATCATAAGTAATGGTAATTTCATTTGATCCACCTATTAAATCATTTCCGATATTTTCAACTGTGACGAATCGAGTACTTCCTTGTTTTTGTATTAGATTCTGATACGATGTGCCATCCCGATCCCAATCGTCCAAATGAACATGATTGAGAATACAATACGACTGTGATTTTAAATTGGATTGAAAAAAATCGATATTTTTATCATCGGTGAGGTATTTCCACTTGTAAAAGTGCATCTAAACCCAATTTCCGGTCGATTATTCATAAAACACTACGAAACCAGTGCAAACAAATTCGGTTTCCTGGTAAAATTCGGCGGTGTAAATTTTCCGATGAATTGGCCCGATCATCGTTTTATGACGTATCTGAAAATGAATGAAATTGGGTATAATACATAGAAGCAGACGAATGTGATAAAATTTTCCTCGGAAATGAATGATGCAGTATTCAAGATGGGTCTGTCTATTCTCACACGGAATGAACAACAAAATGTAAATCGTTCGCTCGCAACTTCGCAACCTGTCTCGTGACGTCGCGTTTTAACTTCGTAATCGTAAGGTATTTTGAAAATTTTGAACCGAAATCAACAATTCTTCAAATCAAATTTTTTTCGATTCTCAAAATAGTTTCAATTTTTGATTTCCTTTTCTCCAAATATTTTTCAAATCTAAAAATTTTTCCTCAAAATATTTTTCAACTCTAAAATTTTTTAATCCGGAATAAATTTTTACCAATTCTGAAATTTCTTCATTCAATTTTTTTTTCAGGTAGGTATGAAAAATTTTCAACTCTGGCATTTTTTCTTAAAAATATATTTTTTTCATTTCTTGACTCTAGACATTTTCTCTCAAAATTAAATCTTTTCTCAAATTTTTTTGCTCTCGAAATTATTTTTCAAAGTTCAATTTTCTCACCTTTCAGCTTTTTTCCTCAAAATTCTATTTCTTTTAGCTCAGCTGAAATGTTTTTCTAGAATTATTTTTCAACTTTGAAATTTTTAGAATAAAAAAATTGAAAAAAATGGGTTGCAAAACATTTAAAGAAATTTAATGGGAGAAAAATCGAGAGAATGCCAAGTTTAAGATCAAAAAATAGGATTTCACAGTTGTTAAAAGTAAATACTCAATATAAAATGAATAATTTATCAAAAAGTAAAAATCGAAAAAATTGAAAAAAAATCTTGACGCTTACCTACAAAAAATTTTGACGAAGAAAGTTCAGCAGAAGAAAAATTTTATTGGAGGAGTTGAAAAAAAAAAATATAAGGTAAGAAAAATTTAGAAAGCTGAAAAAAATTGAAATTTTCAGAAAAAAGTATACCTGGTCAACAGCTGAGATCTTGAGATGATCAATGTAGCACTGAAGATAACGAAAAAAAAAAAAAAATGAACGAGATCGCGCATAGTTCGATCACTACAGATGTGCGCAGGCACGGTTCGAGAGGGGGGTGTAGGGGGGTGTTACACCCCCCCCAGGCAGTTTTCAGTTGGCAAATAGTTGGAAAATGGTCGGAAAATACGTAAAAATTATGTCCAGTCGGCAAAATCGAAGTGAAAAATATTTTTATTTTCCAAAAATTAAAAACGGGAATTTATTTCTACAAATTCATTTTTAAAATCAAGTTTTCGCTTTTTTGTTACCTTTCTTTTGCAGATAACTCGAAATGCACGAAAGGGACTGTTTCAAAAATTATAATGTTTGAAAATTCTGGGTTCAGCCGGAAAGCACCTTGCCACAAAAGCGAGATTTTTTTCCGACTGAAATGATTATTTTGCCAACTCGAGATGGTAAAATTTGAAGTTTGAAAATTGACCTTGAAGTGGAAGATTAGTCAAACTCGTTTAAAAATTCCTACATTTTTTAAATTTTTATTCAAGTTCGACGAGAGATGGTACAAATATGATGATGCATTTGTACCGGGTTCGATTTTTTTCCATATCAGGAAGACCCTGCATGCGGGTCCCTAAAGGGGATTTTTTTATTACAAAAATGTGAAAAGTGCATTTCTTTTTTTGGTCTTTAGGCAGTATTTTTTTGAAAAATTTTAGCCCTCGCTTCGCTCGGGCAGTATTTTAATCATTTTATTTCAAAAATTATCAATTTTTCACTGATCTTTCAATCAAAAATTATCAATTTTGAATCCATTCCCGATTTATAAAAAAAATCAGTAATTTTGACTGAAAGATCTATGAAAAATCACTGCTTTGAAATGACGTAAAAGATGAGCAGAAAATTCACATATTGAAGCCACAATTTTTCAGGTTTTTTAATAAAATTTTTATCAATAATTTTCGCCCTCGCTTCGCTTGGGCTATAATAAATTGCATATTTTGAAAACTCTTTCATTCAATTCTAATTCTATCCGAAAAATGAGAAAATCCCTCGTTCCCAGTTTCCAAATATCTTTCCAGCATAATTCAAATTTTCAGGTACATCTTGTTGTACAGTAGTTAGTTGGATAATTTTCCCTTCTCACCCCCCCCCCAAAAAAAAAAAAAATTATGCTGAAACCGTCCCTGGATGTGCTAATGCAAAACGTAGTTTTCTTGGTGTATTATTTATTCTGCTGTTGACGGGTCTCATTTGAAATGAAAATCGTCAGCTAATGTAAATTCTAAATGGTCGTTTTACTTCACATACTCGCAGTATTTCATTTCCTTATACGAATGATACCATAATCGGCGTAATAAGTATCTAAGGAAAGAATCCACGACTCGTGGTTGGTATTCTGATATCGTATGCGGGACAAAAACAGAACAATATTAGTGATGTCAGGGGTAACGATATTATCGACGATAATATCGATAGTTTTGTGTTTTTCCGATATATCGGTTTATCGATAGTTTGTCATTGAATATCGATATTTCTTAATTCACCGAAAATTCACCCATTACCGCGATTTTCTGACATTTTTCAAATCTCCAGACATAAAATTCTCGAAAATAACAATTACTACACCATTTTTTTTTCGTTTTTCTTTGATTAATATAAAATATTAAATGATAAAAATTGTTTTAATCATTGATTATTGCGAAATAGCTAGAAATAGCCATTATGCAGGTCTTTATTTTCCAATTTTTCAATGATAAACAAAATTTATGAAAAATATCGATATACCGATAAATTATCGATAGTTTGCTAACGATATATTGTTGATATCGATAGTCTGAAAATATCGATAAACGACATCACTAAACAATATCGAAGGTATTACCCAAAACACGCTTTCGTAATTATAGCGCCCATACCGTTGTCGTATTTTATTCTTCGACGTCCTCTCATCGTAATAACTTTTCGCTTACGTTGGTTTTTTTTCTACTCTTAATCGTAACAAACATTTTACCAAGTTTTTGGACGTGTTTGAAGTACACGATGCGATGGTTATTGTGTGATGCTTCGAATACATTCGTATTCCCAAACAGAGCATGTCAACGACGAAACGATTTCCTATTGAGTTTTATTGGTGGTTTGCTTCTTTTTCGGTGCAGTGATTACAGTGTGTTTCTCTTTCGCTGTTTGCATGAATTTTACGCTCAAATAAAGCGTATTCCGTTAGCGCTGGTTGCGATATTAACGCATCGTTGAAACGTTCTTTAGATAAGATTCTGCGCGAGTCTGCGTATCTCGCGGTGTGATGCCGGCGTCGGAAACGTAATCTGGGTAATTTCATTGCTAATGAACATCGAAATTATTATCGTCGTAGGTTTGGTTATCGTGCGATAACGTCACGATAAAGGCCGTTTGCGCCGTTTGAATTACGACTCTGGTCGAGAAAGTGGATCGGAATTGAGGTAGGTTGATGATGCTGTGAGCTGAGCAGATAACGCAATTGGCGGGGGGCCAAAATTTTTCAGATGGGGAACACTGTCTGGGTGGATGGGGCCATGGTGATGTGAAATATTGGTCGCCGGAGTATCGATTTGGGTTGTGGATTTTTTTTTGTGAATTGGTTTATGGCTTTGGAAGTTGTTGAGTTGGTAAATTTGGGTTGTGGAATTTTTTTCAGAATGTTTGGATGCGATTTTTTTTAATGGTATTAATTTGTTTATAGTCTTGGAAGTTGGATGTTGTGGAGCGGAATTGGTGAAGTATAAACGGAGAATGGAAAATTTACGAATTTGTGCTTCGAATTGTCAATTTTTGTGTCGTTTTAGGGTTGGAGGTTGGAAATTTTATGGCATTGTAATTTGATATTTTGTGGTATATGTAAGTGGTGCTTAAAATAGTTCGGAAATGGTTCATTTCTTATCAACAGATGAGATTTAGAAAATTTTGATGATGAATCGAGCAGCCCAGCAGCCGATGTGGTGTAAAAAATCCACAGTTTGAAAATTGTTTTGATTTTTAATGATTTTAAAGTATTTAATTTTTTTAACAGAACGATCAGATTAAATAGTGAGTTTCGGGCGTATCCTTGTAATGTTAGCAACGATTGTGAAATGAGAGAATTTTTTCGATCAGCTGAACAATGAACTTGAATCTAACGTTGGTTTTTTCGTTTGTTTGATTTTATTCACGCGTACAATGTTCAAAATTGAAAAAAAAAATGATTTAAAAAATCAATTTTGAAAGTGGGATTTTGTGTGAGATTTGTAAGGACGTTCAAAGCTCTTTAGCCTATATAGCTGAATTTTTATTTGAAGGATCTTTGGTAATCGATCCTGGGAAAGGAGGGTCGGAATTTGGGAATGGTTCTGCTGCCTTTTTTTCTTTTCCCCTCCCTGGGTTCCCTTCAGGTTTTTTGTGAAAAGCCAATTTCTGGATTTGAAGCCATCTAATACGATAATTGAAGGAGCCTAATTTCAAATTTGAGTTTATATTCTCAAGAGGTTCGATTTCAATGGTGCCACTAATCATCGACGTACCTTTTGCCACAGAATAAGTAGTAGAAGTGTCTCTGCAATCCAATTGGCTGGTCAGTCTTATGCAGAAGAGCTGTATGAGGAAAATCACTTGTTTTAAGCATTTCTTACCTGTGTTCATTAATGGCATTAACTTGAAGAAGAAACTTCGAGCCCTCTTTTTTCAATTTTTTTTCAATTTTGAATTTGAATTATCACAAAAAATATATAGATGAATTTTTTTGGTCAATTTTTTCTCTCTCGCTGAAAGGAAAATTTTGAAAAATTATGCGAATGGACACGGAATTTTCTTTACACATTTGTGGTAAAATTATTAAAAATTTTTAGATGTTTGTGAAAACAGAACTTTTCTTCGAAAGAAAGAACATGTTTTTTCATCATTGTGGCAAGGTAGGTTAATTTGGAAATTTTTTCAGCCTTGCAACATTGTCCCATAAAAATTTCAACATTTTAAAAATATGGTCATCTATTCTATCAAGACTGAAAATACTCCATGAAAATTTAATTTTCAGAAACAAAGTAGCCTAATCCGTTTTCTGATTAATTATTTTTTAAAAAAATCAAAGATTCGCTAAATTTCACAATTTTTTGAAGTTTTTACACCTACATATTTGACGCGATTTCTTCGAAATTTTTTATCGAATTTTAATTCTTTGCGGAGTTCTGAAAAATTAAAAGGAAATAGTAGTTTCGAATTAAACATATTGTCAATTTTTCTGATAAAAAAATTAGTGTTCGGAATTTTGCCGATGTTTGATTTAGAATAGAATTTGAATTTGTTTACCTATAATTTCTCTAACACAATTATTAGGTATCATCAAACGTTTTATTTAAATCGTTAATACAATTTACGACTTACTAATTAGGTTTCCTCGGTTTTGAAAATGAGTGTACATTGATTTCACATTATATTGAGGATTTAATTTTTTCCAGTTCAATATTGGGAGATTTCGATGGACGTTTTTTTGCTTTAGTAACTTTCTTAGCCACATCTGTTTTCTGACTGTTTTCCAATTTTTGTCGTTTTCTATTTTGATCAATTTTATTCATGGTTAGAAGTATCCTCTGCGTTAAACTAAGTTTCCCCATGTCAGCTCCTGGTGCATCCAGTCCAGCTGCTCTCGCTTCCAATTGAACGTCTTCTACTGACTGGGATCCTGAATTGAAAATTCCTGTTACCGATGGTGCTGCATCAGTAATCGTTGATATCTTTAACAAAATTATCATTTTTAAACAAATTAAAAATCTTCTATTTTAAATTTACTGAAGAAATGTTAAATTGAAACCATCAAGATCAATTTATCTAGTTTCGAAACGAGCAAAAATTTTTATACAAGAAATTCTCCAGGTCACAAGTCACGATTTCAAATTTGGCAAGCGTAACAGTTGTGAAATTGAAAAAACATCAGAAGTTCCGAATGGTTTTCTCTGATTTGATAGCTCGATAATGTTGGAAAAATTATTGAATTTTAGCGTTTTAATGTCTTTTTTTTTTGGTTTATTTTTTGAAATCCAGAAAGACGGTAGTCGTTCTGCGCATCCCTACCCAAATGAATTGAATTTTGTCAATTGAAGTACTTGTGAATTAAGAGAGATCGCCAAAAATTCAAATCTTGAATTGAAAAATTATCCAACAAATGTTTTATTTCATGTTGAAAAAAAATTCTTTCATTAGTTCTCAATTTAATATAAAATTATTTCGCAATGATTTCTCACCTTCAATAACACCATAAGAAGCACTAGCAAGAATCCGAATTTCAAATGGAACTGCAGGGAAGACGACTTTTCAGGAGATAGATCAACACCACCGAAATCAAATTACAAATTTTTAATAATCAACAAACAAATACACCTTCTTATTTATAATAAAAAATAACTCGTATTATGAAATACATCCCAAACAATAAAATCGACATTATTACCACAATGATGAATTTTCAATGATTAATAAAGTCATTATTACGAAATAAATTGTCAAATATTTTCCATTACAATAACAAATTTCACGTGATATCTTTTTGTCGGCAAAGTAATCGATTAACAGAATCGAGGGAGGATGGAAAATGGGGCAGTAATCCAAAAAAAAAGAAAAAAATCTATTCATAATTCAGTCATCAAAAATGATAATTATTTTTCGAAATTTTTTGAAAAATAGTAATTGATCTAGGTATCAATTTGTTTTTGTCAGTAATGATCGCAGCAGAGAAATAGTTCTTCTGTTTGGTTCGAAACTTCGAAACTTTCACTATTCATTCGATCAATCTCGAGTTACATTGCAAAAGAAAAAAAGGCTTATAATTAAACATTTCGAATTCATTTCAACCTCCCTCTTATCAAAACTTTTCCAAAGTTTTAACTTGAAATGATCGTGAGAATAGAGTCCTAATGGTTCGAAAATGAGTATGCACTTTGACATTTTGATTTTTATTGTTATTCATTATTATTATTATTATTATTATTATTATTATTATTATTATTTTATATTTTTTTGTATCAAAATAGCTTCTGAAACGAGTCCTGTGTATATTTTTTTATTTTTTGTCCAGGGCTTAATTGACGTTATTAATCACTTTTTTAATTTGATGAGATTAAAATAATCCTGAAAGTAGATTTGGTAGTTTTGAAAACTTCGTATAAACATTTTCTCATTTTTATTTTTTCATCTTGCTAGCTTTTAAAATTTATTAGAGCCGGTTTTTGATGAAAATTTCATCCATTTTAGAAAATGCCCCACTGGCGTGTTTTCCAATCGGACGATTTCGTCCGATTCATGAAAATGGAAGATTATTTCAAATCTCTCTTTCTAATCACCTCTGCTGTCTTTTTTTCGAGTTCCAAGCAACTGTCTATCGTCTAGCTACGGAAAAAATTGCAAGGCCAGAAAAATGTATTTCGTCGAATCGTAAATTAAAAATACGAATTCTCTCCTTCTTGGCTTGAACACTTTTTTATTACTTATTTACAATTTTATGAACTTTTGATTACAGAAACCATAAATTCTATTCCGATAACTGGCTCCCAAGGGACCGAACTCAATTTGCGTCATGTTTTTAGATTTGAAAATGATCCAATGAATATTCTCTTCAGTATAGCTTATGTTGATGAAATAATTCGAAGGACGAGAATTTATAATATGTAATTTAAATGTTCGCAAAAAACCAATTGGTACTGCATATATGTATTTGGTGAGATTAAAGAGGGAATACAAAATTATGTTGTCCAATTTGATATGTATTTGATACGTACATACCGATTTATAGTTTCAATGCAGCCAACTTGAAATTTAAGGCATGGTAACGGAATAGTGATGGAATTTTGAACTCTCTTGATGATGCATAACGAAAATTATGATAAATTTCAACTCTCATTTTGCTCACAAGGGAGGTACCCCAACTGGATGTGAAATTTTGAGCCCAAACAAAAATTAATCGGAAGTACATCATATAAGAGGATCTCGTAACCAAAGTTTCTGGTGCTGAAATGCATTTTTAAAAATTTTAGTAAATTTTTCTTGGTAGATCGATAGCTAGATACCCCATTTTTGACCTGCCAAATCGATTGGAAGCGGTTTCAAGACGTTTCGAAGCCATCAGATAATTTTCGAATTTTATTTTGAATTTTTTCCAGGAAAATATTCTGTCTAAAATGCGAATTTGAACTGGAAGTTACGAATTTTGGAAAATTGCGCTTCAATCGATTAAATAATTCACCAATATGGGTGATCCGCGATTATAGGTGCTGAAGTGCAAATGAGCCATTTTTATGAGCATTTCTCCAGCGCTGGAAAATTCCAAAATTTTCTGGTGGTTCTGAAACGTCGTGAAATCGCTTCCAATCGATTTGGCGGGTCGAAAACAAGGTATATACCAAATTTCAACTATTTTCGTTGAATAAATCAAATTTTGGTGTATTTTTCAGGTTAGAAGGAATTTCGAAATTTGAAAAATTCGCCAGAATTCAAAAAATGCACCTCAGCACCTGAAATTTTGGTTACGGGGTTCTCTCATAGTGTACTTTCGATTAATTTTTGTTTGGGCTTAAAATTTTACTTCCTTTTTGGATACATCCCTTGTTAGAAACCTGAATAAAGTACATAATCTTTTCAAAAAAAATTCAAAATTTCGCCCGATTTTGAAATAATGGTTATTTTTTCTCCCTTAATAACCTCCACCTTGAAAGCCCTTGTTGAAGTGTTTTGATGTCGGTGTTTTTTATTTTCGTAGTTGAATTTTCAACCAACTTTTTTCTTGCTTTTCTTCAGCAACAATTTCGTTTTTATTTTTATAGAATACATTTACGTTTTTCGAATTTTTCTTACTCAAAATTAATTTCCTTAATTTTTCGGCAACGCCACCATATTAACTTCCATGTTTTACTCCTCTCCCATCGATAGAATTCTGATTACGTCACTAAAATGAATATAAAATACATTTTTATCTAAGCCCCCTGAACTCAGGGCCGCCGGCAGAGGGTAGCGGAGGTAGCGGTCGCTACCTCGTAAATTTTTCGTATTCCAGTTTTTTCCTTATTTTTGTGCTTAATTTTTGAACTTGTAGAAAACAAAAAATAATGAAAGTGACAAAAATAGAAAATTTTTGATTGAGAAAGTCTGTCCGGCATGACAGAGGTGGCAGCTTTTGTGTTGCATGTGTTGCAACGGCAACACGGCGAAAGTCTGTGGCAACACGGCAAAAATCTGTTGCAACACGTGAAATATGAAAAATCGTTAATTATCGATAACAAGTCCAAAATTATCGATGATCAAGCAATTTTGAAACAGGACATTTTTCAAGTTTTCATGTGTATTTATTCCAAAATTTTCGCCCTCGCTTCGCTCGGGTTATGATAGCATTTTCAATATTTTTTCAAACAGCCTTTCCTAATAAAAGTCAAAAACGGCCCTTGACCCAAAATCGGTCAAAATGGGCTCAAAAGGTTACTTATAGTCTAAAAACATTTTAAAACATTTTTGACCCCCCCCCCTACCCCCACCCCTTTTAAAATTATCGTACTTTTAATGTCGAAATTTCAACACACGATATCTCTGGAAAGGGTGGTTTAAAAAAATGTATACTTTTCAGTTTTCAGAAATTATACATCTTGCTAGGTAGTACGAATGAAAATTTTTTGAAAATTTTCGGTTCACATTTTCCCAATTTTTTTCACTTTGAAATTTTCAAAAAATTAAAAAAAAGGCTCGAAATTTTTTTAATAGTTCCGCCAGGTGGTCGGGCATCACATATATTTTTTTTGAATTCTGAAATTGGGTGCAACATGGTCAAAAAAAATCAAAACCAAAAAAAAAACGTGATTTTTTACTACTATTCTACAGTAAGAAGCAAGGCATCCCTACTCGAAGTAAAATTTTGAGTCAAAATTGCCATAAATTTAAAGTACACCATAAAAAATTCCATTTCCAAAATTTGAAGTGCTGAAGTGCATTTCTCGAATTTTAGCGAATTTTTTGAAATTCCAAAATTATTTCATCGATGAAAATTTGATTTGATTAACGAAAAAAGCTGAAATTCAATATACACCCTATTTCAGACCTGCCAAATCGATTGTAGGCGTTTTCGAGACATTTCAGGGCCACCAGAAAATTTTAACGATTTTCCAGCGCTGAAGAAAAGCTTATGAAAATGGCCCTTTCAATTGATTCAGAATGTTGACCTTTTGGGCCCATTTTGACCGATTTTGGGTCAAGGGCAGTTTTTGACCCTTGTTAGGAAAGGCTATTTTAATGATTGAAATTGCAAGATTCACCCTTGATAAATTGTGAGGGGGGGGGGGTGCGAAGCGACCTCTTATAGGGATTAGATATTCTTGACCGTTCTTGGCAACACGCCGGTAAAATCTAGGCTGCCACCGCTGCGGCATGAATATCATCGGAATGGGAAAAAAATGATTTCACCTTCGTAAGAAGTCTCAAAGAGCTTGTGTGATGTGAAAAGCGAAGAATTTTTCATTGACATAATAAATTTTAAACTTCGGAAAATCATTTTAGAAAATGTAGGTATAGATACACCATTTTTCGATTTCCATTTTTTTTTCCATTTTTTGAGATTAACAGTGTTGCCATTGCTTACTTTGTCCTTCCTTGAAGAAATCAGAAAAAAAGCTGAAGAAAAAAAGAATATCATTTTTTAAGAATTTTGTTTTTCTCTACTTATTTGCTTTTTTGGATTTTCAAAAATTTGAAATGAAACAGTGTCGAGGATTTTTTTAAATAATGGAGCTCGGCCAAACAGAGCTGAGGATAGCTGGATCTTCTCCACCTATTTTGAAAAATGTCACTTCCAGTAAAAAAAAAAAAGGTATTCAAATTCATTAACATGTTTTTTTGTGGGGGGGGGGGGGTAGTAGGATATGAATAAGTACTTAAATTAAATCAGAGTTAAATTATGTTTGTCTGAGTGACTGTCTTGCTACCTCATGAGAAAATCCTGCCGGCGGGCATGCCTGAACTTTCATTCCGCACCCATTATCAACTCGTAAATTAAATTTTCCTATTTCCAGAACCACACTATTCGTCGTTTATTGCAAAAATAAACCATTTATTTTTTTAAATCACTTGGATGCATTTAAATCACCGAAATTAATATCTTTTCATCTACTGATCCCGAAATCCATAGATTTTGACCTAAATCGAAACAAAAAATAGCTCGTTAATCATTGCAGCGAAATATTCCATCGAATTTCGTCGTCGAAATTGTTGATTTTAATTTTTTTTCGTATTTATTTATTTTCCATTTATTTTTCGTATATTCATCATCAGCCAATGGCAATTATAGGATTGCCTATTGGAAAACAAATATTGAATCGTTGTCGACCGTAGAACTATGCAAGCAAATATAGGTCAAAATTACGCGATACGAAAAAAATTATTTATCACAATACAGCGGAGTACAATCGACGCCTCGCCATTATAAATTATACTCGATATAATGGCAAGAGGCTTCTTTCTTATCTATTCATTTAACCGCTTAGATGAATTTTTTTTCCTCGTTTCGAGTTACCTACTCATTGAAATACGTACTCCAGTTGGAAAAAAAAAATAAACAAAATTGTGTTATCTCGATTTATACCTACGTATTTATTACGTAGCTGATACCTGCCTTCTTAAATGGCATACCTTGTTGTCGAGTGGATTATCAATGAAGCGTTAAAACATGTTCAAATAGTACATTAATTAATCCGGATAATTTTAGAAGTACAGGAGGATATTTGTTCGAGAATAGTTAACAAATGGTACGTGCCGCAGAAGTGTTTTCTTAATATTTGAAATTTGTCATTGTGTAACGAGACGCCATTTAACCGTGAAAAATCTAGAAGACATTTGAATGACCTTCGAGGTTAAAAAGGTATCGAAAAATTCATTTAAGCTGGTTGAAAAAAAAGGGGGAAATTTAGATGACCCGACCTACCAGAACGCGATGACCTAAAACAATGAATAGTGTTGGAAAAAATACAAGATTCTGGCATGGAGACGATAAACCTGGTTTTTAATAAACGTAATTACCACGCAATCTATAAATGTATACAACGAAATGGTAGAATAATTAATAGGCGAGTGGCTTTTGTGAATTCGCACTGCAGGTGCTCTGGCATAGTTTATATCTGGAAAAAAAGCACCATAAACGCGAAACTGGCTCGGTTTAGTACATTGGAAGCCAGGCTGGATACCAAATGCACTCCGCATGTTGTTTCGCGTGTTACAACACTCGTGAATCTATTCGTAATTTATATTGCACCGGATACCGAATCTTGAGATGGTAGATTCACGATTCGTCGATTTTGAGTAATTAATGTGCAGCATTGAAAGGGAAAATTTTCTATCGTATGAAATTAACTTGCAGAGTGAACGATTAAGGTACACGCGTGAAGTTTAATTTTCATCCAATCAATTTTCAATCAGTCGGGTGTTTAGTTTGATGGAGTAATTATAGATGGTAATTATCGCCAAGTACCTACGAATAATCATACGAATGAGAATTCCAGTCGACTCGGATTCTGGTCGTTATTGTAGTAGCGAATTTATTGCCGATTGAATGCATTTCGAGAAATTAGGGTTATTATTTTCTATTTACCGTGAAATTACCTAATTTAGGTGTGTAAATGGTAATTATTTGATGGATTTTGGGATGAGATTTTATGGCATTTGATTCAGATTGTGAGGAGGGTTCGAATGCAGATTCTGGAAAGAAATTTTACTCTTGGGTGGATTGAAATGATTGTGAAGAATTGGTCGTTAATTTGGAATTTTTTTCGGATGCATAAAATGAGCGTGTAATTAAACTGCAACATTCTCCAATTATTCATTTTTTTTGGAGTTTAATTACCTATTGATTTTGGTGAAAAGTAACGAAGTCTAGGTACGTTTTATTGTGCGTGAATTTTTAATGAATTATGTAATGTAATTATTCTTGAATTTTTGGTTAAGCTGAGAATACCTTGACCTCAATTGTACTGGCCAAAATATGATTCGTCATAGGTGCTTATTGCAGTTATTAGGATGCACTTTCTTGTATTGGTGAATTATTGTTATTATACCGGTAAAACATCGGTTTTACGTGGCCAATTAATGAGCTTGACGTAAATTACCTTCATGTGTTGTAAAATTTTGGTAAAGTACTGTAATTACAGGTGGATAATATTTCACCCTATTTATTATTGGTGATCAAATGATCAATAATCCATCAAGAAAGAGATTTTGTAACATTTTCAGTGAATTATCGTTATTTTCTTTGGGATATTTTTTCAAGATGTCCAATTTTGTGCATTTTCGTCTTCTTTTCTGTATTTATAAATTAGTGAAAATTATCGAAAATCGCTGAAAAAGTCAGAATTGCAGCACAGTTATAAATCAGCGAGAAAATCTCACTGAGAGCAATCAGTGGAAAAAATCACTGGGAAATCAGTGAAAATTCACTGGAAAACTGGTGAAAATTCATTGAAAAATCACTTGGTGAAAATTCAGTAAAATTCATTGAAAAATTCAGGGAAGAATTTTTTGGTTCTTCCTGTGCTGCAATTTTGACTTTTTTTTTAACAAAATGGAAGAGTACTGAAACCTAAAACTAAAAAAAAAAGTAAGTGAAACGAATTAAAATCAAAAATTGAAGCTAAAAATTTTCTAATTTCAGTTTTTTTTTATTTTTAATTTTCTCGAATAAAAAATTTTGTTTGCTTAGAGCTCATTTTTAGGAATTTCTCGTCTCCAAATTTTCATCTAGAAAATCAAAATTTTTTGAATTTTCTGAAAAAACCATGTCACTTTTGTATATTTTCTTGACTGAACTTTATTTTTTCAACAAAGGGAAAACTGTATATTTATCTCCCTTTAGTTCTTTGTCTATGCACAATTGCAACCTGAAATCCAAAAATTTAATTTTTCAGACAGTTTTTTTTACCTGTACATAATTCACAATTTTTCTCTGATTCAATTTTTTTTCTTTTGTTTGATTCTAATTGAAGAATTTTGGAGAAGGTAAAACCTGGATTTTCGAAACAATGAAAAAACTTGAAATTGTTGCAAAAAATCTCAAGTTTTCCAAAAATTAGTTATTTATGATGTCATTAAAATTTGATATGTTTTGTTTTTTTCTACTTTTAGGGTTGGAATTTATTGTTTACATTACTTTAGAACTTTGAGTATCCATCCACTTAATTATCAATATGTACCAAATCTACAAAATTTTTCAATTTTTATTTGGAATTTTAATTTTTTAACACTTTTGATTCAAGATAATGCTGAAAAAATGCATGAAAATGCAATTAAAAATTTTTTCAAAAAAATACTAAAAATGATCTTGATGCACACTTCGATGTTTTTATCTGAATACTTTTGTCATTGCCATTAGTAGCATCGGGTTGATCAAAATTATGCTTTAAACATGTAAAATTCATGTCTTTCCCCATTGAATGTCTGCAGTCTCGTTCTGAAAAAAAAAAACGATCAATTTATACTTTTTTACTTCGAAAAAATGTTATGAATGGACGATGGATTGGTGTGAGTGAATCGCTGTCATTAATTTTTTTGAATAAAAAAATGGAAATATCAATTTGTATCGAAATCATTTCTAGAATGTTTCGTTTTTTTTCTTTTTTTTTTCTTTTTTGAAATGATCGTTTTCTACAAAATTACTGAAAATTTTCAAATTCAAATTCTGAGTTACCTTGCCATTTTTTTTCGAAAAAGGGGGAAATGTCCTGTATCATGGGGTCTTGTGCGGTAAGAAAAACAATTAAAAACGGGAAATAGTGAGAATTTGAATAATATTTTAGTGTAAAAAAACAGGAAGTTTCTACATTTTTCCATTTCCTTAAATTTTTTAATAAAAAGAAGAAAAAAGTTTTTTTGTGTGTGAATTTCAAACCTGGAAAAATAACCAATATTTTCATTATGTTGGTATTTTACTCTTTTATCTACCTATAAATGAGCGAAGATTATCGAAAATCACTGAAAACCAGTCAAAATTATAGCACATTAATAAAGCAGTGAAAAAATTCACTAAAAGCAAATAAGTAATGAAAAAAATTGCTGGAAAATCAGCGAAAATTTTTTAAAAAGTGAATAAAATATTTGAAATTTGCTAAAAATTGGTGAAATTCTTTGAAAAATCGATGAATATTCCTAATTTTTTCTGTGCTGGAATTTTAGCTTTTTTGAGTGATTTTTCACTGATTCGATGTGAGAGAATGGACTTGGACACCATGGACGAGTTATCCACCAATTATATCGTAGAAAGAAGTCAAATCAAAATTTAATTTGAAATTTCCAAAAAAACTCAAATTTTTTGGGGGGTGCTCAAGAGCAGCTTCTTACCCTTTCTGGTACATCTAATGAAGAAGCTACTTTTAATTTAAAAAAAAAAAAATCAAAAAATTCTCTGCAATAAAATAATGATTCCAAATCTTCAGAATTCTTGAGACACCCATCTTCACTTTTTTTTTTACTTTTAATTACTCATCTTTTGTTACCTATCCATTTAGTTAGAAAATAAAGTTGAATACGTAATACCATAATACGTGGGTATCAACTGCTGATAAAAAAGAACGCCTTCGTGTCTTACAAAAACAAGGATGTGAGTATAGGTAAAATTACCGGTGGTATTTCTGAAAACCCATAACCGTTCGACTTGGTCCGATACACCGCGCCGAAAGAATTGCTTCGTTAATTAGTATTTGGAAGTAATTAATTATCAAAGCAAGTCGAAACATTTATACGCGGAAGGCGTACCATTGTTTGGATTTTCTGGTCGATTTTAATTTTCCTTCATAATGTTTTCTTTTCCCTTTTGAGAATTTAAATAAGAGATGAAAAAAAAAAACGTGGGTGGTTTTAAATAGTTATTTGCGCTTTTGCGTTAGATGAAAAAAAAAAAGACGAACAAATTCTGGGAGAAAGTACTTACCTGGTGCGGGACTCGTAGATTGCGTCATTGATAATGTAACCCGCCGCAGCTGAACTAAAATAAAAGATAAAAATCGCCTGAGCTGGGTCGTAATGAGCCAGAGAATGGTGGGTCGAATTAAGTGTACCTATCTTTCCTTATAATGTCGTCTCGTGTATTAATTTAAGTAAGTACACAAAGACGATATCGACTTTTTTACCATACAACCCTTTTTATTCTTTTGAAATATCGAGAAGGTCGCGTATGAATGCGGTAAACTTATTTATAAAGTATCTATTCAGATACCTAAATGAATTATCAAAGTATACGTAAGTTTTGGCGATCGACGTATTCGCTTTAAACCGGATTATGAAGGAAGTTTCCTAGTCCATGCATGTTTGAAATTACTTCCTAAATAGTAAGCGATAAAAAAGAAAGAAAAAAAACAAGTCGTATTTATAGTAGGTCAAGTACATAAGAAGCATTTTGCCATATATAGAATTTTATTGAAGCTTCTCGCATCGTCTAAAGTGTGTTGGTGCATGGTGCACTTTTTCCTTATATTCTAATGAAATTGCCCATCGGATTTGGGTAATATCGTTTTATAAATTTGAATTCGGGTCAAATGTTGACAATGTGCAATGAATACGAAATGGAAATGTTTGGTTTATCGAAATTATCTCTCAAAAGACAGTTTGAAACGGTGCCGGTGGCATCATTTTAAATACGTATACGACCTTTGAAAACGGCTCAGGATTAGAAAATCTGTACCGTGACGCTGAATAAATACTGTGAACTTGATAACGAACCGCTGCGAATTTTATGTTTCAGATTCGTTGAAATTGTAACGGGAAAATTTTCATGTATTCGGTATGTCTTGCGTGCGCGAGGCTTCACCGCCGATTCAAGATTCAGATCACCTGCGTAGTGGTAAGTTGAAAAAAAAATTGTTCAAGTTGTACTTTTTTTTCTCTTATTACGTTTAATTTAACGCTGGTTTGACAAGAAATCAGAGCATCGTAGTTGGAAGGATCAAGACACTAGTTCACGCTCCCTAATTATTTTTATCGGAAATTGAATTTCGATGATTTAAGCCTAAAATTCCAAGTTCGATTTTTTCAAAGCTGTTTCGATTTTTCTTCTAATACTTTCTGAATTGGAGAAAAAATAGTAAAACATTTTAAAAATTCGAAATTGGAAAAATTGTAAAATCCAAAAAAATTGAAAATTAAAATTATTGGAAAAAATGAAATTGAAAAAAAATTTCAATTTGGAAAAAGTTTGAAAAAAATTTATAAATTAGAAAAAAATTGAAAAAGTAGACATTAAAGTCGAAAACGAATGAAAAAAATTCTAAAGTTGACAAAATTGTAAAAAAGTCTTGAAATCAAAAAAAAAGTTGAAGAAAAAATTTTAAATGAAAAGAAGTAAAAAAAAGGTGAAATCCAAAAAATTGAAAAATTAAAACAAGTTCAAGAAAAAAATTGAATTGAAAAAGTAAAAAAAAGGTAGAATCCCAAAAAAATTGGAAAAAAAAATTAAAATCGAAGAAAAGTGAAGAAAGATTTTAAAATCATTGACAAAAAATTTTGCGTTTCAAGAAATTGTTTTAAAATATTTGAGAAAAAATTAATGAGATAAAAGTTGAAACCATATTCGCAATGCTAAAATTTTTCCAACTGTAAAAAAATTTATTTAAAATTCAAATTATCTCAAAATTTTGTCATCTTTGGTTTTTAAATTTTTTTTAACAATTTCTTTCATCTTGAAAATTTGTTAATTCTCATAGTTTTAAATTTATTTCAACTGGATATTTTGAAAAAATTGGAATATTCTTTGAAAATTGAAAAAATTTAGAGGAAAACAAAAGTTTTTATAATTGGAAAATAAGATATAGGTACAATTTTGAGAAAAATTTTGAAAAAATTGAAATTTGGAAATTAGATAATACAATCATTTTTTTTCTTAGATAGTCGAAATTTAATTTGCAACAAAAATAATTAAGAGCTAGTCTCGAACAAGCGGCGAATAATTCCGTCATTAAAAATGGCGCAATTTGTTGTTTTTTTCTTCATATTTTTACAGTAGCGATAAGAAATTAGAGAAAGCTCTGTGTAATTAGAACGTTACACCGCGTTTTACGAGCCGGTGTAGGTTTGTTCAATGTAAACCTACGCCGCATTTACTCGAATGACAATATTATTATAATATCTTTGATTAGATTTTCGCTCTTTTTTTTTTCGAATGTAGTTTCATATGGTGAAATGGTACAAATGTGGGTAGGACGAGTCGCGAAAATAGGCTGTAGAAAGAGGCACACCTAAATGGTACGATTTTTTTTCAAATTGGTGAAATTTATCACGGTCTGAGTATGGAATGGTTTGAATGGTATTCGGAACGTCGTCGTGTACGCGATACGAAGGTGAAAGAGGAAAAAAGCAGAGTTATTTATCGAATAAGAAAAGAAACCCTCATTCTTATGGAGGTTTGGGTCGCATCTCTTTTATAATAAAACGAAAAGGAATTAAATGAGTCGAGAAATTTTATTATACGGGATGTTCGAGAGAATCGAGGATATTGTGCCGAGTGTAGAGGAAAAAAAACGTTTTAATTTTTACTACTTATGGGCTGGGTTCAATTCAAGGGTAGAGATGCTCGAACGGCGCTGTGAAGATATTATGAATTTCGTGAGATGAGTTCGAGGCAATTTTGCGAAGCCGGCGCCTGAATTTTTTCTGGGAAGTTGTGTAGGATGAGGGTAGAATATAAATGCGATATGGTGAAGGATTGGTGAATTTTTTTTGGTTAGAGTGGGTTTAGAAAATAATTTTCGAAGTTTGTATATCAAGAAATTAAGATGGATTATGTGAGTGAAAAGTTCGAAAATAGAGAAGGATTAATTGTTGGAAGTAAGGGCAGAATTCTCGATGTATTCGCTGTTTCAAAATAGAAATGGGGTTGTATCTTTCTCAAAATATGGGGAAAAAAATTCATAAAAGTTGGATTGGAACAAACCATTAAGTTTTTACTGGTAGAGATTAATTTGAGTCGATATCCTGAAAACGTTTTTTTTCTAAATTTTAAAAATTTCTTTTTTTGACCTCTTTGCCTTGAAAAATTAACCAGATTGAATTGTAGTTAAAATCCAAATTCCAAGATGAGTCAGAGGGCCGAAATTAGATTTTCTGCTTATCCGGGAGATTTTTATCTCTTTTGGTGGCAAATTTTATATTTTTCTCGAAGAAAAAGAAAGAATGTTTCTTCGTTTATGGCATTTTTTCTTCATGGCAATCAAATTACAGATTCGCCCAGCGGTTAAAAATACCATATTAAAAAATTCTAAATTTGCCTGTTCATAATTGAGTTTTGCCATCAAAATCAAATATTCTTTTAAATGAAAAAGGCAATTCCTCTTTTTTTGAAGAATATTTTTTCTCTTTCATAAATAAAATCTGCACAAATAGCTCCTTTTTCACTTTATAAGAAAAATACTACTCGGAATTTTCTTCCAATGCGCAGTTTTGAGATTCTATCTCTCAAAGCAAAATTGGAAAGTATGAAGTATATAGGGGTCCAAAAAAGGGTCATTAACCTAAACCTGGACTTACGAGGAAAATCTAATCTCAAAACTGAGTTGAAATTTGAACTCAATACTCTTGAAAATATTGCAGACATATCACACGCGTATTTTTGGAATTTTTTCAAATTATTTTGATCCGAATTTGGGGTTACGAGGGCGGGTAAAGGTGTCCACTGACATGAAAAACAAAAAAATTCGAAAATATCAACATTTTAATTTGTTTCTGTTGCAAAAGGCAAAAATTTTCTATATTTTCCTCTTTCCTTGAATTTTTTTGAAGGGGTAAAAATAGTATGTCTAACGATGAAGCTGAATCAAACTGGTCAAAATAAGTCAAGCTTTTGACCCAGAGGTCAAGTTATAGTCATGCAAAGTTGATCTTTTTGATTCAAAAATGAACCCTTTTTTAAAAATTGAAAAAGTTTTTGTTCATCCTTCATGAATAATTTAGTCAAGTTTATTCGTAAAAATTGTGATTTTTTTATCTATATTTTGTTTGAATTTTTCCGTAAAAATTGATTAAGCCCTGGTGGCGGAAAGGGACTTTAACATTTTTTGTACTCAACTGAGCCTAAATTTCACCACGCGATTTCAATCCAATTTACTCAAAAAGTACATCGCAGATTGCACTTTGACTGATGAAAATCTGTTTTCATGCCTGCCCGTAGGATTTTCTGATGAGGTATCAATAGAGCACTCTGGCGAACTTAATTCAACTCTGATGATTTACCTCTCCCCCCCCCCAAAAAAAAAAAAACAATTTTAATTATTTTAATGAATTTGAATAGTACCATATTTTTTTACTGAAAGTGAAATTTTTCAAAATAGAAGAAAAGGTTCAGCAATCCTCAGCTCTGTACATCTGTCCAGCCTAGCTACTTTAAAAAAAAAAAATACGCTCGACATAATTTCATTTCAAATTTTTGAAAATTCAAAAAAACTCGAAAGAGCAGAGTTGTACGAATTTTTTGAGAAGAGATAACATACTTTTTTCATCATTTTTTCCTGAATTTCTTCAAGGAAGGGCGAAATAACTAATGACAACACTGCTCGTGTCAAAAAATTGAAAAAAAAATGGAAATTGAAAAATGGCGTGTATCTTTTAAACTGATTCCCCAAATTTTAAAATTATGTCACAATAAAAAATTTTCGCTTTTCGCATCACGCAAGCTCTTTGAGACCTCTTACGAGGGTGAAATCATTTTTTTCCATTCCGGTAATATTCATGCCTGACAGACTTTCTCTATCAAAAATTTTCAATTTTTATTCCTTTCATTACTTTTTGTTTTCTACAATCTTAAAAATTAAGCACAAAAATAAGAAAAATCTGGAATACGAAAAATTTATGAATTATGAGGTAGCGATATCTTTCCTCCTGCGGGCAGGTCTGTCTGTTTTCAGAATTTTCTTCCATACAATGCAACAAATTGGTAATAAACTGAATTAAATTGGTAATTTATTACTCAGAATGTAGTGATGTTTATTTAGGTACTTGGACAAATATGTACGTTGGTTCGATTTTAAGCATGTATTACTTTGAAAGCTGCAAAAGCTATGCCTCTTTAAGCCCCTCTCTCCTCACCCCAAACGAACGGCATACTCCGCCGATTAATTATCGATTTTTAAATTAATTATTCAATTTTATTGGCCAACGAGGTGATAAAATTCTGCGAATATTTGCAGCAGGTGAATTCGCAAAATTTGCATACCACGTCGAATGAAAATCCACAATTTCGGTATTTATTTTCGCAACTCGACTCGACATTCTCATTAATAATACGATCACATCTCCGCTTCTTCGAAACAGCTCTCGGGCTGAGCGAAAATCTAAATACGATGTACATTACATACGCTCCAGCAATGAGATTTTTAATTACTTTCGCGAACGTCGCGTCGTTCTCGGACGCGGTGCAACAACCCGTGACAATATTAATTTCAGAATCGACCGCATTTTTTTTTTCAACATTGAACTCTTTTATCGCCGGTACGCCTAGGTACAAATAGCTTGTCTCAATATTTGAGCTCGCCAATGACATAGGCGATTTTTATGTAATATCGCACGTTGTTATATCGTTCGCGCCTTACCTTGTTGTCTGGTAAAAGCAGAATGTTCGTCGACTTCATCTAGATGTAATTCGATTATGCACGTGACACATTCATAGCGAAAAAAAAAATCCGTTGTAAAAAAAATTCGCTAACCGTGAAAATCATTTATGCGCTGGCGTCTATTTTTAACTCTCGATAAGAGTCTATGTATTGCCTGTGCAATAGCCATAAATCATAATTAAAAGCCAAACGAATACGCGGTTATAATGTAGCTGTCTATTCTACTTTTTTTCCTCCATCCATCGCAACAGAGTCTTCGGACAAATCAAAATGATTTACTTGTATCATTGCTTCGGTTGCTTTCTTTCGTCGGCTCTGTATTGGTGTCCCTTTTTTTTCCTACGTATTAAAACGATTGTGATAATGCTGAGAAGTCTACTTTGCTTTCGTATCATTAAGTACGATGACTAGCTAGGTCTGCAGACTGATTATCGTTCATTTTTCTAGCTCGTTTCGCGTTCTTATTTAATACCTGACTATTTGCGGACGTTTTCATTATTTTAAAATTCACCTTTATTGAATATTAGCAGCTTATAGTGTCTAATATTATAACATGATCATTGTACTTGGATTTTCTACTATATGCCTCATTACGTAGGTTTCTTACCTGAGTCGAGGTAAATGGAAAAAAATCACATGGATGCGAAAATAACGTCATTAAAAAATAATCTTCTCGCTGTAGCGAAGGAATGGATAGAAAAATTGAAATCATTATTGTACAGAATTTTTCCATCCCCCTCGTACGATTTTAATTAATCCAGCAACGGTTCGGTTTTTAGTTTTTTATCCGATAATTGAATTGTTTTTATGGAATGATTCCATCGAGAGGAGTAATGACCGACGTCGACCGTCCATGGTGCCTATGGGAATCGTACGTGCGAGATTTAATTTTCATAATTTTAGTTTTGTTTTCATTTCCATCCGGGTATGTAATTTTTATCGACGAGACGGCTCGAGCTCGTAGTGAGGAAATGTTAAACGTTCATTTCCGCTTTCCTTTTATACGTCAAGGTGTAGTTTTGTAGGTTCGTTTGGATATAAATTTTCCTAACCTGAAAGTGTTTACTTGTTGCTACAATGTATTGTATGGAGGTAGTACCTGTATTTTGAATGAATTGTATTTACGATGTGTTTGCGGTCATCTCTGTAGAGTTATCTGTTGTAGTGGAGTATAAGTACATTATTAATCATTTGACGTTTTTTTTTACGATTATTTATAAACATTGTCAATGCGAGTTGACCATTAAGGTCGGTATGATGGCGTGACATGTAGACGAATGTATTGTTTCGTTGCAATTTATGGTTGAATTGTAGTACATCGCATTCCTGTTTAATTTTCTTAAGTTGTCTGGATCGTTTGGTGATTAATTTGGAAGTGTGAGTGAATTGATTGTGTCAGATTTATTAAGAGGTTTGAGCGAGCTATTCGGTTTGAAGTTATTTTTAGACTGATATTTGGAAAATGAAAAATTCCTACACGTGCCGAAAATTTACCGTTTGGGTGAGTTTCCGAAGTAATTGATGTTTGAGCGCCAGTTTTCAAGGTTTGGAAGTGCTATTTTATATGATTCAGGTTTGAAAAATTCTTTGTCTGGAATAACAGGGTGTCTAACAGGTCAAACTGTCTAAGTCAAGCTGGTCCTGAAAAATCAAGCTTTTTTCAAAAATTTCAAAAATCATAAACATTTTATTTACCATTGATAAATATTAAAAATTTCTTTTGCAAAAGAAGAGTATTTTCGAGGGAGGGACAAAAAAGTGCATTAAATTCTCTCTAAAACGAATGTGCGCAAGGGGGGTGTCAAAAAAATTGGGGTTGGTTGTCGAAAAAGTCATTCAAAAATGTCAAGCTAAGTCGAGCTTTTTTTCTTGAAGTGCAAGGTGTCTAGTGGTAGTAGTGGTCAGTGAGGTCAGTATGGTCAGTATTTTTGACTAATTTATTCAAAAAGTCTGTGTTTTTTTTTCAAAAATTCCATAAAAAATCACCTTTTTTCTTTGAAAAATGAGAGATTTGAGATTTTGCTTTCTTTTTAATACCTACTGAAATATTGATCAAAAAATGAAAAAATATTTAGCTTTTGAATGCCTTTTTTTAAAAAAATTTCGCTCTCGCTTCGCTCGGGCTCAAAAAATTTACCCATACCAATTTAATTTTCAAAATGATTGTACGAAACTCCTTCTTTTTCAACCTAAACATTTATTATTTTCAAGTGAAAAAAATTGTCTCTTCTTATTCATCTAAAGGACGCGGGAATATGTACTTTCAATTGGAATTTTCTAAAAATGTTTCGATTTTTCTGGAAGAAGATCAGGAAATGAGTCATTAGATAAGTATCTTCTTTTTTTTTAGAAGTCAATATAAACCAAGAAAAAAACACGATTTTATTTGACCCAATAATGAAATTTTAGATTCTAAGTGCTCCTTTTCCAAAAAATTTCGCCCTCGTTGTGCTCGGGCTCAGTCAGGCTCGTTTAAAGAGAGGTACAGGGAAAATATTTTTATACCCGGCTCTTATTTCTTTCAGTTATCAAGGAGGCAGAATTTTTTTCCTGTAAAAATGTGGAAAAGTGTATTTTTGGAAAAATTTTCGCCCTCCCTTAGCTCGGGTAGTATTATTTCCTTTATTTTAAAAACTTATGATTTTTCACAGACCTTTCAGTTAAATATCACTGATTTTCAATCAATTTTCAATTTGTCAAATAAGTAGGTGAATAAATATTTTTGACTGAAAAATCAGTGAAGTCACCGATTTGAAATAACGTGAAGAATTAGCGAAAAAGTCATTTCTTTTTTAAAATTTTACCAATAATTTTCGCCCTTGCTTGAAAAATTGATTTTTGGTGCCAAGGGGGGGGGGGGGTAAAATCAGAAAAGTCTTTCCAAAAGGTCAGTATGAGTCGGTATTTTTGCTTACCAAATTTTGTTAGACATCCTGTCATGTTACCAAAGCGTGGGGGAGGCAAATTTAGGAATAAATTCTGGCCACGCTTGCCCTCTCCCCTTCAAAAAATGTAGCATATTGTTTATCAAAGAATAGCTTCTAAATCATTTTTCAACTTTCCTTTTTTTGTAAAAAAAAAACTTAGTTTTTTTAAAATTTCATTATTTATTTCTCAGTTGAAAAATCTTTTGATAATGACTTTTTTGTCTGAATCCTAATTGCTTTCATACCCCAAGACCAAATTATGTCATTTTACATTGAAGTACATATAGGTAGGGTGATGATCTACCTTACAAAATAACCCCACAAAAAATACCTCACAGAGAAAAAATTACATTTTTAGTGGGGCATGGGTGGGGTAACGATCTGCCTCAAAAATACCCCAAGACCGAAATATTTTATTTTACATTGGGGTATGGGCAGAGTAATGATCTGCCCTACAAAATACCTCACAACCAAAAAATTACATTTTTCAGTGGGGTATGGATGGGGTAACGATCTGCCCCACAAAATAACTCAAGATCAAAATATCTTTGTGACCTTCCAGGAAAAAACCGACCTTCTGTCCGAAAAAAAAATGAAAAAAAAAGTGTCCCAATCAATCCAAAACAAATGATAATCATGGTTTTGGATTGATTGGGACACTTTTTTTTTCAATTTTTTTTCGGACAGAAGGTCGGTTTTTTCTTGGAAGGTCACTTATAATGATTTAGCCTTCAAAATATCCCAAAACCAACATATTTAATTTTACTTTGGAGTATGGGCGGGGTAATGATCTGCTCCACAAAATATGCTAAGACCAAAATATTTTATTTTATATTGGGATGTGAATGGGGCAGATCACCGAAGAATGGCACTTAGACGGGCTTAGAATTAGTAGGTCGATATACGATTTAGACAAATCTTGCAGACGCCTCCATATTACAACCTGAAGAAAACATAAACACAAAATCCATCCAGCGAGGTTGTTGACTTCTGAAAGAAAAACAATTCAAATCCTTTTACATGTGAAATCCAAGTTCATGAAGTTCCCCTTATTACTCGAAGATGTTTTCACAAAATCTGGAAAAATAGAAAATAAAAACAGAAATCTGCGAGCATTTTCAAATTGTTTTCTCAGACACCTTATCTAAATACCCACGTCGACTCTGCAAGTTTAGCAATTTACTCGTCGTGAAAGAAATTATTTTCCGTTGTTTCATCACTTCTTTCTGTATGAGCACCTTTATGTATAAAAACAAGACCTTCGGGTTTCCATTCGTTTAATCCTTTATTTTTATACGAATCAGGTCAGTTGGAGGGTAGAGGTACCTCGCACGAGTTTATTTTCTTTAAATCTCGCCGTTCATTCTTATTTATTTTTTCCAAGGATTTTCGAGGATGAGAGATTATTTTTCGCTTTCACCAAACGTCAGGTGTTGGTTTTTTTCTTCGAAATATATGCTTCTGTTTTTTGAAAAAAATAAGACGATGAAAAAAGTATGAAATTGAAAAGACTCGAGCGTTCCCATTCTCATCAAAGCCGTCAAATCGACCTCGAATCTGAAGTTTGGCTTTTTCATTCCGCGTTTATTGAATTTCCTACAGGAAAAAAAATGCCTTTACAGGTTATAAATAATTTAGCCGCGTATGAACGAGTTGATTTATGGGCGAAACTGCGTAAAATTTATCATCTATTCGACGGACTCTTTGTTTTATTTTTTTTGTTACTTTATTTATCATGTAAATGAGCCACACGCACATACGTTGGAAATAAATGACTAAAAAGGATCACGTGACGGTGGTAGAATTTTTAAAACAATCGCGATGGTTTCAATGTCACCTTTTCCGTGGATGGGATTTACTTAGGTTTTTTCATCTCTCTTGTCATCTGGTGAGCTCACCGAGAGACAAAGTAATTTAGCACGCTATTGCCATTAATGGAGGTATAGAGCAAAGCAAAAGCCGCATAGACTTGATATGTAATTATGTACACCGTCGACCAGGATTTTAATTGATATTACGAACAAAATAGAGGGTTTGTCGGCATCGCCGTCGCTGATTAGTTTCTAAATAATTTTGCAGTAAATGGGATTTCGACGATTCAAGTTCAAATTTACTCCAAGTTAAACTTTTTTCAACTCTGAATATTTCCAATTTCTTTTGTCCTAAATGTTTTCCAAACCTGGTATATCCGATTTCCAAAATTTTCCACAAATAAAGTATTGAGATTTTTCAAAAAAATTCCAACTTGAATTTTAATTTTTTTAATTTCATATTTGCGTACCGTGCAGGTAGAGGGTACCTAAAGTCGGAAAATATAACTTTGCGCTAGAGCCAAAAATATAAAAAATTTGCGATTTTTTTCGATTTTTTTCTATTTTTTTTTTTGCATTTTTAAGCATTTTAGACCTGCGCAGCTTTTTGCATTGAAAAGCATTTCAGACTTCTACGCAGCTTTAAACGTGTTTTTCTCGATTTTTTTTTTGAAAGTAGCAATTTTTCAATTTTTTTTTTTGCATTAAAAAGCATTTCAGACTTCTACGCAGCTTTAAACGTGTTTTTCTAGATTTTTTTTTTGAAAGTCATGATTTTCTTATTTTGTAACGCCATCTTACCAAAAAATTGATCTAGGATGCTCAATTGCTCATCCAAGTCTTGATTTGTTCCTCATAATCATCTCCCATATCATTCAAGCCCAAAAACTCATTTTTGAAAAATCAGACTTTAGGTACCCTTTTTCCTGCACGGTGCACATTTTTATTAGTTTTAAAAATTTCAAGTTTGAAGAAATTTTCTACTGGAAGGATTTTAAGGTTGAAATTGGGTAATTACTATTCGAAGTGAACGAAACTTTAGCACTGTCGAATTGAAAAAAATTTTGAGAAAGCAAAGACACAAGAAGTATTTTTTGTATTTTTGATTTAAACTAGTCAAGGATTTTTTAATAATTTTAAATTAGTTTTTTCTCGTAGGTAACAAATTTGATCTCGTTAATCTTCTGTGTTTGGGATGGTGGGGGGGGGGGGTTCAGTAGTTTCCGGAAATCTAGTGGAAAAATTGTGATTTTTCCACAAAAAAACCTGCTGGACACACTCGGTTGGAAAAACTGATTATTTCTACTGAAATTTTTTCTGAAGTAACATTATTGAAGGGTTATTCCATCCTAACTAGAACCAAAAATGAAGTCGATCATCCCATTTTGCTCAAATATTTTTTACGTGTTCCTCTTGTTAGTCTTTTTCCAAAACCACGATCATTTCTCTTTCAACCTTTTGTAGGGTGGGAGGGAGGGGGTGTTGGGTCTCGTAAATTACCCAAATTTGAAAGCTCATATTTCGAGAAAAGGTTGTACTCGAGGGGAAATTGTTTGCGGGATCTGAAAGGGAATTGATCAGTGATTCAAGAACGATATTTTCCTTTTAAAAAGCTCGAAGTTGAACTTTGGTGGTGAAAGCTCAACTTTCAAGATGAGTACAATAGATAAAAGCTACATACATAATATTCAAAAATCTGAAAAAATTGGAGTAGGTAGCCCTTTTCAGCCTTTTTTCAACCAATAAATCTTCAAGATGACATATCCGCACCCTGAAGAGGTACAGAGGCCCATAATTTTGACCAAAATTCAAAAAAATCAAAAAAGTAGAGTAACATATCGATTTCTACTAATTTGAAGGCGCCGAGTTCGAATATGAACTTAGTTTTTTCATCTGACCCCTCTGGCCCGTTCTATTGACCCTCTTGAAAAGGTCAACATTGAAAAAAAAAATTAAAAATAACGTGTGACGTGTCATTTGTGGGGTTCTGAATGCACCGAGTTCGAATATTTGCTAATTTTTTGGATTCGACTTTTTGATGCCCCCATAGCCCCCGATTTTGGGGAAAATTATGTTAAGAAATGAAAATGGCGCGTGGCCTATCGATTCTCACTAATTTGAGAGCGTAGAAATCGAATATCGACTTACTTTTCGATTCAGCCTTCTCCCCCGTGCTCTAACTGAGTGAAAACTACGATTTTGGGGGGAGGAAGGTTGATTAGATCACGGCGGGAATGGAGGTCGAACAAAAAGTAAGTCGATATTTGAATTCTTGCCCTCAAATTAGTTAGAATCAATATTCCTTCCGCTACAATTTTCATTTCTGAGCATACGTTATCCCGAAATTGAGAGCTGAGGTGCCACTGAAAGGTCAAATTTAAAAAATGAGAAAATATTCGAACTCAGGACCCTCAAAAACTTAACAAACGATAGGTCACACGTTTTTTCATTTTTTCGAATTTTGACCTTTCCAAAAGGGTCAATGGAGGGGGAGATTAATTTCATGTACCCTATCTCGAAATTTTTTTCAAACCAATAATTATTGGAAAAAATGTTTGAAAAAATGAAACTGAAAAAAAAATGAAAAAATTGAAGGATAAAAATTTCGAAAAAACATGAAGCGATGAAGTTTATTGTTGTTTGGATAATTTCAGAAATCGGGTAAAATTTTGAAAAAAATGTGATTGAAGGAATTGGAAAAATTTTAATTGAAAAAATTTTCTAAATCGGATACAACATTGAAAAAAAATGAATTGAAAAAAGTTGAACTAGGAATTAATTTGGTCTTAGATCTTCGAAATCCCATTTACGTCAAAATTATTTAGGAACTAATACTAGCTGGACCATTGTGGGCAAGGTGGGTAGAAGCATTGACGAGAATAGTGTGACCAAACGGGTTATTTTAATTGAAGCACGTACATTCAATTAGCGTTTTTAATTATTCGGATTTATAGACGACGACGATGGCACAGCCAGACATACGAATCGTATCTTTAATAAACACGACAAACGTTATGTTTACGTAACACGCGGACAATACGAATTACGACGTAGACGTCGTAGATGTTTACAAAATATACGCTTTTAGAGACCGAAATTTACCAAGGCGATGTGGGTTACCACTGGCAAAGTTCTTGTTAAAATTACGTCCTCCTAAGTGAGTACTTATGTCATTTGTTTCGTTATCTTTTTGCAGACATGAAGAAAAAACGACTCTTACAACCTATCCGAGCTATTGGAAGGATATTCCGTAGAAAACCGCGACCTCCAGTGATCTCATCGTCGAACGGTAGCGTCGACAATGTTACCGCTACGCTTCGTTCTTCCAAAGAGAATTTCGACGCGTGTGAACAGCCGCTCGATTCAAACTGGGAACCGACTAATAAAAGTCATTCTACTAGTCATTTGACCGATGATACAACCGATAATTCTCAACGACGGTACGTTGATTTTTCCATCTTTGCCCCCTTTTACCCCCCTTCCCTTGTATTGCATTTCGTACTATTACGGAGCGAAAAAGCGAAACCAAATCGGAGCTAATTTCGCCATAGTCGACTCGAACTCGAGCTCGACTACCTACGCAGATGATGGTTTTTTTACCTCAACCAAACTGTTCCGCGTATTCTTGGGTAAGAAACGCTTCGTCACGAATCTCATTCTAGACTTTGGATGATTTTATGTACGAGGTAAAACAAAACAACGAAAATAAAAACGCGATATTATAATTTGATTGTAGCGATAAGTTCTCTCGTGCTGGACGATCACGTTTTTTTGATTTTTTTCTGTCCTTTTTTTTCCCTCCCTGTAGAACGTTGCAGTCGACATTGTTAAGCGTCAGCCATGACAGTGTTTTCACATCGGAACAGAGATCTCCAGATTCTGGATCTGAAACTTCCTTGTATGTTCCGACGACGAGATTTGGATTTCCTCATTCGAGTGTTCGGGTAAGTTTTTATGTAATATGGTTTGATTGGTGGTAGGTACATAGACATACCTAGGTAAAGGTAGATATTTTTATTATGTACGAATGTCGATGTTGTGAGATGCCAATTCGAAATACGTTCGAGTAAAAATAACGTGAACAGAATTCTTTCTTTGGATTGAGAAGGGAAATGGTACATAATTTACGAAGGAAAAATGTACAGCGAAGTATTTTTTTTCGACGTTGCGATTCGAAGATGGTGTTTTTTTAATATTCCGGATGAAGGTGTGTTTATTGTTGGTACACGTTTGCATTCGAACTTCCAAGGCAGAAGTGTAATTTTCTCGACTTTCGGAGTAAATGAAGTGTGTATCGAGGATATTGTGGAGGATGGTTGAGTTGATGATGACGAATGAATAGATGGTTTGAATTCGGTTTCCATTTTAATTATTCTAACGCGTATACGTACCGCTTGAATTATTTTTGATAAGAAGCGGTTGTTTGATTGAAATTCAGGGCTTGTATAATGGAATGTGAAAAGCTTCGGAGATGAATTGGAATTTTGTACGGTTTGGTGGAGTGGGGTTATTTTTTGTGATGAGGAATTCATTTTTTCGAGCTGGAATAGATATTGGAATAGGAGTTGGAAAAAATTGAGAAATTATTTTTCGGTTCCACCTTTTTCTTACATTCAAATGAAAAATGAGAAGAATATTTTTTAACGTTGGGAAGAATATTGTTTAACGCTGAGTAACTGCCAGTCATAGAAATCAAAAAAATCATGAAAATGTTTCGATTTTTGTGAAGAATTCAAAATTTTGCCTTCATTTTTTCCTTCAATTGTAGCACTGTAGGGAATTGCTTGTTTTTTTAATTTTTGAAAAATTCTCACTGTGATTTTTTTCCTTTGTGGAGAAGGGGGTAGGTGGGTTGTAAAGGCTAAGAAAAGAACGAAAAAATAAAAATTCTGATTGAAAAATCCTGCGTAACAAATTTATTTATATGGTTTGGATTTCAAAAAACAATGGGTCAAAATATTTTTAAAAAATGATCAGCAGAACAAAAAATAAAAATCAAAATTCAAATACATATGTAGTATTTTTTCTATTTTTCTATTTAAAGTGCAGTTTTATTCAATAAAGAGTTCGAAAAAGTAAAAAAAAGTTACGAAAATGATGGAAATGAAACTATACAATAAATTTCAGTATGGAACTGTTATAAAATTGTGTAGATGAAAAAAAAGTTCGAACAATTTTTGGTGCAAATGAAAGAGCATTCATTTAGAAATAATTTAGGGTAATTTTCATTCATTTCATGCAACATTATGCGATAGAAATCAGCACATTTAATAACCTAAATTTCAACATTCATCTTGAAATTTTGAAAAAAATTAGATTTTTATTCCTCCTCGTGGGCTCAATTTGGGGTCCTACACAAGAATGGTTGTAAATTTTGAAATCAGCGCATTCGAAAACCTATATTTTAACACCCATCTGAAAATATTGAAATTTTTTGATTTTGACCCCCTTGTGGGCCCACTTTGGGTCCAACTCAAAAATGGTTGAAAGATTTGAAATCAGCATGATCGATAATAACCCATATTTCAACACTCGTCTTGATTTTTTGAGAAATTTTGAAAAATTCTTTCGACACCAACATCTCCCTCCCCCCTTTTAGGGGCCTGAGATCTGCTCAAAAAAGGTTGAAAGAATCGAAATCAGTGTCAATCTAGTGGAGAAAATGATTTTTTGTGTAATATGTACTTATGTAGGTACCTAAATTTTCTTGAAAATTGAACAGTTTTTGAGAAAGATCTGGAAATTTGAAAAAATGGTCTGAAAAATTTGATAAGTCTGGAAAAATCATTTTTTCGGTTTGAAAGGGAAGGGGGTGAATTTATGATAGGAAAAAGATTTGAATTTGCCAAAAAAAAATCAAGAAAGTAAGTAGGTATATTTTTTATATTTTTTTTTATAAATTTTGATAGACATTATATCTTGAAGTTCAAACTTTTCAAAATTCTTAAAATTGAAGGCCGTCATTTCTTTCACAAATTTTTCACTCTTTTCGTACAAAAAATGAATTTTTATTATTACGAAAGAAAAGATTATCCTTCCATCTCCCCCTCCTCCTGATATTTTTAATACCAAAAATATTGAAAAAATATATGGAAAAACAACGGAGGTTTAACTGGATGAAGTTTCGTCAAAATTTAAGTAAAATCAGGTTACGTTTTTTCGTTCCAATCCCCCCTCCTCCTCTCCCCCCCCCCAAAAAAAAAAATAATAATAAAGAGAATAATTTCTCGCAACCTCTCGCCCTAAACATTTTCCACGATTTTTTGTGTTGAAAAGTAAAACATGTTATTAATAATTCGGTAGAAGAGGTCTTGGGCTAAGAAAATGTTCTCTAGTTGAACACTTTTCCGTACCTTTATTTTTATAGATACTTAATTTGGAATTTCGGAGTCTTCCAAGAAGGGTAATTTTAAATATTAAAATTCCTCCATCATGTGAAGTAAATAGAAGAAAGGAAAATTGGATATAACATTCTTCGATGATGTTTGCATTTTAAATCATCATTCGTCTCCGTATTTGGAGGTCAATTCCCTCTACTTCTTCGATCGATATTTGTAATGAACCGAAACATCGCTGTTGTTTGAACTCAGCGATTTTCTGGAAAATATTCAATTGGTGATGAGTGAAAAAAAAAGTTAAAATTAAAATTTGGCCGTAGGGATAGTTTACGTATTTGAGATTCTTCAGAATTTTGAAATTTGTAGTTGAATAATTTCAATGCAGAATTTTATGCGGATAATGAATAATGAGAAAATTTTTAAGGACGGAGGAGAAAAGGGAAATGTGTATGATGCATAAAAAATTGTACTCACTCGTTCGATTTGTTGCATTTTTCTTAAGCGAAAAATTCCTTCTCTTCCCCTTCTCCTGAATGTTTTCAACCCTACTTCTGAGAATTTACGGAATCGACCAAAGATAGAAAATTGGTGGCCATGATGAAATTCAGTCAATTTATGAAATTTCTTCAAATTGATGCAATTACCCATCTAATCGTATAGCTACGCTACCTTGATAATAATACAGCTTATAATACGTCAACCTCACTTTGAAATTTGATATTAAGTAATTCGAAAAAATATAGGTCAACGTTGCAAACCTCCTCCTCCAACTTCGTTTGCAATTAAAAGTAAACGTAATTTATCAGTTTCACTTGTGCAAAAAAAAAAACTCCCAATTTTCTTCGAAAGTGTCGAATAAATAAGAGAAGAATCTCACTAGAAATCGCGACTTCTGTTTTCGACATCGACGTCTAATTTAATTAATTGGAATCCGCAAACACGTGGATTATTTTCACTATTGTTTTTTGCTTTGGCTTATGAAGATCGGCGATTCGGAAACGAATCTTTAATTATGGAATTTTTACGGCTTCAATTAAGAACGCGACGCGTCAGCGAAGAAAAAGTAAAATCGAATTATTCGATAAATAAGCGAATATTTTCATACGCATAATTTATACGAGCTGCATTTTTATCGAGGTTTGTTTTATGTGTTTCGGATAAGTGTGTAGATATTGGTATTTGTATGTATGTTGTTTAGTACATAATTCACGTCCTACACCTTTTCCTCGTGCGGAAAAACTTGTTTGCTTAGATTGGAATTTTTATGACAAAATGACCCCGCGATGCCGAAAAATATTTCGATAATTTGCGTTCGTGTTCGTTCCTCGTTCGTCTCTTTTATATGTAGATGAGCGTTCAATTTGTCGATATGTATAAAAAAAAATGAAAGTACAGCTCGTAAGTGAAACAAAAAAATAAATGTTACGAAACAGTCGTAAAATTTTCCGTCGTAATGACGTCGATCGAGTCGACGAGTGTGTCGTTGAACGACGATGTGTATGGCTTGTCTTGGGCTTGTATTGAGAATAAGTATTATTATAATTGAATTTGTACTTATAATGAAGCCGCTTTTTCAAAATACCTGCATAGAAGGACAAAAATGGGATGGAAAATGTAGGAAGTGTGAGAGGAAAAGAAATTGTAACGCAGGTGACTCTTCTTTGGCCGAAAAAACACAAAAACAAAAATCATTTTTATTTTTTATTTCTTTGCTTTGTTTGTCCTTAATTTTTTGAAAAATTTCACCTCCATGATTTTTATCCCCGAATGGCGAGTAGACAGTTGAAATGGCTATTAAAGAAAAGAAAACTTTTTAAATAGATAGTTGAAATTTATTAATGAATTTTTCTGCGTTATTTTAACTTGATATGTACATGATTAATTATTTTTTTTTTGGAGGGGGGGGGGGATCAATTATCAACGATGTTTGAAGACCATGAAAATGTCGCGAATTCATCTTAGAAAATTTGTTCTCGAGGTCTCAACGAATCCTTCCATGGGTAATTTGATCAGTCACGAATCGTTCGTGACCGATATTATCAATAAAAAAAATCATTCGTGAACGATTGATCGAGATACCAAATTAAACTCATGAATAATTTAATCCAGGGTACGGAACCACTTTTGAAAACAACCAAAAAAATACCGGGAGAACCACTTTTTTCGATTTTTCAAATGAGAACCAGCACCAGAACCAATTGAAAAATTTTTTAGAACCATTCCCAATAAAGAGAACAACCAGGGAGAAATAAATTGAAATTAACCAAAACCACAAGTACCAGAATCTACAATTGACTTCAAAATTGGAATTTAGTCAAATTTTGATGTGTTATTTTGAAGTAACAAATTTTTAAAGAAAAAAAAAGCGAAAAAATGACTGAAATTGGAAGCACCAGAACCACTTGGAACCGGGAGAACCAGTACTGATTGGAACCACAACCAGGAGAGAACCATTAAGTAAATTTTCTTCACTCCTGAAACCAGCACTACACACCCCCTCCCTCCCCCCCCAAAAAAAAAAACTGATTACGGAACCATTTTAGAACCAGAACCATTTCATCTTAAAAGCTAAAGAGCAGCCCCAGAAGCACCAAAAAAAATCAAATGGTTCAATCTGATAATCTCTGATGAATTATTCTTGAGTATTGCAAGAAAATTGCTAATGATAAGAAAATCACTCAGACAGGATCTGATTGAACACGAATTGTTCAAGAACGATTCAAATTGTTCATACAGGATGGATCAAAGCATTAATTCGATCTCATCTTTCATCTCGTGTGAGTTGGTTTTTGATTCAAGGTTTGAATTTGACCTTTGAATAAGTCATTGACCGAACAATTTTGTTGAATTGTCAATAAATCCTCATGAACGATTTGAATTTGATTTTTGAATATAAATCATTTTCCAATTAGTTCATTTAGTTCGATGAAAAATTCGCGTGAATCATTAGAAAACAATTTCATGTTCATGTGATTCAAGTGAATCTGTCACAAACGATTCAGATTTGAGCAATTTTGAACGAATGATTCGCAAACGATTTGATCTAATACGATTTACGAATGAATTATTTTTAAACGATTTCATCAAATAGAAGTGAATCACTCGTTCGGTTTGGATTTGATTTGATCGAATTTGAGTGATTAATTTATGAACTATTTGATTGAATATGAAACAATAGAATCGTTTGGAATTCACCTAGTTGTCGTATTCGATTGATGAATCGGTCGTAAGTGAATCATTTATGATTTGATCAAATTCTTGTGAATCATTCGCGAACGATTTGATCGATTATGAGTGAATTGGCCAAATAAAAATGACTCGTAAATGATTCGTTTCAATTTCGCTCGTATTTGACCGAATCGTTCATGAATGAATCATTTACGAACGATTTGATCAAATAATGATGAATCATTCGCGAAAGATTTTGATCGGGTATGAGTGAATCGATTAAATCCAAATCATTTGTAAATGATTCACTTCAATTTGATCAAATTGTTCACGAGTGACGAGTGAATCATTTATGAACGACATGATCAAATTCTAGTGAATCATTCGCGAACGGTTTATAATAAAATTTGTTTTTGGAGTTTTTGATCGATTTAATCAAATACTAGTGAATCATTCGCGAACGATTTGATCAATTATGAGTGAATTAGCCAAATAAAAATCACTCGTGATGTCGTGAATGATTCATTTTAATTTCGCTCGTATTTCACCGAATCGTTCATGAATGAATTATTTACGAACGATTTGATCAAATATGAATCATTCGCGAACGATTTGATCGGGTATGAGTGAATCGATTAAATCCAAATCACTTGTAAATGATTCACTTTAAGTTCAATTTGATCAAATCGACTCATTTATGAACGACTTGATCAAATTCTAGTGAATCGTTCGCGAACGATTTAGTGAAATTTTTTCGAATTTTTAATCGATTTGATTAAATTCTCGTGAATCGTTCGCGAACGGTTTGTAATAAAATTTGGTTTTGGAGTTTTTGATCGATTTGAGTGAATCATTCGCGAACGATTCGGTCCAATTTGAATAATTAATTCGTGGGCAATAAAATTTGTTTTTTCGACATTTCGAACAATTTGATCAAATACTAGCGAATATCGAATCATTCGTGAACGATTTGATCGAACATGAATAGACAGTAAAATTTGTTTTATCGAGTTTTTGAACGGTTTGCTCAGATATTAATGAATGATTCTATGAGAGCCGAACGATGATAATTGAAAGTACGAAGGCTCGAAAATCATTCAGTTCTATTTCCTGTTGCTAATGAACATTTTCTTGTTATTTTATCAATCAATTGTCATAAAAAGTTCAATTTCAACCCTTCATAATCTGCTTTATTTTTAGAATTAAATTCTATTGGGAAAAAATCTGCGTTTTGAGTTGGAAAATTCGAAAAAATTTCCATTCGAAATGGAAATTTACAATTTTTAGTCCATTTTTTCTTCTTCCTTCCCCTAAAATCTGAATTTCAACTCATCCCTATCTGTGTGAGAATTGAAGGAAACTACAGCTCCAAATTCCGTCTGAATCAGTATCCTAAGATCTTGATAGTGGGTAATGAATTGAAAAATTAATTTATGCATTTGCCCCTTCCCCTTCCTTTGCCTATTTAATGCGTTTTGTTTGTGTACACAAAGTAGATGCACATGCAGGAGGGGAAAAAACAACAATTTCTCCGTATTATGTAGGCCACTAGCATCGGTATACACATGTGACATAAATATATTCGTACTAAGAATGCGTACTTGCAAGTCTACTCGATAACATTTACGCCTATTATTTTCGAAAAAGAAAAAAAAAACAGGTTTGACCTGTGTGTTGTGTTTTTACGCGCTCACAATCGGTTTGAGACTTCTCCATCCGGATTTCAGGTTAATGTACGTATACGCGTTAAGTGTCTTAAAGTGAAACGCTGGCTGGCCGTACGGTTTTGCTTTTCTTCAAACCCGTTCCGATGGAATGAAGTTTTCTGTACGTACGGCGTACGCCGCGTGCACGTAAAAAATTGCAAAAAAAAAAACACTCGAGCCCACAATGCACACAACCTGGTATGCTCAAAGGGAAGCCTCGCAAGAAGAAAAGTGAAAAAGTGAAACGAAAGCGGCGCGACGCGATTCGCGTTCGAATATTAAGTATTCGAACGTGTCGCGCCAAGAGATACGGAAGTGTGGTGACGGTGTGCGTTCGCGATCTCTTGCTGAGTGGAAATTTTTAGTTATTTTTTGGGTATTTTTTTCTCTATCGGTATTGTTCATAAATGGTGTTTAATTCGACCCTGGTTGCTTGGCAGGCTGAACTTTTCGAAGTGATCAAGAAACGTAATTTGGAGAATAATGTCAGCGACGACGAAGATCTCGGATTGCCTCGCAGTCCTGTCAGCAATTCGCCCACCACCGCTGATCCTGACGACATGTTTACCAAAGTACGTATTTTATTCTGTTTTATCATCCGGTTCGTTTGCTATAAATAGTATTTGTGAACTCGCGTAGGTGGTGCGATTTATAAGTCAGATGAACTCTGTATCGAGGTCGGGTGTCTTTTTCGATGCTGGTGAGGGAACAGGGCAAAGGTCAAAGGTCGATCGCGAAATGATGGCGGACGAAAAATCGATCATTGATCACGATGCCATTGTATCGAGTTGCTTTGTTGAGATGGAATTGCAAAATGTGTCATTTGATGTCTATGGTTCAAGGTGTCTTTGTTCAAGAATCGTAAGATAAATCGTGAATTTTGTAATAGGTCGTGAAAAAAATGATTTTTCGAGTGGGATTTTTATGGCAGAATAATCAATTTGTTTCGTCTGTTTATTTTTGGATATTTCTTGAAAGAGATAATATCGATGTATGAGAAATTAGAAATACGAAAAAAATTGGAACCAAATTGATAAAAAAAAATAGTTATTAATTTTTTTCTAGTTCATTTTAACACGTGTTATTTTTTGTGAGTCTTCAACTATGTAGATCTTTAATTTGATACGTGTAGGATTATCGAACTGAGGATGACTAGTTGATTACATTATTGAATTCTTAAAAAATCGTAATTTCTCGATTCATGTTAAAGTCAATCACTTGAAAAATTTAAATGATCTGTTTATCGGAAATCCATCGAATAATTTTATTACCCGCATTTGAATCTGCCAAAATTGATAACATCAAATGAATCTAGGATATTAAGTAGGTCGGTAAACTGAATAAACGAAATTGGATCGAAGCGAGTAAAAAATCTTCCATTTTTTCAACTTTTTGTATCATTGGTGTAAATTATTAGAAAGAATTCGAGATTCTCGATTTTTCCCCAGTGCAAAAAAATATAATGCTTTATTTTTTTAATTGTGAAAAATTAAAAATCGAACGAGTTCGGTTCAGGTTGAAATTCGAGGAAAAATTGGTCTTTAGAATCTTGGAAATTTGTATTTCAGTAAGATGAAATATTGGGGGAAAAATTGGTAATTTTCCAGGAATCAGTCTTGATGGTATCGCTGTCGATTTCGTAATTTTAAAACATAAAATTCTGCCGAAAATTCCTAGAAATTTGTCTGTACCGGGGGAGGGAGAACGTTCTAAATGAAATTTTCATCAGTATCGAAATTAAAGATACTAAATCACTTTTGAAGTAGTATTTTGAACTTGAAGCAAAAACGCACCAAAGAGGTGGGTCCAGGGGGGGTTTGGATCCCTTCTTCCTTGAAGGTGAAAAAATTAAAGTAAAAAAAATGGTTTTTGGAGCATTGAAAATCAGAGGGATGTCTATTTAAATTTTTGATCAAATTTGACAATTCTACATTTTTTTAAAGTAATTTTTCTACATGTACTATTTTGAAGTGACTATGCAAAAAAAAGCTTCCTTTTTCTCTCCTTTTTCTGGTATTCCGACCTCCCAAATTCACTTTGTACCCTCCGAAAAGAAGCCTCTGACATCGCTTCTTAGATTTACGGGGGGGGGGGGGGGTCAGGTCAAAATGATTGGTATGAAAGTTTGTTGTTCCAAAATTACATCATTTTTCATCAGTATTTTTTATGAAAATGATTCAAATTTTAAATTTAGGGTTTTTATAGAAGAAGGAAAATTGGGTAGCGGGAGGGAGGAAGAAGTGGTGGTATCAAAATTTCACCAAAAAAATTATGGGCGTTCAAGCCTCTTCCATGAAAAATTCCTGACTAAGCCACTGACTTGACGCATGAAACCCCTAAAATTCGAAGATTAGATATTGCTAAAAAAAAAAATCGTGATAGGATAAATTGTGTAGTGAGAGTTTTTAAAAAAATTAGGTAAGTAGTCAATTTTCAAAATTTAATCAATTTTTTAAATTCTTTGGCAAAGCATTATTTATGTAGTTACAAAAAATATGTATAATTTGTTTCTTTCTTTGAAGTGCGTCTTTTTCCTTTGAAAAATCTGAATGAATTTGTAAATTAATTTGCAGAGTATTATAATTTTGTAAATTTTGTGGAAAAAAAATAGACAGATTTTTGTAAATTTTACTACTTGAATAAATTTTTTTAATTATTTGTAAAAAAAAAAGGTAATTATTGTGAGATTATCAGTTTTTGACCAAAGATCATCAATGTTCAGAAATTTACAATTTAAAAAATTGATTTTTTATGGGAGGGGGGGGGGGTCAAAGTGATTAGTAGATATTCATTTTTTGGTGTAGAAAATCGGCTAAAAATCGAATAGTTTGGTTCAACTTGAGTGAATAAAAATCTTTATGAAAATTATTCATTTCAGAATTCAGCAATTTTTTTGTTGAAGAATTATTCAACCTTGAAAATGAATGCAATTTAGAAATGGATTTCTGTATGTTTTTCTGTGGTCGGTAATCTTTAAACAAGGTTTTTATTCGAGTAGAGGTATCTTGACTGGTTCTAGAGGTGATGAAAAAATTTTGCAGCTTACCAATTCGAAATTTTTTTGCAAATTCTTTTTTTTTACTTTATTATTACTTACTGAAACACTAAAAAAGTCAGAGAATTCTAATAAAGTCCAAGTACCTATTTCACAATTCTCATTCCAAAATTAAAAAAATTTTCAGAAACAACATTTTTAAAAAGAAATCAAAGGCATCCTTTAGTCTTTGTGATTTCAATGAATTTAAGCAAGCCAAAAAATATCAAAATTTTCTCATGGTTGAGCTTAATTCGTTCAAAATCATTGGTAAAATTGACTTTCAAAAATCAAAATATGTGACATGTCTAAATGTTCAAAAAATTTTAAAAATCATGAAAAAATCGAACATCGAATATTTCTCTTCGATTTAGAAAAGTTATGGATGGGAGGGCATGAGATATCACTTACTTATGTGCCAAAGACGTAAAAAATTAAATTTGAAAAAATCATAAGCAAGGACTAAAGAAGTAATTTTTTTTGAGAAAATTCTGATCCAATTTTCAAAATTATTCACTTTTCAGTTTTCTTTGATTAAAACAAAAAAATGACTTGAAAATAATTGAATTTAAATGAAAAGGGAAAGGGATAGAGTTTTTTACTTTTTGGCTCCAAAAAAAGGTCAATAAAGTTACTATTTTTTGGCAGAATTTCGAATCCGATGCCTGGTCATGAATTTTCTTTAGAAAATTATTGTCAATTTTTATAAAGGAAAATTTTTCTAAAAAATTTGGAATTTTTAATCTTTAGGAAAAAATTGGAAACAAATTTTTTGAACCCACTACAATGTGACACTCGGTTCTCTCTCGAACAAGGGAATTATGAAAGAAATCATTCGATCTGCCTAAAAATCTGCTCCATCAATCATTTTAAATCGAAATTCGTCTCTAGTTACCAGGTTAGGAATGAATTTTCCCTCAAAAAAGTGAAAAAAATCGAAATTTTTTAGATTCGAAAGAACCTCTTCAGTTCTCATACATTTTCAATCACATCACACTTTCGTCTGAAATTTTTTCAATCAAGAGCCATAGATTATGTTATTGCGAAATGTTTATTCATCTGGTTATTCGATTGCACTAGACCAATTTCGAAATTGGCACGAATTCATGTATATGTATCTGCGGTTCGCAATCAATTAATTATGCTCGTAAAATGAACCCATCGAAACGACTGACTGCGGTCTCTATCAATACATCGGATTCTCTTTACTTGACTGGCGTAAATTTCGACTCGTCTGTGGTGGAAAACCGACCACCGGCCATGGCCATCCTTCATGGAAATGGAATGTGGGATGGTACGGAAATCAAACCCGAAACTAATTCGGTTCATTAACAACAATTCGTATGAGATATATGGACACAGAATAGTCGAGATAAACGTAAACGTATCTACATAATACAGCATTAAGTACATCTATGGCATATAATTTGTATTCACATTTCATACACTCCGCTCCTCTGACTCATCTAACCTGTTGCAGTTTTAATTTGCGTCGAATTGTTAGAAAAAAATTTTCGCGTCGGGTATACCTATGTAAGCGGTAAAAATAAAACCGAATCGTCGTCGTCGGCGTCGCATTTATCAGCTTTGGTAACAGCTGTCAACAGAATAGCTGTATAATGTACTAGTATAATATCGTAGCTATAGGTAATAGGTATACTGTATACACCTGCAACATACGTATCGTATTATATCGTTCTCTTTAGTAAACAAGTCGTGCTGCGGCTCTAGCTGTAAATTTTTTTTTCTCTCTTAGCATCGAAACGAATCTAAGAGAGTTGCGTTGTTAAATTCGAGTTCATATGTGGTATCAGTCTCTTTTACCTATCTATTCTACATATATTTTCAATTAAGTTAAGTCTCGAGTTGAGCTCGACTGCGGGGTGTTTTCCATTATGGCCGGAAAACCAGTATTTTCGGAAGAATTGGAAATGGTAAAATGTTGAATTTTAAAGTGAATGTGATGTAGAGACTCGAGTGAAGTGAAAAATTGAAAATTGAAATTGGTGAAAATAAAAATCGAAAGTAGTTTTTAATTTATTTTAATGAAAAAAAATTGATGAATTTTTAATTTTTTTTTTTCTTCATCTGTTGCAGGAGCATATCGTAACGAAATCTTCGCAAAGTACTTGCAGCGATGGATCTCTTCTTAGTATGGGAAGCTCTGAAATGGACGAGGTTGGTGAAGTAGAAAATTTTACGTGTAATTTGCTCGAAATTTATGTAGATATTAAATGTAATTTGAATGCATATGTAAGATGGTGTGGCTGTTTGTGCGTTTTACGTGTTCAGCCTCTGCCTCTTTTCCCTAGAAATTACTTTGGACAAATTTTCGTTGAATAATTCGCTTCCAAATTGACGAATGGATATGGTATTTTGAAATAGAGAACCATGACCCACTATGAATTTATAGCCCGAAAAGTTTATGGGGCTAAGGACCGAAAAGTTGTAAGGTTAAGGTCCTTGAAATTTGATTTTCTCGATAAAATGGTTGGATGCGGGGAGGGCGAAGCTGTAAAATAGAAAATTTGACTACGATAAGGGAATGTAATGTGTTGAAATTTTGATGTTTTCGAATTCGAAGTTATAAACTTGTCACGAAATTGGCAGGTTTTTGATATTTTTTTTATACGAGAGAAGAATTTAAGGAGAAAACTTGGAAAATGGTAACTTTTTTGGAGAATTTTCTTTTCGATTTTGAAAAAATGGGGGAAAGATTTTGAGGTGGAAAAAAGTCGATATTGGTGAAAAATTTGCGGGTTGGCCCTGTTTTTATTTTACGTTCCATTTAACTGCGAAATCAGTGTTACCTTTTTTGTGTTGAAAAAATTTTATTTAAAATTTTGAAATGGAAAAAAATCATCGGTGGATTTGAGGGGTGCGCAGCCCAAGAGTGAAATTACCCCCTCCCTCCCCCTCCCCCTCCTCAAAAAAAAATTGTGTTGGATTGTCAAACTGTTTGACCATCAAACTCGAATGGACCTACCATGAAAAAAAAAGTATTTTCAGGGCATTAAATACACAATTTTTTCAAAGCTTCGCCCTCGCTTTGCTCGGGCATGAACAAAATCACAATTCACAAATTTTTTTAGGCAACGTTGAGGAAGAAGGCTCCATTCCTCAAAAATTCCTTCCGGTGCTTCATGCCTTCTGCCTCAATTTGTATTCTCCTAAAAATAGCTTATGTGTTCTTTCTCCCCCTCCCCCTAAAATAACATCAAATAAGAATTTTGAAATCATTAATCTACGAAAAAATCACTTTAATATGACCATTAAAAATTCAATTTTTCAAAGCTTCACCCTCGCTTCGCTCGAGTATAAATAAAATCCAAATTATTCAAATTATTAGAGGCGACAGTGTCAAAGAAGGCTCTCTCCTACTTCTTTATAAGCTTTCTAAATCAATTAAAAAGTTGGCAAAATTCTGAAATTTATTGAAAAATCCGTGAAATTCTTTGAAAAATTGGTGGAAATCAGCTGAAAATTTTTTGCGCTCACTTCACATGGGCAATAAATATTTCATTTTTGATTTTTTTTTTCATCAAAAAAGTGCATTTCTTTGAAATAGCAAATATTTCAAAGCGGAAAATTTTTCAAAAATTGTACATTTTATCATTACGTTTTTAAATATTGATGGGGGCTTGAATTTCGATTTTAAAAAATTCTAGGAAATTTCTCTTAAGGGATGATGAAAAATTGAATATATGTGTCCCTTTCCCTAACAATGTCCCACTTTGTCGATCCTAGTTTCGGAGATACAGGCGTTTTTCTAAAGTTGGGTTGAAAATGTCGATTTTGGGATTTTTATCGTTTCTTATAGAGTCAACCCTTCTCTTTCGAATGCCGAAAACCGTTTTTAATTCCGACCTTCCGTTTACGAACTATGAGTGAATACCACGACTGAGAAAATGAAAAAAAGTGAAGGCGAGACTAAAGTTCAGGCAAGGAAAAGAAAAACATCGAAAACTGCCCCTTCCACCCCCTCCCCCCACCCCTCGTAAAACCCGTCGAAATAAGTAATTCACTACTTATACTTATTATATTATGTTGTACTTCACATTAAAGGGATTACTTTTGTTGTGAGTTCATTTTTTCAATGAAAAAAATAAGTTGCAAAACTTTGAACGCGTTTTTCTCAAAACTTTGTTTTTCAATACCTCAACTTCAAATGGCCATAACTCCGAGGGTTTTGGACCCAGGAGGCTGAGGGAGGTCTTATTCGATGGAGAATTTTGTCTACTATAGCGTACTGGTCTTAACTTCATACCGACAATGTGGGACCTTGTTAGGGAAAGGGACACATATTATTCAATTTTTCAACGCCGGGAGGGAGGGGACTTTCAAAATTTTTGGGTTGAATACATACAGTAGGAAAAAGTCAAAAAAAAATTGGGCCGATAGATTTCGAGAAATTTTGGAAATTGAATTGAATTCACTTCAATTTTCAAGAAATTGGTAAATTAATATTTTGAATTGAAAAATTCGTATACTTACAGTTCATAAGTGAGAAAATATATTACAAAATTTTGAATTTTGAATTTTGTGGAAATATTTTACAATTGCAATGAAATAGTTTGGGAAAATAGAAAAAGGGTGAGAACTATTTTTTTCATGGAAAACCCGATTTTCAGTTTTCACTTGATGACCTATTTTCTCAGAAGCTACTTGATCCCCAAAGTCTATTTTTATAGAGTATCCCAACAATATTTCAACGAGAGTGTTTGCGAAAACGCCAACTTTATTACAAAAATTTAGTAAAATTATTCAAATCAAGTGTTTGATTACAGAAATAAATTGAACAAAAAAATTTTAAAAAAATTGAAATCGGGAAAAATCCTCTCATGGGCTTGAAAAGAAAGCATTTCTGAACATAATAAGAGAAAATGAAAAAAATCGGTCGAGTAGTTCCAGAGAAAATAGGGCGAGAAGTAAGAACTGGTTTTTTCCATGAAAAAAAAAGTACTTACCCTTTTTCTATTTCCCTAAACTATTTCATTGCAATTATTTGTTCCTATTTCTTGAAAATTAGAGTACATTGAATGCAATTTCCAAAATTCTCGAAATCTGTCGGCCCAAAAATTTCTGTCCTTTTTTTCCATTGTTTACAATTGACTTTTTTGGATAATAATTTTTGTGGTTTTTTTGCTTATAAAAAACCGGAGAAATCAACTCTGTTTCGAGTTTTCCCTGTTTAATTTAAATTAATCAATTCGAGTCATCAATCAACAAAATTAAGTTTTCATTGATACTCTGTTTGAAAAAAACTCTTATTTTGATACCCATCATGGCATAGTTTTTTGAAACAAACTTGCCTCCTCCCTCCCTCCTTCCCTCCCTCTCTCCCAGAGAAAGTCCGGAAACACTGGTAAAGTTGTTGTTATGGAAAATCGTCTGTGAGATATTGTGGCCCCCCACTTTTTTAAATTAAAATTTTCTCTCCCCTCCCTCCCTACAAAAAAGTCCGGAAAACTTGGAAAATTCGAGAAAAAATTATCTCTTGAGGTATTTTGGACCCTTTTTTTAATGAAATTTTATTTCCACCCTCTCCTTCCTCCCTCCCCGAAAAAATCTGGAAAACTTGGGAAATTCAGGAAAATCATCCCTGAGACCCGATGAAAAAATTTCAGATCTGATCATATCTCAAAAATGTCCTAATCTAATTTTATCAAATTACATCAAATCATATCTCATTGTATCAATTCATATCTGAAAAAATTATGAAGTTCAGATCTAGTTTGATATGATGTGATCAAATGACATCTAATTTGATCAAATCATACCTAAAAAAAAACAGATGTAATTAGATATGATTTGATTAGGACATTTTTGAGATCAAATTTTATCAAAACAGATAAAATCAGATATGATTTGATACAATTTGATCTAAAATTTTTTCATCGGGGACATTTTGGACACTTTTTTGAATTTAATTTACCTCCCATCCCGATCCCCTCCCTTTCACCCTTTTACCCACTAAAAAGGCCTGGAGAACTTGGAAAATCTGAGACATTATGGACACTTTTTTGAATTGAATTTACCTCCCACCCCGATCCCCTCCCTTTCTCCCTTTTCCCCCACCAAAAAAGTCTGGAGAACTTGGAAAATTATTTATTACATGTAGATACTTAATATTTTCTTATGCATTTCGGACCGTTTTTTGGATTCATTTTCTCACGTGGAACGAATTTTTACAATTTTTTTTGTGATTGCAGGAATCGTACTGTCACAGTTCCAGACATTCTTCGAAACTTTCGTTACACGAGAAAAGAATTTCAACTGGATCGTATTCCGTTTCGAGTACGTACTAGGAAAATGCGTTTTTTCCGACGCCAACACGATACAAATACGACGAGACGAAATCTAGATGCGGGCATTAAATACGAATTAAAAACGTGCCTCCGCGACTGACTCGGACTTGCATTTTACCGGGTCGTCGACGGAGTCATTAATGGAATAAAATTTTATTACGATTAACGTGTATAACTTGTGGCCTCTGTTCCGTATCGATGTACTGTTAATTCCGCTCGTCGTGTATGTATTTTTATCTTAATTTTGGTCGATTCGATTATTAACAAAAGGAAACGTCTGTGGGTTTATTTAAAACAGATAATGACAGATCTTCGACGAACGTTTCGTCGTCCGGTAACGGTACGTCGCTCAGTCACAGCGCCGCCAAACATAAAATGGCCGTCAAACCAAAACGTAATCACGGGGCTCCTCATAAAAAACGTCAGGTTGGTGTTGGATTTTTGTTTTACGCAAAGTACCCGAGCTTATCAGCAGCCTAGATTACATATTAATTAATTCTTTGGCTCGGCGCAGATAATAACCAGCAATACGTTGCCAACGACGCCGGAAGTGAACGAAGAAAATAGTCATAAAAATCTTCCACCAGAAGATAAACAATCCAAAGGTAATTGTTTGAATTGTTTGCGATGTTATTGTTGTTTCAAACAGCATCGCGAACCGCATCAGTGTTCGCAATCTACGAATACGAGTACGGTATTCGGCGAAAATACCCGGCGCGAATATTTCTACAAGAAAAACCCCGTTTATAACGAGCCCGTCGAGGTCGCCGAACAATACGGCAAATTTTTATTCAGGCATTCGGCTCTGCACGCTTTTAAATACGATCAAGTGTACGATTTTACTAGAATTCAACGAGTACAAAGGTATGCCGGAGGGTTTACCGAGCAAGCCTTTAGTGTAGAAAGGAGTAAACAGGTCCCAAGATGCGGTAGTAGAATTTTCACCAAGTATAGGACGTCTAGAGTTTCACTGCGAAGGACTAAAATCGAAGCTTCGATGAGAAAGAAAAATATTCCCAAGGAGACTCGTCTGCATAGTTTGGCTAACGATAATAAAAGAAAGAATTTGTATCAGTATCCCAAGTTGTATTATGAATTTATTTTAAAGGATTTAGAAAGGGAGGCTTTGTAAGGGTTGGAAGGGTTGAAAAAATTCACCGAGGGTTATTTGAATTCGGAGAGAACTGTGAAAGGATTACTGCGGGTAGAATCTTTTCTTATTTTTTGCTTCGGTGGTCGTGAAATGAGGTGGAAGTTTTTGAAAAATTCGAAATGAGCCGAATTTCTTAATTAGAGTTTTGCATGTAAGTTTTTTTTCCCTCTTGGGGTCTTTTGGCGAGGTTTATCAGCTGTATGTAAGTTTTTGTTGGAGAATGAGAAAAGTTGTTTGATGAAATTGCGTGCACTTGAAATTAAAGGAGATGAGAATTAGTAAATGTAGTGAAAATTTCAAAAGGTTGCAAATTTGAAGATGCACGTGGGAAAACTATGTCAGCAGAGTCGAGTCTTTTAGAACCCCCTCCCTCTCTCCATCCCAATTAAAGATTGCGTTTTAAGGTTAGGGATTTTAAAAAGAAACAAATCTCGTTGAAAATTGGTACCTAAAAAATTTGATTATTTGATTGCTCGAAAAATAGAAAATTGAACCAAATTCGCTCTGCATTCTTCGAAAAATTGCAAATTTTTTTCAAAAAACTTATATTCTGATATTTTTTAAAAAACAAATAAAGACTAAATTTTTAGAAAAATTTGAAAAAATTCTTCTCAATTTTTTTTTGTAGTTTGAAAGGAAAATTCTAACCATTTTTGATACTCAAAGATTAACTAAGTACGTAAATTCAACAAAAAAAATTAATTGTGGCAGTTTTAATTTTTTAGCTTTTCCTTAAAGATTGGGAAAAGTGCAAAATCTGAGAAATTTTTTTCAAAAATGGTCTAAAATTTTACTTTTTTGAACGTGAAAAAAAATTTGAAAACTTTCAGTAAAGATAGTTAAATTTTGAAAAAAATCGAGTGAAAATGAAAAATTCATTTTTCAAGGTCAGGTGAGGAAAATTTCTTTTCGCAATAATGCCAAATCGATGACTTGATATTTTCAAAAAAAAAAAAAAGGTTCACCCAAAAATGAAATTTTGTAACTTTTTTCTGAATGTGGATCATGTAGCAAATTAATATTTCCCCTTCCACCTCTTCGAATGGAATAAATCAAGAAAATGTATTTCAATTAATTCATTTCTTCATAACGTCGAATTTGAATTTAAAAATTTGTGAAGGCCAACACAATGGCATGTTTCATTTTTTATGGACAAAAACTTGAAAATTGAAGAAAAAAGTTTTTAAATCTAAAATACTTGGTTATTTTCGTTTTCGAAGAAGAAGAGAAGGTCCTCAATCTCTAAAGGGTGGGATCAAATTCATTTCTAATAACTCACTAGTACTTTTATTGGTTAAAACTTTCATTTTTGAATTGCTTTTCTCATTTTAATCAGTTTTGATTAGTAATGATTATGTGTTTGGTTTCATGGTTTTTTTTTGCATTTAAAAAAAAACATTCACCAAGAACGAGCAACGAAAATTAATGTGGAGTAGTTTTAAATTTTCCCCATCCTAGAATATTCTCAACAGATCCACATTTGAGTTTGGTTCTCTTCTGCTCCATTGAGTAAAGTTCAAAAACTAAAAAAATAAAAAAATGATAGAGCTTACTTTATCAGCATAATATGTGATCTTCCAGGAAGAAACCGACCGTCGGTCCGAAAAAAATTTTAAAAAAAAGTTCCCCAATTAATCCAAATCAAATGATAATCCTAGTTTTGGACTGATTGGGAAACATTTTTTTAAAATTTTTTTTCGGACCGAAGGTCGGTTTTTTCCTGGAAAGTCACATATGTGAATCTTTGGATATAGAAACCACCATTAGATGTCGGCTTGACACTGATTCTGGGCTTTTTCGAAGAGTAGAATCAAAAAAGAAACTAAGCTCAAATATTATTTTTTGACACCTAAAGGCAATTTCTATATCCAGGCTCACATAGTTTTTTTGATATTTTATTTTTTAACAAAAGCGTATAAATTTTCCTTTTCAATTTTCCACAAATTTTTGAATTTGCAGATTAAATGACCCATTTTCATGGTGTCTTTCTACTGGCAGAAAAAACTAAAAAGTAGCAAAACTTTTATCTTAGTAAATAGGTAGAGAGAAAATCAAAAAAATTGCCAAAATTTTCAACATTTTCCTTTTCTCTGAATTTTTTTTTAGCAAAAAATGAAAAAGAGGGTTCTTTTTTGGGTGAATTTTAAAGAAGAAAAATTGCATAAAAATCAAAAAAATGGCAAAAATTTTTATTTTTCAGATCCAATGAACATGACTTTTGTTAACTCCATTTCACTCAGAATAATTTTTCACGATTACTTATTTTACAAGTCGACTAAAAATGTTGATGAGTTTCAGGTTGGAGAAAGGGGGATAATGGTTTTAAAATATTTTCGAAGCTCTTGCTCATTTGAAAGATTAGTTCAACCTCAAATCCAACAGTATGAGCTCGGAGTAATTATAGGTGACCCTGTCGTTAAAAAAGGACCTTGTGTAAAAAAAATCGATGTCTTTATTTTTATGTGTTTGGTCCAGATTTGGTATCATTTGGACCAAACACATGAAAAATGAGGTATCAATTTTTTTTACACAAGGTCCCTTCTTTTCGGCCGGGTCACCTAGAGTGATTGAAACAAAATTTAAAAATTTTCAACTTCATCAAACAATCAACTCCAAACCTCGAAATTGACTTTTGAGAGTAAGATGAGCCTATAAATTGAATTTTCATTTTTTTTTCTTCGAATAATTGTCAATTTTGAAACTTCATTTGATTGATGTTCTGATTTGGGATCAAAAATGACCTCAAAATAGGATTCCGGGTGTTAGTTTTAAACAGCTGGACATTTTCAATCTCCGATGGTCAACTTTTGGGTAAATTCAGAATCAACGTAATTTTTTGTTTACTTGGCCATACCTGACGTTCGTTTTAATGGAAAAATTGTAAACTACGTTATCTTGTTCAATGTTAAATACCTCAGAATACATATTTGTGGAAAATGTTTTCGAAAAATTCAACATTTGGATTTTCACCTGTTTTATTTGGATAATTTGAAATTTTTAAAAATTACGAAAAGCTCGCAAATTGTATGCAGGTAACAATTAACAGTATGGAAAATTATGAAAACAATTTTTCCCGCAAACACGAATGTCGTAAAACGTATGACATTTATGTTGGTCGTAAATTCTCTAAACGTTAAACTTTTGAAAGTCACGAAGTTGGTAAAATTGTCAAATTCATTGACAAACTATCGCTTTATTTAAACGGCGGAGAAAGGGAGAAATAAAGCACGTGTTTGAAAATGGAAATTTTCGGGTTGGAAAAATTTTCACACATTTTTCCTTTCTTCCTCCCTCCCCCCACCCACTCTCCAGTTACTGTCTTCTTTAAGTCGGTCGTAATTTTCTATGATCTCTATTGTGATTTTTTTTATGGTTTTGAATAAAAATTAATAAAAATGAAGAGGGGGGAGGGAGAGAAGGTCTGATGGTATTTTTTTTCTCGATTTATTCTTCATATATTTTTATGCTGATGCCTCTCAGAAGAGTTTTTTCCCATTAAAAAAATATTTTCGCGTACACCTTTGAAATTTTGTAACATCTCGAAGTTGAAAATTGTCGAGAAAAATCACTCTAATATTGTTGTGTTTTGTGGCGTTTGCGGTGCTGGAGAAACGTGTGAAAGCTTAATTTATTCTACTTTTTAACTTCTTTAAACCTAACAATCCTTCTAATTCTATGCCTCGCGTGTGTTTTTGTTTCGTTATGATTATAGTCGCCGAGCTAGGACAAAGCGACGAGCACGAATCGAATCAAAATTACGTTTACAAAACGTCGCAACGCGATAGCCGCACGGTCGTCGAGTACACCACCAACACCAACCACCATAATACCAGCGTAACGCAAATAAACACTAGTTCGACAACGCAATCAAAATGTGCTTCATTACCAGCCGGCGTCTCACTAAGTCCGGCGCCTTCTTTCAAGCTGCTGACCAGAAGCAAATCGAACGCTGCCGCCAGCATTCTCCAGCAGCAGTCAACCAACGCGTCCGATGGCAGCAGCGACGATATCCCTGTGACATCCGAAATTACGAATAAAAAAGAAGATAGCGGATCTTTCTTCAGTCGTCTGCTGTTACGTCGCAGTAGCAAAAAGAAGAAAAATACCGCCGACGAAGATGCCAATCAAAAAACCGAAATTGATATGGATTGGGAGATGGTGTCGACCGAAAGTGTCACGTCGAGCATCAAGGAGGATAGTGGACCTTTACCTTATGCCAATGGTATCAGTAATGCGATGAAACACCATCCGCTGTTCCGTCAACGTATCGAACCGTTGAATTTACCAGATACGACCGAGTCGTTGCCACCGCCTGGTTCGGCCAGAATGCACACGTCGACTGTTCCAATCAATATGGACGAATCGTCGGAGACCAAGGGGTCATCGGTGGCGGTTAAAAAATCGCATAGTTTTAGAAATCACGAAAAGTTACCGTATAGTTGTTACGAAGATACGCCTAGTTTACCGGTCAATATCGGTTTAGTCGAAGAGGAAACCGTTACCGAACGGTTCAGCAAGCATCGCAAGAATCGAACGTCGGACGGCTCGTACAAATCGTTGTCTCCGGCTCCGTCGACTCCGGAATCCGGCAAAGAGCTCGATTCGTCGGCCGAATGTGGCGAATACGAATCGGCCGGTTTTCGTTTGGATGTGAAATGGAAATCTACGTCGACGCCTATCAAAAGCCCCGATTACGGTAATATCTCGGTTGTTAATTGTAACAAAGTTAATATTAATATCGAAGATGGTACCAAAGTGGAGAAAAGCACCGATGTTAAGGCCCCTGTACCCACTCCAAGGGTCAGTTTGCTAGCGAAACCGTCGGATGTGCCGGATACTTCGAAAGAAGAGCCGGAGCCGGAGCCCTACGTCAACGTGACGGTGACCGAATCGAGCGGCCAAAGGTCTATCGTTTCGATCAGCAGCGTTGAAACGAACAGCGAACCGCACAGCCCTTCGGATTCGGTCTTCGAGCCGGTCGAGTTCAACGAAACTATCAATAACGAGCTCACGCCGAACGATTCGGTATTCGAGGATCGAGAATACGAATACGTTGATCCGAATCGACGCCGGAGTATCGAATCGATGGGTGAAAAATCGCCTAAAACGCAATCCCCCGTACAACTTTCGCCTAAATCAAAACCCAGACGTGATCAGCCGCCGGCCATCGCCGAAAAACCAATCATCGTGACTGATTTTGTCAACGGTATCGTTAAAGTGAACGATACTACGGTTGTGTTGCGCAGAAAAGTCAAAGACGTCTCGCAAGCCAAAGAAGACGAACCGGAGTTGATGAAGGTGTTCGCCAGACGATCTCTGAAGCTCAAAGAGCCCGATGGATTGGAGGAGATCGAAATCGTGACCAAGTCTAGAGATAGCGATAAGGAGAATGAAGATTCGAACTCGTCTAGCGAAGAACAACGCCCGAAGAAGAACGAAATTAAGCTAGAGCTGCCCGCGAAGACACCATTTAATAAATTCCAAAGAAGCGTTAGTCAGGATGTCCAGATGACCAAGGCGGCTACCGTTTTGACCCCGAATAACGAAAAAAGACAGAGATGCAGGTCGATCCCCAACGAAATGGATATGCCACCGAAATCACCCCCTCCAATTATTCCAACCAACGTTGATGATATCGTTGTGGTGGAAAAAACCGAAATTAAGAATGAGACGACGCCTTATAAACGAATCCAGCAACGTAGAGAAGAATGGGAGAAAAGGGCTCAGCAAGCCAGAGGATCGAAATAAATTGGATTTTTAGAACTGATTACGTTTTTTTAAACAGAACGTAAATCGAATCGCGTTTTTTAAAATGATTTTTATACGGTGTTTTATTTTCAGAGTTTAGATTATTTTTTATCAGTTCTTCGCCCCTTTTTTCCTAAATGCTTCCAAGAATCTTCCCAACATCAAATGCTTATGGCTGAAAATTTGAAATTTTTCTTCCAAAGAATCCATGGCGATGGAATTATTTTATATTGAGACCATCTTGGAAAATTAATTCCACTGCCATGTAAAATATTTTACGTTTTTAGATTGCCTGACAATCGCATTGAAATATCTATGATGCTGCATTGGGCTGTGATTTATATTTTCCGATTGATTTTCGAAGCATGTTGCTCACCGGTGTGTTTCTGATGAATTTTAATCGCACAATATGGACGAATGAAAAAAATCGTGCAGAGAAATCTAAATTAGATGCATTTATCGCTTTCGTTGCCTTTATCCGTTTTACATCGGACTCAAAAACGCACCGCTGCTTTTAGATTTTCTCGATTTTAAATGCTTTCAATTTCTTCTAGACTCTGTTTTTATTTTAGACATCTTTTCTTTTTTTTTTACATTATATTGTTTTTCTATCTGTGTACAGAATGTATTTACGATTTTAATGTTTTATTTTTTTGGTAAAAATTTTTTTTTAAATAACATGCGTAGCATAGAAATGTATCGATCTATTTTTTTTCTTCGCCTTTTCGCCTAAGTATTAAAAAAAAATCTTTTTCTATTGTACCTATACTCATTAATGATTATACGGTTGTGAATAATGAATTTTAACACGTTGTACTTACGATAGGCGATATTTATTTTAATTTTTTAACAGCATTTATTCCATCTCTTATATAAATTATATCGAGTTTTAAGATTTATTATTCATCTGGTATTCAATATACTAACGGAAGTTTTTTTTTTATTATCGAGCCTCTTTTTATCATGTTTTTGGTTTTATTTATCCTGAGGAAAAAAACTTGTTGTATACGTTCACCGTAAGTTTTAAGTGATTGTGTAGGGTCGGTTGTGGCTGTGTCGAAAATGGTAAATTGTGTGATTTACCACTAATGAAAAGAGGATACGAGAAGGGTATTTTACGTATTGTGCCTTAAGCGATGTGATTCTCGAAAAGAATGTAAATTAAACGAGTTTTAATATTGTTATTTTTTCGAATATTGTGTATAATATGAGACATGTATCTATGTTATACGATAATTGAGTATTTTTTCCCTTTGTTATGTAAGTTTTGTGAGATTAAAATTTTTTAGAGTGTGTATTTTTTGTATTTGTATTGTGGTGATGGAGATTGGGATAAGTTTTCGAATTTTTTGAGAGGTGGAAAAGTTGCAGATGATTTCGAAGAAACATGAATGGTGGAACAAATAAGTCATACCTTGAAAAAGATCTGGTGGAAATTTCAATCTTCTGCCTCGACCCTTATTCCTGTCTAGTCACACTTTGTGAAATTTTTTCCAAAATTTGATTTTCAAATACCTATCAGATTTGATGTTTTTGCTCAAAAATACGTACCAGTAGCAATTTCAAAAAAATTGTGTTTTGAAAAATTCTCTAAATTTGGAAATCCGCTAAATTTTGGGATACATTTCGAGTAAATGAGAATTGAGAAGTTGTTCAACTTTATTTATAAAAAACCATGCGTTTAGTGGAGAGACGGTGCATCTTTTTTCAGAAAATCGTACGAATTTTGAAAATTATTTTTTGCTAAATGATTCAGTGGTTGGAAAATTCTTCAATTTTTAGAAAATCCAAATTGTGAAAAATATTAGATTCTAATTATTAAAAAAATCATACAAATGTAAGATTGACCAATATTAAAAAAATGGACAAACTTTGGAAAATTCCTTGCGTTTTAAAAAATTGTTTAAAATTCTGAACTTTTCTTTAATTTTTGAAAAATCGATGCGATTTTTTAATTAATCTGAGGATTTTTTTGATAACAATATTATTTATTCAAAAAAAATTGTTCAAATTGTGAAATCTTTAATTTTGAAAAAAATCAGCCTTAAAAATTTAACAGTTTTTATAAAATGATGCATTGATTAAAAAATAATGCTACGTTTGGGAAATTTCCCACAGTTTTTAGAGAAAATTGTTTGGAAAATCTTCAACTTTCTTTTAAAAAAATTCAAATTTTGGACTGTGAATCCTGCAGCACTTGAAAAATGAAATGGTTCGAGGAATGGAAAATTTTCAAGTGTTTGAATTTTAAATAAGTGTCTAGTTTTAGGAAATGTTGGACGTTTTTACAATATTTATGATGCATAAGCATAAATCACTCAATTTTTTCGATGATTTTTCAAAAATTGCAAATCGTCACAAGTTCTCAAACGAATTTTCCAAGTTTTTCCTTTTTGAAATATTTTTTCACAATTTTTGATCGGGAAAATTTGACCTATTCTTGGGAAATTCTTGAAATTTTTAGATTGAAAATTGTCCATATTTTGAATATCTGGAAAATTGTATTAAATTTTTGGACACAATTTTTAGAAAAACCGTTTGATTCTTCATAATTTCTTAGATATTGGTCTTCAATAAACCTGCCTGTTTAAAAAAATTGACACGACTATATTCAAGTTTTCCAATTTTCAACTCGTGTGTTTTCGTAACACAACTCATTAAGAATTCTGAAAAGCAGCCTTGTACATCGAATAAACGAAGATAAGTCACATAGAAAATGTTTTTATTTTCAGGTAAGCAAGAAGTTAAAAATTGAAAAACACGGGTAAAAAAATTAAAAAACTCGTTTCGTAGAATAAATTAATATTTTTTTACTATTCAGTGCTTTTTTTGTTCGCCTCATTCTGCAATAAAACCAATAATTACACCTTACACAAGATAAAAAAAATTGACTAAGTAATACGACAGAAGAAAACCAAGAAAACACGAAGCGAAGTTACATCGAGATATCACACATAAAGTAAATAGCGAATTACGAATTTAGCGATAGAAAACGACAGACTGAAAGTAGAGATCATCACACAAAAGAATCAATTGCTTAAATAGAATACTGATACTACTGATACCACGCAAGTCGCAATAGAATCGATCTAAAAACATATCAGAACGATACAAATATCACGCTGATATTCAGCATCAAGTAAGTACCTATAAGTTTTAGTACAATTTCAAATGACCGGTAACAGAATTAATTTGTTGCAATATATCCGGACCAACAGCCAACACGAGAGCTGAATTTTGAGCTGGGTTCTCAGAATGAACCATATGATTGATTATATCTTGCTCGTCTGCTTTTTTCTTGATAGAGATCAATTCAGCTTCGTCGTTTACTTTGACAGCAATTTTGGTAGATCCGTTCCATTCCCAATGTTTGACTAATTTTGGGTATTTTTGGAGACCTTGTTTGTAAGCTTCGACGCAGGCTTGAACGCACTGAAATTTGAAACAGATAGGGATTTTGAATGGTGTTTAAATCGCTAGACGATTATAAAAGAATTTCGAGGTACGGACATGGGTAATTATTTCTCTTTTCGTCGATTTCAAATCTTTTCGAACTACTAGGACCATTTTACATTCACCTTGCACTTTCTTCTGCAAAATCAACCAAAACCAAAATTATACATTAGTATGGTTGAAATCTTCCTTCAACGAAATGAATAAATAAGTTATATTACTCACAGGTCTTAGATTCTTTGACGGCGTTGATTTTGTCGCCGGTGCCGGTTTAGAAGGCTGGGCACGATGTTCTATGAAATATAGACATACCACCGCTCCGATGAATCCGACACCGAAACTGCAAATGAAGCATTTACTACCGAGCAATGAGTCGATCATAATTATACGTTTGTTTTGACCAGAATATTAAAATTACTCGAAATAAGTACTTCATCAGATTCGAAAACTAAAATTTCGATCAAAATTATTATCAACTAATTCTTATCAATTGTGTTTGGTATTGCCGACTCTGCTCTCTGGCGGTAGGTTGGTTCTTTTCCCCCACCATAAGACTATGCTTTCATTTTTCCTTCCATTAAAATTCGGATTTAATATATTCAATTGCGCACGTGTACAAAAATTCACCTGTCTTTCTTGTTCTAGTAGCTAATTAGCTAAAAATTCGAGCCTCGAATGGTGCGTTCCAATATTTCGTAGCATCGCGGTCACCCATCCCATACAAATCCTCACACTTTCCAATCAACAAAAAAAACACATAAATAAACGAAACTCAAATTCAGTAAAAATTATTCTTTTAGAAAAATATTTTTTTGTCAGAAACATGCGACTCTTACTTAAACCAATATGGTCAACGTAACATCGCCAAAATATTATTTAGGTTAATGAAATTTTTATACAAGGTTAAACGTAGCGTATGTCTAGGTTTCATAATTTTTCAACGGAAATTCTTCCTTAGGAAAAAAAAACATCAAACAAACGTCAGAGAATATGAACGAATATAAAGTAAAGGAAAGAGGGAGAAGGAATAAGAAAACTGATGTAAATGCATTGCAAATATGGATTACTATATTACAACACAACACTGTAATTTCTAGATAGAACAATTAACCTAAATAAAAATCGTAAGAATAATCGGGACGAAATGATGAAATTTACGAGGGAATTTTCACGCGGCTTGTTCAACTTCCATTTTATTATCTGAGTCGATATCCATTTTCTCTACGTTGTTGCTCAGAGTATCGGCAGCTTTAGCAGATTTAGCGGGTTTCTTTTTCTTCTTGGCGGGTTTATGTTTCAACGACGATTGCAGCAAAACCTAAGAAACACAAGTTTGTAAAACGAGATATATCGAGATTACTCTAGTGTACGACTTAAACCTACTTTGAGTTCGGGATCACTAATTGAATATTTCGATTCAAATAACGATTCGTCAAGTGGTAATCCAGTAATTTTGGATGGCCCGCTGGGGAGCACCATCACAGTAAACTTAAACTGAACAACAAACTCGCCTGAAATAAAGAACAATGTTAGAAAATGGTCGATATTTAAATGAAAACTCGATTAGGGATAATTACCTGGCTTTTCATAAAGTACTTGAAAAGGATTTAATAATTTATGATTAACACATTCGACAACACCCATTTTAGCAGACCTTTCGTCTTCGAAACTGCGCAAATTGAAAGGCATACTTCCGTATTTCTTGACCACTTCGGCGTAAAACATACGGGAAGCTTTTAATTTTAACTGGTATATGTCGTCAGTTTTTTTATAGATCGATACCCTGGCATCTTGCTCACGACCTACGCCGGTTCCGCTGCTGACGAGCACGTCCATAGCGTACACTTCATATTCGCTAATTTCGAATTTTTCGTGTTCTTTTCTTTGTGCTTCGGTCGGATTTTGGATAATTGTTTTCTGACCATCGATTCTAAACTGGCTCAGTTGATGACTAAGCATTCCTTCGATTGGTTTACAATCATACTCTTTGCATACTTTTTGAACAGTATCAGTGACGGTGTAAGTCTATATGAGAAAGGATGAAAAAATAAGGTCAACGAGAAACAATAAAATAAAATGATAGGATACCACTCACATCAGTTTTAGGTTTTAGTAATCTTAATGCAGCTTGCGAAGCATGGTAGGCTGCCAAAAACACATCAGCTTTACGACCGGTAATTTTCTCGGTTGGTGAAGCACCGACAATGATAGTATGGGCAACCACGGCAATAAATCCATCTATATGGGCTCCTAAATCTCTGTAAATCGTTATCAGACCATTATAGTATACGAAGGATATAAATTGGAAGTTAGGTAGCGATACTTACATTTTTACAACGTCTTCGTTTTTAAGAATATAATCTGGTTCGCTTTTAATTGGTGAAAAGTGACAGATACAATTATTAGCAGATACACAAGTTGGAAAAGCGATTCCTGTAATAAAAAATGACCAAATCAATATGATACAGTATAAAACTTCGTCAGCAAAACTTTTGGGAAACTTACCCCGCTTTAATTCCTTTTCTTTTTTAAACACTTTACCACATTCTTCAATGATTAATTCATCGCCGAAATCTGAGATTTCACGACAAGAAGCTCCATCGACACATTTCTCAATAACTTTCTTCAAAACACCTGAAGCAAAGAAAACATGATATAATATTTAAACAATGGGTAACACTGCGCACTTTTCGAAGCCAAAATTCCACCGCAAGCAACACGAAATTTATACAATAACACGCTGACTTTTCAGCAAAATTTCGTTTAAAATTGATTACACAGTACGGTTGATTAAAATGTGAATGAATAAGGATTGAATAAATGTATGATTTTGGGTGTTTTAGTTATATCAATTTATGCATGCTTAGCCACACGGAATGTATGCGTATACGACGTTAACGACGTGATAGGGTTACTTGAGAAGAATTGTACAATAAATAGATTTCTACTTACGGTTCGCAATTTCGGCAGCTTGAGCGTACTTTCCCACGACCGACTCATCGGAGATGGTTTTCTCCGGCTCGTCGGATTCCAATTCTCGAAACATTGGCACAATCAATACTCAATAATCAAAATTTTGAATCACAGTCGATACAGAATTTTCTGAGATGGATGCATGGGAAATTGAAATGTTGTTACAGTCAAGTTTATAATCATCAAGGTGAGGGTTTTGGCGGGTGCGAAAATTCGCAAATGACGTCATGCCTACGTCACACAAGTTACCTACTTTTTCGAGAGAAAATTATGATGTAATTTCGTGTGTAATTACGTATGTATCGTGATGTTTGAATTTTGATTGATGGAATTTCATTTTTTTTTTTTTTAATGAAAAATGAAAATCGACGATTTTTTCCGATATTCAAGGCCAAAAATCAACGATTTTTCATTTCAGTATTTTCAGTCAATGTCAGTTGATTATTGATAATCCGGCTTGTTCAAACACTGCGGAAGTGCGGAACGAGTTTCAGCTTTCAGCATTCCGGCTTCTGCAGAATTTGGATGATTGGACCTCGAAAATCTCTTTGCTACAATACAACTAAAGTAAACTATGTATATACAACATAGCGGTCCAACATATTCCTCTAGTACCCTAATGTAATGTGAAGTTGACCAATGTACCTAATGGCTAATATGTTGAAAAATTTATACTTTGGTTGACAGCTGAGAGCTGACAGCTAAATTTTCACTTTCAGATACTAATTGCTAGTTAGGTACGTTTTGTCGTTTTTCTTCATTTTTTCATTTTTTGTCTTGAAAGATTTGTGATGGTGAAGGTAGGTATGTTGACCAAAAAAATAAATGTACTATTTTCTCCAAGAATTTTATAATAGACTCCATTTCCTCAAATGGAGTCAAAATGCAAATTTTGATGAACTATGACTCATATTAAAAGAAAGTCAATGAAGTGAATCATTTGTTTAAAAAACAACCCTCGTCCATTTTGAAATTCTGTCTATCACTTGAAATTGTGAAACAAATTTCACAAGCAAAAAATTGGTGCTTAGGTTTATGAAATCTTCAAACATTTTGAAAATATTTCATCGGTAAAATAATTATCCTCCTTGCAGATTCCTTTCCACAATAATTCTCTGAAACAAAAATTCCGAAATAGGCTATGCTGTTTTTTAAACGAACGTTTCCAATCTCATTTTGTTTCAACATCAAAGTGCATTGATTTTTTGCAAAAATTTTCATTTTCAACATTCTACCTTCCAGGCTCACTGCCAGATCAATCATTACGCACAGATTTACAAAAAAAACACACACACACAACAACAACAATAAGAATAGAGGGATTATCGTAGAAAAAAAAAACTAAAACAGATTCAGGTTTTCAATCTACAACAGTTTTGGTTTGAAAAAATATAATTTCTGCTTAGATCTCATACCCTGCCTATGGCCTCTACAACTTTTATTGAAATACCGCAAATTAGTTTCTTTTATTTGAAATAAATACAAATGAATATAGTTCATGTTATGGCTGAGTGAAAATATAAAAACATAGACACATACGAGAACAAGAAGTTTACTATAATTAGCGCAATCATCAACAAAAATGAATATTGAACTACTCTACGGCAAATTTTCGATACATTATAAATAATTATCATACTGTGACAAAAATTTACAATTTAATAAATGAAGATTTCAATACTATATAAATGGTAGTCGTAATTCATTTTACAGTTCAATAGATTTGCTGAAATCCTTGCATACGATGAACATAGTATAACGCAATTAAATTCTAACACAGCTTTACTCGATAAATTCGCTTTAAATCATTGGATCCCTATCAAGTGAACATGGATGAATCCAATAATAAATGTAAAAATCAGCTTTTGTCCTGACTAGATGACTGAATACTTTTCTCTTGTTGAATTTGATCCGATATATACGAAATTCCTTGTCGAGCGTAACAGCTTACACCTTTAGGTATTTTTTCTACAAAGGCTATCGATGAGATAACTCCTTTATTCCAATATGAGCAAATTGTACGACAGGCATCTTCACTTGATGGGAGGTTTTTCAACTGGAACGTAAAATTGAAATCATAAATGAATATAAATTTATTTGCTTCTCAATCTCCGAGATCTAGGGTATTTTGATCAACTCACTTCAACTGGGATAGGAACTTCATTTTCTAATTTATTGATATATGGTGTGATGTACGCTACGCTCTTTTTTCCAAGTTCATAAGTCGTATCGCTATCTGCCCAAACACCGAGATCACGAGAATAGTAAATAGCTCCTCCCAGGATACCAACTTTGATACCAAATCTGTAACATTAAATATTTAAAGAGTAAATAAACATTAAAAGAATTCGAGAACTTGATCTTAGTTACATCAAGTGAAAAAACAGAATTACATAGATCTACTGAAATAAGGGGCGAAGTAGAGTTCTACACTTGTAAGTATAGAAGACGAATCCTCATAACAAGTCTGAGTGAAAAATTGATCACTTACTTCAATATACCGGTCATCTCATCCAAATTTTATGATGCAATTCTCCAAGCAACAACAATGAGCACTGATGATAGTTTGAGAACAAATTAATTAATGATTATTCTCCAGGAAAAGTTGAGTAACAACTTAACTTCAAGTGAAAGTTACTTAATCAGAAAATTTGTTTTGGACTGATAATAAAAAAATTAATTTCGTAAATTTTTTTCAAGGATGATCAAGGTCTCGCCACTGAAAATTTCTAAATTTTTTGATTTTTAATTACCTACTCGTTTGACTTTTGAGAACGGGAAACACAAAAAATTTGGTTGACAAACCTTGTTGAACTTTTGTTTTGGAAAATGAACCATAATCCTCTTTGTAATTGTAACAAAGAATAAAAAGTTTATGCGGAAAATCAGAATTCAGAAAATAACTTATCAATTTTTATCTTTCAAAACATTTTGAATTTTTTTCTGAAATAAATTGATTTCATTTCCATAAATTCCAAACTTCTATTCCTTTCATTTTTGAACAATATTGTGTAGTTACGTACTATAGAAATGTCCTGAGAATTTAATTTTAGTGAGGTAGGTCTTCGTTGAGGAACGAAATTGCTACGAAAAATCATTATCAATAATAATTGAATGATTTATTTTTCAGATTTATCAATTGAACGTGAATCGGTTAGGGTTAATTAATATCAACTCCAAATTTTTAAATTATTGTCGTCCTAAACTATTTTCTTTATTCTTTCATCTTTCCATTTCAGTTATCCTCTTTCCGGAATTACAATTGATAACTAATTGGAGAATTCCCAAACATCCAGAATGAATTCTGTGTCATGTTGAAGTTTCAAAAAACTAATGAATTTGATTCAATCGATATGAGTGAAAGAAAAACATACGACAAAGAGGTGAGTGTTTTCCAGTGTTTGACTGCTCACCTTCAAACTCCCTTACAATTTTTCTAATCTACTGTTTTATTATCTTCAGTATTTCACCAAAAATATCGGTGGTGGAACTCTCATCGACCACAGTAGAGTGTTAATTGAAGCAGTGAAGGTAGGAGATGATAATCTAGTAACGAAATTGCTCAATGCTGGTGTTCCTCCCTATGTCACCGATCAAGTAAGAAACTTCAGCGGAAAATAATTGATTTACTCTTGGATTTCACTATTGATTAAAACTTTTTAGTTCGGATGTAATTCATGCTTCTACGCTGCTCGTTACAATCGTTTCAATATACTGAAATTACTGATAAATTCTGGAGCCCTTGTCAATGTTGTGACAAAAATGGGAAGAACATGTTTACAGATTGCTGCTTATCATGGGCATGACGAATGTGTTGAGTTTTTGCTTAATAACGATGCCAATGTTAATCAGGTGGATAACGTAAGTTCTGAATAATTAAAATTAATGTAAAGAATATCGATGGTATCTAAGATTTGAATGCTCTACAGTTGGGTATGAGCGCATTGCACTGGGCTAGCGAAAATGGGCATTTCGATTCGGTGAAACTTTTATTAAAAGCTGGTGCGAATGTCAATCTAGTCAATAAATTTGGTAAAACTGCCTTAACCTTAGCATTCAAGAAAAATCATTTCGAAATATATGATTTACTGCGAGTATGTTAAAATTATTTTTAAAATTTAAACTACGTATAATTTATGTATTTCATTTTAATTAACTACATTATTTATAGGTGCATCTTAATAATCTAGAAACAAGTGCAGAATTCTTGCTGAACGAAGAATTATTGAATGCTGCCGAAAAAAGATATCGACCTTTTACTGCCGTTTTCATCCCAGGTATAAAGATTACTTTTGAATTTAAAATTGAAAAAATTATTACGTAGATAATGTTGATACGATTTTTTTTTAGATAAGAATCCGATTTTGCAACCAGAATCGAAAGTTGATATCGAGCAATGCAAATTAGCTTTTAATGCTAACTTGAAAAGTAATCAAAGATACAAGTTTTCTTTTTAAATTGTTCTGGTAAATTCGTCCTCTTATTAACATTATTTTTGATTTATTTATTAAATAGAAGAAGATCCAATTCAACTCTTCGAACAGCACGGCATCAAATTACTCCCAGTCGATCAATCTCCCATAATCGCCAGTGCTCTAAAGAGAGGACAGACAGCAGTCCTTACAGGTAAAAAAAATCGCTAACATAATTTCTGTGTCTTCTAAATCTCTCGTAAATTTCAACTCTGTATTGATTTAGAAGCTGGCAAATTAGCTTTGAAGAAAACCGAACCGAATATTATCCGGAAAATAGCCAGCATGTCGAATACAAACGTGAACTCTCAACCACCTGCGAAGAAATCTAAAACTGAAGATGAGAATAATGATACTTCGCCGGAAAATTCCATCAGAGTGGCAACTACGTCACCTAAAGTCGACCACGTTGATGTACCTTCGTTGAATAAAGCAAAAATAATCAAAATCGATGCCAAACAGTTGGTAAATTTAACGGCTAATAAAAAATTGATCATCAGTAAACCGAAACAACTAAACCCTCCTGTTTCTGATAGCGTTTCACAAGTCGAAAATGTAAGTGAAAAATTACTCGAAAAAATTATTTCAGTTTGAATTCTTCATGTTTTATCTCTCTGATGGTTCAACTTCCGAACATGCTTCGCAGTTCAGGATACACATGTTGTAATTTGATAAATTTTACTACCTTTTTTGAATTATCATCATTTCATTGTTACAGCTAAATCCGAATTCTTCGTTGACCAAATCTACAAACCAATCAAGTAACGTAGCCATAAAAGACATCGAAATTCAGTTACAGAAGAAAACCGAACTTTTACGAGAGATGAGAAAACAGCTAGCTTCATCTTTACAACTAGTCAAGCATTACAAATCTCAGTATGAAATCAAAGAACGAGAAGCAGCTCTTTATAAAATTCAGTTGGCTAATTTATCCAAGCTTCTGATGAATTCTGGAATAAAGATAACGAAAGTACAATCTTAACAAGTATTGATCTATTTTTTATGGTGAAACGTTATTTTTTATTTTAGTGAGCGAGTGGGTGATATTTTCAAATATTTTAATAATGTGTTTAGGTACTTTCTGACTCCGTCGGTTATTCCAAAAAAATTGTACTTGACCAAATGAGTATAATTTTTTTGAAGTAGATTTGAACGTGTTACAGTTAACCTTTTTGTGTTCCTAATTATATATCAATTGTAAAATTAATAATTTTACAAAAAAGATTTATTTTTTGCAAGTATTACCGAAGCGCTTTTGTTTTATTTCCATAAGTAGATAAATAAGCGTTTTTTCGTTTGTTTCATTGTTTAATATTTTTGTTTCCTTTTTTGTAATAATTTTAAGTACTAGGTAATTTTCATTGCAAGGTTCTCAAATTTTATAAACTTTCAATGTATATTACACATTTTGTTTGAATTTTAAAAGACTGTTTTTTTCACATTTCAATCTTACGAGATTTTTTTACAGAATTGCTCATTGGCACAGCTATATTCGCAGTTATTTTCCATTGTTCTGTCTCCAACAAAATTTAATCGAGAAAAATGAGCAAAAAATCATCACATATGATGTGATGAACTGCAGAATAAGATCTTTAATAAATTATCCCAATCAAATTACCCGTGGAATCAATAACTCGCTATTAATTAACATTCCTTTACCTTCGAGTGTTTAATGGTTTTTTGAAGTTTTTTATATCATTTTTACGCGGAAGACGTAGGTTAATCATCGTTCCCACCTTCGTATTTCCACCACCACTTCGGATATGAATTCTGGAATATACATAATTCCAGTGTAGGACGTACATGCAGAAACTAGTTTAGTAATGCAAGTGTCGTCGATGACATTGTCTTCGCGACGTCTTTTTATTCGCGATTCGTCAATTTTTTCTATACACCGCACACGATTATTTTCCATCGTGATTTAATTATATTGTACGGTTTTAATAAAAGAAGAAAATATCAATACGTTGAAGTTGAATCCTGCTTTTTTCAAACTTGTGAACAGAGTGGTGTTCTATGGAAACGTTGAATAAATAAATAACAATTATTCTTAAATTCGAATTATTAAAATCTAATTCGAAATTTAATTTAAATAAAAATATTATTGTCAAAATAATCGTATAATCAAAAAGATTTAAAATGCCCTTATCTATCAAATAAATTCGAACGACTCGATCGCACACTAGCGCGTGGTGAATACAGATACTACCGAATTGGTATCGAAGTGTTAATCTGTTATTCGAAATTATGAGCCAGTTTTTATGTAGTGGTGGTGGTGATAAGAAGATGGAAGAAAGTAAAGGTTCTTTGCTGGCGAAATCCTTCTCGAAACACGCTGGAAGAGCGAAAGAAAAGGTAAATATTTTCATTTCTTCTTCATTTATTAACCCATTACCTCAGAATCCTTCGACTCCGAAAAATAATCGCCAAAATTACCCTCAATCGCGAAAGATGATACCGAAAAGATCCACCGTCGGATGGCTTGTTCGTGAATCTGTCATCTGTCTCGATCGAGATGACTTTTTGGCACGAATCTTTTTTCCAAATCAAAGTGCTTTCGTTTTTCAACACCCAAATCGTCGAACCGGCTTCAAACCCAATCAATTTAATCATTTTGATGATGCCAGTGATCGAAAATGTGATCGTGCGGATTTGAGAATAGATCATTTAATACTTCGCAGTTACTGTATCATTTGAGCAGACTTGTCCTGAGGATACATGAGTATACTTGTGGCATTCAGCCAAGTTATATTTTTGGTGTTGCAATCGGCTGAAGTTGTCTTGGCAAGACCTTTTTGTAAATTTTACCAAATGTACGCGTTCTTTTAATTCTCCAGCCGAATGGCAATTCGTCGTATTTACACAATTGCAATCGTAGATGCAGGTAGAGGTGAAAACGTTGACCTCTTTAAAAGCTTTTCGATTTTGTTTCGTTGTCATTGTACTTTCGTATTCTATTAATAACCGCAATTACACACGATCGCAGAACCGAGTGAAATTACTATTTTAAATACCCGCTCATCATGACCAGAATAATGATAAGGACGTATAAACATTGTAATCTTTCGGGTTAATTAGCTGCGTAATATGGCCATATTGCAATATTATTTCACTGCTGGTAATTCGATCGGTGAAACGCACCCCATGATGCATTTTTTTCCCAACGTTGGCGATATTCGTCGGTCGAATTAAACCGATAATAAGGAAATACTGCGTACAAAAAAATCCTTGAATATTATTACACGTACTAAACCGGATTCGAGTACGAACTGTTTTTTATTCTTTTTTCCCTTACCAGATCGTAAAAAATTTACCTATTCAGCAAAAAACATTTGGATTACGCATAGAAAAATGCTTTCTATCGTATTACAACATGTTGTGATCTGACTTGTAATCCCAGTATGGTAAAAAAATAAGGTTATTAGCGGTCGAAGCCCAGGTTTAGTCGTCGATCCGGCTCCTTATCGGGCAATATGCGTAGTGCCACGATAGACCACTCCTTTGAAACTTCTTTCTGCTCTGCTCACTCACTTCCCTTCTAACTCCTACGGTGATAACCTACGACTTATTGTGGGCCAAAAATTTTTATTCATGTGGATGGTAGGTATGTAATTTGTGAACCGAATAACAAGAAAACTCTTTAATTGGTTGCGGGCTAAATATTTAAATATGAATTTGTCGCCTCGTAAGGTTTAGCTGAGGAACGTGTGTGTACAAGAAATTTGAAAATGAAAGGTACCCAAGACGTTGGGATATTACAGAAATATAGACACGTGGTCACGAATACGTTTTTGTTCGAGGTTTGTTACGTGAATACCGGAGTTATTATGGCACTTGGGATTCGATATTTTGAATGAAATTTTTCTTCGAGAAATAATTTTCAATTTAAAGGCAAATTTTCGACGTGATGTGGAAGCTAACTAAGCAGATAATCGAATTTGTAATCTTCTCGGGTCTCATCTATATACCGGTACATTACGTAAATGTGGAGGCAAGAGGGTTTGTTGTGGAGTATTGCGCCTGGTTACCGTCGCTGGGATAAGGTCTGTGCTCTGTGGTGATAGTTTTTCTAATGCAGCTGTTTTTCATCGACACCCTAAAATTCTCATGATACTTAGTCACCCTTTTTTTATTTTTTTAGTTGAAATGAAGGTAGGTACTGGTAACGGTGGAGTTCTAGCGTGAGTGGTTTCAGCCGAAAGAGATGATAAACGATGTGATGTTTTTTCCTGGATTCTGAGTGAGTCAGTTTTGCATGGAGGTGATAAGAGGAGGGGAGGAGGGAAGTGGTATGTGTTACTGAAAAGTAAACAATGGGAGGTTTTTGAGCATTTGTATTCGCGTTTCGTATCATTTTTGTCTAATTGGAGTGTTGAAGTAGGTAAACTAGCGCCATTCGTAGATTAATATGGGTGGAAAGGGGGGGGGGTCAATTTTTTGTTGCATATTATGCATTGCATGCTGTAAAAGAAAATTCATTCTTCAGGAGTTGAAAATTTTTGGATCCGAAGAAATTTTAAAAAATTGAGAAATTAGTTAAAATTCACTTTCATTTCTGAAAAGTTGTAAGCAACTTGATTTTTTGAGATAAAAAGTACCTACAGTTCATAAAAAATAATGTAACGCATACGTGAATTTTTTAGCCTTTTTCGAGAAATCCGAAAGATATGTTTTTAAAAAACAAAGAACCTTGAGGAAATTCCAATTTTATGCTGAAAATTTTGTCAATCCATTCAACGTAAATCAACTCAATACTAAAACATAAAAAATTGATGTACCTACCTAAAAATCTTCCGATTAGTTCTGGAAAAAAAATGGACAAAAATTTGAGATAACAAAGTTTTCAAAAAATATATTTATTAGGAAGAAATTTTCTAATTATGAACTTTTTAATTTTACTATAATCATTTTTCTTTTACTAAATGTAAATGAAAGGTATAGATTCAAGGACCATAAAAATTTTATTTTTGGGCATTCTCTGGTTATGTTGAACTGTTGAACCTAGTGAAGTCAACCCTGAAACTTTTTCCATCGTTTCTAAAAATTTGAAGATCAATGGCCAAAGTTGTGTAAAATTGCAAGCCAAAGGTGAGGAAGTTTTTTTTTTTAAAAAAAAAAAATCAACTTCCACTCAGTTGGATGTATACCCAAAATAATTGTTTTTCTGAGATTTTCTATGTTTTTTTGAACGAAAGGTGAATTCAAATTGAAATTATTGTTGATTTTGAGATTTATCTGATCCATCATGATTATGAGTTGAAAATAATAAGTAATGCAGGATCGATGGATCGAGCCATGGGTGGAGAAGCTTGCTCACCCCATATTGTGAAAAAGTTGCATTTTTAAATCAAAAACTTGGTTTAAACTGGAAAATTTTCTAATGGTATGACAGCTTTCAAAAAATTGAAAACTTTATCCTTTGATTTTTTAAAATTTTTAAAATTTGGCACACGAACAGGAATAAATGGGAAAATATTCAATCTCAGATATTTTCTATTTTTACCCCTCCCCTCCTCCTCCTTCTCTCCGGATAAAGCCAGCTTCAATTCTTCCTTTAATGATAAATGACGAATCAGTTCACTAATCATATTTGATTCAAGTTACTAATTTTTAAAAAATTACATCGATTTTCTTCCTGAAAAAGTATTGTTTATTTTATTTGAGTGAATTGACTAATTTGTAATGGTGGCAGAAGACAATGCTTTCGATGCTATGCTATTAATATTTGCAATTACGTAATCAAACAATCAGAAACTCATTTTGCCATAATTTCGTGTACTTAGACTTACCTATTTACTTTTTACTCCCAGGGACCATATTTTACTGATTTAATTTGATGACGAATTGAAATTACTGAAGTGGTAATTTTTCCAAAAAACAAAGATGAATAGTCGAGACATGTGATTTTTGGAGTAAAGATATTTTCTCTCCTTATTCGCCCCCCCCCTACGCAGGATTTATTGTCGTTAAATGGTCTACTTTCTAAAGAACAAACTAAAAATGTGAATTTTGAAAATTTTCTGATTATTTTTGTTGGATTTCAAGGTTTGCATGAAGAATTCTGGGAGCACAAGCTTTCATTCAAGTGCAGGAAGAGAGGAAGGGAGTCTTTTTAAAATTTTGGCCATTTTTTAAATTTGGAGACTAAAAATTTTTAATTAGAAATCTGAAAAGCGCTAAAAAATGGTTTATTCAATTTTTCAAATAATTTTGACCCCTCCTCTGCTCCTCTAAGCACGCGCAATTATCCTTAAAAATTGAGATCCATACAAAATGACTTTGCATCAGGAGAGTGTTCAAAATTTTTTAAATGTTTTTTGGAGTTGAGAAATCAAATTAACACATTTGGTGGTATTGATGAGATTTTTCAAGACTGCTCATTTTTTTAACTCTTGAAATTTTTAAAACGATTTTTCAAGCCCTGAAAAATATTTTCAACTGAAATTTTCTCCAACTAAGATTTTCTTTCTGTTTCTTCAATTTTAGAATTTTTTCGTATTCTGAAATTTTTTCTGAAAAATTTTCTGCACTATAGAAATTTCTTCTATAGGTATCTTAAGATGATTTGCCAAAAACTGAAGAAATATTTCCCTGAAATATTTTCCAAAATAATTTTTTTAAATTCTCAAATTTCAAACATTTTACCAATTTTTTTTCGTATTATGAAATTTTTTCTCAAAATATAATCCAATATTCTCAAACTTTTTTCAACTCACATTTTTCTAAATCCTTTGAACTCTAAAATTTTTCTCAGAATTTAATCCAGCTGTGGTATGTTTCTTAACAATTTTTCTGACTTCAAAATTGTTCTGATACAATTTTTCATTTTTGAGATGTACAGATTTATTTTCTTGGAAAAAAAGGTGAAAGAATCAATTTTAAACACATTATTGGAGTTTGAGTCGACGATCATTCTAGGAAGTGAGATCGATTTGAATCGATTGAAATTAAATTCCCGCTGAATTTCCAAATGAGAGAGTATGACTCACTCCCAGCAAGTATTTTTTTCGTTATATCGAGTCCTGAATCTCCCCCTCCTCCCTCCAAATGAAAAATTCTTACTCCCAAGTTTCAGAATTTTGTGGTACAACTCTTTCAGGGTTCAAGCTCTGATCTTTTTGGAACTCCTCATTTTTCCAAACGGAAAAAATGATAAAATTTTCTGTTCAATTCCCGATTTGCTTCAAATATGTACTTCCCACATCTGAAAAAATATCCAATTTACTCGGCGATTCTTCCACGCTCACCGAAAAAACTACAGCTCGACCAGACACCTAAAATTCTCCCGAAACCATATGTCGATACGATCGAACTCCGACAAATAACCTTATAGTGGGTAGCATTAGATCGTTCTCGGATGGTGTAATTCAAGAAAGAAATCTTATCCGGCCTCCGTATTCTATATCTCCCGATGCTCATGTATTGGCCCTAAGGACACCAGTAAAAAGATACGGCCAGATTTTGTTAACTTTTCGATACGACGCTGGCAAGCAAGAAACGAACCATCATCGGCATCCTAATCTCTCTCAGCTTGCCGTAAACCTCTCGTAACCACCTGTGTTTATTGGGCAATGTTTTAGGAAATCCGACATATTGTTATTCGAGTACATAGGCTCGTAGATTGGGATCCGTTGTCAGGGCGTCGGTTAATTATTTCTTCATTTGCCTGCCAGGGCCAGGAAGAATCGTACAAGTGTTTCTCGTGGAAAAAAAAACGAGTAATTGATGTAGGTATCGAATATGCTAATTGGTTAATTTTACCGAATGTATTTGGAAGGATGAGATTTTTTGGCTTGGGTTTGGTTTTGTAACAGAGTCGTGACTGAGTATGATATAAGTCGATGGACAGAGACAGAAGTATATTGTGGTTTTGAATGCAATGAGTAAAAGTAAAAGTAAATCGGTTTCGTTTTTTGAACGTAGTGTGTTTGAAATTAGTCTCTCCAGCTGTTCGAAGTGTGTTATTGTTTTCGTCGAGAAGAAGAAGATCGACACGCGAGTAATTACGATTATGCGGCGACAGCTTCGAGATATGAAAAAAAAAGTACGCTGAACCTGGTATTACATATTACACCTTTTATAGTACATCAGATAATATACATTTTCAATAATATGGAAAAATTACACGACTCGATTGTTTCTTTTTCAATATACAAATACGTCGATGTAGTAGCGTTAAAAGTAGGTTATATGGAAACGATATGATGGTAGCGTAAATTTTTTTTTCTACTTCAATGGAGTAAATTGTATACATAATGTTGGTAAAATAATCGGCCAAGTTTACTGCAAAATAGCGGTCGTAGAGCTGGCGACAGCATCGTGGTCGATACCATATCAGCCCGGTGAAATTGACTTTGTAATTTATTAGTAGTAAAAAAATGCGGTCGCGCGTAGCAAAATAATTACACCAGATCTAGGAAGTGTGTACTGTGTACGGTGCAATATTGACGTATGATGGCGAAAAGAAAGCCATAATGCACGCTCTGATAAGAGGATGAATGCGCACACGAGCTCGAATGGGTTTCATTCCCCTCGTCAAATAAGATTACACCCCGAGACAGGCTAATGAGATTATTCGTCTTGTAATTAACTTTATCGATGTTTTTAATACGAGAGGGATTCGCTGGGTAGAAAAACAATGATCGTAAAAGACGAGAGTTTAGTTTATGAGAGTACTGATGAAGAAATGGAAGAGGCATTTTTTTTTTTCGAGGTTCCTTTCTACAATAAACGGCTGACCGGGGGATATTATGAAATGAGCCTCGGGGATTTTGATAGAAAGTGGTCTCATTGGTAGCCTTTCGCTTGGTAACCGGCACCATCAAAATTTTAGCTGCCATGTTTTGAGTTTAGCTCGTTGCTTCCTCAATGAGAATTCGAAATTTTGGTTTTTGCAAGGTATTTTGAAGGCATGAGAATTTTTTCAGTAAAACCATGAACTGTTATGACTAATGGATAGCCTAAGAGCATCCAGAAATCAATCAAGAGAGGGGCTTAAAATTCAAGAAAAAATGGGGAAATGGATCAAATTTTAAATCAGAAATAATTTTTAGTAAAAATTATTGTGTTTTTTTTCAGAAAAATTGGGAATTCATTGAAAATTAGTGATTTTTGACTGAAGAATCGATGAAAATTTAAAATAATTTTTAAAAAGTTACTGTTCGAAGTGCAAAAAAAAACAATGCACTTTTTTCAGATTATTTTTATTGAAAAAAAAATTGTTTTCAAACGGGGGGGGGGGGGGTGTCAAATACCATCACCAAAATCCAAGGTGCTTGTTTAAAAAACAATTTCAGACTTGAGTGTTCAAAATACGTAATTTCAATTTTGTACTCAAATATTTCGAACGAACAAAAAATTTTTCATAAAATCATAGTGGATAGAAAATGTGAACAGAATCAGAAAATATTATGTACACAGATTATCTAAGTTGAACATGGACGAGGCTATTTTTGATCAAAGATCTAATTTTTATAGTAATTTTTCCACTTTGAATTTTAAAAAAATCATAATTTTGAATTCACATAATCTGGTAATTAAAATTTTGGTGGTGTGGTACTGAAGTCAATATGAGACCTCTTTTTTTCAAATTTCTGTGGGGTGACATTTTGTAAGGTTCCGTAATACTGATCTTTCTGTCTGACTCATGGGATCCATAAAAAAACAACTCAATTTTTTTCCATTACGTATTACTACTTTCAAATATTTTTCAACTTTTAAAATTTCTCATTTCGGATAAAATTTTCTCTCAACCTTGAAATTTCCCCCTCCAATTTTTTTCTTAGGTGTACAATTTTTCTATTTCAAATAAACTTTTTTTTCTCAGTTTTTACTGAATTTCTTCATCCAATTTTTTCTCAACATTGAAATTTCTTCCTCCTATTTTTTTTTCTGGGTGAGTTTTGCAATTTTTTTATTTCGAATGAACTTTTTTCTCAGGTCTAAAATTTGTTCATTTCAGGCATCTTGACGGGTCTTTTTTTAGGGTACTTGTCATTTTTTTTGAAACTTTGGCCACTTTCGGTCACTTTTCACGTCTTAAAAGTCACTTCGGTCATTTGTTCCCTCGAAACTCGAAAGTCACTTTTTTCTGCATTTTCAAGCAATGATTCAAATTGCTACATATTTTTCAAAATTCTTCTAGAAAAAGATTTAAAAAATTATCAACAGTAAAATCGATTGAAGAAGCCAAAAAAATTCCACCTCCCCCTCAATGAAAAAAATTTCTCCCTAAAAATTGTTTTTTTGATCACTTTTTGCTCAAAAAAAGTCAGTTTTTTCTTCGGAATTTCGCCACGATGCTTGCTATTTTGCGACGATTTTTTTCTCATCATTGAAATATTTCTCCCTTCATTTTTTTTCTGAGTGAGCTTTACGATTTTTTATTTCAAATGAACTTTTTTTTTTAGTCAAGACTGAAATTTCTCCCTCCAAATTTTTTCTCAGTTCTAAAATTTGTTCATTTTACCTTTTTCCAAGTCAAGACTGAAATTTTTCCCTCCAAATTTTTTCTCAGTTCTAAAATATGTTCATTTTGAATTTTTTCTCAATATTAAAATTTCTCCCTCTATTTTTTTTTGTCTAAAATTTTCTTGTATCTTAATGAGATATGGTGTGAATTGGAAAAATATGTGTAAACCTGTAAAAAAATTGAAAAAAGTTTCAGTACTTACTGGAAAAAAATTCATTCGAAATAAAAAATATTCAGGGTCAAGTACCTAACAGATATTTTAAAATTACATGAATTTTGAAAAAAATGAGTTTCTTGATAAAATTATGACGAATCTCGTGAATTGAATAGAAGAATTTCAGTCGGACGTGGAAAAAAAATATGTTTTTGTTTTTCAAATCGGTGCTCACAAACCAGGCTCTGCTTAAACAAAAGCCAACTTCGAGAAGACGTCTAAAATATGTATTTAGTTATGAACACATTAAACTATGAATTTGTTTGTCAATGAAAGTCTCCAGAGTCATGCCATAATTCTCCGAAGTCTTGATAAAAACCATATGTTGTATCTACATATAAAATGATAATAATTTGTGGTTGGCTTCGACGTCTGAGTGTGAGTACAAGGGTTTCGCTGCAGATTACTCGCATGTGGTAATGACGATGATGACATCGATTAGAAAGTGAAGTTTGACTATAGGTATATGTACCTACTTTGAAGTACGGTGAAAAGACCGCCGCGATGGTTTTATGCTTCAGTATTCTCGACGATCTATGGCCCATATTGTCATCCTATTCCTGTTACCGAATTATTTCTTCGAAGGTAATTTTACAGACGTGAGTGTTCTGTACCAGTGATGTGATGATAGGATTATTGTAGAAAAAAGAATCGCAATTTATCTGTGTTTAGTCGAGTGAGAGGGTTTTTCATTGATCGAACGCCTCCGGGTATCTCGAGAAATTTACTGTATTGTAGTCGAACGTGTGAGTGTGATACGAGCACGAGCAGGTCACCGAGGTGAGTCGAGAGCTCCCCTGTTTTTATATATAGTTCAATCGAGAAAAACTCGTTTGAAAGAAAATTTCAATCGATATTGGAATGTGAGCAATGAAGGGGGAAGTTGACGTTTAATTTGCATTGGTCTTGTTCTTTACGTGTTGAAGAACTCGTTAGGAGTAATTTCAATTTATCGAGAGGCTTGAAAACGTTTGAATTGAATGAGAAATAATTATATTCTCGGAAATGGAATTTTATTTTTGGTTTCGTTCGATAAATGTGTTTTGTATATGATTAGTCTTGGAACTGAATTTGATCAAGACATCTTCAGCACAGTTGTTCATTTTTCAAAAAAAAAAAACAAAAAAAAACGGAAATGATATTTCAAAGTAGTATTTTTCTGGTTCGATTTTTGGTAAGAAATTCAAGTTTTGGAAAAAATAATATGATTTTTAAAAAACATCGTCCACATATTTTAGAAAATGACCCTAGTTTTAAAACATCTTATAATTTTCAAAAAAACTGTCCAATTTGCAAATCAAGATAAAAAAAATACAATTATTTTCAGATCATCTGAGTTTTAGAGAATTCAAGATTTTGAAAAATTCTCCAATTTTTGGAAAATTTTCAATTTATAAGAAATTATCAGATTTTTTAGATTTAGTCCAAGCTTTTAAATCATCTGAGTTTTGGAGAATTCAAGATTTTGAAAAATTCTCCAATTTTTGGAGAATTTCTTAAATTTTGGAAAAATTTTCAATTTTTCACTTATTAGATTTAGTCCCAGCTTTTGAGATTTTTCCATTCTTGAAATTACTTATTGGTCAATTTTGTCAAAGTTTTGAAAATTGAGGGAAATATTGAAAAAAATGAAAAGAATAAAGCAAGAAGATTCATTTTCAAACTTCAATACAGTTTTTCCCCCTTTTTGAAAAAATACTGTGAATCTTTATTTGCAGAATTCAAAAACTTGAAAAAAATATTGGAAAGAATGGGGGAGGGGTGAGAAGAAATGTATAGATGGAAACTTCGCAAGATTTTTCAAAAAATCATAACAACCTTGAAAACATCTCAGCTTCAGCGTCGGAGCATCATTAGGTATGAAAAAATCGGCTAGCTCGTTTCCATATCTTTATTCAGCTCTTATCACAAATAGGAGTAAGAAACATTAACACTTACGTAACTTTATCACAAATCAAATTAAAATAACCATATCAAAGTCTATCGGAGAAACAAACGGAATGTCTCGAATATTTACATTGGGAGCTGCGAACTGATCGCAATCGTACTTATAACTTGGCTCGGAAATTTCCTCATCCAAGTTATAATTTCGTTCCGTTATAAGAGTTTAATAGCAATATCGATCGACGGAATCGAGTAGGGGTGAGAAGGGGAAAAAATCAAACACATACGATTCCGAAGATTATTTTTTCGTGCAATTAACGCCACGTATGCGAGCCAAGATAGAATTATATATCCCTAAATCGGTGATCCGAGACGACGCCAACGCACCTTGCATTATTTTAGTTCTCACCAAAATTAATCTTGGCTTAGAGATGAGTCGAAGGCTTTCTTCAATTTACCGCATAATACGGTCGTCGCGAGGCAACAAAGCTCACAGTGTACGATTACCTGAGGGCCAGCTATGGTGTCTACGTGTTTGTGTGATTACATGAGATCACCTAGACCTACACAACATACGCTGAAGCTGTATGGAACGTTAGAACAGTAGGTAATGTGAGACGTGAGAGGTTTCGATACAATTTATTTACAGCACATTACGCTTGAAAGAATTTTTCAATTTTTTTTGGCTTCGAAGTCGTTGTGTCGAGACGAAGCATCGGATGCGTTTTTTTTTTTTTTTTTCTAACAAGTGTTCGAGTTTCGTGTATCAATTACTTCGACGCTATTGAGAAAACAATTGCTGAGAGATATCTACTGTACCAAAGAGTGTGAAGTGGTGTGAAATATAAAGCAGTTTCGTATAAATATTTTTCCAATTTTATAGAGGATTTATTTCTGAGATTTTGAACCTGAAAATCTTTAGACATACGTACACAAAAGCTATAAAAGTAGAGGTATTTTTCTATATGGGATTGAAAGAGGATGGGCCAGGAGAAGGACGAGGCTGGGAGCGTCTGCAATCGATAAGATATTATTTTTTTAATGTTATTAAAAAAGTTGAGCTTTGGAATCTTTCACAATTTTTCTCAAGTCGAGACATTTATTTCATCACTTCGCTTCAAATATAAATTACTGTTTGTAGAATTTGGAAATGAAAAAAATTAATATAGGTTGGAAATAGAATTACTAATCAAATTTGAAATTATTTGACCTAAAGGTTGATTAACTGCGATTCAAATGTTCTGAAAGATTTAAATTGTTTTATTTTTTTTGAAATTTCCTCCATAAAGATTAATTTTACTCGAGAAATTATCATAGCAATTTTCCACTATTGAGTATTTCAGTTTTGGAAAAAAATAATGCATTTTTCCTATTTTTGACATATCAAGATATGTTTGATTAATTCGGGAGGGAGGGAGGGAGGGAGGGAGGGAGGGAGGGAGGGAGGGAGGAAGGAAGGGAGGGGGTAAAATCAAAAAGTAAGCGGATATTCGAATTCTACACTCTCAAATTAGTGACACTCGATGTGTCACACCATCACACTTTATTTCAAATTTTTAACATACTTTCCTCAAAATCGGGGGCTAGGGGGGTACTAAAGAGTCAAATCCAAAAAATGAGCAAATATTTGAACTCAGTGCCTTCAAATACCAAATAAATGACTGACCACTCGTTATTTTTCATTTTTTGAAATTTTGACCTTATGAAAAGGGTAAATAGGGGGGGGGGGGGGGTTCAGAGGACGTCGGATGAAAAAATCAAGTAAGTACATATTTGAAATTAGAGCCTTTTAATTTGTAGTAATGGATATGCTATTTTACTTTTTTGATTTTTTTGAATTTTGGTCAAAATTGTGGACCATTGTACAGTGTACCCCCAGGGGTCCGGAGATCCCATCTTGAAAATTTGTTGGTTGAAAGAAGGATAAAAAAGGATACTGTAATTTTTTCAGATTTTTAAATTATAGCTTTCATTTATTGTGAACGTCGTGAAAGTTGAACTTTCATCGCCAAAGTTCAACTTTGAGCTTTTCAAAATGTGATTATTGTTTTTGAATCTCCTATCAATTCTCTTTCAAACTCCGCAAACAGTTTTCCTTCAAGTTTAACCTATCTGGAGATTTGAGCCTTCAAAGCTGGGAAATTTGGCGAAAAATCACAATTTACTAAAAATTACGAGCCACACCCCCCTTGAGGTTAGAAGAGAAATGATGGTGGATTTATGAATAGACCATCAAGAGGAACTCGTAAAAAAAAAATTGAGCGAAATTGAAAGACCCGACTTCATTCTTGATCCGTTTTAGTATGGAATAGTCCCTATTTTTATACAGGGTCTCCAATTTTTGAAAAATTTTGAAACGTCAATAAAAGGTCAGAGAATTTTGGAATTTTCCGAAGATCCAAAATAAGGATAACCCAGCTAGACTTTCCAAAGATTGACAAACTTTCTAAAAATTTGAAAATTTTTCAACATTTTTATGATTTTTTTTAGAAAAAGCCGAAGAATCACTAATTACTCTCCATGTACCTAAATTAAGTAAATGATGAGAAAAAATGATGAAATTTTCAGTTCCGATTGTTTTTTTTTCTCAAAAATTTTTGCCATCAGAGAAATTTCAAATGTAGTTCTTTCATTTTCGTACAAAACTTCAGTAGATTTTTTTTAATTCGGTACAGTAAATCGAGAAAATTGAAAGATCCTTGAAATTTATCAAATTGAAGCACCTATTTTGTAATTTCATTTTTCCGGGGAGAGGAGAATGGTGGGAATGAACTGTAGAAAATATTTTTAAAATACCCGAAAAAATTCGAATTTTCATATAATTTCATTATAGACACCATATAAATAAACTTGAAATTTTTCATTTACATTATTTTTTTGGTTAAAAAATTCATTTCTTCTGAAAATTGAACATTTGATGATTTCGAAAAAATTACCGAGAGGGAGGGAGGGAGGGAGGGAGGGAGGAGGAATTTCATGTGGAGGTGATTGATAAATATAGGTTAATTTTTTAGTTGACTTTCAGCTCAAAATAGGTTATAGAATTTTTTATTTTTCTGCAGAATTTTACATCAATACTTGGAATAAACTTGACTAGGAATGAATTGAATTTGACTCTTTTTTTTTTGGGGGGGGGGAGGAGGAGGTGAAAAATCGAAAAGTTCTTGGCTCGTTTTCTTCTAGCTGAAAGGTTGATTTTTCAAATTTTCTAAAAAATGTTGCCGATTTTGCAAGTTTTTTGACACGAATGTTATTTTTGTTCGAAATCAACAGAAAATTCCTGAATTTTTTCGATTTTTACCTAAATCAAGAATAAAGGAAAAAATTTAAATATAATTTTGATCACAATTCGTTATTTTCTTTGACGTGAGACATACAAATTGATTAATTTTTTTTGAACTTAGGAAGAGCAAAATTGAACATTTTTGGAAAAGAAAGAAATCAGGAGCTGAACTTTCATCATTTTTTCAAATAAGTGTTTCAGATAATTTTATGGTTCTAATCGAGAATTTTTAATTATTTTTTCAAATTCTGAATTCATTGAAAACATCTTTTAAAAAATGCTTTAAAAAGGTTCAAAATTTTATCATTTTTTATATTGGATTTTTTGAGGGAATAGACCACTGCAACTTTGTAAGTTATTTTCTACAATTTTTCATCATCGATGATTTCATTGAATTATAAATGATGAAAAAAAATATGAAAAAATTGCTGTTAAAATATTCGTTGCAAGACTGCAGAAGACAAAACACTCTTCACCATTACGGTACCCATCTCGAACCCAAAATTATCTATTATGTTATGGCAACAAAATGAACAATAAATCTCGAAAAATTCGCCAAAGAAGTAAGATAAAGACGTTACGTCAACGCCAGCTATCGACATAACACGACCATTTATTAACTCTTTAATACCCATACAAAGTATTTTTACGAAGAAAAATAACACGACACAGGTACCAACACATCACGAAATTTATTCATTCCGATCATAATTCGATGTAGCCATTTGGTCGATAATTTTCTCACCGTTGGCCCAGATAGGGTCATCTCTGGGCTGAATCGAATTTGAACTATAAATGTACCCATGCGAACGAACATGACACCTGGAACGGCTTAAAGGAACATCACGACCGTAGACTAAATCGTTTAAAGCCAATATCGCTGGGCCCAGTGTATTTGGCAACGACATTACGAAAACAATTAAAATAAACCCGAAGTGTATACTAAATGTACCGCGGTGCTGGCCTATTCATTATACTCGTAAAACCGTTTACCTACGTTTAATTTGCGCGTTGCAAATCCCAGTAACTTTATCGTTTATCGTAACATCGCAGCTTGTAAATTTTCAGCTTGGTACGAAGAAGAAAAAAAAGGTCGATAAAAAGACTACCTCTGCCTACGGGTTTTTGCATCGCGACTCAATTATACGTACAATTTACGTATGAAAGAGTACGTCGACGTATAAATACGAAATCTGACTATCGAAAAAAAAAAAAAACTCTCCAAGGACATCGCGTATTTACTCCTCTGCACAATGAAGAAAAAATTTCGCGAGGGCGAAAACGAAATTAACCTTGATCGCGGAGCTGTATTAGAGACCTGCGCCGATGAAGTTTTGGTCGGCGGCGGCTTGACAGATTTTTTCGCCGTGGCTGGCCGGCTAGCCGACTTGAGCTGATGCTATCGGCGGCGCATAAAATTTTCGGCGGCGGCGGCTTAGCCGACCAATTTTTTATCATTTATACTGGACGAATTAATAAGTAGAGTTATCCGAGCTCAGGGGCGTAGTCAAGAGGGATTTTGGAAGTCTCTTGAGGTCAAGAATATGCATAAAAAATTCATTTTTCTCGAGTTTTTACTCTCGCTTCGCTTGGGCATTCACGGAATCATGATTATCTTATTCTATGTGCTGTGACAGTTAAAACATTTCCTGTCTCCTATTTTCTCCCCTGTTTTAAACCAACTTTGTACCCTTCTAGCTTCCTTTTCGGAAAAGGGAGGCTAGTTTTTCAAAAAATTGTTTTTTTCAAAGCATTGAAACATTTGAAGCAATGAAAGAAGCCTTTTTTTGGGCATTAAATATCCAATTTTTTCAACACTTCGCCCTCGCTTCGTTCGGGCATGACTTGAATCACAATATATAAATTATGCAAGGCATCAAGGCTATACCTAAAGAGCAAAAAAAGTCTCTTTTTATCCTCCTTCCATCCGCCTCAAAAAACTTTCTAGTTTTTCGTCTTTGTACTTAATCATTTTGCACCCACCCCAAAAAAGCTTCTGCTCCCTCAGGTTCTGACCACCCTTCAGACGTTTTTTGTGGCTACGCCGGCGCCGCTGTCCAAACTTTCAAGTTTTACCAAGGAAGCTCAAAATTAAATTAAGATTCCAGATTTATATCACACGCAATAATTATCTTGGAGGTTTTAAGTTTTTGTAAATTTTTTGTTTTTTGGTGAGTCGAAAATTAAAATTTGAATACATTCCGAAAAACAGGGCTGGGGAGAGGAAATACGGACCCGGTACGAAGCTTTTTTCAAACTATTTTTCAAGCCCGCCGTCTTCATTACTTACTTGAATATTCTGAAATTAGGGAACAGTATTGCATGTATTATTATTATAGTCTATAGCCCGAGCGAAGCGAGGGCGAAAATTTTTGGTACATGTTTGAAAAAACTGAAAAGGTTTAATAGGTGATTTTTTGCTCATTTTTCATGTTATTTCGAATCTGATTTTTTACACATCTTTCAGTCAAAATCATTGATTTTTTCGACAAATTAAGAACTACTCAACTGAAAAAAAGTGATTTTTGACTTAAAAGGTCAGTATAAAATAGTCAAGTTTTCAAAAAAATGATCAAAATCATAGGCGCACTCAAGGGAGGGGGCTCAGGGGGCTCGAACCCCCCTTAAGCCCGGAAAAAATAATTTTTTGCTTCAAAAATGAGAAAAAAGTCAATTTTTTTTGCTCTTCAAAGTATATTTTTTCAAAAAATTTTCACCCGCGCTTCGCTTGAGCAGTATTTTAGTACTTTTATTTCAAAACTTAACAATTTTTGATTGTTTTTTCAGTCAAAAATCAACAAATTCTCAATAAATTCTCTGTTTGTCAGAAAAAATTGATGATTTTTGATTGAAATATCAGTGAAAATGACTCAATTTGAAATTTGACCCCCTCCCCATTTTTTCTCAAATTCTCAGCCCCTCCCTTAATTAATTTCTGGGTGTGTCTATGATCAAAATACTGCCCGAGCGAAGCGAGGGCGAAAATTTATCAGTAAATACTGTTAGATGAGCAAAAACTGCACTTTATTTTACATTTTTGTAATAGAGCGCCGTCGGCTAAGCCGAGCGCTCAATCGGCGGCGGCTGGTGGCGGCTCAGCCGTAATTTATGCGGCTGGCGGCGGCCTGAAAATTTTGAAAAAATCGGCGGCGGCGGCGGCGCGGCTCGGCGGCGCAGGCCTCTAAGCTGTATTTCGTCGAGCTGTACGACGATGCACTCCGTACCCTCTTCCACTTTCCTCCTCTATTAATTATTATAATCGAATAGTTTTTATTTGCAGCGGAGCGTCCGCATCGCGTCATTCACCGTCACCGACGTCGTGGTCGGATCAAACCAACCGTGAAATACACCCATATTTCCAGATTATCATACGTTTCCTCTTTTCTATGCTCGATGTCCTATATTTGAACGCCATTTGGCCATATATCCTTCGTTCGAACTTTCCCCCGCCTTGTGTCCCTTCGTATAATTACCCTTGCTGTTTTTTCCATCGGCCAATCTCTTCCCAACGCTATTGTAATTAAATCCGGTATCTTTTTCTCAAATCTGATGGAATTGTGCAGATGCGATGCTGCCAAAGCCACCTCGTATACGGTCCAATTAGCCGAGTATTATGAGTATTACGACATCTGAATAATAATTACCGTAGCCTTATACATATTATAATAGATTAAGAAACCGACACGTAGTATGTGCTGGTACTGGTAATTAATGCGAAAATTTCGTATACGTAATTTAAAACGGTCCAGCGATAGTAAACAGTCTATGGCGGTATAGGCGTTGCTGGGTGGAAAAATGTACACAGGCGGCCTAGCCAATGTCGAGACCATTCCTTCGATAACGTCTTGCCAACGAGTAACTTGCTGCGAAAATTAAATGAAATTCTAATACAGAATTACGAAGAATGCGATAAGTGTAGGTAGTAGGTACATGAGATGCATGTGGTATAAATAATACGTACGAAAAAATTACTCAGCGAAAAATTTTATTACAGGTGTGAATGCGTTTTAAGTGTCAGAAGTGCTTGTTGAGTGGATTGAATTCTGATTGGTTGATAATGGAGCGGAGATCGGAGTTCGCTTTGAAGTTGTGTTTGGGTTTTAGAACAAGGTGTCAAGTTCAAAGTTGTAGCCTTAGTTTTATTATTTGCCCGAGTATGTCTGAATTTTAAAATAGTCCAGATTTGAAAATTGCAGTGTTTAGAACAAGGAGACTTATCTGAAAGAATTTGTTTTTCAAAAATTTTAAAAGAATTGGAATGTTGTGTAAGATTGATTGATTTTTTAAAATTAAATTTTTCTAAAATTTCTCAAAAATCATTTTGAAAATTTGAGTCGAAAAAATTTTTAAAAATTTTGTCGTTTGTAAAAATTAATTTTATGCAATTTTTGGAAAATGTATTTTGATTTTTTAGAATTGAATTTTGTCATTTCTGAAAGAATATTTTCTAAAAAGTTGATACCAAAATGAAGTTTAATAATGAGTTGAATATTTTTTTTTTGTAAAAATTTGAAATTGAAGGAAAAAATTGAAAGCTGATTGAAAATCATAATACTAGATGAGTAGTGATCGAAAATTGAATTGAAAATTTAAATTTGAATGCAACTTCCTCCCCCCTCCAAAAAAAATGTATAAAACAAAAATTTTAATTGAAAAAAGTCATATAATTGAAGAAAAATGAAAGTACAATTGGCTTGAAAATTCAAAAAATTGAAATCCTTAAGCTAAAAACAGTGGAATCACAAAAATAAAACTCGAACTGGTTCGAAAATCGACAAAAAATTTGTTTCTAAAATTGAGAACTTTGAAATTAAAAATCTGAAAGTTGATGAATCAAAATCAAAATCTAAAAAAAAGATCACATCCAAAAATTGAAGCTGAAAACAGAAATGAATTGAAAATGAACCCCTGAAAATAGAAACATCGAAATAAGTCTGAAACCGGTTCGGGAAATTGGAAAACAATAGTAAAATGCATTCAAAAACTAGAACTGAAATCAAAATCAGAAAATTGATGCACTAATCAGATTGAAAACGAGAAAAAAAAACAACGGACAAAGTTCCAAAAATTCAAGCTGAACTAGAAAAGATTCAATTCAATAGCAGTTCAACCTAAAATTTTGGGAAAATAATTGAATTGAAATTGAAACTGATCCAAAAATTGATATTAAAAAAGAATTCTAGCCTGAAATTAAAATTGAAAATAAGAATACTGACGAAACTGAAATCAAACTGGAAAATGGAAGCAAAAAAAGAAATTGAAGTTCAAAAACTCAAAATGAAACCACACAATGAAAAAACTTCTACAAAACTTTAAAATTTAAAGATTCATTTTGAAAACATATGTGGTAATTTAAAAAAAAAAAAAGTAAAAGCTGTGTGGGGATGAAAATAATTTTTATGAATCTGAATTCCTAAAAACTTTCAAAAATTGATTTTTAGAATTCAAATACTACTCTCTCATTTATACAATCGGAGAAAATTATCAAAAATCACTGAAAAACAGTCAGGATTGCAGTACATGTAATATTAAAATCAGCAAAAATAAATTTCACTTCAATGAAAGCAAGCAGTGAAAAAATGACTGAAAAGTCAGTAAATTGTTTGATATTAACTGAAAATTCAAGAAAATACTTTGAAAAATCAGGAAAAAAAATCCGCTGATTTTCCCTGTATAAGTGCTGCTATTTTGACTTTTTTCCCAGTAATTTTTCACCGATTCAAAGTGAAAAGAGTTGAAACTGTTGTAGTAGGTACTTACTTGAATTTATTTAATAAAATGAAATTAGAACTGGCTTTGAAAATGAAAAACATCAAAATGAACACTTGAAAAATGAGAGTAAAACTGTAAAATATGACTAAATAATTTTTTTAAAAAAATGAAATTTAAAACCAATAATTGATCAATTTTGAAGCTGAAATCAATAAAAAAAAACAAATTAAAATTACAGCTCGAAAAATTGAGCTGAAAATTGAAAAAAAGAGTTTGAAATTTAGAAATGAGAGATTGGAAAATTAAATTTATCTTGAAACCGGTCTGCAAATGGATAATAAAACTGAAATTAAAATTGAATAACTTTCATAGAAACTGAAAACATGAAGAACTCTGATTTTTATACCAAAAATGGAAATAAAACTTATTTGAAACTGAGAAAAATCAAAATCGAACCTTGTAAAGTAAAAAATGAAAAAGTAATCTGGAATTTGAAAACTGGTAAAATTGATGTTGATAAAATGAAATTGAAAGTAGTATGTGAAAACTGGAAGAAAAATCAAAAAATTTTAAATTATGACCGGGAAGTGAATTCACACTGAACTGGAAATTGAAAAAATGAAAGTAAAAATTAAAAAATGAAATCTACAAAATAAATTTGAAACTGACCAAATTGATGAAAAAAAACTTCAGTAAATTGAAAAAATTCAAATTCATATTTTTGTACGATAGTGTCCAATTTTATTAAAACAAAATATGAAATTAAAAATGACCCACAAATCAAAAAAAAATAAAGTGTGAAGAGGGGCTGAAACTGAAATCAAAAATTCGAAAATTGATGAGTAAGCGGAACAAAAAATTGAATCGAATTCACAGTTTAGATGCAAATAAAAATAAAATGCAGAAAATCCGAAAATGCAATAAAATTGTGTTTTGACTGGATTTTCTTTTTTTCCAAGAATAGTTTTTGAATTTGAATTTCTTTCATTTTCAGTTTCGATTCCAATTTTTTCCAAAGTTTTTCTCTGTCTTGAATTTTAGTTTTTTTCATAGCTTTATTTTTTAGATTTCAATCTCTGTTTTTTGGTCCATAATTTTTAACCATCGGGAGAAAGAAATGATTTTTGCAGAATTTTCAATTGATTTTAGTTGAATTTACTTCATTTTAAGTATATTTTCTATTAAACAAAAAATCATCGAAGCTAGAACTTGAAGAATTTCAATTTTTTACTGTTAATTTTAAAGTAGTATGTGATTATGTGAAGATTGAAATTTTTTTATTTATATTTAGAAACGAACTTGCTCAGTTCCTCGAATGCAATGTATTTTAACTTCCAAGATTAATATCTCCAGAAAGAAAAATACCCACCTAATTCTTCAAAAACATTCATTTCGTTCTTGCCTATTTTCTGAACAAACGCGTAAAAGAATTAATAATCTCCTAAACTGCACTTTTACCCACAAACCTCGCCAACTCTTTAACGACTGGGTTGGATACATCACGACAGGTCACCAAGGGTTAAATAACCATTTCCTGTTTCGCTCGACGCTACGTATGTGAATTTTATTGATGACTTGTCAAAATGGAAAGTACGCTCGTTTATAAAAAAAAAAAAAAGAAAAAAACAGCAATATCGCGAGCTTACAATATAAATTGTAAAACATCATCGAATGCGGGCCATTTTAAATCTTCACGTTATTGTCATATTCGACGATCGATTTCCAACTCTGTTCATTTAAATATGTAAAAAACCTCATTCGATCGTCGATTCGAGCAGTTGATTAATGATTCTCGACAGTTATACCTTAATCGATGTACATTTGTACAATGGGTACCCATTCGATCTTCATTCGTACCAAAAACATAGCACGCGAGCTGAATCCGAATCGTATTATCAGCCCAGACCTCCGATGGCGGAGTATCTCCCTCATCGCAGAGTCAATTAGCTTGTGAAAAAAATTCGACCTAGTGAATTTTCTCTCTGCTTTTCTAGTACGTAGATGCCTACACAATGGTCACTGTTAAAAGGGCTTCCGCTCTCTAAACTTGACACACTTGACGCGATGCGGATTCTCATCCATCAAGTTTATTAGCAGACTTAGGCACGTTGCCTGGTCTCGTAAGGCGTTGGCAACAGGTCCTACGATAAAAAAAATTCGTCCACTGATCGAACTCGCCATCGAGAAAACCAAACGTGGCGATCGCATGATTGGGAGATGGACGACTGGGCAAAAGACGATACCTACGTTGAAACTGGGTTACATAGATACCGGACGATGGTAATAAAAGTAACGGAAATGTGGTATTAATTTGATTATAAGCCTTCGTATGTATACGTATTAAAATAGTGTTCTAATCCGTTCAACTGTGTAGCCCTGTGTATGAATCTCGGGTGTCTTTTCGTATTGTTTTGTATACGACCCAAGAGGTTTTGTCTCTATTTTTCATTCGAATATAATATTGAATTATCATTGTTTGCATATACGTACCATTCGTGTACGTATCTACGTTTTTAGTTTGCTACGTAGCTGGGTACAATATCGAATTAGCCACAAGGTCGTCGTGTTACCGGTGTAAAATTTAATAACGTTGGAAATTACCGATTGTCCAAAAAAAATATAAAGAAAAACCTGCACAGAGTGCGAAAAAGCTCTCATCTGTGTGCATGTTTAATGCTCCGACAAACATGAGACAGCCGACAACGAAGAAGAAAAAAAGGAAAAAACATTTTAACGAAGTGACGAGAGTAATTTGTAAATATTATTTCGCGTCGTGTACCGCTTAATTTACGCCAATTGTTCACATAAACGGTGTTTTTAATACAATGTACGGTAACGTAAGAATGGAGAGATTTTTCTATGTTGTCATTTGACGAGTGAGGATTGCGACATCGCATGTGCAGATGGTACCTCGATCGAGGATGAGTATGTAATGTGCGTGAAAATATATAAATAGAGGTATGTGGTTATCTGGTCTAGGTGATCATTGGAGTTAAGACTGCGAATGTGATTGTAATTGGTGTGGGAGTGTAACGGAGTTAATAATTGGGTTGTGTTTTTGGGTTTGGAAAAGTGTTAGGTGTGGAATGGGAGATCATAGGTGGTCTTGGGTGATTGTTGGAGGGAATTTGGTTCAGTTTTCGGAATGGGTACACAATGGTCGTGAGATATGGGTATCTTATTGTGTGCAGTTGAGCTTACTTTTTCATTGGTGAGATTTTTTGGTGTATTTTTTGTGGAGTTGCTAGACGAATGAGTGATGAAAGTCGAGAAAAAATTGATTCAAACGTTTCGAAAATTGAAAATGTGAGCCTGGATGTGGAAACCATCCTTGGAGGTCAAAAATTAGTTTTTGAGTTGACACTGATTTTGAGCCTTTGGAAAAGAGTAGAATTTGGGGAAACACCTCGACTCAAAAAACCAATTTTTGACCCATATCTAGGCTCACAAATTCTACTTTGAACCGTGAAAAAAGAGGAAAATGAAAAAGAGATCTGGAAAATGAAGTTGAAAATTCAGTCTCGCTGGAAATGAATGGATTGAAATTCATTGTTTGGAAGAATCAGACTTCTGTTTTTTTTAATTATTCAGATTTTAGTCATTTTTTGTTCGATTGTTCAGTTTTTGACCAATTTCTAATTTTATGGTGTATTTTGATGCGGCAATGTATCTATTTAGTTCATTTAATTTATTAGAATATGTCTTTGATTTTCAATTATAATTCTTGATTGGATTTCTTTTTTGATTTCAACTTTTTGAATCATTTTTTGTTTTTTTTTTGTCAGTTTTGATTTTGGAGTTGGATTTTGGTACCCATTTGAAAATTGACTTATTCATTTATCTAACTGAAAAAAGGAATTTAAATATAGCTAAAAGTTCCAAATCTGTTTAAAAATCAGTGATTGAACGAAAGTTGAATTTTGAGAAAGATTTTGATTTATTTAAATCTTTTCACTCAGTTTTTAATTTTTGAACGATTTAATTTTGTAATCTTTGAACTGAGGGTGTCTGTTTGAAAGACAATCGAAAGAAATGAGAAAATAGCTAGAATTTTTCTTCGACGATAATTGGAAAAAAGAATACTTAGTAAAAAGCAAGAATTTCAAGAATTTTTCTTTTTTCTCGCATTTTAGGGGTTTCTTTTTCAGAAAAATTTAAAACTAGAAAAATTTCGTAAAAGTGTCTAGAAAATCCAGAAAATTGCTAGAATTTTCATTAGTAGAATTTTCATTAAAATTGCTACAATTTTCATTTTCCGAATCCTTTAGTCACCATGGGTCTTTTTGATGCTAAGTTTTTGATCTCTTCAGATCAGTTGATTTTGTTGATTTTTTCAAGTTTTGAATTTGAATTGGCTTTGAAAAATTTGAAAATTATGAAGAAAGAGAGAAGTAATTGAAAAAATTGAAATTGTGCTCAATGTTTTGTCCATTGTCGATGGTTCAATTTTGTTGCCTTTCATCTTTTTGTGTGTTCACTTATTATTGGTTTCTTCAAAACTCGTTTGAATGTAGATTTCAATTTTTTTGGGAAATTAACATTTTTTGATCAGATGCAATTTTGTTGTTTAATTTTTGTTCACTCAAGTTTGTAGTTTTTGTTGAATAATCTAAGTTTAAATTAAATACGTGTCTTACTAAATCGCAAAAATCATGATGTTTACTGTCAAGACACTTTCTTCTCCCCCCTTCCTCCCCCCCAAAAAAATATGGACGAATTTAAATAATTTTACTGCAAAAAACAAATAATAAAATAATCAAGAAATAGCTGAAATTCTAATTTTTTAAATTTAAATTTTGACTTTTTTGAAACCAATTTCGATTACAATTGATTTTTTACGAGTCTCTAATGTTTTATCTAAGTGTTTTCAATCTTTTTAGGAAATATTCGATTTTTAATTTCAGTTTTAGGCAGCTGTTTTTTGTTTTCAAACCAAAGAAAAAACATTAAATTGAATGTCGAAAACATCAAAATTGATAAGAAAATAGAGTTGAACAAAAATCAAATTTTGATTTGAAAAAACCTCAATTGTGGTCAATTTTTTGTTCAATTTTCAATGTTTGATGTTCTTGAATTGAGTAACTTTATACTTGGAATTTTTTTAAACCGTTTTCATTCTTTTTTAATGCACAATGCACATTTTAGGTTTTTATTCATTTTCAACTTTTTTGTTTGGTTTTCTTGTTAGTTTTCCATTTTTTTTAAATTTTCTTATTTGTTCGTTTGATTTTCTTTTTTTATTATGAAAAAATTAACAAAAATTGAACAAAATATTGAAGAGATCAAAATGGGGAAAAAATGGTCTTACAGGTGAATTGGTTTTTTAACAATTTGAAAAATCATTGAAAAATTAGTAGAAAATCAAAATTGAACAGAAATCGAATAGTTCAAATTTTGCTCGCATTGAATTTTTGGAATTCGTATGCACTTCTTTTTGGCAAAAAATATCTAAAATTATTCACCAGTTCTTGATCAATTGGGGGTAATTTTTGAATATTCTTTTTATTATCTTGATATTTTTATAGTTTTATAGGTATTGGTACAATTTTTGATATTTCTCAGTCAACTTTTGTTCAAATTTCAATTTCTTTCTCATTTTTTCATTACATTTTTGGTTTTTGATTTAACAACAATTTAATGTAATTTAATAAAACGTCACAAATTGTTGAAAAATTAAACTTTTGAGCTGTTATGTTTAATTTTTTCTTCAAAATTGATTTCTGAATTGAATTTTAAATATCTATTTAATCTAAGTAGTAAGTATCTACCTGATTGTGGAAAAAGAATGAAACTGAAGGTAGATAAAAGTTGAAATCAAACGAAAAAATTCTCCAACTTGAAATATGAAAATTTCAAAAAATGAAACAAAAAAAAACTGCAATCGAAAGGTAATCCAAAATTGACCACGAAAAAACATCAATAAAATTTCTTAAAACTCGACCAAATCCTCGAATTTTTTCAATACCTCGAGACCTTGTTCGCGCCCACATAATCGCCCTGACATTGTTTCGAGCTGGTTTGAAATGATACGTTCGTTTTTTCTCAAAGATATGCGGCTGCATAAAATGAAAATTCAACGCTCGAGTCATAATTTGATCACGTATTACGTACGCTGCTTGTGGCATTAGTTACCCGCCAAAAGACAATTTCCATTTTAAAATTACAAACTTGATAAATTTATCCCGTTACGTGGAATTTTTCTCGACTCACGAGAACTCGTTTAGTATACTTTTCATAAAAACTTCACTTTGTTATAAGTATACGGGCAACTTTTAAATATACGAGTCGGAAAACCAGAGGAAAGTAAGAAAAAGTTGGCGACGATACGATGGGCGAAAAAAAACCACCAAAATTTTTCGACGCTATCTCGCTCCCGGGAAAAAACTAATTTGAAAATTTTTAATTAGAAAAGCGAAAAACGAAGTCGTGGTAACCGAATACGAAAAAAATTATCCTTCGTGTAATGAATTATTCAAATTATTAGTGCACGTAGAAGTTCACTTGGGCTGCCCTGTAGTAGGTAGTTCTATACTTATTTAATTTCAGAATAAGATTATTGTCAACGTGTTTTCTACCCTCGAAAAAAATGTAAATTTGAATTGAAATGAGGGATCTGTCATTATCGTAATTTAACCCGTAACTATCGAAGACGTAAATATGGAGTCGAAATTATAGGTACTTTTTTCTTTTGTAAAAAGTTTAAAAAAAATTACCCAGCTCGTGTATTGGAATAACATGCAATTAAGTGCGTGATATTTTGTCGATTCGATTTCACTCATTGATAAAATGCATGTTCAACTTGGAAACTTATTCATCGATAAAATTCTTTCTCCAAGTAACTCGTGACCTTTCGTTGGGAATTTCGTATCCTATTGTCACACATACCTACCGAAAAATTGGTATTTTTGATTCTTTTTTCCTGTTTAATAAATTCTTCTAGCGGATAAAACTTCGTTAACGTCATCTATATTAAGGTCGGTTACCTTGTGCTTACTCTGGACTGGGTTTTAATTTTAATACGAAACGACGACGGAGCAAACTTGACTACGCTAAAATTAGATTAACAAAATTGCTCGTCGTCGCCGTTGCCCCCTGTCCCTCCCCATCGTCGCCCATTTAAGTCCGTATACTGCCGCAGATGTTGTCAATAGGTGCTTTTTTTTTTAAAGCGTTCTGTACTCGACGAATTGTGTGGTATTACGAGACGGTTTCGAAGAAATTGACCCTTCTTCTACCGTCTGGTACGATTCTAATCGAGAACTTGACCAATAATGGTGCATTGTTTCGTCTAATAACAGCATTTTTATTGCTCTGTGTGTTCGGTGAAGCTCGATTTGGCGAAAAATTCGAAATTTTATGAAATTGTGTGGTAGTAGTCGAAATAATGAAATTTTGAGAGTACTGAATTTCTGAAAAGTGGTATCGTTTTTGCTTCGGTCTAATTATGATTTTGAGTAATTTTTTGCTTCCGCAGAAAATTATGTAGATTGGAATTGAGATAAGGTGTCCACCAGATGGCGGAAATCACGAAAGTCGAAAAACTTTTTTAAAAAATCATCGCTAGGTCAGTAAATCTGTGATTAGTTCCAAAAATGCCTCTGGATTTGGATGATCATTCCATTTTGAGATTTGTCTTTCTTTGAAATTTCATTTCTTCTCTTAATTTGATGACATCATTACCATCCCATGTAGTCATTTTTTTCGTCATTCTCTCTTTGAAAAATTCTGGTCAAGTTTTTGTGTTGATACGGTAAGTTGACGTGGGATTCGTAGATCCACTTCAGTAAATTATGAATTGAAGAAGATAGTCGAGGAATTGAATTTTTTGAATTATTATGAATAGTATCTTCTAGAATTATTTTTCTTTTTCTTTGAGTATTCTCCTAAATCGAATCAGTGAAAACTTACTGTTGAAACAGCCGTAATTGAGTCAGTGCAGAAATTAATGAACGAACTATCTACTGATTCAATATTAATAAATTTTCAATTTTGAATTATCAATTTTTTCATGGCTGTTTGATTCGATCAGTGAATGTAAATTTTGAATGAAAAAATGACGGATTTAAAAATGAAAATTTACCATTTGAATCAGCGGTACTAAAAATTTTCCCCGATTCTTTTGAGAATTAATTCTGAAGTACATATTTAATTTACAGTAATTACTAGAATATTTATGGTAATTATTAAAACATTTGCGATAATTTACCATAATTTTTTGAAGTAGATATTTACCGTAATTTACCGTAATTATAAAAATATTTACGGTAATTTATTGTAGTTATTAAAATACTTACTGTAATTCTCAGTAATTATCAGAATTTTTACGGTAATTTACCGTAATTACTGAAATATTTACGGTAATTTACCGTAATTACCGAAATATTTACGGTAATTTACCGTAATTACCGAAATATTTGCGGTAATTCACCGTAATTACCGAAATATTTACGGTAATTTACCGTAATTATCAAAATTTTTACCATAACTTTGTCTCTAACGGGCATGAAAATCATGGAGTACATGAAAATAGCATTTATTTTCATTTTTTCAATCCAGTAGACACCTATCATGATGTTTGTTTGTAATTTTTTTTTTTTTGTAAAAGGAAAAATAAAGGATTTTACTGTAAAATCAAAGCAAGAAAATCTGAAAATGACTAGAATTTGCAACATTTTCCTCTAAATTTCAATTTTAAAATTGAAGTATAGAAAAAGAGTTCATTTTGGATAAATTTAAAACCAAAAAATAGCGTGAAAATGGCCAGAAAATCTATTTTCATTTTTCAGATCCGATAGACACCATGATAATACATGCGAGTGTTATTAGTGCATTTGTATTTTCATTTTCAGGGTGTCTATTGTCTAAAAGGTCTTGTTTTGGAGCTTTTTCAGTGAAAAGTCCTGTTTTGTAACAATTTTGGGATTCCACCCTCCAAAATAAATAGCTTATGTTTGAAATGGCGTCATTGACAGCACTCTGTAAATGATGAGAGTTGATACAGGGTGTCTGAAAAAATTTCAACTTTTGAATGCCTTTTTTTTTTTTCAAAAAATTTTGCCTTCGCTTCACTCGGGCTCAGTAAATTTACACTTTATTTTCAAAATTATGGTACCTTCAAAACGTATTTTTTTCCATCCTGTGGCCAATAAATATTTCAAAGTGACGAAAATCGCTCTTCTCATTTATCAAAGAACTCGTAACGATATCGTTTACAATTTTCAAAAATGTTTCATTTTTTTGGAAGGACCCAGAAAACGAGTCCTTAGATATTGTTACATATTTTAAAAAATCAGAACAAAACACAAGAAAAAGTACGAATTTTACTTAATGAAAATAAAGGAATTTTAGATTCTGAGTGTCCTTTTTTTTGAAAAAAAATTTCATCCTCGCTTCGCTCGGGTTCGATGAATTTACATATTCATTCTTTTCGATGTACTTATCTTCAACATTCTTGAATATTAAAAAAAAACACGATTATGGGGGGGGGGGGTTTAAATTGTTTTCTTGATAGATTTTTAATTTTTTCGGGGGAGAGGGTACAAAATTTATTAGTAAAAGAGGCCCTGTAGAAAGTCCTGTTAAGGTCCTGTTTTGGGGTTTTGAAAGTTTGTACTTTCTCATTTTAAATCAGTGAAAAGTCACTAACGAACAGTCAGAATTGCATCACAGGAAAAATCAGCAAAATTCGCCGATTTTTCGAAGGTTTTCACTGCGTTTTCAAAGATTTTCACTGATTTTTCCGGTAAATTCATGAATTTCACTGACTTTTTAGTGAATTTTCACTGATTTTTCACTGATTAGTGATTTTCCACTGATTTTTCACTGATTTTCCACTGATTTTTCTCACTAATATGTTTTCAGTGAAAAATTTTTCTTCCTTCTGTGCTGCAATTCTGACTGTTTTTCAATGATTTTTGATAAATTTCACTGATTTAAAAATGAGAGAGTAGACACCCTGATTTTGTGAATTATTGGCTCATTTTTAAACTTTTTTTGAGAATGAGAGACGAGAGAATTAATTTTTGATTGAAAAAATAATGCTGTCATTTTCTGATTATTCTACAGTCCATTTATTCCATTTAATGACGTCATTGACTGACTCGAAAAATTTATGTCTATCGCAAAAAATTCTCGAACGCGAAAGGACAGATTTCCTCGAGGTGAACTCAATAAAAAAAAAAAAGGTTTTCTCAACCAACTCATCCTACAATGTCACCGCAATTCACCATTGTCTATTCATTATTACATTATCACCTTTTTTTTTTTTTTTCGAAAAAAAAGATCACCACGACACCTGCGACAGCAAAGACTATATGGCGAAAAATATTCAGGTCGTTGGGATTGTGTACGTATAATATACGTAGGTCTTACGTAGGCATACCGTTAGTCGGATATTTTTTATTTTATTTTTATTATCGACGGTATAAGAAAAAAAAAATGATACAGGTTCGGTGATATTTTACGGATATTATAAGTTCCGCGAGATGATAGGGTCGTTTGCATAGACAGACTCGGCTCATGCTCATAGTATACTCCTCTATCTGTGTACTGAGAGCTGGCTACTCGTCGGCCAGGAATTCCATGTATGGTTTGTGGTCGTAGAGTGTTAACGGTACCGCATCGCGGCGTACATAGTGCTCTAATACCTGTTTACATTGAATGGTATTTTTTTTCTACGTTGGCTCGGTCGACGATCGTCAGCGTCATAGACTAGCCGAACAGATGACCAAAGTGTAGAGAGCAAAAGACAGAGAATCGGGTGTTTCTTTCTCTCTTTTGACTTTACCGAGTTACTCTGTCGTCTCGATTGAATGAAGTTAATTAATTTAAATTGAACGTAATCGAGAGAGAGATGTGTACATTGAAAACAGGCGCGACGAATGGTGTTGGATGTTGGAAGATTTTCATTAATCTAGTTTAATAAAAGAGTATGTACCCGTCACGGTGTACACATAAGCGTGTGCACCTGTTATGCCATCCCATGGGCACAGCCAGAGTGCCTCAGAACTGTCCTACGTCCCTGGGTTACAATCGACGTACAGCACGATGCCCCTATTACTCTTATTTTTTTGCCCTGTTCTCGACTCGTGTGTCGTGCGATCTTCGATAATACTTCGGAAAAAAAATGTCCACGTTGTTTATAACGGAATTATATATTTCGAAGTATACGACACGCTGGTCCGTATCTAGAACGGTATTTACTGTTCGTTTAGTACCGTTAATTAGAGCCTCGAATCCGTATACGTACTGAAAATAGATTGTATTTTTTTGTTTGCAGATATTGCAGAATTTCGGTAAAGTCGATCGAACTGCTGATGAGATATTTGACGAACATTTACAGAATTTCAATAAACAACAAAATGCCGCCACGCGTTTACAAAAAGAATTCAATAATTATATTAGATGCGTCAGAGGTGAGCCTTGGTAGAATATTTTAGCTAAAATAATCAGCTATTTTGTATACCTCCTGAATGTACTTATTGACGATTTGACGAAACGGTGACACGTTTTTTTTCCTTTAATTTTTTCGAGTCAAACGATGCGCGATGGACTTATTCGACGACGACGAGTATGTAATTGAAATCGAAATTTAATGACGAGGCGAAAATTTACCTTGAGGACTGTACGTGGAATATCGCCATGTCATGCTATTTATACGAATTGGCCGTTCGTCTAGAGAATTAAACATTCCGGGCCTTAGGTGGATCAGCCTAGGCTGGTGGTCATTGAGCTCTTTTTTTGATCCGAATTAAATGTAATCTTCGATAAACGTCCGTTGGTTATTGGCTGATGTTTAAATATTGATGCAATTTTTCAATATCTTGGGATCGAATCGTGATTTAAAGGTTTTGGTCTGGGTATTCGGGATTATGATGTATTATCGATGGAGAAATTGTAATTTACATGTGTTTTGATTGAAAAATTTTCAGTGGTGTTCGGAGAAATATTGGGGAATGAATGATGATTTATTTCGGGATTAATGTTAGATATGGTGTAGATGTTGAATTGTTGAGGTTGGGTAACTTGGTAAAAAAGGTTGTGTAATTATTGTACCTAATCGCGATTCTGTGAGAAGTGAAATTTTGATGGGATTAGGAATTTGATCGATTGATTTTGGCTGAATTAATTTGATTGATTGTGAAATTTCATTTCTGGAGAAAAATTATGACACGTTGATGGGTCGCGTCGTTTTGGAATTTAGAAATTTGACGGTCTACATCATTCGTCATCGGTCAATCAAAATATATCATATTTTGACCTTAGTTCAGGTATCGAGTGTTGAAAATTATCGTATGTCGATTTCTATTTTTGAGTGAATTTGATCAATTTTCACCACAAAAATTGATTTTGATCAATTTTTACCATTAAAATTGATTTCGATCAATTTTCACCACAAAAATTGATTTCGATCAATTTTCACCACAAAAATTGATTTCGATCAATTTTCACCACAAAAATTGATTTCGATCAATTTTCGCCACAAAAATCGATTCTGATCAATTTTCGATCAGCATTTTACTGCAAAATCGATTATAATTATGTGAAAAAAACCGAAAATCATCATCATGATCATTACTTCATATTTTGATTTTTCAAACAGAAAGTATTGATTTTCGAATTTTTGGACTATGAACCGTAATAATTAGATTCCAATACGTATTCAAACAGTGTTCGGGCTTCTCCGCCGAATTTTATATTTCTTGGAAATCGATACAAATAATTTACCACAATCGATACTTTATTAAGTTTTCCTCGACAATCGATTTCGAACTGATTTTTAATAATAATTGAACTAAATCATTAAAATCTGATTAGTTAATCGGTTTCAATAAATGGTCAATCAAAATTGATTTTGCTGATTAAAATTGATGTTGCGAATTGATTAATCAAAATTAATTCATCCAAGTAATTGATTGAAACTGATTTTGCAAAATTATTTATTTTGATGCTACGATTAATTAATCGATTTACCTAATACCATAATCTATTAAAATTAAAAAATATCAAAATCGATTTTGCAGTAAAAAATTGATCAAAATTATTTTCCTTAAAATTGATTTTGTTGAATAATTCATCAAAATCATTTTTATGATATAAATTGACCAATATAAGTTTACTTTAGATCAAAATTGGTTTTGTGGAAGGTATTGGATAAAAATCAATCTTGGGGTACAATTTGATGAAAAATGATCGCGCAATAGTATACTGACTAATCAAAAATGGATCATGGGCGATTTTTTTTAGAAAATTGATCAAAAATTGATTAATACCTACTGATCAAAATTGATTTTATAATTATGGTATATAAAAATCAATTTTGTAGTGTAAATTGATCAAAATCTGTTTTGCAGTGTAAATTGATCAAAATAAATTTATCGATTGTAAGTGATCAAAAATTGATCTCAATTAATTTTGCAGTAAAATTGATTAAAAATTGATCAAAATCAATTTTTGCAATAAAAATTTATTAGTATCGATTTCGTAATCAGAATTGATCAATATTGATTTTGTAATCAAAAGTGATCAGTATCGATTTTGTAATCAAAATTGATCAATATCGAGTTTTGTAATCAAGATTGATTGGTATCGATTTTGTAATCAAAATTGATCAGTATCGATTTTGTACCTAATCAAAATTGATCAGTATCGATTTTGTACCTAATCAAAATTGATCAGTATCGATTTTGTGATCAAAATTGATCAGTATCGATTTTGTAATCAAAATTGATCAGTATCGATTTTGTAATCAAAATTGATCAGTATCGATTTTGTAATCAAAATTGATCAGTATCGATTTTGTAATCAAAATTGATCAGTATCGATTTTGTAATCAAAATTGATCAGTATCGATTTTGTAATCAAAATTGATCAGTATCGATTTTGTAATCAAAATTGATAGTATCGATTTTGTAATCAAAATTGATCAGTATCGACTTTGTAATAGGTGTAACTGATGTGATTATTATGCAGTGAAATTAATCAAAAATTGATCAAAATAAGTTTTATGTCGTGAATTAATCGATTTTGTTTTTGCCATAAAGATTTATCAAAATTGATTTTGCAGTAAAATTAATCAGAATTTTATCAAAATCGATTTTTTGAAACAATTCATCAGTTTTCCAAAATGATTAATCGAAATCGGTTTTCCTGCAGTTTATTTCGTATCGAGACGATTTTTTTGTTTATCGATTTCTAAACATCTGTTTTCTCTTTTCATCAATTTTGTGACACTATACCTATTGAATTTTGAAAATCTATCCATTTCTAAAGCAGCATGTTTCAATCGATAGCAGATTGTAATCGACTTTTTGGCATCGAAACGGCTCCATAAGTAATTGTCAATAATTTTCGATTTAGCGAAATGAATAATCGATTATCCATTTATTGATCTAGTGAAATTATCGATTATGCATTGATTAGATAAAAAGATAGATTTGTGAATTGATTGATTTTCGATTTAGTAAAATATTCATTTTCAATTCGTTCAAACTGAAAAAGAACTAATTTTGATTTGATTAAAATCAATGATTTGGAAAATGGATTTTCGACGTTCGAGTCAAGTATTGTAATTGCTTTGATTAAATAATTAATTGATCTTATTCGTCTTCACCGAGAAATTATTCTTCATACATATTCATAAGTTTTCAACAACCAACTTCTGATTAGAACCAAATTGATCGCTGATTCTAATAAATTTGTTGGCCATTATTCAAATTATAGCAATGAAGATTAATCTTGACGCATAAATCAAACAATATTGTTTCAGCTTTCAGGTAAGTAATCGAATTCATTCGATGAACAGTCGAATTGAACTCAAAATTTATATTCCACCTAAAATAACTTCTTGAGAATTTTCCCATTTGAGGGCCTTTCAATTTTGTTTTTTTTTCATCGGCCGAAATACCTAAAATAATTTTTAATTATTTTCATCCCTCCATCTCTATTCGCCATGCTTCTCATTTATCATTCCTTCAAGTTGAATTATGAGACGCTCTCTTGAACATTTTCGCCTTCTAAAAAAGAACATTTCGGTTGAAAAAAACATCGCGAAGCTGTAATAATATTCCATGTTTTATTACTCTGCATTTCGTCGAGTATTTTCTGGCAGTCTTATCAAAATCAACATTCTCGCGAGTTAATTTAAGTTTACGACGTGGCGCAAATCAATGGCTTTTCATCAAGTATTGAAAGCATGGAAAAAACACTCATCAATTTCGAGCACCTTTGAAATTACCCTCCAATTTCACGTCAAAAACGATACCAATATCCTTGAACTTGGAAAATACGCGCGTAAATTTATTTCTGAATGTTTTAATATGCCTTGTAAGGGGGTTTCAAAATTTATTTAGGAACTTGATAAACGAGTATTTCTTCATATTTAATCACGGATTTGGTTTTCAAAGTGTTTTTTTTTTTCGTTTCAATTACCTACCAGTATCGCGTGTAAAATTATGTTTCAAAGAAATAAATTAAAAATAAACTTCGGTAGACTGGCCTTTATAATAATAGAATCGAGTTATTTGTCAAAGATGCGAAATCCTATCCGGCGACATTCGGTATTACGTAGACGTACTGACCGAACTGCGGTGTACGATTGAATTGAAATAATTATAAATTTTCAATCCTAAGGTCAACCGTTGATAAATTATTTTGGCAGAGTATTTTATAACGTTGGTGGAACTAAAGACTTATGGTATTTTTCGCGCGCGATTATGATTTATTACTTTTTTAGTACCTAACGTTGTGTGTTGATTTTGTATAAAAACCATTTCCATCGTGGTTTATTTTGTTTCCTCTTTTCGGAGGCGATTTAATCGATCGTACGAGGACTGAATCAATACCAACGGCTTGGCGAATTTTTAGAATAACATACCAACGAGGCTTTACGTAATTGCATATTCAAAGTACTTTTAATTGCTTCGTCTACTTATTTCGTATACGTAACACCGCCGACCGTGTTTTTTGGGAAAAGTAATAGCAGCAGGAAAAATTACACGATGTTTTGAGAATTTTATCCTGTATTACGTTGCTGGTACTTCTTGTACATATTATAAAACGTGTCACCGTCGTAAAAAAAAAAGTACCCAGGAGAGTGTAAAATAACTCGGTTGTAATCATGTTGTTTTGGCATTGATTTAGCAATGCAAGCGGCTAGTAAATCGTTAATGGATTCTTTGAATGAAATGTACGAAAGTGGATGGCTCGGACATGAACTATTATATACGCAAAGTCAGAATGTCGAAATGCTGTGGAGCGATTTCAGTCATAAATTGGGCGACCAAGTGCTCATACCGATGAATACGTATCAAGCACAGTTTCCGGAAATGAGAGTTAGTACACTATTTTCTATTATCGTATTTATTGTAATTATTCATGCGATTATGTAATTTCGGGGAATACCCAATTACTGCAGGGTCTCGATTGATGAAGTAATAGGTGTCATTGTCATTGTCGAGGTATAGTCATAAAGTGCAGTTATCTTATCGTGTTATTTTTTTCCCCTACGAGTTTGTCATTCAATTATTCGAATGACTAATAAAAGATGGAGGAAAATATTAGTTTGCTTGAATGTAAATATGAAGTCCAGAGAATAAACGATTACTTATCCTTTCAAAAATTGTGATATTTTGAGGTGTCTTAATAGAATCGGTTAGGTTGTGAAAATAGTGAAAAAGCGGTGATTTTGGAAAATAGCCGAGCATTGTTCAATTTGAGAAAAATTTCATTAAAACGGTAGTTAATAAAATTGAGAAATAGAAAATCGTGAAAAATTATTATCTTTGATCACTGAAATGATGAAAACTATAAAATTTCAGTTTTTTGCATGAATTTTCAACCCAAGATTTTTTTTGAATTTCAAGATTGGATTTCATCCCAAGCTGATTTTCGAATTCTTGAGCTTGGGGTGAATTTTTATCCCAATATTCATCTCGAAATTCATCCCAAACTAATTTTCAAATTAAGGCGGACCTGAGATAAATTTTCATCCCAATATCTATGTATTCATCTCGAGATTTTTTTCTAATTTTCAAGCTGATTTTCAAATTTTGGGTCCTGAGGTGAACTTTTAATGAATTGTCATCTCAATATTCAACCCAAGCTGATTTCCAAATTTTCAAGCCTGGAATAAACTTATGGTGAATTTTCATCCCAACTTTTTTTTTGAATTTTTAAGGCTAGGATGAATTTGGGATTAATTTTCATCCCAAGATTTTTTTGGGATTTTCAAGCCTGGGATAAAATCGGGATAAATTTTCATCCCATTGTGAATTCAAAAAACAGCTTAGTATGAATATTGGGGTAAAAATTTATTCCATTTATACTTTCCAGGCTTGAAAATTTGAAAAAAATCAGCTTGGGACTGAAAATTCATTCTCATATGACGTCCCAGTACTCAGAATTTGAAAATCAACTTGGAATGAATGTTCAGATGATAATTCATCCCAAGTTCATGCAGGCTTGAAAATTAGACAAAAATCTGGGTATGAATATTGGAATAAACATTCATCTCAAATTCATCCCAGGTTTGAATATTCGGAAAAAATTTTGTGGTGAATATTGGAATATAAATTGGAAATCCATCCAAAGTTCATCCCAGAATTGAAATTTCAAAAATCATCTCAGGATGAATATTCCTTTCCAGTTCCTCCCAGATTTGAAAATTATTGGTAAACCAGCTTGAGATGATATTGGGATGAAAATTCTTTCTAATTTTATCCTTGGGAATAAAAATTTGGAAATCAGCTTGGAATGTATGTTAAGATGAAAATTCATCCCCAATTCATACCAGGCTTGAAAATTCGAAAATCAGCTGAGATGAATATTCCTCTCAAGCTCATCCCAGGCCGGAAAATTCTCAGCTTGAAATGAATATTGGGATGAAATTTGACCTCCAACTCGAACCAGGCTTGAAAATTCAAAAATTTGCCCGGGATAAATATTCCTCTCAAGCTCATCACATGCTTGAAAATTTGGAAATCAGCTTGGGTTGAATGTTGGGATGAGAATTCACCTCAAACTCATCCCAGACTTGAAAATTAGAAAAAATATTTTGGTAAAAATATACGTATCACAGAATTCAGAATTTGAAAAAAAATATTGGGATGGAGGGAAATTCATTCCAGGTTTGAGAATTCAAAAATTATCTTGGGATGAACCAAGTTCATTCCAGACTTGAAATTTAGATATTGGATTGGAAATACAACTCAAACTTGAGATTTCCAAAATCAGCTTGGAATGAATTTTTCATCCCAGGTCTGAAAATTAGAGAAAATATTGGGATGAAAATTCAGCATAAGTTCATCCCAGGGTTGAAAATTCGAAAATCAGCTTAAGATGAATATTCATCCCAAATTCGCCCCAGACTTGAAAATTGGAAAAAAATATTGGGAGGAATATTGGGATAAAAATTCAACCCTGGCTTGAGAATTTGAAAATCAGAGACCTGAAAATTAAAAAAAAAACTTGAGTTGAAAATTGGGATGAAAATTCATCCCTAAGTTCATCCCAGGCTTGAGAATTCGAAAATCAGCTTGGAGTAAATATTGCGATGAAAATTCATCTCAAAGCCTCAAACTTGAAAATTCTAAAAATATATCGATTTTGGAAAATTCTTTCTGAAATTCAATCGTAAAAAATTCGTATTTTTTAGCTTTAAGATTCTGTAAGACACCTTGAAAATTCGTCTCTTTTTTTGAAAACAACGTACAGATGTCCTCGATCTTTATTATATGACATAATTTACCCCCTCCCTCCATCCATGTTTCATTTTTTCTGTAATGAATTCAAGTTTTAAATTTTTTGTATGAACGGTAGGAACGGGGACTGAAAATTTTCAGAAATAAATCTTCGATATTTCTGCGAACCAGAGAGGAGATTTATCAAGATTTTATTAAAAGTTGTGATTTTCGAGAAAAAAATTCGTCTAGACACCATGCATCTTATTTTCTTCCCTTCATTTCTATGCGCTGACTCTGAGATTATTGAACCAAAATCACTCGTACGTATAAAAAATATCGATTCGATCGACCATTTCTGCGGTAATTAAGTTGGCATTCGTTAACCAGCAGCGTTTGTGGTCGTATACGTACGTAAACCGGTTGCCGAGAGGTTAAGAATTCGCGGTAATCAGCTGTGTGTACCTGTGCTGAACACGTATAAATCATTCTATCTTATCATTCATCTGATGTCGAGTTCTGTACTCGAGATGACGTAAGAAAAACCGCTGCATCGTCGTCGTCGTCGTATTCCTAACGTAACTCGGTGATAAAAATTACCTACCAAATGGTAATATTTTGAAATTTGACGAATTTATTTGGTCGAGCGGTATTTAGGTGATGTGTAGAGCTGCGGATTCAATGAACCTTAAAAACGAACGAGAAACTCGATCGATGGTTATTTATTTAGCCAAGTATGCGTGTGAATCGGAGAATATTGCGAATTTAGAATACGAAACCACTACCGAAGTGTGCTCGAGTACCGTATGATTGAATTTTTTTATCTGATGAAAAATTTCCTGATACGGTAGTTATACGACGAGGCGATTAATTTCATTTGATGAGGAGAAGAGGGCAGGAAGGGAGTTTTTTTTACGAGAGTCGTGGTTAAACTATTTATATAAAGTAGTCTAGTGATACGAAAAAATTTAATATAAATTTAGCGTGTAAATAAGATCATGCAAATTTGCCTGTTCTAATGCCAAGTCGTGAAATTAATTTTTATAAACGGGTTTTTTTGGTACGCGGATAGATCGATTTTGATTTTTTCTGTGTTTACAATTTATCCAAATATTTTATTTGATGATGAAAATAAGAGATGATCACGTGGGATTTCTTGATGTTTGGAAAAAAATATTTTAAATGAGAGTTTATTCATGTGATGAAGAGATGAACAGCTGATAAAGATTTTTATTAAAGAGTTCTTGGCATAATTATCTACGTTATTTTTGAATGAATATTCCGTGTGGTTTGCTATAAATCATCCGAGTTTTTCAAAGGAAGATTTTCAGAGGTGAAAACTGAGATTTATTGAAATACAATCGAATGGCTAAAAATTTTGAGGATCGTTTTTAAAAAAATCAATTGCCTAGTTATTAAATTTTTAATGTTTATCTTGAAAATTTTAGGATTTTATCTGAAATTGACGTCTTTGAAAAATTTGATTTTTGAAAAATTCATCAAGTTTTACAGCAATTTCAAGTGTATTTATTGGCACTTCGCACTTGACAGAGGTTTGTTCACTCTCCCCCCTCGCAACATTTTGAATACGTAAAGTACATTACTGAAATTCATGAGAAATGTGAATTTTAAGATTTTCAATTTCTTGAGGGATGGGGAAAGAAATTCGTGAAGATCTAAGGATGCAAGATTCTTCAAAAAATAAAAATAATTCGCCTGAAATGATTTTTTTCAATTCAAGTACATTTTTTCAACCAGGCTTGTATTGAAAATTTTCTGATTTAAATTTAATGTTACTCATCAGAAATTCAATTTTGTTTTTATTGAAAAGACAAAATTATTTTTCTGCTCCTTTTAGATACGGTCGCCCTGAAAATCATTGATCAGTTCGATAAAGGGATGTGAAAAGAGAAAATGTGGACTGTTGGTTACTTTATTGTAAAATTTTCAGTATTATTAATGGTCACTTGGTCAGTTTGATAATTATTTACGAACTTCGAACGTATTTTCCGCATGTAAATCATTTTTCAAAAAATGAATATTGGTTTCCTGTAAAAAATAATATATTTTTAGAAAAAAGTCATCATTTTCTGAAGATCTCTGATTTCAGTTTTAAAATTTTCACGTCAATAATTATTCAGGTACAACGGGCAAGAAGAGAGAGAGGATCTCTGTGGGTTATTTTATTGTAAAATTTTCAGTATCAGGACAATCTAATTGAATTTCCCAAACGTAAAATTTTTTTCAAAAAATGAACTGATTTCTTGTAAAAATTGATTAATTTTCGGGAAAAGGTAATCATTTTCTAGAGTTTAATTGAAAAATGTTCAATTCGATAATTATTCAGATGCGAGAAAAAATACAGATGGACTGCTGGTTATTTTATCGTGAAATGTTATCGACACAATTGATAATAATTATTGGCCAATTTGATAACCATCCAGAAATCATTTTTCAAAAAATGAGCTTGTTCTTTGTGAAAATTGATAGATTTTTACGAAAAAGGGTATCATTTTCTGAAAAATTCACATACCCTTTCTCCAATCCTCTCACCCCTCCCTCCCCATATTAAGGTAGGTAATGAGCCACGTGATTTGATTTTTTTTTTCAAAATTGTTGTTTTTTGACAATGCCTATTTCTGTGAATTCTTTTTTCTCTTTCCCCTCACTTTAGGGTTGGAAAGGATCAAGAAGTTTGACAATTTTTAGCAAATTTATTTTTTTTATGCTCAATTGACACTTTTAAAAAAACTTGAAAAAGTCAGAGAATTTTGAAATTTTCGTTTCAAAATTGTGAGATTTTTTTAAAGCTACAAACTACTGAAAACTTGATCAAGTAGGTATTAATCCCCTCTCAAAATCATTTCTCCTCTGACACTCACTTAAGAGGTAGAGGCCGAATCTTCCTTTTTTTTTCCAAAACTGATATATTTTTGAAAAATCGTGCGACAATCATGTCCTAATATTAATTTAAGGTGATTTACTTTGCAATTCTGAATTTTTTCAGTGTAATTGTGGGAGGAAGGAATGGCGAGGTCTCGAGAAAGGTCTCGCAGAAATTGAACAATAGTCATCTAATATTGTTAAATTTTCGCTGAAAAGAAAGTAATTTTTAAAATTTTGAACTTATAAGGATTTTTTGTAAAAAAATTTTAATTTTCGACTTTTAAAAATTGAATTGGTTGTTTGTTTCCAGTTCTGGATTTTTTTTCAAATTTTATTATTTTAACGAGGACCTAAATAGAACGAGAACAGGAAAATGTAATTTTCATTGTTTTTGAAAATTAATTCGAAAATTTTTACTTCAAATTAGGTCATCATTTCAGCTAATTTTTCGACTCAAATCAACTCAATTTTTCCGACTTGAAAAAATCTTTATTGAGAAAGGAAGAGTTGTCTCCTACGTTATCATTCGATTCGACCTTGACATGGAATGAGTTTTTTTTACACATCACGATGATTTTCTGTTTTTGTTTTTATAGTTTCTAACATTTTTTTTATCGAAGCTCTAAAATACGAAATTCAATGAAAGTATATCTTCATCAAAAATTCGAAAATCAACCTAAAATTTGAATATGAAGACAGAGTGACTGAGAAGGGTCGATTGCTCTTCGGCTCTTGGAGGTACAATTAAGGCTGTGAGTAGGTACTATCAAGATACATTAATGATTAAAATTTCCAACTTTTAATTTTTTGCAAGGGAGGCTGAATGAAACGACTTTTACTCAATGCTCAAAATTTTTCCCACCGATTTCGGTGGAATTTGCGGTTTTTTACAAAAAAAAAAAATCAGTACTCTCTAATTTTGAATCGGTGAAAATTGCCTGAAAAAAGTCACAATTGCAGCTCAGGAAAAATTGGAGAAATTCTCTAATTTTCGTTGGATTTTCGCTATTTTTTCAAAAAAAATTCATCGATTTAGAAATTTTTTCACTGTCTGCTTTCAGTGAATTTTTTTTACTGATTTATTACTTGTTGTAATTCTGACTGATTTTCAGTGATTCTTGAAAATCGCTCCTCCCTTTAATGCTTGAAACTGATAATTTTTTGACCATTCATTCTGAATCAGTGAATAGTCATTGATGAACAGTTACAAATATTTTCACTGATTTTTGAGCTGAATTCATAAATTTCACTGACCTTTCAGTGAATTTGCATCAGTTTGTTTTCAGTAAAAAATTTTTCACTGATTTTCTTCTGTGCTGCAATTCTGACTGTTTCTCGGTTATTTTCGATTATTTTCACTGATTTATAATCAAAAATAGTTCATTTTTTCCAAATTACTTGAATGTTTTTGCTTTGTAGCAAAGAAAAGAAAAATGGAAATTTTGTTTTTTGGACACTTCTTCCAAAAATTCTCGCTCTTAATTCGCCCTTGCTTCGCTCGGGGCTTATAAATTGACATAAATCATTCTAAAAACATCGAAGAATTTTGAAATTCTCTCTGGGATTTTAAAAAAAATTGGAAAGGAAAATCATTTGGAAATTCTGGTTTTGGAAATTTTAGTGAAATCTTTTTTCTCTGTTTGTACCTCTGTACATTTTGAGAATAATTTTTTTCTTGGAAGTGGTGAGGGAAGGGTAAATTTAGATATAGATATCATGGGTAGAAATTGAGAAAAAGTCGCGAATTTTGAATTTCAAAAAATCTGTTGACACCCTGGTCACCTAAGTCTTTTCACTGTTGAACACACTCGAACAGCTGTTTTTTTCTAAAGAATTCCTAATGCAACTCTTGCCTCGCTGTACCAAAGCCAGATAAATTAAAATGACACGGTGACCCGTGTAGAACGACGAATACCTACATACGTTATAGTGCAAATGAGATGCATATTGCCATGGCACAAGTGGCATCTTCGAGACTGTATTTTCGACGTGTTTTATTCCCAATCCCAATACAATACTTTCTTCTCGAGGTGAGAATACCATATACATAAAAAGTGCGTGGAAGGAAGGTTTCGTACGGTATTAGTAGGTATTGTGGCGAAGGCGATTTTTTTTATTTATTCGTGGTACGTTCTCACCTTGCTCGAAGAGACAACACACGTAGGAGGTGGATAGAGAGTATGCAAGTTGGAAGAAGAAAAGAAGTTGAAAAAACTTGCGAACATACGACGAGACTTGGACTCGACTTGGCGGCGGTTTTCGAATATAGAAAGTAGGAGTAGGTTAGGTTTTTTCGAGATATTATGTCGAGTACACGATCGACAAATCTGGTAGGTGTATTTGTCAACTTGAAAAATCATAAGAGAGAAGTAGCGAAACGACGTCAGGTTACGTGCCATAATGTGGTTCTTTTGGTTACCCGCAGATCGTTCGATTGCGTAAATTTTATGACGTACGACGTGGGAGGTATACCACCGAACACCTATATACCTGATACCTAAGAGTACAAGATGTTGAAAAATTTCTTTCATATTCTAATTCAATTGCTTGGTTTTTTTTCGCAGAAAAAGATCGAAAAACGAGGTCGAAAACTAGTCGATTACGATAGTCAAAGGCATAACGCTCAATCTATCCAAGCTTCGGCCAATTCGGCCAAAAAGAAAGACGAAGTGAAGGCAGCCAAAGCCCGCGAACAATTAGAAGAAGCCAAACGTACATACGAACAATTGAACAGCGAATTACACGACGAACTACCCGCTCTGTACGATTCTCGAGTTTTATTCTTGGTTACGAATCTGCAAACGTATTTCGCCGCCGAACAAATTTTCCACGCCGAAACATCAAAAGTAAGTGCAATACTTAGGTGTGATCGATAAACGTACTCGTTAATTAGCAGATTTTAAAATTCAAGAGTTAAAGATTATCGTCGAACGAACCGTACGCAAAGTGTGGCCGTAGACGAGATTTTATACTTTGCTCGGTGTAATTTTTATTACTCTGGTGTTTTAGAATCGCAGCTATGGGATGTATAATTACGTGCTTTTACAATGGTGATAATTGTATTCGTCGTAATAAAATCAATCGTGTGGAATTTCTCTTCCGCAAGTTTACGTAGAAGTAAAGTATTTATCTGGCTGCGACGATTTGGAATATAGTTCGTGAATTACCTGTATTTACGATGCGAGTGCTTACTCGAGTCGGCGACGAAGCTTCGGTTGTTGACCTTTGATAAAATTCATTTTTGGCTTGTTGGGATAATTACGTGTTTCTAAATTCGAAGAAATTGGAATTAGTTATTGATTCTCTATTCTTAAAATTTTTGGCTGAAATGAAAAAATATCGAAAGTGCATCTATAAAAATCTTATCTACGTATAAAATTTCAGTGCAAAAGTTCAATTTTCGAATTTTGGCGAATTTTTAAAAATTTATAATTATTCCATAGACCTCCTAGAGTCCAAAATATTGAAATTCGATTCAATCAGGATGAAAGGTGAAAAATATGTGCCCAATTTTCAAACTCTCAAATTGATTGAAAATGATGATCAGATGTTTTGTAGCCTCTATGTATAAAATTGGTATATTTTCCAGTCTGACAAGGAAGATGTTGACTCTTGACACCGACCTGATTCCCGGAGTTATTGTGGAAAGTGGAGTCAATTTCAGACTTTTGACTCCTGACTCTGACTCAGCGATTATAAACCACATAACTTCAATCCATGTTTGACATTTCTGTTTTTCAGTATTATTTTTTTTATTAAATTCAAAAATAATTTGAATTTTAAAAAAATGATAACAGAATCGAAAAAAGTTTGAATTTCTGACGTCATTATTTTTGACTATGGAGTCAATTTCAAATCTTGACTCTCGACCCCAGCTAGGCTCCGGAGTAAAACTCACACCTTATGACTCTTGACGAAGTAAAATTTTGAGCCAAAACAAAAATAAATTGAAAGGGCATAATAGAAGAACCCCATTTTCAAAATTTCAGGTGCTGAAATTCATTTATCGAATTTCGGTCAATTTTTGAATTTTCAAAATTACCTCAGGTGTCGATCTGATCTACTAAAAACGCCGGAATTTGATACACCTTATTTTCGCTTTCCTACATCGATTGAAAATAGTTTTAGGGCATTTTGAAGCTTTCAAAAAATTTTGGTATGAGTCATAGCAGGTCACTTTTTTATAGTGTTTGTCACTTTTTTCAACTTCGATCACTTTTAGTTATTTTTCAAGTCTGAAAGGTCATTTTGGTTACTTTGTCTTCTCACTTTCAAACAAAAGTTGAAATTTTTACGTAGAAATCGCTATTTTTAAACATTCTTCAAGATAAAAAAGAAAAACTGTTTTTGCTGGTTTTTTCAATTTGTTTGTTGTTTTGACGAAGGAATTTAATAAAAATGAAATTATTCACGTCGTTTCAGTTGATTTATCTTTGAAATGTTTGCAGAAAACTACAGAAAAAATTCTTGCTTTTTGTTCATTTTTTTGGTCACTTTTTGCTCCAAAAAAGTTACTATAAGTTACTTTTTTTCTTCAGAGTTTCGCTATATAATGCCTAATAGCACAATTTTCCAAAATTTGTAACTTCCAGTTGAAATCCATATATGTCGTGGAAAATTTCCATGGAAAAATTTTATAAAATGAATCTTTGTAGATTTTACTACTTCAGCCTTCTTGAATTGATTTGAAGTGGTTTTGGGACTGGTCTCTCCCTAAAATTTTGGAATTTTCCGGCACTTTTCAGGAAAAATTACTGTCATAAAATTTGGATTTCAACTCGAAAAGTTTCAAATTTTAAAAAATTATACTGTATTCGATTGAATAGGTCACCAAAATGGAGAATCCGCGATTATAGGTGCTGAAGTTCATACGATCTAATTTTTGGGGATTTTTTCTGGTACTGGAAAATTTAAAAATTTTCTGGATGCTCCGAAATGTTTTGAAATAGTTTCTGATCAATTTAGAAGGTTGAAAATAAAGTGTATGCCAAATTTCAGCTCATTTCGTTGATTACATCAAATTTTCATGTTTTTCAAGGCAATGAGGTAATTTTGAAGTATCAAAAATTCACCGAAATTTGAAAAAATAGACTTTATTAACACCAAAAATTTTGTAATTTGGATTCTTTTATGATGTGCTTCCGATTTATTTTTGTTTTGACTCGAAATTTTACTTTGAGTTAGTTCCCCTCTCCCTTCTTAAGCTCAAAAAAAAGATTTTTTATTGAAAAAATTTGAAAAAAATACATTGTTTTCAAAAAATTTTCAAACATACTCCTGAATTGAATCATATTTTGTTTGATGAAAATCTACTTTTGAAAACCATTGGAACGATTTTTATTGAAAATTTATCCTTTTCCACTTATTTTACAGTCGAAAAATCACTGATTTTCGAAATCAATTTCCAATTTGTCAAAAAAATTGATAATTTTGACTGAAAGACCAGCAGTGAAAAATCCCAAATTTTCTGTTGAATTCATTTCATTGATTCAAACAGATGAATTTCACCAATTCAGGTTTTTTAAGTGTTTTTTAATTGTTTGTTCCAAAAATTCTATATTTTCCAATTCTTCTTTGATCAAATCTGTAGTCTACTTGAAATTTCACCCCTTCCCTACCCTTTAGTTTCTGAGCATGCTTATAAATATCTTCCTTCTTCCTTGTAAAATGAATCTTTGATTTCTAAAACTGCCTGAACCCATTTGATTGTATTTGGAAAAACATATTCAAAATCTATTTTTTAATAATATTTTTGATGATTTTGTTTTATGGCAAACCTGTCAAAAAAATGATAATTTTCTTGTAATTAATCGTTCCCGTTTCGGAACCTCTTTCAGCCTTCCATCTACTACCTCCTTTTTTTTTGCGATGAAATTGGACAAAACCCCGATGACTAATAATAATTATTAAAAGAAAATTTGGTTTCATTGAAATATCTCTTCTCCTTTCAACCTCTCTTTAGAAAAATTATTCATTGGGTCTGTTTAATTTTTTTTTCAATACATATTAGTTTTATCAAGGTACATTGAAAGGAGGGAGGGAGAAGTTGTATCTTTAAGTAAACTAGGTGATTTCGTTTTTGTATCATTGATCACGAATCTGTTGTAAAATTACTTCATCAAGAAGAAAATCCAACTATCTTTAGTTCATCTTCGCTTGCTCATCTTCAGGGATAAATGTAATTCTGATTTAGCCAGTAATGGTTTCCGAGTGACCTTGTTCTTTCGTATTTTTTATTCGCTGATGAAAGAAATATAAGTATAAATTGTTATGAAATTTTTCAACCTAAAATAATCGTATCCAGATATACAATACACTGTATGTACATAATCGTCTGCTTAATAAGCGAGGCAACAATAATAATAATAAAAAATAACTCGCATCTGTATATTATACGTCTTCGTCGTAAACTAATTTTAAACCGTAAGATTGCGAATTTACAAATCGCAAATAAAAAATCCATACGTAACGGAATCGTAGATTACAAATTTAATACACATTTCAAACGCAATTAACCACACTTCTCTGCATGTTCGTGTTATAGGTATTCGCCGAATTAGAAGCAATTGTAGATCGTTTAGCAACCGATAGTCAAAGGGCAACTTATTCATTGAAGAGGTTACAATCACCTAAATCTATAACCAATCATACAAACGCCAAGTAATTCTTTTATTTATTTTATCTTTATATCTTTGTACCATCCTAGGTATCTGCTATAAACGTATCGTACAAAGATTTCTTTTATTTCTCTCGTAGTCGTAGTAATAATTACAATTAAGTATAAATGGTATTAATTGTTGAATTCTTTTCTATAATTTTATAGATTAACCAGCCCGACTAGTTCACATACGTCAGTAAACGGTAAGTTATTATTTTCAGCTGATACATGTTCGAATATGAAAAAAAAAAAGCTAAAATTACTCTTTGTATTGTTTCTTTATTTTTTAAACAATGGAGGTTGTTTTTTTAACCGAGTTTCTGTTCGAGTAATATGTCGAGTAATTCGATCGTAGTTGTACGTATTAGTAGGTTCGAAACGAATACATACCGGTTTATTGTTGTGACTCATTTTTGATGATTGAGTCGTAATTTTTTGAAAAAAATTATTGTTTTTTAGAGTTGAATAATTAGGAGCTCATTTCGACAATACCTGTGACTAAATTAGTACCGAGTTGAGGAATTCTTCGTATTGTGTGAAAGTGCTCGTTGTCTCTTTGGTTTTTTTTTTAGATAATTTTAGTTCCTGTATTAGTTTGAAATTATCAAAAAGCATAATTATGGAGGGATAAAATGAATAATCGTGACTTTTTCCATTTTCTCGAGTAAATTTATTAATTTTTCAGAAATATTTTTTTCCAACTTATTTTTTAAAAATTTTTCCAATTTTATATTCGATATTTTTCTCCAATTTTTTCTCATAAAATTGTGCAAAAATTATAAAAAGGGGAGCATTTATTTTTTCTGGTGAGCATAGACATTTGATCGGAAAATTTATGATTGTTTTGGTGTTCAAACTTTCACAATATTTAAAAAATTATAATTTCTTGATTTAAAGATAAATCGTCTTCGTTTTGCTAGAAAAACTGTACCATGTGTCTTCAATTTTGTGAAATATTGTGTTTTGAAAATTTTTTCTTGAAATTATACCGTCTTTGAAGAGGAAAATAACAATCCATCTTCAAAAAAAAAAAAAAATTACACCAAAAATAAAAACTGAATAATTTCCAGAAAAACATAGCTAAAATATAAAATAATGAGTAATTTTCAAAATGAAAAAAATCCAGAATGACCGTTTACGAGAAAAAGAACTTTGGGAGTAATTTACCAAAAATCGCTCATTTTTGGATTTGGGATTCCAAAACTAAAAAAAAAAAATATATTGAAGCACTTCCGAGGTTCTTAGGATGCGATACGAGCTCTTGAATCGACATTTTGTACAGAAAGTCTCCAAGTTTTAATACAAAAATTTATCAAAAAATCCGTTGATTTCAGAAACTAATTTTTGATCCTCAGGTCTTTTTTTTTCGTAAAAAAACAAAAACAAAATTTGAACTAAGTACCACAAAAAAATTAATTCATAGAAAAAACAAAAAAACAGAAACTGAAAGAGCATCAAAGAATAAAATTATTAAAAAAAAAAAAAAAATTACGAAAAATAAAAAACAACCATTTTAAAAAACAAAATAGAAAAATCATAAAATTACGTCTTCAAAAAAATTTAGCATTGAGCATAAAAAAAAGTATAAATGGTAAAAATTGCATGAAAAGCTAGAAAAAATTAAAAAACCCAATCAATTTTTACAAGTGAGGAAAAAAGGAAAAAAACCGAAACGACATTCTTGAAAAGAATTCAATTTTACTAAAAATAAAATATGAATATCCATCGTAGGTAGCTAGCTGCAATTAAAAAAAAAACAACTTATTTTTCCGAAATCGAAATAATTATTTCTTTTTAAAAGAAACTATTGTCACAAACTCTTCAAAAAAAAATCGATAGAAAAGAATAATTAAATAATAGACCACTTTTTGAGAAAAGAATAAAAAAACTAAGCCATTTTCCGGAAAAAAATTGTACAAAATACCAAGCTTGTGTTCAAAGCTCGAAAAATTGTACCTTTTTTGAAAAAAATGAAAATAAAGAAATATCATCCTCAGAAAAAAAGCTGTGAAGAAAATAGGAGAATTATTAGGAAAAGAAAAAAAAACGAGATGTTCAAGAAAATGAGCTACTTGTTTTCAGGAAAAAAGCTTCGACGAAAAGGAACCAATTTTTCAATTTCAAATAAAGAAAAGAAAAACCCAGTCATCTTTTTTTTTAAAAAAAAAATCGTCCCTGGTGACTCACTTTTTGTGGTTCAATATTTAGATTTGAATCATTTTTTATCTATGTAGTTCTCTTTTTTTTGAATTGTGAATTTTTCCATCCTAAGCAGTCAGCTCTTGATTATTGAAGGGGGGAAGGGGCATCGTCTCACTCTGTCTTCTTTTTGTTCAAATAATTTCTTGCGAATGTTTTTTTATTTATTTATTTTTTTTTTTGAAAATACCTTCTATTTTTTAATTTGGAACTCACACTGAAATTTGAGTTAAAAAAAACGAACAAAACTAGCGAAATTAATCCAACGTAATGTTTTCAGATGAAGACGATGATACAAAAAATGAATCTCAGTAGCGAATTTTTCATACAAAAAAATTCTAATTAAATATATTTTCCTTATTCCCTATTCCTTGCATGATAAAACATTTCCATTACGTAAATCCTACATTCCAATTTTTCACGCTTTTTATATTACTGATTTTTTTTTCATTAACTCGATGAGATGATAACAAAGTTTTATAACGGGGATTTGATTACACCGAAAAAAAAAACCTGCGAAAAAGCCGGAAGCACGAACCCAAATACGAACGAGCTTCGGGTTAAATTTGACGACACTTCTAACCCTCTCATCGAAATTAAAAGTTTTTTTTAACGTTCACTACAAAAAAAATTAATCGGTTAAAGAGATAATCTCCATTTTGATGGATTTTCTGATGGTAAATTCACTCATTACGTACTAATTTTAATTTAACTGTGTTGTGCGCCAGTGTGTGTGTGTAAATTATTTACATAAGTAACCTAGTGAGGAATTTTTTTTCGTATGTGCGCTTTTTAACATGACTAACGCATTGCAGAAGATTCGTCGCCTTCCGATGACATATCTTCTTCGGCTACTGATAAAAAGAAAGATTCATACGATCCTCCGGCGTATTCTGAGCCTGCTTATGCCACCGCCAACGGTAATGTCGATCATTCGGAGAATACGAGATGTAACAACACACCGCCAAGTAATGGTAAATCCAAGTCAAATAATGATGTCGATTCTAAACCATCGGCTACAAATTCTGTCTCAAATTCAACCAACGGTACGAACGTCGCTGTTACAGGAGCTATCGTTAAAAATGGTAATAATATACACAGAAATAGTTACGTTGGTGGTGGGTTTAATGAACAACTCTATTCTATACCGACAGGTGAGAATGAGCTTGGAGCTTACGTTTTTTTTTCTTTTGTTGTAATGTGTTAGCTTTTTTTTGGTAGCTTTGGATTTACTTGTGTTGTAACTTTGGCCAAGTTTTATGAAGTTATGAGAAATTTTATCGAAATATTGATTGATTTTTTTTTCATTTTTTAGGAGCTAATACCGATAACCTTCCCCCTGGAGTTTTGTATAAAGTAAAAGCTACTTATAAATATACTCAAGAAGATACGGACGAACTTTCTTTCGAAGTGGGCGAGATCATTCGCGTTGTCGAGTACGACGATCCCGAAGAACAAGTGAGATTTTATAGTGTTAAAATTCAGTGTTTTAAATAATTTTACTTCAAATGGTATTTGGACGATCCAAATTTAAAAATTTTCAACTTGGAATTTTTTCAATTTCTGTGATTTCAATTTTTTTCAGAACTGTATTCAATTTTGGAATTTTTTAATGAGTAAAATTTTAAAATTCAAATTTCTATTTTCTCAAAAACTTTCGAATTTTGATTTTATATTTTTATTACTTTTTGAAATTTCTTCCAATTCTTCCAATTACTTTCTCAGTTGAAGGAAAAATTGAAAAACATGACCTGGAAATTTTTTTGAAAATTCAAAAGTATTGGATCAATTTTTCAAGTCGGAGAAAATTCTAAAAAATTAAGATGTTGAAAAAAATTGATTCAAGTAAAGTTGAAAAAACTATCAGTAAAATTTTTTCTGAGTGCAAAATTTTTTCATTTCAAAGGGTCTGGCCGAATAAGGGGTGAATTTGGCCCCAGGCTGGATTTTCGTTTTAATCCCCCCAAAAGGTACCCCTTGATGTAAAAAAAATCTGGAAAAATTTTTGACCCCCCACCCCCCTCCATTTCGGAGTTATGGCCATTTTATTACCCGATTTTCAAGAATTTTTAATTCCAACGGAAGTGAACGAAATTTTCTGTTCTTTGGCATAAAGTTACATCTCGTAGAGATGTATTTATGGAAATTTTTTCAAAAATTTTCATGCACATCTTCATGGTTTTTCGGCCATTTGAAGTTTTCAATCGCAAAAAACACCATGTAATCGAAGAGGTACCACTCTGGAAAAATTACTAAAAAACGTGTTTTTTAACGTAGATTCACGTCACGTATTCAGTTTTGGCGATATCGATGCAGCAAGGGCCGAAAATCGCGAAACACTGTACAAAATGTTGGGTTTTTAAGCATTTTTTCAAATTTTGAGCATTTTGTGGAGAGAATTGACTAAACGAAAAAACTAACGCCGAATTCGTGTTCAGCGGGTCAAAATACCCCCATAAACACCCTTTTCGCGATCGTTTCATTTGAAGTCTTGAAATTGTTTTTCTCCACCGATTTTTCATGACGAAATAATCTGAAAAAGTGAATTTCGAGACCTTGAGCAAAATAATCGCGAAAAGGGTGTTAATCGGGGTATTTTGACCTGCTGAACACGAATATGGGATTAGTTTTTCCATCCGGTCATTTCTTTCTTGAGAATCCGCCATTTTCAAGTTTTAATCAAGTCTTCGAGCAAAAACCTGAAAATGTGCGGATTCTCAGGAAAGAAATGATCCAATGGAAAAACCAATCTCATATTCGTGTTCAGCAGGTCAAAATACCCTGATTAACATTTTTTTCGCGATTATTTTGCTCAAGGTCTCGAAATTCACTTTTTCAGATTATTTCGTCATGAAAAATCGGTGGAGAAAAACAATTTCAAGACTTCAAATGAAACGATCGCGAAAAGGGTGTTTATGGGGGTATTTTGACCCGCTGAACACGAATTCGGCGTTAGTTTTTTCGTTTAGTCAATTCTCTCCACACAAAATGCTCAAAATTTGAAAAAAATGCTTAAAAACCCAACATTTTTGTACAGTTTTTCGCGATTTTCGGCCCTTGCTGCATCGATATCGCCAAAACTGAATACGTGACGTAAATCTACGTTAAAAAACACGTTTTTTAGTAATTTTTCCAGAGTGGTACCTCTTCGATTACATGGTGTTTTTTGCGATTGAAAACTTCAAATGGCCGAAAAACCATGAAGATGTGCATGAAAATTTTTGAAAAAATTTCCATAAATACATCTCTACGAGATGTAACTTTATGCCAAAGAACAGAAAATTTCGTTCACTTCCGTTGGAATTAAAAATTCTTGAAAATCGGGTAATAAAATGGCCATAACTCCGAAATGGAGGGGGGTGGGGGGTCAAAAATTTTTCCAGATTTTTTTTACATCAAGGGGTACCTTTTGGGGGGATTAAAACGAAAATCCAGCCTGGGGCCAAATTCACCCCTTATTCGGCCAGACCCTTTTCTTAAAATTTCTCCAATTCTAGAAATTTTTCTTCAAGTATTTTTTTCAACTTTGAATTTTTTTAAAAAATGCGACCTCATGTTTTTCAAAAATGTAAAATTAAATTATAAAAAAACAAAGTTGGAAAAATTTTGAAAAAATTGGAGAAATATTCAAAATTGGTTACCCCTGAAATAAATTTAGATTCAAATCGTCGAAATACCATTTACTGCAAGATTATTTAGAAGTTGATGAAGATTCATCGATTTCACTTGTTATTTCGATTTTTTTCTAATTTCAGGAAGAAGGATGGTTAATGGGAATTAAAGAATCAACCGGCGAGAAAGGAATGTTTCCCGCTAATTTTACCAAACCACTGTAAAATTGTAATTTATACGTTCAAAAAAAGACGACCTTCGGTTTGGAAATTAGTTTTTGCTCAACGATGAAGGTCTTTTTTCAACGTGTTAGCGCGAGAAAAAGATCGTAAATAGTAAAATGCATTTTTTAGTGAAAAAATTCATAAATTTTATCTCAAGGTAATTATGTGTAATATGGTAGAATCGCATAATTTGTTTTCGCAATTGGCGCATAACCACAAGAAAAAAAACCCTATCGACTAAAAAAAAATCGATGGCATAGAATCGATTTTTTTACACTCCTTAAGTCAAATATTCTTTACATTTTTGTACTTAATCGATTTTTATTGTATTTGTACGACAAAAACTTTTGTACGCCGTTTTTACGAAGATTTTTTTGCAAAAAACGCTTATGGTTGAAATTTTTTGTATAGTTACCGATCAAAACAATGGCGGCAGCTGAATAAATGTTGATAGACGTTTAAACAGTGGACTTATTTGAAAATACAGGGTAAAATAATTTATTAATTTTTTTTTTATTAAACATAATTACCTAATTTTATTTATTAATATCGCGTATTACATTTCGCTTCGAGAACATTTTTTTTTAATTTTGCATTTTAATTTTTACATTGATAAAGATCCCCAACAAACGAATTGTAAACTTATTTTTACTAATTGACTTAGGCTTATTGAAATTGTGTATTCAGTATTTGTTTTATTCTCTCTTATTATTACGAATATTTTGTATATTAAATTATTATTACTTTAAATCGTCATTCGAGTATTAATGAAAACTTTTTAACGTTGTTAATTTGGTGAACGACTTGTTGCCATAAGAATTTTAAAATTAAATTGTATTTAATTTTTAGCCTATATGTATCCTTGATTGATTGAAATTATAAAAAGTGGTTTTAATGTCATTATTTTATGTGATTAGACTGTTAACATTTTAAATTAAAGATTTCTCTCAAGTGTCGTATTTTTTGGTCGATTTTGTACGGCTGAAGTGGACTATAAAAGTGCTTAAAAGGCATCGATTATTGGCTAATACTCGTAAAGTGAGGTTACGATTTCAGATAATTGCTAAAGATACGTCAAGGAAGACCTAATTTTTCATTTGGAGGTTTATTTTATTCTTGTTGACATGAAATCCGTCAAAAATTTAGCTTTACATGTAAGGATTCCGTGTTTAGGCAGATTCATGACCCATGACGCAATAACGACTAATTTTTAAGTAAAAATTTAATTCCTGCGTCGGTTTCGATAATTTCAAATCGTTGTAGGGAAAATACAGGTAAAATCAGTTTTGAAAGATTTCAATATTGAAGTAGGTACTAGGTACCTACAAATAGGTATAGGTACCTACCGATTAATTTTGGTCTAAAATTACTTTGGGAAAATGAACTTTCTACTTAGAAATTTTTTTTAATAATTATACCTATGTTATTTCTAAACGTTATTCAAAGTTTGATAGATTATTTTTCTAAAATGTAAAAAGTAGGTAAATATAATTATATGAAACTGAGAACAGCGGTGGCAGGTATATTTTTTTACTAATGGTAAAATAGCTATTTTGATCCGGGTTGAATCGAAAAATTTTCAGAAGAAATTACCCTTTTTTATGAAAATTTTGGTTCGAGAAAAAATGAAAAAATCCACTTTCACCCTCCGAATCAAAAAAATTCATTTTAATCGGAAATATTCAATTTACAATTATTTGATTTTTCAACAAATTACTACTTTCGCTTTACGCTAATCAAATTATTGCATTTCTTGATGAATTTGAACTTTCGAATTTGGTATTTTTGGCGGAAATGAAACATTTGCTCCATGTCCGCTTTAGTTCTCGTTAGCTCAAATATGACTGAACAAATGTTTTCAAGACCATAAATTAATTCATCAGATTTGAATAAACCTAAACGAAAATTGAAAAATCCATTCAACTTGATTCTTGAGATTTTATTTCGTTTTCTAATGCCTGACAAAATAGTTTACGAATTATTAAAGTTCTGAAGGCACTCTGTGCTTTTAATTCAAATTATTTTTTTTTTATTAAAATTGCCATGATTTTAAAGTTTTTGTTCCACTGAAAAACGAGTACATAAGTATCATTTTTTCCAATAAATTTTTGAAGTCAAATTATTACGGTCACATTTTAATGAATTTGATATTTCCAATTTGGCACTACTAGAAAAAAAACTTCACATAATAATACATTTTCTTTGTGTGCAATTTTTTTATGAATATTCGCTGGAGAGAAGAGGGAAAAATGATATTTTTGTTCGAAATCCATTTTTTGACTCTCGATTTTTAATGGTTCTAAAGATACGAAGATTATGTTTGAAACCAAAGTAGGTAATAGATACTTTTATGGACAGCAAACAGCAACACATTACAAAAAATGAGTACCTGGCTGAATACTACATCATAATATACCCACAAGTACCGAAGTACCTAGACCTTCAGTGCCTATACAACATACAAGTATCTCTTGCAATGAGCAACAGCTGAGAATGAATAAAAAAAATCAATTCGTTCAGGTGAATTCTTTTCTCTTTCAATACGTATTAAAATTGCTGAAATATTATTTGATTTTATAACATTGAAATAAATTCAATTAATTTTAATAGTTTGTTTAATCACAAAATCATGATTCCAACTTAGTTAGATTTTTAAAAAAATTCATTGGAATTTGGAATAGAAATAATTTGCTATTCGTCCTAATTTTCTCGTTGAATAAAAAAAATGTTATTTTTGAGAATTGAGATAATAAGTATAAACTACAATATACCTAATATTACTAAAAGTTCATCTATTAAAAATTAATGATCAGGCACCAATCGAAAATAAAATGTTATTTACTTATTTAATTCTAATCAATCGATTAATTATTTATCCGTAACTTAATTATTCATTCGCCGAATTTGAAAATGAGATTGATGTGGATAGGAAAAGAGATAAAATTTCAACCTTTGGTTTGCTGAATTGCGAAATACAAAAATTTCAAAAAAAAATGAAATGAAACCGTGAAAGATTGTTTTTGATAAAAGTTGTTGGGAACGATGAAACTTCCATTTTAATGAATATTTTATTACTATTGAATAGAAACTAAATCGAACTCGTTGAAATATTTTTTAAAAAATCAGCATTTTCAGTTTTTTACCATTTTTTGCATTTTTTACAAAAAAAAATTAAAAACACAAAAATCGAAAGAGAATTACCGTAAAAAAAATAAAAATACCCGCCGTTCCAGTTTAGAAAATCTGCCAACGTTTAAGTTTGCTACGTCGCCGCACCCGAACACTCATTAAAACTAAAAATTAACGCCACTTTGGTAAAAAATTTGCAAAAAAATTGTACCCAAAAATACGAAAATTTAGTGAAACGAACGAAATCGAAAGTACCAAAGGGTTATTCCCATCCGGCTGTGGATTTCATTCTACAAACACTTTTTCGAGCACTTTTCTGCGGCGTGAATTTCGCGCCGCCATGTTTGAAGGAGGGCGTCTCTTATGATTTTGTTTTATAAATTGGAGTAGAAAACGTATCGCGGCGGTGATTTTATTTTGCGTGTGTGTGTTTAACTTTGATCATTATGAATTTAATTTGGTACGCGTTTGCAATATTTGGAACCAGTGTAATGAGAACGGTTTGTCAGTAATGTGTTTGGTGTTAACATGTATTAAAATTTAGCCGCGTTCCGATTGCTCCCCTCGCCTCTTATATTGACTTTTTTAATCTTGTTAATATGTACATAACACTGTATATACATGAAGTGTAATGATTGGCTTCTTAAATTAAGTTAAAGGAATAGATTACTGTGACCTACGACTTAATATTATTAAATTTGCGATCTTGAAATAGTTTTAGTGTCGAAGTGATTCATATATTCGTGTTTGTTGCTCACCACACCCTAGTGTTAGTGTAGACTAGTACTAACGGGCACCGGAAGTGCACTGTGAATGCGTGTGACTTCTTATCGGTATTTTTATTCGTAGTTTTTCGCACGACGCCAATGCAGCAACAGAATTCGTTGTAATCGGATCGGCCGCACCGATAGCCCACAGATCCACCGTGTACATCCAGAGGGTCTCGGTGCCCCCAGCAAAACGGCATATACAACGGCTCCTAGTAGATAATAGTGGCTTAGCGGCCCTCCGGAGTACGCCAAAAAATGGCTTGTTGCCTCTCGGAAGAGGCGAAAGAACAGAAACGGATTAATCAAGAAATCGAAAGGCAACTTCGGAGGGATAAACGGGATGCCAGACGAGAACTCAAACTTCTCTTATTAGGTGAGTTACATAAATCCATTACGCTTCGATTGTATCGAAAATATCGAAAATACTCGATCACGAGCTCAATTCCGTACCCGTGTTATCAGTTTTTCGAGAAAAGGTACCTTGGGCTACCGACACCGATGTACCTTTCTACAGGTAGTACGAGGTTGCGGCGGCGGACGATGATTCAGTCTTTTCTCTCTCCGATGGAATATTTTTATAGTTTATCTAACCGTACTTTAGACCCGAGCGATAAATTCACACTCTAAATTATAATCTGTTCTATAATAGTTTGTAATTCGTTATCATTCGATTTAGTCGAGCTATCGAATCGAGGCGATCTTCGGTATAGTTGTCAATCGGCTCGTTGTCTTTGATATACTCGAATCTCGAAGGGCCCACCTGAACCGGTGCAGAAATGCCCCTTCGTCTCGAGTATCAATCGTACATATTCGATATTCAAGACGTGGTATTAATTAAACGCGGATTTAATGGCGATAAGACGATTAAGCCGAATCGTTAATTACATTATCTGTGTAAAATCGTCTAACGCCTCGGACCGATGCGATTGCACGGTTTAATGCAGTTGGACGTTCGAGTTGTATATCTAAATTAGCCGAGCCACCGATCGTCTGTCGGTGTCGGCCGAACCAGCGAAAAATTCGTACCCCCTCGTTCTCGTCGCCGGTACGGTGGGCGTTGATTGGCCGTATTCTCTCGGTACGCCGACTATGGTAAATCTACCTGTTGTGTGGATTGATTTAACGAAATTACCGTAATTTACGTATCGCGTCGACCGACGATCGTCGAAATCCGACGGGCTGGCATCGAACCTTGGACGGCGATCGTGCCGACGTTCAGGGAATTGGTCGAGTTTCGGATGGAATTGGTGAAAAAAAAATTTCGCCTGGTACTGGTAGGCGAAAATGTTGGAATTTAGCTCGGTCATCGATACGACGAAAGGTTGTAACGCGCGGTATTGGAAAAGCTGTTGTTTTGGAAAGTGCGGGCCGCCACTGCTCCAGTCGATATTTCAGTGACCCCGGTGGTGAGGCGCGGACTGTTAAATAAGGATCCTTAAATAGCTCTCGATTCATTCATAAACGGCAACGGTGCATGCGGCAAAAGTTGACTTTAACAATGTAAAGCTGGCGCTTGCCGGCCGGCTGCTCTCCTTAATGCCATGCGCTGTTCTTACAAGACTTCGCTCCTCGTACTCTTCGCCGTCGTCCTCCGTCGACGTTCTTCTTCTGCCATAGATTCATTTACTCATTTACATTGTACGGCTCGCGTTTATAATTCGTTTATATCGACAAACGATTCTGCTCCGACGTTCGTTTTCCCATAATACTCCACATACGAATCCACCTATATATTCGTATACTCATGTACCTTCCTACTGGGTACATTTGCCAACCCAAGGAAGCCTGTACCACCATCGGTGTATAAAACCAACACACCCAAAGTAGCATTGGTGATACTGAAACGAGATATTTCGGAATTGCATTAATTTTAATAAATGATTTCCTTCTATGTACGATACTCTGCTCCGCAGCACGTTATGCTAGATTGTTGTTTGCTTTGGGTGAGAGTTTGCGAGGTGTTTTTGCAATAGGCGGCGGTGTCGCGCGGCGTGTCATTTTTATCCCCTCGCGTCTCCGAAGCTGCTTCGGTCTTCGGCGTGCGAGCCGAAGCCGAATTGTGCAGTTTCCACGTTTACCCGGTATTTTCTCAATTCGTGGTTGGAATTTTTTTTCCTCACTTCGCATTCCATCAGCTATTTCAATTGGCCCATATACAAAGGCCATCGCAGCATCGGTGTGAAGTTTTTTTCCCCGGCTTCCCTTACGGTTCCCTTTTTTTTGCCTTTTTTTTCTTCTTTTCGCCGTCTATACTTTTTCTAGCTACATGGACCGAGCTCACTGATCGATTTATATACTCGGTTATTTGTCGGTGTCGTCGGGTAGTTTCCCCTGTGCCATTACGTTGTCGAGCCTGTGGGATGGAATGATACCGAAGCCGGTGTTTCGGCGATTATCGATTCGACTTGATGATTGCGAAGGTTCATTGTCGATATTTTTAGCGTGGATTAAATATGTATTAGGGCGAGTTGGGTGGGTCGTGCGAGTTTGGCAAATTGACGATTGAAGGTAAATTAACGGCGATGAAAGGTTCGGGCGAAAAAATTCGCGAATGTTGAGACTTGGTGAGTTGCAGTGGAGTGAAGAGGGGTTGATTTTTTTTTCAAATTGAGAGATTTCGTCGGAAAAAGGTTGGAATTTGATTATTGAGTTTTAGAATGATTTGTATATTCGTAGAGTATTGAAGGTGGAATTTTGTATCAGAGCAGGTGTCAGTGAGAAGTTCTGAAGTCATTGAGTTCTGTGAAATATTGTTTAGAAAATTTTGCCCGGTGAAATGATCAGATCGAAAGAAAAAAAATCGAATTTTACTCCTCCCCTACACCTTAACAGGTATTAAAACTACCTTCCTATCTTTGATCATCAATTTTTTGGCAAAATAATCGTAATTATATTCTTGGTATTGTCCATTTTCTCACGAGTTCCAAACAGAATTTCATGAATTTGTCGAAAATCGAGATGTCTTGACAAATAGTAAAGGTAGAGAATCAGTTGTAATTTTGAAAGTGGTTTGTGAAAATGAATAAAAAGACCTTTCGGTTGATGAAAAGTACGGAAACAGTCGTGCTTTTGAATCTAAAAATCCTCAGTTTTTTCAGAAATATTTTACAAAATTATGTATCGATTCTGTTTTCAATTTTTTCATCTTATTTATTTTTCATCTTCTGTTGTGTGTTTGGATCGATGAAATTTTTCCAAAAATTTTCACAGGTCTGGAAAATAACGAAAAAATCAAGAATACCTATTCAATTTTTTTGAGTGTGATTTTTTAATAAAAGTGGGAGGGAGGCTGGAAAAATTCTGTTTGAAGCCTTGTTACATGGTAACTAGTAGTAAGAAAAACAAGAAACTCCAGAAAAAAGCTAGAACTTCTTTTCAGGAGCAAAAAAACAAGAAAATAGCAATAGCAAAAATTTTAGTAATTTCAGTGCAAAAAGCAAGAATTTTCAACATTTTATTTTTTCCTTGGATTCCTAGCTAAAGGGTAAAAAATGGGTTCTTTTTTGGGAAAATACAAGTCGAGAAAAATTGCTTGAAAATGGTAAAAATAATCCAGAATAAAATAACATTATTTCAGGCTCCCTAGATATCAGCATCAAAATTCCATGTTTTGATGAGGAAATATTTGATGCGAAATTTCAAACAAGATGTGACGAGGTATTGAAATTTTTCATCACATTAAAATTTTTGACTCAGACTTTCCTCTAAATTTTCCAATCTGTAATTTTAATTTTTTCCCTCTAAAAGTACAGCTTTTTTTTGAGGAATGAAGCAAGTAGTCCTCTGAAAATGCTTATGTTTTTTTCTATTTTTACCATTTTTATTCAATTTCACTTTCTGTTATGAGATTAGGTATGGTATGAATTTTTCTAAAAATTATAAAACTTTTTCACATTTGTTTTCAATTTTTTGTAAAATTTATTTTAAGATGCGGAAGCAAAATACACCTTGGCAGATTTAGCTAATTTTTACGATGTTGAATAGATTATGAATCGAAAAGTCCAAGTATTTAATTTATGAAAGGTGATTTTCAATTATTTTTTTTTAATCAATAAATATCCGATTTATTTGTTGCTGTTTTTGTTAAAATTCTGGGTGCCTTTTTTTCAAAATCTGATTGATTTCACTTTATTCCGGAACTAGAGATAGTGCGTTCGTAAAATCTTCATTTTTTGCAAGATTCGAAAATGTAACGAAGTGATATTTTAAAAATGAATTTGGATTTTCGTTCAAAAGAAAGTAATGATGAAAAATTCATCGTCAAGAGTATCTTAATGATGGTTTTGATAAACTGTGAAAGTAGAAGAAAATCTTGAAAATTGGTTTTACGATTCCTCATCCAAGTTTATAGAACGAGGATTTCTGAGTTGTGTGAAAAAATTACAATCAAGGATGAGTACAATTCGATCGTTTCATTTGCACAATCTAGGAATCAATGATGAATGTTATGATTGTGATTCATTGTTACAGATTCTAGGAACAGGCGTACTCTTCAGATTATGTTTAAAAATTGTACCGAGCTTTTATTTCACTGTTCGAAACAATTTTTAGAAATTTTTATTTTTCCATAAAAATTCTATTCTTAGAAATGAAAAAAAAATATCATTTTTGTTTTTATATTCAAAAGTGATTTTTCGTCAACGTTAAATTTTCGGTTTTTGCGTGTAATTTTGGATTCAATTTCGAGATATTCTCGTAATATTTATCCAAGATTTGATTTTTACATCTCATTTCCGATCCTTCATTCTCAAAAGCCGATTCTTATAATTATTATTTTATTATGATTTTTGTTCAAAAATCTGTAAATCAAGATGTACAAACCTGTACAAAGGTCTGTATTTTGAAATGATTTTGAATTAAGATTTTTATTTTTTCTTCTCAGTTATGAGAGTACCTATTGAACTGCTCGCAGAATAAGCTGAAATTTTTTCCAAATCTAAGGCAATGAAGGAATTTGACGTTAATCATCTCCTTCTACTCCACTGTGGTATGAAAATTGAGCAAATTTTCCGAATTTTTTATTTTTCAATTTAAAAAAAATTATGTTTCCCATCGAAAATTGAAATGATCGTAATTTGAATATTTTTATTCAAAAAAAAATCATCAGCAGCAATGTTTCACTTTTGTCTTTATTTTCAAAAAAAATGTATGTAATGTTAGATATTCATTTTTTTGTGAGAAATCATTACCAATGACTTTATCGTGGAGGGGGGGGGGGGATCAAGATATTCACGTATTGAATCCATTTTAATACAATTTTTTCAAAATACAGTGAATTTTGGAATTTTGACTATTTGAAAGTGATAGAAATCAGAAGAATTATTGAATTGGAAGTTAAAAGCACCAAATTGTCATCAGAAATAATAGGTTCTGATAAATCTTTATTATAAAACCCTTGCCTCTTTCCTTACGAAAACTCAAATTTCAAACTGAATAAATTTTGATGGTTTGGGCATCATACTACATGAATTTAGATTCAAGAATGTAACTAATTAACATAAGAAAATTATAATATTATTCATGAAAATTCTCCCACATCGAAGACTCGGAGGTTCATAAATGCATTTAATCACATTTTTTTCCAAATTGTTATAGGTTGATTTTTGATTATATTTCGAGAAGTCCTAATCAATTTTCCAATATTTTTCGTGTGAATATTTTTTTCAATATGCATTGCACCAGTCACACACCATTATATTCAACATTAGTACTCTGAGCAATTAGAAAAAAAATTTTCTCGGCACCTTAGACCCTGTCCTGCTCACAAGCCTGTTGAAAAAATTGGTATTCAGTTTTAATGGAGATTTTTATGCAATTTTTAGTTTGGTTTTCATGTCAAATGATTACGTAAAAAAGAAAAAATGAAGAAAATACAACTTTTTGATCACTTTTGAGACTTGAAGTTGATTTTCAGATCAGAAGAGAGAGTGTGATTGCCGACAAAAGTGAATAGAACGTTAATTGTTGAGCGTAAAATTGTAAAATCCAATTGGGTTTTTCCCTAGAAACTTAGCTTTTGAGATATTTTAATTGCAAGTTCAAAATCCAATTTCATTTTTTATTGAAATCTCGAAAACCAAGTTTCTTGGAGAAAAATTGAATGAACTCTGCATCAGGTAGAAAATTTCTCGCTCCATAATCCGGACTGCTCGAATCATTTCGTTCAGTGAGAATTCAACTCTTCTCAATCTCTTCGAATTTTGTTCATTGAATAGGTAGTTTTTCTCTTTCAGTTCATGATGATAAGAGGTTCGAAAGAGTTGAATGCTCACACTGACCGAAACGATTCGAGCGGTCCAGATTCATATTCTTTTTATTGTTTTTCTTAGATCATTTCCATTGCTCAGAAAATCGACTCTTAAGCGAATAAAAAAAAATTCCAACAAAAATTTCAAACCGTGAAATGACGTGATTGAGAAAACTGATATCATTTTTCAAACTCAGCTTTTCTATAAAAGCAAGGTAGAAATTACTTCGGTGTTGATTAAACGCAGAAAGAAATTTTTAAAAATGTGACCCTGCCGTAAAAAAAGGACCTTGTGTAAAAAAAATTGATGTTTTTTTTTATGTGTTGATGTCATTCGGATCAAAAACGTGAAAAATGAGACATCGATTTTTTTCTACACTAGGTCCCTTCTTTACGGCAGGGTCACAAATTCAGTCCTTTGTAATTTTCGAACAATCGTGTTGGAAAAAAAGATTCAAAAAAAATCCATCGCGTCATTTTTGGGTTTTTTTATCAGGTCAAACAGTATAGATTATATCTTAACTCTCGACTTAATCCATTTCTAAGCCCTGCTTTCTCCCGTATCACACTCATTTCGGGAATTACCGCTGTCAAAACTAAAAAAACAAATTTTTCTTCGATCTAATTATCGTATTTCTTCGAATTATACTCGATCAAAAACCTCAACTTTTCGCTAAATTCTAGTCAAAACATCACTTCATAACCTCGCGATCATTACATCGTACAGACACGTTGAAAAATTATCCTTCGATAATTGACGAATTATCTATCCGACTCGACGTCGCATTTGACACCATGACAAAAATCATGTACGAAATTCTAAACCGACCAAGATAATGAAACGCTTGAAAAATTTTCAGTTCACAAGGGCGATTCGATAAAGAGACTCCGGTGTCCGCTCATATGTGTACATAGACATTAGACATACAAAGGGTACTCGTGAGATTAACTCATTATCGCATTTTTCGAGTACAGCTCCGCCACCGAAAACCTCTCGAAAACGTTTCTTCGAATGTAATTTTTTTTTTCACTTATTGTTCGCCGGTTATTGTCGTCCAACTCCCATACGCGCATCACTCGAAATAAACCGTAGAAGAAACCGATATGATAATTCGGACGATGATAAATTTCGTATGAGTATATTCCGCTTATAACGAGAATGTTCGGGTAAGCGGGTCATCGCCGGCATGTTGTGCCACATGATTTGTTAAGAATAAAAAAAAAATTATTTACGATCACCATTTTCATTCGGTACAATGTTGTTGCTGCAGCCAAGAACAACGCCGATGTACGTGGCCGGAGGAGAAGTGGCGAATTTAACCGATAGTGGAATTTTAAAAAAAGAATTACGTAATCGGCCGATACGATTGGGATTTTCGTTATCAGGTGAAAAATTCATCGCGTTATCAAGTGTATAGTCGATGTAGGTACATGGGCGCGAAGACACGACCACACCGTATTCACATGTGCATAAAACGCCCTACATATTCGATTATTTCTCGGAATTATTATTTTATTTTCGCGTCGTGCTGAATAAGGAAAACGGGTACTTAGCTCGAGACGAGATTTCTTGGGAAAATAATACCCAGCGAAATCCATCGTCGTCAAAAATTGGCCATTTTTTCTTTTTGGATTATTATGGAAAGTAACGTAGGTGAACTATACGTATTCGTGGAATGGAGGGGGAAGAAAACCTTCGGAAACATTGTATCTGCCTAAGGGAGACAACTTGCCGCTGATAATGTTGATCACGTATTCGTGTTGCGTTCATTAAAAATGAATTATTTTTTTCGTAGGTATAATTTCCAAATTCGACGTGATATGATTATATAATCGCGTGCGCGAAAAGAGACTGAGACATACTGGTGGCAATTTTTACCCGCAGAGAGGGTAACCCAAAAAATTGCACGATAATTGCGCCGGTTAAATAAATTGGTCGCGAGAGTGAATTTTGTTCACGCAGATCGAGTCAAGGATGCGGTGGAGGTGTTTGTGGGACGATTGGCTGTTGCGGATATCGAACGAGATGAATACGATTCGCAATTGCTGCTCGGTACAACGGAGGAAAGAAAGAAATCGAATTGGCGAAATTATTAATTTTCATCGTGTATTCGTTTTTATCGAGCTCGATTTCCTGCGTCTAAGGTTAGCGAGTAATTTACGATAAAAGGAAATATTCGAAGAAAATTGAAAAAATTATATAAATTATGTACGCGCTGTATCGCGGCGAGTTTGCAAAAAAACCGATAATTTTTTTCCGATTAGTTTCAGTAATCAGTGTGGTTCGGGGAATCCATCGGAGCCGAAATTCTGAAAAATTGGCGTTTTATCGCGAATTTGAACGATGGTTTTTTTTTGTTCGCGCGAGATAAATAGCGATTCTGATTGGAATGTGACAGTGACAGATAGGTTTTGATAGGGTGAGAAGTTGGGAATTGGTCGGTGAAGTGGTTCGGTTTTTGGAATTTTTTTGAGCTAGCTGGAGGAGAGAAGGGATGAAAAAGTGAGGTGTTTGGTATAACGACAGATTCTGGTCAGGAATGGGTTTTATTCGAATTGGGATCTTTTCTTCTGAAAAGTATTCCAAACAATGGCGGTACGTAAATTTTTCAGGAGTAATCGCTTTTTGTTGCAGACCAGGCCATAGAAGTGGTGTTTATTTTCCAAAATTTGTTTGAGTTATCGATTTTTGTTTTTTTTTTTGGGGGGGGGAAGAGGGGGGTATAATTTTTATTTTGAAAAGTTCGTGCTGAAAGGTGTTTTCAAGGTCCTTCCCATGAATTTTCGGAATTTTGTTGGACACCCTGTAGAATTGAAAATTTTTTAAAAGTTTTTTGATTCTGAAACCTCGGTTCATTTGATTTGTCTTATCAACAAAAATATTCAATAATAGCTTCAAATTCAACCATTATTTTTCGAGTTTGAGCTAAGGTGGAAAAAATGAGGTGAGGAAGATTTTGAAAAAATTTCATGAAAAAGTTTATAGAGGTGAAGGAAATGAGAAAAAAAAGGTTTGAAAATCATTGAAAAATAATTTTACTAATTGGAAAGATTTCGGAATAAAAAATTTCAAAATTTGATCAAATTCTGAAAAAAAAAAAATCATTCTGTTGAGCGCACATTCATAAACGATACTCAGGTACCCAAACATCAAACGAAAATGAGCATTTGTAAATCTTCGGTCTTTCTGTTCTCTTTGATTTAAGTGAATTACGTTCGTTTGCTCTTCTGTTCTTTGTTCTTCGCCCAAAATAAGTTCGTTCGTTCCTGTTCCCGTTCTCAGTTCCCAAGTTTTTTTTTGAAAATTTTAAACACATAATTGGAATTACTAAAAATTCTGAAAGTTTTCCCTTAATGATTTGTTTTTCAAGTAGGTGTCTACGGATTTAGAATTTTTGCAGATACCGAATTCAAGGAACGAAGAACGATCAAACATTATTTGTGATCTTCGTTCCTGTTCTCCAAGTGTAATGCAATTTTCGCCGTTCGTTTTCATTTGTTCTCTTTTGATGATTTTTGAATTTTTGTTCTTTTATTTTTCGTTCTCATTCTCTGTTCGTTCTTCCAGCTCTGCAACGAGAGCATTTTTTGACATTCTTGATTTTCAAAACACATTTATCATTTTTTTTTTCGTGATTTTTTCGATGTAATCGGTGATTACAGCGATCGCTGGGCATTGAATTACCGCTACTGATTTCAATTAATTTTCATAGAATTTGGGGGAAAAATGATTTAACAGAAATTCTAATCAAATTTTCAATGATTTGTGTGAGATTCTAATTTTGTGTTGGTTAGTTTTTGAGTTTTTTTTTCAATTTCACATTTAGCACTGAAAAAAAAAAACACATCAAAGTAATACGTTTTCAACTTTGCACTTTCGATGGTACACATGAGTCCTTTGTTCGAGTTTTGTAAGCGAAAAGGATGTAATCCAAAAAAAAAAAATGACAAAATTGTGATTCAAAGTGGTTTATTTGTTAATTTCAGGATTCACAGATATTTAAATCGTCTGAATTTAAAATTGAATTGTGATTCAAGATTCGAATGATTTTTTAGTAGATTTTGTCTAATACCTTCCAATTTTTACACCAATTCGCAATTCCGAATTTATGCAATGAAATGATATTCCATTGCGCGGAAAAGTCGTAGTGAAATGTATCTATTGATGATTTTTTATTTGGTGATTTTCGAGTGTCGAAGAGTGGAAGAATATGTTTAATACGCATTTCCATTAATTTTGAAAAAAAAAAAAAATGAAAAATTGTCCGTAGTCATGTTAAGTTTTCTGTAGATATTTAAAAAAAAAAAAAAAGACACACGATTAGACCAGATTTATTATTGAAAAACATCTGTAAATTATTGATTGATGTCTTGTTTTCAACTCCAGCGATACGAGCAAGCTTTTCGCTATCACGTGTAAAATTCCCAGTCACATTTTGGTAACACGCTCGTACAATGATATTTATCAACCGTGAATAATTGGTTGGAAAGATCCAAAAAATGAGTGGAAATTGAATTTCAAATTAGAAGATTGAGTTCTGTGAAAGTTTTGTGCTTTTCCCTTCGATAATTTTTCCTCGACTGATATTTTTTGGAAAATTCAAACTGATCTAAAAGTGATCTAGTTGTTTTCGTAATATACATTTTTAATTATTATAAATCCTGAAAAAAAATTCCTAAAATTCCACCCTAAAAATTTAACCATCAAAGAGGATGGCTCTATTTGTGTTGTTTTCATTTCCTATCATCGTCAAATATTAATTCTTGCCGGAAAAAATTACTCAGTTGATTTTTAATCTAGGTCAAATTTACTTTCACGCGAAATTTTCGAAACTTCACATATTTCAAGAGTGCAGGAATAGAACTAAAAGAAAGGAGAGATGTCGATGTCGCTTCGTAAGTCATATAAGGTGTGTTATTGTTGTACGAGCTTGAAAACACTTGATATTTAACTGTGTTCGTGGAATCGAAGGTGAAGTGAGTGTATTGTACTTTATCTGATAAGGTTTTCGTTATGGATTAAAATGAAAAACTGCGTGATTTTTCTGTAGAAAAAATCAGTTTTCGAGAAAGGTGGATCGTCAATAACGTGAAATCATTGTCGAAAAATATAATTGCCTGATTGATTTTTCATTTCAAAAATATATCTATTTATTTGAGAAAGGCTCGGAAACCCCTCAAAATACGAATTTTTGGTAGAGATGGTGGTAAAAAAATTCGAAATTTTCTCTTTTTGTTTTTTCTCATTTCTCGGGATAATTCACCTTTTTTCGCAGTTCGGTCAAAATCATCTCAAAAAGTACGTTTCGCTGATCACTGAAATGTCGAAAAATTATAAAAATTTCACTTTTGATTGTATTTCTCCGAAAGAGTTTTCGTTTTTACGAATTTAATGCAACATTACATATGACTTGATATTTTTCGAATTTTTTCAAGCTTTTTTTCGCCAATATTTTCCCTCTTCATTGTTTGGGCTTGCGTAGAATTGATCGATTTGAAGCGGAAATTTTTTGTGGAGAGAGCTGGAAAAAAAGTATAAGAAAAAAACATGTAAAATTTGAAATTTTCATTGTTGTAATTTAAAGAAGATGTTGAATGTTGAAATTTTTTATTTCGATTATGTTGATCTTCAGACGAGGAAAATGCCGTCAAATGTATGAATTTCTTTTCTTCGAGGAGATCGAAAATTACATACATGCAATTTTTTAAATGGGCCATTGCCATCATTTGTTTTTTTTCATTACCATACAGAACATACACTCCTTATTTTAATTAATTTTGGTAGGTACGTGAAAATAACATTGCAGAAATTTTCTCCATTTCTGGTTAATAAGTTGAGATCATTTTCATCCGTTCCTGAATTTTTTTTTTTTTCACTTCTCCCTGTGAACTTCTCGATTCATAAATCTAATACACCTCGAATTTTTGTTTTTTTGCTTTTTAACACACATACGTATTTAAAACCCCAATTCACAGACGTAATATATGTAGCAGAATGATATTATGAGTCGCTCAAGTACATATGAAAACACTAAGGATTAATTTTTGAATCTTTATCAAGCTTTCAGCTTTGTTTTAATTTGATCCTGATCACGATAATATATGTATTTCTATTTTATTTTATGATAATTTTTGTGCTATGAAATTTTGATTACTCGAATGTCATGGGGAATCAACATTAATTCAGGTTATAGAGGTTTTCGAGTTGATGGTGGTTTCGCAATTTAAATGTAAAATTTTCAACTTTGAAAAATAATCATGTAGTAAAATTGCCACGAAGGTGATTTTGAAATAAAAAATGATGATTTATGTATTTGGGGCATCAAAGGTGTAATGTTGAGTTGTTGAAATTCGAAAAAATTGTAAAAAAATTACAAATTTTATCAAAATTATGAAGAAAAGCACAATAACAATAGATAACAATAGGTAATTTTTTTCAAATTAATAAAAGTTTGAGAATTAGCTTCAGTTTCAGAAAATTAACAAATTACGTAGGTAGGTATTTTCAATTCTTGAAATTATATAGCTTTCGTCTAATTCTGGTATGAAGAGGAATTTTATAACCTTCAAAATTTGAAAGAAAGATGAAAAGTAAAGAGAGGTCATTGACCTCATCCATAAAATTACTTTCTTTGGTGAATAGGTGGGATTTGACGTAAAACCAAACCTTGCTATTTTTCTATGTATATCACTGTACGTATTTTTTATTATTATTATTTTTTTTTGGAAACCCGCAATTCATTCTCTGTTGACAAAGATTTCTTAAAATACTATAAAATAAAATTCTTCATATGAATAGTCTAAAATTGCAGTACGTATTAGGTAATTTTGTGAATCATATTGCTTCATAATTCATTTGAAAAATAGGTCAAGTTTACCCTTTATAGGGGAAATTTTTTTCAAATTATGGATAAGTTTTTAGGAATTCGTTTGTTATTAATTTTTATCAAAGTAGTAGAGGAGTAGCATGAAAAATTATCAGGTATGATTCATTTGATTTTTTTTTTTATCAAAATACTAAATTGAAGGACAGTTTTGAAAAATGGAAATTCCTTTGATAATGTTGAAATGCCATCACATACAGACAGGAAATATTGCAGACTTTACATGCGTATTGAAATCAAACGTTTAAATTATTAAAAAATCAATTGAGAAATTTCCAAACTAAAAAGCATATCTCAAACTCGGTCATTCAAAAAAATGATTTTTTGAGGCTCAAGATCGAAGTTCTTGGAATACATATCACAAGATGTAGAATACCTACTTGAGAAATTTTAAATGAACATTAAAAACGAAAATATTTATTAGAAATTATCTCGAAATTTGATTTTTTACTAATTGAATCCTGATTAGAAAAAATTGAAAATAATGAATTAGTTTTTGATTTTTTTTCTCGAAGCACTTTCTGAAATATTTTATGCGAGCAGAAACTAGAATTTTGCTCTAGTAAAGCAGAAACAATTTTTTTTGAAGAATTATGTTGAAAAACAAAAATGTCAGAGTTTTTTAAACACCAAGTTTCTCGAATTTGATTGCGTGACAGATAGTGCAAAACTTTCTGTTTTTCATTAAAAAATCAATTTTTTCGTTGTGCTTGCTACCTTTTGAAAAATTTGGGAAAATCCGAGAATTTTGGAATTTTTGCTGCAAAATCAAGAAGTTTTTTTCAAACAACAAAGTTTTGAAAAATGTTTTATGCTTTTTTTGGTATGGCAATTTTTCTAGTTTGTTTTATGTAGCTTGAAATCAGCGAGCTGAGGATGTTCTCTTCTCTCTAGAAATTAATCATTTTCAGCTTTCGAATTCTCTTTTATCAAATTTTCTGGCCCTATTTCGTTTCAATGAATATACTATTTTGTTTAAAAAGTGTGAAAACGAAAAATTCAGTGTTGATATCTTGAAAAATTTGTATGAAAATCCTTCCTCTCCTTTTCTCTTCCAAAACTTTTTAGTATTTTGACGCAGAATAAAATGCCACTCGTCATCCTCTCCTCTTCTTGTCAAAATTGGATGTTTACCTGTCATAAAGTTCAAAAAATGATAAATTTTTAAAACCATGAAAATTTTTTGAAAAATCAGTGAAATGTTATTTTAAAAACTGGTGGAAAATTCGTGAAAAATTGAAAAAGTTTCAATAACTCCTTGAATTGTGTACCGCAGAAAAGTCCATCTTCCTCTATGCTTGGAAAATATTCTCCATTATTTTCGATTTTCGTGACGATGTTCCGTTTTTAAAAAATAAAGGTTCCGAAAAAACCAAAAAAAGTCACGAAAAAGTTATGAAAATTGAAAGGAACAACTCAACGAATACCCTGAAAAAAGCCCTGGAAAAATCTTGCCCAAATAGACTCTTTTTAGCGGACAAAGGTGAAATAATTTGGTACGTTTGAAGTGAAAACTTGAAATATTTAGAATATTCAAGTATTCAAAATTGGTACTCTTTGAATACCGCCCAGCTGTTGATATATTTTAATATTCATCTGTTGATTGCAGCATTTTTCTCTTCCTTTTCCTCATCTCAATTTGAAAAAATTCTCTTGAAATTTCTCCCTTGAAAAATCTATTTCAGCGAAAATAAATTGAGATGATTGCTGTTTAAAATTGGAATTATTTTCAATTTCTTATTATACCGATGTAAATACGCAGGTATATTGATTTTTTGTACCCCCAGCTTTTCTCATCCTGTCGTCCATAAGGATATCCTCATTCCGACTCGCAGAAATATATTATCTGGAATTGTTTGATATTTGTCAACTTTATATTATTTCTCGTTCTCTTATGAAATATAATCGCATATCGCCCGGTATAATATTCGACTGGTTGGCAAAAGTTTTCAAGATTGTTTCCAATATTCCGAACGAATAAGTACGAAATATTGGCGGATAAATTTTCTTCATTTTGTACGAAAACGAGTTAGCAGCAAATAACAAAAGTACCTCTACCTATATTTATCCCCAGCTTAGCCTACGTTTCGCAAATAGCAACAGGAAAGGGGTAGAAATTTCTAGTCATTTTTTCCAACGTTAAAGATTCTGGTTTTTTCCGCGTCCATCGACGATTCTCGTTTTTCAGCTGAGAAGTGAGAACTTCTGAGCTCGTGCTGAGAACGGCGATTTGATACATCGAAGCGAATTCTTCTCCGGTCGTAATCCATCGGTTCGTGTCACTTACCTAATCGATGAAAAATTTCTCAGATTCCATTTCACTTTCGTAATCGTGCCATCGACGATGGAAATTCGAAGCCGGTGCAAAACAGAATTGCTCGAAAATCATTCAATTGAACCGGATTTTACTTCCGACCTTACGGATTTTATCGTCATGGTTTGTTAGAAAATTTTTTCTCCCCGAATGCCTTTTTTTTACGTTATCTGAAAATTTCGATTAGATTTTTTACGTCGAGCTTAGGAAGATGGATCGATTAAAAGGATCGATGCGCGAAATTATGTCGAGGTTTGAAATTTCTCCTTGTTTGAGGGCTGGGGCAGTCGCGAAAAACCCATCTTAGGCGATTTCCAACTCTTCTTGACCATTTCGCATATGAATAGGAATCAGATGAACCTGCGTATACGTGAAATGGCATTTTAAAATCCTGTTTTACTCTTTCGGAAACTGGTTTCGGTTTTATAAATACTTGGAGTTACGGCGCTGCCGCGGTTACTTGTTTTTTTTTTCATTTCCCCTTCCTTTCCGTATACTTCGCCGGTTCTCGCGAAGATGTCGATGTAATTCGAACGTTTATCTGGACGGTCGCGCGACTCGGACTGAAGGGAAATTGATGAGAGGCGCCGCAGCCGAGCAATTGGCACGTTCTCGAGGCGATCTGTGAATTTGCGCGGACGACGATGGAAGTGGGAAAACCGTATAGAGGGGAGGAGGGGAGGCGATTACGTAAGTACGAAAATTTCACCCGGTCCGGAGACCGCGACGAGTTTAGCGGATCACTGGTGCATCGTCGAGGAGCACCGGTATCGACATTGGCACCGGTACCGGTGGCGGTCGTCTCGACTCTCAGCCAGTACGTGGTAATTAGAGATACGTATGATGAAGTACCTCTGCCACAGTGGTGTGTTACGGAGAATGTGCAGATTTTTATGGCAGCTTTGGACGTAGAGGGGGGGGGGTCGGCGAGGTATCGGCAATATAAACGTGTACCAGATTAATATCTCGACTCGGAGAATTTTTACGTTCGAGGTTTTTGCATCGAACCAACGTGCATAGTATGATCGGTATGAGACTTGGAGAGATATGGAACTACGTGTAACTGTCGCCATTGCGAATTATCATTACTTGTAGATATAGAGGTAATGCCGGTCGCCGGTGTCGTCGTACCTGTGTGCGTTTGGTATGGTTCATTAGGTAATTAAATACACATGTGTATTGGACGTGGAGCAAAAACCCACCTCGTACTGAATTCTATTCCAGCCGGCTCGTACTTTTTTTTTTTAATAACTTAATGCTCGTTGGTGAAGCTTTGTCGTGACTGTTTTTTTTTTTTTTTTGGTCGGCTCGGGTTTTTTTATTTCTAATGTACGGAGAGTCGCGTGAATAATGAAAATATTCTAGATCGATAGGACGCGTTTATTAAAATGGAAACGAATGGTTTAGAGGAGTAATTCGATAAAACGCCTGGGTATGGCGTGTGCACCGTGTACATGTGTTTAAATTAGGATGTGGCGAGGTGAAAGGGTTATGGTGGACTTGTAGCTGGGCCTGGGCGAGGTACCCTCCTCTGTAGACTTACAGGTGTCCGAGTATTGATTCGAGGTGTCTGCTTGGTGCTCGTCTGCTGGCTCATCAGGATCTTGTCGAGTTTAGTGGAAGCCATGAAATTAATCGAAAGGTTATAAAAATACTGTCTAAATCTGAATCAGTCAAAAAACTGAAAATTGACTGATTGAACAGCGAAAAGTGTGCAACTGTTGATTAGTGAAAATTGGCTGTCAATCAGTTAAAAATTACGTGAATTTTCATTTTTGAATCAGTAATCTTTTTTTAACTACTGAAATGAATTAGTGAAAATTTCAATTTACTAATTCAATCAGTGAATAATTACTGATTTAAACAGTGATTAATTACTGATTCAATCAGTAAATTAAAATTTTTACTGATTTATTTCAGTAGGTAGTTGAAAAAAATTACTGATTCAAAAATGAAAATTCGCTATTTCACTGATTTCTACAGTTGCATACTTTTGGCTTTTTAATCAGTCAATTTTAACTGATTCAAATTTAGAGAGCAGGTAATTTTGTAGGGAAAATTAATTTTAAAGTAGGGTGTGGATGGTAAAATTGAAGAACTCGGATTATTTGGTTTGCAACTTTTTTGAACAATTTATGAATTGTGAATTGATCTTTGAATACATAGTAAGGAAGGATTTTTAATATTCCTGGGAGTGACAACCTTCATATTGCACATGGTGCCAGTTACAATACTCTAAAAATGTTTGGCACAACTTTGAAAAATTTTGGCACCATCTGGAAAATGTTTTTGATTTTTTTTTTAATGAAAATATCTGCTGATTATTTATTGTCGTCGAAGCAGGGAAATTCATACTTGGCTGAAACTACTGGAATCTGTTTTGAAGAAGTTATTGCAGCTGCATCTTGATTGTTGAAGGTTTTTCATTTTTTAAATTTTGTCAGTTGTTTTAAATCTTGAAATAATATAAAAGTTTGATCTGATCGAGATAATGAGCATCCTCATTTTTTACATCACAAATCTAGTAGAAAAACTTTCGAGTCGATCTCGAGCCTTCTAGAAAATTGACCATTTTTTGAAGGGGGGGGGGGGGGGGTGAATTAAATGATTTTTTTTTAGTAGAATCGATTCGTGAACATTTTGGAAACACTCGGAAGTAATCTCGTATCCATTTTTTGAAAAATTGGAAAGGTCGAAGAAATGTCAGGAAATTTCGGGATTTTTTCTGAAATTTCCCCAAAAATTTAGAAAAAAAAATGGATAAACCAGCTGAAAAAATTTTCTTTGCTTATTCTGTTATTAATTTTTCAAACAACTACATCCTGGTTTCGCTCGAGCCAGATTGTGTAGTCTTTCGACTGATTTTTGTTTTGCATCATTTTGTGTCGACCGTGATGAACGAAAAAATGCACGTTCGTTTCTATTGAATTACAGGTGAATTTTTTTCTTCTAAAAAAATGTTCCTCGTCATGCTTATTGTAGCTAATTTACATTCTTTTTTTTTTTACCGCAGTTGATTTTATTCCAAATCTAATTTTTTTGGAAACGTACTTCTTCACAAGCTGTGATGAAAACAGGCATCGGACGGCGGTTACTTTAAAGTAACTTGGTTACTTTTTTCAAGCTCGGTTACTTTTAGTTACTTTTTTAGCTGAACAGTTACTTTTAGTTACTTTTTCAGCTTCAAAGTTACTTTTTTCGCTCAACTCGCTAGACACTCTTCAAAAATGAAGTTTTTGGACATCAAAAATCAAATTTTTTCAAAGCTTTGCCCTCGCTTCGCTCGGGCGTAAGTTAACAAAATATTATTAATTTTGGCTAGTTCAAAAGTTCTATACGTAAGCCTGTGGCGTAAATATCTCCATCAAAACCCTCAAAAATGAATTTTTCGAGTATTAAAAATCAATTTTTTTCAAAGCTCTGCCCTCGCTTCGCTCGGGCATAAAATAATCGCTATTTCAATTACAAAAGCCGTTCGAAAAGTATGATACCAAGACCGATTACAAAAAATTAAAACTTTCGATTACAATTTAGAGATAATGTTGCCAATTGAACGTGATTTTCTCATTTTCCCGGATCGTTATTTTTTTCTCTCTTCGGTAGTAAAATTACAGAGAAAAATACAAGTTTGAAAAAAAATTAGAAGGAGAGGGGTATTAATAATTTTTTAAAGGCGAAAAATTGAAAAATTATCTACTTTTTCACAAAAAATTGGTTACTTTTTCACAAAAATTGGTTACTTTTTTCAGAAAAAAAAGTTACTAAAGTTACTATTTTTTTTCAAAATTGCCGTCCGATGCCTGTGAAAAAGGTATTACATGATGCTCACGATCATGATATTAGGAAAAAACACGAGAAAATGGGGAAAATTCGAAATTATTGATTACGTTTTGGAAAAGTGATGAATTTTCATTCCAACATTCGAAGGTTTCTTTTCGCCAAAATTCGATCTATTTCGCTCGGACTCTACAGCATCGATGTATTTCAACGTAATGTTCAATATTCTACCCCCCTCCCCTTCCATCTATTTTTCACTCATTTTGAAGCAAGCTGGAAATATCGCTGAGACCGATGAAATACTTGTTAATCCAAGACATGTGTTTTTCATCATTTTTACAGAAGGGGTGGGGGAAGCAGGGAATTATGAAGAAATTAATTTTGCTGCCAAAAAATCCGAGTTTCTATCTACAAGATTTCATACGATATCATGAAATAATTTGCTTCAGTTTTTCAAACTTCATAATTTTGCTTAAAAATAAAGATTTTTTTTATTTGAAATTTTTTCTGTCATAAATTCAAATTTTCGTGATTTTGTGGGGAAAAGGAAAAAAGAAGGTACCTTAAGTCGGAAAACATTATTTTGCGCTAGCGCCATATGAAAAATTAGCGATTTTTTTCAATTTTTTTTCTAGATTTTTACGGATTTCAGACTTTTACGCAGATTTTAACGTGTTTTTCTCGATTTTTTTTTGAAAGTCATGATTTTCTTATTTTCAAATGCGTCGTGTCTCGCCGAAAAATTGATCTAGGATGCTCATCCAAATTTCAAAATGTTTCTCACAGTCTCATAATTTAAGTCAAAAAACTCATTTTTGAAAAATCCGAGTTTAGGTGCCTTTTTTCTGCACCGTACTCATAATTGTTTTATTGCAGGCAAAAGTAACTAGGTAGTAAATTGAAATTTTTTTTCAATGTTGATCGGTGACCTTTTCGTTCTCTTTTCAGTTCTGGACTTAGCTACATCTAGATTATTTTTACAATGCAATACATCATTTTTTGACTCCTTTTTAGATTATCTGATCTAAAAAAAAAAAAAAAACGCAAATCGCAAAAAATTGAATTTTGCCTGCCCAATCTAGTTCGATTTGCGAATCGGCGATTCACTTTTTTTTGAAAAAAATTGATCCGCAATTCGTTTTTGCGATACACGAATCATCCCGTTTTTTTTTCCACCGATCATAATTTTTATCTATTTCTTTGAGATGTTTCTAATCAATTTCTTTGCCAGAATTTTTAAAATTGAGGAGTTGTGGATGCTTGTTCAAAACTCATCTTGGAGTTATAAAACTGAATTTTTTTGCAATTTGAAAATTGCAATATTTCTGAAAAGCACGTTATTAATTACAATTGCGTACACTTTCATAAGTATGAAATAAATTTTCAATGAAACAATATTCTATGCATTTTGATATGATTGTGACGATAGACCCAATCCAAGTAAATTGTGTCATTTTTCTTGGAAAAAGTCATCGTTCTGAAAAACCGATCCCATCATCGTTTCGTTCATGTAATATCCTGATATCATATTTTTCTTTAGCTGGTTGCATTCTTTTTTTAAAGTTTATATTTTCTGACGTATTTTCGAATAAGAATATCGACGAAGAAAATAATCATGATCGTCGATTCGCGTATTCGAAATCATTCATCATAATCCTTGAAGCTGGATTTGATTTTGTTTCTGTGATTTTTTGGATCGACGAATAGATATGTATTTCACCAAAAATTAATTTTTTTTGTAATGATTTATTTGATTAGCGATTCAGATTCCAAAAATTCCATCAATGTGAAAAAAAATTTTCCAGGTATAAAAATTTCCTGACCAAATTTGGGACTGGAAGTCTAGAATTGGTGATGAAAACTATTGTGAAATCAAAATTTTTTTTTAGAAAATTAACAGATGTTTTTAAAATTCCAACCTAAATTAACTATCTTGTTGATTTTTTTACTCCTGCGTATTTTTTTGTTTTAAAATGCTTCATTTTTCGAATTAGAATTTTGAAATTTTAGAAAAATTGAAAATCGGGAACGAAAAATTAACAAAAAAAAGAAACAGTCATGAAATTTTAAATTTTTTCATTTTGATTGAAATTTGGAATAGGGAAGAAAAAAGGTTGATCATCGTTTGAAAAATGAGTCAATTGAGAAATTTATAATCCCTTTCGATAATTCCAGTCTCGTTCTTAGATAGTTGATTCAACTTTGCATGCGCTATCTGATTTCTAATAAGTATTATAAGAATCGCTGTAAAGAGAGGATTGTACCGCGAGATTCATTACGCGGTTCATTTTCATTTCAGTACCAACTCGACGTTGCGAGGGGGAAGCGAACCGAGTTAATACGCGTTCAAGGCAAATTGTATGTAGACTACACATTGCGACGACCGCTTCTCGGACCCATAGGTGTAAATAAAGTAGAAACCGTAAAAATGTTGACATTTGCCTTGCTAACGAGATTTAAAAATCGAGAGGCGGTACGCCAATTGGAGGCTTGATCCAAGCAATTGACGAAATTCGTTCGTTTACAAATAACTCGATTTTCTATGTTTTCAAATATGACCATCGATGTTGTATTGCTTCGATTTTTTCCGCATCTTTCTTCCATCCTTAATTGAGTTTACTTATTTAGTGCGTAGGTGTGCGATCTGATCTCATTTCGAAAGTGTAGGAAATGATACGACTGAACCGGTGGTCATTTTTTCACCGAATTTGTGGAAAATTTCATAAAACGTCAGTAATAGTGAATAATGCATGAATTTGTTGTTCAAAAACGTCAATTTTTTGTTTCATTTACATTGTACTCGTCGCTATCATTGTACCCACGCGTAAATATATTTTTTGGAAATGATTAATAAGCGTACATTATTCCAAGATTTTTTGTCGTCATTTTTATTTATATTTTACTCTTATTATCAGACGTGTATACGGATATGAAATACTTGGTCGTGTGATCATGATCGTTATTTTCGACGAATGATCACTCAGCTAACAATAGTAATTTTTATTTTACTCTATTTACTACTGATTTATGTGCTGGGATTTTTTGCTGGTATCGAATTTGAAATTGCTAAGATTTTGGCGAAAATTTTACGTAATAACATTGGGAATTGAAATATTTTCGATTTTTTGAATTCGGTTGATAGATAATTTTCAGTTATTCATCGGTCTCTGATTGTGAAATTATTGATAGGTAGATAGGTTGACTTTATTTTTTACTGCGAAATTTTCACTTCAAAACCATTTGCCCGACGAAGGGAAATTTTGAAAAAATGACCAATTATGCAAATTTTTTAGGTGGGAAATTTGAAAAAAATTATCATTTTTGTTTTATTTTTAGAAAATTAAATAAGAAAGTTGTTCATTCCCTTACCCTCAATAATCGCAGGACCGGAACTAAATTTCAATATCATTCGTATGTAGGTACAAGGTTGAAAAAATTATGCAGTCTTTGGTAAAAAAATTTTCTGTTTCGTAATATTCACCGAGCTGGTGGTTTATTAAGACTTCTTTGAAAACTTTTCGTAAAATTCGTTTTTGGAATGAAAGTGAAATTTTTTTGGAAAAAATGTTTTCTGATTTTTGACAAATTTTTGAGCCAAAAATATCAATTTTTAAACTTTTTTATAATGAGAAATGAATTTTTTTATTCAACTTTTCTAGAAGAGGCAGCAATTCGATTTTCAACTGTCCAAGTCGTGTTTCGCTTCTCCTCAAGAAATTGGAAAATGCAGGAGAAAATCAGATTCATGTTAGAAAGTCCTGTTTTCAGCAGCTTCACGAAACAAAGTATTGATGTCAAAAAATGTCGATTTTTAACCCTTTGGTGCCCGGCGAAAAACTAACGGATGAAATTGAAAAATTTTCACGTTGCTGAAATACACCAAAGACCAATAGCTAAAAGCTAAAAAAATATTTGCTTCGGGTGAATTCATTTATTTGGAAATGAATAGCTTTTAAAAATCTTTGAAATTTGGCTATATTCGTTTCCAAATTTACAGAAGCTCCAACTGACCTGAAAATTGCGCCAAAATGTAAAAGACTGAAAATTTGGTAAGGTAACGTGAAAATAATATGTATTAGTTCAAAGGTCAAATCATCAGAAAAAATAAATAAAAATGAATCCAAAATTTTTTCAAAAAAAGTGAAACCTTTTCCGCCGGAAATATCAAAATTTGATCATGCTGAAGGCAAAATTTTCCGATAGAAAAATATTTTGTGGTAAATTCGAGACATTTACAGAAGGAAATTTGTGTAAGTATTGAATAATATTTGGAAATTGAGGTTCAAGGCTAAATTTGACAAAAAATTGAAAAAATTGATAAATTTTGTTCAAAAAAAAGAAAATCCAAAAAAATTGTTTTTGATATTCCAAATCATGTACTTATAATTTGGAAAAAAAAATAATTTCTTACCGAAGTTGACTCTTCATTAATTAATAAAGAGTGAAAATTTTCAACGGAAAAAAATGTTTCGTTTTTTCGATAAATTTTTCTATGCATTTAAATGGGCCTTAGTACGATCTTGAAATCTGAATTCCAAAAATTATTAAATACTTATACGAATTTCCTTCTGTAAATGTGTCGGTTTTCCCACAAAGTATTTTTATATCGGAAAATTTTGCTTCCAGCAAGATCAAGTTTTGATATTTTCGGCGGAAAAGGTTCCACTTATTTTTGAAAAAATTTTCAATTTATTTTTCTAGTAGTTCGATCTTTGAACAAATGCGTATTATTTTCATACTATTTGATTAAATTTGCAGTCCATCACATTTTGGCGCAATTTTCACTTCAGTTGGAGCTTCTATAGATTTGGAAACGGATATAGCCAAATTTCAAAGATTTTTAAAAACTATTCATTTCCAAATCAATGAATTCACCCGAAGCAAATATTTTTTTGGCTTTCTACTATTGAGCTTTGATGCATTTCATCAGCGTGAAAATTTTTCAATTTCATCCGTCAGTTTTTCGCCGGGCACCAAAGGGTTAAATTATCCATAATTAAAAATCAATATATGTATTTGAACAGCTAAAATTTTGGCCTCGAGGGTATTGAACTTGCTTTTCAAAAATCTTACTCTCGTGTTAATCAAAGACCGACTTTGAGAGTAATTTCACTGAAGAAAGGGTGTTTCCCCATTTTTTTAACGAAAGAATTATTGGATAATAATTACTGACTGATAAATACTAGAATTATTTTTATAAAGGACGTCTCACTGGGTGTCCAATTGTTCACCCTCCCTCCCTCCCAAAAAATGAGTTTTTTTTTAATTCACGGCTTTCCTGGCTAATTTTTTTTTACCTAATACAGGGCCACATAAAATTTCAAAACCAAAAAGCCAGACTGCAGAGCTTTTTTTAAAATTTTCCCATTTTTATGTGGAAAGAGGAGGAGTGTTGGTCTCAGAGGTACATCTATTTTTAAAAATAGTTTCGACTGATCTGGTTCTTTCCTTGGTGAAAAACAATACTTTTTGAAAAAAATATCATTTTGAAATTTGGAAAAATTGTCCATTTTTTAAAATTGAATGGTTGGAAAATTATACAACTTTTGAAAAACCGTCAATGTTTTGAAAAATCTATATAGCAATTTTACGAAATTTTTCTTCAAATTTTAGGAAATTTTGATTTATATTCTTCAAAGTGCAGACAGTTTCAGAAAAGTGTTCCAAGTTTTTCACTTTTCTAAAAAACATTAATTTTTAGAAAAATTTTCCATCACTTTTTTACGAAGAAAATTGGCTTGGCCTGCAAATTAAGTAATCGATTCAATCGATAGAAAAACGCTCCAATCCAGTTCCAAGGTATACCTTCAGAAATATTGGAGAAAATTAGAATCATGCGGGAAGTTTTGGAATATTGGGAGATCGATGTTGAGAGAGGAGGGGCCTGATTCTAATGAGAATATTGCACTTTGTTGAAAAATGATGATTTGTGAAGTTTGAAAATTTACCAAAACTGAAAAATCGACTTTGACAGTTCATACCTACAGGCTGATAAGTCAAGCTTTTTCACTAATTTACTCAAAAAGTTGAGCCTTTTTTCAAAAATTTCAAAAATCTTGAAAAATTTATTCACCATTGAGAAACATAAAAAATTTCTTATTGTAAAAGATTGGTATTTTCGAGGAAGGGACAAAAAAGTGCTTGAAATTTCCGTTAAAACGAATGTTTGCAAAGGGAGGGGATCAAAAAATTTGGAGTTTGTTGTCAAAAAGTCTTTCGAAAAAGTCAAGCTGAGTCATTTTTTTCTCAAAAAATTGTCAAGACACCCTGACCAATCTTATTTTGACAGTTTCAGATTTCAGAACATTTTCTTTGCCAAAAAGCCATTGTCATTCATCGCGAAAGTGGTTTTTTTGGTGGATGGAGTCAATTCCTGAAAAATCGACCTTTTTTTGTTCGAATAAAAATTTTTCATTTTTTGAGCAGATTGTTGGTACATAAATGTCTTTCAGAACTGAAATCTGAAATGATAAGAAAACGATTAGATTTCGGCTTTATTTGGACACTTCTTACTCAACAATTTCTGTCTTCGCTTTATCCGGTTCGATGAATTCATCAAAAAAATATGAGATAGAAAATTCAATTGCAAAATAATCGAATAACTTCCTCTGCTCCTCTTATACCAGAAAATGATGAAAATCATTATTATGTTTTCCATTGTTCGAGAATAGAAATCAATTTCTATTTTTGCAAGGGTCGTTTTCGTGAAGAAATGAGTAAATTTTTTGAATTGGCGTGGAAACCCATTAAAAATCAAAGAAATGTATTTTTTGAAAAATATTGGCGACACTGAATAAAATTAGAGAGAGACCTATCAATATGAGATTTTCGAAAATCGAAAAATTACGAATTTTTGATTTTTTAGTTTCGGTTTTCAATTTTCGGCGAAAATTTGTTGTAAAAGTACAAAATAACGAAATTTTGTTAGGTAATGCTTGAAAAAAAAAATCAATTTTTTCTCTGTCGAAAATTTTTCATGATGACGATGCAAAGCATTATTTTTATAAGAAAGAAAAATTAACCAATTTTTTCTATTTTTGAAAAATTTTTGAAGTTGAATTGAATTTTTGTCAAACAGAAGAACGATGTGATTTCGATTTTCAACTTGATGCAATATTCTTAACAAAATTTTTTAAATTAATTTTTCAATCTTCAAATTTTTGCAAACAGCTAAAAATTGGCGAATGAAGTTTTTTATGTGCTTTATTCATTTTATTCAATTTTTATTTAAACATTTCAAGAATTCTTTGTAAATTGTTCGCAATTTGTAAAAAATTGATAATTCAGTGCGAAAAAAGTTCTAAAAACGAAAATTGTCGAGGACCAAATTTAGATTTTGAAATTTTTTCAGCTTCAAAATTCACAATTTTTACCTCCTTCCTCCCCCTTTGACAAGATTTCAATACTGGCAAAAATTTAGAAAAATGATGGAAATAAGTGACTCTCTTCTCGAGGAAAATTTCCCTTCATGAGAAAATATTTTTATTCTTCAAGAAGTTAAGAAATTGCAACAGTTGTGAGATTTATGTGACATGCGAGAGATTCTCCAAGACTTTGTGTTTGAAAGACGATATTCTTAACTTATTTATATGAAATTGATGATTCGAATATATTCGATCCAAACGACCGACACGATTGGCATGTACATGTACATGTACTTAACACGTTGCAAATACACGTATTTAATTACATTATCGCTTTACCTATACGATTAGATAATTCTTCCATCTTGAAAAGAAAATATTCAATACTCATGTATTTTTTGCATTTTTTTGTTCGTTCACAGGGACCGGAGAATCGGGGAAATCTACGTTCATTAAACAAATGAGAATTATTCACGGTTCCGGATACTCAGACGAAGATAAAAGAGGTTTCATTAAATTAGTTTATCAAAATATTTTTATGGCTATGCAAAGTATGATACGTGCCATGGATCTCCTTAAAATACAATACGCCGATTCTTCGTGTATAGTAAGTAATAAATACCTCCGTTATTTAGATTTTTTTAATGCAATATTTTTCATCTTGGCGGATCCGCGGCCGTATGGTTTTATTTTTGGATATTTTTTTTTCGGTATTGGCGTGTTTACGCGAGTATTATGCACATTGCACCCACCATGGGCTGCGATATTGTCGAGGGACGTGGTAAATCACGTGTTGTGCGATTCGGTCGGCACAATTGCGTGCGTACGTCGAGCTATGCACGAGGTGCGATAATAATGTATAATTATTTGACGACGATGCACATGGAAGAATGCGAGTTGGAAAAATGATGAGTACCTTCGAGGAGGGCATCAGTTTAACGTAGCCATGGTTGAAAGAATGGATGGAAAGAATGAAGTATAGTGGCTGGAAGGGGAGACGAGTGGTGAAAAGAAATTGATAATGTCAGACCGATAATGAGGAAAAATTATTAATCACCTCGGTACCTTTTGGTGGAAAAGAAAATACCGGTACGTGTTCGTTGGAAGAGTATTCGGATTGACGGAAAGCTCGCTATTGTTTGCACAGGACGTTTGCCGCCGAAAGTGCGAATATTATTCGCGAAATCTCCATTCATTTTGGCATCGATATTGAGGGCTGTTAGGGTGAATTAAGGGTGTAATGCGCGAAACACGCATCGTTTTGACAATGCCGACGACGTGTGAGACAGAGAGAGAAGCTTTTAGAGAGCTGGCCGGGGTTGGGGTCGGGGTCGCGGTCGCCATGATCCGATGGTACACAGATATACGGTTCGCGATGCTCGTATTAACGTCGAAATATATGTACATTACATACGTATCTGCTAGAGAAGTGTACAGGTGTATTGTGTACTGTAGCTCGGGTATCTATACGTAGATGTACGGTGGGTATAAGGTATGTGTACGAAAATGGTTTATTATAACAGGTTGTTGAACGGGTCATGCGAGTCTTGTGCAAAAAAAGTCGTATATTTTGTTTGACAGTCGTATTTGTATATCCCTTGAACGCGCGTCTCCGTATTTCACCGTGGTGTACTCTCTCTGTATGCATGTGTAGTATGTGAGATACTGCTCAAGGTGCGAAGAAGCGCCTATAAATTATGTGCTGTGTAGTAAAATATACCTATTCGTATAGGGTGAAGATAAAAATGGAAAATCTTTATGGCGAGGTGATGATCGAGGATGGAAATAGCGTAATAAAATCAGATTTGAGGAGAACAAATCCAAAATTCAAAATCATTTTAAGGTTTAAAATCAAAATCTTTTCAGAAAACGGATTTAAAATCCAAAATCTAGGAAGCGAATTTTTTAATATTTTTATGAGCACTAAGTGTATGCTCTCGGTTAGAATCAGGAATCAGTGATAAATTAGGATCTGGAAATCTTGATGATTGACGAATAAAATACAGACATCATACAGGGTGTCTAACAGGTCCTGTTAGTCCTGTTTTGGGCCGAGAGGTCCTGTTGGTCCTGTTTTGGTTCTATTTTGCAGGGGTCAAACTGGGTTACTTTTTAAGTAACTTGGTTACTTTTTTCAAGTTTGGTTACTAAAAGTTACTTTTTTCTTTCAGAGGTTACTATTAGTTACTATTTTCAAAATTTTTCCTTTAACCCTTTGGTGCCCGGCGAAAAACCGACGGATAAAATTGAAAAATTTTCACATTGCTGAAATATACCAATGGCCAATAGTTGAAAGCCCCAAAAAAAATTGGCCCGGATGAATTAGTTTATTTGGAAATGAGCAATTTTAAAAAATTGTTAAAATTCGCCTATATCCGTTTCCAAATCTGTGGAAGCTGCAACTGAAGTGAAAATTGCGCCAAAATGTGAAGGACCTAACATTTGATGAGGCAGCCGGAAAATAAAATTTTTTCGATCAAATTTCCAGCCATCAAGAAAAAAAATTGAAAAATTGGTTTGAAAAAAAGCGGTCCTTTTCCGCCAAGATTTTTTTTGCTGATTCGCTCTGGATCAAAAATTTTCTGGTAGAAAAATACTTTAAGGGGTCACCAAGACATTTACACGAGAAAATTCATTTAGGTATTGCCACATTTTTGGAAATTGGATTTCAAGGTCACATTAGAAACCAAATAAAGTTGGAAAAAAATTGGGAAAATTTTCAGCGATAAAGAAAATTTTACATCTGGAAAAAGTAAAACTATGAAAATTTTTGATTTTTTATGGACCACTTATTTGGAAAATGAGATTGAATTTTTGAAATTTCGAAAAAACGGCAGAGAGATGTGAAAAAATATTATTTCTCCAATTCCAAATAAAGGGGAGGAAAAATTTGTGAAATTTTTATACTTGGCAAATACATTGCATACCCACGGAAATATGATCTGAAAATTTCGAGAATTGAAACGAAAAATTTTTTGGAAACACAACTTGGTACATGATGAGAAATAGAATGAGACCTGGTTCTCATGCTAAAATCAAATATGGGGCATTGCGTTTTCTCTGGTACAAAAATGATTGGATTTTCCAAATCTTGATAGGGCTAAGTAATTGAAATTTTCAGTCGTAAATCCTAATGGGGACCTATTGAAAATTATAGGTTGAAAATTATTGAAATTTTGGCCTTAAATTTTTTGGAATTTTTAGGGTAATTGAAGGAAATATTGTATTACTCCGATAACACAAAATATTGGATTTTCCAAATCTTGATGGGGCCCAGAAGTGAAAATTTTCAGTTAAAAGTCAAAAAGGACACCTACTGAAAATTTTAGTCGGAAAATTTTTTGAATTTTGGGCCTTAATTTTTTGGAAATTTGTGGTGGTTTATAGAAGTCTGAGATTGGAAGATGGATATAGTGTACTGCTTCGACAATACAATGAATATTGAATTTCCAAATTTTTACAGGGGCAAAAACGGACAGTTTTCAGCTGTGGTGCCCAATTTAGTACTATTGAAAATTTTAGCTGGAAAATTTCTTAAATTCAGGTCTAAATTTTTTTGGAATTTCATGGGTGGGTAGTTGAATGAGATATTGTGGTATTTCAAAATGATTAAATTTTCCAAATCTTGATGGGGCTAAGTAGTTGAAATTTTCAGTCGGAAGTCCCAATGGGAACCCATCGAAGATTTTAGGCTGAAAATTTTTAAAATTTAGTCCTAAATTTTTTTGGAATTTAATTGAAGGTGTTATTGTAGCTATTACTCCTATCAACACAGAATGATTTAATTTTCCAAATCTTGATGGGGCTAAGTAGTTGAAATTTTCAGTCGGAAGTCCCAATGGGAACCCATCGAAGATTTTAGGCTGAAAATTTTTAAAATTTAGTCCTAAATTTTTTTGGAATTTAATTGAAGGTGTTATTGTACCTATTACTCCTATCAACACAGAATGATTTAATTTTCCAAATCTTGATGGGGCTAAGTAGATGAAATTTTCAGTCGGGAGTCCCAATGGAGACCCATCGAAGATTTCAGGCTGAAAATTTTTAAAATTTAGTCCTAAATTTTTTTGGAATTTCATAGGTAGGTAGTTGAATGAGATACTGTGGTTATTCAAAATGATTTAATTTTCCAAATCTTGATGGGGCTAAGTAGATGAAATTTTCAGTCGTAAGTCCTAATGGAGACTCATCGAAGATTTCAGGCTGAAAATTTTTAAAATTTAATCCTAAATTTTTTTGGAATTTCATGGGTAGGTAGTTGAATGAGATATTGTGGTTATTCAAAATGATTTAATTTTCCAAATCTTGATGGGGCTAAGTAGATGAAATTTTCAGTCGTAGGTCCCAATGGGAACCCATCGAATATTTTAGGCCGAAAATTTTTCAAATTTAGTCCTAAATTTTTTTGGAATTTAATTGAAGGTGTTATTGTACCTATTACTCCTATCAACACAGAATGATTTAATTTTCCAAATCTTGATGGGCCCAAGTAGATGAAATTTTCAGTCGGAAGTCCCAATGGACACCCATCGAAGATTTCAGGCTGAAAATTTTTAAAATTTAGTCCTAAATATTTTTGGAATTTACAGGGTAATTGAAGGAGATAATGTATTACTCTTATTAACAAAAAATGATTGAATTTTCCAAATCTTGATGGGGCTAAGTAGATGAAATTTTCAGTCGTAAGTCCCAATGGGAACCCATCGAAAATTTTAGGCTGAAAATTTTTCAAATTTAGTCCTAAATTTTTTTGGAATTTCATGGGTAGGTAGTTGAATGAGATATTGTGGTTATTCAAAATGATTTAATTTTCCAAATCTTGATGGGGCTAAGTAGATGAAATTTTCAGTCGTAGGTCCCAATGGGAACCCATCGAATATTTTAGGCCGAAAATTTTTCAAATTTAGTCCTAAATTTTTTTGGAATTTAATTGAAGGTGTTATTGTACCTATTACTCCTATCAACACAGAATGATTTAATTTTCCAAATCTTGATGGGGCTAAGTAGATGAAATTTTCAGTCGGGAGTCCCAATGGAGACCCATCGAAGATTTCAGGCTGAAAATTTTTAAAATTTAGTCCTAAATATTTTTGGAATTTACAGGGTAATTGAAGGAGATATTGTATTACTCTTATTAACAAAAAATGATTGAATTTTCCAAATCTTGATGGGGCTAAGTAGTTGAAATTTTCAGTCTCAAGTCCCAATGGGAACCCATCGAAAATTTTAGGCTGAAAATTTTTCAAATTTAGTCCTAAATATTTTTGGAATTTACAGGGTAATTGAAGGAGATATTGTATTACTCTTATTAACAAAAAATGATTGAATTTTCCAAATCTTGATGGGGCTAAGTAGTTGAAATTTTCAGTCGTAAGTCTCAATGGAGACCCATCGAAGATTTTAGGCTGAAATTTTTTCAAATTTAGTCCTAAATTTTTTTGGAATTTAATTGAAGGTGTTATTGTACCTATTACTCCTATCAACACAGAATGATTTAATTTTCCAAATCTTGATGGGGCTAAGTAGTTGAAATTTTCAGTCGGAAGTCCCAATGGGAACCCATCGAAGATTTCAGGCTGAAAATTTTTAAAATTTAGTCCTAAATTTTTTTGGAATTTCATGGGTAGGTAGTTGAATGAGATATTTTGGTTATTCAAAATGATTTAATTTTCCAAATCTTGATGGGGCTAAGTAGATGAAATTTTCAGTCGTAAGTCCCAATGGAGACCCATCGAAGATTTCAGGCTGAAAATTTTTAAAATTTAGTCCTAAATATTTTTGGAATTTAATTGAAGGTGTTATTGTATTACTCCTATCAACACAGAATGATTTAATTTTCCAAATCTTGATGGGGCTAAGTAGATGAAATTTTCAGTCGGAAGTCCCAATGGAGACCCGTCGAAGATTTCAGGCTGAAAATTTTTAAAATTTAGTCCTAAATATTTTTGGAATTTATAGGGTAATTGAAGGAGATATTGTGTTACTCTTATTAACACAAAATGATTCAATTTTCCAAATCTTGATGGGGCTAAGTAGATGAAATTTTCCGTCGTAAGTCCCAATGGAGACCCATCAACGATTTCAGGCTGAAAATTTCAACTACTCAGCCCCATGAAGATTTGGAAAACTGAATCATTCTGAAATACCACAATATCTAATTCAACTATCCACCCATGAAATTAGAAAAAAATTTAGATCTGAATTTCAGAAATTTTCCATCAAAAATTTTCAATAGGACTAAATTAGGCACCACAGCTGAAAACTGTCCGTTTTGGCCCCTGTAAAAATTTGGAAATTCAATATTCATTGCATTGTCGAAGCATTACACTGTATCCATCTTCCAATCTCAGACTTCTAAACCACCACAAATTTCCAAAAAATTAAGGCCCAAAATTCAAAAAATTTTTCGACTGAAATTTTCAGTAGGTGTCCTTCTTTACTTTTAACTGAAAATTTTCACTTCTGGGCCCCATCAAGATTTGGAAAATCCAATCATTTTCGGGGAATAGCAGTAACACAGTATGTCCTCCAATTAACGAATATTCCAAAAAAAATTAGGACTAAATTTGAAAAATTTTCAGCCTAAAATCTTCAATGGGTTCCCATTGGGACTTACGACTGAAAATTTCATCTACTTAGCCCCATCAAGATTTGGAAAATTAAATCATTTTGAATAACCACAATATCTCATTCAACTACCTACCCATGAAATTCCAAAAAAATTTAGGACTAAATTTTAAAAATTTTCAGCCTGTAATCTTCGATGAGTCTCCATTAGGTCTTGAGACTGAAAATTTCAACTACTTAGCCCCATCAAGATTTGGAAAATTCAATCATTTTTTGTTGATAAGAGTAATACAATATCTCCTTCAATTACCCTGTAAATTCCAAAAATATTTAGGACTAAATTTTAAAAATTTTCAGCCTGAAATCTTCGATGGGTCTCCATTGGGACTTTCGACTGAAAATTTCATCTACTTAGCCCCATCAAGATTTGGAAAATTAAATCATTCTGTGTTGATAGGAGTAATAGGTACAATAACACCTTCAATTAAATTCCAAAAAAATTTAGGACTAAATTTGAAAAATTTTCAGCCTAAAATCTTCGATGGGTTCCCATTGGGACTTCCGACTGAAAATTTCAACTACTTCGCCCCATCAAGATTTGGAAAATTAAATCATTCTGTGTTGATAGGAGTAATAGCTACAATAACACCTTCAATTAAATTCCAAAAAAATTTAGGACTAAATTTGAAAAATTTTCAGCCTAAAATTTTCGATGGGTTCCCATTGGGACTTACGACTGAAAATTTCATCTACTTAGCCCCATCAAGATTTGGAAAATTAAATCATTTTGAATAACCACAATATCTCATTCAACTACCTACCCATGAAATTCCAAAAAAATTTAGGACTAAATTTGAAAAATTTTCAGCCTAAAATTTTCGATGGGTTCCCATTGGGACTTACGACTGAAAATTTCATCTACTTAGCCCCATCAAGATTTGGAAAATTCAATCATTTTTTGTTAATAAGAGTAATACATTATCTCCTTCAATTACCCTGTAAATTCCAAAAATATTTAGGACTAAATTTTAAAAATTTTCAGCCCGAAAACTTCGATGGGTGTCCATTGGGACTTCCGACTGAAAATTTCATCTACTTGGGCCCATCAAGATTTGGAAAATTAAATCATTCTGTGTTGATAGGAGTAATAGGTACAATAACACCTTCAATTAAATTCCAAAAAAATTTAGGACTAAATTTGAAAAATTTTCGGCCTAAAATATTCGATGGGTTCCCATTGGGACCTACGACTGAAAATTTCATCTACTTAGCCCCATCAAGATTTGGAAAATTAAATCATTTTGAATAACCACAATATCTCATTCAACTACCTACCCATGAAATTCCAAAAAAATTTAGGACTAAATTTGAAAAATTTTCAGCCTAAAATTTTCGATGGGTTCCCATTGGGACTTACGACTGAAAATTTCATCTACTTAGCCCCATCAAGATTTGGAAAATTCAATCATTTTTTGTTAATAAGAGTAATACATTATCTCCTTCAATTACCCTGTAAATTCCAAAAATATTTAGGACTAAATTTTAAAAATTTTCAGCCTGAAATCTTCGATGGGTGTCCATTGGGACTTCCGACTGAAAATTTCATCTACTTGGGCCCATCAAGATTTGGAAAATTAAATCATTCTGTGTTGATAGGAGTAATAGGTACAATAACACCTTCAATTAAATTCCAAAAAAATTTAGGACTAAATTTGAAAAATTTTCGGCCTAAAATATTCGATGGGTTCCCATTGGGACCTACGACTGAAAATTTCATCTACTTAGCCCCATCAAGATTTGGAAAATTAAATCATTTTGAATAACCACAATATCTCATTCAACTACCTACCCATGAAATTCCAAAAAAATTTAGGATTAAATTTTAAAAATTTTCAGCCTGAAATCTTCGATGAGTCTCCATTAGGACTTACGACTGAAAATTTCATCTACTTAGCCCCATCAAGATTTGGAAAATTAAATCATTTTGAATAACCACAGTATCTCATTCAACTACCTACCTATGAAATTCCAAAAAAATTTAGGACTAAATTTTAAAAATTTTCAGCCTGAAATCTTCGATGGGTCTCCATTGGGACTCCCGACTGAAAATTTCATCTACTTAGCCCCATCAAGATTTGGAAAATTAAATCATTCTGTGTTGATAGGAGTAATAGGTACAATAACACCTTCAATTAAATTCCAAAAAAATTTAGGACTAAATTTTAAAAATTTTCAGCCTAAAATCTTCGATGGGTTCCCATTGGGACTTCCGACTGAAAATTTCAACTACTTAGCCCCATCAAGATTTGGAAAATTAAATCATTCTGTGTTGATAGGAGTAATAGCTACAATAACACCTTCAATTAAATTCCAAAAAAATTTAGGACTAAATTTTAAAAATTTTCAGCCTAAAATCTTCGATGGGTTCCCATTGGGACTTCCGACTGAAAATTTCAACTACTTAGCCCCATCAAGATTTGGAAAATTAAATCATTCTGTGTTGATAGGAGTAATAGCTACAATAACACCTTCAATTAAATTCCAAAAAAATTTAGGACTAAATTTTAAAAATTTTCAGCCTAAAATCTTCGATGGGTTCCCATTGGGACTTCCGACTGAAAATTTCAACTACTTAGCCCCATCAAGATTTGGAAAATTTAATCATTTTGAAATACCACAATATCTCATTCAACTACCCACCCATGAAATTCCAAAAAAATTTAGACCTGAATTTAAGAAATTTTCCAGCTAAAATTTTCAATAGTACTAAATTGGGCACCACAGCTGAAAACTGTCCGTTTTTGCCCCTGTAAAAATTTGGAAATTCAATATTCATTGTATTGTCGAAGCAGTACACTATATCCATCTTCCAATCTCAGACTTCTATAAACCACCACAAATTTCCAAAAAATTAAGGCCCAAAATTCAAAAAATTTTCCGACTAAAATTTTCAGTAGGTGTCCTTTTTGACTTTTAACTGAAAATTTTCACTTCTGGGCCCCATCAAGATTTGGAAAATCCAATATTTTGTGTTATCGGAGTAATACAATATTTCCTTCAATTACCCTAAAAATTCCAAAAAATTTAAGGCCAAAATTTCAATAATTTTCAACCTATAATTTTCAATAGGTCCCCATTAGGATTTACGACTGAAAATTTCAATTACTTAGCCCTATCAAGATTTGGAAAATCCAATCATTTTTGTACCAGAGAAAACGCAATGCCCCATATTTGATTTTAGCATGAGAACCAGGTCTCATTCTATTTCTCATCATGTACCAAGTTGTGTTTCCAAAAAATTTTTCGTTTCAATTCTCGAAATTTTCAGATCATATTTCCGTGGGTATGCAATGTATTTGCCAAGTATAAAAATTTCACAAATTTTTCCTCCCCTTTATTTGGAATTGGAGAAATAATATTTTTTCACATCTCTCTGCCGTTTTTTCGAAATTTCAAAAATTCAATCTCATTTTCCAAATAAGTGGTCCATAAAAAATCAAAAATTTTCATAGTTTTACTTTTTCCAGATGTAAAATTTTCTTTATCGCTGAAAATTTTCCCAATTTTTTCCAACTTTATTTGGTTTCTAATGTGACCTTGAAATCCAATTTCCAAAAATGTGGCAATACCTAAATGAATTTTCTCGTGTAAATGTCTTGGTGACCCCTTAAAGTATTTTTCTACCAGAAAATTTTTGATCCAGAGCGAATCAGCAAAAAAAATCTTGGCGGAAAAGGACCGCTTTTTTTCAAACCAATTTTTCAATTTTTTTTCTTGATGGCTGGAAATTTGATCGAAAAAATTTTATTTTCCGGCTGCCTCATCAAATGTTAGGTCCTTCACATTTTGGCGCAATTTTCACTTCAGTTGCAGCTTCCACAGATTTGGAAACGGATATAGGCGAATTTTAACAATTTTTTAAAATTGCTCATTTCCAAATAAACTAATTCATCCGGGCCAATTTTTTTTGGGGCTTTCAACTATTGGCCATTGGTATATTTCAGCAATGTGAAAATTTTTCAATTTTATCCGTCAGTTTTTCGCCGGGCACCAAAGGGTTAAAAGAAAAAGAAAAAGTATTGAGCTGTTGAATGCCTTTTTTTTCAAAAATTTTTGCCCTCGCTTCGCTCGGACTCAATACATTTACACCATTTCATTTTCAAAATGATTGTCCGAAACTTCTTCTTTTCCAACCTAAACAATTATTATTTTCAAGTAAGAAAAATTGTCCCTTCTCATATTTATCTAAAGAACGGGGTAATACTTTTGATTGGAATTTTCAAAAATGTTTCGATTTTTTTTAGAAGGAGATCGGGAAATGAGTCAATAGATAATCGTTTTTTTAGAAGTCAATACAAACCACGAAGAAAGCACAATTTTGTTTGACCTGATAATAAAATTTCAGATTCTGAGTGCCCATTTTTCAAAAATTTTCGCTTTCGCTGTGCTCGGGCTCAGTCTGAGCTCAATCAGGCCGAGAGGGAGGTACAAGGGAGAATATTTTTGTACCGGGCTCTCATTTTTTTCAATTATGAAGGAGGCAGAATTTTTTTTACTATAAAAAATGTGAAAACGTGTATTTTTTGAAAAAATTTCGCCCTCGCTTCGCTCGGGCGGTTTTTAATTGCCTTTCTTTTAAGAATTGATGATTTTTCACAGGTCTTTCAGTTAAATATCACTGATTTTTCAATAAGAATTTTGACTGAAAGATCAGCGAAAAGTCACAGATTTGAAATAACATGAAAAATTGGCAGAAAATTCATTCATTTTTTAAAAAATTTTTACCAAAAATTTTTGCCTTGTATGGGGGGGGGGGAGGGAATTTAGAAAAGAGGTCAGTATAAGTCAGTATTTTTGCTCATTATAATTATTCCAAACGTGCAAAAGCTTTCAAATCTTCAAAAATTTCCAAAAATTCAACATCTTCTAAAATTGCCGAAATGTGCGGAAAAATCAAAATTTTGGTTTTTGCACTCCTCCTCCTCCCCCTCCTCCCCCCGATCCTACTGAAACTCCTAAAAATTAACGATTCTGAGGTTACTTTTTGGTTACTATTTTCATGGAAAATGGTTGCTAAAGTTACTTTTTTTTTTTTAATTTCAGTTTGAGGCCTGATTTTGAAGCACCCGACAAAATGAATAGCTAATTTTTGAATGCTGTCAGTAGCAACACTGAGGATGATGATGGGAGATGATATTGAGTGTCTGAAGAAATTTCAACTTTTGAATGCTTTTTTTCTTCAGAAATTTTATTTTCAAAATTCTGATACCTAAAATCCTAAAAAGCTTCTCTTTCTTTCCAGCTTGAAGAATTGATGTTTCAAAGTACATAGAAAAATGTCCTTCTCATTTATTTAGGAACTCGTAACGATCTCGATTGCAATTTTCAAAAATGTTTCGTTTTTTTTTGAAAGTTAAAAACACGAAAAAAGCACGAATTTTACCTAATGAAAAATTTTCAGATTCTGAGTACCCCTTTTTTCAAAAATTTTCACCTTCGCTTCGCTTGGGTTCAGTGAATTTACGTATTTTTCCTATGGTGGGAGCAATATGCTACTTTTCCTCTCTCTTGCGAAACGTTCGAGTGTTTAAAATCGCGCTTTTCTCTCGCAATAAGAAAAAATATTGTTCAAAACTTGAATCAGGGTGTCTCACGGTCAGTATAAGTCAGAATTTTTGACTAATTTACTCAAAAGGTCAGTATTTTTTTTTTCCAAAAAAATCCTATTTTTTCTTGAAAAATAAGATATTTGAGATTTTGCTTCCTTTTTTATACCTAATTACATACTAAAATATTAATCAAAAAGTGAAAAAATATTTAGTTTTTGAATGTCTTTTTTTCAAAAATTGTCGCCCTCGCTTCGCTCAATTTTACACAATTTTATTTTCAAAATAATTGTATGAACTTCATATTTTCCAACCTGAACAATCATTATTTTCAAGTGAAGTTTCAACTTTTTGAAGGAGATACATGAAAAGTCATAGATTTGAAATAAAATGAAAAATTAGCAGAAAATTTATTCAGTTTAGGTTTTTTTAATTTTTTACTAAAAATGTTTGTCTTTACCTACTTGAAGCCTTGATTTTTTTTGGGGGGGGGAGGGGGGGTAAACTCAGAAAAGTTATGCCAAAAGTCATTCCAAAAGGTCAGTATAAGTCAGTATTTTTACTCATCAAATTTTTTTAGACACTCTGTTGAAAAAAAAAAAAACAATTTTTGACTCGTGTGAATTATTCGTAATCTACGTATTAGTCTGGTAATTCAACTTTTGCTTAGATGTTGGTGAAAAATTTCGATAGTTTCGATTCAGATTTAAATAATTAGATTGTACAGTCTCCCTTCCTTCTTTGATTAGGAAATTCGAATTAAAAATTTTTTTTATTGACGACCAATTCGATTGTGAAAATTTATCTATTGGTTTGACAGGGTGTCCATTCTCTGGAAAATCGGGAAAAGTCAGCGAATTTTGGCCGCCTGGAAAAGTCGGGGGATTTTGAAATTTTGGGCATTTCCGCTGGAATTTCATGAAGATTCAGAAAAAGAGTGACTTATTTGACGTTTCTGAGCTCATTTTTAATAAACTCTTCAAAAAAATTTTTCGCCTGTATAGTTTTTATATTCCTCATTTTTTGATCAATAACAATGTAAAAAGCTAATTGATATTTAAACATACGATTTTGTCCATTGAATTATCCTGTTTTCAAAAAATTTGAATATAATTTATACACTTTTTTTTTATACAGAGATTTTTTTGAACTGCACTTTTTGGTATAATGTAATGAGAAAGAAGTACCCTGATTACGATTTTGAAAAAGAAGAGAAGGGAAGGGAAGGGAATTTGCATTTTCTGGTCACATTTTGGGAAATTTTACTGAGATGTGAAATGATAAATTTTCAACATTTTGAAGATTTTCCTTTGCAAAATGTTCGCCCTCGCTTCGTTCGGGTTTCTCGAATTTCTCTATTTTTTATCATAACAATTGATATTCTGCTCCTCATCTCCTCATTGATCAGACTTCTGTGGAATTTATAAATTTTAGGTGCTATGTGTTTTTTGTTGGGAGGGAGAGAGGGAGGGAGGGGGGATTGAATTGTGAATAAATTTTTGAATTCTCAGACTGGAAATACTTATCCGAACTTTTAACCCCATCATTTGGTCGAAATAAAAGTTTTTTCTTTTTTTTTGAAATTTTTTCTGTTGAAATTTTTTCTGTTGTAAATTCGAGATCAAGTTTTTGTACCGAATTGTGTGGGAAGTGGGAGGTGGCATCAAAAATTTTGGAAATTGAATTGGAATCGTTTTTTAGGGGGGGGGGGGATTTGAAAAATTCGAAGTTTGTAAAGATTTCTGAAAAAATCACGTGTTCTGCCTAATTTCATCACGCAAAAAAAAACACCTTCTTCTCTCTCCTTCAGGAATAACGCATTTAAAAAGGTCTGGAAAATTTTGAAAAATTGATCTGGAAAACCTGGAAAAGTTAGGGAAACCCATTTCTGAGATATAATGTACACCTTGTTTGATAACAAAATCTACGGACTTTTTGAAAGAAGGACTAAAAGTTTCATGTTGAACTATAGCGTTGCTGATATATTACAAAAAAACTTATATCCTCAAATTTGAGGGTTTTTGAATCCCATGACATTTTTTTTAGAATTTTAAATAATGTACCTATTCATTTCAAAGATTGGTTTAATCATTGGAAAGGTTCATTCACCCATTTTACTCAGAATTTAATCTTAGTAAAATTCAACAATTTTACCGCGGAAAACCCAACTTGGAAAAAGCATTTCGGCGAAAATTCAGATTTTATCTCTACCTTGAAATAAATTCATAATGTGAAGTTTGATGCATAAAATGACGTTGAGTTTTGATAACAAAAACAGAAATGCATTTGGAAACGGAAATGAAACTAGAACTAGATATTTGAAAAATTTTAATCTGGAATTTTGAAAATTTTCGTGAATGTTCGTAAAATCCTAGAATAGAAATGAAACTTTCCAGTTTGCGAAATCGTAAATATAAGTGATAAAAATCGAAATATTTCTTGGATAAATCGTCAGACATGAATGGGGAAAAAAATTACCAAATGTGAAGTTTTTTTCCCGAAGAAAGTTACTTGAAATATTCATACGTGCAGTTTTCATTCAACATTTTGATTCAGTTGAAAAAAATTTTGTGCTGAATTGTTTTTCTCTCATCTATTCGAGAATATTTTTTGTATGTATTTAGTACGATTGAAATGAAGAAAAATAATATTACACTTGTTGCTTATGAAATTCTCGAAATAAAAATTACCAAAATGTCGATTGAAGCTTCCCTCATCGTATACTTGTTTTCCAATACATTTTCCATTTCCCAAATATTCGCAACAAAAATCTAAAAATAAACTCGGGAAAATCACAAAATCGTATTAATTAACGATATGTTCTTCGGTTATAATCTTTTTAAAAAAATATTTTTTTCACTCGATAACGTTTCTTCCGTTATCAATCGATTCGCGTAGGAAAGAATGTCAAAAACAATATAAATATTATACCTTGTATGCGGGTACTCGATAAAAATCCATTACGTGTCACGTATTTCTTGGAATAAAATGATATTTTAATATAAAATGTATAAAAGCTGCATCTGTTCCCTTCAAAAACAAGCGTGAATAATTCAAATTTCAAATCAATCGAGGGAAAAACCCCAAGAAAAGCTGGTGGGCGAGAATAGATTTTATTCGAGGTGTTTTTCATTTCGTTTTTTATGCAATAAATGATGGGAGTCGTTTGATCGGATATGCATTTTTCTTAAATCCGGAAGGTTTGATATGATTTGTCTAAAATTCAGATTTGAAATATCCGATGACACGAGCTCGTAAAATTCATAAAATAAAAATCTATTCTCTTGCAAAAATGAAAGAATTTTAGTTCAGTTGAATTTTTTTTTGTGAAATTTTCCAGTGCATTGGGAAGGTTGAAAAAATTGTAGAAATTACGTCTTTTTTCGTATTGATTCTATCGTAATTTTCGCGATTTTTTTTTCGAGATAATCCTAGGTTGATATACGAAGTTATTTCGAGTTTTTATTCCATTGGAAAATTTTAATTGCTCGAAACGAATTATTTCTTGGGTAATTTTATTCAATGCGTTAATCGTGAGGTCGTCGCCGCAGCTAGCTACGATTTCAATGACTCATTCGGTTCAATTCAAATGACCTCTCTTTTATCATGTGCCTATGGAAAGGGAAAAAAATTGCACGTTATCGTTTTTCAGGGTGTCTAGCTGTCTACCGGTCATGAAAGGCATGAAGAAGTCACGAATATCAACCAAAAGGTCATGAAAGCTTAAAGCTCGTAATTTTAGATGAGTTTCCAGAAAAAAAAGTCTCGATCGGTTTATAATTAATTTTTGAAAAATTCGTAGGTATGGAAATTTGGAAAACACTTGAAATTTTTAGGTTCTCCAGGAGGTGAATTTTTTTGGGGTAATCAATTTGAAAAAATTTATTCATGATGAAAAAATCAGTTGCTGGTTTGGACAAAAATCGAATCAATTCATTTAGATTTTTGACGTGTTTTTTAACTTTCATTCGAATTTCCATCGTGGCGAATTGAAAAATGATGAATATCTTGAATCCAGTTCTAAATTTCTGACCGACTTCCAGCTCGGCAAATCCCAATTGTTATCGAATTTTGTCACCTACTTTTTTTTTTACTCGAACCGCAATTTTTCGGGGAATTTTTTCCACCATGGTCGAGGCAAGAATGAAGTCTCGGTCTGTATCTTCGATACAAATATGTTTGGTTTCTTGGGTGTAGAATTTTAAAACGACCATTCTTCACGTCCGTTTAATTAGCGATATGAAAAAAGCGATGAAAAATTGCATTCGTTCCGTTAGGATGTGGAGGGAAGGAGGGTGCGAGGAGTTGGTACGTCTACGTACATTTATATTTGTACATATAAATACAAAACGAACATCACGCGAGATTAACTCGTAAAAGTAGTTTGACTTGCCAGAAATTACATTTTTTAAATACATTATACGCTGCTGGTGTATTATGGAATAGAGGACGAGAGGTATTACGGTAAAAAAATTTAATTTCTCCTCGGCCCGGCGTGTAAACCTGTAACACCGGCATGTGGCACACCCATAGTGGCCACGACAATCGTAATCGGCGAACAAAAAATGGTAATTTTATCGCGGAAATTATAAATTTATTGAAATTATAATCAGAAAGTTGAATACGGTTTTTTTTCCTCGGTCTCGATCGATACGATATTTTTAAGTTTTTTCTCCGGCTTGATTGATGAATGGTTTTTCTTTTCTAACGTTGATTTTTATTTTACAGGAAAGAGCCGAATTAATACGAAGCGTTGATTTTGAAACAGTTACGTCTTTCGAAAGCCCTTTTGTGGAAGCAATAAAAGAATTATGGGCAGATTCTGGTATACAAGAATGTTACGATAGAAGGAGAGAGTATCAGCTCACCGATTCCGCTAAATAGTGAGTATATTTTTGTGTAATTGTTGGCAGTGCCGATTGATGGAGGGGAAGTGATGAGGTGATAAGGGTAATGACCCAGTGACCATTAAATCATCGCATGTGGTGTATCGATGATCTTCTCCGATGTGGAAGAAGTCGACTAGGATGATTTTGATCTTGAATGATCGTATCGAAAATATATTTTTATTGTGTATTACATTAGATTTTTTATTGATGATGAAATTGATGGTTAATTTTACAGTTACCTTCAGGAAATCGATAGAGTAGCGTCACCTTCTTACCTTCCCACAGAACAGGATATATTGAGAGTAAGAGTTCCCACTACAGGCATTATAGAGTATCCATTTGATTTGGAAGAAATAAGGTTTAGGTACGATTTGTTTCGGTTTTATCTGTTTCTAACGCATGTGGCGCTTGTGCTTGGTCTTTTTTTTTTCTGAGCCGAAGTTTAATGGCCGAGGTGTGCGGCTTGGTGGTATTTTTTTTCTCTATTGCCTTTGATTATTTTTTTTGACGCGTGTGGTGCTTTTTTTCATTTTTAATTACGGTTGTACGAATGTTATTCGCGATGTTGGAGAGAATTTTGAGCTGCATGTGCCATCCAGGACGATGGTGCTGGTTAGTTCGAAGGGTAAGGGTGTTAATGATCCCTCGCATGTGTAAATTGAATGGAAACCAACTTGGATGGTGGTATTGTAGTGTTAGGTAATTGATAATGGAGGATTAGTTCATTTCGAGAGGAATTATTGGATGTTGAGTTTTTTTCTGGCTGCTAAATCACTGAAAAAAGTCAGAATCGCAGTGTAGAAAAAATCAGCTAAATTCTTGGATTTTTAGTGAATTTTTGCTGATTTTTTTTAATTTTTTTATTTTGAGCAAATTTTAGATGGTTTAGTGATTTTTTTTTAGTGAATTTTCACTGATTTTTCAGCAATTTTTTTCTTTGTTTCGAATTTTTTTAATGATTTTTTTTGTGCTGCAATTCTGACTATTTTCTAGTAATTTTCGAAAATTTTCACGTATTTATATTATAAGAAATGGTGTGTAGTTCGTGGTAGTGCTGACGTGAGATGCTCTCGCGAATGAATTTGTAGTTTTGAGTTATAACTCATAAGGGTATTGAACGAAACTACGAGGATTGTAATTGCATGTTTGCCTGATTATTTCGCATTTTCGAACCGTTATTGATAGTTGTGGTAAGGGGTTGGGGAAGAAGGAAAGAAATCTTCCAATATTGAATTTTTGGACCTCTTTGAAATGGGAAATGGGTCAGATAATTATTATATAGGTTCGGAATTTCGAACCTTTATCTAAATTACTTCACGGAACGTTTAAAATTTTAAGAAACTGCAATTTTCTAAATTCAATGAAACAATTTTCTCATTACGAGAAATAGTTCAGACGTCAGTGAACCAAATATGTACCTTTGTTTATTTACTAGTGCTTTTATCATTATTTACTTGGAAAACTCGATGATGATGAATACCTTGTATTCTAAACGTTCAGATTTGTAATTTTTCCATGAAATAATGGTGTTAGAAAATTTTCATTCGCCTCTAGCCTTTGTTTCTGCGTATGATGTTGAATAAAGGAAAAATTCTCATCATTTCTATGATCAAAAAGAGTAATATGGTTTGGGTTTGTATTTTTATTTGCATTTTGTCTCAAATTCATTACGTTTCTTCAGCTGTTGGACACTTTGCATGAAAATGATTGGTCAAATTTTAGTTTTCATCAAATTCTGAAAATTAAATTTTATAAACTGCATTGGATAATTTGTCCATTTATGAAATCTTATCCTTTTGAAAATTTCGTTGATTTGATACTTGAAAAATTGTCTTGTTGGAAATTTTGCAAAAATTTTGTCAAGTTCTTGAAATTGTAGGGTTTCAATTTTGATGGTTTGTTAAATTCTGAATATTTTTTGCAGAATTCTAAAAATAATATCAAGATTTAAATACTTACTTATTGCGCCACATTTTGGAAATCACTTCAATTTTTAATTATTTTGTCAAATTTTAAAATTTTGAATTTTTTTAATTTTTTAAAAATCGTGCCAAAATGTTGGAAATGATGTACTTAATTTTGAGGATTTTCATTTTTTTAAATGCAAAATTTCAGATTTTGATTGAAGGAGTTTTTTTTTTTTTTTTTTTTGTAAAAAATCGTGTCACTCGTTTCATCGAAATTTTTATCTACTTTAAAATAATTTTCTTGTATTTTGAAATTTTTTCCTGTGATTAATGGCAATAAAATAGCAACAATGCAACATATTTGATAATTTCAATGCAAAAGCAAGAATTTGTAATATTCAAGGGGCAATGGGATTTTTTGATTACAATAATGAAAAAGATGGAAAATAATCTCACCATAATTTTCTTGTTTGATTAATCTGAAAATTTTAAACCTGTAACTCTAACAATGCAATCTTCATTGAAAAATTGCAAAAAAGTGTTTGAACATTTTCTCTAACAAATTCATATTTGCTGGGATGAAGATAAATTCAATTCAATTTATAATAATTTGTAATATAACCACCCCTCTCCCCCCTCAAAAAAGTCTGGTTTTTCATTTTTCAAATATGGTGAAGTGTTGCAAATAAATATCGTATGCGAAAAATTTAATAATAATTTCATAATACGTCAGAATTTTGAAAATTGGGGTATCATCGAAATTAGAAAAAATATCTAAATAGTATACTTAACAAAATGTCCAGGAATTAAAATTAGATCCATTGGATCTGAAAATGTGCCATTTTTTGAATCAAATTAAAGATGTTTTCCCCTTCGAATTGAGATAAAATTCGATCCAATTGAATCCTTTCAGATCTTTTTAGATCTTAACTTTTTGGATTCTATTGGATCTAATTTTATAACCTTACCAAATTTGTTTTCCAGTTGGATCCAAAAATATATAATTCGACCAAAAAAAATACAATTCAATCCAAAAAGATTCAATTAGATGAATTTTTTTCATTTCAAGAGAAAAATGTCTTTAATTGGATTAATTTTGACTTATTTTGTCCACTTGGATCCGATTTGATCGCACCGGTAAAATTTACAAAATCTCACATACTTAGGTAGGGGTAAGATCTCATTTATCACTAAAAAAATTTAGGATCATAGATAATATCTTGAAAATAAACGAATACTTGATAGTATTTTAGGGTAACTTTATCTTTGGAAATGGTTTCCATATTTCCCTTCGATTTTCAAATTTTTTCTTGTAAAATTCTTTTTTTTTAATTTGAAAGAAAATTTTGAAAATAGTTCAAAATACCTCATCTGAAATATCGTCTTGAAAATCACGAATTAATTTCCAAATTTTATGAGTTGATGAAGCATGAATGAATGGTATTTTTCAAGTTTTTCGAAATTTCTACATTAATTCGTGATTAGAATAAAATTCGTTTGAAATTTTGTAAAAAAAAATGACATGGTGACTTTTGTGTTTTGATTTTGTTTTTTGGAAAGTACATATTTTGTTACTCATATTCATGAATTTTTACATTTAAAAAAATACAACGCAGTCAGAAGGACGATTGATTGTTCTCAGAAAGTTCTTTCAATTGAACCGATTATGTTCTCTTTTGTATGTAGATTTGTATGAGTGTGAAAAATTCGATTTTTGTTGAAAAAGGAATGAAAGTTGAGGATGAAAATTTTTCAAATGCGACATTTTTTTCCTCCTTTTTTTACATTTTTTTGAAATACTTTTTCAATTCAGCTTTATCGTTATCATTATTTATCATCAATTCATCATTAATTTTTTGCATGTGAATCATTAAACATAATCATAACTGTCTGTCATCGACCAGAATTCATTTAGCTCGTAATTCATATCCAATCGAAATGAAATATATCCGGCCGGCTCGTCTAGCTTTTGATTGAATCATTCACATACAAATCTAAAATTTTAGCCGAGATTATTGTTCCATATCGACTTCACCCGTATCATTCGTCGTTATAAAAATAGATTTATCCAACAGATAATCCAAATTTTTCCACCCGAAATCCATTAATTCTGGTAGGAAACCAAGGAAAAGGAAACAATCGAAATGAGTAACCAACGTAATCGCTATAATTAGTATTTTGCTACAGGTGCCTATGATATTTTTCTGTACGTATTTCATTTAAAAGTACACTTTTTCAAACGGTTACCAGTGCCGTTATCTTGTTTGTACACAGAGATATAGGTACTTTAAAAAAGTATGATTTCCGCCGAATATCTGTACAAGGTGAATCATCGAGTGTTACTTTGTCGCCTGAAATACCTGTGTACAATGTGTCCGGTTGGGAAATTCTCGCCTGCACTGTTGGCTTCGGCTGGCTTGTTATCGTAATGTTTTAAACGGATTACTTGCCGACATGATTCGTATTCGAAGGTATAGAAGCTACTTGCGCCTGGTATTATGAAATCTGGTAAAAACCTCGAGTCGTAGGTCGCGTTGTCCCTTTGAATTTGAAACGAAATTTCGAGACCTTGATGGCTGAACGAGGATGACGAAGCTAATGTGTATTATTTCAACGATCGAAATTATTCCGATGGGTTTTTTTCTTTGATGTGGAAAGATTTCCATGAGCGGTTGTCTTTCTACTTGTCTACTGAGTTGAGAAAAATTACAAAGTGAGGTATCTGGATCGCCAAAGTACTCGTAAAAATGATATAGGAAATTGTCAGCTTGGATGTAAAATTTGATTGATTTGTGGGTTTTTAGGTGTATTTTGAGGGCTGGATTATGGTCTTTTTTTTCATTTGACGAGTATTGCATAATTTTTCGTACATCTGCATGTCTGTGTGAACGCGTCGATGACGATGTGAGATAAACTAATACAATGTGAGTGAATCATGTACCTAATTTATCAGTTGGTACGTTTTGTACAATTAACGACTAACGTTGTGCGAAGCATGGCGCGTGGATAGTGAATTTTCGAGCTCGTTTGCGTATATTTCGAGACGATTTGGAATCGAAATTTTGTATAGACGTCGAATGAAAGGAAATTATCGATTTTGATACGAAAGAAAAGAAATCTACAATTGAAAATTATGATTTATTTTCGATAAGTGTATTATACGATAAAAAATATTTTTTCTGTCTTCGTTATCGTGAAACTTGGTCGAGTGTTTGTTTCGTCATAATCGTACCTACGCTTGTAGATTTTTTTTTTTCGTGTAAAATATTATAAATCGAGGAGTGGAAATTAATTTGGAGGTGGAGTAGTCTCAGGTGCCCTCTTTTTTGGCAAAATTTTCCTCATCTTCGAAAAAATTGAAAGTTTATTTATGGCAAAGTGTCTGGATGCAAAAATTACAGAATTTTGGAAAAAAAATTAAATTGAGCATAAAAGTGTGAAAAAGCGCAAGAAAATGATTTTTTGGAAATGAGTAACTTTCAAGGGAGATATCCAGCTCGAAATAAAATTTTGAGACGAAACAAAAATAGATTGAAAATATCTCTTGAAAAAATTCCATAACCAAAATTTTAGATTTGAAGGGTATTTGAATTTTGGCGAATTGTTGAAATTTTGGTTTTCGTGAAAAATTGAAGCAGTTGAAAAATTTCAGACTTGAGAAAAAAATTGGAGGAAAAAGTTTCAGTGTTAAGAAAAACAAAAATCAATTTTATTCGAAATCAAAAATTACAAACCCGAAGAAAAAATTTTATTCGAAATTGTTAGACTCGACAAGAGAGGTATCCCATCTCAAAGTAAAATTTACCCCCCCCCCCTCCTCCTCAAAAAAAAGAAATTGAAAATGTCTCGTAAAAGAACCCCATCCCATTCCCATTTTCAAAAATTCAAGTGCTGAAGTGCATTTTTTTTCTTGAATTTTAGCAAATTTTTTAGGTAGATCAAATCAATAAAAAAAAAACTGAAATTTGGTATATAGCTCATTTTCGACCCCACAAATCGATTGGGGAGCCTCCAAATTTTTTTTGAATTTTCTAGCATTGAAGAAAATCCCTTGAGTAGTTTGAAATTTTGAACTCCAGCTCCTATAACCGTAAATTCTCCATACCTAATGGTGATTTATATGATTGATTGAAGCACAATTTTTTGAAATTCGTTACTGAATTCAAATCCATATTTTTTGGCAGAAAAGTTGCCTGGGAAAAATTTTAAAATAACGTTTCGACAACGTACGTATCGAAGTAAAAAGCTAAAAAATTGGTAAATGCCTTATTTTCAATTGAACCGGTCGTTATCTCTCCAATGGATAAGGGAATTCGAGATTAAAGGTGCTGAAGTGCACATGGACCATTTTTATAGGCTTTTCTTTCATGCTGGAAAATTCCAAAAATTTTGAAGGCTCTGAAACGTTTCAAAACCGCTTCCAATCGATTCAGGAAGTTGAAAATAGGTTGCATACCAAATTTTATCTGTTTTTACTGATTAGATCAAATTTTCGTACTTTGCAGGGCGATAAGAAAATTATGAAATTTTCAAAAATTCGCCAAAATTCAAGAATTCAATTTCAGAACTTGAAACTTGGGTTCTTTTATGATGTAATTTCGATTTATTTTTGTTTCGGGCCAAAATCTTACTTTGAATTTGGATACCTTCCCTGTACGACTTTCGAAATTACTAATAATGTAAAAATAGATCTTACAAAATGCATAATTATCGTCTGTAAAAAAAAATCATTCTGCGAGTATATTTTGATATCAAAAAGAAAGAAATTTGATGGTTTTTGAGAGAGGGAGGGGAGGTTACAAACTGAAAATTTTTATTCCAAAAAAAAATCGGGAAAAATTCGAAAAAGTAGGTACCAATTTTTACTCCCTCGATGTAGCACAGATACTCCGTTATGGCCAAAAAAATAAACTAGCTTCAGTCCATTCTGAAAATGGGGAGAAAAAAAGCAAAGAAGAATACTCTTTTACAAAACACATTTTCGTACACTCACAGCTCACACCTTTACCCAAATACACGATCGAGATTTGACTGTAAGTTTATTCGAATAAAACGCTCCATTGTTGACCCTTCTGTGGGATATAGAAAGAGAGAGAGATCGACTCGGTTGCGTGTATGTGTTGTACGTACAAATTGCAGCAGTATATTTCAAGCTAACGTTATTCAAGCGGTCAGGTGTTGGTGAATAGGTAAAATTGGACCTCTTTTGTGCGAAGATATAGCGGCAGTGGCGTTGCGAACCCTCTTTTCAAATATGATACAGATTCGGAATGCGTTATAGTATTCGGTCGGTGTGCTAAAAGAAAGGTACCGGGAACATTGACCTTTTGACCTGTGAATTTGGAATTGCGAACGTCGAATGGGCGCGGGATGGGTGTTCCAAATGTGGCTGAATTTTGGTGTCGTGAAATTTTGTACGAGATGAAGGTAGGCGAATCTTACCCCGCGCTGGGTATCGCGGGCGAAAGAGGAAAAAAATTGCGGGTGTATTGTTTTCTGCCTGGGAATTTTTTTCGAAAGGTAGAGAATTATTGCGAGAGGCGAAAGCCGAAAGTTTGAATTGATCGAGGTTTAAATTATGAGAAGGAAATGGGTGAATTGAATTTAGTTTGGAATGACTATAATTTTACCGGTTGATTTAAATTTTACGTATTTTTCGTTTTTGTTTTGCTGTAAAATGTTCGTTGGTTGATTATGGTGCGAAGGAGGTGTGTATTTTGAATGTATATCTAAAGTGCATTAGTTCGGATTTTTTTAGAGAAATATTCTACGTAAATTTGAAATTTTATATTTATTTGATTTGTGTTTTGTATTGAAATATTAAAACTACTCTTCCCTCTCCACTGAGATATCCAGAAGTAAAAAAAAATAGTGATTGTAAATAGATGAATATTTAATGAACGAAAAATTGAAATGATCAAAGATCAAATCTCTCTAAAAAAAAAAGCGATTTCAAAATCAAAAAAAAGGATCGAAATGAAATTAAGTGAAACGTCATGAATAATTACCGAAAACAAACATTTAAAAACTGAAGCTAAAGAAATTGGAAAATGGAAAATTGGAAAGAAATCTTCCTGAAAATTTTTAAAAAAATAAACTGATTACATATATGCGAACCGGAACCAATTTGTTTTTAAAATCATAAAAGTATGTCTGGAAAATCAAAAAATGAACTAGAAACGAAAAATGAGGAATTGAAGGAGAAGAACTGATTCAAAAATTGAAAGAAGAATTGAGATGCATCCAAGTTTTTTATTTCGTCTTCACTTTGATGTTGACGATTCAAATTTTAATTATTTTCTAATTTGATTTTGATTGGATAGGTGGAAGCGAGAAGCAGTATTTTTCAAATTTTCAAAAAAAAATTTACTGCTTGATGAAAATTAAGAGGAAAGTTCTGAAATTGAGTTTTTACAGAGTAAAACCTACAAAAATCTTGAAAATTCAAAAATGACGTCAATTATTGAATGAAAAAAGTTGGATAACTTGTAATTTTCGAAAAAATGCACTGAAAAAAGGTATTTACTTGCATCGGTTTTTTATCGTAAAAATTGTTCGTATTTGTTGAAAAGGGGGAGGGGTAAAAAAACCAATATTTTACCTATTTTACTTGCTTGAAAAATATCATTCAAATTGAAAAGCTAACTTGAAACAATTTTCAAACCATTTTTTTTTGCAAATCTCATGATAAGGTTCTTCAGATTTTTTGTTTATACTTTGGTCAAATTGAATCATATCGTGTTATTGAATCTAAAGATGAAAAGAGAATTTTTTAGAAAAAAATTATATTTTATTGTCCATCTGTATCTTTCAAATGCTCAGATGGGTTTCTTTTGGAAAGGTTAGTGTGAAAGAAAAATGAATTTTTTCAAAACCTGAATAAAAAACTTTTGTATGTATATTTGGCAACATTTTCATCCTTAGGAGTTATAAATCTTTGATCGAATTGAATTTATCTAAGTTGATCTCTGATTTTGAATTTTCTTGAGGTTGAAAAATTCAATTTTTCGCTTCATCTGTATCTTTTTGCCGAATTTTTGAAACAGATTGAAGAGGGTTTTTTCACTTTCCAGTTTTCTTTCCGGTTTGGTCAAAAATACATATGTCGTTTGGATCCGTATCACCTTTTTTTTTTGTAATATTCAGTTTACTTTTTTCCCTCTAAGTCTTGATCAAATCAGTCAGACGAGCTCAAACTTTGTAAATAAGGTCTGCCCCGCGGCAGATTTCTGCCTCAAAATTTTGAGGGCCTCATCTTGAGAACCGTAATTGATCCTTTTTTTTTAAAGGCCATGGAATCAACCCAAAATGGAGAGAAAAAATTCTAAATTTTTAGTTTTTACTTTTACCATTAATGAGCATCAAAATCGTCACTATTTGAAATCCAAAAACGTGAATTTTCTCGTAATTTTTTGACGTTGACAAGTCTACAGCTCATGCCAGATATTCATGAAAGCAAAAATTTAACGTAGAATTGGTATGGGCCCTTGACATGCTTTTTTTAATTTTTGGTCCTCGACTACGACGAAAACTAAAGATGAGTGTTCTTTTTGATAAAAGCCTTAAAACCAACTCGGAGTGAAAAAAAATCTGAAATTTTTACCACTGATGAATATCGATATTGCCTTTCGACATAACCGAATTTCAATTTCCCAGCACATCTCTACTTTTTTTTTGAGGATCCAAAACGTGCATTTTTTCTGCTCAGGATTTCCTATTTAAGATAGGAAATCAAAATTTTCCGGGTTGGTTCGGATGATGTCATTAATGTGCCCTGTAAAGGTTTCGACTTTCAATACTCTTCTAGGTCCCTACTTTGGCGAAAAATAAAAAAAAACACTGCACGATTCACTGAAGAGGCCAAATCAAATGATCTTGAAAATCAAAATTTTGTATTATAGAATCGTCATGGGTCAATAAAGTGTATTTTGCCATTTTTTGGACCCAACGACCCCAAAAACAACTGGAAGTTTTTTTGGTGAGGGTTCTAAAACTGGCCAGAAGGGGGAAAAAATTCGAAATTTTTTTTCAGTGATGAATATCGATATTATCTTTAACATGTTCAAAATTCAGCTTCCCAGCTCATTTCCTTTCCTTTCAAGGATTCAAAAAGTGCATTTTATTAAAAATAATGATTTCCAACAAACGGGAAAAAAAGGAAGTTACGAAAACGAATACATTTTACCCAGAAAATAGTAAATTTTATCAAAAATTGAATAAATAAAACCAAAAAAAATGAAAAAAGTTGTCAAAAAAATGAATAAATAAAACCAAAAAAAATGAAAAAAGTTGTCAAAAAAATGAATAAATAAAACCAAAAAAAATGAAAAAAGTTGTCAAAAAAATGAATAAATAAAACCAAAAAATTGAATTTTATTCAAAAAAAAATGATAAATTTTACCTATTTTTTTAATGAATTGGGACTTGTTATTATTTTTTTGAATAAATTTTATTACTTTTTTTTTCGGTGCAGAAGTTTCAAACCAATAATACGTCTGTAGCAATTTTCGAACTATGAATTTTTCAAGTGTAAGTATCCAGTTAGGTGTAACAATTTGAATGAAAATATTTTTACGAATGAAAAAAAATTTAACCAAAAAAAAATCATTATAAAAACAATTCTAAAATTATACGCAAAAGAAATGAAATTTTGCCAATTTTTTTCATTTTCTAAATACATTTTTACACCAGGAAATGAATTTAGATAGAGAAAACATTATGGAAATTTGAAAATAAAATTCGAAACTCAAATCAACACTGTCGAAAGTGAAAAAAATTCATACAAAAAACCGTAATAATTATATTTATCACTTGTTGCATCACTGCGGGTCAAAATCTGCCACTGCATCGAAGTGAATCTTCAACCTTGATCCGGCGTTAAAAAATTACGACTTTACAACCGCATCCAATACCTACCGTGCCATCCATCGTACGAGAGCCAAGAGGGGAAATCCGATCGCTAATCTTGGATCATTTCCTATACACTCCTTTATCGAGCAAAAAATTAGGTTATTCATTAAAATCGTCATAAAATCACGATAAACGATTTATGAACCTATTTGTTTACGTTTTAGACATAGCGAAAGAGGGAGACTGAGCGAGAGAGTGATTCATCGAAACAAAATAAAAAAACGTGCGATCGAATTATCAAATGAAATGATACGTTCGTCGAATATAAGGTCGCCTTATGTACGTAAGTTTCATATTTTTAAACACGACCCAATGATTACGTTAATAATTACGTCCGTGGTTTTTTTTTTGACGAAATAGGATCTCGACGAGTACTTTTCTATATCATTTCCTTTTTTTTATGAATGAAAATTTCTATTTTAATGAATGAATCGTCGTAACCCGTTATTTTAATTGGTATTGTCACCCGCTACTGCATGGTGATGTTTTTATGACGTCAGAAAGGTGCGACCGACGTAAGAGTTTAAATGGAACTTTCGCATCAGCCGAGTTATCGCCGGAGATTATTTGGAAATTTGATTCGCTCTTGGAGATTATAATCTGTGACGTTTTTGGAATATTCGTTTGCAATCCGGACTGAGATTTTATTTATTTTTTATTCAGTTATTTGAGCGATCTGCCCAGAATCGAAGACCCAAATTATTTGCCAACCGAGCAGGATATTTTACGAGCTAGGGTTCCGACAACTGGAATTCTAGAGTATCCTTTCGACCTGGACGGTATCATTTTCAGGTACGAGTGAGAATAAAACCTTGTCCTTGTATCCTGAGCCTGATTACCAACCCTTCCTCGCCGATTCGACTCGAGATCCTCGTAGAAATACGAAAAACTAGTATCGATGGCACGAATTTCATCATTCGTGTTTACCTTAGCGACTACCTTAATCAGCTATATTCGATTATAACGACGAATTGGAAAAATTGAATTTTAGTCGTGATAAAAGTACATTTGCACCATTACATATGGCTTCCTCGGTTATCATACTGTAATATTTTTCAATACCAGAGGCATTGTTACGTGTGATTATGGTCGATACGCCGGTTGGAATTTTTATTTACGTATTCGTACTTGTAATTTTTCTCTCCTTAGCTGGCTGTTGCAATTCGTGGCTGTATTTTTACGCTTGTTCGCCGTATAATTGTTTTTAAATCGCTGCTGTTGGTACTCTTGCGATGTAGAATTGGCTATTGCAATCGCTTGCGATTTTTAATGCGGAAAATCGTGTTTTCCTAGCTTGGCTTAAATTTTAGTACGTGCGATTTTCAAAGTTATTGAAATTATCGGCGAATCCGTAGCATGTTGGATATCGTTGATATTTTTATATTTGGCTGATTAATTAACCGCTTCGATACGATTATGGGACGATTTCATGGACGAAATTTAATATTTTTTTGGCGTTTTTTCCTAGGATGGTGGATGTAGGAGGGCAGAGATCCGAAAGAAGGAAGTGGATTCACTGTTTTGAGAATGTTACCTCAATAATATTTCTTGTTGCACTTAGCGAATACGACCAGATTCTTTTCGAATCAGAAAACGAAGTAAGTTATTGATATGTGATTTTTTGTCGAGTTTTATGGATGAGAAAATACGACGAGATGTTGATTATTAATTTTTTGATGTTTTTTTTTTTTTTTCAATTGCAGAATCGAATGGAAGAATCGAAAGCGTTATTTAAAACAATTATCACATATCCGTGGTTTCAACATTCTTCCGTTATACTTTTTTTAAATAAGAAAGATTTATTAGAAGAAAAAATTATGTACTCCCATCTAGTTGATTATTTTCCTGAATTCGATGGTAAGTTGAGAACTGTCTGTTGATCTTGAATCTATTTATGGTTATTTATCTAGTTTGATGAGGTGAAAGAAACGTCGTGTTTTCGTGATGGGTGATTCGGGGTGCCTTCTGTAAGAAGGGTTTGGTGGGTATCGAAAAATAGCAGGGACATGACTAAAAGATGGGTCAGGCCATTCTCAAAAATCATCTTGTCCCAATTTTGGCCCATCCAAAAAAAAGAGAATTTTTTTTTTAAAATGAGCAAATTTTAGTTGGAAATAGGTCTATTTTGAGTATTGAAAATCAATTTTTTTCTAAGGCTTTGCTCGGGAATGTGAACAAAATCGAAATTTTATGATCTATCAGAGACGTCAGTGCAAAAAAAGACTTTTTTTACCCCCTCTCCCTAAAATCCTTCTGGTATTCCAAGTCTCCGTAACCTGAAAGAAAAGTAGTAGAATCATATTTTCGTAATTTATTTTTTTGTTAAATATTGATGTAATTTTTTTGTCCACCTAAAATTTTTGATTCTTTATTTTCTGGTTAAGGCTTTTTTTAAAAAAGAGAGGAAATTCACGAAAAAAATAGATAGAAAATTAATACCAAAAAATTATAGGTAGATATTAATCTTTTGATGGGTTCACTAAAATTTTTTCAACTAGGAGACATCAGGAGAAATATTGAAGTACTTTGACGACCACCCTCCTCCCCTCAACTCCCCATCCCTCAAAAAATAGGAAAAAATTGAAATATTTTGTATAAAATTTTATCGAATTGAGACAAAATTATTTCTAGCATGCGATTTTGAATCTGATTTTTCCCTTAAAAGAGGAAGATTTCAAAATTTGATTTCTGTGCAGATTTATTATTGGTTTTTTCGAAGTTTTAATGGAAATACCTGAAAAAATGGTGAATGGCAGGGATTCAATTCGAAGGAAAATTTGAGTTTGATTCTCTTGTCAAATTTTTGAAGACAACATTCTAATAATCTGAAATTTCAATTGAAAGAATATCTAATCGAAACTTTTCATGAGCTGTAAATCTTTTTAAATTTGATATTTTACGTTGAAGTTGAAAAAATGAAGTAATTCGAGATTTTATCGTCTTCGAAGTAGCAGAAAAACTCGACTTTTTGAGCTGAATCAAAATGAAGAAAGAAACCAGTCCTCCCCCCTCCCCCCTCATCTCGGAAAAATTCTTCATATTTTAAATTATTGAGAAAAATTGAAAAAACTTGCTTTCAGTTGAAAAAATGAAAAAAATTTCATTACTATAAAAATTGAGTAAAAAATCGTTCGAAAGTCTTATCTTCTGAAATGAAAAATTTCTACAAATCAGAGAAATTGGATACGTATCTAAATTATATAAATTAAGACAAAAAATTTGCAAGTTCAAAGTCCAGCAGAATTTTACCGTTTGATTTTTATTCATCTCTACCTTTTTAGAATTTTATCGGAGAGAATGACCTGATGAAATAATATGTACTCGAATCTGGACTGTTTTCAGATTGAAATCGATAAAATTGCATAAAAATCGAAACATTGAACTCTTAATCATTTTTACAGCCATTTGACCGAGCAAATTCAGAAAGTAAAAGGAATCTCTCCCCTTCCCAGATTTCCGAATTGTTTTATAAATTTACCTCTGAATTATTTTCAGTACATATGTGACTCTGCCGGAAAGAAGGGACCTAGTGTAAAAAAGATAGATGTCTCATTTTTGACGTTTTTGGTCCAAATGACATCAAATCTGGACCAAACACATAAAATCGAAGATATCGATTTTTTTACACAAGGTCCCTTCTTTACGGCAGGGTCACATATTCGTAATTCGTATCCCAGTTTTGGGATTTTTTTATTCGATTCGATGAAAAATTGCTTGGTGTATTTTTATTAAAATTTTAGAAGTAAAATATTTGAATGAATATTTTATGAGTCTAGAAATCTGTGTTCATCCGGATGGAAATCATACTTTTGGAAATGAAAAAAAATCTGATTCGAAATCCATCACAACGTGAAATTTTTGAACCTCCGTTTCTTTTTCTCCCCTCCTTCTATACAATTCACCTAAAAATCATTTATATTCTTCTATAATTATATTAAAAAATTAAAAAAATCGACAACAACAATAACAAAGCCATCGAAAAAAGTAGGAAGCTGGCCCGATAATCATCTTGTTGGTTCGCTTATCACGGAAACACAACGTTCATTATTTTATAGGTACTTTTCCTAGTCCTCGAATCATAGATTACTATCCGAGTTGGTAATTTTAAATTGGTATAATCGACTCTGGAAAACCTGAAAAATCCTTCAAAAGAAAAGAAAAATCATACGTTATTTATAATTGTCGGAAATTAGGTCCCAAACAAGATCACGTTGCCGCTCGGGAGTACATATTAAAAATTTATCTGAGTACGAATCCAGATCCTGATCGCATGTGTTATTCTCATTTCACTACGGCTACAGGTCAATGATAATGCTACCAATCTGTGTCTCATCCTTCGTCAATCCTCGACACCTCACTTTTCACACGTTTACCTCTCCTTTTTCGTATTGATTTTGTGTATATTTTCGAGTATTCATCTCCCCTGCCCCGAACCTCGTAAAACTTGGCGTAACTGAAGTGAAAAAAATTGAAAATATTTCCTATTTTATGTATATTTTGTATCGTGGTAATTTTTCCATGTACGATTATGTACTACGTAGTTAGAATCGGTTGATTAATCTGGTGGATTCGCTCTTATTTCACCTGTCTCGTGTAATTGGGGAAAAATAATTTCGAAGATGTGTAGTTGGTCAAATTTATCTTAAGATCAGGATATCTGACAAAAGAGTTTCAGCCATTGGTGGCAAAAAGAGCATCAAAATAATCTCAAATTCGTTTGAATACATTAAAAATTTAAAATTTCTTAAAGAAATTTCAGATCATTTTTATTCTTAATTTATGAAGTATTAAAATTTCAAAATTAGTTCCTTCAGGAGCAAAACATTTTGAAAATCTGTACCTGACAGAAAACTTCAATTTTTGTCGTTTTAGGAGAATTTCAGAAATTTTTAGATCCATATCTTGATGGATGAAAATTTCACAGTCATTTAAAGATCAATTTTGAAATGAAAATCATCGGAAAAATCAATAAACCTGCTCGGCAACAGTATTTTGACTCCAAAAATCGATTTTTGAACATCTTCAAACTTCAAAAAAATCTATCCGAGTTATGAAAATTTTTTGAAGTCATTTCCAAAGCTCAATATCGTTGAAAAAATAATCTGAAAAATTTTCTACTACTCAGAAATTTTATTTACAGAATTATATTTGAAACTTGAGGTCAAAAAATTTGCCATGGAGGTGTTTGATGAAGCTGATTTATAATGTTTTTGACAGATTTACTCAAAAGGGCTGTTATAGGAAAGGTTCAATATCCGAAATTTCGAACAATTTGGGCATGGGTATCAAAACTTGAGTTTCATTAGTGCTGACCTTATTTTTACAAAAATTATTTCACTGTAGGACCAAAATGAGTCAAAAAAGAGGATTCAAAATCGAAAATTTTAGGTTTGTGCTTCATAAAATGAAATATCTAAGCCTTATTCAAATAAATGCTTTATTTTTGACAGAATTTGACTAGCACCATTCATGATAAGGCTCAAAAATCCAAATTTTCATTCCAACAATACCGAATTGTTGTAAGATTTTAAGTTTTGCAATATCGTTGTGAACTGATTATAAATCCTATGATGAAATTGTATGAATCTGAACCAGCATTTTGAAAAATGAAATTTTGAGTTTTAGATTCTTTTTGGAGCTCATTCTAGATCCTTCAAAAAGTTAGTGTAAAAATCAGATTTAGTTTTTTGTAAAATCCAAGACCAGATCTAAATCTAAAATTTTAGTTTTATGAGATTTTTTGAGTATTGAATCCTCCTCATGATCTGAACCCATTATTTTTTGAATTTTGATCTTACAATAAACTTGTGAATGAATATCGATCGCCAACCTCCAAAATCTTTGGCTTTTTACTTCCAATCATTTTCAAAGAGCTGTTAGAGGGTTGAGTTTGAAATTTGAATTTTTTCAAAAAAAATGAATGAATTGAATGAAGATTCTTCGAAATCTTGGGGAAAAAATTTTTCAATCATTTTCCAGGTTTTAAGAATTTTTTTAAAATCACGATGATTTTTCACGAGCTATTTTCAAGTTTCGATTTTGAAATAAAAATCGACTGTAAAATCGATGAACAAATTGCAAAATATTTACCAGGTTGAAAAAATTGAAAAAATATCGATATTTTCAAAGTAGTCGAAGAGAAATTGAAGGTATTAAAAAAGTTGAACATTTTGATTAGAAATTTGCAAATAGCCAAGAAATCAGGGAAGCAAAAAATTATGAAAAAATCAGATTTTGGTAGGAAACATTCTTCTTGAAAACTCGAGGCAAATTCTTTTATCGCACAAAAGAAATTTGAAAAATGATCTCGATTTTGTGAGTTGAGTTGACGGTGGGAGGGGAGGGGAAGGTGTTCACAGAAAGTAAAACATGTAAATTTTCAGAAAATCGAGAAATTTATTCGTGTATTTTGATGAGTACCTTACAATTGTGCCATTTCAGTTTTGCGAAAGTCTTTCTATTAATTTTTTGAGATGTTCAAAAATCAGATTAAATCAGATGAAATTTTTGAATGTCATTTAAAGGTCTGATTTCGAGGTAAAAATCATTTGAAATATCAATGAAATCTAATTTTGGCTGCTTCGGTTTCACCATTGGGCCTTTCTAAGCATTTTTATACTTTTGATTTTGAAAACTCTTTCAAGTGATGAAGATTTTTTTGAGCTCCAAAAATTGAGATTAAAAGGTCTCAAAAAATCCATAAAATATACTATTTCATTTTATTTAAAAAAAAAAATGGTATACATATTTGTTGGATTAGATATTCTGTTCTTAAAACTAGACCACTGCCATCTTCGATTTTGTCCCCAGTAATTTCTCACTCTTTCCTCCCACTGCGATTCGATTTCTCGTCGAATCTCTCACGTATATTAAATAAATAAAATAGTAGAGTAGTTAGCATTATTTTTCGTGTATATTGTATGTACCTTTATAACAATCCTATCATTTTGGAATGGTGAAATTTGCAGGACCGCAAAGAGACGCGTTAGCCGCAAGAGAATTTATATTAAGAATGTTTGTAGATTTAAATCCGGATAGTGAAAAGATTATATATTCGCATTTTACATGCGCTACAGGTAAATACCTAATAGTTGTGTACGTAAAAACGCAGATTTGACGTGATCGGTGGTATCGTCGGGGAAAATCGCGTGCGGATCATTCATCATAATATATTTTTGTTTCAATGCTTGATATTTTCATATAACATTTGGCTGTGTGTTTTTGCGTTTTGTTTTGCGTTCTTTTTTCTTTCCGTATGGTATATCGAAGCGAGATCTTCGGCTAGAGCTGGGACTGGGGGAAAAATAGGGCTAAATATTCATTAAGGTTTATTGTACATTGAATACCTAGATGATGGCGGTTCGTTGAGCATCGAAATGTCGCTCTGAGGACGTGTTGATGAGGCGATGATACATGGTAATGTACCCACGATAGGCAGTCGGCGAGAGTCATCAGTTGGCGGAGAATAGCTAGGGAAAAAAATATGTTACCGTCTTTTACGAGCGGTAATTTATTATCGGCGTGTCGAATTACTCACGGCGAATTTTACCCGCAGGCGCAGGAAGCACCGCACCGTGTTCTGGTTTTAATTAATTTCATCGTGTGGTAGTGCCATGTTGAGGTATGTGTAGTTTATATGGTAATAGAATAGAGGAAAAAATGTAAAAAGGTGTGAATATGGGTGTTCGATGGTGTATGTGTAAGCGAGTGTGACGACCATGGATGAAACAAGGCAATATTGCTTCGAAAATGTAAGTCGATGAGTCAGTCGATGGTTTTAACAATTTTTAGCATCTAGTTGTCCTGTTTGATGGAATGAAGGACGAAAAGTGTTGGAAAATCCTTTAGTTTTTCCTTCGACCTTCCCTTTTACCTTTAGCCTCCCTGTAAAAAGATGGGAATCTTCGCTTGTACCATACACATTCACGAGTAGTGATAAATATACCTTATAATTGGCTGTGTCATTGGTTTTGCTTTTTTTTTAATGTAATTTGATAGTTTTGAGCTTGAGATATTAACCGAGTACCTGTAATCAGTCTCGCTATGATACGAGTATTTTACATTTATGAGGTTTCGTTGGTATTTTTTTTGTTACTTAATTTACTTTTTACATTCAACGTTTTGTTTTTGTTTCTCATTTTCTTGCATGATCACATGTGCATGCTGCTTAACGCTTGTGGATTTGGGATCGCGAATTACATATTACAGATACGGAAAATATTAAGCTTGTGTTTTGCGCTGTTAAAGATACGATTATGCAAACTGCTTTGAAAGAATTTAATTTAGCTTAAATAAAGTACATTATTCACGTAAGTGGAAGTTTCATTTTATGCGTTGTAAGGTGCCATTTTGTTTAGATTGAGGATCAGTTTGGAGGTGATGGGTTGAGACAGCATTTGGACTCGTTGTCTCCAAAGGGACCATCTCTATTATTGGAAATAGATTTTTTAAATTTTTATTATGGTATTGATGGGTTTCTTGCTTGTAATAATCGAATCATTTTTGAAGTGGAAATTGAATTAAAATTAATAATTTGTTACATTTGGACATAAAGTTCGATTATTTAACCCCAAATTAAGTGAAAAAAGGTACAGAAATTGATCTGATTTAAAATGCAACGATTGGCAAAACGATTGTCTGCTCATTATTTATGAATTTTAGTAGGAGTGTGGCCTGTGTGGCTGTAAAAATTTCATTAGCTGTTGAAAAGTGTCTTATTTTGTATTTTTGCCCTGAAACGAGATAATCGACCTATATTTTCGACTATTTTTATTACTTACCAAAAGTTATCAGCGAGAAATTGGGAATTTTTCAAAATATTTTGCATTAAATTGAAAGACCTCAAAAATCATGATAAAAGTTTTGGGAAAGATGTAGAATTTTTTTCATCATTCCACGTGAAATGTTTTCTCAATTCATCGACCAATAATTTTGTATTGATTTATTGAAAAAAAATCAAGACGTCTGCCAGCAAGAAACCCTATTATAATTTAATTGCTAGAAAGCCAGGATAGCAAAAATTAACATATTTGTGATGCGTTCTGTAGAAATGTACCTATCATGTTTTTTTTTTGTTTTTTTTCTAATGTCGATTTTTCGGTTCTAGACCAACTAAAACGACCAAAATCGACACTAGAAAAAAAAAACATGATAGGTACATTTCTACAGAACGCATCTTATTTTTTTGCTAAAGAATTTTGAACGTTTTACTCTTCCTTGGATTTTTTGTGTAAGGATAAAAATGAAAAGTTCTTTTGGGGAGAAATAATTTTTTTTTAAAAAAAAAAAAGAGAAAAATCCAGAAAATAGTCAAAAATTGTATTCGCCGATTCCAGGAGACATTGAAAATTGAGAATTTTCAATTGAAAATATACATAAAAGTTCGAACGATGCCTGGAAGCTAATTTGGGAAACAGATAGTTAATTCAGTCTGGTCATTTCTTTTTTTCTTGAGAAAATTCGATAGAGAAGGGAAGCAATCGTTTTAAAATTTATATCTCTAATAAAAAACTGATTTTTTAATTCAAACATTTAAAGTGAATGAAATGGCCATTAAAATTCTTGAAAGTCATTTCAAAGATTGAAAATTCAAAAAATTGAGATAGCCCAGAATTTTTGGAAAAATTGAACTCAGAAAACAGAAACGATAAAAATCAGTCCAGATTTCTTTTGATTTTTTTTAGTTCGGATTTGTTTGTCAAAAAGAAAAGAAGTATTGAAATTTGAAAATTTTGAAAAATAACAAATTTGTTCACCCGTCAGCCAATTCAAATGAGGACCCCAATTCCAAAGCAAAAAAATCCAAAATTCGTTCTCGAGAAAAAAGACTTATCAATGTTTTTACTGTCTGGAAAAAAAATTATACTCAAGTTCCTTTTCTGATGTACATGCTTTAGGACTTGAGTCGATATGGAATTGGGGGTCTTCTAATAATTCGGATAAGAATCTTCTCCTCTTATCCCCCTCTGTCGTATCTTCAAAAATTATTGAACGGTTCGTAAATTCTGATGCTTTTGCAATAACCTTTTTTTTTAAAAAAAGAAATAATTTCTCAATTTTGAACAAAAAACTATGGTCAAGAAAACTTGAATCTGAAAAAATTAACAAAAAAGATAAAATTATTTTAAATTGAGAAACCACTTTATTGAATTCAAAAGAAAGAATTAAAATACCCAATAGTCCCTCCTCTTCTCCCTCCACAATTTGCGAAAAAAAAAGAAGAAAATTGAAGAAAAATTCGGAATTTTCGATGTTCTTTTGTATCATTCTCAAGTGTTTGAGTTTGGCAACTCGTTGGAAAAAATTGAATAGGTATTTTTAAAAAAGAGATTCAGTTTTTGTAATTCATCTCAGTCAAAAATTTATCTCCCATTAGAATATGAAACTCAAAAATTGTCATGAAAGTAAATGAAATGTACAAACTTTTGAAAACCCACACTATTTCTATTGAAACCAGAAGGACCTCTCTCTTCGTCTCTCATGTCTCATGTGAAATAATTTACAAAAATTGAAATGAAAGTGTAATTATTTGTAACCTTCCGGAATATTTTCATGTATAGTTTTCTTTTGAAATATCTCAAAAATCTATTGATTCTGTAAAAATAATTTTCAATATAAAATTCATTCAAATGAATATTTCAAGTTTGGTCATCTTATGTGTTTCAATTTGAAATTTAAAAAAATGAGATAATTCGAAATTTGTAAATTTTCCAGCTTCAGAAATTATGCAAGGAAAACATTAAATTATTGGAAAAATGTATGAATTTACCTTGCTTGGTTGGTGCTTGTACTTTTGAAGAATTCTGTTTTTTAAATTTCGAAACATTTCAATGAATTTTTTTTGTTTTGAATAAAAAATTTCCAGTCGAAAACTTGGAAAAATTTCTAATTTTTTTTTCAAATTCAAGATTTAAATATAAAGTGGAGTGATAGTATTTCAAACCATTCAGTTTAACGAGACTCCTTCCCTCCCACTTTCTTCACCTTTTTCTGGGCCAAATCCAAAAAAAATGTCAAAATTGGATTTAAATCTGAAAAAAACATCATTTTAAAAATATAGGTAACCTAATATCTGGTAAAATTTTCTTGAAAATTCAACAGAAAATTGAAAAATTACAACTTTTTTGGATGCCAGATTTTGAACTAATATTTCCTCTCATCTTGGTCCAAAATTGAATCCATCTGTTCAAAAATGAAATAAAATAAAATAAAATAAAGAATAGATTTATAGAAAATTTCTAAATATTGTGAAAGATCTCGCCCATTTTTAAAACGTAGTTACGGCTGCTGGCTTTTGATTAAAAAATAATTCATTTCATTCATTTATTTCTCCCAAGTGTATTTATTTAAATTGAACTTGAAAAGATAAAAATAAGCTAAAATTAATAATAATCGTTGGGAAACCCTTAACTGCATGAGTTTGCTTGTATTAATTATTGCAGTTTTTTTTTGCATGATACGCGGTGATGGATTTATTACGCTGTACTAAGAATAGATTTCTTCGAATTTCTGTGTGCTTATTTTTTTTTACATTTAATGTACGATTTGGAATTTCAAATTTCCTACATGATTTGATTTTTTGAAATTTTTGTCCAGATACTGAGAATATACGTTTTGTATTTGCGGCTGTAAAAGACACCATACTGCAATCAAATCTCAAGGAATATAATTTAGTTTAATGTTACGAAAAAATTTTATATTGATAACCATAATGTGTATTCAAAGACTCACGTTGCGGCAAGAGAACACGTTTGCGTTGCAAAAGCGATTTTTAAAGGTTACCGAGTGTTCAACGAAATAGTGATTAAAATCCGAAAAATTGTAAGTATTGTAAAATTGCGCGTGTCGATTGAATCGAAAATGATGGAAATAATGAAAAAAAAAAATCAACTCTGGGAGATTAAAAACAAAGAAAAAAAAATGAAAAAACCCAAAAAAAATGGCGAATATGTGTGTGCAGGTTCTTGCCAAGTATAGGAACGATGTTTTCTTACGCGTACAAAATGTGAACAATTCTTGTACCTATTTTTAATATTAATGTTTTAATATTTTAATTTAGATTTAATAAAAATAAAAAAGACATTTATTTCCTCTCTCGGTAGTCATCATTTGCCATTTAATAAAATGTTATTATTATTTTTTGGGTGATCACTTCTATTATTATTTTTTTTTTCGTTTATTTATATATTTCTAATTTTTCATTTGATATTTAAACGCGTTTTTTTTCTTTTTTTAATTGGTTTATTTCGTTGTTTCTGGTTATTTATTATTACTTTTTTGTCTAAATTGTTTTAATAATTTTATTATTTTAAAACCGCTGATAAAATTGTATCTATGCTTGTAATTGTTTTTTATTTTCTATTATCGTTCAAAATGAAGAAAAAAAAATTATTCGAAGAAACGGAATTTTGAATAAATCAGTTTAGATTTTCAAAGGGTAATTCCACGTTAGACCATTTCCTATCATATTTTGTGATAATATACGTTATATGTAAATTATGTATGATATATTTATACATGTTAATAAATACGAAAATAAAAATATTTTAAAATTATATTTAGCCGGTCTTTTTATAGGACTAGGTTAAAAAACCAACTGGTCTTTACTTCTACTCGAGCTAGATTATAATTAACTTTCTAAGTCATATGTACATTTTCTTTTTCTAAATAGTAATAATTTATTTGTACAAGATTGCTTTTTACGATTATAAAATATTTTGCCATTTGTCTGTTAATAATTTTTATAATGTATTGTCTAAAAATATCTTTGAAATAAAACAAAATAAATGAAGATTTCTTATTTCGATATTTATTTGTAGCTGATTGAATATTAAACGTATTGAAATATGTGGCCGGTTTGGCCAGAAATGTGGACTTGAAGGTCGATACGATTATGGCCGAATCTGAAAAGTGGAATAGGATAATCAGAGTAGATTTGCAAAACTATTCGGAGTTCGGGCGAAGAAAAAAGAAACAAAATTTATGTATCTTGCAAAAATGGGCCATTTCGGTTTCGCAAAGGTCTTTTTATAGTATTTTCAGATGTTTAAAAATTCAATTAAATCGAATGACATTTTTGAAAGTCATTTAAAGGTCTAATTTCGAAGTGAAAATCATTTGAAATACAAATGAAATGTGATTTTTGCTTCTTCGGTTTCACCATTGGACCTGGGATCTTGAAGAATGCTATTCCATTACTTTTCTTGTATGACCTTATATGTACTTGAAAGTCACAAATCTGATGAAATTTTAAGCTGTTCAATGAGAAATTATTCAAAACATCGTAAAATTTTGAATTTTTGTTAATTTTGCTGGCACCCTCTTTGCATTTGATACTTCCCGTTGCCTACATATTTCCTAAAAAATGATATGGGTAAAATTTAACTTTTATTATGTGATTCTTAGCAGCTTTAAAAAATTCACAAAATGACTAAAAAAAAATCTGAGAGAAATCAAAAAATTATTTAAAACAAAATTTTATTTTAAAAAATTGGAAGAAATTAGAAGAAAATAGTTTGAAAGGTAAAAAAATTAATTTTCCAAAAAATTTGAATCAATGATAAAATTTTTCCAAAAAATGCAATAATTATTAGAACTTTATTGGCAGTCCAAGAACCATTCTGTTTTAATTTATAATTTTATTTATGGTTGAAAAGGTTGCTAGACATAATTTGAGGAGTTTTTTGATCAATTGTTGAAATGAATATTTTTTGAAAATATCAAAAACTGGAGAAATTTCCATTGTTTCCGTTTCCGCCTCTTTTTTGTTTCTTCATACTTCATATTGGGTTGATTTGTTTACGACTTACGACATAATTGTCTTATTTTTTTGCATTTTTGAAAACTGTAAAAAATTTGTTTTTGAATTCAATCCTGTTGCATCCACTTGGTTGAATATTTCAAAAATTTCCCAATTTAATGGATAATAGCTGGTTAAAAAGCATTTTCGGATGTCCACTTGAAAATCTTCTCTGGTTTTTCTTATTTTAGGAGTCGAAAATAATGAAGAGTGAACTCGATTTCTACTCTTAGCTACTCATATTGTCCAAGTGCCTTCAGAAGAAATTCAAAAATATTGGAAAAAATAGGAAATTTCTGGTTCTAGTATCACTGTAATAGTGAAACTCAGTGAAATTTACGTTTCGATGTAGATAAATCAAGTATAGTGCTGGCGACGAATCCATCAAATGTGACATAATTTTGAGCCACCAAATATTTCACTCCCAAATTTGAGACACCTCTGACATGATGACATTTTTGTTTAGTCAAATTTCTGTAAACTTGGAATTTGAAAAAATCACTTCGAACCTAACCTAGTTATTTTCTAATTCACCTATTTAAGATTTTTCATTTATTTTTTGAATTCCAAAGTCCCAAAACAACAAAATGTCGATATATTACAGAATTGTCAAATCTCATTAGCTCATCAGTCATTTTGGCTCATTTTATTGCTTTTTGTACCATTAAAATTGCTAAAGCTTGACATCTTGAAAAAAAATCAGCAGAATAACATTAATTTGAATACAAATTGGTGTCTGACTGACTTCATTATATAAAAAGTCATAATCATGAAAACATAATTACCTATACCTACCTATCAATTATTATTGTTCTTTGTTCATGAATCGTGATTATGAAAGATTTTTCCATTTTTCTCCGGAGCAAAACTTACGACTTTTTTTATTCGGTCGTTGCTTTCATTCATATTTTAGTAATATTTTTAAAATTTTGCCATGAAATCGATTTCGACGATCGAATTCGAAATCCAAAATTTCTTATATTTTTTATTTCAAGGTCAAATAAGTACATATTTTCTACTCCAAAATGCTTCAATTTCTTTTCTTCAATTATTCAATACTTAATTTTCTCAAAGCACTAGCAGTGCCCACTGCCCAATCTTAAAATTTTTCAGAACACAAACAGCAAAATTAATTAAATTATCAAGTGAAAAATGAAAACTGGAAAAGTGGAAACTACTGCAGAAAGAAATTTCTAAAAAATTCATACCCCTTCAAAAGACAAAAATTCAAAATAAAAAAAATAAAATAGACAAAATAAAACATGTTTACTTATTTATTATTTTTTTTTTCAATTTTTTGGTGCTTATTTACTCATTATTTTTGAATTTTTATAAAATTAATTTGAATAATAAATATTAAAAAATTTCAAAAAAATTTAAAATTCATTTCATTATTTCATATTTACGACGTTAGCGCCCTCTTACAGCCAATTTTTGCAACCAGTAATTCCAATCCGAATTTATTCATCTGTGAAATTGCCTATTCATCCTTTATAATCTGTGAATTTGTACCTTCCCGCTCTTCTTGTCGTTAATGTTAATGTTATTAGCTGGTTCGTAATCGTTTATCTCGTATGTAAAGTTTCGTTTACATGAATTAATTGTTATTTAATTAGTATTTCAATTAAGATCATTTTTAAAAATACTTCTGCGTCTGTGTAACATTGTCTCATGAACTGGTAAACCTTTTCTTCAGGTAAGACCGAACTTCGGCCTTATAATCTAAAATCTAATTCTAAGTGTAACTAAAGAAAATCGTTAAAACTGTTGAAAAATTTGTTTACTTTTCATTTACATATCATTAAAAAAACACTCTTGTCGATTAGATAATAGTTTTTTTCTAGGGATCAAAGTTCACCGTCGCGTTTTCGCATACTTCCCACCTTGCCAGTTGCTAAATCGATTCCACCCATCGAACGGAGCATCTTTTCGACGAGGATCAATATCATGCAGTTTGCCAACGAATTCTCAAAATTGAAAGTATCTCGATTTGTCGAGACTCGGAGTGCCTGGAGTGATTGATTTTTCCCACACACTGGTACTCTACTACGTAAAAAACGGTACGAGAATGAGAGAGTTTTCAATGAATGATATCATCGTATCGCCGACGCAGAGGATATTAATATCGTATCGTTATCGATGATTCATATTGTCATTAGTTTTCGACAATTTATTAGCATCGTAAATTCGGTTCCCTTCGAGATAATCTCGTTCATCGGAGAAATTTTGAAAAATTCCGACTTACGAGTGAAATTCAGATTCACCAGTTGTTGACAGATCAAAGACGCAGATTTCCAATCGAATGATCATCAATCGAAGTGAATTTCTAAGCTATTACTGAAATACGTCGAGACGCAACAATCGATTGAGATAATATTACGAAATAAAACGCAAACAAAAAACATATCGTGTGTCGTAAATTAGCAAACATGCGAAATGCACATTAAAATTGATATCTTAGAATTAGAGAAGTCACGATATATTCCGTAAAATGGTATAATATACGAATTCGTATCGATATAACAGTAGGTTACCAATGGTACAGAACGTACTTGAACCAGTATAGGATTTCATGTCGTAGGAATTTCGCGGAACTCTAAATTCTCTCGCGATGGTGACTCAGTGTGTGTTGTGAGGCGAGTCTAATGTCTTGTTACAAATACACAGTAACCTTGTAACCGTTAAATACAGTGACTGGATAATGGCAACCTTTTATAAAACCGTCGTACTACAAAATAACATAACAGGTAATTAAAGAGAATCCAACCCAGTTTCCACTGGTGTCAGTATCGTCTCGAGTTTATTTCAGTGAAAGTGCGAAATCTTGAACTTGTTTCCCATTCCGTTGACAACGTTTTCTGCCCAAATCATCGTACTTTGCTAAATTACTATCGAAGGATCGCTTTCGCAATTCTGCTCGAGTACTGTTTGAATTCGGTATTGTAATGCGCGACGTGGTGCTTTGATCTCGAGATCTTGGGAGCTGAGTAGTTCATGTGTCATTAGAACGAATACGTGTGTTTTGATTGAATCGAACTGGTCTGGTCGTGTCGTGTTCATGATTTCGCCCTAGTGATCTCGTCGTTTGTGTTGTTTGTTACAGGTAGTTCGTCAGTGCGGTTTAGAACTACGATATCAGCGAGTATGGTCGACGACGTACAGGGTAAGTTGAAATTTTTTTATTGCATTATTGAGATAAAATTTTATCAGCTCAGGGTACCCGTATTTGTTTAAGGAATTAAGTCATGCGTCCGGCGATAAAGAACAGAAGTAGGCGAGATTATCGTTCAGTTGAATTTTTTTAGTGAAAAAGTATTATAATTATGGTTGAATTCAAGAACGTTCAGACTAATTTTAATGTGTATGAAATTAACCGAATGCTGTTGTCCTTAGAGAGGAAACGCAGATTAGTCTAGAAAATGAAAGGGCGTTGAAAAATCAAATATAGGAAGAACATCATTAAGTCAATTACGTATAATATAAACATCGTAAAAGTATAAACCAATTATAAAGCTGGAGTATTTCCATATTTCGTGGCTCGTGTTTTGTTTATTTTCACGGTTCAGTAATGTTTCAATTTTTTTCTTTGAATTGCTCGAAATTACGAAGTTGGATTTAATTGTTGGCTGTTTTATCGTTTATTTTGGAGCTGAAAGTTGGAATAAAGATATGAAATTTAATTGGAATTTACGCAAGTTTGGCGAGAATAATTAAGAATGATAATTGTTGAAATTTTTTATTTTTGAATTGATTGTCCTAATTTGGGAAGAACTTTGGTGATTAAAAATTGAAAAATTATAGGCGGTCAAACTGCGCAGTAAATTATCGAAAATAATTTAACGAAATTATTCATCAATAATGGTCGGTTTCTCTCGACTAAGAAGATTACCGAGTGCAACGAGTACTTGAAAATTCTCTCATTTGGTTGAATTTTTCAGTTTTTACGTCATTTATTTTTTAATGAATCGATGATCGATGTTAATTGGATCATTTTGTCTTGATTCGATCAAATGTTTGCTTACTACTTTGATTTTGCTCAAATCTCAGGTGATGAAGTGTCAAAATTTCTTCCGATTGCAGGAAAATATGGGAAAGGAGTTTTTTTTTCAGTTTTTTGTGGTTTTCAATGAGAATATCTAAATTTGGAGTTTAATCTCATTTCTCATGGCAAGATATATTCGAAGTTGATTTGTTTGTGTTACTGGAAAGTACATCCAAAGTAGATACAGAAGCATTTATTTAATTTCCCGAAGCTGAAAATTCAACCTTTTCAATTCAAACGTTTCAAAGAGCTTCAAAGTCTCATTAAAGAATCTATAAGAAAAATTTAGCGAATGAACTTTTTTTATGCATTCGATTCAAAATTCTAAAAGATTGAAAATTTCGTGTGGCATATCCATTATTTTGTACTTCAAAACGCTGAGTTCAAATATCAACTTTTTTTTTGGATTTGACACCTCTCCTCCTCCAGACCTCATGTGGACGTAGGCCCAAATTGGCTTCAAAAATGAAGAAAAGTCAGAGAGTCAAGGTCAAAAATCAACTTCGGTGTCAAGCAGAAGTCAGGAGTTGAATTTTGAAATTGACTCCTGAGTCTGGTTGGAGTCAGGAGTCGAGGTCTGAAAGTGACTCTGGAGTCAGGGATCACATTTTTGGCTGAGTTCTATTCCTTGTCACGAAATCAGGACGTCAAACTGAAATCCGGCAGTTAAGGTCGAAGATAAAATCCAGAGTCAAGCCGGAGTGAGGAGTCAACTTTTTGATTAACTCCTATATCCTGTTTTTTTAAGTACTTTTAACAAAACAATCAAAAATTAACCCCCTTTGCATCTTTTTTAGGGTAACTGAGAGACAAATTAAGATGATTTTTCGATGATGACACGAGACCGAAAAATTTTTTTGAACAAAATCGAAGACCCCACCTTTTTTATGATGTTTGTAAAAACCAATCGTAAATTTTATAGGTGATTATTACTTTGAGATGAATTTTATCGATTTTTTTCAAGGTGTTGACGGTTATTAAAGTCATTAAAATAACCAATTAAAAATGCTAATTTTTCGTAAAAATCGAGAACTAATTTCGTATTAAAAATTGGAGTGGCCTATATTGTAGCTATATGATTTCCATTTTTTAGAATAGTATGAAAAATTCAGAAAATTTTGCTAATCTGAAAGTTAGCAAATTTTCAAGATTTTTGTTTCAATACAACCAAATTTGACCCAAAATCTAATATTTTTTAAATTAATTGTATTCTTTAAGAAATATAAGTACTTTTTCAATTACCGAAAATTTAATTTTAAAAAAATGCTGTGGGTGGTTATTGAATTCTGAGGTTTTTTTTTGCTCTTCTCATCTTTTCACAAAAAAAAAACTATGAAAATTGAATGAGATGAAGAATTGATAAGAAAAAATTATACCTTGAAAATTTTTCTATACTTATATGTATATTTTTGTTGTTTGTTTTTTTAAATACCCAATAAATGTTTCAAAATTTTATGAAATGTAAGAATTATTCTTTGATTATCAGTGTGAAATCGAATCACGATATCTCTTTGTGAGAATAAATTCAACTTTTTAAATGTCAATTTTCCTTATTGAATCAAATGTTACCCATCTTCTTTCTCTGTGTTGTTAGAAAACCTGACAGGGGAGGTATCCCCACTCAAAGTAAAATTTTGAGCCCATACAAAAATTAATCGGAAGTACACCACTAAAATTTCAGGTGCTGAAGTGAATTTTTCGAATTTTTTCCCCAACAATACGAATTTGAACTCAAGAGTTACAAATTTTGAAAAATTGCGCTCTAATCTATTAAATAGGTCACCTGTATGCATAATCAGCGATTATAGGTGCTGAAGTAATTATGTACTATTTTTATGAGCTTTTCTCCAAACGTCTCGAAACCGCTTCCAATCGATTTGGCAGGTCGAAAATAGGGTATTTACCAAATTTCAGCTTTTTTCGTTGATTAGATCAAATTTTGATATTTTCAGACTATGAGGTAATTTCAAAAATTCGCCAAAATTCGAAAAATGCACTTCAGCGCCTGAAATTTTGGTTGCGATTAATTTTTGTTTGGGCTCAAAATTTCTTTGAGTTGGGATACCTCCCTTGTGAGAGAAGAAGCACACCTGAGAACTGAAATTAATTTTTTTTGTAAATTAACTTTTTGGGGCAAATCTTCCTCATCTCCACTTTCCTGTATTATTAAATTTGGGAAAAAGGAAATCCTGTAGAAAATAATTCTTTATCAAAAACTGACAGGATTTTTGATATCTGAATATGTAATATTTCAGGATTATCAAGCTGTATCTACTGCTGAATTGATAATTTTTTGATTAAAAATTGTTTAAAATGACTGTATTTTGGTTGAAAATTATATCTTGACTCATTTTATGGAATGATGATTCACAAATAATTCCATTTAAGCCTTCAGTTTCATAAAATAAACTTTAAACTATCAAATATTATTTCAGAGGTTCCTAAAGTTGTTTCTTTTTTTTCAAAACTAATCTCAAACCCCATATTGTGTGAACTAATTCAAATCACGTACAAATCCATTGTAAGAAACAGTAATTATTCGTTTGCTGCCAACTGCGGATTTTATCATCTTTAAAGGGTTCTCAAAATATTAAAATTACACTTGAAGAAAATAAAAAATCGAATTTTATCGATTCGTGCAAAAATAGGATTGTTTGCCAACAGCAATGAAGGTCTTTGGAAAAGATCAACAATGGGGAGGGTCGAAATGTCGATTTCAAAAATTTCAAAAATGTTACAAAAAATTCAATATTCCCAAAAATATTTACTACATCAGTTGACTCAAGTCAAATAAGGAATTTAAATTTGGAGTGAAAATTTTCAAAAAAGGTAAACTTTGAAGATCTTACATCGCTCTTAATGTGTTTTTTTTTTTTGGGGGGGGGGGGGTTCCACCAATTTTTGGAATTGGGACTGTGCAGTGCTGTGTCAGACCACTTAAGTCAAAATTCGTTTTAGGCTTTATAATGATCTCAGAGACTTCCTTTCATCGCATCTTGTCTTGTAGATTATCAAGATTCCTAAATGGAAAAATCAGTGGCAATTTGAAGCTAAATTCATAATTTCGAGAATAAAATGGCGATAAAATTGTTTTTTGACTTTAAAATACAAATACCTAATGTTGAAAACCACGATTTTAATTAATTTCGAAAACCAGTTCGAAATTATTCAAAAAATTTAATTACTCGAAAAAAAATTTCCTGCTCAAAATTCCTTCTCTTTCCCATCGAATCGTTTCAAGATTTTTTCAAGTCTACATTTTCACAAAAGTATGCTTCGTAATTGACCCGAATTCAATGTAAATAAATTCTTAAAATCTTTCCACGTACCTACAGTTTTGTTTAAAACAAGAAAAAAAAGGTTTCCATGGCCAGCATTAAAATTTACGACATCGTTGGACCCGTACAAATGTGTACAAATGTAAGAGATATACCGTATGTTTTTTTTTAATCTTTTGAAGCTCACCGAGTCATTAACCTTGTCTTTTGTGTGACGATCTTTTATTATTACGTAAAAAAACCGAGACAGAAAAATACTGCGATAAGAGTCTCTGCGATGAAGAATTGATTATTACTGATTAAATTGGAATAATGTTAGGATGATTGTATTGTAATCTGATACTACAATATGGATATTTATTTTACAGAATACGTTGTTTTAACGCCCAAAGGCAAAATTGGCAATTCGACGATATTGGTCGTAGAACGTTGCGCCAGTAAAGAGCCAAATAATGGAAAAAACAATGTACACGTTGCCGGAGGAGAACACCATGGCATCATCGTTAACAAAACAGCAGTTTCACACGGTATAATTTTTACGATTATTATACGCCGGAGCGGCGGTCGTTCGTGGAAATAAAATATAAACGTAACGAGTGCGAATAATACACTTGTAAATATGACGGAAAAGAAATTATTTTTATTTGATTACGTTAATTAGCCAGTAGATTTCGTAACGTGTATTTTTTCTTAGAGGGAAACAAAAGATTACAATGTCATTGCTGTAGGTCTTAAATAGTATTGGATTATTTTCAGATAATGGTGAAATTTCGAATCCGGATGTTACATTGGAATTCAGAGTGTATCTGGTGAATGCTCAAACTGGAGCTCATACTCGAGAGAGTAGAATTCTAAGATTTTGGTTCAAACCGAATGTTCTTCTCAATGAGCAGTCCACTATTGCTCAGCATATGTTCAAAGATTTGGTCAGCCCTGCTGAATTTCCCAGAGGTGAGTGTATGAATAATAAAATTTATGTTATTTATTCCAAAATATCTTGAAACTTGTATCATTGGTATTGTTATTTGCAGATTATGTCGGATTTATCAAGAAAATAATGAAGTTAATGCAGAATCAGTACGTGACTATAAAGAAAATCGAAGTCGAATTGAAACAGTTGGAAGAAATCGAAAAAATACCCAAAAGACCACGTAAAGATTATTTTCCTGCCAGTAGTTGATTTTGAAATCGAGTTCAATGAAATTGATTTTGCGTTTGTTTATAGTTTCTGCCGATGAATCTATATTAGGAAAAGCTTCCGAATTGACCGAAAAGAAGCTGCTCGATGTGATTGAATCATCGTATCCTAATCCGGTCACGGTTCAAGAACTCAGCGTGTACGTTTGTCTGATCTTTGCAATGCTAATTGTTTTAACCTTGGAATTTACTTATCAGTTTCTTAGAAAATTATTATCGATTAGGTGGAATGGGATTTTTTCTTTGATTGCTTTCTAAATTGGTCGATTTTTGAGGTTGAGTAATTTTTAAAAATTGATTTATTTGACATTTTCCATTCATTCTGAAATTTTTTCAGAGTGTTTAGAGAAGGATGGGGAAGAGTTGAGCAATTACGTTGATTGCAAAAATTTAGAAATCAACAATTTTGCCTTTTTTAAAAAATGTGATACTTTTTTGAATTAAAACTCTTTCATAAAAATTTCAAGTCCAGACTTTTGGAAGGGAGACTGCGATTTTTGAAAATAATATCAATTTTTTTGTTTTTCGCCTTTAGCTTTCCTCCTTTCCATCCTCAATTAGTTCAGTTGTACCAAGTTTAGGATTGAAAAGCGTTCGTATTTGATTCTGCTTTTTTTTTGAAATTTTTTTTTTTCATCAGAAATGTGTTTTAAGTTTGAAAGTTGACAGACCTGCATTTTTTAATTTTCTAAACGATTATAGTAATTCATATAAAAATGAAGTTTCCACTTTCCAGTCACAAAAATTTTTCAAGAAATGATGTTTATGTTGAAAAAAAAAATTTGCTACTAGAATGACTCATTATGTATATTTTTGTTTACCTTGAATGTTTTTTCTAAATTCAAGGTAAACAAAAGTACAATGACGAATTACGAATTCTTCAAATTTTCTGTTGTACAACTTCTGTTATTTTAAATTATTTGGTGTGAGGCTTCATTTTCACGTAAATCTAAAAAATTTTGAATAGCTGGAAATTTGAAATTATCATTTTCTTCGAATTTCTGAGGGGAATTCAATTTTTTGACTAGAAATTGAATTATGTAAATCTGGAGGCTTCTTTTTTGATCACTGCGGCCTGGAATTGAGAATTTTGAATCATAAAACTGATCAAAGGATACAGGATTGGTGGTGGGTGGGGGTAAATAGGCCAAAAAACATTCATTTGTGTTTTTTAAATTTCCAGAAAAAAGGAAAAAAATAGTAAGAGGGAGAGGGTAATAGGGAAAAAATTGCAATGATTGATTTTTTTTGAAGTGATCGTAGGTAATTATGCCAAGAGCTTTCCAACTGAAATTTCAAAATACGTTTTTTATTTCTGCTCAGGAAATTTAAATAGCTGATGAAAATAGGTACCTTTTTGTAAAATGGAGTAAGTGTAAAAAGTGGGTATTCAAAGTATCTTTGAAAAAATGTTTCTATTTTTTTTTTTTTCGAAAATTACTAAGTTTTGTTGGTAATTGAACTGGAGAAAAAGTTGCATCTGATGTGAAATTTTAATTAGTTTTTTTAAAGATATAACTTTCTGACTGGCCCAGTATGAGATTGGGTTGTAGATACTCTTTCAAAAAATGGACAATATCGCTTCTGAAATTTTTTCTTTACCTTTAAAAATTTCTGAAGTTGATGAAAGTTTGTAGGAAAAAAATCTTCAACAAATCTATCAAGGAATAATTTTATTTCGATGATTTTTTTGCCTATAATCACTCAATCTCAATGACGTTTGTCTTTTAAATTGAAATTTTTTAAAAACTATGAGTTTTTGGCTTACATTCGAATTCCTGCCCTTCAGAAACTTAACGAACAACACATTCGTTATTTTTCAATTTTTTCAAATTTTAACTTTACCAAAGAGGCTGATAGTAGGGTTTAGAAGGGTCGGAATTGAGTACATTTCTCAACTCAGCGCCTTCGAATTAGTAGAAATCCATTTGTTTATTCATTTTTTATAAAAAGGATTTTTTTTTAAATTTGGGTCTGAATGAAGAACTCTTTTAACCCTCAAGAGTTTCTGATCGTAAAAAATGGCAACCTTTTTCTTTTGTACCTATACAAGTTGAGCTTTCGACCTAAAAGTTCAACTTTGAGCTTTTCAAAAAGTGGTTCTCGTTTTAAAACCTTCTATCAATTCATTTTCTAACTACAACCGATCTCAAGATATAAGCCTTCAAAGTTGAGTAGTTTGAGAAAAATCGCAATTCAACAAAAATTACAAGGTTCACCCCCCAGCCTTTTCGAGGATTAGGATGAAAATACTGACAGTTATTTTATTAGACCATCAAGGGAAACTGGTAAAAAAAATGAGCATAATCGAAATCTGGCTTAATTTTCGATTTACTTAATAGAATGGACCTAAAAGCAGTTGGGCTGGATGTAGAGTCAAATCGAGAAAAAGGAATGGTTGAAATTTTCACCTGATCTTTTTCAGATCAAATTGAAAATTTTTTCTCTCTCCTCTACTTTCAAAAAATTCGAAAAAAATTCAAAAACTAGTACAGCATTCAAATTCTATTTCCAACTGAATTTTTTCATGTTGAATAAGTAGCTTAGTTTTTGATTGAGGATTTTTCAGACCAACCTTTGTAAATTAGATTAAAATTGTACATTTATCGAATTTATTTTCATTTTCAGACATTATGGCTGGGAAGAAAATCAAATCAAAAATTATCTGAACGATTTACAAAGCAAAGGGTTAGTCAAACCCCTAGACCATGGAGCCTTTACAAGACGAGTCCAAGATGACGTCGATGTCCAGGTATACCCCGGAATAATTTCTAATAAAATTCAAAAATACCCAAATTCACCATCATTCAACTATTTTTAATTTTATTCCAGATCGTAAAACAAATGCCGACCATCGTCAGCGCCAAACAACCCACAATCGCCATAATCACGGCTCAATACTGCGAAAAAGTAGCCGTTGACGCATTGATCGAAAATAAAGAAACATACGTGAGATATACGACCGTAGGTACGATATTCCCATATCCGTATTCGACTACCGTACGATACCGATGAGTCAGACTTTTTCAATATTATTTATGCGTACGAAGGATACCTGTTACCTACGTACATCGCTCGAACATGTATCATCATCACTCTTGATCCACAACGTATTTGGCATTAACCGTTTATACATTCTTAGGTGATAATGATAATTCTGATAGTGAGACGAATCATGGCCATATTACGGAAAAAACTATCTTTACTACGCGGTTTGGTAAGATTATAAATGTTCGTGTGTCTGTACTGGCTTCTTTGTCCAAGTTTTTGTACTCTGTATCTTGTGTAGAAGAAAATGTACGAGTAGTGTCTTGGCTATTTCAATTCGAGTCTCTTGGGTTAATGGGTTTTATATTATGTATGTCTTTAATTTGATCAATCTCCGGATCAATTCGATCGAATGTGTTTCTATGTATCAATTTTGTGTAGTGTTGGGTGCTGGGTTATCTATGATGTTGAAATAATTGAAAATTTTCAATAACTTATTGTATTGTGAATTTTTTTCTGTACAGGTGAATCGAATGTATACACGTTGGGTAATATTGGTATACATAGGGTGGTGTGTACGAAACTACCAACAGTAGGACATACCAGAGAAGCCATGATTGCTGCTGGGAATACCACCACCAGATTACTTGGTAAAATATCAACTTGAAAATTGAAAGGGAAAAAATCTCAATTTTAATAAAAATGAATTTTTTTATTTGACAGGAACGTTCCAAAAAGTTGATTACGTATTATTGGTCGGAGTAGGCGGAGGTGTACCTCATTATACAGATTATAAGAAACACGTAAGACTAGGAGATGTCGTCATTTCGCATGCAGTTGATGGCAAAAGGTGCCTTGAACTTGTTTAATGTATTTAGTTTCTTTTCTCTGACGTGAGTCATAATTCTTATAATTGATTTATTTTCCAGATACGTGTATACGTATTGCGAGAATGCCAAACATGATCCAGATAGTGGGACCTATGAATTCGAAACCAAAGACTATCACCCTACGAATTTAGTTTTACAAGAAATTGCTTCCAAGTTGAAATCTGAGGTAATGATTCGTAAGAGAAACAATTATTATTAATGAAATAATTTACGTAAAAATAATTTGTTCCCTTTTTTTTTTTTCGTAGACTGATAGTAATCCTAGTATGGCTCCATGGTTGAAATATATCGAACAAGGTAAAAAATCATTGAAGAAGGAAAACAATCAAGATTTCTCACGACCTTCGGTCGAGTCAGATAAATTATACATGTGTATTGGAGAAAAGGCTATAATCGAGGTGGCTCATCCTGTGCCATCGGATGGAGATAATAAGTTAGTATTTGAGTATTTTGTTCTCTCATTTATGGAGGAAAAGAACCACAGAACCTATCGATTTTGGGTTCAATGTCCCTCGATTTGTATTTTCAGAGGAAAAAAAAGACAAAATTTTCATAAATGAAGATACCATTGAATTCATGTGTAAAAATGATGAAGGTGGCTCAAAAGTTTGCTCAAGATGTTTTATAACTTTTTTCAAAATTTGTTGATTTCTAGCGGAAAAATCGTTGGGAAATTACGTCAAAAAGACGTGGATAGAATTTGTGATTTTTTCGTTAATTTTTACCCTGACCTTCCTCAACAGAAACTTGAAATTTTGATTGTTCCAAAAATTTTTCGGATTTTTATCCGAACAGGTTTTTTTTTGAATCTGTGTCCAAAAAATTTTCGGATTTTTGGTTTATTTTTCATGTTTTTAATTAGGCAATGTAAATTATTTAAATTTCAAAATTTCTTTCTAGATTTATTCTTGGCGACCAATACAAATTTTGAGTTTGTTTTTTCAGAGGGTGACTAAAAACCACATAAGAGATATGTACAAACCAAAACTAGTAATTTTCTTTAAAAAAATAACATCACTTTGAGGACCTCCAACTTCGAATTTTTTTCTATCGGGTTTTTCATTCAAAATGAACTTCCTCGTCAATACTGATTTTCGTCAAAATCTGAGATGTGTACTCAAATTTTTAAAATTGAAAAAAAACCAAAATAATTGATTTTTCATCAAACTCTTACTTTATCACTTCCTGAATTTCTTCAGACAGATCAAACTTGAACTATAGAACCTCGATTCATCTCAAATTTTATTCCAGATTCGAAGGTATTCCAAGAATCCACACTGGGCCAATTGCAGCCGGACGTGTGGTCGCTCGAGACGAACAGCTCAGACAAGCATTCTCCCTGCACAGTTCAGCCCTTGCATTCGATTCGGAATTCGACTCTGTCATAGAATCAGTTATCGGGAGCTGCCGTGAAAGTTTCGCCATCGTCAGAGGTATCGCTGACTATAGAGATGGCACCAAACGCTCCGAATGGCAGCCTTTCGCTTCGATGAGTGCTGCAGCTGTCGTTAAGGCTATTATCGATATGATGGAAGAGTCATAAATATTTATTTAGTATTGATACCTGCATGCCTATGTATTCAATGGTTGTTCTATATCTATTTTTATATTGTGTAATTTTGTTAATCGCGTTATGAATCATAATTTTGTTTTATATTTTTAGATATTTATTTATTGTTTCTTCAGTTACCGTTGAAGTACGTTAGCGTTATTTTCATTTCGCCTTTAATTATGTGTTCGTATTAACATATCGGCTGTTATTGTTTGTATCTGCTAAAAGCTAAAATAGATTGCAGTGATTTTTATTATGGCGAAATGCTTGTTGTTACGTATTGACTATCATTGGATTGCGTACTATAGATTGTCTTGTTCTCTTCGTTTATCATGATCTTTTTCTTTTGCATTGTTTTTTTTAATTCTTTTTATTCGTATTTGAGTATGGAAATAGTGCTGTTGTGTTTTGATTTTTAAATTAAATGAAAGACGATACTCAAATGGTGGTTGTAACTTTCTATGCGATATTTTTGTAGCACTATTAACTACAATGATTATATTTTATTATTTTTAAAATAATATCTAGTCTGCCTCATTACCCTAATTTTTTTGGCAAGATTTTCATTGTTATACGTAATAAATTAAATCATCGAATAAAGCACTAGAAAAACATACGACAAAGTTTTTATTACTCGAATTATAATAAATACACAATGCATGTAAAAATCTCTGAAAAATATACCCGATATATGTATAAAAAAAAACACCTAAACTTACAAGAAATCAAGTAGTAGCGAATAAATACAACAATCCTTTAGCAAATTGAACGATTTCCGAAGCTCCTAATTTCGATTCGCCATACAATCGATCAACGAAAGCGATCGGTACCTCGGAAATGGTATAATTGAACTGTCTGGCTCTAACGATCATCTCCATTTGAAAAACATACCCTTTTGAGACGCAATTCTGTATCAATTTTTCCAGAACTGGCTTCTTATACAGACGAAAACTACCGGTTAGATCTGATACTCCGGGACGTAGTAAAAATTGCGTCAGGAAATTAGCACCGCAGCTGATCAACTTGCGACGAAAATCCCAACCGTGGACGCCACCGTTTCCTTTGTATCTGGTGCCGGTGACGATATCGACATTGTCGGCTCGTTGTTTAGCGATGAATTCAGGAATGTATTTCGGATGATGAGACAGATCAGCGTCCATTATGATGATAAAGTCTCCGGTGGCGTGTTTGATACCGTGCATGTAAGCTGTTCCTAGACCGAGCTTCTTTTCTCGCGGACGAAGTACGATTTGGTCACCGCCGTAGATTTTTTGGAGTTTTTTGGCTACCTCGAGAGTGCCATCTGGGCTGCCGTCGTCGATAACGATTATTTCAAATGTGTAGTCGTTGGTTGTCATGTATTTCACGATCATCCATATTATTATCGGTAGGTTTTCTTTCTCGTTGTAAGTAGGAAGAAGGATGGAGTATTTTGATGACATGGTGGAGGCTTACTTACGTACATAAATGCATTATACACCGAAAAACATCAAGAATATAAAAAAGAATACGTGTAGTTTTTGAAAATATTCGCGGATTTGATAAAAATTAGATTGATTGATAACTTTTTGTTTGGGTTGTTGGTTTGTGAGTGTGGATGTAGAGAGCGTTAAAGTAAATTTAAAAAAAAAACTGAAGGAAAAGAGTAGGCAACTTATCTGTCACCTTTGATGAATTTCAATCTATTGCTCATTTTGGAAAAATAAATCTCTTCTAGAGAAAAGGAAAAATATTGATGGTTCAACTTCTTTTTACAGTTTTCTGTAAAATTTAAAAATCTAAAAATAGTAAAAATCTCAAAATCATTGAGCAATTTTCAGAAATTGAAAAGGCAAATCTTACTCCTGTCTTAGGATCATAGGATCTTACTTCAGAGTTTAAAGCATTTTTCATAAAAGTCAATTATGCTATTTTAACCTCTCCTTGTTCATTTTCCTCAACTTTCATCATAAACAGGGACCGAAAGCCAGCCGAAGCCGAAAGCCGATTCAGCCGATTCAGCCGATAATTTGAGGCTTTTGAAAAGCTGGCTGTCAGCTCAGCTTTATAATTCAGCAGCCGAAAGCCAGCCGAAAGCTTTATGTTTTCGGCTTTTTTACAGCTTATTTTCAAAATTTAAAAATTGAAATTAATGGTGCAAATGTTCGTTTTTTATGTACCATTATTTTATTTGAAGTTGACGATTTGAATTTGACTGGTGTTCTTTCATTTTTTTACTTTTAAGATTTTTTGATTTTACACATTTCAGATTTAAAAAATTTAAACTTTGAATTTGATTGAAATTTATCGTAATAAAAGCCGAAAGCTGACAGCTGAAAGCCGAAAGCTGAAAGCCAAAAGCCGAAAGCCGAAAGCTGAAAGCCGAAAAAAGCCGTATTTTTGGCCAGCTGAAAGCCAGCCGAAAGCCAGCTGTAACAGCCATATAATTTCAAAAGCCAAAAGCCGAAAGCCTAAGCTTTATAATCCTTATCACAAGCCGAAAGCCGAAAGCCTAAGCTTTATCAATCGGCTTCCGGTCCCTGATCATAAAAGCAGTTCATTACCATACCGCAAAGTGTCAGGATTTTCTGGAGATTGGGCCAATGGGCCTTTTTTTACAAGTACTTTTTATTAAAATCGACGATAAAAAAAAGTAATTTTGGAGAATTTTTGGGGCACTTGAAGACAGATCCGGCCTTCAAACTATTTTTTCAACGGATTTTTCAAAAAAATCAGATAATTTTTCTGGAGTTGGCTCTGTTTCCTTCTCAAAATCAAAGCACAATTAAAATTTTTCAAATTGACGGATGAGGATAAAATTTTTACCAGATATTTTTAACATTCCAATACAACTTTCAGACTACCTCTTCACCTAAACCAGTTAGTAAAATGAAATGAAAAAATAAAACAACCGTTCTAAAGTTTAATTAAAATTCGATAGGTATAAAAAATTATTTTAAAAGTTGAAAAAAATAATAAAAAATTGACTAGAGATCAGTGTAACTAAAAAACTAATGAGTATCACCAACGTTATTCTCATATTTCATAAACGTTTCTTTCAAAAATTTCATATAAAATTTTGACTTTGATATGACAATTTTTTAACCCGATCTCTACTATGATAACTTTTCATTCGCCACTGAAAATGAATTCAATCCAATTCAGGTACCCAGTTAACTTTAAAAACCTTCTTCCATTTTTTATGAATATTTTTCGCAATAATCAAAGTATCTGATTTCGGTTCAATGGGATAAGTTTTATTACTCCGGGAAAACGGATCTTCCACTTCTTTGAAAATAAAATCGTTGAATTTTTTTCGATTAAACTTTCGTTTCGTTTTCAAACTAGTGGATAGAAAACCACAGAAAATTTGCCATCGAGGGTAATAATAATCACTTACAATGCCATTCCACTGTCTAGTCGCATAATCCAAAATTTCTCCCTTAGGACCCCACAATGTTAGTTGATTTTTAGCAAACAAAATCGCCGAATTTTCATCTAAATTGAACTCATTTGCTGATATTTTTATACCGTTGAGCCAAGCACCTAACATAAAATTGGTATTTGTCGATAATACGCTTTCTAAATCGACCAGAATTTCCAATAATGTTTCAGTAGTATCTTGTAATGATTTTAGGTCTTGTTTGTGATAGTTCATTCGTAGAATTTGGTAAGTTTGGTCAAAAAGTAGTTGTAAAAATTGTCTAGTAGTATCGACCAAATCATATAAATAATTTTCATTCAATTCGTCAGGTTTCAGTATCTGAGACGTGTTTACAAATAAATCCCAAGCTTTAAAAACATCAGTGACATTGTACCAAACTAAAGGAAAAAGACTAAGAGAAGGTCTTCGGCACACGATATAACCATATCCATGCAATCGAATAGGGATTTTGTAATTATAAACGCTATTTTTCAACAATTTCCAAGCCATTTTGATATCATCATTATTTATTCCGTAACGTCTCTCGCTATATTTTTCTATCCATTGATCGGAGTCGATTGCCACATCACGCCAGGACGATTCTGTCATAAAATCATAAATCACGTAATTTTGATTAATTCCTTCAGGAGTTATACCAGTACCTATCATGGTACTATTGGCCATATTACGAGCCTCTATCACTCGTCTGTTGACTATATCAAATGACCCGTGCATTCCTAAATTACCGCCAAAATTATGCAGCATGCACCATATAAAAGGTTTTCCAAAATACGAATCCAATCGTGTATACTGCGGCGCTGTTTCTGATTGTAAATCTAATACAATCATTCGTTCGTTAGGAACACCCGAGAGGTAATCTTGAGCTCTCTGTTTGGTCCAATATGTCTCGTTGTTAACGAACAGCCATCCTTGTAGAATCCAAGTCGCATCTTTATCTACTTTCAACATCGCATCGAACACCGCAGAAGAAAATGTGGACAAATTTTGCACATCTTCGAAAGGATTTTCCATCTCATTAAACGTGTCGCAATTGTAATAATGGCTGAGTCCGAATTCTTTTCCAAGTTCAACGATAAATTTCTCCCCTATCTCTTGAAAAAGTTCTTCATGCGGATCGAGTAAATAAGGACAACAATATTCGTCTTCGAATTTAGCCCAAGAATGTAACTTGATCATTCTGACATCTGGATACAATCGTTTAAAAGCTCTCGGTACATGACCGCAGAACGCCGGTAAAATAGGTATAATACCAAGAGCTCTCATCCTCGATAATATTTTTCGCTGCAGCTCGATCGAATTCTGGTGCCATTTCTTCGTCAAATTACCTCCCCAGCCACGAATGTTACCCATTCTATTCCACGCCAGGAACAACTCACCGGAGAAATGCTCGTTGATTTCGGTATCTGTCATATTCATTTGTTCGTAGATATTTAACCAGATTGCCTCTTGGCCGGTGAACGCTAAAGCGAGATTGATTCCGTTCAAAGCCATCCAATCTATTTCACGTTCCCATCTAGTCCAATTCCACCAAGCGTAGCTGTAGCTGTAAACGACGACGTTCTGATAATACCGGAATTTATCCATCGAAGAGACGCTGATATCGACGTCCGGTAATGCTGCTGGCAGACTCAGTTGATCGTAGTCCCAAGATATATGAGCGTTGCAGTAATTTTTCAGGTAATAGTGAAATCCATAAGAGGCAGCTGTGCCACTGGTTGCTGTAATCTGTATCACATTATCGATTTTTTTCACTGTAAACGCATCTGTGTTGATGAAGTTTTGATTGGGAATGGTTATATTGAATAGATTACTTCTTTCTGAACCAATTAAGCGTTTGATTAGGTCATCGACAGCATTTTTCTGTGTTTCATGCGTAGCTAAATCTTCATAACACGAGCAAAGATTTGAAACAATTAATAAAGGGATTAGAGATGAAAATAAAATTACTTTTTCCATTCTGAAGAGATCACCGGTATCACAGCGTTGTTTTTAGAATCGAGAATGAGATGAACTATGGATGTACACCTACGAAGAAAGTAAAATTTGTGAGAAATATTATCAACATGAGAGATGTCTGGCGAACTTGAATAGGGTAGAAATATTTTCAAATTTGAAACATGAAACTGAACCTGTGGAACTAAGATTTGGAATTACTTAATTTGCAATTACCTTTCATTGCTTCAATTTTAAAATGCTTGAGAAGTTTAAATTCAACTTTTAGTCTTTCATCCAATTCTAAAAAAGGAAAAATGTAGAAAAAGTGTCAAATAAATTAATTCTATTCGAATTGTTTAAATTTGAACTTTGAACTAGAAGTGAAAAAATCAATTTTCGAAAAAATAAAAAAAATAAAAAACCGCAATATTGATAACAATGATAACAAATAAGTAGGTAATAGGTAATTTGAGTAGGTATTCGAATTTTTTTTCTGGCTTTACCGCCATTCGCGAATCAAAACAAACGCGGCAAAACAATGAAAAATAACCGATTTTCAAGTTTGAACTTCAAACAACTTTTTGGTTGAAATTTTTATTTATTTCAATTTTGGAGTCAAGTTTTTGAAGTTTTGTCGAATTTTATGGTTCATCGTTTATTTTAATTCATTGTGAAACTCTATCTGTGGAAAAGAAAGTATTTTCGTAACATCGTAACATCGTTACGTTAATTTTAAACAGTACCAGTTCAATATTGATGGTCTAATTCTTTGATATCAAAATGTCGTACGGAGGTTATTCTTATGGAAAGTGAGTACAATTAAGTTGAAATAATTTTTAATATCATTAAAATCGTTCTATAGATTCTAATATCGCTTTATAAATGTAGAAAATACTTGGGAAGAGAGATACCCATGAACACTCGAGTGATAAAGATTGGCAATCCTCCGCCCCATCCAACCATGTTTGTTGGGCCTGTTTCTGTCAGGGAACTGGAAAAACGTATGGAAGTAGACGCCAAAAAACTCGAGTAAGTTTCCAACATTAGATTATTTCTGTACTTAGAATAAAATAACCATGCAAATTTTTTCACCAGAAAGCAAATGCATAAAAGGAATTATCTAGCCGAAGTAAACCGAAATGAAACAAACAGTAAGTTTTTGAATTTATACATTTTGAAAAAAATCACCTGTATCTCGAATCTGTATTCATTTTTCAACAGATGCCTCCGTTAACTCGCTTCTACAAACATCTGAAGACAAAGAAAACATTCTCGACGAAACGGTTACTTTAATCGACTCAGTCTCATCGAACACTTTACATCCACCGGAACCCGATTCGTTCAACTCTAAAAATAGCTCTAGTTCAAATCATACGTACACGTTGGAAACCTCAAACCAGATGAATAACACGTTCGATCTAGAGGAAACTGAAAACTTCTGTCTACAAATCGACGAAACGCAGAATGTCACGTCCATTCGTGATCGTAAATCAGTTGCTAACAAATCGACGTTTCGAAACTATCGTCAAACGCGACAAGATTCTATGGCTTCCGAAGCGTTTGCCAACATGAGTAAAATTAACGATATGTCGCAATTAACCGATACATCGGCTAATCTGACTGCCACAAATAAATCAGTTCTAACTTCCTTTGATAATTTGAAATTGGACGACGAATGCGGAAATCTAACGAGTATGTCGATGAAAGCTTACAAAGATTCACCTGTAGCCAAAGTTTTAATGGATGATAAATTCAGTCACGATTACAGCAGTCCGTCGAAAACAAAATCGACTCGTAAATCTATCCTTAAGAACGTAGACCAGCGTAATTCGCCAATTACGCCGAAATCTGCGAATCGCAAATCAGTCTCTAGACCGGTTTCTCCGAAGTCAACTCCGGCTAGTAAATCAGTCTCTAAGAAACTAGCGAGTGCACCGGCGACTCCAAGATCAAGCTCGGCTCGTAAATCACGTAAATCTCTTTTCGATAACAAAGAGACTAATCCAGCTACACCGAATGTTTCTCCAGTACGCAAATCTGTTTCTAAAACTGACTTGAAAGCTACTACACCTTCTTCGAGAAATAGTTCCGTTGTGAAAAGAAAACGTTCCAAATTAATGGAAGAAGATTTGAACGCGTCGCCAGCTATACGCAGATCATTGCTGTTAAACAAAGAAAATATATCTGTACGAACACCTGGTAAAATGTCGACTACGATGATTACCGAATTAAAAGCCGAAAACTGTTTGATCAACACTTCATTCCGCGATTCGACCGGAAGCTCGGAAAATAGAAGCACGCCCGATGTGTTTAGTAAAATACCAAACGAATTGTGGAAGTCGAAACAAAATGAAATGCCGGAAAAACCACAAATATCTCCGTTCAAATCTAAATTACCTCAGCCGAAGAAAACGCCAAAAAAGTATGATCATATCCAAAGCCCGGTTAGTAAATATATCCATCGAGGAGAAGGCATAAAGTCGATGTCTAAACTTCGACATTCTTCTTGCATCCACGAGCTAATTGGCAAATCGAAATCTGAAACTAAGAAAAAGGAGCTTTCCGAAAGTAAAAATAAACCTTGTAAAATACCTCAACCGCGTGGCAATGCTCACAGAAAACTGGATCTTCCGAAGGTACTTATTAATTCCGTGAATTAATCGTTTTAAGAGTCGAATCCTATGATTTAATTAATTTTTTTTTACAGATTAACAGAAACGATACTTCAATTTTGAGCTCGTCTGCTATCTCCAGGACATCCTCGATTCGTCATTGACCTCGCAGGGTTAATTGATTATCTTGACTTATAAATTTTTGACAGGTGTCTTTGTTTACAAATTTAAAGATTCATTCGCTTTTGATGTATTTTTTATTTGAAGAATTTATTTTGTAATGAATCTATGTTTTATGCTTATGTAGTGATTAAGATGTAAATGTTATGATAGGATTCTCTTTTTTCATGCTTGACTATGTATTATTGGTTAGGATTACTCATCTTGTCATTTTGTTGATTAGATCATTTGATCGTGGCGATTTTATACCATTGATTTTTTCAATTACAATGAATTAAGTGTATGATTTGAAAATAACTGTAATTCGTAGGACTAATATAGAATTTAATTTACGGTTCAATATCCAATGATGTAAAACCTTTTTATTATGCGTACCATTTTTATTATGTATGGATAAATTTATAGAATAAAATTTGAAATCGGATTATTCTCAAATGATTTTAAAAAATCGGTCACCCATAAGTAGTCAGTTGGACCAATCCTAAAGTAAGCTGTACAGAGAAAATTTGAACTCTGAAAAATGTAAGAGCAAAAAAGTTTTGTAAAACGCCGATACCTCGATACAACAAGACAATAGTTCAGCTGAGTACTTTCAATTTGAAGGGTCTTCGCAGAGAAGATGCAATATTTTTCATCCGAAATGAAGCCACACGAGCTGAAAGGCAGAAATTGATTGGAAAAATTCAATCTGGAATTTTCTAGTTCGGTACATACTTATATTTTTGCTGTAGAAACGATAGTCCAAAATATCGATAACTATCGCAACCAAATTTAAAAAAATTGAAAAAAATCACACAGAAATTCTAAGGATCTTCAAATTTGGAAAACCTACAGAACCCTCCAATCAAAAGAACTTCACGAAGGAATCAAGGTCTGATGTGAATTACAATAATTTCTGGACAGATACCAGTTCATAATGTTACGAACTGACAATTAGTCTCCATGACTTGGTATTTTTTTTTTCAAATTTAATCATAATTTTATCTTCGAAAAAGCTCTTCGAGATCACCTGACCATTTCTGGCAAAAAACTATAAATTATGAAATAAATTTTACATGGCAAATTCAAATTCTTCATCTACAATACCAAAAAACAAATAAGAAAACAACATCTGGGATTTTTTAAACATTTATTCCACAAATGAGATCACACATTTACAAAACCAATACATCTGACATCGAGATCCTCGACCCACCGACATTGGCATTTCAACGGTATCACTTTTGTAAACATGTACCAGTATCTTAATTCTATACTTACACGAATATCTTAAATACAACTAGTCAACAGATGCTTAAAAAATACGACTACAAAAGACAGGGAACAGGGAGAGAAAATTTTAAAAAGGATTTGATTTTACGCTATTTCGCTTCAGTTAAAAAATTGTATACAAGATAAAAACTTCGTAGTAAAAATACCGATTACAAAAAAAAACCACAACTTGCTTCCAACCATCCGGTATATTTTCTTTCCTTAACCGCAGATCGTTCACAGAATCCGCAGTTCGTACCAATCATAAATCAAAATTCGGGCAGACACACACAAATGAGGGGACATGGGAAGGGGGCACCCTTAAAATAACGCTAAAAATAATCTTAATCTAGACTTAAAAATTACATTAAAAATTAAAATAAACAAGGTGAGATGTAGGGGATGGGAGGGGCGGGGAGAACCACACATAAAAAATGGAAAACGACACATCGATTTTGTAATTTTATCCACTCGCATCGACGTATCGTTTGCCATTCTCGTAAAAAATTTTCACGTTCGTATAAATAATTATGTAATTATATATTATTGTCTTAGGAACTGACTCTCGAGAGCATCAGGTATCTCTCGCTGTACAATAATTTTCAACGTAATGGCAGTATTCATTTTCGTTAAATAATAAATTATCTCGACGCTACCGATCGTTTCGAGTCGACTATCATAAATAAACCTTTCATAGTCGCCAGAAAAATATCGGACTAAAAATTTTGGTACAGCGGGACCATGTACTTTCAATCTTTCACACCACATTTGCTAGTAAATTCACTCATACATACACACTGGACATTCGCACGACTATACATTCTAATAAATAAATCCATTTTTAAATATACACGCCACGAATTTACTCGGTTTTCGACTCGCCTTTTTTTCCCTTCTCGTAAAAAAACTTGGCGATGGAAAAAAATCTACATGAATATCTACACAGCGACCAATGCATATGTCGAAACAATCTCCTCTTAAGTTATTTTCATATACAGATCAATTTCGGTAACAACGAATTTCAATTTTTAACCTTAGTTAACATGTTCAAAAAAATGATTAGTTTTCTCGTATCAGGTAAATTTAAAAGGAAAAAAACATGGTCATATTAAAAATAGGTACTTAAAATATCAACAGGGATAAAAAAAAAGACTAGCAAAACGGTACACTCGACTAAGTACGTGCGTCTTTGAATTACACGCGCCGCCGTTTCGTTTTTAAACAAATTATAAACGGGGGAGAAGATTTTAAAATGAAAATTTTCGAATCGTTGGAATATTTCATCACGAAGGTATGGGAAAGTATGGATGATTTCGTTGTAAGGGTTAATTTAATAATTAGAATTGAAAGTTGTAAAAATCTAAGCCTGAACCGGTTGATCGGTCGGCTGAAGATGACGTCATAGGTAATATCAAGTTCGCTTGGGAACGTCGTGGTTTGTCCTTTGATAAGTACATATTTTTATTCATTCGGTGAATTGTTTCTTTTTTCGGGTGTTTCGAAGGTGGAATTCGACGGTTGATTGATGAGGTAGAATCAGAGATGAGCTTGGATCGATGGGAAAAAACTGAGAGAATTTCTGTAATACGTGTACGCCTGCCTTCGATGGATTTTGATTGTCTAGACCTTTGCGCGATTGAAATTAAATTCTCTTTGTTGTTTCTCATCGGTGGTGGGTGGGCTGAAGGAGGGGGAATTTGATTTTGAAAATTGACGTAATCGTTAGCTGAATTTTCCCTCTAGAATTAATTTTAACATTACGAAAAATTATGAGCAAACAATAAATTTTGGTCAAAATTGAAAAATCTGATCATCAATTTCGAGGAAAAAATCGAAATTGTAATTTTTCAGCAAGATCTTGGAAAAAAGAAAAATCGATGCATAGATTTAGATCGAGTAAGATACGTCGAATTATATTATCAAATATGTAAAGTCGAGAGATCGAAATTTCAATTTCTTCCATCCTTAAAAAAAAGTAATAAACATCGATCCGAGTTGAAAAATCGATATCGGTTTTGATCGAATACAATAAGTTGATTATTCGTGAAGCCAAAAACAATATTGAAAATTCTAATTTAAGGACATGAATTAGTCTTAAAAATTGACTTTGATTGAAACAAGAAAATCGATGCATTCGAAATGAAGGAAATTCAATTCTATCATCATTTTATCGATTTTAGTCGAATTTTTGAACAAATCAATATGATGTGGTCGACTATGACCGAAATCAAATTGATGCATCAATTTTGGCGGAATATTGAAAATCTATGAATTGATTTTGGCCGAACCTAAAAAATCGATATTTTTCGAATTTGGCCGAAATCGAATAATAAAATTTGAAACATCGAATTTGGTCGAATATAAAAAAGACTTCTGGATTTTAATCGAATCTTGAAAATTGATACATCGAATTTGATCGAAACTTCAGAAATCGAGAAATCGACTGTGATCGAAATCAAATTGATGCATCAATTTTTATGGAATATTGAAATTCGATACATCAAATCGGTTGAATGATGAGAACGGTTTTTTGGATTTCGGTCGAATAATGAAAATCGATACATCGAATTTGATTTAGACCTCAGAAATCGATATATCGACTTTGATCGAAATGAAATAATTGATGCATCAATTTTGGTGAAATATTAAAAATCCAGAATTGATCATGGCTGAACCCAAACTATCGATACATCGAAGTAGGTTGAAATATTGAAAATCGATATATCGAATTTGGTCGAAACCACCAAAATTGATAATATTGGTTGAATTTCCAAAAATCGATTCATCGACTTGAATCGAAATCTCCAAAATCGATGCATCGATTTCAATCGAATTCTCAAAAATCTATAAATCGATTTTAGTCGAATTCTCAAAAATCTATAAATCGATTTTAGTCGAATTCTCAAAAATCTATAAATCGATTTTAGTCGAAACCTCAAAATCGATACCATGGTCGAAAATATCGACTTGAATCGAAATATCCAATCGATACATCGATTTAAATCGAATTCTCAAAATCTATAAATCGGTTTTAATCGATACCACGATTGAAAATTTAAACATCAATGCATCAATTTCCACCAAAAATACTATGAATAGATTTGCCTCAAAACCCATATGTATAATTTTCATCATTTTCCTGAATTTAATTGACCCTATAATACAGATTTCAGTTTCATATTTCATAATCATCGAAATACTCAACTTGTAAATTATAAAAATAAGACGGTTTCACAAAAATTCGGTTGAGTTTGAAATTAATTATGAGGAAAACTCGATTCATGAATAATTCGATTTCTTAAACAAAAAAAAACGAAATCCCCAATACATCGGTCAAATTTCAATCTCCAGGGTAAATATTAAATTATTTCTGGCCGAAATTGGCAAATACTTGAAATGTACACTTTTAATCAATTTTTTGGGGCTATTCAAAGCTGCCTGTGCATAAAAATTTGGATTTTCAAACCAAAATTCATCAACCAGAAAAAATACAAAAATTCAACCTAAAATCGATATTACCAAATAGGATCTTTTTTTTTTTACAAATCTTTCAAAAACTTTTTTCTTTTTCAAATTGAAACCAAATCTATTTTTGAAATTTCCGAAATTCACACATTTCGAGGGGACTCGCCACCTCACCGAACCCCGCGTCGATTCCACCCTCAACCTAATTCAGCACTACCCATTACAAATATCACTTGCGCATATTCGAGCTAAAACGAGCAACTACAACAAATCGAACTACATAAGCGATTTAGAGATATGTTAACAATAGAGGTGTTAAGATCGTAAATTTACGCATGTAAAAGTAACTTGAGCAACGTTAATTTCAATTACAATTGGGATAATCTTCACATATCTCTATCACAGACAATTTTTCAGTCTTCCTATAAAAAAAATAGATACTTAATGATAATCCGGCCAATAGCGATATCTACACTGTAACGCTTACGCATCACACACCTCAGACTGGAGATTCGATCGAAGATCCCGGACCTAGGTCACTTCTTTCAACACTTACACCCAGGCCATCGTAAAAATCATCAATTTTTTTCTCGCCTAGTATTTCGTTGTGTTTTTTTTTTTTTTAGCCACGTATGTACAATAACATACAAAAATACACATAATATCTTACATTATTCTACATTATTGGAATGTTCACATTGTCTTTTACACGTATAATACATATGCGCGAGCCAAAATACATTTACACACATAAAAAAATTACACGTTGAAAAAAACTCTTAAGTACTCGATTCAGTACTGAAAAAAAATCTAATACTTTTATCGTTCAACCAATTTTCTTTTTTTTCTTCGCTTCACACTCTAAAAAAAGTCTCATCTGGTAACCTCGATCCCCTTTTTCAAAGCTGCGTAGAAAATTTCAAAATTGAAATCGCATCGAATAAAAAAAATGACTACCGCCCAAAAGAAATGTCTTGAAACATTAACACCGAAAGCGTACTCGCGATTCCAATTCGTAATTTTCTGCCCTCTAACGACTCTGGTTTTATTTTTTTTCGTATTACATTAGTAACGTATAAAGAGGAAAAAGGCGCGAAAGTGAGGAAAAATTCGTATAAATAAGAAAAAAAAAACCTAACCACTTATTTCAAAAAAATGAGATCACATAAAACAATGACTAAAATTCAGACCAGATTCTATTCTAATAGTTTTCAATGTGTAATCTTCACTCATGCTACGTATCGTCTCCTATCGAAAACAAAATGACAAAAGGAAATAAAAACAAAGGTAACAAATTCCATTCGTGAGACGACCTAAAGAAAGTAATCATTTCGAGTAAAACTTATATAAGAAAAAAAGAAAAAAATTGGTATAAAACACATGGTAATTATCGGCGAATAGATATTTGTATAGTCGAACGTCATCGTCGTCGTAATCTAAACACACCTACGACGAGACATTCGCGTCTTATAACTTCTTCCATCATCGTTGTAATTATTTCGTTCTCGTACGTTGAATTTTTTCGCATCGATTGAATATGTACATTACATACATATGATAAATATATACACACACATACGTACATTTTTGTCTCACTCATTCTCGTTCACACATACAACAGCACATCACACATACGCTCGCATACAAGTATAATAATCGCAATCTAGAGCTACGACGATATAATTTACGATCGCCGTAAACCATATCGTCGAAATTTCCATTAAACGTAAAATCGTTTTTTTTTTCAGCTACTCGACTGCGATTTTTTTTATACAAACAAAATCCATACTTCGTTTCACTAGATACAACTATTACCTACTCTTTAGCTTCATTTCTCACTCGACTTATTCTCTCGTATCGCTCTGTATTCCTTCTTTGGCAAAATTTTCGATTCGTTTTCGAGCCACAGAGTTAAGATCTAATTTCACGAGAGAGAGAGCATACAAATAAAAAAAAAATCATCCTTAATCTTAATTCTATATACAACGACAAAAAAAAATAAAAAAATAACCATAGAAAAGAAAACAGATTTTCACTTTTTTTTCACAGGGTTCTTACGTGTTTTTTTTTTTACAACGTCAAGTTCTGCATCTCCTGGCAAACTTGTTGTTGCTGCATTTGTACGGTTTCCGATACCGTGACTTTGGTGGCTGGGCCAAGGGTAGGCGGGGTTTCGCAGCTGGCGTTTTTTATGCTGGTTTGCTCGGATGGCACTGGACATTCTTCGTTGTTGTTGATGTTGTTGTTATTATTGGCGGTGGTATTGTTGTTATTGGTTTTTGCGCAGCTTTCGGATTCCAGCTGGATTGGCTTTTTCGTAGCTTCTTCGGCGGGTGAGATGTTTTTCGAGTATGTTTCGGTGGCGGTGGCCGGGGCCGTCGAGGTGATGTTGTTGTTGTGGTGATGATGGTTGTTGTTGTTGACCGGTGGCTGGCCGCCGTTTATTTTATCGTATTTTATGCGATGGAATCCGCCGTTTGCCTGGAATGAAACGATGAAAATCGAAATTAGAGAATTTATCAAAGAAAATATTTAGAGCGTGAAAGTAGTAGAAGTACTTTAGTTGAGGGATGGGAAGGGAAAGGGGAGAAGAAAATTTCGACTACGAGTTACTAAATTCCATCTGATTACAGGAAAGGATTTAATTTAAAAAATGTATTCTCAATCGCTTCAATCCTCAGTATTCAAGAATACATGAAATCGTCATCAAAAAATGACCTGTTTTCGATCAAATAAACTCTCTCTCTCTTTTATAATTTAATTTCACACAACCCACAGTCGATCAATTATTCAAAAGAACAAAAATTTTCAATATGATGTTTCAAAAAAAATTCGATTATCGATTTATTTGGATCTCAATCGATTGATGAAAAAATCCATACAAAAATTCGGGATATTAATGGAATACGATTAATTGACCGCTTGCGTCTATTGCTATCCTATCGATCAATCGAATAAAAATTAATTTTGGATCGAAAGATTCATATTTCATCATTAGAATGTCGATTGGGTATTCAATTCTCAACTCGATATCCGATTAATCGATAAATGATTCATCTGATTTTTCATTAATCGATTTACGATAGATCGATTCAAAATTGGATTTTCGATTGATCAAATCATAATCAAAAAATTTCGATTTTTCGAACATAGATTTGTAAATTGATTTTTAGAGAATCGATAAAAATTCGTTGAAAATCGACAGTCGACAAATAATTCGATAATTGATAATGGGTTAACTCATTATTTGATTCATAATTATTTGAACTTTGATTTTCAATTGATAGATTTATACGTCGATTTTTGATCAGTTGATTTATAATTTGATCAACTATCAATCAATCGATTGATTAATATTTCGATCAAAAAATCGATTAATCAATCCATTCGTAATTCGATCAACAATCGATAAATTTTTAAAGAGACAATACTTCAAAAATCATTACTGATCGCATCATTTTAGTTTTCGATCAATCCTAATTCGAAAAAATTGATTTATAGTTTATGGCCAATAGTAACTCGATTTGAATAGGTCAACTTTCATGATCAATATCATCACTGCGAAAACATAGATCAAGTAATCAGTTCGATCAAGTTATTATAAATAATCTCAAACCGACTGATCATTCGATTTTTCCAAAAGTTATTACTTTTTGATTATTGTACAAAAAAATTGATTATAAATTGGGTTATCATTCGATAAGGATTAATCGGTTTCAAAAAAACTGATTAAGCTTTCGGCACAACATTTCATTTTAATTTTAATCAACTCATTACAAATTTTGTTTCAATAAATTGATTTTCATGATCACTATTCTTGGAAAATTCAATTCTGTGATCAAAATATGTATTATTGGATCGTGATCAATTGTTGAGTATAAAGGATCAATTTTTCAACACTCTGAGAATTTCAAAACTTACAGAAGAAAATTAGTTGAATAATTAATTTTGAGTGAAGCATACATTTTATTTCTCAGTGTTCGAAAGTCGAAAAATTGATCGATGAACAAATTTTGCAAAATGTTGAGGAAAAATGCATTGAATTGATGATTTAGTATTAGAAATATTGTTCGATCAGTGATCACTAATAATCGATCAATAAATAAATAATTCAATTCGATTCGATCGATCGATCAATCGATCAATTTTTGTCGAACTACGAGCAATGAATTGATTAAATTATTTTTCTCATTGTGATTATTCGATCATAAATTTAGCCGAGTATTGAAAATCGATGCATCGAATTCGATCGAAACCGCTGCAATTGATTTACGTAGCATAAACCTTGATTACAATATTAAAAATCAATACATCGAAATCGATCGAAATTTCAAATCGTTACATAGACTTCGATTGAATTTGGAAAATCGATAAATTATTTGGCCGAATTTTGAAAACAATTTGATCGAAAATTCAAAAATCGATAAATCGATTTCGATCAAATTATCGAAATTTGAAAATCTCGATTTCGATCGAATCTTCAAACATCAATACATGAATTAATGGCATAATGGCAACCGAATTCTAAAAAATCGATACATCGATTTTCGATTTTAATCGAATTTCAAATCGATTAATCGATTTCAGTCGAAGCCTCAATATTTAAAGTTTTAAATCGATTAGTAATCTACATATTAAAAACTTCGTTCGATCAATTTGATCAATCGATGGATCAATTTTCCACCGAAAAATGATTTGATAGTTGAGTGACCACGGCTAACTAATCTATAACGTATTTCAATGAATCAATACGTCGATCCGATTAATTTGATGGTCCAATCCGCAACAAAAATAAACCAATTAATTCATCGACCATCAGTGAATGATTCATTAACGATTGATAAAACATCGATCTGAATCGATCGATCGATCACTCAATAATTTGCCTAGAATAGGTAAATTTTGATCAACTGATTGACTTCGATTAAAAATCACCCATTCGCGATTAAATTAACACGTCTCAAAATAAACGATCGTTCAAGGCAAACGTCCAATCAACCAAGCAATAAAAATAAAAATATCAACACTTTCTCACCTGATTCTTTTTCTCGTGGGCCATCTTCTGATAATTATTCTGACCTTGGTAACTATTCTGATACTCGTAGTTGGATCTAATTTGAGTTTGATCGTGCGTCGGTCTCGGAGTGCCAGCTGAGCTGGACCTAGGATACGGCACGTTACCTTGCACCGGAACGTTACCGCCGTTTCTGTGCGAATTACGCGGCGGCGGTGGCGCAGAATTGGCGGTGAACTGATTCTGATTATGGAACACTCTGGGTTTCGGTCCAGCGCTACCGTTGCTGTTACTACGCGGCGGTCTGGGCGGCTGTTTATTATCGTTGATTTTCGTATTACCATTCTTGTAATCCTTCTCTTTGACGTTACGATTAATATAACCGGGATAGTTGTTATTGACGTAGAACGGAAATTTGGGTATATTCGGAATACTAATAGTGTTATCTTTGGACTGCGGCGAAGTTGAGAACTTCTTCTGCGAATATTTAGAGTCGCGTTTGGGTAAATGATCGCTGACGTAATGTTCGGATAGATTTTTCGGGTACGGACTCGGTGTCATGGCCGGCGTCGTCGCCTCCGTCATGTAAATCGGATTGTAATAAATGCTATTCGGCGGTACCGGCGTATTTGGGTAGATAATGGCGGCGTTACGATGCTGCATGTAGTTCGACGGATTGCTATAATCTGTATTCGCGTGCGGTGTATGGCCTCCGGCGGCCGGAGTCTGAGTGGCCGTGACCGGTACCGGCGCGACGACTTGTGCTGCTGCTGCCGCCGCCGCGACGGCGGCCGCGTTATTCGCTTCGGCTGCTGCGGCGTATTGCTCTTGAACGTGATCTGCGTTCGTCTGCGGGACGACGACCGACATCATCTGTTTGGTTTCTGCGTTCATGACCGGCGGGGCGGTCGGTGGCGATGATTCTTTGCTGTTTAGCTCGGTAATGTAGTTTTGTACGTTCTGCGTGGTGCTGTGGTAGTTTTGCGCATCGTAATTGTTTTCCTGGGTAACAAAAAAGAAACAGATATAAAGTTTAGAAAAATTTGAGTGTTTTTATAAGGCAGGTTTCGTAAATTTTTCATGGAATTCGTCCCTAATGGCATTTTATTATTTCTTTGTATAATTTTTAAAAGGAATAGATATACAGAATTACAGATATATAGAATGACCAAAAATTGAAATTTGGTATTCAATTAGATGAGAAAAATCAGAACCAAGGAGTCAATTTTTTCAAAGAAGTGCTCTACTTTGGAAACCATGATATGATAGAAGTAAATACATATTTTCGTCGATTCACAAAGAAGCAAAAACAAAATTTCAATCTGCTCCAGTTAATTTTTACACACCTGAGAAAAATCTGAACATATATGAATTGAAATATTTTTTTTTTAATTTTTCAAAAAACGAAAAATCGATTTGGACAGCAATAGAACAAGCCCTTTCCAAAAATTTGATTTCAAGTCCCATGTTGATCTAAGGCAGATCTCGCGAAAAATTACTAGTAAGGAGAGATTTTTTCAATTTTTCAAAGCATTGAAAAATATTTCATTTTTTTTCTTCAAATATACCTACATTTTACAGAAGGGAGGGGGTCACATTTTTTCAAAAATGATTCATTTTTTAATTTCACACATTTTCCAGGATAATTTTCTCAAGTTTTGCAGATCTTCATCAATTATTAAGACGTCTAAGAAAAACTGAAAATGAAAAAAAAAACGACTTCTGAAAGATTTTCTACATGAAGAGGCGAGGGGAGAGAAGAGGATTTGGGCGAGGATGATTTAAAATTAAAAATTGATTCAAATTCTCGAGGTTTTCCTCTTTCCACCAAGATTTGTCGTAGAGTAAATTTATTCAAAAAGTCGACTTCAACTTTTTAAAATCATTCCCAGTTTTGGAAAAAATTGAATAATTGAAAAAGCTTTACAATTTGATGCTTTTTTTCAGAAGTGACACAGTAGCTAGATAGGAAAGGAAGCAGAATGATAGATTTTCCATCAGAAAAACATTGAAACGAATATTCAACATTTTTCACAAAAAAAAATGATCAAAATTTCCATTTCCTTCAAGAATTAAATTACCGGGTGCTCGATTAATTCTGGACTCCCTCTGTACTATTTGTGGTAAAAATCGTAAGTTGGCAATACTTTGTATTTGTTTATTTTGTTTATGATTGGACAATTTATACAAAGTATAACCAACTTATGATTTTTAACACCAAAAAGTGCAGGGGGAGTCCAGAATTAATCGACACCCGGTATTTCAATTTTTGAGAAAATTTTTTCGGTTTCACACAAAAATTAGAAGTACTTCACTTGTTATATAAATCTCAAAATTATTGAAACAGCATCGTCGTATTCATTTAGTAAAAAATGAAAACTGCAGTGTAGGACACTAGGACTGCGACCTTTCAAACACAACGTCAAAAATTCAATACAATTTTTAGGAAAAAATCCAATTATCAAACGTAGCTTCTAAAATAAGATCTATTCAATTTTTGTTTTTTTCTTTTCAAAAGCTCCATTATAAAGAGAAATTTGAAAACCATTACCATACACCATTTTTGAAACCCACGATCAGAAAAATCAAACACTTTTCCTCCCACCCTAAAGTAAAATACTACTTTTTATGCAGTTAAAATCATCAAGATTATTTACAGAAAAATAAATACAGGAATTCGAGAGGAAATATCACTCGTCCAACGCAACACAGTTCAAGTTGAAATCAAACATGTATTTTAGGCGAAAGGCTAAAATTATTTTTTCAACAGGATGATTACTCATTTCGAAAAAATATCGGCTACGTTAATCAAATTACTCATTTCCTTTAATATTACGTCAATTGTCGATTACTTCAAAAGTTTTTTTCAAAAATATCGTTCTATATTCAAGCGAAAGCTAGCGTTAAAATTCTCAACTAAAATAACATTCTCCCCGGAAATTTCGTCAACCGATAAAAACCCAATTCAAATCGCAGAAAATTTACAACGAATGTCATTTTTCTCGGTAATAAAAGCTGGCATATAGAAGGATGCTCGAAGTTCCAATTCAAACGTTTTCTCTAATTTTTCAACACCAATCCAACCAATTTACAGGAAAACCTCTTCGATAGGAGAAAAATCATAGGATACTGGGAAATTACAGGACAAGAAACAGTACCGATAGGATAAAACGATAAAAAATTTATTCGCGACACACGATTTGCGATACATCATCTTAAAATAATCGAATTTCCCATCATGGAATTTTTCGCGTTATCGATTCTATACGAGCACGCGATAGGCAGATTACAGAAACAGAGCGTTAAAAAATCACCAATGTGGCGAATACCATCGGTTAAAATATGCTATTGGGATACGAAACGTTAATAGATTCCGTATCCGAATCGTTTCTCACCTCCGGTGCGACGTTACTGTTGCACGTGTCCTGTACGTCGTAATATGGAATGTAGGCGTCATGACCGCTGGCCGTCATCATTGGATAGCAAGCGCCGTGTACGTTATAGTATACTTCGCCCGAATACGAAGGAGGTGCCACGCTACCGTTGTAATACTGCGACGGATGAGCCAGCAGGTACGGTAATGGCGGCGGTACGGACGTCGGTATGACTTGCGAGCCGTGTACGTCAGATGTGTTGGTTACTGTAGGTGCAACTGCGGCCGTTGATGTTTTCGCCGATGTGCTAGGCGGCGACGATGTGACTGGGGCCGGTGATGAATATACATAATTAGAATTAGATGCCTGGACACGTAAAATATCATATTAGTCGTCTTTCGAGCAAAGGTGTGAAAAAAACCCGTCGAATTGGTGATTTTTTTTTTACCGAAACTGAGGGATACGATGAGTTGTATGACTGTGGGCCTACCATAACCGGTGATGTATTATGTGGCACTGGATAGAATAACGCAGCTCCTTGGTAGGGTGTCGTTGGCACGAAATTTGGCGACGAACTGTAGCCATCTGTAACAAAAAATCAATTGAGATACTCTATTCGACAGAATAATTTCCAATGGAACCAAGTTCAAATCATGGAAGTATTCTGGACGGCCAAACACATCCGTTTTCTAGTACTACTTACTCTGATAATATGTACCATCAGAAACAGCTGGTAATACGGTCAAAGGAGGAGCATAATGACTATTCGGAAATACCGACGAGCTCTCTTGATATTGATACGGTATATTATTAGCAAAATATAAATTACTCGGGGTAACCGGAACCACGTACGAATCAGCGAAACGACCAATATACGGCGGATTCTACAACACAAAAAATAGTTCCATTATCGAATTCTCATTCCAAACAATTCTCACGTATCCTACAGTCACACACGTCGACGAACACGAAGCCTCGATCATCTTACGTAAGAACGAAAACAAAAGTAAATTCTACACACATGGCGTTATTTCACAAGCCTTCTATTTTTCGTCGACGCGAGCAATACAATGACGTCATAATTACCTTCATTACTGCCGGCGCGATATTCAATCGTCGATCATTAAATATCAAATTTTTCGCCTGAAAAACGACAAGGTTGTGAGAAAAGACAGCTAAATGAGGGTACGAAACGTAGCAAAATACTAACGTCGTTTTGCAATCGATTCACATCTTCGGGTTTCTCGAACGTAACGAAACCGTAGCCTTTGGATGATCCGTTCTGATCGAAGATTATTTTCACTGCTTTAACGGTGCCATATTTACTAAACAAATTGAGCAGATCGTTTTCCGTCGCTGTGGGACAAATATTACCGACAAATACTCTATTCGGAACGATTACACCGGATCTACCTTTGAACTTCGTATCGGTCGGGGAACCATTTATAAAGGAAGACTTCTGAGGTCTATTCACCTGTAAAAAAATTCGCACGTAGTTTAACACGTATGAAAAATCAAAACCCTTATAAATACTTATATACGATTAATTAGATTCGAGTGTGACGATAAGTGCACCGATCACGTCTTAGTCATTTCGCTGATAAAAAGTAACAAAAACGATATAAATAGAAAGCGAAATTAAATTTTTCATACAAAGCGATTCAAAAACTCTAGCGCAATCAATTCTGCAATTTTAGTTCACTCTGCAAACACGAGCTTATAAAATGATATAACGCGGTACAGTAAAATAAAAATAATAATAAAATAAAAAAAACTTACACCTGTTTTCCGCAATGAAGCCATTGTAATAAAGCATATATCTTATAAAGCAAGCAGTGAATTATTCGATGTACCAAATTTCAACGAGTGCAATAAAACTGTAAAATTCAAAATCTTAAATTAATTTGCTAGTGAAAAAGGTAAAGAAGTAAACACCATGTTCGATCGTGACCAATTGTACAATACCAAGTGAGAAAACCAGTAGATGCATTTCAAAACAAACCCTTAACAATGACGCCACTACCCCTCCCCATCAGTTCCAACTGCAGGGACAACCATCGACCTAAACTAGTTTTTTTTTTCAATATGTAAATAACATCGGGTTCGAGCATCCTGCTTTCTGAGAATTTGGTGTTTTACAGATACCTGAATCGGTTTAGATTTTTTATTTATCCAATACCTACGGTGACGTTACAATAATCATCCCCATTGAAACGTTGACTCGAGAAATATTTCTAATCGAAGCGTAAAAAATACTTTCAACTTGGACGACTACGTAAATTATTAAACGAAAGCGATATCATGCATTATTAATAATCGAGATTATTAATAGTTATCTTTTGCACTTCTCATTAAGGTCATTAGTGAATGGGAACGATAGTTAGTGGTCGAAGTTGACGAATTGAAAAGTGATTTGAAAGGAATCTTAAACGTAAATATTAGCTTTAACGGTTTTCTATTAAGCGTAAAACAAATCAGCCGAAGAAATCAAATAAATCGAGTGATATTCCGATTGAAGGAGAAACTGTCGGCAAGTATTCCATAAACCCTTACATAATCAGAATCAAGTACGTACAGATTTCAGCTGCGGAGAGATACATAACCTCGACCATGTAAACATACGATTATCTATAGTTTTATCTACGATGTACTTGAAATTTACACATTAGCGAATAAAAGTAAATTATACCAAGGATGCACTTACTTTCTTGTAGTAGTCCATAAATTTCATTAAGTTATGCGCGTTTAATTTCTAAAACCTACGAATTCATCTTTCTGAACAATTTCATACTTTGTAAGAATAAACGAGTAATTCTAGAACGAAAACAAAACTTGAGAAACTTTTGCAAACGACTCGCCGGTATGCTAATAAATAATATAAATAATACACTAATCGAAGTAATTTTTTTCTAAATATAAAAAAAATAAAAGTATAAAAAGCTTTTCCAAAAAATGGCGTCCGTGTAAGCAGAAGCTGTAGTAAAAGCGAAAAGTAATTTATTTTGCGACTTGCGAGACCTTGGAACAAATTCAAAATGTAGTTCATCGAATGGAAGAAAGGGGACGCTATTGTTTACCGGATTGTCAGCTGATAAAGTGCGTGTGTGTGAGTGTGAGTCGTTGGTCGTTGACGGTTGACGAAATTAATTACGAAAGTGGGGTAGGGAAACGTATTCGATTTACGAATAATTACTCGCTACTGTTTAATGCATAAATTACCTGCGTTATGTTTGGATTCTTCATGCGTTTGATTCTGTAATTTTCACATTATCTAGGAACTATATTGTTTCAAAAATACTACGATATTCTTTTAAATGGCAGCCGAAAAACGAATCACATTACAAGGTTCACAACCTCGGGTTTTTTCTAACGGAAAGACTCTTGCAGTGTTGACGGTTGCGAACAATTACGTCAATGATACCACATTTGCAAACGTTCAGTCACATTTTTGAGATGGATTTTTGTTTTATATTTTTTTAAAAATATTGAAATTCGGAGAAATTTTATCAAAAAAAAACAAGTAAAACGTTAGATTGAAATGTTTTCTTTGAATTATTGGATCAGTAAGAATAGTAATTATTTCCAAACATCCAAAGTACTGCAAACTGCAAATAATTTGGATAAAAATTCTAGATTATTTCATGTTTTATATTACATACTTATTCTGAGATGTATTATTTTTTTACTCTGGATTTTCATTTTAAAATTCTGATTTTGATGATTTTATAAATAGGTACCCTGGTATTAAAGATAACTTTGTTCAAGTGTCAGACAATCAAACAGCCTTTTACAAATGAGCAGAAATTTAAATTTATCGATTCTTGGTACCTAACATGGTATTTCGTAGTTTTGTTCGACTTCTGAAAGCTTGGAAATTTTTTTAACCAATTGATAATAATTATTTGAACTATCGAAACTTGGACAATATGAAAACCAAACAAAATAATACGATTCAAGTCAACTCTACCCAGAAATATTGTACCTACCTAATTTAAGGAGTCTGAAGAAAGTGAAGTAAAATATTTTAACATGAATGATAATTGAATAAATCGTAATGTTAGGGGCATTAGGGAGCAATCTATGAAACGTATCTAATTCAAATTTTGAAGACCATTACTTGAATGTAATTTTGTTGATTAAAAATAAATACTGGACTGAAAAATGAGCACACCGCGAATTGGTAGTAACATGTGAAATATCTAAAAAAAACAAAAAAGGTCAAATTTTATACAATTTCGTACTTTGAAGAACTATAGAAATTCAAAACCTCAGTCAAAGGACCATAAATCTAAAACACATCAGTGCTGATGCTGATACAAAATTATCACTGTTAAAATAGTTTCGACATTTTTGCTCGCGAATGTACACGTTTCTTAATCCAAAAAAGTGTGGATGTGAATGTTAAAATTAATGTTGTAAATTTTTTAGAAAGTTTTAAAATTCAATTTGAGTTCACATTTTATTCGTAAAATAACGAAAAACAAAGGAAAAAGGAAACAAAGGTTAAGGATTTCTTCGCTTGCTCAACACAAATCAGGATATACAGCAAGTCTTTTGCAGTATTATTTAATGTTTATTCGTTCAAGTGAATAATCATAAAACACAAAACGATAATACAAAATAAAAAGGAAACATTATTTCAAATGACATAGAATATTAGAAAATCGTACAGGCCAACCGTTCGTTCGTATAATCTTAAATAAGTAACTTTCTATCGCATCTAAGAAGAATGTGAAAATTAAAATATAGATTGTGAAATTCAGAAACAGTAGGGTAAAGAGAAAAAAGGTAGCGTAGGTTAAGCGTCACCATTTCTTTCCGGAGAAGCAGAACTGGTCTTCCTGTTGAGCAAATAAAAAATAAAACTATTAGTCATTGGATTTAAAAGTTTAAAATTGTACCGGATCAATGCTATACCTTGGCGGGGGAGAACTCGACTCAGATTTCGATTTGGAAACTGATCTATCTCGTGATCTCGATATTGATCGATCTTTCGATCTTGATGCTTTCGATTTAGAAACAGATCGATCCCGTGATCTGGATGTTTTCGATTTGGAACCTGATCGATCCCGAGATCTAGATGCTTTCGACTTGGAACCTGATCGATCCCGGGATCTAGACGCTTTAGATTTGGAAACAGATCGATCTCTAGACCTGGATGCTTTCGATTTGGAAACAGATCGATCGCGCGATCTAGATCTCGATTTAGCTTTACGATTCTTAATACGTGGAGAATCAGAGCGAGATCTGCTATGCTTATTATTTCTAGTACGAGATGGTGAACGGGATCGGGAACTTGAACGAGATCTTGAACGACGGTCGCGTGATCTGCTGCGACGATCACGAGATCTTGAGCGTCGATCGCGAGATCTTGAACGACGATCTCGCGATCTAGAACGTGATCTTGATCTGCTGTAGGACCTGCGGAGGAATAAACCGAACGTAGATTACTTTATGAACAGTTTGCATGCAACTACTTCGCCCAACTAAGCACAAATTTTTAACGCAAGGAATTTTGATGTTATTTTGCACCCATATCAACAGGCTTATTGGGCCAGAAAAAAGCTAAAAAAATATTACGATCTATAAAAAAGTAATAATAGTCCTTAATAAAATCAAAATCTTTGTCAACTTACACAAAAAGCGTAATCGCAGTCGAATTGTAAACAATTTTTACTCCTTGTAAAACTATTCAACTATTCGATTGCGATGCGTCGCATAATAGCGTATTCGAAACGTAGCGAAACTCTCTTTATGACCATAGTTAAAAACAGAAATTGACTCAGGCGTCATACACGTAAAGAAGGAATAATCATCGCTTTGTACTTTCGCTGCGCGTAATCGAACGATCTCTACGATGCATAAAGTTTTCGACGTTTCGTGCATACATAAATCGATTGCGCATGTTGTAACACACAAGTTCTCTCGCAAATTAAACCAGCATTTAACGAATTCACGAATCAATACATTTAAATATATTTATCCTGGAAAATTATCTACAAGTTAACTTGAAAAAATAACAATACTCAACAAATACAGAAAAAAATCCCAATTCCAATAAATTTTCGTTGCTAATATACTTCGAAACAAAAAACAAATGGAATCTAAAAATCAAGCAGACGAAAACTTACTTCGAGATCTGCGAATTAACCATTGTTTGTTCGGTAGTCTGTTCTAAATACACGAATCGACGACTAAACAACCAATGTAATTCGGACTTTTCTAAATTACATACTTACTCGAGTGTAAGTAGTTTAGGCAAAGTGAATACTTACCGACCAATTCTGCCACGACTTCGACGACCACCTTCACGTCTACGGATTCGGCACTCTCTAGCGTAATGTCCTCTATCGCCGCATTCGAAGCATCTATCCTCAGGGTGGAAAGGCCGGCCTCGGCGACCACCGCCACCACGGTATGGTCGTCTGAATCCACCTCCACCACCTCGTCTGTTTCCAGCGTGTTCTACACGAACACGTCTTCCACAAACGGTCCTTCTATAACGATACAGTCGTCTTAATAACAAGTAATCCGAATTGATCGAGCATGAATTACACATTACCTGCCGCCGATTTCTTTGATAGCATCTTCGGCGTCTCTAATGTCTTCAAATTCAACGAATGCGAAACCCGGTGGATTTCTGGCCACCCAAACGTTACGGATTGGACCATAGTAAGAAAAAGCGTCTTCGACGTCTTGTTTCGATGCTTGAAGGCCTACAAAATTACAGTACTTTATAAATTCATTTCTATGCATGACTAAATACACAACAAATATTACTTACTCAAGTCTCCAATATAAACTTTGCAGTCTGGATTCTCATTGCGACTACGAGACATCACTAATAATCAACTGAAATAATATAAAACAATCATAAGCTAATAAAAACAATTTTTTGTCGGATTATCGGCGATAGATAATACGCCGAAAGGTTCAAGATTTTCTCGATATCTTCATCTTGATCCAAGTAGAAACGAAAAAAATATCTTACTTACCTTTGCATAGGTGTTGAGTATGTTCTAATCCGTTGTTCGAACCATTTTAATTTGGAAAATCACATAACAAAACTCATCTAAAATTGAAAATTCATAACGAAAAGTTCGAAAATAGATAAATTATCAACGTAAAATGGCGATAAGTAAAGTAAATAAATAATTCACATAAATTCGAAATTTGAAACTAATTTCCTTTATTTCCAGCCATTGACGTAGAACGTAAGCAACGCAACGTGACTCCGTCATAAGAATAATAATATCGTAATTTCTCAACGTTTTCAGAAATATTCTTGGTAATTTCAGGTAATTTATGACTTTCGAAAATTTTGTAATTCTCAAGGATTTTTATGGAACGTCAATTTGATCAGCCTGTTGGCGCATTATCGTTGCATAAAAATTTTCGAATTCAATTCTCTTATCATTTTTTTTTCATTGATGACAAAAAATTAGTTTAATTAATTTTTAAAATTTTGCGAAGAAAAAATTAAAAAGAAAACAATAAATTGACCAATTTTCTTACATCAGGACGGAAATACAGTGAGCAGTAAAGAATGGGCTGTGATGGTGGTACAATTCCCAAACGAGATGAACTCGTCAGACTGAAGAAAAAACCAGAACAAGTATGCATTCGTCAGCCTCACTCAATTTTTAATTGTTATTATCTTATCCAATTTCCTTGTATTTTGATGAATTATTCTTTTCATTGTAGAAAGATAAAGTAGCCGAGTTATCATTTCGTTGGCAGCATTGTGCCATAAGTCACGAACCTTTACGAAAACCTATAGTAGCCTGTGGCTTGGGACGACTATATAACAAAGATACTATAATCGAGAAACTACTTGATAAATCAAATAAACCTGAATCAATTTCGCATGTAAAACGTTTAAAGGTAAAGTAAATCCTATTATTTTTCCAATACACTGGATCACTCAACTAATGTATATCTCTTACAGGATGTAAAAGATCTGGTCTTCACCGAAAACCCGTCTTACAAAGCCGAAAATGAAAAAGGTGATAGTCACGTCGATCGTCAAGCCGCACCATACATCTGTCCCATTTCTGGCTTAGAAATGAGTGGAAAATTTAAATTCTGTTTTTTCTGGAACTGTGGATGTGTTTTATCCGAACGTGCTATCAAGCAGTTCCAAGAAAAAAATTGTCTCAAATGTCAAAATCCTTATACCGATGACGATATTGTAATCATTAACGCTGCTGATGAAGATTTACAAGTAATGATGAGTAGAAATAAATTACGTCAAAAATCTAACAAAAAAATAAAAGTCAAGATAGAGCCGAATGACGAGCCTGTAGCTAGTACCAGCTCTGCGTGCCGTGAATCAGTGAAAGTAAAGAATGAAACAAATTCTGAAAAGTTACCGATTGAAAAAAGTGTCGAAGTCAAGCGGGAGAAAGGAAATTCTTCGTTTGTACCGAAAGCAGCAGTCAGTAAATCAAGTCTGTATTGTGTTCGTTGTTATTTATGGTTTATTCATTGTGATTTTATTATCAAATTATTTATATTTTAGGTAAAAGATCGCTAGAAGAGATGTGCGATCCTGCATATAAAAAAACTAAAACATCATATAGTATTTCCAAAGATTCCAAAGCAACAGATGTCTTCAAATCATTATTCACATCACATGAAGATGCGAAGTCGCAATCCAAAGCGCATTGGGTCACTTATAATCCATTTTATAATTAATTTTCATCGCTTAGGTTGACTCGTATGTATATTTCTGTTGTAAATAATTTTTTTTTTTGTAAATTCCTAAATTCCAAGTGTCGATAAGTTTTGAATAAATGGTAGTTCCTGAATAATATGTTTACAATTATTTAGAACTGCCCAATTTGATATTTTCCAAGGATCGATTCAATTTCGCAATCTTCCTATCACCAATCCGCTTATTATTATCAAATATTTACAAAATGTTCTCCGAATGATCGCAATAAATAATATCTAATTCACATTGATGAAGATGATTAGATTCGACTCGAAATCGGAATCAAGTTTAGAATGTTTATCAGCTCAACCACAATTCGTTGAGTTGGTTTGCATTCTACTCTTTTTTCTTTACATCTAAAATGCCATCGATTTATTATAAAATTACGTGGTGTTTTCGTTCATTATTATTTTTGACATGGTTTATGTTTCTTTTCAACGATTCCGAAGCAAATAAAGACGTGTAAGAATAAACAATATTCAACCTTTTTAATGATTAATAGGTATCTATTAAAACCATCAAGTATGAAAATAAAATATAAATATGTACCATTATAATTCAGTTGAATTGTATCGAAAAATCCTTGAATAAGAAATATTCGCATCGTCAAGAATTTTTTCCCGAGATAAAACTCATCAAATGAAAATAAAATTCATCTAAATTTGTAAAACAACTTCAAAAATGGATCTAGGTAGGAGCTAGGTACTAGGTACTGGTACTGGTACAGTGATACTTCGGAAAAAACTTTTCATTATTCTCAGTAAACTTTTCTAATTCTAACTTCTAACCCGAAAATTTATGGTTCAGTTTGAGTTTGACTGAGACTGAATTTAAAAGTTACTGTTTTAATTCAAATTTTAATATTATTAATCCGGAAAACAAATTTAAATTTCACGTCAGGTGCCACCCAAACAAAATCAAGCAAAACGTCTCACCCCACCCTGTTACCATTCCGTCGAACTTCCTTATCAGTAAAAAATCAAAAACCGGCGCATCAGGCGCATATATGTTATGGTTTGTTTTTTCGTTCGCGTCTCGTCACGTACTTAAACTTTGAACTTTCTGTGTCAACTTTCCTAGTGAATAGCTAAATTGAAGTTTTTAAAAATCTCGTTCAATAATTCAGTTATCTTTATTTCGTCTTGTTACATAATTCCCTTCAATTCACAGTTCCGTCGATCCTACCAAAATGGCGAAAGCACCGTGTGTTAAAGCTTTAATATTAATTGCCGAAGGTTCGGAAGAGATTGAATTTACTGTGGTAGCAGATGTTTTACGCAGAGCCGGAGTAAGTTGTATTGATTCATTGAAATTTGAATCTAGTAATTAAATTGAGAAATGATTGAACGAGATTAATTACTCTCTTACAATTCTTCATTTCTAGGTGAATGTCTGTGTTGCTGGATTGGACGGACAAGGTTGTGTAAAGTGTAGTCGAGATGTTAAAATTTGCCCGGATGTTGCTTTATCGGAAGCAAAAAACGAAGAATACGATATCATAATTTTACCCGGTGGTCTCGGAGGTACCGAGAAATTTGCGAAAGTAAGTATCATTTGCATATGTCTCATGTATCTTGCATTGCCGATATGAAAATTTTCATGGTAACGATTTATAATAATTTGTTTTTTTAGTCGCAAGAAGTAAAAGAATTGCTTCAGAAACAAGAGAAGAACGATAAGTGGATTGGTGCAATTTGTGCTGGTACAATATTTTATATTAGTTTTTGATAATTTTAAACATGTTTCTGGATATTTTATCTCTTGAATGATTGTTTCACTAGCTCCTACTGCTTTGAAAGCTCATGGAATTGGTAAAGGAAAAACTCTTACGTCGTATCCGAGTGTAAAAGATGAAATTGTTAAAGACGGAGAGTATAAATATAGCGAAGATAAAAGTGTCGTTGATGGTTAGTATACATTTTCCTAAACTTCAATTAAATATCTTGTTAATTCTCATTATTGAAACCAAATTTTCAATCTGTTGCGTGAGTTTTCCATGTACTCATTCGATTCATTTTCAGGTAAATTAATTACTAGTCGAGGCCCCGGAACTGCATTCCACTTTGCTCTCATAATTGCTGAAAATTTAGTAGGCAAGTCTGTTCGAGACAAAGTAGCTCAGGGTTTATTGTACGAGTAATAGAAGAAAGCATCACTCGAAAATGAGGAAATCCGGGGAGGTCCTGTTTTGTTTATCGGGTTCTGTACTGTTTGTAAATTAAAGATTATAATTATTATTTTGGAAAATTGTTTTTGATTTGTTGCGTATAGTTATAAGAAAAATTGCATTCTTATTTTATTATAGGATTGAAAAATACAATATGATCTTAACATCGATTCTGTATTTTTGTTTTCATTTCGATATTCTCAATATATTTCTGTGAGGCGTGAAAATCATTTGGAGAAAAAAATTGTCCCTGTCGGGAAGACGAAAATCTCCACGAGTAAAATGACTACGAGATGTATAGTACACTGATCTAGAAAATAAATTTCACGATAAAGAAAAAATCCAATTTTTATTTATGTACCTACAGGCTTAAATTACAGATACAACATTGCTTCACTATCACTTAGAAAAAAACAATTAAACAAATACGAAATAATTATAATGAAAAATGAGCTAAATAATAAATTACAGGATCTCGTATTTTTACATAATAAAAATTAGAATTACGTTGAGAAAAATGGCTTCAAGCCACGTAATCCGACAAAGGTAATGAACACTGTACAAATATGTAATGAAATGGTACAAATCGAAAATTAAAAAAACAAAAAAAGGGAAAGGGGAAATGAAAACGAGTAAATACATAATGTAAAAGTATCATACCTACCTAATCGATAAGAGAATATAAAAATCAATACAACGTTGGCAAAAAACTAACTTAGAATTTATCGACTAGGCGCCCTTATAAATGCATACGGCCTTTATAATTCGTCGTGTTCTTCGTCGTCGGCTTCGGTTTCTTGAACACCTTCATCAACATCGGGTTGCGTTTTATCGGCGGTACCACTTTCGTTGTCGTCGTCATCGTCGTCGAAATCATCGACCTAAACGCGAAGAGTGAACGAGATTAAATAAATTTGGCCAAACAGACAAACAATTAGTATCGTCATACTCACTTTCTCATCCAAAGGAATACCCAAAGTTTGCTTCATCATGGTTTCTACAGCTTGAGCGAATTCGTATGAATCTTGAACCATATAGCCAGATCTTAGGGTAGCTAAAAATCAATCGAACGTGTAACCGAAAATTAGTCAATTTTGCGGGTCGTTGGCAAGGAAATATGCGGCGAAATGGAATACTTGCCTGTTCTATACATCATTAACGCGATTTCCTGCGCTTTAGGATCTTGAGGATCATCCTTGACACGACGTAATAAATCTTTAACAATCGGATGTCTGGGATTGATTTCCAAATTCTTCTTCTGTTTCATGTAATACTCGCGTTGGGGATCTTCGGTTTTTTGATGAGCGTTGGCCATGGCTAGACGTTCCATGTTACCGGTCCAGCCGAACATACCGGCTACTAACGCGCAAGGTGAATCCGTAAGACGTTCCGATATATCAGTTTTCAGGACCTTAAAAATTTTAAGAAAAATTCAATTGATAAAAATTTCAATTATAGATGAAAAATTGTTGACTAGAAAAAAATTGACACCGAAATTCTGAGAAAAATTTCGGAAGATCGTTGACCAACACAGGCAAAAAATAAACATTTCTAGTACTCACCTTATCCTTCAAGGCGACATCGGTCAACCAACTAGTCAACGGTTCGTATTCTTTCTTTATCTGTTCGAGTTTTTCTTTATTTTCACTAATGGTCAGTCCTTCTTTGGCTACGTTTTGGAATTTCTTTCCTTCAAATTCGGGCAAAGATGATAAAGCATATTCGTCAACGGCTTCGATCAGATACAGCACTTCGTAACCTTTTCTCAATAATTTTTCCAAGAATGGAGATTTTTCCACCTGTTGAACAAGCAATAAAAATACGCAGGTGATTAAGAATCGAATTAGGAGCATCGAACACGACAAAAATTGACTACAAATTTATCCATGTTTTTACCTCGGCTCTGGTCGCTCCAGCGATGTAATAAATATGTTCTTGTTTGGGTTTCATTCGTGAAACGTAATCAGCCAACGAAACATATCCTTCAGCCGTAGAAGAAGACTGGAATCTGAGTAACTTGGCTAAACGAGATCGGTTAGATGGATCTTCGAACATTCCCAATTTGATACTGAAAAAATTACAAACGAACCACAATTTACCAAAAGCAGTTTTGTAAATAGGTAATACGAGTTCTATGGCACTGTACCAGTATGCAGAAATTTCTAGAAATAGTAATAACATCTCAAAGTACGTATCCACTTACTTGGTAGAATATTCCTTCCAAAACTTCTGGAACGTTTCAGGGTCCAGTTTTTTGAACATGTCCAAAGCTTTTCGAATCAACTTCTTCTTGATCACTTTCAATAGCTTATGCTGCTGTAAGGTTTCACGAGAAACGTTCAACGGTAAATCATCCGAATCGACAACTCCTCTCAGGAAGCTTAAATATTTCGGAAGTAAATCGCTGAATTCGTCAGTGATGAAAACTCTTCGCACGTAAAGCTGCACAGGAATTAAAAAAAATTTAAAAATTAATCTCTCAATAAATGAATAAGAATAGTTGAATTTTATCAAGTTTTGAAAAAATAAGCCATGGCAGCCCTCAATTTTTTCAATTTTTTTTTTCGAAATTACCAACATAATTTTTCAATAATTTGAGAAAATTTTCAAAATTTCTCATCCACCCTCCTAAAAATGAAAATTATTCAAATTTCTATGTATAGGTGACAATCTCCAGGAGAAGTGAGGATGAGGAGATCTCAAAATCTCGAATAAACTTTTCGTTCTCGTTTCGTTTTGAATGCTGTGATTTCACATACCTTGATATTATCGGTAACAGTTCCGTATCTGTTGAAGCTGTCAGAAGGCTGCATTTTGGGTACGAATAATAAAGACTTGAAAGATACTTCTCCTTCGGCGTTGAAATGTGTTTTGGCCAACGGCTCTTGGAAATCTTTAGTAAGAGCTTTGTAGAATTCCACGTATTCTTCTTCGGTAATTTCATTCGGCCTAGAAAATACCCAAAATTGAAAGCAACAGAACGTTTGAAGCGAACAACAATAACATCGAATTGCTGATATTGCTTACTTTCTAGTCCATACGGGTTTATTGTCGTTGAGCAATTCCCAATCCCAAACGGTTTTTTCAACTGTTTTCGTTTTCGGCTTGGATTTCTCTTCGGCTGCTTCTTCGACCACTTCGTCGTCTTCTTCGGTTTCTTTCGACTCTTTTGGCTCGGTATCGTCAGATGGTTTATCCGCTGTCTCGCCATCTTTTTCCTCTTCCAATGGTACTTCTTCTTTCACGGTCTAACAATAAGACACACAGACAGATATTAGAACAAAGGTCTAAGTTAATTGACTACATGTTCACAGTACATACCTTACTAGTCCACAGATAGATGGGGAAATTGATGAACTGAGAATATTTTTTGACTAGATTTTTCAAAGCTTCGGTGTCCGTATAATCGCTAGCTTCTTCTTTGAGTTGCAGGCTGTAAATACATAAATGTATGATAAAAATTTTCAGCACTAAAAAAAAATTAAATTGAACCTAATCCAAGTAAAGAAATTACAAACCTGACTTGCGTTCCTCTTGCGAGGGTTGGTCCTCTTGGGTCGGGTACAATTGAAAAGCTGCTCGCGTCCGATTCCCAGATGTGTTGTTCATCATCGTTATGTTTCGAGGAAACGATCACTTTGTCGGCCACTGGAATACCAAAAAACCAACCATAGATCAACGAATGCTATTAAATCAAATACTTTCAGTGGCATTCGGTGTCAATGCCAACCAGCGATTTATAAATTTTGAAAGAATCGTTGCTCATACCTAAAAAGGCTGAATAAAATCCGACACCGAATTGTCCAATCATATCATTGAGATCTTTTTGAACGGCCGCATTCTCGTTCATTTTACTGAGAAACTCAGCTGTACCGGATTTGGCGATGGTTCCCAGATTTTTCACTAAATCGTTCTTGGTCATTCCGATACCGGTATCGGTAATATGCAGCATACGTCCTTCTTTATCCACCTGTAATTAAATGTAAAATATTAACGTTGTTTCATTATAGGCTCACTCAAGAGAACAAGAGAAGGGTTCAAGGGGTTCTAGAATCTTCCTTAAATTCCCCAAGAAGATTTCCCATAGTAAAAATGTGAGAGAAAAATTCATTTTAAAAGTTTTTCAAACAAGATTTTTCCAGAAATTCATCAGAAAAACAGCAATTTTAGACAAAAAAAATTAGCGAAAAATCATTAATTTTGAAGGAAAAAATATCACTCAATTTGACCAATCTAGATCTAGAAAGTTCCAAGTATATTGATTGCTTATTCCCATAATCTCCCAATTTTTCAATTTTTATTTTATACTCAAATTTGTACTCGCGTTATTTGCCTGCTGAAAAATATTCTTACTACGCAACTGAAATAACAGATTACTCAATGTTTTAACAGATTTTGACCCCTTCCCGTTCAAAATTCAGCCCCACCCTAGCAGAATTTATGGGAGTACTTATACGTCACATTATGAATTGCAAATACCCAAGTGCTCTTGAAAATGGGCATACTTATCGATGAAACTAAATACACGTCATCGACAGCAAACAGACACGTATACGTACTTTAATTCTGATTGACAGATCACTGATGGCGTTCAAGGAATTCGGATCAGTCAACGACAGCAAGCGTATTTTATCCAGCGCGTCCGAAGCATTGGAAATCAACTCTCTCAAGAATATCTGAACAATAAAAAGAATTCAAATGATTACCAATCTTTTAATTTCAAACTACCTCGTATGAGATTCATACTAGAAAGCGATACTTACATCTTTATTACGATACAACGAGTTGATAATCAATTTCATCATACGATTCACTTCGGCTTGGAAAGTGAAATTTTCGGCCTTCTGTCGAAGTTCTTTCATTTGAGCTACGCTCAAGCCATCTAGTCTTATTCTTTCTTCTTCTTTGATAATAATTTCGTCGTCTGAAAACCAAAACGATGTTGTTAATTACTGACGAAGTGGCAAATTTCGATACCCGACATCTTATCGGTACACCTAATTGTACCACAGAAAAAACACTCGTCTTATAGCTGCGATTTGAGGCTCAGATATCTCTGAAACTAACCTGTTTTCGATCCTCTTCTACTAGCTCCAAGATCGGCATCCACAACTGCGGGATCCGGCGATACGACAGCATCTTGGGCAACCGTATATTTGGTGAAACCTAGAATCATATTTCGCAAATGTTAAAACTACAGTCATACGATTTATCTGTCGCAAACCAAAGTGATGCTATGGGTTTGCTACACGATGCTACTTGTAAGGATAGTCAATACTTACCCAAAAAGCCGGCGAAACACGTCAAAAACAAGAATATTTTCACTCTCATGTTGGACTCGAAAGCTGGGCCGCTAGACGGCTAACCAACGACAACCAACGAATGAAACTGCTGACAGAACGGCAGTGGCAAGAATATACGTGGCAGCCAAGAGCTAGAAATCAGATACATGAGGCTTATCAACAAAATTTTCCATATTTTATCAAAATTAAAGCAAAATAACGAAGTAATAAATGCGTGAAACGAATAATAATAGTGTAGGTGAATACGAATCTCCATTCTACTAAAGAATCAAAACAGAATCCACAGACACTTGGTAAAATTATCATAAGATCTCGCCAAGACAATTTTCAATCGATTGCAACACCAAAAATATAATTCGAGAGAGTGTCAGAAGCATATTCATGCGAATGTGTCTTCAAGACACGTCAAGAACTGTGAGATACTGAAAAATATCAGTTTTTAAATCCACACATTCTTTCATGATCCTTCAGACAATTAAAATAGCTGGGTTAATGGCTGGTTCCTACGATTGTGGTGTTGCAAAACGAAAGCCATTTGAATTGGAATAAGATTTGTGCCAAAGAGTCATCTTGATCGAGACTGACGACAAGATTCACAAACAAGATATCCAGCGGTGAATATCGTCGGTATTGTCTTCCACGAACGAAGGCAATTATGGCGATATTTCAAAGAGACAAAGTGCTGTAAGGTTTCTAATTACTAAGCGGAGAAATATTAAAAACTATTTACCTTTTTTTTCGCTCTTCTATCTTGATTTGAGAAGGATTTTTCCAGTAAAAAACTTGTACTTCTTTAGTTTCTTCAGTCTTGTTATCATCACCGCTACAAACTAACCCGGTACGCGGCTACGCGGTAGAAACTGTAGAAAGATTCTGACGTGGGTTACGCGAGTCTAAACTTACATACGGGAAGGACGGATTCAGTTCATGTGGTGCAATTTTCCCGAGTTCTGCATCTTCTGAAAAATCTTTCTAGTAATTTCTACAAAAATTTTTTCATCATGTAATCAAAATTTTTTAAATGAAGTTTTATTCATGAAAAAATGTTTTAAACTGAATTTTTATTTTTTTCTACTTGAATTTTTTCTGAAGATGTCTTTTGCTCAATTTTTTTAAAACGAATTTTTTCAATGGAATTTCTTTTCTATGTACCTACATTTTGAAAAAATTTGAAGTTAAACCGATACGAATATTTTTTCAAAATTTGTCGAACTCAAAATATTATTTTTACATCCTAATTTTTTTTAAAAATTTCAGTTCTTCAAAGTTCAAAGTCAAACAGAATTTTACCTATTCTTATCATTTTTTTTTTAAATCTAATTTTTTTCAATCTTTCTCGAATTCTGAACTTCGATTTCACCTTGATTCTTTTCAAAATTTTTTCAACTCAAATTATTCATTTTTTTCATTTACTTACGCAATTTTTTTTTCGATTTTCGACTGTAAGTACTGAAAAAGTGAAAATCTGAAATTTTTGCGACTCTCAATTTTTTTATCACGTAATTTTTCTCCAAAGTTACTTAATCTAATCCCAGTGTTTTTCCTACTTTTCAGTTTTGCTTAGGTAATAATACCCAACTACCTATGCACTTTTCTTTACACGCGATGTCATTGTCATCGGGTGAGTTTTTCTTTTTGTTTTTTCTCATTAATTAAACGCCTCCAAAATTTCTAAAACTCTAAACATCATTTGGAAAAGTTTTTTCTTAATGTTGAAAGAAAAATCTTCAGAGTTGGACAGAATTTTTTTATAGTTGGAGAAAAAACGTTGGAAAAATTTCAAAGAATGAGGAATAACAGGGATAAAATCAAAATCCGGAAGTTGAAAACAATTATTTTCTTTTTAAGATTGGAAACTTGGAAATAAAATTGAGAAAAAATTTTACGTCTTTTTGAAAAATTTTCAATTTAAAAATGTTTGATTTGAAAAATTTTTAACGTTGAAAAAGATTTCAGAAAAAAAATCAAGAATTTAGAAATTGAGAACATTTTCAACGGTTCAAAAAATGACGATAGCATTTTATTATGGATTAAAAAAATTGCTATTATACCTACATGCACAATAATGGTCCAAATGGATGTAAATAGGACATTGATTTGATTCATCATTCATCTTAGTTCTTGGTTGTGATGGTTGATGGTTGCGGAAAAAACCTGCACCACACGAACTGGAATTGTTCTTCCCGAGATGAAGTTTAGACTCGTATAAATATTACGTGGTTTGCTAGTGTTGTTTGTTACCGACGATTCGACGTTCGTTTATGATACGAACAAAATGAATCTTTTCCAAAAATCCTATACAAAGACATCAAAATAAAAAGGCTTATTTATAATGGCATAGAATAATTCACTGAAAAGTTGAAATATTTCAACTTTTCATTGAAAAGATAGGGACTCATTCAGTGCCTATTATAAACGATTCCGTAAGGAAACACAGATTCAACTTTTTTCAGTGACAAATTCAGTGCCATTAAGGCTTAAGGCCCTACAATACGAGAACCGGGACTGGTTTTATTTTTCAAGTAAGTCTATAATCTTCGATCGATTTTACAATTTTTACGGTATCTTTTTATCAGCAGATTTTCCAAAATTCCAACTAGCCCTTTGTCGTGGTTTTTGAAAAAACAACCAATAAACAAGTAGATAGGTACCTCGTTTTTTGAGGGAACGATAAAAAACGACGGATTTACTACATAATTGATTTATGACCATTTTTCTTTGCCTTTAAAGAAATTTTGTATTGGAATTGGAATTTAGAAATAGGTAATATTTTCCAGTTTAGAACACGTAAAGTCAAAACACTAAAACTAGCCATTTTTCATTTTGAAAATAATGGTCGTTTTTCGTCATTTTTTGAGAAACAAGAAAAAAATGACGGATTTACAAAATTGAAAAACCATTATTATTCATAGTTTTAGGAGATTTGTTTCTGGTTCTTCTGAGAAATTTACTTTCCTGATTTATTACCTCTTCCTGGAGCACATCACATTTATTTCAAGATTGAATAGAATAACAAAAAAACATAACTCATTTGTAACAAAAACACTGATTTTATATTCAGAAAATATACAAAAAAATAGAAAGAAAAATAAATCAGAAAACTCACACAATTCTTAAGTTTTCAAAACAATAAATATAGAATGATATGTTTAATTAATTATCACATAACAATAAAACTATATAGGTACAGTACATAAAACACGAGTATTTTTCTTCGATTCGCAATCATTACATTAAAAAAAAAACAAAAACAAAAACAAAAATAATTTAATGTCTAGCTGTCTAGCATAAGTTGAGCTTTCAATATACAGTACACAAACACACTCTCACATACAATAACATACATTTTATAAAACGACGTATAAAAAAGAGAAAAAAATGGTAATAAAATACACAAAGTATTGACAGAGAGAATAACGAGGAAAAAATCGAATTAAAAAATAATAATAAAATTCAAATTCGTAGTAGGTAGCTAGGTACCTAAACAAGTACACAATACACATACACAGAGTAAAGAGTATCTATACTCTAAGCACTTCCTACTTCATCACTAGGATGATCTTCTCATCTACCATCTACCTACATAAATACAATAGGTTCAAAGTCAAGCATACATCTTTTATCTTCTCATTACCTATCCAACGCGGATGAATTACATCAATATCATAAATTTATTGCATCAAAATTTTCCCTAAGTAAATAATTAGTCTAAAAATTCGTATCGTAATCGGATCTTCTTCTTGAATATCCACTGCGGATACTTCCATTGTAGTAACTATTACCGTAATATCCATTCCAACCGGATCTCCAGCTATCGTAGATATTCGGCATGCTGCCATCGTGATAATAACTAGATCGCTGTTAGATGAAACAAAAATGTCAATTAATTAAGAAAAATATACAACAAAAATATTATTTTGAACGAGTCAATTTCACCATTTTTTCAACCCAGTTGTCAGATTTTGTGCCCTACAATATCAAAAAACCTATACTTTGAAAACTTGAATTTGACTATTCATCACACTTGAATGACGAAATAAATTAAATTTTGATTTTTAAAATTTTCCTGGTCCCAAAATATTTTTTTGCCAACTTCATATATTTCTACAATAAAAAACATATTTAGATTCATTATGAACTTTTGGTACCTAATTTTTTCGATAGTTAGGTAAGAGGTAAAGATCACCCAATACTTTTTGACATGAATCCATCAGATTTTTATAAAAACTGGTCAATTTTTGATACAATTTTCAAGATTAATTGAGGTTAGGTTAGGTTGGCCATTGTTAAAAAATTTGAAATATTTACATTCATCTACATAGTATAAAAAATTGAAACTGAAAGTTTTTCAAATAAATTCAAATTTTAAAAATTTTTCCCATCGAAAATTCGACATTTCTTGAGAAAATATTTATTACCACTTGTTATAAGTAATTGAAATTCTGCCTAAGTATACAATTTAACATCAATTTTTATACAAAAAATGAAAATTTTCCCAGATATTGCAAAAAAATACCAAAAGTTGACCATATTCTTCGCCCAAAAAAATACATACAAAATTACAAATCAAGTTGTCTATTGTCCAGCGGATTAGAAAAATCAATTTTTTTTATTAATTTTGAATCCTCCCTCCTCATTTTATACCATTTTTCTTGTTTCAAATTTTCCCAAAAATGTACTTACCCTTTGTTTTTAAAAATTCGAGATGGAAAAATATTGAACATTTTTGCATTTCTCAGTAAAATACAAATTTCTGATATTTCTGAATGAAGGAGATTATTGACAATTGAGGGACGAAATGGTGAACTATTTTCCTGAGCCTAATATTATTGAAAACCTCACAATCAAAAGGTTACCTGTACGAATTTTTTTTATTTTTTGGGAGTAAATTTGGGGCCTCTAAAGAGGAGGAGGAAAGGAAGGCCAAACTCAAACACTAAGCTGATATTCAAATGAATGTACAAACCAATATGTATTTTTTTTTTTAATTTTTTCCAAAATGTTGGGACGTTGTGCTTCCCTAGAAGAATCAATGCTTCCCTTACAAAAATCACAGGTTCGAAAAAAGCCAAATTTTTTTCAAAAAATTACATTTCCGAGATTTGGTGCATCGCTGAAAATAGAATTTTGCTGGAAACTTCATCTTAGAACTTTGAAAATTTTTTCATCGAGTTGGATTTTTTTTTAAAAAAAAGGACAGACAAAAAATTAAGATTCCCTTTACTCTCGGAGCCTTTTTAAAGACTGGATCAATATAATGAAAATTTTCCAACCTTTGGGATCCATAATGAGAAAAATCTTATAATTTTTATCAGCAAAATCTGAAGACTCAAGGTCAAAAAAAATGATTAAATCGAAATGACACTTCATGGACCAATAAAAAACTCAAAATCATTACCTTTTTGAATGGTTTCTCATTCCACACATCTTCCATATTATACAGATCGTCAGCTCCGTAATTTTCGAATCCGCCCATGTGACTTTTATTCAATTCGTTTAACATTTCTTCGGTTAAGGCGGTCGGATGTTTCTTTGAATTTTTATGCCTGCTGATTACCTGTAATTTATCATTTGCAAAACCGTATATAGCTAGTTGACGTTGATTTGGAAATTAACATTTCGTCTTTATGCAGATTCATCTTATATCCCCTTCCATCACCTTGATATACCTCGGCGATGAAATCACTCGAAATGGCAAGTATTTTATAGAACCTCCTTTTTTTTTTCCATTATTTTATTAACGTTGGTAAATTACCATAAGTGTCTTTATAGCTCGTAGATGATAAATAGATTTATTTTTCATTTTACCATATTATACGTACGTATTTTTTTTTATTTAATAAACTCGACTTGGCCGCCGGCCTCGATTTACTTAAACTCTACGCAAATCGCTCTCATAAACTTACCACAGTGATTCCAAAAATCAGCACGAATAACAAGGATGCCAATCCTATGACGATGACTGCGATGGCCCATTGAGGTATCCACATGTCTTGCTCGGCCATTCGAACGGCGGGCGTAATTGTTTTCTGGATAACTGTACGAAACATTTGAAAAACCATATTTTCATTATGTAACGAGTTGTAACTTCATAGATGTAATTATTTATAACTCGTAGAATTTTCGGCGATGAAAGAAATTTCAAATTTAGTCGTGTTTTCAATTTCAATCTTACCGGGCTACGAGTAACGCAATTGTATCGAATGAAATGATAACGTAATCGGCTAATGATACCCATGGTCCCGATGTTCGAGCAGATAATTAATAAGCGCATTCCGAAAGTCATTATAATTATACGGTTTGTATATTTTTATAGAAATAATATTGGTACCTAATTTACAACTTTGCTTAATACGTATAAATCTGCTGGTACGAGGTACCTATTTTGCCATCTTTAAACGCGTGAAAGTGAACGTAATGCTACCAATTTTACGAGCAAATCTGATCTTCTGAGGAGAATTTTTCTTCGCAAAAATAGTAATTACGAGACTTGAGAAAAATGTTTTTCGAATGGGTGGTTTTGAAAATGCCGAGGACGAGAGGATCTTGACACATTTCAGAAATTTTTTCCATTCCTCAAGGCAAACTTTACTTTTCGACCAATTTTTTTGCAGACTCACAATTTATTGCTGACCATTGACTACACGTTTTTAATTTCGAATTTAGAAGTATGAATCGAATAGGTGGACATTGAACATTTAGGTAGGTGGATACAAAATGTTATAAATGAGATGTTTTCAATATTTTTAAGACTTGAAAAATTGTAAGTACAAATAACTTTGGAAAAAAATTATAATAATTAATTTTTAAAAAGATATTTTGAAAAACTGCATCTTTGAAAACCTAAAAATTGACATTCTTTAAAAATTTCAATTTTTAAAAAAAATGTCCAATTTTGAAGAAATATGCCAATTTATTCTAAAATGTTCGGAGTAGAAAAATAATGCGAAAAAATCGATAAAAATTACAAAATCAGAAATTAAAATGTAGAGAAACAAAAAAAAAGGACAAATTGTTAAAAACACACGATATTGGGAAAATTGAAATAATTTGAGAAATTTTCAGGCCAAGTTTTCATGAAGCGAAAACTTCTATGAAACTGACGAATTTTGAAAATGTGTTTTTTCCACACAAATTGTAAAATTTGGGCATATTTTGCGAAACCGACCAATTTTATACCATGAAAAAGAAAAAATGGTTACTTTTGTGAAATTTACCGGTTTCTAAAGTCCTCAGTTTGGAGAAATTTATCAACTTGAATGAAACTTAATTTTTCCAAAGATTTGAGAAATGTTGAAAAATTTGTACTAAAAGAATACAAAAAATGGACTCATTTTGTGAAAACTGATCAGTTTTGTAGGAAAAAACTTTTTTTTTTTTAAAGTCTAGAAATGATGGGCACATTTCCAATTTTTTTTACGGAATATCAAACCTATTAAATTTTAACACCTTTAGGGATCAATAATTTAATGAAATTAATCGCTCAAGAAAAAAGTTTTTATTTAGAATAATTCAACCCATTTTTATGAGATATCTGATTTCAGAAAAATTTACTCATCTTGAACTGAACAAGTTCGCGAAATTGGCCTTTGGGGGATTGTCAAAATACACTGAAACTTCGAAGAATAATTTGCATAAAATATGTAGTAAATATTGCTGCCCAATTTTTTGCGAAACTGCAAAATTATCGTTAATTGGTCAATTTTATGGATGAATCAAGCAACATTTTGAAAGAGATGAATTTTTCAAAATCGAACAATTATTAATAAAAACCGCGGCTCTTTTTATTATGAAATTGTTCCGTTTTGCTAAATCAACCGATTATTATGAAAATTAGGCTCCAAATTATGAAATTAATCAAAACAGCAGACTTGACGACCTGACCAATTTTTGGAATCTGATCGACTGTAAAATTGATCAAAATAGTAATGGTATTTTTCTAGCTGCTTCAATTCACAAATCTGTAGCACAGCTGAAGGGAGGAGGGTTCCACAGGTGGTGGAGGGTGAAGGGGGTAAGCCCCTTCCAGCCCACCCCAAAGTTTGAAAAAGTTGGGTAAGTTGGGATTCCCAATATTTTCTCAACTTGTCCTAAATTTTCTCAAGTTTGGATTTGGGAAAGTTGAAAAAGTCGGGGGGAAAAAATAATAGTTTTTTAAACGTTTCTCTATAGTTACTCTAGTTCTTTCAAAAATTTTCAAAATTCAGACTTTTCAACTCGATTTTACTCTCAAATCTTTTTTGTCTTGCAATGAATAAAAAAATCATTTCCACGCATTAAAAATTTTCTAGGAAAATTATTTTCAAAAAATTCAAATTTTGTAGAATTTTTTTTTAAAAAGTTGTAAATTGGAGAAATTTTGAAAAGTTGGAAAATTTGTAAAATGAAGCTGGAAAAATTTATGGAAGTTAGTTGGATTTTTTAGAACAATAGGGAAAATAATTGGAAATTTTTCAGAAAATCAATTTGAGAAAATTTGATGTACCCCCCCCCTCACCCCCTCTATTAGAGGATATATGTAGCTTCGTCACGCCACTAGAGAATTTCCCTCAGGTAATTTTTTTGGAGCCGAGGTCATTTTAAAAAATCTTAGAGCCGGAGGAATCAAACCCCTCCGGATCTCTGCTTTAATCAAAAAAAAAATTCAAAATCGTTCAATTTTTCGAAATATCTTTGCAAAACTAACTACCTACATAAAATATAACAAAATGAAAATTTTTGAAAAATTTTCAAAATTCAACATTTTTGAAAAATTTTCAAAATTCAACATTTTTGAAAAATTTTCAAAATTCAACATTTTAAAAATTTTCAAAATTCAACATTTTTAAAAATTTTCAAAATTCAACATTTTTAAAAATTTTCAAAATTCAACATTTTTGAAAAATTTTTAAAATTCAACATTTTAAAATTTTTTCAAATTCAACATTTTTGAAAAATTTTCAAAATTCAACATTTTTGAAAAATTTTTAAAATTTACCATTTTTGAAAACATTTTTTTTCTGAAAATTGAACACCTAGTATTCCATATCCAAATTCCGCCTTCAACTTACCGGTGAAATCCGTATGATCCGGATCGATTCCGAATTTACCCAGCTTGAGTTGAGGAAGCTCGTTATTACTCGACGTCAAGAACGTCTCGCTGGTCACCATTTCTTGGACTAGGGTCTCGTGGAAAAGTCTTTTCATATCGGCCGTATTCACCGTACGGCCTAGATCGCTAAGTTCAACAAAGTAATCCACGATCACGCTACCTTCGCTGTAAATCAAACGTATAATCATCCATATAGTAAAATGAATCACGTATTCGGTAAATATCGAAATAATCTACAAACTACCTATTACTTACAATATTCTACAAATATTCCACCATCGTTAAAAAAAATTATACGCCTCTGCACAGTAAGCCATGAGAAATCATCCTCAGGGGACCAGCACCTCTTTATAATTACACCCAAAGCATAAATACCCACAAACCCGTACAGCAAAAAAGACGACACTTAATTCCCAACGAGAGAGAAAAAAAGATCAGACTAATGTCTTATTCGAGCTTTCATTTTTTTCCTCGTCATTCGGCCGGACAAATGAACATTTTTTCAACGCCAGACTGTTTTTATACCATTTCGGCGTGATTTTTTAATAGCGAACAGTCTGAAGGTTGGAAAAAAATGATTCTCTCGCCGAATTCAGACGAAATAAACGCAGACATTTTTCACAGCTAGCTCAAATGAAGCAGCTATAATTTGATATTTGATAGATGTTTTTTTAATCGACGTTTAATTTCCCCCAGCTTTATTTTTTCACTCTTCTCCGAGTACACGTCGCGTCCTTATTAAGAGAATATAATTCGAAGAAAAGAAGACGACGGTGGGAAGAGGGGGGGGGACAAAATCTGAATCTGTTAAAAAAAAGTTCTTTGTAAACATTCGATTAATCATATCGACGAAAAGCTTTAATGTGTTTTCTCATAAATACCCCTTTTTCCCCTCCCGTATGAATTTCCGTTCGGCGAATACGAAGATGAAATTCATTCGCAGGATTGAATTGGTTTTCGAAGTACGTATTGTAATCGTACATATGGCATACGAGGAGACGGATTTGATCGTGAAAATGGCTCCAGCATCGAGACCGAGCCATATACCGGTAGGAGCGGCCGAGGCTCCAACAGTATATTAATTTCCGTTTATGAAATAGAGTCAAATTGCTCTCGACGAATACACGATCGCTTGTATACCTATCCTACGCGTAAATATATTATAGCGAACGGGGCTATAGACGAAAATTTTATTATATTCGTACTCCGGCGTGATATTGTGTTCACAATTCGATAAACACATTTTCGCAGCCGAACCCTGCGAGATTTATAAAAGTACCGCGTTCGGAAATTTACGCCGGCTCTGGTAAACTTTACCTACTCGCGCATCCAGTATATTCGAATAGCAAATTATTTGTGAAAGGAAATGAACAAGCGTGTGCCCGTAATCCCTCGAGTATTTCTGTTCTAATAAATAAACATATAGCTGCCGAGTATAGCCATATTCGACCCCCGCGCCGAATTTCCAAGACGCGAGAAGCCATCGTCGCTGGATGAGGGCGATGAAAAACCAAGCGCAACGCGATACTTATTCTTGCAATTTTACCGCTAAATATTGCCGTTTCCTCCACTTATCCTTATTTTCCAACGGCACTTTAGGTGCTCGGCTCGGTTCGGTCACTTTCGAGTGACTTGCGTTTTTTACGTGATTATGTGAGCCTGTTTTACGGATGATTTGAAGCGTCCGTTTAAAAAACAACCATAGTCCAAAATCTGTATATGAGAAAAAGGACATACGTGTACTGAAAAAAAGATAACACCGGGGTCCTTTTTCTCATGTACAGTTTGTGGACTATGGTTGTTTTTTAAACGGACGCTTCATTTTTTTTCAAAGTCCATATTCCGACCTTTTTTTTAACTTCAAAATTTTTCTTGACGAGGTCTGACTCTGAATTTTTTTTCAACTTTTAAATAATATTTCTTTTTCTTGACGAGGTTTAAATTTTTACGAATTTTTTTTTCAACTTCAAAAATCAAAATTTTTCTTGACGCGGTTGATTTTTTTTCAACTTAAAAATTTTTCTTAACGAGATCGAAATTTTTCTCAACTTCAAATTTTTTACTTGTTCTAAATACTTTTCCAAACTTTAATTGAAAAGGGACTTAAGTGTAACAAAACAATAAAGTCTGTTTTCTCATATACAGTTTTTTGACTTACTTATACCCTTTGTACGAATTATGCTTCAGTTGAAAAAAAAAATTCGTAAAAATTTAGACTTTGTCAAGAAATCTTATTTAGAATTAAAAGTTGAAAAAAATTCAGACCTCGTCAAGAAAAATTTCGAAGTTGAAAAGAAAATCAACCACGTCAAGAAAAATTTTGATTTTTGAAGTTGGAAAAAAAATCGTAAAAAATTAAGACCTGGTCAAGAAAAATTTTGAAGTTGAAAAAAAAAGTCGGAATGAGGACTTTGAAAAAAAATCATCCGTAAAACAGGCTCACGTAATCACGTAAAAAAACGCAAGTCACACGAAAGTGACCTAACCGAGCCGAGCACCCAAAGTGCCGTTGGAAAATAAGGATAAGTGTTTCCTCCGGTACCCTTTTTACGTTGCCGACTGCCGAGTGTAATTAAGCGTAGAACCATTACGAAAATTACCGAAAGGTACCTAAATACCTCTATCTACCTAAGCTGAACGTAGTTTGGTAAAGAAAGATGGTGTTTAGGTGGGGTGTCTTTCTCCTTTCTCCTTTTTTTTTGGTGGAGTACCTTTTGCTAACTTGAAGGTTTTATGATTCTGCTTGAATGAAGAGCAATTTTTGAAGATTTTGAAGTCTGAAACGATCATTTTTAAGAGCATTTCACCTAAGTGGAGGTTTCAACAGCTAGACCATCACTAATGAAGTGGATAATTTTGCATCCAGTCCATTCCCCTCATCCACCTCTCCCAAAAACTCCAAAATTTGAATGGTATAAATTCATCCATTTGGCGTAAAATTGAGCAATTTTGTACTTAAATTCATCAGCCTATTTAGTAAAATTAATCAGTTTTTTAAGAAATTGGCTAATTTGGTGAAATATGAAGCAATTAGGTAAAATTTATCAATTCGGTGAAATTAACAAATGGTAACAACAGTTGATAATTGGCTAATTTGTTAGAATTGGATGTACCAACTTGAAAATTTAATCAATTTTTTAATCAACCAGTTCGGTGAAATCGACCAATTTTACATTATAGGTACAATGGTACATAAATTAACATTTCTTGAACTTTTGCACTTCTAATAATTTTTTAAGGAAGAATGGGGTGGAATTAAACGCCCAAAAAATTAACAATTAAAATTTTGAAGAAGTGATCGAAGAAATTGACCAATTGACCAATTTGAAGTACTTTTCCAACTCTTGTAAAATTGACCAATTTTTGTAAAAACTGACCATTTTTTGAACAATTATTTACCATTTTTCGAATAATTTACTAATTTTTTTTTTGGAAAATTGACTTTTTTTAACAAGTAGAATTGACCTTCTCTGTAAAATTAACCTTTTTTTTGAAAACTGACTTTTTGTAAAATTGACCAATTTTTGTAAAACTATTTTTATTTGTAAAATTGACCTTTTTTTTTAAAAAAGTGACCTTTGTAAAATTGACTGATGGACCAACTTGAAGTGAATTTTCGTAAAACTGACAAATTTTTGTAAAACTGACCATTTTTTTTTTTTTTTGGTAAAATTGACCTTTATTGCAAAATTGAGTTTCATTGTAAAATTGACCTTTCTTTGCAAAATTGACTGATTGAACACTTTTGAGTGAATTTTTGTTAAACTGATCCATTTTTTTGGTACCTAAATTTGACCTTCATTGTAAAATTGACTGACTGAACAATTTGGAGTGAATTTTTGTAAAACTGACCAATTTTTTGTAAAACTGACCAATTTTTTTTGGTAAAATTGACCTTCATTGTAAAATTAACCTTTCTTTGTAAAATTGACTAACTAAACAATTTAGAGTGAATTTTTGTAAAACTGACCTTTTTTTTTTGTAAAACTGACCATTTTTTTTTTTTTTTGGTAAAATTGACCTTTATTGCAAAATTGAGTTTCATTGTAAAATTGACCTTTCTTTGCAAAATTGACTGATTGAACAATTTTGAGTGAATTTTTGTTAAACTGATCCATTTTTTTGGTACCTAAATTTGACCTTCATTGCATTGACTGACTGAACAATTTGGAGTGAATTTTTGTAAAACTGACCAATTTTTTTTTGTAAAATTGACCTTCATTGTAAAGTTGACTTTCATTGTAAAATTGACCTTCATTGTAAAATTAACCTTTCTTTGTAAAATTGACTGACTAAACAATTTAGAGTGAATTTTTGTAAAACTGACCTTTTTTTTGTAAAATTGACCTTCACTGTTAATTTGACCTTTCTTTGTAAAATATTGACTGATTGAACCGTTTTGAGTGAATTCTTGTAAAACTGACCCATATTTTTTTTGGTAAATTTGACCTTCAGTGTAAAATTGACTGACTGAACAATTTGGAGTGATTTTTATAAAACTGACCAATGTTTTGTAAAACAGGCAAATTTTTGTAAAACTGACAATTTTTTTTTGTACAATTGACTTTTTTTTTTTTTTTAGTAAAATTGACTGATTGACCAATTTTAAGTAAATGTTTGTAAAACTGACCAAATTTTTGGCAAATTTACCACATTGACCTTTTTTTTTTGGTAAAATTACCCAATTTCTGTAAAATTAAAAATTGAATCATTACTGTAAAATTGGCCATGTTTGTATAATTGACTAATTTCTGTAAAATTGATCAAATTTTTGGCAATTGATCCATTCACAAATAAATAAATTTTTGTATACCTGACCAATTTTTTGTGAAATGGACCAAATTGATCAATTTTTGGTAAAACTGAACATTTTCCGAATAATTTACTTTTTTTTTTTTTTTGGTAAAATTGACCTTTTTTAAAAGTAAAAAATTGATTTTTTTTTCTTGTAAAATTTACCATTTTTAGTAAAATTGACCGTTTTTTTTTTGTTGTAAAAATAAACAATTTTTGTAAAACTGACTTTTTTACTTAAAAATTGACATTTTTTACTCAACACAAGCCCATGCTTGTATATAGTGTAAATTTCAAATTCAACATTGACCTTCCATGCTCAATGTTGGCAATACTCTTACTTAGAATTGACTTGGGTAAATTTCGAAAAATTGATCAAGCATGTAAAATTTTAAATTTTTGTAGTTAGTTACTAATGTTGAAAAGTTGGTACATCAATTTTTTTTAAAATGTATTCCTAGATCATTTTTCAACTATTATGAATTTATGAATTAATTTTATTAAATTAAAACTTACCAATTTTACAAAAGTGATAAATTACTAATTAGCAAGAATAGGTACCATACACTTTGGGGAATTGAATTGATCAATCGAGAAATGATTTCCTGAACCCACTTAATCCTATTCATCAAGAATGAGTTTTCTATTTCACATAGGTAAATAATTTACTTGATTATTTTATTAAAGGAGTACCCTATGCCAGGGAGCCTCGTTTCTTTTTTTTTTTTCAGTAACCATAATTTTTTCTTCAAAAATGAAAATTCTTGTTCATACTTGTTAAAATTACGTTTTTAAAAATCAATCAATAAGTCTAAAAAACCCCTTTTTATTCAAAGAAATAAAATTTTCAAAATTTTGGAAAAAATTGACAATTTTTTTGAAAAATGAAATATATATAGGTACCTACTTACCTAGTTTTAAAAATAGGTGAATTTCATACACTTCGACAATTGTTGAAAAAAGTTACCCAATGCCTCGAAAAAATAAATTTTGAAAATATAAAAAAAATCATTTCTCTAAAAAAAATTATTCACTAGTTTCCTTTTTGACTGCCAATGCTAATTTCAATACATAACTCCCAAGGAGTAGATAAATTTGCCTACCCACAAACCGAAGGAACCTTTAAATCATACATTTCTACAATCACATCGATTCCAGACCACCACCCAGACCCACACGACGCATTAATTATACCAGGTAATCGGAATTGTAAACACGTCGATTAAACGGTTAATTTATTAGCCATGGTTGATTACAACGAAAAAAAAAAAAGAGAAAAAAGAAACAGAAAACCAATACGGTCCACACGTACTTAACTACGAACTCGATAGGTAGTATAAAATCTACCGACTATAAAGGAGAGATAATCCCACATAAGAACATTTTCTACTCTTATTGGGATCTTGGTATTAATACAATAAAAATTTACCGATAAATTAGATCACGCCGCGCCGGTGCCAAGACGACGACCATACCTTTCTAAATAAACGCAATTCTTTGGCTTATTTAGCGCGCCGGTGTACGCGTTTAAATAGCAATTAATCTACTACAGTGTGCCTACAGCAGGTTCTTTAAAGTACCTCTCCAATACTTATACCTACTATTCTTACGAAAAAGATTCTACCTACGATGCAACCATTATGTAATAAATTAAACGCCGCTGTAAATAATTAAGGATATCTAATTTGTTTTAATTACCTGAATGCGTCTATCGTTATTCTCCTATACCATCTACTTAATGTTTCGGAGCTCTGGAATATGTGCTCGAGCTGAAACAAATTTTAACAAAGTTATAAGTATGTATGAAAATTACAAATCGTCGGGTAATTTTCCATATACCTAAATAACGACATTACGTACGTACGAAGGTAAACTATCTGTATAAATAATTCAATAAATCAAACGAAAAATTGCTTCTGGTATCACTCGTGTTACTATATCGAACCTAATTTCATCTTCGTGGATTTACTTCACGAACATACATGGGTAGGTATTAGTATTACTCAATCAAATGGATCAAAAAAAAACATGACATGAATTTTGACGGAAATTTGAAAAGGGGATTTAATTTGAGTGGGAGAGCTCTGAAATTTTTTGCGGTATCTTCAGCCCCGAGCCTAAAAAAATACGAAGTTAGGAAACCTCAAAGTGGAGTCATTTCCCAAAAAAACGTTTTTTTTTTTTAACTTTTGGGTAGATGAGCCACTTACTGGAGACGGCCACCCTCCAAAAATTCCAAGTCGAGTTACAACACTCTCTATCGAGGAACTGAATAGTTACAAAAAAATAATTTGAGGAATTTTTGATTTTTATCAGATTCAAAATTAACACCTTAAAATATTGCCATAACATGTTTTGATCACCCAAGTTGAAAAATTTTCAAATTTTCAAAATAGAGCATTCAACTGCATCTCGAATCGCCCAATTTAAAAAAAATATCAGTCGATAGCACAACCACAAAATTTTTTAAAAATTAATTGATATTTATTTTTACGACCAAAAAAATTGGCTCAATAATTTTCATGTTACTGAATGAATAATTTGATTGAGTTTTATGAAAATTTCGTATCTAAATCCACAAAAAGGTTGGAAGCCCTGCCATTAAATTTTAATGAAAAATTCCATAAAATTTTTTTTCATAGGACATGGTATCAATTTCTTTTTTGTTGATTAGTTCAGCATCAGGTCTCATTCCCAGCATCAAAAAATACTAAAAATTTTCTAGAAATTCAACCCAAACTGTGTACCTACGTTTCATTTTTTGATTAATTTTTATGATAAAATAAGGTATAAATTAAGTTGAGGTGGAGTGGAAGTTAAAAGAACGAAATTTTAGGAAGGAAAAATTCTAAGAAAAGTGGAGATTAGAAGGGGCAAATTGGAATGAATTAAAAAAAAAATATTGCTGAAAGATTACGTCTTCAAGAAAGTATAAAATATAAATTTAAATTTTTTAAATAAAAATTCGATACAACATTTGTACTGTTCATCCCACGTCAATTCTACCAGATTTTGACCAAGGGTCTTCCGATTTCGCTCAATTTTTTTTGTTGAGTTTCCTTTGATGGTCTAGCAAAGGAAACACTGTAATTTCCTAATTTCGATCCGAATCCTGGGAGAGGGGGAAGTCCACATTATAATTTTCATATTATTGGGATTTTTTTTTGCAAAACGGATCAATTTTAAAGGCTCATATCTCGAGATTGGTTGGGTCCAAGATGAATATGTTTTTTTTTTGAGATTTAGAGGTCATAATGGGGGGGGAGGGGGAGCAGAGGAGGTGAATCGAAAAAGTAAGTTGATAATCGAGCTCAGCACCTTTGAATTAGCAGAAATCGATATGCCACACGCTATTTCCATTTTTTTGCATACATTTTCTCAAAATTGAGAGCTGGGGGGGGGGGCACCGAATGGTTAGATCCAAAAAATAACCAAAAATTCGAACACAGCACCCTTAAAACTCTAAAAAAAGACACACCACACCTCATTTTTAATTTTTGTGAATTTTGATCTCATCAGAGGGAGGGATGATAGGAGGGGTACGAGGGGTCAAATCAAAAAATTGAACATATATTCGAACTCAGGTCCTTTGAATCAGCAAAATTTCATGTTTTACTTTCTTTCTTCCACTTTTTTGAATTTTGACCAAAATTTAGGACCTCTATGCCCCCTGGGGGAGTAGAGATCCCACCTTGAAAAACAATTATTTATAAAACACGAAAATTTCTCTTCTCGCAGTAATTTTTTCAAATTTTCAAATGATAGCTCTCAAATTTTGTACTTATCACGAACGTTCAGATTTCCTCACGAAAGTTCAACTTCAAACTTTTCAAAATACGACTACCTGTTTTGAATCTCCTTTCAATTCTCTACTAAATCACAGAAACACATTAATCTAGGACCTAACCAAATCACAGGGTATACGCCTTCAAAGTTTAACTGTTTCGCATAAAATCCTACTAATACGAAAATTAAAAGAGCCATCCCTCACCTCTGTAGGATTATGATCGAAATTATGATGTTTCCTAAATTGGACCGTCAAAGGAAAAAATTTGAGCTAAATCGAAAATCCAAGATCGAACCTGGGTCTAATTGATTCGGAATGAGTCACCACCCTAAAGTTTTTAGTTGGGCAGAAAAAGTACGTCGCGTCGTGGTTTTGGAATTGATAAAAATCTGTCTGAAACCGAATCTTAATGAAAATATTCCTGTTTTTAAAAATTTCGACATTTCGAGTCATTAAAAATAAATTAAAAGCAGATGAAATTGTGTTTCCAATCATTCTAGAAAACCAAAATTGGAAATTTGCGATTTCAGTGGCATGTGAAGTGGAAATTAAAATTCGAAAACAATGAGAATACTGTTGGAGTTGGATTCGTCTCGTCGAAACGAATCGAATGACATATTTACGATTAAACTTTCACCATTTTCTTCGAAAATAACTTTTCTTGACTGCGAAGGTTTTCAAGATTCTGCGAAAAAAACGCTCAAAATTCAGTCAAAAACCAATCGAAATTCAAAAACTAATCCTTACAAATGCCTCACAGCAGCTGACTTACAAATTATTCTCTATTCTCTTTTTCTCTGACTCTGCCATTTTGTCTCTTTTTTCGTGAATCAATGAGAGCCACATTCAATTTCAAGGTCACTAGTTCCGGGAGGTGTAGAAACTCCAATTGTGACCCTGCCGCAAAGAAAGAACCTTTGTGTACAAAAAATCGATATTTTTATTTTTATGTGTTTGGTCCAGATTTGGTGTCATTTGGATCAAAAACGTAAAAAATGAGACATTATTTTTTTTACACTAGGCCCCTTCTTCACGGCAGGGTCACAATTGCAAATTTTCTGAGGTTCTCACCTGGTAGCATCGCACAAAAGTAACAAAAAACTAGGTACCACTTTTTCGAACACAATTTTTCTTTGAAATTCCCCACTTTCTAGCCTCATTCCTTTTTGAGCGATGGGGCTCAACATCCTTCGGAAGATTTCCCACTCAAACCAATTTTCGTCAAAATCCACCACGTATTTTTTTCAATCCACCCAAAATAAATAATTCATCAAATTAAAAGAAAAAAAATAGCTCCTTGTACCACTCATGTTCTTCCTCGAGCCTAATTTCATCTTCATAGATTCGTTCCACGAACATGTACTCAATCAAAGAAACATTTTCGATTGCCTACCAGAACGATAGGAAAAAACTGCGACTCGGGGACGAGGTTAATTTAAAAATCGGTACAATTTACCCAGCCACCGAACAATGTCGTATATATCGTTTCAAAGACGAGACAAAAAGCTGCGCTTGTAAAATCCTTCTCATAGGGTATACGCGAGGTAATTTACTTAAAAGGGCTTATATTCTAGAACGTAACACTTTGGTAAACGATAGCATCGCATCATAGCAAAAACGAAATTAGGTATTTACCCAGCAGTTTCACGTCGGCTCGGATACGTGTGTGTGTAATTCCAGAACAGAATTACAAAGGTGGATTCGATGATGTTCTGTTCTCGCACACACACGCCCGACGAATTTTCATCCCATTTTCAAAACGGTTCGCAGACCTATTCGTCGCGGTACTATCACAACATTGGTATATGCAGATCAAGTGGATACAGGTAGGGACTAGCGAGGTAGATGAACATATTAAATACATGGAAATGGATACAGTAAGACGTAAACTTTCAAATTGGCGCATTAACGTTACTAGATAACGATACCTATGCGACTAGCATTGGCCAGCGTTCGGGGATCCTTCGAGTGAGATTTTATAGCTGACATACCCTTCCTCCTTGCCCTTCACCTTGACGCCGAAGTCTCTTATAGTCGTATCCACAGGAACCAATTTTACGCTTCGTAACGTAACAACCCGAGTCGCAAAGTTTTCAAAATACGCAGATAACAAACACCGAAAGTCGTCCTCGACCGAGGTTCAACTACAGGGTGTCCAGGGTGTTGATTTATTTATCGCGTTTTAAAATCGTTTAATCAACTTGTCCCATTATCTCGCCGAATTTGTTGATTTAATATTCCAAGTTTACTCTTGAGAAAATTTACAAAAAATTTCTGTCCTGATAAGCCGATGATTGGAGTAAATTTAGTGCAAATTTTGTCATCTGTAAGGAAAGTAGATAAAAGAAAACTTTTTCGAAAATACAAAAATTAAAATGAGCTCAAATAGACCCGTTTATGAAAATTTCATTTCATGCTTTCAAAAATCAGAATTATTACAACAATTTTGAATAAATTTTTCTTTAATTTCTACCATAATTAAAAAATCTCAAGTAATATGATTCAAATACAAAATTTTTATCAACTTTTAGGATTTGAAAAATGAAAACTTTGATTTACGAAATTCAATTTCAAAAGTTATCGAAATGAAAATAAATTTTCTTTTCAAGTAAAAATGTATAATACTTGGATTTTGTCAATTTTTGAGACTTTCCAAAAATAAGTATCACCAAAATTTAATGAATGAAAAATAATTATTTTCTTCTTTTCAAAACTTATGAAATGGAAACATTTTGGATGAAGACAATTGAAAAGAAAAAGATAGAAAATTTAAAAAAAATTTTGAGATCAAAAAAAGATTATCCCCTCAAGTTTTACATACGTATTTGAAAACTTTCTAAAAATTGTACCTACTTAAAAAAAATAATGGTAAAACTTGTTTAGGTATCTTGAGATTTTCACAATAGGTACCTTAAATTGTGAACCATTAAAATTTCAAAATTTGTATTAGGATTTGCCACACGTGGAAAAATTTAATTTTTAGCAAAAAAAAAAAATAGATTCAATCAATTTAACCGATTTTTAGATTCAAATCGAAAAATTTTCAAGATTAAAATAAATATTGGTTTCTGCTCCATTTTTTTATTATTTCTAAAATACCAAAAATTATCATTTTTGGATACATTGGATGCGTTGTTTCTTCGAAAAACGACAGAAATGGCAATTTTCCAACAAACTGAAAATCATGATTTCCATTACAATTTTTTTTTATTTTTAAAAACGACCAAAAACGATTTTTTTAAGGACCGTTGGAGCGTCGTTTCCTGTCGTTTCTTTGAAAAACGACTGAAACAACAATTTTTCAACATACTGAAATTAAAACGTAAACGTATTTTTAAGATTCATAATATTTGAAATTTTGAACTTGGAATAACTGTTAAAGATTTAAAATTTGAAATTGTTTTAGACAGAAATCTCAGTAATTATTGAGTTTTAACAATCAGTAATTAGAAATGATTAAAAACAATTTAAAATTAAAAATAAAACGTTAAAAGTTGAAAAATTCATCAATCAGACTATCAATCTGAAAAATGAAAGATCCAATTCCAATAGATAAATCTTAAAAGTTGACAAAATTCAAATTTTGAAAATTTTTGAACTTGAAAATATCAGAATTTAATTACTTCCAAACTTTAGGACTTGAAATTTAAAATTTTTTGAGATTCAAATGTGATAATAATAATAAAAATCCTTAAAAATTGAACTTCAAGATGGAAAATTAAAAAAAATACTTGAATTGGGATTGAATAACGAAATTTCCAAAACCGAAATAAAAAACTTTTCAAAAATAAAATCCAAGTGATTTTTGGAATTGAAATTTCTCAAATAAAAAAATTACGGAAAATAATTCAAAATTGAGAAATTATTCCACCCTGGGATTTAAAAAAGGAAATTTTTGATTTTTTGCGTTCCCATATGGTCAACTTCAGTTTCAATGTGCACCTCAAGCCATAGGTGCACCCAGAAATTAATTAAGGGAGGGGCTGAGAATTTGAGAAAAATCAGGGGAGGGGGTCAAATTTCAAATTAATCATTTTTCACTGATCTTTCAGCCAAAAATCATTACTTTTTTTTGACAAACTGGGAATTTATTGAGGAATCGGTGATTTTTGACTCAAAAATCGGTCAAAAATTATTATCAATTTTGAAGATAGAAAGACTAAAATAGGTACTTATAAAATACTGCCCGAGCGAAGCGAGGGCGAACACTTTTTGAAAAAAATACTGTTTGAAAGATAAAAAAAAATGCACTTTTAAAATGTTTTTGCAATAAAAAAATCTTGTTTTCCGAGCTTAAGGGAGGAGGGGCCTCAAACCCCCTGAGCCCACCTCTTAGGTGCGCTTATGCTCAAGCAAAGTAAGTATAAATTTCATGTTTTCTCAAGTTGGATTTATAATTTTGAAACTCCTCTCGAGCCTTTTATCTCAATTTAGTCAATCTTCAATCTTTAAAATTTATCATTCAGCATATATTTGTCTCTCCTTCCCCTCCCAACCCAGCATAAACTTAAGCTAAGGGGTAAGGTAGGAGGAGGCTTCGTATCAGGTTAAAAAAAAACTTGTACAATTTTTCATAAAAAAAACCTTTTAAAATCATCTCAATTTAAAAAGAATTATTCAATTACCTGATGTTGCACTTCATTAGCCAAATTCCTCCACTCTTTGGTATTATGATCCAACAACTCAGGTACCCATTTAACACCACTGACCAGTCTGAGAGATCCGGCCAAGTCACAGTCGTGCGAGCAAATTCCTGGGGTGGTTGGTCTACGAGTGGTTGTAGTCGTCGTTGAGGTAGTCGTGGTACTCGACACAGTCGTCGATTCAGCAGCGGCAATCGCCTCCTTGGTTGCTGCCTCCTTAGCAGCTTGTAACAATTTCTCTATAGATATAGGACTAGGAGATGGAGACGGCCATCCCGTGAATTCTGTGGTACTCCTGGAAAAAATTTTCATAAATTATTATACGCATATCTTGGTATCAAATTCAACTGTAGAAATTCTCAGTTAAATGATAATAAAACGATGGAAATTATCTTTCATCCCACTATAGTTTTTCAATGTTGAAGAATTTGCAAGTTTTAAAACTTCCAACTTTGAACATCTGCTTTAGTTTAAAGAATGTTTTCTTTTTGCATAAATTATTATAAGAGAAGAATATTTAAATAAGTATTTCAATTTCAACCTCGGTTAATTGTTAGTAATTCTCAAAATTTTATTCAATAGATTTTTGCATTTTCCTGCAGTAGGCAATGCCGCCCCCCCCCCCCCCAGAAAAAAAAATCGAGTTGCCAAATCAGTAGATTCCCACTCATAGTGATTAGTTTTGATTTCAAAGTGATTTAAAATGAAAAAAAAAAAAACTACACAAAATAAATCGTAAATTTTCACCACCAAAAAATTATCAAAAAATCAAAAAATAAATTGAATTTACCTGACAGGCCAACCCTTCTGAATAACAGGTACTTGGAATGGTAACAAAGACGGTTTCGCAGATCCGGCTACCTTTGGAGTAACTGGAGGTGGAGGTTTCTTATTACCACCGGGTCTACTTGGGAATACAACTTTACTGCCATTTGAGTTAGTTTCCGTTTTCGGTGAACTTTTTGGCACCTCTGTCGTGGTAGAATAATCAGCCGGTAATAATTCGTTGGCTTCTTTAAACTGGATTTTACCCAAAATTGACTCCAATTTCGGAGCTTTTGTCGTACTCGTCGTACTTTCTAATTTAAATCCTGGAGGTAGAAATGCGCTTATGTCTACTGGTTTAGCTTTGCTTAATATGGCATTTGGAGCTGTTTTTGATTCTACAGCCTTGGTCGTTGTCGCTTCAGACTCCGTTGATTTTTTCTCCGTTTTCTCTGAGTCTGAAGGCTCTTCCGTAGGAGGAGGTTTATATCCTGGTGGAAGGAATGCGCTGACATCGTCGAATTTGATTTTCAGCTTGGATAACGAATTCGGTTTACTTTTGTTATCCTTTCGAGTGGGTTTTTCGGTCGTCGTCGTCGTCGTTGTTGTCGTGGTCGAGGTCGGTTCGGCAGTCTTAGGGGTTTTAGTCGCGGAAGCTGGATTTTTCGGTGTGAAAGTACTGCGTACCTTGAAACCATCCGGCAATAATCCGGTGAGATCATCGAATTCAATGCTATCAAATAGTGACTTATTTCGATCAGTTTTGGGTTTGGCAGTGGTTCGTTTTGAGGTTGGTATGAATTTTCTGGTCGATGGTTCGTCTTCTGATGAGGATTCGGTAGTGGTAGTTGTGGTTGATGGTTTGGAGGTTGTGGATGAAACGTTTGGTATGTCTAGGGCTTGCTTGTCTTGTGAGGGAAATGCGCTCAATATTCCACTAGATAATTCTGATTGAACCTAAAAAATGAACAAAAAAATATTTTAATTAATCTTCTGTAATCTTGAGAGCATACAGTAAATAAAAAGTTACTGGTTTGGTTGAGAAAATGAATCATGCTCAGGTAAAATTTTGAAAAGAACCAAATTTCTGAAATATATTTGAATTTTTGGTAAATTTTAGAGCCATTTTAATAAATTTTTTATCCAAGTTTTTTCCTATTTTAGTGATTTTTGAAAAAATGCAATATTAAACATATTTTCACAGATCATTAAGTAGTTAATTTCGCCATTTTCTCATCACTCAATAGTCAACACTCAGAATTTTATAGCTTTTTATTAAGAGTTTGAGAATACTGCATCTTGGTCCGTGTGACAAAAACAATAGTCCTAAAACATCAAACTTTCAAGTGTGTCCAAAAAAATGAAAAATTGAACATTCTATTCAGAACAATTTTCAAAAAAAAAAAAAACAAAATACCTAACTAAGTTATTGTATTATAGAAAATTTCAACAAAAACCAAACAACTTTTGGCAAAGAAGAAGTTTTTTTTTTATCTAATAGCAGTGCATTTTTAGAAAAAAGAAAAAGAATTTCAGATTCCCTCTCTTCTAAAAAAATGATTAAAAAATTTAACAATTTATGAATAAAAAATGTAATCATTTTCATTAAAATGAATCAAGCGAATTTGTTTTTAAAAATCAAACAATTTTTAAGAAAAACCAAATTATTTATTTTAGAAAAAAATCAAGCCATATTTTCTAGAAAAACAAACAAAACGATCTGTTTTTATAAAAAATTAAGTCATTTCAAAAAAAATTACTTGTTATGACGTTTTTCAATCATCAAAAAACAAACAATTTTCAGGTAAAAAAATTTAAAAAATTCCCTCAAAAACCAAAAAGTTTAATTTTATGGAGGGATGGAGGGGGGGGGGGAGAGATATCAAACCACTTTTCAAAAAATCTAATTCACCCACAAAAAAAACAAGTTTTTGTAAATAACAAAAAAAATCAAGTCATTTTCAACAAACCTCCTTTTTCTATCCAAAAAGTTGAATTGAACAAATTTTAAAGAAAAAATAAAACTAGTTTCAAAACAAATTAAGAGCTCTTTTCGTAAAAAAATGAAACAATTGATTACAAAAAAAAAAAAAAAAAAAAAGGTTATTAGGACCCTCCCTTAACAAAAAAAAAACAATATCGAATGAAAAAAGCAAAAACAAGCAAAGAAATCGCACTGAAAAAATCAAGTAAACTATTTTTTAGAAAAAAATCACCAACATTTTTAAAAAGAAGAAAAAACAATAGAGAATAGAATCGTTTTCAGAAAAAAACGAAAAAAATAAACCCTTCCTCAGAGGAAAAATCCGAAACTATTTTTGGAGAAAAACAGGATAGGAAGATTTTTTTTTAAAAAAAAACATGAAAACCCAACTCACTTTTTAAAAAATAAAATAAAATATTCAAACCATGACTAATTTTTTGAAAAAAATCTGGGAATGTTTGTAAAAAATGCAGACCATTGATGATCCCTCGAGTCAATGAAGAAGCTCCAATTTTCCAAGTATGCCCCTCCCTCATTTCCACCTACGTTTTAATTTTTTTTTTTTACAAGCTTTTTCATGTTTATAAAAAAGAGGCGATGGCACAAAAAATAACGAAGCGAAGGCAGTTTTTTTTTTTCAAAAATTTATTATGGGGAAGGGTTCGTCCAATTATTGGGTGAGGGTTCTTTTACAATCAAATTTTTAAAGGTACCTATATTTTTTTCAAATCCAAATCTACAATCATTTTTAAATTTAATTTTCAATTCTGACAGTTTACTTGATAAGGTCTTTCCCAAAATTTTCTACGTCAAGTTGCTCGTTAAGAATATGCCCTCACCGCACCCCTGGCTCGTTATGTCGTTAGTAATATGAATCAATCTTCTCTCCTCCCCCCCCCCCATGAACTACAGAAAATGGCCATTTCTTATCCCATTTTCGAGAGAAAATTACGTTGGCAACATGCACAAATTTCAAGATGTCAGATCTGTACATTGACATTTTTTCAAATAGGTAAATTTTACTCTCCCTACTCCCCTCTCACCAAAAAATTGCCTTCAATTTCGATTTGCGGTCTCTTCAGATTATTCCCATACATTTCAGTAGAAGTCGTTGAATTTTATAACTATTGATAGGTACTTCATTTAGTTTTTCAAAAATTTTGATTTCTCAGCAAATGAAGATAATTTTGATTTTGGCCCAATTTTTTTTGGAATTTTGTCCATCAAAATAAATTTGACCATTAAGTAGAAAAAACAACCCCAAAAAAATAATAAAAGTAAAAGTAGCTAGGTATCTAAATTTAAATCTGAAAAATTTGCATCGATCAGCCCCAGTTGAAAAATATGCTTTTCTTCATTTTCACAAATTTCTGAACAAATTTGACATCTTGACCATCCAAAAATAAGAGAACATTTGCAAATTGATATTTAAACATGTACATAGACTAAAATACACTTCATCTCCATAGGGATCACCGAAACACACCGTAAATCCATCTTTGTTCACTTTTCGCCTCACAGCAAACAGACATTTCTCTACATTTACATTTGTCTCGTCTCACAACTCCCAAGAGGACATTGTACTCTTTGCATGGCTAACCTTGGATCTTGTAAATTGAATCACAGACAGTTAGACACCTATACTTATTTACGAAATGGAACATATTAAATCTAAATCGTACACTAGCTCGATTACGAAACACCCAACACTTCATTTACCTTTGAGAATCTCAAAAGAATGGCAAAATTTACTCAATTTGTAGCCACCTATTCTCATATGTTTACAAAACATCGTTCAAGATGAAATGATAACCTCGTTTTACATCCAAATACCGCTATTAAATTACCGATAAAGCACCGCATTCCCATACAAAACAATCGGTTTCGGTCGGACTTGTTGCGCGAATTCTCAACTCCCATCGTTCATACCTACTCATTCCTCCATTTTTTTTTCCAATTTACGTAACACCGAAAAAAATTCGCTATAAAAAGAAAACATTCCGAAGCACCTATTTTCATCGACAACGCCCTGGTTATTTTAGCCAAGAGCCAAGACCATAAAAAAAAGGCGTTTTGACGGTCAACATGTAAAAAGTAATCCGCAAACACCTGTTTGTGGATACACATCGAGACTATATTCGACCAATACCAGACCGACGATCATGAAGGGCAAGCGTAATAAAATTATCCGTCGTAATACGATTACGAGATTAATTAGAAAATGATGTTCGTTTTGAAAACATCTAAACAGATTTGCTCCCGGATGAAGTTTGGACAGTAGACGTATTTTCGGCATATCGCTCGATCACGTCACGTATTCCATAAAACGATATTTCTATTTTAGGTCTCTAAAATTACAGTTTCCTCCAAGATTATCAAAGCTTGTCAAAACTAAAACTTGCCAGCAGCTTTTGTTACGGTTGAATCTTTTGCGCTTAAACAACAAAAGCCGTCAAATGTTTCGAAAAGGTCTTCGCTTTAAAAGTTTACATTGCCGTTTAATCCATAGAATTATTCGCGGCGCGGCAGAGGCTCGTCAGAAGGACGGAACGTCCAGGGGGAGGGGGAAGAGACCTCTTTCAAATGTGTTATATGTACGTAGCCTACGTACATATCGAAAATTTCGCCATATTTTATTCAATTTCGTTCAACTTTGGTAAGTAATTAACCTTTGATATAATAACCCTCGGCGTAGAGAAAACTTTTATACTTTCGTTAAACTCGAGTGTAATTTAATTTTTACCCTTGTAATCGACGTTTCTGACGGTTGAACCATTCGCGAAAATTTCATTTACCACGTCTTCATTATTCGTGCTTAAAAACGAGAATTTTATTCACTCGACGAGCCCGTCGCCGGTGTCTGCGTCTGATCAAAATTATCATTCGAAGCCCCACCGTCTTGTATCGCGGATTAATCAGCTCCGCTTTAATTCCCTTTTCAAACCCGTCGCGTTATTATTTTAAATTTCCGAAGTGAAATTCGGCTTGTGTCTTTATACCGAACCACGTAACATTTTGTATGTCTACGTCGGATCGCGGTGAAATCCTTATATAAAGTAAAACTTGAGGCGAAAATTGGCAGCGTTGTCAAAAGCTTCCTTCAGCTTTACGCCAATCTGAGATCTGTGCTGCGAAACACCCAAAATTGATAAAAGTTTTGCAACTTTGAATTTCAATTTTACCGAAACGTGAGTCGAATTCTGAATCGGTTCGAAGCGACTTTGCCATCGGCCTACACTAGGCATGCCTATTTTACCAGCGCTGCTGTGCTGAGTGTCTTTTGAGGTTGATTATTGTTTTCACCTTATACATATTTATCGGAGCGGTACCCTTTTTGATGCTCGAAATAGGAATTTAAACTTTGCCATGAGCGTGAGGCAGTTTTGAATCGTCGTGGGTTAAATTACTAATACGTGTTTATTTGTTTGCATTGAAATTCTGCTTGACTTGGTTTAGAAATAAAACGAAATTCAACTTCTTTAATGAAACAAGAAATTTTCAAAAAAAATTCAAAAAAAAATTTTCAATAAATTGGTAAAAAATGGCTGAAAAACCAACTAAAGCATAGACAAAAAAATTTGGGATAAGAAAAAATAATTAAAAAATGAACTAGAATTCCATTAAATGAACAAAATTTTTGTGATCAAAACAAGAAAATTGTTGGCACTAAAGAAAGGAAAATGTTTATGGCCAAAGATGAACATGTTTATAACCAGGAAATTTATCAAAATTTTTACGTTCAAAAATTTAATCTGAACGATTGCGACCAAACACAAACTAGAGATTTCTGTGACAAAATACTGGATTAAAATTTTTGTGACCAAAAAAAAAACATTTTTATAGCTAAAAAATTAATAAAAATGTTTTGGCCAAAAACTTGATCAAAATGTTCATTGCTCATTACAAAAACAAACAATATTTTTGTGACCAAAAAACAAACAAATTTTTTTCACCAAAAACAAGATTTTTGTGACCAGAAATGAACTACATTTCTGGGACCAAAAATGAAAATGATTTTTATGACCAAAAATAAACACGATATTTGTGACCAAAAATGAACATGATTTTTATGACCAAAAATAAACATTAAACACGATATTTGTGGCCAAAAATGAACAAGATTTTCATGACCAAAAATAAACACAGGTATTTGTGACCAAAAATGAACAAGATTTTTGTAACCAAAAATAAAGACGATATTTGTGATCAAAAATGAACAAAATTTTTGTAACTAAAAATGAATAACATTTTTGATCATAAAAATAAACACGATATTTGTGACCAAAAATAAACACGATATTTGTGGCATGATCAAAAATGAATAAGATTTTCGTGACCAAAAATAAACACGATAGGTATTTGTGACCAAAAATAAACAAGATTTTTGTGACCAAAAATGAACAAAATTTTTGTAACTAAAAATAAATAACATTTTTAATCATAAAAATAAACACGATATTTGTGACCAAAAATGAACATGATTTTTATGACCAAAAATGAACAAGATTTTTGTGACTAAAAATGAACAAGATTTTTGAGACTAAAAATGAACAAGATTTTTGTGACTAAAAATAAACAACATTTTTGTGACTAAAAATGAACAACATTTTTGTGAACAAAAATAAACAAGATTTTTAATCATAAAAATAAACAAGATTTTTGTGGCCAAAAATGAACAAGGCCATTGTGAACAGAAGCTAAATAAAAAATTTTGTAAGTCAAAGTAAACAAATTATGACCAAAAATAAAAAAAAATTGCAGCGAAAAAATCTATAAAAATGTTTGTGACCAAAAGGCAAAAACTGGATTAAAATTTTTGTGGCCAAAAACTAAATCAAAATTTTAGTTCCTTAAAAACTGGATTGAAATTTTTGTGAGCAAAACAAATCAATTTTTTGTAGCCAAAAAAACAATTGAAATCTTTGTGACCCGGACACCCGATCAAAGAAGTGATCTAGGTAGGTAAGTAAATTTTTTAATTATCAAAAAATTGATCAAAATTTTTGTTACCAAAACATGATCAAAATTTACCCAGAAACTGAATTAAATGAACCCATACAAAATTAAATCAAATTTTTTGTGTAAAAAACTGAAAAAAATATTTAACCAATAAAATTGATGAAAATGTTGGCCAACCGACAGATGAAATTTTTTAAGCGAAAATCCAATTGAAATTTTTTAATTGAAAATTTTTCTGATCATAAAATTAATTCATTGATCACCAAAAATGATATTTTGATGTAGGTATCCTACTGATTTTTTGATCACTGGAATTTTTGCAAATCATGGCGTCCAAAATATTGATTAAAAATGTTGATGTTCAGAAAAATGAATTAAAATTTTTTGCGACCTTCAACAGAATTACTTATGTGTTTTCTAATATCCACATAATTAACAAGGTTGTCTCATGATTCAACTTTAAATTCTCCAAAACCAAAATCACTATCTCACCATCACCACAAACATTTCCGATTTTACGCTTCTAAATTCGGAAACTTTATATCGTATTACCAAACTTAGACGACATAGGGGTCTGCGTGATATAAAACTGCCTAGTCGTTATATCGTTAATAGACGAAAAAAAAAATGAACAACCGCAAGAAACAATCGTAATCAATGAACCGTTTCGATTGTGTATTTGAAAGGGTCGTAAATTCACCGAATAAAGGTTGTCCCGATACAGATGGGGGTTTGTTAAGAGATAATTAACTCGCGTACCAACCTCGCCTCGGTGCGGTGTGAAAACCCCAAAATCGCTAATTTCGTCGTTTTCGGTTCCACAAAGCAGCGTTATAAACAGCCAGCGAGAAAGGCGACGATACGAAATGAAAAATCATCTAATTGTATTGTCGCCTTTGCCAGAATGAGTACACGTCGTTTGACACCGCTGTCGTTTAATTACAAACGACCGAAGATGTCGTTTTTATTAGAATCACGTCGCGTTTTCGTCACTCGCTCATCATAATCCTAGCCAGACCTTCCCCTCTACCGCAAGTTCTACATTTTAACTCTACGAAGATTATAGTCTAACGTACGAATACGAGTTTTTCAACCTGGGTGTAACTTTTCCATTATTTTGGTAATTTTCAAGATATACGGATGACTAATTTACAAATTTAATCGTCCTTGTTTTGGTAATTACAATCAGTCCACGTTTAACCAGTGTTTTGAAAAGTTTTCACGTTCTGGTTTACACACGTTTCAAGAATTTATACTGAAAAGTTTAAAGCTTGAGTAGAATAAAAACTTAGTGTGAATGTGAAGATGCAATGGTAGGTTTCCTTATGTCAAAATTACTTCGTTTTTTCATTCAATCAGTAATTTCAGCGAAATGTTCAATATTTATTTCAGATTGGTATTTTAGGAGATATTACAGTCACTTTTGGGTGAGAATTTTTTCTCACTCTGAAGAATAAATTGGGACGAAATATTTTGAAAATAGAATTAAAATCATACAAAATTCTGAGTCGATTTTTTTGTAACGAAAATTTAAAAAATTCAAGTGATTTTTCGGTAAAAAATTTTAATTGAGTTTTTGGTTAACATTTTCATCATAAAATATTTTTTACAGTTTTTGTCTCAAAAGAAGTTATTTCAATTTTTTGGTAAGTTCATTTAATCCAATTATTTTTAGATTAGTTTTGATCAATTTTTTAATCACAATAATTTATATCATTTTTTTGGTCTTGGTCACCAAAATTTTGATTGATTTTTTGGCTATGAAATAGTATATTTTACAACGAGGGAGCAAAAATTGTTTTTTCTTCAAGTTCTAAACAATATTTTTTCTTACTGCGCGGGAGAAAAGTAGCACTTTACTCCCGCTATAAGAAAAAAGTTATTTGTTTTTTGTCACAAAAATTTTAATCTAGTTTTTTGGCCACCAAAATTTTAATTTGGCTCGACAAAAATTTTGGTACAATTTTTGACCACAAAAATTTTGGTACAATTTTTGACCACAAAAAATTTTATTTTTGGTTGCGAAATTTTCTTTTTTGGTTACAAATATTTTTATTCAATCTCACAAAAATTTTGATTCAGTTTTTGACCACAAAAATTTTAATTCAGTTTATGGTCACAAACATTTTTATCGATTTTTGGCCACAAAAGTTTCTTTGTTCTTGGTCACAATTTTTTTTTGATTTTGGTCACAAATAATTTTTATTCAGTTTTTGAACACAAAAAATTTGTTTTTTCATAATTTACAAACTTTTTGATCAAGTTTTTGGTCGCAAAAACTATAGGATCAATTTTATGGTTGCAAAAATTTTGATGAATTTTTTGGTCAACAGAAATCGAATCAATTTTTTATTTTGGTCACAAAAACTTCAATCGACCTTTTGGCCATTTAATTACAAATAATTCTGGTTAGGTAAATCAATATCACTTTGATCACAAAAAAAAAAAAACGTTTCATTACTCTCGGAAAAAATATTTCAAAATTAATGGTTTGCTTTTTGAATTGTCCAACAATGTGTTGGCTTTTGTGATTCCAAATAAATTTTGTAAAAATTGATAGGAAATTACACCTTCAAAAAATATGAATAATAGAACCTCAAATTCGCATAAAAATGCATCAAAATTTCAGACTAACGGGAATTTAATTAGGTGCATTCAATCTTTGTTGACCAAACAATTTTGAGAGAAAATTTCGACTAATTTTTCGCTTAAGTATTCGAATTTTCAATTTTTTTAGGTCAAATATTCTTATCTACTCGAATATTCTTATTTAGGTACTTGAGAAAAATTTTGTTAAAAATTTTCAATCAATTTAGGTGTAATTTTTAAGAATTCAAGTCATATTTTTTAAGCTCACCGCTTTTTACGATTAGAAGAAGCTGAATATTTTTAAAGAAATTTCTTAGGTACTTGAAAAATATTTCTTCGTCAATTTTTTTTTTTTAATTCATTCTGACGACATTAATGATGCAACAAATCCACTTTTCACAATGTTTTCATTGTTTTCAAATAGAAATTTTTCACCCTGGACAACAGTTTTTTTTTGCGTTTTATATATTTCTTATAGGTACATGGCCATAGGAATCAAATTACCATTGTTGTCTAATATTAGAAATTGCATCACACAACTCGACCACTTATCTGCATCAAAATATTGTAAACCAAAATAGTGATCAAAGAGCGTGAAAATGAATACTTGTCTCTTGATATTCGAGAAAAACAGAATCCAGTATCATTTACATCATGCTTCTTTTGTACAGACGATTTTCATAGCATAAACAAATTTCGAAATATATTTGTATCAAAAACTTGTAAAATGATCGTAACCGAGGCGTTGGCTGATGAATTTCCACGATGAAATAATTTTAGTTTGAACATCGGTTTCATGCATGAAGAATCGATAAGTGAATTTTCTCAACCTTCCAGAAATTTAATCAAATCTCATTATTAATTAAAACACCTACCTGATCCAATTTATCAATAATACTCTCAGTGGACAACGTAGAACTAGTCTTCGACGTAGTATTTGCCACTACATGAGACGCCTTCGTCGACGACTCACTCGGAGTACTATCAGTAGGATTTTTCTTATCATGCGTCTTGACGTCTTTGATGGATTTCGAGTCTAATGGCAAAGGATGCTGTTCTTGTTTGATGGCCGAAGATGGTATAAACCTAGCACCCGAAACGCTTCTGCTCGTCTGAACGGATGCGACAATTATCCAACCTTCGGTCGTCGATGGCGTAATATCGGCTTCTTTATGTTCCGTAGTCCTCTCCTCTTGTTCTTTTGATTTATCCGATGATGCCAATACTTTCTTTTTTATCGAGTTGTACGTCGTGGTGGAAGGAGCGATCGTCGTATCTTCTTGTATTTGGAAATCTTCGGTGGTAGGTGGCTCGGTGGAATCGATAACCGCACTGTCAACGAAACCTGAAAAATTACATCGTCTAATTAGTCCGCGAGCAAATTACCCGGAAAATTTTACCAGCCATGTTTTGGCGGGTAATTTTAAAAACTCCGGATGGGGATCGTGGCGTTGGGTCGTTAAGCGTGGCGAAATGAGCGTTTGGATGGGAGAATGAAATTGGCTACAGTTCAAACTACAGATACATATACGGTTTTTAATGAAATGTGTGTGGAGTTTTTGGTAGCAGGGGAAAATACTATTCGAGGATTATATAAATTGAATGATTAGGTACCTAAATACTTCGCAGTGTTTTTTCGAGTATGCTTGATGCAATGGACCTTTGAGAATACCTAGATACTTGAATAAATATTTCCCCTATTTGCGATTACGACTACAAAATAGAATATTTTAATTATTTTTCCTTTACTTTTATGCAAAAAATTATAAAAGTTTGTGGTTGGTGTGGCTTTTGAAAATTGTAGGTAGGGTAAGCACGTTCAGTGATGAACTGAAATTTAGAGAATTATAAAACATTGAATAAAATTGGCTTTTTACCAAATAAATATGGTTCATATTCCTTATTTTTTTTATGGATAAGGACGAAAAAATTAATATGATTAGAGAATTTTTTCTCTGATTCATTGAAATTTTCCAAACGAGAGCTATTATCGAAATGAATTTTTTCGGAGCCATTTGGTATCTGAAATCTCAAGTTTAGAAAATTCAATTTTTTTCAAAATATATTCCAAACTCCTTCGAAAAAGAGTCTCACTTTCTTACATTCGATGATTTCTACGTGAATTTACGTAGCACTTTTTGTAACAGCAAATCAGCAAATCTGAGTCTGACGTCAGCAAATTTTTAAATAATTTTTTACAAGTTTAAATTTTCTAAAAAAAAAATTAATTTGATTTTCCCACATTCAAATTAAAAAAATGCCTCTGATTTCAAATTTTTTTCAACTCATTAGAGTTTGGGAAAAAATATGTATACTTCGAAAATATTTGAGCTTGAAAAATGGTTGATAAAATTCAAATTTGAAAAGAGTTAAAAAAAATACTGATGAAATCAAAGCTGTCAATTTTCAGAGTGCTACATTTCTCAAACAAAGGAAGGTAATTGGCCAATTTCAATTCTATCACGTAATTTCTTTTCAAATTTGTACAGTTTAAAAATTTTTGAATAGAGATTCATTTATTCAATTTTCAACAAAATTTCAAAATCACTAAAATATTTCAACCACACTCAACACAAGTTAGGAGGAAAAATTTTTATTGCCTATACTTATCACTATCTCAAAAGAAGCCTCATTTTGAAAATTCCTTCTCTTTTGAAATATAGCCTCATTTCCTTTAAAATAATTTTCCCACTCGGGTCTATCATCAGAATTTTTTTTTTCTGAATTGATTATTTAGGATTTTTTTCAAATTACTGGCCTGCGATTATTTGAATTGTTTCAAATAGAAAATGTTAAAAATTCTGATTGATCATAAAAAATCAATTTTCCAGGAAAATCAAGTCTCCAAAAAGTAATTTGAATAGAACATTAATTACAGATAATGACATTTTCTTTCTGTAGAATTCAAGTACTTTGCCCAGAAAATCAACTTCAAATGTCAAAAGTTAGGTATCAACTGTTTTTGCTGTTTTTTCAAAAAAAAAAAAAAACACGATGAAAAACGACCATTTTCCAGTAATCTGAAGCGGTTATTTCCTTATTTCTTGTCGTTTCCTAAAAAAAGATAAAAGCCCAAAATCAAAAACTAATTTTTTACGTCAATTCCGGTTCACATATGAGCAGATAAGATTGATTTGAATTCGAGTCCTTCCTTAGATTTTTTTGGTCCCCACGTCCCATCCATTTTCAAATTTTATCACAAAGCTTCTATATTTCCATTACTATTTTTCTCACGTTTCTACAACAAAAAACACCATGAGGGAGGGGAGGGAAGGAAGAGAGAACAAATTACCTCAAAAACTAGAAAAAATTGAATTTCAAAAAATAATTGCACATTCAAAAAAAAAGGCCTTTTTTATAAAAAGTCAAAAAATTGCATTTTCGAATTGCCAATTTTTCCAAGCCTCTCAATCCTTTTTTTCATTTCACCACAAATTTCGTACTTTTTCATCAAGAAATTCGAATCCCATTTAGAAAAATCCTCTTTTTCGCGCCGAAATAACAAACAGGCTAATTTCAAACGAAAATAATCGATCGAAATATTTTACATTACTGAAGCATCACGCAGTTAGTTAAAATTCGACTCTCGCGCCGGCATTATAAAATGTTTTCTTGTTTTTTTTATTCGGTTCGGCGAATAATGTGTACCTTATTTTCTACCGCAAATACGAATTCATCGTGTTTTTAATTAAATTACCAATGAAAAAGTATACACGGAGCCGAAGGATGGCGGTGTAATTAAGAAATTTGTTCGAGACTAATGTACTGAGCTACACAAAGGGTTTCATTATTTTACTCTGATTCCTTTTGGAAATTCCCAACAAAAAAGGAAAAACTTGGCTGAGAGAATTCGATAAAAAGCGAATTAAAACAATAGCGCTCGGATTCGTCGTAAAATTATACACACAGGTGGCGCAAAAAAAGAAACAATAAGATAATCACGTCGTGAAATTTTCAATTAACTTACCTCTGAAATTATCTTCGGAGACAAACAGATGATCTTGGGACATAGTAACCACTTCAAAATTATCGTTTTCGTCTTCTCTGAATTCGGCTCTAGATGTGGTCGAGCTCGGACTCCTAGTTTGAAGATTACTGGTGGTTTTAAGTTTGTTAGCCGGTTTGGTTGTTTTTTCAACTTCGCTCGTCGGCGGCGGCCTGCTGAATTTATTCCTTCCTCTAATACCTTGAGCGTTATTTCGAGCCAATATTTGCGCTTTGGAAATATTCGAGTCGGGTTCGGTGGTCGATTGGGTACTAGTCGACGGTGTATTTCTAATCCTATTATCTAATAAAATAGGCGGCGAGTACGTCGTCGGCGGAATATTGCTGTTTGTTTTGACTCGATTATTTTTCGCCGGCTTTATCTGTACCTCTTTTTTGTCGACCGGCTGCGTAAAATGACCGTCGTGTCGAATTACTTGCGCCGTCGGATGTTCGAATATCTGAGTCGGGCTCGATTCCGGCGTAGCCACCAAGAAGGTCTGCTCTTTGGGGGCGAATCTGTTGAATTTTGCGAAAACATCTTCGGTAGGAGTAGCCTCCGTTAAGGTTGGTTTACCGGAGGTGAACTGCTGGAAAGGTACGTTTCTGGGCCTAAAATTGAAATCATCCTGAGGTTGGGGTGCCGAGCTGCGCCAACGATTACTCTGCGCTATTGGTAACTCTTCTGGGTGGCGCGTAGTATGATGCACGTTGACGAAACTATGGGTCTGGAGTACATTTGGACTATTTGGACTATCTTGACTACGGGTAACTTCGGATATGGCGACCGGTGGGAATCTGGCTATCTGGTTATTTCGAAACTGTATCGGCTGTCTGTTGTCTGTCTGCGAGAATCTGGATTGTGGTTGGACATCGGCGGTTGCGTCGTGGAAATTCGTATCTGTATAGTCTTCGCCATTAGACGTGAATGATCCGGGAGAAGATATTAGAGAATCGAATCTAGGATCTGAGGCGGCGTCGGCGTTGAACGAGGGGGAACTGAATTGCTGCTGGCGTTGGAATTTATTATTCGAAGCTAAGGTGTTCGAGTCGCCGTTAATTTGGCTGTTTTGGAGTCGAAAGTCGTTGGATCGAAATGGGAGAAATGGACCGGCGTTTGTTTGAGGGAAATAGTTTACGAATGTTTGCTGCGAAGGGCTGAATTGGTTTTGCTGGAAGGATGGAATGAATCTCGCCTGTTGTTGCCGATTGTCCGAATTGAAGAAGAAATTTTGACCTGCAACATACAAAATATAAAATTTCATTAGTCCAATTGACAATACTGACAAATAGTAATATTTTTGCAAAAAAAATATACAGAACTGCATATGAAATATGAATACATCAATTATTAAAAATCTAAGTCTAAAATACTTTTAAGTACTCGTTAAAAAATGAAATATAAAAATTTTCTGTTATTCTTTTCTCATTGTGCTGCGTCTTTTCGAATTTTTATACTTAAGAAACTCAAAAATCTCTTGGAATGTTATATGTACCATTGTTTGCTCATCAGAAAGTAATCTGAAAGAGATCAGCTTTCAACTTGACGGAAAAATTTCAAAAGATAGGCAAAATTTCGATATGAGCATCGACATTTTGAAAGGTACCTATACAGATCAACGTCAGTCAATAAACATCAATATCAGAATCAAGGTAGGTATCAGAATTGATGAGAAAATTTTGAATTTTGAATTGATAGACATTGATATAAGAATCAAAAAATGTTAACATCAGAAACAACAAGCAGTCCAATCAGAATGGATTTAGATATCACAATTAATGAAAAATATAGGTGAAATATTGATGTAGGTACTAGGTAGTAGGTAATGGGTAGTACTCAAAAATCAACTTGCAAAAGTAAAACTAATGTATGGAACTATTTGAACTCAACAAAAACCTTGTAATCGATTTTGAAACTCGATACATGATAGATACAGAAAATCGATCATCCATAAAGATATTGAAGATCGATTCATATCGATATTGAAGACCGATTCATATCGATATTGAAGATCGATTCATATCTATATTGAAGATCGATTCATATCGATATATCTATGCATATCGATATTGAAAATCGATTCATATCGATATATCTATGCATATCGATATTGAAGATCGATTCATATCGATATATCTATGCATATCGATATCGAAGATCGATTCATATCGATATTAGAAATCTATGCATATTAATATTGGATGTCGATGCATGTCCATACTGAAAATCTATGTCAGCCATCGATTCGTATCGATATTGAAAATCGATTCGTATCGATACTGAAAATCGAATTGAATTGATATTAAAAATCGTTATGGGAAATCGATTTACATCGATACTGCAGATCGATCCATATTGATACTGAAAATCGATTCAAATAAATTTTTAAATCAAAATTAAAATCAAGATTATCAAAACAATAAGTATCAAATTAACAGAATGACTGGAATTGAAAATCGGCAAAAATCAATAGATACCTATTGATATCAAATCAATGATTAGAATCCATCGATAGATACCAAAATTCAACAGTTTCTGTTCAATACATAATATCGATCTCAAAAATAACGATACCATAAACTTGATTGGTGAAAAATTTTCATCAGTTTTATTTGATGCTGATGTGGATATGTATCGATTTATGAATATCGATATTCACAAGTCGATAAATATCGATATTCATAAATCGATAAAGAATATCGATATTTATCGATATCAAAAATCGATACACATCGATATCAAAAATCGATACACATCGATATCAAAAATCGATACATATCGATATCAAAAATCGATACATATCGATATCAAAAATCGATACATATCGATATCAAAAATCGATACATATCGATATCAAAAATCGATACATATCGATATCAAAAATCGATACATATCGATATCAAAAATCGATACATATCGATATCAAAAAACGATACATATCGATATCAAAAATCGATACATATCGACATCAGCATCAAATAAAACTGATGAAAATTTTTCACCAATCAAGTGTACTCAATACATTTACATTGGATTAGTGGCGTAGCCAATGGTCATCGAAGCGAGCAATCCCCACCATGGGATCCACAATATCCTTCCAAAATGAAAAATTTCGTCCATACCCACTTAATTCTTGCGTACCTATATTGCAAAATAATCAGTGGCGTAGCCAAGGGGGGGCGAAGGGGGCGATTGCCCCCCCATGGCGTTTAAAAAATATGGTATAATGGGAGAAAAGTGTCAAAAATTGGGGAAAATGGTCTATTTTAGACATCAGAAATTCAATTTTTTCAAAGCTTCGCCCTCGCTTCGCTCGGGCTTGAACATAATTGTCAATCGATTTTGATTTTAATGAACGTTCTGAGAGAAGTCTGCGAAAAAAGGCGTATTTTTGTACCTTCAATCTAAGTCCTGTGTCCATTTTACATCGTTGTGTTAGTCTTTTTATTATACACCCCCTACCTCAGACTCGGTTATACGTACACTACGAAAAAATACTTGCTATGTTTCAAAACGACCACAGAAAATTTGACTCAATTTGTTCTTGCCCCCCCCCCTTGACGAAATCCTGGCTACGCCACTGAAAATAATTCTATTTTCAATTATTTTAGGCTCAAATCTCAAACGTTCTACCTCTCCTCATACTATTTTCAATTTTTTTATACTCATCTCACGAACATTTTCTTCTCCCTTCCCCCGAGTAAATTTTGCTTACATCTACACACCTGTTTGGTTGATCATGAAAGGTGACAAATTGAAAAACTCTTTAATTCTCATATAAAAAGGACATCAAACGCTCTAATTTCAAACACCCAAGAAAATTCATTCTCCATCCGCAACCCAGATTTGTAGGTAATTTCTTTCATGAAACAATACGTTCCCAATGTAGCCTAATCACACAGCTCATCCTTAGCCATATTAAACAATCCCTCTCTTCCTCCGCTATCCACGAACCCATTCTAGCAAAAGTAATCAGGGAAACTGATGAATTTCCTCATTCCTGCATGATAGCGAGTTTTCCGGCATAAACATTGTTCTAGTTGTCTGTTAGTTGTCGTATTCGGTGGCGCCGACATCGGTGGTTTTTTCTTCATTCTCGACGCCTTAGAAATGTGACGTAGAAACACGACCTTTTTACACCACACCAGGCATTATCATAAGAGCGAAAAAGAAAATTACGATAAAAAATTATTGCTAAGCCGGGCCGTGCGGTTATGACGGTTAGCAGGTTTTAGTAATTAATCTCTTGTCGCGAAACGGGGTTCATCGCGGTCACACAGCTTTCGTGGTGTTTTATTGTGCTGAGATTTGCACGCTGCGCCATTATTCTTTCATTCGTAAGTCATTTTTCTGCGTTTGAGCGTACGGCGAGCAATTATTGTTATCTTAATGTATGTACACGATGCATTAGCGCGAGAAATTTAGATTATATCTCGTGGCGTCGCGTCGCATAAATGGAATTTGATTGCGCGATAATCGTCATGGCAGGGTATGGACATTCCGACCAACAGCATTTTCGCGTACGATTTTAAAAGCTCGCGCGTCTTAATGATGGCGCGAAATTTTCCAACATCACGAGCCACGAAATTGACCGTAAAGGGAAAAAACTAGGTAGATTTTTTGCTGCCAGTAATCTCCTTCAACCTTCACGCGATGATTTTCCTCGATCAAAAGTTAAGCGTGTACTCGACGAAAGGCGACGGGCCGGAATATTTGCTTCGGGAAATATTACAATAACTGAGGGGTTTCCCGAAGATTAAAGGTAAAGGTTACGAGTGACGCGGTGGGGCGAATTTAATAAAGCATCTTTTTTACGAAACGAACCAACAAAAAATAGCGCAGAATTTTTAACGTTTTACGAGTCTGCGGTGAAGTAGCTTTACCGTTGTCACGTTTTTCGTATTGAATTGATTTGAAAATATGAAATCCATTGTGAATAAGAAGATTACCGAATAACACGGATTTTTTGCGCCGTATAATTCTGTAAAAAAGATTACCTCCGTGGCAGAGGCGCCGCGGAGAAAGGATGAATGTGTTTTTCGCGTGAGGTGAAAGAAAACCATAGAAAGGGTGGGTTGAAAGGGTACTTTAAATGCAGCCGACATGACAGACAAATCTTTACATCGCGGTGCGAGGTATATTAGGCGAATAATATTTGCGATTAAGGAAATAAGGCGAGTAAAAGTAGGGAATAAAAGGCAAGTAAAATGATGAGCGACGTGACTATTTTTCCGTGTTGGTATTATCAATAATATTTCAGATTTCTGAACAAAGGAGGGGAGAAGGGAGAAATGAACTGTACGTGATTTGTGACTGTAAAAGCTATTCGACGTTTTGAAACAGTAAGGCACTAAAATTTTTATCATCAAAATTTTTTAAATTCTCAAGTAAGGTACCTACAATTTTTTTTGAAAAATAATTTTTTTTCAAAATTTCAAATTTAACTACGTCGTTTTTAAAATTTTTCAATCCATGTTATTTCTTCTTCGATCCTCCTCCCCCTCCCCCTCCCCCCAAAAAAATTGTAGAATGTTTGAAAAGTATCGTGTTTGATGTTCTGATAAAAATCCTGCTTATTCATCAAGATATTTTATTAAAAATTTTGAAGAAAATTCCTTTTATATTTTTCCCATTTTCGCGAAAAAGGTACGAGTAATTTTTCCACTCGAATAATTTCAGTCGAAAAATTATATTTCGAATTGAAAAATTTTGTTTGACGAATATCGCAATTTTTTACATTTAATTAAATTGTGCTTTTCTGGACTAAAAATGTCATTTTCCAATTCAAGTTGGAAATTACTAAAATATAATGAAACCTCGCATTGTTTTTTTTTACGTGCTGGTTTCTGTGGTTTGTCTGAAATTTTCGAATTCTGTGATTCCGCCTTCAATTCACTCTTGCTTCGTGTTCAATTGAAATATTAAAGAATCGCGGTGATGGAAAACTGAAATGATATTAGTTTCAGTTCCAGTTTCAGTTCTCAAAATTTTCCAGTTCCAGTTCCAAATACCAGTTCCAAAATTCTTTTTTAAAATTAATTTTGAGAGATGAAAAAATCCAAAATTTTCTGCAAAAATTGAACTTTGTTGTTTTTCTTTTTCTTTTAAAGTACATACCACCCACAATTTTTTTTCATATTATTCAAGTTCAAGCAAAAAATTTCTGAAAAAAAACAACAACAACAAGGAAATAATCTTTTTTAGAAATTTTATGACTCCTGGTCCTGACTTCTTGAGTCTCGAATAATTATTAATTATTCGTTAAAAAAATTGAAATTTGAAGAATGTGGGCAAGAATGTTTTTAATTGGATGGAATTTTCAAATTTACAGCACATTTTTTTTTAATTCACTTTTCTACATAAATTTTCTAAAGTTCGTTTGAGGTCACTTTTGTTTTTCAACTTTTAGTAAAAAATTTAAAATTGAATATTGTGCATCTACAATTCAACATTTTCTACTTTTTCACTCAAATTTTCAAAAATTTGAATTTTTTCTGTTTTTTACTCAATTTTGAAATTTGCTGACAAAACCTTGAATTTTTTGAAAAAAAAATTGGTGTGTAAGGTGTAATGTAAAAGATGATTTAAATTGAGTAAAAATTTTATTTTAAAAAAGAAAAATTGCAATTTAATCAATTTTAGTTCCAGTTCCAGATTTCAGATTTCAGTTCTTATCATTTCAGTTCCAATTCCAATTCTAGTTCCAGTTTTTCAGTTTTAGTTTTAGTTTTAGTTTTTTTTTTTTTCAGATTTCAGTTCCAGTTCCGATTCCAGTTTTCCATCACTGAATCGAAATGAATTTTGACAGACATGAAAATTAATAGAATTAGTAATTGAGATTTCAACGAGAAATCAATCGATTGATTTTTTTGTAACAAGAGATTCAGTAATGTTTTTTTTCATGTTAATAATTATAAATTGAACCCCCTACTCCATCTCTCTCTCGTCTTCCCCCGTTCTACCCGAAAATGTACGAAAATTGAATAAAATTTCTGAACTGATCTGAATGAAATCTAGGAATTGAAAAATATAAGATTTAGCTGTTATCTTCAATTCCTCTTCTTGAATTCTTTTCAAATTCGATTTTGGATTTTTTTTCGATTTTCAAGAGAAATTTTTTCCTGTGATCTTCTCCAAAAAAAACCTGTTAAAATCCATCAAAATCTGAAAATGCGTTTTATAAATTTCTCTTTTTTCCTCTACCCCTCTTGTAGAAATTCGTAATATTCAAATCTTTCTCGGGGAAATTCACCAAAAAGACTTTATAATTAAGAGATCTAGATGAAATGCAAATTTAATCGAAATTTATACCTTCGTGTTTTTTAGGGTTAAAAATGTTCAGCTAAATTCCATTTACCTATTCATTCGAGTCGTGAAATTTCAGACTGCTTTTTAGAAAAATTGGATAAACTCGACTTGGAGAATTAAATTTTACATTTCACTTTTGAAACGATGCCAAGAGTGATAAAAAATTGTAACTTTTTTTTTGTTTAATAGCAAGTTACAGTAATAAAAAATGAAGTTAGATAATACTCTAATTTGCTTAATTTCCGACGACTGAAAAAATTTTTGGAGGAGTGAAGGGAAAATATCTTTTATTTCGATAGCAATTCGTATGCTATGGAAGATTTCGAACTCGAGCAACGTAGCTTATAATACGCACATTGATATGTTTATTTTCGCGCAGTTTTCGAACGGATTTTCTCTTCTTTCTGATTAGTGAAGTGTGAAAGAAGTGAAAACTTTTGTTTTTAAACTCGCTCTGGAAGTCTAAAGATTACCGAAATTCAATCTACGACGTGCGACGTAATTGAGAGGGTTTAGGAAAACGTGCAATCGAAATGAAATTGTCAAAATGCCAACACACGCCTTACTCGTTCAATTTACTTGTTAGGTAATAATGTTTTGTATGCTTGGAGAAAAAAAAAGCGCACGAAGGTTTAAGCCTTGACCAAACATATTAGAAAGGTTACCTATGTGATGTAGATACCTATTTTGTGCGTTTATGAAATTAAAAATTTCTAAATTTCGGTTTTAATTTGTCTTTTATATTTTGAGCTGGGATTTTTCCATTGTTCTGAGACTTCTGGGTGATTTTTTTTGTCATGTAGTTGGCACCTATTTATATTTTGAAAATGGTAAAAATTTTTCTGAGAGGGGGGGGGCTAAAAATCAGTGGAATTTCGGTGATGCTGTGAAAACTTTGAACATACATTTTTTCCTTGAGTAATGGCTCGAGAGATACATTTATTGAATAGGGAGAGATCAATGAATTTTTCATTTTCTAGCTCTCTTTTTGATTCTAATTTTCAATTTTTTTAAATTTTAATACTTTTCAGCTTTTCTGTGCGTAATTTTTCCATCTTCAAATTTTTCATCTTCTATTTTCAGTTTTGATCATTTCGATGTATAATTAGGTTCATGTTTCTATCTCTTCCTTCTCTACATTAAAAAAAATATAGGTGGGAAAATTGACGAAAAAAATTGAGGACGTTTCAAAAACAGAAAATACCTAACTTTGTTCTGCTTTCTCCATTTGATCTCTTTTAATAAAAAATCAGCCTGGAAAAAAGTGATCTTCCTGAATGAAAGGTTGAGGAAACTTCAAGTTCTTCAAACTTTTCAAAAGGTTGGAAAATTATTAATAATGAAGCATTTGTGACCCTGCCGTAAAGAAGGGACCTAATGTAAAAAAAATCGAATTCTCATTTTTCACGTTTTTTGTTCAAATGAAACCAAATCTGGACCAAACCCATAAAAATGAAGACATCGATTTTTTTACACAAGGTCCCTTCTTTACGGCAGGGTCACATTTTCATATTTTTGAGATTTTCGAGCAAAACCTTTTTTCATTGAAGAGTATTCGCCATTGTGATTCTTTCAAATCAAATTGAACTCCCCTCCCCCCCAAAATAGTTTTTCACTTGAGCACCAAATTACTTAGCATAATAATTCTGCAGGTTATAAATGTGGGTACTAAATTTAAAATTGTCAATATGGCCCAGATTCGACTTTTCCTCTAACGTCTTTGTATCCAAGGATCGATAAAAATAAATGACGAGTCAGTTAGCATCAGAATTAATGAAAAAATTCGTAATGTACGACCACAAGGCAAACATTCATCAATCAGATTGGTTAAAAATTGCTGATTGCTGGAGAATTTTTTTGACAAAATTTCTGTCAAAATTTAAAAAAAATCAATTTATTTTGGAATATTTTTAATGATTAGGTATATTTTATAACGAGATTTATGAATTTCCATCTCTTACGTTTGCTTCCGACAAAAGACCGATTATTTTTCAAATTATCCGAATCGAGGATTTTTATTTTTTCGAATACCCATTGTGAATAAAAATATATCTTTTTTATTCGACAAAAAAGATATTCATCCCTGCGGGTCCTCGTGCTTTCATACTTTAATGTCGGCGAAATTAGGAGACGTCCCAACGATTCGCAAATTCTCTTAACAAACACCTAATTAAAAATTCCTTTTAGTTGAATTTATTTTTAATATTTTTTTCGCTCTAATTTCTTAATGCGTATAATAATTTGGAAGTTGAATTCCACAGGCCAAAGATAAGAATATCTTTTAAGAATTAAAAGTGAAATTAAATTTTTACCTTCGCATATTAAATTTGATAAAAAAAGACAGGGTGTTTTTCTAGTCCGGAGGGGGAAGCTTGTTAATTAATTTACATAAATTCACTCCACCGTTTGTCCTTTTGTCAAGAGTGTACCCAGCTACGAAAATATTGTAGCGTTTAGTAACTCGTAAAGCTCATTGGCAAACAGTACAAAGCATTCGGGTGCTAATCCTTTAGGTAGCAAAAAAATTGCTTCGTTTAATGACGAAAAAACACGCTGGGTATGTTTTCGCAGGGATTTTAAAGCTAATTTTCTTTACTTTTTACGATGTACTCGTCGTATTAAAAATCCTATAAATTTTAAATCGTTCATTTTTATTGAGATTGTAATTAAAATAATGATAAAGTTAATTCTAGCTGACTTTACGGTACTTCGTATTCTCCAAGAATGGGCAAAAAAAAAGAACAGCTGAGACAATAGTTTTGACATTACAATTCGTAATAAATTTACAATTCTGTATGGTACGTTTAGCGTATTCGAATGTTTGTCAAACGTCAAAACACAATTGATGAGACATTTCAACAAAACTGCGGAATTTTACTCTCGCGATTTCCAGCACCACCGCATCTTGACAGCTCTGAAACGAGTACCTGTAGAAAATTCATGCAACTGTGTACCACCATCGTCATATTTTAACAACTTGTCGCCAAAAATAAAGTATATTCCGCCAAGAGTTAGCTGTTGTATATTTGAAAGTTGTTATGTAAATAAATTTGATACATGTTTACTAGTTCGACTCGTTTAATGTTATTATAAGTACGCCAGTGCCAGTGCCATTACCTTCCGAATCGATCTAATCATATTAATATTAAAGGTATCGCGAATTTTATTACATTGGGAGTTCGTTGTTGTCCGCGTGTTGAAGTTGAAACCATATTGCTCGTTAAACGAAATACCATCATAACGAGAATTTATTTTTTTCTATTTTTGAAAATAGGTGTTTACACGTGGGGACGATATTTGATACTTTTCGATATAAAAAATTTTGTTTTCGAATGACCTAGCGAAAGTTGAGGTGTGGTTGTGATGTGTTGGGCTGTTGTTAGATTTTAAGTGCGAAAGTTTTATCGATTAAAAATGTTAGTAATTTAATCGTTGGATAAAAAATATGTTGAATGGTTTCAAAGACAGATTGAAGTTTAAATTGTGAGGTAGGGAGAAAGATAAAAATTGAAAATTTATGCCTAATAGGTATATATATTTTTTCAATCCAAAATCCATTGCGCAAATTGCCTTCGAATATTAATTTTTTCACAGTTTAATTCAACTCTGAGTTCAGAAGCCTAAAATTTCAATTTTAAATAGGGGGTTTTAGAGCCCGAGGCCCAAAGTTTCAGCATTTTGATGATCGGCTTCAGGACCCAACGTTGAGTCATTTCCAAGAAAAAAAAAGATGCTGCAATGCTTCGGAATGTTTCTTATAATTATCTATTTTCCGGTGCACTTTCAGTTCTATTTCCTGTTGAGGGGAAACTACAAAAAGAGATTGGAGTTTTGCAACGCACAAAAAAATTATCGATGAAATTTTAAAAACAGTTTGAAGGGTCTGAAATTCAATTCTGAGATTATTATGACTTCAGGCCCTAAAATTGACCTTCGAAGTAGGGATGGAATCAAAATTGAATTTTCAATTTTCGTCGAGTAAGTATCAAAACTCATTGAATTATTTTGATCCTAAAACCAAAAGCTGACTTTCTGAGGTGAAGGGGTCCAAAAAATAAGGCTATTCGATGGAAAATTTTCATCAATTTTGGTTCTACCTCTACATACGTATCTCTAATAATCAACTATTGGATTTAGAGTCAGAAATTAGAAAAAAATTCAAATGGTCTCAAGAGGGTGAACAGGGAAAATTTTCAGTTTGGATGTGACTTTCCACCTCTGAAGTGAACTTTAGATTTCAGAATCGAAACCTCAGAAATGGCTTTTGAAGTTTCAAAAAAATTTTCCCTCAGTTTTTAAAAATTTATTAGAATTTTTTAAAATTATGAACACCAAACTTTTTGCACCACCGATACAAATAATAACCCATTTTTGACATAAAAAAATAAAAAAGTTATGACTTGAAAGCACAGATTTGTTTTCAAATTAATGTTGAGACATGGTTCAAAGTTGAGTATTCACTTTTTTGAAACGAGTGTTAAAGTTCTGACAAAACTTTAAAAAGTTATTAATGTTCTCTCTCATTTTGAATCAGTAAAAAATCACTGATGAAGAGTCAGAAGTACAGCACAGGGAAAAATCAGCAAAATTCTTTGATTTTTAGCGGATTTTCGTTGATTTTCTGAAGGATTTCACTAATTTTCAAATAATTTTACTGATTCTTCAAAAATTTCAGATAATTGACTGACTTTTCATAGTGAATTTTTACGGATTTTCCAGCGATTTTTTCACTGTTCAATTTTCATGAATTTTTTCACTGATTTATTGCTGAAATTCTGACTGATTTTAAATGATTTTTGATAATTTTTATCAATCTATCAATGAGAGAGTAGAAATTCCAAATTTTTATAGTACTTTGTAATTGAATTGGATTCATATTTTAGAAGGAGGAGAAACACAGTGAATCGAATGTTGATCATCTAAAAGCTCGACCTCTTCTAGTGGGATCTGAAAAATTTTTTGGTTCAGTTCAGTCACTCGGTCCTCAACTCAAAAAAAAAAACTATTAGAATTTAGAACCCTTAGTTACGAGAATTATTTTCTTGCGAAATTCAGTTTTCCTCTGCCGAGAAGAGAAAAATCAAACGTTTCTCGCTGAAATGCATTACTGTATCTTTTCTGATTTTTTCTACTTTAAATACGGTTTCTCATTTTTTCAAAACTCAGGACAACAATATTTACAAAAAGGTCATCACGTTAGAAAATTTTTGCACTTCAATTTGATTTTTCCGACTAAAAATGAAATTTTATCATCAATGGGAATGGTAATGTCTCCTCCCTTCCCTCCTTAGATTTTTCATAATGTTCTGTATTCAATTTTTGAGTTCATCTTTTTCCAACTTTCATTACATTTTTTTCAATTGAAAATCTTCTGTTGAAATCCCTAAAGAATTTTGAAAAAATTTAGGAAATAAAATAAAAATTTATTCTTCTGACTTTTCGCTGAAATATGAGATTTTAATTTTATCTTCAACGACCATTTTGACAAAAAGTCACCAAGAGCAAGGAAAATTTTTTCATACTTACATAATAATATTAATGTGCTTCAAAATTTTATAGGTATTTTCGTGAAAGACCATTAAATTACCACTGATGAACTTTTTTTTGAATTTTGGCGAATACCAAAAAAAAATTTATAAAAAGTTGAATTTTGAGATAATATCAATTTTTAACAACAAAAAAAGCATTATCAAGTTGAAATTTTTTTAGAAAAATTTTTTCATTATTTTACCTTTCCTTATCACTTTTCATCGAGATAAAAATTTGGTGATTTTTTAAATCGGAAACATACTTACCTACATTGCCAAGGAATGATTTTTGGATAAAAACCCATTTCAACATCTAAATTGAATTAGCTCATAAAAATTTTCAAATCTAAAACTGAATTATTTAAAAAAATTCATGAAATTAAATTTCAACACAAATAGTGAAAAATTTGTTGAACCGGGAAATTCGGCTTAAAAAGCATCATTTCAAGCCTTTTTTCATTCCATTTATCTTACACGTACATATATCCGTCCACCGTCGGACAAAAAATATCATTTTATACCGCATTAACCGCAGACCGTACATAAAAATACGAAACAAAATCGTTTATAAAATTTGCAACATTAATTATGCACAAGTGACCAAAAAGTAAACCTACCGCAAAAGGAAATCATTTCATCGTTCAATGAATATGAAATTTTTCAACCCGACGACGGACGTTACGTCTCGGTCTCTTAAAGCTTGAAAAAAAACCCTCCATTGTTGATTTCTCGTTTCATTCGCACTCTTCATCAAACAAACCTTAATATAGTTTTTTTCCTTCTTCTCGAGTATCTCGAATTCGAGCACAAAACTCGCAGTGGCGCGCCGATCATAAAAATGAAATAAAATTTTCACCAAGTGAAAAACGCTCATTTTTCTTTGAAAAATTCATTTCTCAATGTGACATTCTTTTATATATTTCCCTCCAAAGATTGTTTTCGCCGTATACGAAAAACAAATTACAAACAGAATGAGGTAGAATTTCAGTTCAGCCAGTCCGACAAAACACACCGACACATCCGAAAAAATAAATTGAACCGAGAAATAACTTCTAGTCGTCGTATAAAACGAATAAATTACGAAAAATGAACTACCATAAAGTAAATTCTCGCGAAAATTATTCGACTTTTATTATATCACCTATTTTTTTTTTTTCATCGTCGAGAGAAAATAACCATCCATCTCAAAAGGCTCAAAATTTCGTTTGAAGTCGAAATACTCAAGGACACGATTTCAAAGAGGGAGACAGAGGTAACGTGGGTGAAGAAAAAAGGTCCTTCGATGTGAACGAAAAAATTGTCAATTTATCAACGTAATAAATATAAAACCTTCGTTCAATCGAATCGTCCACTAAGGCAAAAATCGCTTAAAACCCAATTACCAACCACGGTACGACCTTTCAACCAATTTATCACTCGTTCTCGTTAATTCATCGCTATATACAGTACGTTGCAAATATATACGAGAGCATACTATAACACCCTACTAGCCAATATTACCGGCTACCAAATTCACCAACAAATATTCCGAATCGTTCGCCATCACGGGCAATAATTTTAGAAATTTTCATATAAATAGCCGCCATTTAGACCCAGGGATACCCCGAATTCTCGCCATTTGTACGGAAAAAGAAACAACGTCGTGGATACTACAAATAAGCAGACGCATCGATTTTCAAACTCGAGTTAAAAAAAAAAATCTATCTCCAAGTTTAACGCGATGAAAATTCCTATTCAGTCGAACTACGTAACTACTTCAAATTCTCGGCACGACAAATTTCCGATACATAGTTTAATAAAGCCTGCCAACCTGGGTAAAATGTACGCTGCTATGCTACAACTTTCTAAAAGACAATTCACTTCTTAATGGAGAGGCTTCTTTTTTGTCGTAATTTTCAAAACACTTTAACCCTAAAAGATCGTGCGATAGTCGTGCGGCCTCGTGTACCATGTTACTCGTGCAGTTCGAAAAAGGAATCATTTTTACTTTGAAATAACCCAAGAGTAAGGCTGTTTTGCCAAATGTTCACTTGAATGATGTTATTTGATACGTATTTTTGCTACAGATGGGTCTGAAAATTTATATTTATGAATTTGTTCTCCTTTCGATTGTTCGAGTGTAATTTGAGTTTAAAAATATGAGAAAAAATTAGCTGTTACGAAATCGTTTTTCTGTCTAGAGTGATTTTAAATTTTCATACTTAAAGATATCAAGTTTCAATTTTTTTTTACTTCATGTCTCTTGACAAAAAGAAAAGAAAGAGCATTGCCCGATTTTCCCAGCCATTTGAAAAAGTTTGAAAATGCTCAGGAATCTTGAAGATGTATCAAAGAGGAAAAAAAAAACAAATTGGATTGAAGAAATGGCAAATCGAAATCATCAGAATTTTTCATTCTGGTAGAAGTATCCGAATTTGGAATATTTGTCTATAAAATCTTCAACTATTTTGGTATTTTTCACACTTTTTTTTCGTAATTTTAAAATATTCAAAAGTCGATACTTCAAAAAAAAAAATCTGTAAAAATTGTAAAATGTGTTGTTTTTTTTTTCGTATCTCAAGATCAATTTTGAGAACCCCTGAAAATATTTGCAAGCTCATTTGGCCAGATCGAAAGGTGAAGTTGCATTAATTATTCATATTCTTTTCATAACATGTGTGTACATTTATTAATTCTACGTATGATATGACTAGATGATGCGATTGCCTAATGCACTGAATAGGCAGCTGAGCTCCAACTCACGAAGCAGGAGAAATTATTGCCTACCTGGCGTGTGATAGGAAAAATTTCCCTATTTTTTATGTAAATTACGCAAATGCGAAATAGCTCTTGGAGGATTTATCAGATTTAAATTTTTCGTCTGGATTGTTTAATAAAATTTTATTCTTGAAAAGTAATCGTTTTAAAATTTTTATAATCTCTAATTTTGAGAAAAATTATTGGTAGAAAATCTATAGAAATTTTCAAATATTCAAATTATTTCAATAAATACCTGCATTGATATTAATACATTTCAACTAATTTTTTCAACTGATTTATTACATTCCAAGAGAACGAAAAAATTTTCTGGCATACAATCAGTAAAAAATCCGCAAGAAATTTCTATTTTAGAATTCTTCGTTTTTTATTGTTCGTCTCACGTTTTTTAAAAAAAATTACAGCTTTGAAAGTATTCGTCGATTTTATGACCAAAAAAAGGAACAGCAAAAAAATTGATAGAAATAATTGGGGTCGAATTTTATATTGTTCACAATGCAATTATACGAATAAAATTTTTCATTCTTTGACATGGAATTTTTCAACTTGAATACAATTTTTACTAGATGAAAACGAAAATTAGTAGGTAATAAGGATTATCCTCACATTCACAAACATTCAATTTGACAAAAAAAATGCTGTTTTATTATTTTATTTTTCAGTAGAAAATTTTTTTAATCCAGTTAAAATTTTCATTTTCAGTTCTCATTCTTGAGATTTTTGAGAATGGTTCTAGTTTTTTTTTTCAATTTTCAGTTTCATCTACAGTTCAATTTTTTCTAGTGTATTCAATGTGTAGTATTTTTTTGCAATTTTTTGATTTAATGCTACCTTTAGTTTTTTTTTGGCTTTCATTTTTTCATTTCATTTCAATTTTTTCCAGTTATCAGATTTTTAGTTTCAACGTTTTATGGGTCCAATTTTTACAGTTTTTAGTGGCTTCAGCTAAAAAGTGTTTCAGGAAAGTTTGATCATTAGAGTTATAGAAGGTGAGGGAAATTAAAAAGCTTAGAAATTTTTGGAATTTGGCTATTTTATTACACTTCAAGTTTTCTGCCAAGTTTAGTTTTCAATCTTCAGATTCAATTAAATTTTTTTTTTAATTCACTTTTTTTTGACAGAGTTCAAATTTTCAGTCCAAGTTTTTTTTCTTACTTTTTAGTTTCACTTTTTTCATTTTAGTTTTTTTCAAGTTTCAGTTTCAGGATTCTCATTTTTCAAATTCAATTTTTTAAAATCAATTTTCAACTTTCAGTCTCAGTTTTTTCGTTTTCTTTCTTCGGTGAAAATATGGCATTAAAAATTGAAAATATGTAGGTAATTGTAAATTTCTGAAATACAGGGTGTTCCAAGAATCGCCTGCCAATTGGATATGATATGACCGGGTATTACTAAAAAAAAACTCGAGACGAACATGTTGCCTATTCTAAGAATTGAAGGAGCAAATGCAAAAACATTTTTCAACCCTGGGAATGGATTAAAAACTGAGAAAATTTTTAATGCATGACCAGGTATGACTTTTTGCTCAGCTGCAATATTGAAGGTCCTATAAAAAAATTGTTCTGAAAAAATTCTAAAAAAATAATCTTTTAATGTAATGGGCAGAATACCTACGTTGAAAATTGAAGAAAATCCCCTCCGCACACTTTTTACCACACATCAAAAATAGTGCCCAAGGGTAACTCAAAATTGAGAAAATTTGAAAATTTTTTAAAGCTCATTTCGATGTTAGGCAAAAAGTGTATTTACAAAAAATAATTTTTTTTAATTTTCAACATTCTATTCATTCTCTAAATTAGTTCGTTTTTTCAGAAATTTTTTCGAACATTTTTTTTGGTAGCCTCTTTATTAAATTTTCACGTTGAGCAAGAAGCCATAAAGTAAAAATGTGCTCAGTTTCTAACTATCTATCCATTCTTAAGATCAAAAAGTTATTTTTTTTAGAACCGAATTTGCCCCACAATTTCCAAAATAGGCAACATGTTCATTTCAAGCTTTTTTTTAGTGGTATCCGCAGAGGCGATTTTCCAAGGGAAGTTAGGGAAGACTGACTTCCATCAATTTTTTCTCCAAGATTGAGATTTACAAGTATCAAACACAATTTTAAAGATGTAAGTTCTAATTTATTCCAATTTTTTTGATTCCAACTTTTTTAAAGTCTAAATTCCTTCCATCACTTCAATTTTGTAATTTTTTTCAAAATTTTACCAAATTTATAATTTTTGAATTTTTTCTTCAATAAAATTATTTTAAACCTAAATTTGATTTTTTCCACTTGTTTTTCAATTTTATGTTCTTAAAAATTCTTTCCAATTATTTACTCGTGAAAATTTTTTAAAAACATGAAGTTGAAATTCATTTTTTAAAAAAGGAAAATTACAAAATTATTGGAAAAAATTTCAAAGAAAAACATTTTACAGGATTTTTAAAAAAAATTTCAACTCGAAAATGACTAAATTCCAAAGATTTTCTCCCAACATCTTGAATAAGATCATTTTGTTTGAAAGACATGTCTTCTTGAATGAAATTTTAAAAAAGTAATAAAAATACAAGAAACGTGAACCTATTCAAATTTTGAGTGGTTATTTAATTAATTCGTATTCGAAAGATTTTGAAAAATGTTCAGTTTCTTTCAAGTTTCAAACTTCCTCAGATTTCCCTTTCCAAAATCGCCACTGGGTACCCGGTTACATAAAAAAATATTCAAAATAAAAAATTATCAATTTTCTAAAATTTGAAAATTTTTTACAATATTTCAAAAAAATTATTTTATACTTGGTAAATATATTTTGCATGGCTTCACTTTATCATTCAATCGATTCTCATTTCACTTCAAAAAAATTCAAAAATGACTTGAATTTATACTTTTCGGTCATTTTGAACAATAAAAACAGATATTAAATACTTACTTCATAATTTTCAAAAAATCCTCCAGAAATTTTCAATATTAATTTTTTAAAAAATTCAAGAATATAATTTTTAATGCATTTTCAGCGTAATTTTCCTTCACTCTTCACCACCACTGGACCCCATCCAAATTCCATTAAAACGAAAGGTCAACCAATAATAATTTCACAACCCCTTTGTTTCAATAACATCCAAACTATGCAGCATGCATACCATTTACCGCTCCGACATTCACATCCAGCCAGCAAATTCTAATAAAAATAATTCTAAATCATAAATCGAGCATTAAATTAACATTTTCCACCACTTCGGCCGCGTCTCTCTCGCACGCCATCGCAGTTTCATCGCAGCTCCGAAATTGATAGCGATTCTAATGAAATCTCCGATATAATGTTCATTAACAGACTCGTAAATTTTTCAAATCCACCCCGTCTAATCCTACGGCGCGCTTTCGTTTCGTATAAACGCGAATGGAAAATCGCGCATCTAAAAAATCTAATAAAAACGTTGTTGGCGAAAATAAATCCCGCCATTTATTTTTTATGACGAACGTTTTTCGCTGATAGTCGAAGAAATATAATTCCATCAAAGACGTATACGTACGTAAATGCCCTTGCCCGAGTATACCAACAAACACGTAGATAGTCTGGATACCTATATCGAGGATTTGCGAAAGAATATCGTCGTTGATATGGAGTTAAACAGATGGAAAATGGCGAGGTTACGCTCGTATTTGAATATTTTATAGTCTACCGAAAAAAAAAAGACGACCGTGGTACCAATATATGCGAAATTTCGCCACTAAAAATACGCCATCGTCGTAATATTCTCAACCCTACGCAAAAATTTAATTTTTCTTCTCGATTACATCGTCGTCTTGGGTTAATCGAGGGCGGGAATAGGGTCGGGAGAAAAATACGTCCGAAAATTGGTGTTTACGTCTCCGAGACGGTGCATATTTCGAAACCCAAACACCATCTACTTCGCAGCTGAGAACTGAAACTTTATCAAATTATACTCGCAGCCCGATTCAATTAAATCTACGCTTAATCTTCAAACGCTCGTAAATACGCTAAAACGTGAAAAACAAAGTGTAAAATTAAATATTGATAGTTTAGCGAAACTTTTCGGAACGCGACATTAATTAAACATCTCCGCCAAAGTTACGCCATTAAAACTATATACCCAGGCTAACAAAAAAAAAAAGATAAAATACTCCACGAATACCGCACAAACATGCAATAAGCATATCGTTTTAATAAACTAACAATAAAAATGTTAATTTTTTTTCACCGGCGAGTTGTCTGCTTGGATATGCAAAATTCTTACTGTGCACATCGCCACCGTTGATTTAATATCTTTCTTTGGCTCGCTTTACCTTAGATTTATAATTTTTTTCGTTATGGTGAATGTTTCCGCCCACATTAAACAGAACAAAGATTTCAACGATTAAGGAAGATCGTTGAACCGGGTTAACAACCTGCGAGCCTGCGAGATTAGATGCACATAAACACGATGCGGGCCCCCACCAGAATCAAGGTTGAGACCAAGGTCGTCTTAGTTCTTCAAAGGCATAGGCCATCTCATCTTCGGGTAGAAAAATAGATACAGTTTGCTATATCGTAGATATTCCAATCTTCTCCATCGAGATTATACTTTTCTGGAAAAACTTCTAGTACCACGTGTTCCCCCCTTTTTTTTTTGCCAAAATTACGTATCTAGTTCACTGAACTTTTTTCATTTTGCTTCGTAACATCTCACCTTTGAAAATCTAGGCCATATGATATCATCCCACGAAAAAACACGTTGATGAAGTAAATAAATATTCCAAGAATTTCACCCACACTCGTCGAGATTCGAGAATATTCACGACCAATATCGAAGGTAACTAGAGGTATCTGTTTTCCAGCGGTTTTGAAAATATTTCGCGTCGATATGGAGTACGTATCGTGTATCGGTGTCGTATCGTTCAAGTTATGTCATTGATGCATCGTATTATGCGACACAAGACCCTTCTGTTGTGTCGAGTAAAATTTTACACCAAACTTTTCCCCCCTCATTAATGACGAACTTTTATTTAATGAAAAATATTGTTTACGATGAGGAACGTCAATTTGTTGTAATTTCTTGGGGAGAGAAAAAACAACTTATCGTTGTTTAGGGGGAAAATTTAATGATAAGAGGGAGGTGGGAGAAGGCACAATTGATGAGATGAGCCAAGCATTAAAAATATTAACACGCTTTATAGGTACTTGAAGAATTTATGTGGCTTGGAGATCCCATCTGTATAAAATTTACTGGTAAGTAAACTATGTAGCAAAAGAGGGCGAATTGCGGTAACGAAATTAATCGAAATATCGAATGACGCGAATACGTATTAACAATGTATCATATTTAAATGGATTCGGTTGTATTTCGACCATCTTTGAACTTTAATTTAATTTTGAACTTGAATTCATTTTCATTTTTCAAATTTAATGAACTTGAATAATTTAAAAAAAAAATTAAATTTAAATCAAATTGATTTTTATGATTTTTCATTTTTTCAAAATTCAATGTTGATAAATTCAGTTTGCTCATTGTTTTGAATTGTTGAATTTTGATTTTTTTTGTTGCTTTCAACATTAATATTTTACGTGGGCTATCATTTCATTACATCTTGATTTAAAATAATGGTTTAGAGATTTTCCTCATAAAGATCGACTCCCTCCTAACTGATAAGTCCTTAGTTTTGACCTCCCATCCTATATGAAAAAACAAAAAAAAAATGCAAAATGGAGCACAAATGAATGGGACGTGGAAGCGCAAACAAGACAAATATGTGTAAAAGTAAAATTCTTCAAAATTGGAGGAAAAGGTCTAGCTGTCCTTGGATCTGCTTGGTCTAGCTCCGAATTGTATTTTTATAAGGTTCATTTTTCAAAATTGATTAAAAACTCTTTGTGACGACGCATAGAGTAAGGGACCTTCCCGACTAAAAAATCGTTTTCCACCTTTTTTTGGCTTAATTCATCTCAAATACTCATAAAAATCGACTGAAAAATTGATTTTTCCTTCGCACATGAGGAAAGGGACCTCTCGATCAAAATTAGGTTTCAATTCCGAAAAAAAAATGAAAAAGGATTATTTCATCAATTATGTGATTCTTGTGTGTCCTAAAATTGCAAAATTTGGAATTTCCCCCAATTTTGGCACACAAATTAGAAAAGAGATCTCCCAACTAAACTTACCAAGTTCATGTCATTTTTGCGAATTCAAGTTCATTTTTCAACCACTTTCCTCCAGAAAAGTGAAATTTCTAGTCGAATAAAGTGACCGACGAAAAAATCACTGCAATGAAAATTGTAGAGAATTAAATTTCCTTTCTGCTGATAGATCGTTCAAAATTTTTCCAGAAGTCGATGTTTTCGCGGAATTCTCACGTGAATTTAAAAACCTGAGATTTGACGACTGCAATTTTCAACTTCACTTGAGAATACAGCGAAAACATTGACTCCTAGAAAAATTTCAACCGCTCTAAGCAGAAAGGAAATTCAACCTTCTACAATTTGTAATGACGAGATTGAGCTCTTTAGCTATAATTGTTACTATTTTATTATAGAATATTACGAAAAACTGTTTCAAAATTTTGAACACTTTTTCTCAAAAAGTTAGTTTTGGTCGGGAGGTCATTTTCCCATACGTCATCAAATTGAATTCTAAAAATTCCAGCGGGGGGGGGGGAGTAACTTTCCTTCACTCTGGATATGTAAGTACACTGCTTTCAAATTCAAAATAGACTAGGTATAAAATGTTCAACTTTTTCAATTTGGAAAAATATTTGTAAAATAAATATTGAATTTTCCCAACTTGATAAAATATGAGAGCAAAAATGGTAAGTAGGTAGATCTACATCGCGCTAAAAAAATTAAAGGTGGTTTTCTGTTTGGCTGTAAGTGAGTTGATTCCCAAAGAAAAATTCGGGTAAAAATATAGGGGAATTGACTCCCATTTTTTTTTTTCGATTATGTACGAATTGATTCCCCTTTTTTTGGGAGTGAATATGCGAATTGATTCCCACTTTCTTTTGTTTTAAAGATTTTTATAACTTTGTTTTGCTAAAGTTGGCGAATACTTGAAGAGTGTCATTCTCATTTGGGATTGAAAAGTTGGTATTTTATTTGAATTTTGATAATTTTTAGAGAATCTCTGCGTTTTGGAACCAAAAGAGGCTAAAAATTTTAAAAAATCGGTCACAGCGTAAAAATTTATAAAAAACAGGGACTTTAATCTAATTTTTAAATTTTTTAAATCAATTTTTCAGATTTTTTTTTAGAAATGTTTTGCAGATCTTAAATTACTTCAAAGAGAAAATTCGAGATTTGTGAAAATTTTGAGAAAGGTTTTAAAAAACATTCATTTCAAAAAATTTTCAAGATATTTCTTTTAAAAAAAAATATGAAAAATTAGCAAAAAATACACACTGTGTTGGTCAAAATTGGGTGTAAAATGAAAAAAAAATAATTTTCTCATATTTTAATGTTTTGAAAATTTCTATCTGATGTTAAATCGGCCCGGTCTTCGAGATATGGAGAGACTGCAGTCTATTTCCTCATGGTATATTCTGGATAACGCTACAAGCTGAAAAAAGTTCTGAATTAATTCGTATGTATATCCCTGAAAAAAAAGGGGAATCAACTCGTAAATCCCCCCTTCCAAAAAAAAAAAAAAATGGGAATCAATTCACCAGCTCCTTTCTGCTAACGTCGTAGATAGATACAACTGTTCAATTTTCTCACAACTTGGAAATATATGAATACAAATTGCAAATTTCCCAACTTAAGGGCACACAATAGTGAATTTTTTCAACTGAATTCCAAAAAATTTCAAATTAGAGGAAAGTTATCCTCCTCCCACTTTGGGTACATGGTTTAAGGTGGATCGTTTGTGCTTCATTTGTGCTCTATTTCGCCCAAATTTTTTCGTTTGTACTTTCACTGATTGTATGAGAAGTGCTGAAGTTCCTCAACCCTCAACCCCACCCATTGAAAACGAGGGATCGAAATCAAAATGAAAAGAGTTTAAGGGGAAAATTTAATTATTTGTACATAAAATCGTCTCATAATAGAAAATTTTCGTCTGGTTGGTTGGATGAGACGGTAGAGTAGAGAAGATCGACAATTGTAACGTCTCAGTGACCAATAAGTATCTATATAACGGTATTATGCTCTTTGATAATGACGATAATGATCATTATTCGAGATTTCCCATGCGTACATATGTAATGTAAGTATATGCTCTTCTGAACTCTACGTGCTGTTGGTAAATTAGTGATATCTTTCTTCGTCCATCTGCCGTTATAATCTCGCAGCTCGAGAGCATACCTACATACGTGGTATATGCGGTATTGGCGAAACGCTATTCGCCTGTGGATGTGTAGTTTTTCAGTTTAATTAAACAAATTGTCTACGTGGGTGCTATTTCTTAATGCCAGAGTTGGTTTTTGCCAGCAGAGATATGCGAAAGTAGGTACGTATGGCGATATAATCCGAAATGAGTGTATAATCTTTATATCTGACGTAACTACCAAATGTCTCATAAAATCTTATACCTGCGAATGTGGCGTGTACTTCATGTCTATCAGTTGTATCTACCTTGGGGACGGTATGGAAAGAAATTATGCTGAGATGTCGCTCATCTTTCATCTGGATGCGGGGAAAACTTCATGGGTATCTGCGTCGTTTCGTGTTTAATTCGCAGCACCGCTATGTGTTGCGTTAAATTTTTAAAGTTTTACTTTAATATGTGAGGGATATGTATGTAGGTACGCCAGACATCAACTTTTGTGACTTTTCTACTCAGTTTATAGCTTGATTTTGAATGGTGTCTAGTGTAAGGAAATGAAGGATTGTACATGGCTGCAGCATCATGTTCGTTTAAAGCAGAGTGAGTGAAATTTCAACTTTTCAGGCTTGAGGGGTACGAGAAAACAATATACGTTTACTTAATAGACTGGTATCTTGGTGTGCAAAAAAAAAACTAAACTAAAAAGAAGAAATGTACCGAGGTATATCTGGAGTAATTCAAAGTTCAAAGTTTTTTTTTGCTAGAATGCACTGCAAAAAAATTGAAAACATTTTCAATAGAGCAATTTCAAAGTCTTTGAGTGAGGTTTTGGCTAAAATTCGGTGCAAAAAAATCCGAAAAAATTCTCAAACTTTGTTACCATTCCCCATATATCGACACCATAGATAAATTTCAAAATTTTGGTTCATTAGATATCAAAATGATATTTTTCGACGAAACTCTATTTTTTTGGGGGTGTGGGGGGGGGGGGGGTGGGGGGTTGGCAAAGTGAGGTGAAAAGTGGAAGATTCACCCAAGATTTTTTCGGAGTCCTTAATTATGTCCAACGATTAGTTACAAATAGTGAACAAATGTTTGCCTTTTAGTTTTGGAATTCGAGCAATTTTAAAAGTTGGAGGGAGGGGGAGGGGGTGGCTAGAATGCATTGCAAAAAAATCAGAAAAAATTCTCAAAAATTGGTCACCACTCTCCGTATACATCACATAAATTTCAAATTTTTTGGTTGCGTGAATGACGAAATGGGTATTTTGGAATAGTAAATCGCACTTATTCGTCTGTTCTACCAACTCTAAAAATCTGGAAAAAAAAATCATTATATTGTACCATGGTAGGACTATATTTGTGCCAAAAATAAAAAAAATCAGATCTTCTGGTTTCAGAATTATGACGATTTTAAAGTTTCAAAGTGGAATTTTGGCTAGAAGGCAGTGCAAAAAAAAATCAGAAAAAATTATCAAAAATTGGTCACCACTCCCCGTATACACCACATAAATTTTAGAATTTTTGGTTCCTTAGGTTTTGAGAAAGGATTTTTTGACGAAAAATTAATATTTAGGGACGAGTGTAGGGGGGGGGGGAGGTGAAGGAGGTTAGATGGGAGGTGGAAAAAAGGCCTTAAAATTATTTTCTGGGGTACTTAATAATATCTGCTGGTTATTGTTTCAAAAAGTAGCTCCTTCCAGAAATTTTGAGTTTTTTTGTTATCATTTTGGAAACTTCAAAATTTCACTACAAAAGGTTATTTTTCAAGTTTTTCAGAGATTTTTTTATTTGAAAGAAAAAATTATTCTATTTAGATTCAAAAAAAAAAAAAAAAAAAAAAAACGAAATTGATACAAAAATTCTATTACTTAGATTTTACTCTACTTAAAATTCAGATTCCAATTCAATATCCAAAATTCCGAAAAGAAAGACTTATACTCCTAATATCCAACCATTGGATGGAAATCTTGCAGGACAGTCACCAAAAAATCTAGCCCTAGCTGCTGCATAAATGGTGTTGAAATATTTTGAAGTTTTCTAGAATTTTTATCCTTGCTTCCTGCTTTATTTGGGGCAAATTTATCTCTCTTGAATTCACTCAAAATTACAAAATTTTATTCATGAAAAATTATGAATTTTCTTTAAAATTTTCGCCCTTGTTTAGTACGGGACGAAATGGTATAATATGCAACTAGGGAGGTAAAGTAATGTCCAATGAATTTTGAGGTTTATGCCCCGAGCGAAGCGAGGAAAATAATTCAAAATTATCGAAGATCGTTCATCTCCCGAGTTGTATACGATATTTTTTGTTGTAAAGGGAGAAAAACGCGAGTTTAAGCCCTCGAGCCATCCTCGAGCGATTCGCGAGAGGGAGTAAAATAACGTTTTACTCCCTCTACAACGAAAACACCATATCGTATAATTTTTTTCGTTACTAGGGAGTAAAACGCTACTTTACTCCCTCTCGCGAATCGCTCGAGTGCTTAAATTCGCGTTTTTCTCCCTCTATAACGAAAAATATCGTATGCAACTCGAGAGTAAAATGATTTTCGACAATTTTGATTCATTTCCCTCGCTTCGCTCGGGCAATAAACCTCAAAATTCGTCAAAAAATCATTTTACTCCCTTGTCGCATTTAAATTACGATGAAGTTGGAAATATATTTGAAAAAATAGACAAATTTGAAATTAACAGTGAAATGATTTTTTAGAAGCTGGTTCAATCAGAAAATTTGTGATGGCCCTCCCCCCCCCCCCTTAAAAAATTTAGTCTGTTTTGAGCCAGAATAAATTCATTAAAAAAATTTTCAATCACGTTCTCTGTAACTACCTTCAACATAAAATTCAGTTAGTTCGAAATCCAGAATAAACACGCAGTAAAAAAAAAGAGCATTGTGGGAGGATTTCATAAAGTTTTATCGATGTAGGCTTTCAAGCATACATTAAGAAAATTGAAACTCTAAATCGAGATTTTCACAAACTTCACCCTTCTCCCCTCCCACCACTGGATAAATGCCTTCAAAACGTCACCGATTCCAACACCCCTCCCAAAACTCAAATTCACATCGTAATTAAAACCGTCGCGGCGGTGGCGTTTGGCGAGCTTGACACACGAGTTAAATGGCACATCAAAAAGTCGATTAAGATAACGTCGCGTAATCGTTTGACAAGCTCGTATTTATTATTTGAAGAGCCGGGCGCCATCGTCGATATAATTATACGTACGTATAAAGATCTGGCGAAAAAAGGAATTCGTTTAGACCTTGACTCAATAAATATATACGTAGACTCTTCCATACACTAATTCATTAAAAAGGAATGTCGGAGTCGAAAAATTTTCCTGCTTTTTGCACAAACCACACCCATGTACGATTCGACGGAGAAAAAAAATCAACTTCGGTCATGGACGTTGGCGCGTTCCAGGCAAGGGCAAATGTGTGACGCTATTATTATATCATTTAACTGCATCATGCTTTGAAAAATTTGAATAAGAGTAGGCGAACAGATAAACAACCACATAACGGTAATAGATGGAACGGGATTAGGAAAGCCAGAAGTTACTCCTATACGAACAATACATTACACGAAACCGGTTACATGGTTTTTTTTTCGAAGAGTCAACGCTGGTCTTCTCGCGTTTCGATACTCCAAAAAGATATGTGACTTGTGACGCTCCGGCTCCAGCTCCTCATATACCAGTTCCTTCATCTTTGATAATCGCAACTAGTTTCAGTCTTCCTAACTTGTAATCGTATTTTCTAAAAATAGCAAAAATTCTACTCGATGGCCTCCTTTAACCCCAAAAAATATCATTTGCGGTGAAAACGCTATCTTCGTATAGGTCCACAGTTTGAAATTTGAATAGAAATGACATTCATTTCGATGCTTCGAATTATCATAGGATTCGGAAACGTTCGAGGAAATTTGCCGTACAATGTGTCAATATGAACAACTTTATTGTAAAGATCGAATATATTATGGGTGAAAAAAAAAAATATCATCGTATGGAATCTACGTGCCATGAATTCCGGCGCGGTGCTTCGTTGTACGATCAATTCTTACAATCATATCGTAAAATGCCATCTGGCAAACGAATCTATCATTTCGACGTCGTAATCTGAACCTATACGAAACGAAATCGTATCTGCGTAATGTTTTATTCGTCTAAATAATTCGAGGCAATTTTTCAAAATTGAAAGTCAAACGCAGTTCGGAGGATTTGAAAAAAAAAAGATTTTTTTTGAAGCACCTCGAAACAATTTTTTTTGATAATTTTAAAAAATTGATGTAAATTTTATCTGGATACAGATATGAAATCGACGAACCACACCCGAATGAAAATTACCAGATATTTTTACGACCGTCGGTGTTGAAATTTACCAGCCAGCATTTTCAGCATATAATAAAAACCTAATCGGTAGCTAGGGTGGTTCAAATACAAAGAATTATTGAGGAAAAAAATCAGACGTATATTTTATTACAAGAAGCTTAATTTTTATCTCAATTATTCATCTACATCAATGCATACCTACATAAAATATTAATGGAGAAGAAAATCTATAAAAAAATCATGATCAAGTGATCCCTCGAGCTACATTTAAGAGAAAAATATTCATCGAGATGTAGTAAAAGGTGAGAAGGACATGATGTCCTCGAAATTCAAAAAATGATTTTTCCAGTTAGATAATAATTATTGAGAAATTGCTGATACTGAATAAATTATAAAAATTGTACTTAAAAATGATAGAAAATGCTTCAGATTTTTTAAAAAATTTTAATTCATTTACCTAGGCATTTCACGAAATGAAAAATTTCAAAATTTCTAAGTCGATCAAGAATAATTAAAATATTTAAAAAATACCTACTTACAAAGAAGGTATCCCAACTCAGGGAAAAATTTTGCACTCGAACAAAAAAAAATCAAAAGTACCTACATACACCATAAAAGTACCCCATATCCAAAATTTTCAATTGTTAAAATTTATTCCTCAAATTTTAGCGAATTTTTGAAATTTCAAAATTATTTCAGGCCTTGTAAAATATGAAAATTTTATTTAATCAACGGAAAAAGCTGAAAAATAGGTATTCCCTATTTTGGGTTATTTTTGACCCATCGAATCGATTGGAAACGGTTTTGAGGCGATTCGAAGTTACCTGAAAATTTTGAAATTTTTCAGAACTGGTAACCTATTTGATCGATTTAAAATATTATTTTCCAAAATTCACTACTTTAATCTGAAATCCGTATTTTTTCCACTAGAAAAAATTTTCTACCAAAAAATATGAATTTCAACTCGAGTTACGAATTTTAGAAAATTATACTCAAGATGATCAAATAGGTCACCAATGTGGATAATCCGCGATTATAGGAGCTGAAGTTCATACGGACAATTTTTATTGGCTTTTCTTCAGCATTGAAAAATTCCAAAATTTTTTAGTGGATTCGAAATGTCTCGAAACCACGTCCGATCGATTCAGCAGATTGAAAAATAGGGTGTATATAATTTCAGCTTTTTTAGTCGATTTGATTAAATTTTCATACTTTGCAGAGCATAAGGCACCTAATTTTGAAACTTTAAAAATTCTAGAAATGAACTTTAGCACTTGAAATTGTGAACATGAGATTCTCTTATGTTGATTTTAGATTTTTTTTCTGAGGTTATTAGGGCTCAAAATTTTACTTTGCGTTATCTCACTTGTTAGGCATAGGCAATTAGAGATGCATTTCAATCTCTTCAGTTTATCCATAGAATTTAAAATTATTTCCCCTCTTTCCCCCCTCCTCAAAAACATATTTTATTGGAACCTCCCTTAGCATAAGAATTAACAATTAACGTCTGAATATTTTTTGCTCGAATTTTTTTTAGAGAATAATCCAGGTAATTTTTTTCGTCAACTCACTTCTTCGGGCTTAAAATAGGTACTCAAATACAAAAAAATCTCAAAGTCCTTTTTTGGCAGCACTTTTTCAAAACTTGACAAATTTTAAAAAACTAAAAACTGAGCATTCCAATAATGTGCATTTCTGTACTTTTTTTTGCAGAAGGACTAGCTACGGAGGGGGAGGGGGTGATGATAAGGTTAAGAATTTAGTGAAAAATGTTTTTTTTTGGGCTTTAAGAATCCAATTTTTCCAAAGTTTCGCTGGGCCATGAACGAGATCACAATTATACGAACTATTTGAGGGAACTGTGCAAAAAAAGGCTAATTTTATTCCTTTCTCTATTTCGTGAAAATTTAAACCTTTTTCCATGAGAAAATTTCTGGCTACGCCTTTGGCACTTTTTTATTTTTCTCAATATGACTACAGACTGAAAAAAAGGAAAAACTGGAAAATTGAAATGAATTATGAAAAGGAAAAAAGCCAAAATTTCCTCAATCGGATCGATTTTTTTCGGACTCAAATAAAAATTTCCTTAGAAACATGAAAATTTTTCGTCTCCAACCAAATTATCCCAGCTACAAAACTATCAATAAAACTATGAATAATTCAGTATTCTAAGAAAAATCCAAAACTAGTCGCTATTTTTTAGAGAAAAAATGGAAAATTTCTGAAACAAATTTTTCCTCAATTTTTTCAATTTTGTAATTAATCAATAACACACATTTTTCGACGTGAATCCAATTTTTCTGATTAAAAATGTACGTATTTAATTTTGTCTTTCTTTCGGAGCCCTCGCCAATCGATTCATCCCAGTTTTCAAGCCGAAAATTTTACACATTCTTCCACAAAGATTTTGAAAAATACCGATCACAATTCCGATCCAAGCAGCGATATTGAAATACGTTTCATCAATTTAAAATTTCTACGTTTATCAATTACTTCACAGACGAACAGTTATTGATCATTCATTCCAACATTTAATTTTTTTCAAAGCACAGTCCAAATTTCTTTTCGAATTTTTTTCATTCAATTCGCACGCTTTTATCTCAATTGAAATCATTTTTTCCTCCTCCGACTTTCTATACCGATTACCGAAGTGTACTAACATAAAAATATATCGATGATTGCAATTCGATAAATAAAGTGAAATAAACCGAAGTCGAACGAAAGAGGAAAAAAAGTCCGACTATCTACGAAACGAAAAGTAAAGACAACAAATTGCCATTTTCAATAACAAACCATTACGTCTTTGATGAAACTTTAGCGCAAGTTTTTAATTAAAAAACGTCACGATTTGTGATTTTTCCGGTTAATGTCGAAATGATAAATGTCTCTTTTGTCGAATGTTTTTCCTTCGGCTGGCTCGTCCATTACGCAGGAGAAAAAAGAAAACAAAAAGCTCCGGGAAATTATTTTCGATCGATTGTTGCCATTTCTTTCTCAAATATTTGTTCTTTTTATTTACAAACTGGTGTAAAGTTTCATCGACGTATTCGATTGCGCCAATTAAAATCATATCTCTGTATAGCTTCTCAAGAGGCTGCTCCGTGCTGAAAATATCTTCCTTTAGGCTTTGTTGTTATAGCTTTATTGGGAAAATAATTTTCCACGTTCGAGTAGACTACAATTATTTTCGAGAAAAAGTAACATGGTATAAAATGACAAGTACCCAACCGAGCTCGAATTGTATCTACACGTTAATTAATTAAGCATACAACTTGAGATATATTTTTCCATTAGTATTTCAACGCGATGACCTGCTTAGTCTCGAATTTTCAGGTTGAATATTTAAGTATGTTTTTTTTTTCCTAAAACTTGTCGTCGTTTAAGAACCAAACATGGACATTCACGCCTATTGTTGCTAATACCACGAGAATCTGTGTGGCGGTTATTCGCATATGACCTGCATCAACTTATTTCCTTGTTTTTTTAGTCTACTTTTCCACATAATCTAGGCCCTCGAGGATATCTATTTTCAATCATTTGGTTTACGAAAACAAAACGTGATAATATTTCATTCCGGAGAAGAAAACTTTAAAAAATTTTCAAAAATGAAAAATTCAATAAACACTCGAGAATTTCTTCATTCGTAAATTTTTCAATCGAGTCCAATAAAACGTTGAAATTTTTATTTGGTTAGTCGGTATAAAAATAAGATTGATAGACGTTCCCGAGTAAATTTTTCTTCGCAATTTTTTCCAATAAAGAAAGAACTTGAAAGACGAGTTCTTACTGAAAATAAATCCCTTGGCTTTTTTCATTCGATCAATTTTTTTTTAGCCGAATTTTCTCCCTTTAGACAGTCTCGTCGAAAAGCGAATTTCGCTGTATGAAAGCCCAAGTGGTCACCGGAGTGGAAAGTGGCAGGATATTTGATATCTTCAGCTTTCATTTTCGGTCTGCAGTTAGCAAGGCGTAAGAATTTTCACGCTGCTTGTTAATTTTTCAGTATTTGAATATTTTGGCGAAATGTTCACTTGACCTTACTTAACTCAGACTAAATCAACGGGTACCTCGAGGTACCTAATGGATTTCGTCGGATGGTTTTTTCGGTTTGGGCATGTTTCACCTGATTTCCAAAGATGAGTTATAAAGTTAACTGAAATTTTTTTGTGCAATAGCCAACTTTGAAATTTTCCTGCATTTTATAGCAATAAATTTATTTCAAGAAACAATCGTAAAATATTGTAGGGATCGTTTGATTTTTTTTCTTCTTCAAAAATGGACATCAAACGTTACAGAATTTTAAAAAAATATTAGAAAAGAATAAAATTTACTCACGAATAAAAAGAAAAAAATGCTTGAAAAGGATTCATTTCACAGCAACTCACCTGTAAACAAAAAATTAAACATTTTAAATTAATATTCAATTAATAAGCTTGTAATAGGTACTCGCCCTGAGGACGAATAAATCTAACAATACAAATCTGCCAGAGAACACAACATGACAGAATAAAAATTACACCCCCCCCCCTCCAAAAATACCTTAAAAATCTTCCAATAAAATCGTTCTTCAATAACAGAAATTATTTTCTGCTGAAAAAATGAATTGAAAAATTTGAAATTTTCATCATCAAGAATAATTTTTTATACTGGAAGACTAAAAAAATATAACTTTTTTTGGAAACTGATCACTTTTTAATCGTGTAAAAAGCTTCTATTTGTTATTTTGACAAAAATAAAATGCAAGGATCAAAAACTTGAAAATTAATTTTTCAAAAAAATTAATTTATTTTCTGCCAAATAGCCATTTAATTTGCTCCAAAAAGTTTATTTAAATAATTTTTCAATTTTTTTCAAACTACACTGAATTTTTGTCAATTTACGAAAAATTAAGTAACAATTTTTTTTCAATTTCAACAGTCTTCCAAAAATATGAACTCAATGACATTGCCACAGTATTATACGACTCAGCCATTGGAATTATGACCGTTTCAATGGTCTTATTGTTGATATGTCGAAAGAGAAAAACAGAACGGGGGAGGAGGGTATAAATAGGCTCAGATAAAATGAGTTTCAGCTAAAAAATCTGGGTTCATGATTCGACTAGGTACTCACTTTAGTAATAAATTTTTTTTTTAAAAATCCCAAAATAATGGCATAACTAATTTTAAAAATATTTTTAAAAATTCTGTGATTTAAAATAGTTAGTTGGAAAATAGGACTTTTTTAAAATGTTTGTTTCTTGAAAAGTGATGCAATCAATGCAATCAACATTCAAAACATTTTAATTGATTTTTTAAAGCATTTTGATTAAAAATTCTTCGAAGGCTTGGAGGGAGAAGGGTAAAAGTTATGATGTTTGGCATCGAAAAATGTAAATTTTTTACCTCATAGGTAAAAACAATTTCTGGCATTATTTTTTTCTGAAATTCAAGAAGGACTCCAAAGAGGCAAAATTCAGAATTTTGAAAAGAAAATATTCATGTTTGGTATCTAAATCTAATTCAAGTTGATTAAGTATTATGTTTTCTGGAAGATTTTGAAAATTTTTGAAAAATTTCTAATTCAACGGAAATTTTTTCATGATTTTTACCACGAAGCTAGTATGTAAAATTCACCAACTTTTTCAATTTGTTGATTTTTTCGAGAACTTTTTTTTGAAAGTGACCAAAGGAATTATTTTTACAATTATTTATTACCAAGCTATACCTTTTGATTAAATTCCAAGTTTTTAAAGCTTTGAAGAATCTCAAGAGACCATCTGCCAGATGGTTGAGAAACATTTAACTGATGCAAATCCACCTATTGCACCCCTCCTCTCACCAGCCTTGACGATATGGGGCAAAAGAGGCCAGAGTCTCATCAAATTCTATAGTAAAAAAGCACATAATTATTACTCAAGTATTTTTTAAAAATATTACCTACCTATGTAAGTATATTGTTACTGAAAATTCATGGTTTTCGAATTTTCAAAAATTTGAAAAAGTTGATCAATCAAATTATAGGCAGTCGAGATTTTAAAAATGGGAGTATTGCAACTTTTTCTAAAAATTCAGCTCTCGTTCAAATCGGAGGCATACGTCCTTAGTGCCTAATTTTTTAAAAGAAAAGTCGGGATTTTCAAATCAACTGAAAAAAATATCCAAGCACGTGGGAAACCTCACAATATTTTTTCAACATGACAGATATTTACTCAGCTATTTTTACCTACCATAGAAATTTTTCACAATTTCCTATATCCAACATTCACCAAGAAATTCGGCTAAAAAATCTACGTATCTCGTCTCCTAATACCCAACATCTGTTGTCAACATACTAAAAATACGAATTTTTCACAATTTCTATCCGTACTCTTTGCCTTTCATACAATGTAAACACGTATAAATTTTTTCTCTCTGTATTCTGTATTCAACATTTCATCAAATTTTCATTACTTCCAACTCATCTCCTCCAAAAAACATTCGAGCTTGAATTTAGCAAAAAAACTAAAACAGAAACATGATCGATTCCATTCTTTGTCTCATCTCTCGCCTTAACCAATTTCAAGGCCACGTTCCCCTCCTCCACCCAACGAGAAAAAAAATACCTACATAATACTCCAAGATTTACCCACCCCTGGTATCCGGCGAAGAAAAATTGTAAATCCGTTTTCGCTCTCATATCGATACTTCCAGTTCCAATTTCATTTCAACTTCATATTCTGAAAAAGATTACCGCTCGACACCGCACGTATGGTTTCAGTGCCCAACTCCCTTGGACATTTTTAACCATCTAAATCCCACCAAGATTCATTTTTTTCCCTCTTAACCCAACCCATCCCCTTCGAGGGAGATTTATTTTCAAACTACATATAATCCGAATCACGTGCTAGAAACACGAAAAAATATTTATCACGATGTCGTCATAAAAAATGCTAAACGTACAAAAAAAATACCTTATTGGCAACTGGAGTCCGGACCACCGAAGCAGAAAACCATCCAACATTAAACCGTAATCGCCGTTATAATTAAAACCATCGATACGAAAATATCGAAGTATTAAAACGACATTATAGACATTGGTTGGCAACTCAGGTCATCTGAAAAACCGATCAAGGTAACAAAGTCACCCTTTTACTCGTAAAATCTTTCTACGGTGATCTTGGTCGTGTATATTTTGCAACATTATAATGACTTTTTTTTTTAACCAAGGAAATTTTTCGCCTGACACTCGTGCCAAACGTTTTGATTATTCTACAAACGAGAAATATAATCAATTTCTGCAAACTTCCAACAATAGCCATATCAAAGGTAAGAATTTACACACCGGACACGAGACGTCGATACATTGTCAAACGCGTACAATTCATTCGTCAAGTTCACCGGTATATTTTTAAACGTTGGAAAAAAAAATCCATCGGACATTTCACCGATTCAGCGATGTCGCAAAATGCACCAGGCACGAACCCATGTTTGCCATTTGGACACACGTATTACGACGTACGATCTGGAGCTCGTTACAATACATATTTATGGATAAACGAGCGTGCAAAATTATCCATAATGGAGCCACGTCCTGGTACATGGAAAATATCCGCCAGAAGCCGAAAAATCGCCGAGCCTTTTCCATACGTGTTTTTAAAATCGCCATTATTCTTAGATCTGGCTCTTTTGTTCTCGTAAAAACGAGATTTGCTCACAGCCAATACCGAACCGATCAGTTAACCAATCCTGGGTATATCCATCAGCCAGCGTAAATATTTGGCTTAGAGTCCTACAGCTAGCGACCATCGAGCCAGCAATATAAACAATCCTCTAAAACGGTATTGCGAATTAAAATGATAAACTACGAGGTTGGTTTTAGCCATTTTACATTCGTTCTCGATCGTCGCGGTTTATTGCCGACTATAAATTACATAACCGCACGGTCGCGAAACAGCCACCTTTTTCTTTTCACCTCCCCTCCCTCCGGGGCTCTTCATGTACCTAGATAATAAAACACCCAACTGACCGATTTTTTTCCTATTCTCCGTATCCGGCCATCTAATTAATCAATATTCGTATCAAACCGCGATTCGATTTCTTCAGAATCTTGAGGTATCCGGCCATCAGCACGTGCTCTCGGAACCGTTTCGAGGAAATACGAAAAGTAAAAGGATACGTTGAGTTTCTTACGTGATAATTTATTCGGAAGTAATTTACGCCCGTGAAAATGCGTAACAAAGAATGCAAAAATATTTCGAGTATTCCAAACGTACAAAACGGTAACTGGCGAACGTCGGCTAATTCCTCGTAATAATTATTTTAATTTTACCTCCATAAAGAGTCGGCCGGCTCGTCGCATCGTTATTTCCATTTCCAGTATACGAGCCGGCCTCGTCCCGCGCTTCTTTGCAGCAATTTCACGTAAAATTATCTCTCTTTATACTGATTATGTGGAGATAAAATGTACCTATACTCTTTGGACACTATTTAAATACAATAATAGCATTCTTCGATACTAATGTTTAGCTAGGTGCTCGTCTCGGTGCACCGGTGAGCCTTTTGTTAATTCTGCAGCCAGGCTTTTAACTGTTTTTTTATTTGAATAACAAAGAGAGCTATTAGCTGAATTTACGACTCTTGGGTCAAAGGTAGACACATAGGGCTTGGTGTGAATCGAAAAAGACCATTGCCATGTTTACTTATTCTCTTCGCAAATGGGGGATTTGAAAATTTCGCAAGGCTCTGCTTCACATATCTTTACACAAATCATTAATTACGATTGCATCGACGGTATCCTCGAGTTATAAATCTTTATAACGATGATAATTATTTATGATTGAATATTTTTTTTTTACAGACTTGGGTTGTTTAAGTTTTGTCAATTTATGGCGATTATTTTACTGTATGCAGCTCTCAGATGATGCGCATAAAACTTGCGTATTTATTGGGTAAAGAATTTTTCAACACTTTCACTTGCAACAGGAAAATTATCTTATAATCTTTTGATAAAAATTATATGATCAGACGATTAATCATCGGTAGGTACAATTTCATACCTATAAGGTAAATTTTGCGTTTTGAAATTAGGGTTGAATCGAGCTGAAAAAGGAGAAAAGGAGGTTATTGAACTTTGGGGTGCCATTTGACAATTTTTCAAAAATAATAAATATTTTTTTTTAGAGAGAGATAAATTGGTTTAATTGCATGCTTGAAGTACAGAAAAAATTATTAGGAAAATTTCATTTTTTTTTATTCATCTGAATTCTTCGGCATTTTTTGGAGATATTCTTAGCAAGTAATTATTTCATAACAGGTAATTAATTAATGAAGTTTAACTAATAAAAGAAAGGTAAGTATAGCAAATAAGGAAGAAATTAATGTAAGCCACATTATATCTAAAAAAAAAAAGAGAAAATCATTTAACAATTTGAACAGTTGAAATTTTGATAGTCAAATGCATAAGCGCACTAAAGGAGGGGGGCTCAAGGAGCTCCAGCCCCCCTTGAGCTCGAAAAAAAATTTTGCTGAAAAAATGTAAAAAAAAAAGCGCATTCTTTGCTCTTCAAAGTATAAATTTTTTCAAAAAATGTTCGCCCTTGCATTCGATCGCAGAATTTTAGTCATTTTATTTTAAAAGTGTTGATAATTTTGAACTGATTTTTCGGTCAAAAATCACCAATTTCTAAAATAAATTCTCTGTTCGTCAGAAAAAACTGATAATTTTTGACTGAAAAATTAGTGAAAAATGAAAAATGACTAATTTTAAATTTGACCCTCTTCCCATTTTTTCTGAAATTCTCAACCCCTTCCTTAATTAACTACCGGGCGCGCCTATAGTCAAACGGGAGGAGGGTGTGGAAGATTATGTGAAAAATGCGGGTATTCTCTAAATTTGAATCAGTCAAAATTGACTGATTTAAATCGACAAAATTGAGTTAGGCACTTTTGGAATCAGTGCGAAAATTTACTGATTCAATCGGTGAAATTTCATCAATTAAATCAATAATCAGTAAAAATAAAATTTCATCGATTCAATCAGTGATTGATTACTGATTCAATCGGTGAAATTTTATTTTTACTGATTCAGTAATAAAAATTCACTGATTTAAATCAATTTTGACTGATTTCAACCAGTCATTCAATTTTTACTGATTCAATGGTGAAAATTCACTAATTGAATCGATAATGTTTCACTGACTGGCGGTAATTTTTCACTGATTGGCAGTAAAATTCCTGTGATTAACTGGGAAATCAGTGGAATTTGACTGATTATTAGTGACTTGATTTTCTCTATTTCATCAGTCAATTTTTGCATTTTTGACTGATTCAAATTAAGATATTATTTTTAAATTAAATTTTTAAAACACATTTCTTTTTCTTTGTCCAATCAATACTCATTTTTTGGATTCATAAACCCACCTAAAGAGGAACTATGGTCCAGAAGTCCTCAAATCATTCACAATTTCCTCAACCAAAAAATCAAAAATCAAAAATATATGATCATTTAAAAAAAAATTTACTTAGGGTACTCTCTTAATTTGAATCAGTCAAAAATACAAAAATTGACTGATGAAATAGAGAAAATCAAGTCACTGATAATCAGTCAAATTCCACTGATTCCCCAGCTAATCAGCGAAGTTTTACAGCCAATCCGTGAAAAATTACCGATTCAACTAGAGAATTTTTACCATTGAATCAGTAAAAATTAATTGACTGATTTCAATCAGTCAAAAGTTACTGATTTCAATCAGTGAATTTTCATTATTGAATCAGTAAAAATAAAATTTTACTGATTGAATCAGTAATTGTGACCTTCCAGGAAAAAACCGACCTTCTGTCCGAAAAAAAATCGAAAAAAAGTGTCCCAATCAGTCCAAAACCATGATTATCATTTGTTTTGGATTGATTGGGACACTTTTTTTTCAATTTTTTTTCGGACAGAAGGTCGGTTTTTTCCTGGAAGGTCACAATTAATCAATGATTGAATCGGTGACATTTTATTTTTACTGATTGAATGATGAAAATCCACCGATTTTTTTCACTGATTCCAACAGTGCTCCAAATCAGTCAATTTTGACTGATTCAATAAGTTTTTTTTTTCAATGACAGAAAAAATTCTCTTCGAGGTTTTTCTGATTGAGAAGGAAGGGCGTTTAACAAGGGGACTGGAGTAAAGAAATAGTAGAAAAATTATAAAATATTTGGGAAAGTTGCTGAAAATTTTGACCTTCACGTCTGAACGAAAATTCGATGATGAATCGTGAAAAACACCTCGAAACACCTTAAAATTTTCAATTTCCAAAATTAATTTCAACGAAAATTTCCTCATTTTCTGACCAGAATTTCGAATTTGAGAATCGAGAGATAATACCACCAGTCCATTTTTGACATAAAATTATGTCCCTGAATAAAATCTCAATCACAAAATAATGAAAAAAAAAATGAATTTTAGAAGTTTGTAAAACAACTTTAGTAGCTAAAAATCGAGAGATGAGATTTTTCACGTTGTCTAATTTTCGTTCAAATCGAACGGACTAAAATTGAGAATTAGATTCTGATTTTTGTGAAAAGACGTACTTATTATTTTTAAGCATGGAAAATTTTATATTCAAAAATTTTCCATCAGGAATGAATTTAAATTTTGAAGTGATGTATCCTAATTTTTGGAGTAATCAATTTCGAAATATTTTTTAGATTTTCGCTGCAAGTCATGAAAGTTTTTAATCCAAAAAAATATACTTTTACTGATCCTGACTCATCGTTCTTGATACCCAAGTAGAATTTTCCCCGCGTATAAAATAATTCGTATTTTGGAATTTGAAAAAAAGACAAATGTTCTCAAATTTAGACATACTGCAATAAAAATTATGCTCATGCATGCACGTCTTCGGGTCATTATGATTCTAGGACCATACAGTCAGTGCATATATCCCCTAAATGTTATCTTTCTCCATTATTTTCCTCATCATAACCACGTTGAATTTATACGAGTCATTTTGTCAGACGAAAGTCACATAATTTCACTCATACTCGTTTAATTTTAGTATATAGCATTGTATTATAAAACGAGAATATTTAACCATATCATCTATGAACCCAGCTGCATCGTTTTGTTTATAATACATACTCGTATTCGTATCTCGGTACGATAGGGTTGAAAACGATGATGTTTCCTTTTAGACTAATTTATGAAGGTATTCGTAATTCTGGTATAAAGCTGATATTCTCACGTATTGTTCCATATAATGGCATTACTACACGAAAGCTTGATAAACACGCCGGATAATAAATTATCGAAGTGAATTGTGTACGTGAAATTTGATTTGTCGTGTTGCTTGGTTACCGGGCACCGAAGAATTTTCGCGCCCTAAAGATACCTATATTTCATCTTGGAAAGCTGGCCACCCAATGCCTTAGATAAAATTTTAATCGGCGAGTGGATAAAGGTGTGCAAAGGTACCTCTGTGACAGGTCGAATGTCGTCACGTAACAGTCGTATTTTTGATTGGGGTTTATCTAAAGGGTGCTATTTTTTCCTACCTTGTGTTTAAAAGTAAAGATATTTATGTCGGTGAGATATTTCAAATCTCCTTTCACTTTAAAAGGGTTGAATGGGAGAAAATGGTATGGAATTTTAACCTTTAGAATTTTGAAACATTTGACAGCGGTTTTTGGAACATTTTCTTCAATTTTCTTAAATTTTTAGATCTGCAATTTACCTTTTCATTTGTGTCCCAATATTTGAGCAATTGCCCCTTCTCCCCCTTTCTTCCTTTTCCATTAAACTTGAGGTGAGTATAATTTTTCACTTTTTTTGACGTCTCTATCTGTGTTTTTTATACCCTTTGGGTAAATATTCTATTGAACCAGTAAACAAAGCAATTTCCAATTCCGAAATCGAATCAGCTCATTCGTATAACAATCGGTAGCCTCATTATACGAATTTGTCTGCAAAAAGGTCATAAATCGTAATTTTTCGACCATCTCGTACATGTTGAGTTGAACATGGCTGAACAAAACACACGTAATTTCCATAATTAGGTAATAAATATCAATAAAAATTTTCTACGAGGATATTTTATTTTTCGCCGCTTTTGATGATGTACCCGAAGTCCTTTTTAATGATCTGCTTATAAAACTGGTAGTATAGGTATCTTTTACGTCACCAATGCGTAAATATTTTGTAATTCATACACGGTTCATTGACGTGGAACGATCGAACACAGCGCAGCGCCAGCCACCAGTATAATACTCGTGTAATTCATTGCACCAACTGCTGTATACAACCGAAAGGTTACAGGAGTAATAATTCATCTCGTGTAGGTCTATTTGGTGGTATGGTATTTGTCTGTATTTTTATAGCAAATTTTCATCCGAGTTCATAACTTATATGGGAGGAAAGTGCGTAAACAAATAAATATTCCTAGATGCCCAGTCTTTTTTGTAATTCTTGCTTGTTGAAATCGTACCTATACATTTTTGGTTCAAATGCGGAACTTCATTTTTGGGGTAAAAAAGTCTAAATTTTTTTTGTATGTAGGCTTGGCAAATAAGGCTTTAAATATTGGTAAATTTAAATTTAAATTTTGGTTTTATTCTCAGTTCTTGTGCTTCACTGGGCAGTATTCTTTTCCATTTCCTGTAGCCCTCCTTCACAAGAAGACTTGAATTTTTTTTTAATAATAATTATAATTACATAATGGTCATAATGGAAATTTTTTCATTCAATTTTTTTTTACCTCAGAAATTTGACCTTTACCTACTTTGTTTTCAAGATCATTGAAAAAAACTAAATGTTTCATGTTTTTCATTTTTTTTTTTTGTTAAAAATACATAGAAAAAAATTCATTCTTTTTTTACTTTGTGATATTCATCATTGACAGGGTAATTAAAAGGTTAAAAGGTGATCTGATAAAAAATCAGAACCGAATATTTTCTTGAATCAGTCAATTTTCACGGAATTGAAGTCAGAATTGAGTAAAAATGATTGATTGATATCGTCAGAATCATGATACGATAATGCTAAATTCATTAGGTAAGTATAAAAAACTAACTTTACCTAGTTGAAAAACTACAAAATTTCTGTCATTTTTCACTGATTCATCCAGCAAAAAAAACGTTTGAATCAGTTTAAAAAATGCCAAAACTTCAATAATTTTTTTAATGTAAGGTATAAAATGAATATTGATTTGAAATTGAAACAAAACATCATTTCTAATCCGTTGTCTGAAAAATAATTTACATTTACAAACTGAATTTATAAAACAATTTTGGCTGATTTAGATTTATAGAGTATCAGTCTTGATAAATTGAAGGGGCAAAATCCTCAAAACCATAAAAATTTTTCTAGAAAAAGTTTTTCAATAATTTGTTGTCTCGAAAAAAATACATACCTTGATTTTGTATTTGAAGATTAATTTCAAAAGTAATCGACTTTTTCAGATTTATTACAAAATTTTCTGAGATTCCTGTATTTTTCAATTTTTTTAGATTTAAAATGAACGGAATAAAAAGAAATTGAGGTTTACTCTTGTCGAGTATATCTCTTTTTTTTTTATTCATTTGGTTATTTGAAAAAAGAAACTTTTGATGAAAAATACAGGATTTTTGAGCCAAATCAATAGGTGCCGCCTACTGCTATAATGATTTTTCGTATTATAGTCTGTTAATTTCAGGATCTCGACCTGTTGAAACACCTCGCTTTAGCAGGGGGGGGGGTTCAAAATTTGCGACTTGAAATTTTTTCCCATGGTACCATATGTAATCCCCCTCTCCCCCCTCCCAAAAAAATCAATGCGATCAAATTTATGGCAGGAAATGAACGCATTTTATAACTTTTCAAAATTTCCAAAGTACCGAACTCAAAATTAAGGTGTATAATTCAAGAATGAGTCATGTCCATTCAAGAGTTCGAGCGAAGCGAGGATAAAACTTTTTAGAAAAGCATTCTTCAAAAAGCTGAAATCTATTTTAAAAAATCGCTTTGAGCAAAACGGAACAAATTCAAGTTATTTAGAAAAAATGTGTGATTTTGCATTTTGATGAATTTTGAGTCAATTTTACGACTTTTGCGACTGGTAGAAACCCAGAGCGGCCTATATGGGAGGGGGGAGGGGTAAGAATAATCAATTAGGTAATAAATTGATTCAAAAAGCTTAGTAATTAATTAATGCTCAAAGGATTTCAAAAATACTAATAATATTAAAAATAAAATTCAATTTTTCTCAAAAAGTTGTTCACACTTAAAAACTTGACCCTGTTTGAAAATTTTTCAAATATTTTTTAAAAATTACCAATTTTTCGCAAAAATTGTCAGCTTTTTGAAAAAGGGTTTTTATTGATTTCAGGAACTTGAATTTTGTTTAGAAAACCTTCCATTTATTCGTATCTAAGGTAATTTTTCAAAAAAAGTCAATTTTTTCAAAAAAAGCCAATTTTTTCAAAAAAAGCCAATTTTTTCAAAAAAAAGTCAATTTTTTCAAAAAAAAGTCAATTTTTTCAAAAAAAGCCAATTTTTTCAAAAAAAAGTCAATTTTTTTAATAAAATCGTCAATTTTTCAAATCATCAAACATAGTCTCTTCGTAGGAGCTCTAATCCAACAGTGTGAAATTAGCAATCTTCTGAAAGCGGACATTTTCTAAAAGTTTGACAGTTCCAAAAATGAATCGTTTTTGTCAATTTTAATTCCCAGAAAAAATAAAATAAAAGAATTTCTTGAGAAAAAATTAATAATGAAAGATATTTTCTGAGGGTAGGTAGTTTTCATTCAGAAAGCGTCAAATTCCAGGAAAGTTCTTCAAAGTTTGACTACCTACTTGAAAAATAATATACCTACATATCCAACTTTTTTTGGTCAATTATCAGAAAAATTTGAGGTTCGATGAGGAAAACCACTATTTAATCAAAATTCAAGATATTATTAATTTAAAATCTCCCGAAAAAAGTTCTTCAACGATCGTTGGTCTATTCAGCAGTAAGTTTATTGGTAAACTTTGGAAATCCTATTTCACTTTTGATCTCAATACAACACATATTTCCACGACTGACAATACTGACACTAAAAAAAGCTTGAAAAATGCTCTCAACTTTAAATCAAAAAAACTTATCAAAACTTCACCAAAAAATCGTTCATTCTGGAAAAATTTCACTTAACCAAAAATCTCAAACATTTGAAGAACAAAAGAGCTTGAAAAATGCTCTCTTAAGACTTCACCAAAAATCGTTCATTCTGGTAAAATTTCACTCGACCAAAAATCCCAAAAATTAAAAAAACAAACTTTTCCAGAATAAAAAAAACCACCCTATAGACTTCTGTAATTCTACAACTTTGGTCTCTGAACCTTTACTTTTTCCAATAATTCACAACGTTGCATTCTCTTCTCAAACGGTCAACCTTGCAATAAAAATTCCAACAATGCATTCAACAACCACACAGCTCGAGCCAGGAACTCGACATTGTTAAATAATTATTCGCAATCGCGATAAAACCCATCAACGCTACCATAAACATACAACTTAAACGCATACATTCTAATACCAAAGACACCAAGCCTCATCCGCGTCTATAACGAAAGGGAATCCGAGTCTCACCAAGATTAAGTACCCGGTATGATTTTCATAGTAGGCTTTGTTCTCCGACGCGCCGGTATTTTTCATTAAACTGAATTCATTATTCTTCGATCAGTCCTGGCGCTAGACCAAATCGAAGTCCATTTAATGTTAAGTTTCATTTTGTAATATTATACCGTTACATGAAAGAGGTGAAGCTCTATCGTATATAGGTACAATGGCAGCTAATCTTCGGTATACAACACACAACGCACACACGTATATAGATATTTCCTTTTTGTGTTCGGCAACACAATACGCTCTCTGCTAAAAGGATTGTCAGAGAGTCGTTTCTAGGAAAATTATGCGGTCTCCGGTATCCATATATTTATATGTACGCGTATAAATATCATGGTTATTGGTGCCCCAGTATTATGTAAACTATTGCAGCATACGTATAGGTATACTCTTGAACCATGCCATATATCTCTCCTCTCTCTCGCGAGCCCGTTTTCAAAACCAATTCATTATTTTAATTTACAATACTCGATATCGTTAACTGGATTACTCTCTGTTTGATTTGAAATATCGATAACGTTATATTGTCTATAGAATGTACCTAAACATATCCTGGATATATGTACAAGCACACATCAAACAGTCAACTTTCAAATCTTATACCTAATTTTGTTCGTTTCTTTTTTATTCTCCAATTGTCAGTTACTATTTTTTTGTTTACGTTATGATTAAAAATGCCAATATCTCTAGATCGACGATTACTTACGTAATTTAAATCTTTATTTTGCTATCGACGCTTTAAAGCGAGTAATATCAAGATAACTTTCCAGAATGAAGTCGGCGAATATGAGTATGAAAAAATGTACGAACTTACACGACGAGATGTCAAAGAGTCCATCAACAAGTCAGCAACGTTACCCATAATCAACTCGTTAATGGAAAAGTAGTCGAGAGGTCGATATGAAATTGATCTCCATCGATCAATTTGCTATAAGTTAAGTATAAATGCTGCCAAAATCAAGGCTTTCGATAGAGTAGATTCAGGCCTCTTGATTAACCTTGTATTACATACAGATTGATGTGAAATAATATCTATCGATGCATGTACAATCAAATTGCTAGATATTTGCGTTTTGTGGGTAATCAATGAAGTGAGAAAATAGAGGTGGATGAATTTCAATGAAAAATAAATGAAAATCATGAAAATTGTTGAAAAATAATAATAAAATGAGATGGAAAAATTAGAATGAGACTGGAGATCCGGAGGGAAGGTCTGGTCTCCCTGGTTCCGGCTCCAACTTTGAGATTTTTATTGAAGTTCAGCTCCAGGGACTTTAAGAATATCCCTCCGACTGCGACTCCAGCACCAAAAAATCACCCAGAAAGAGGCCCTCATGCCATCGGCTTCGCTTCGAATCTCTGGCTGTCCCAGAGATGAAAAAGGACCCTCTTCTCTCTGACTTCATTCCTGAGATTTTTTTATGAATGCCCTTTCAGCTCCAACTTTAAGACTTTTTAAAAAAGTGCCTCCGTTTCTGGCTTCGAGATTTTTTAAAAAGTGGTCCTGGTTTTGATTACAGCTCCGAAAAAGTCGTCCAGAAAGAAGGGCCCTACTTCCTCCATTTCACATTCCTAAATTAGACTTAAATTTCACTCAAATTAAAATTAAGTAAAATATTTGATTTAAAAAAATCGACCACTCGTCGTAATTTTTAATCGAAATATAAAATAAATTCAAAGATATCCAAAATTGAAAATTTTCAGTTCTCAATTCGTTCTATTTTTCGGTTTCGTATGCTCCCTCCAAAATCCAAATTTTATTACGCAGGGAGAAAATAAAAAAAAAGGATGAAATATTTTCGATAAGATAAATTCTTGAAATTTTTTTCAGCTGAAAACGAAAATTTCCATCACCTTTGAAAATGGTCAAACATGCATTGTTTTTTTGCAGCTTGACTGTATAATTTTTCAACCCCCTTTTTCAAATTGTTTCTTTCTTTCGATGCAGATATTCTCGAATTATAGAGAAACTAATTGGATGAAAAAAAAGTTGTTTTACACGGATATAAAAAGTAATTAAAATCAAAGAAAGATCTGACAACTTTATCAAATGACCAGTATGAGTTATAAAACGTGCGGTTTATTTCTCCAGATGATGGCATTTTACTTCAGGGGTTCGTAAAATGCAATCTTACAAAAAAAATTCCGCGAGCACGAGTATATCTTTGAAATTCTTAAATTAGTTGTGTATTTTTTTACACGATTTTTTTTTTTGAATTTTTACGATAAAATTGATGGCACTAGATTACTTTGAAATGAATATAATTAGATAATTAGTTTGAAAATGGTAAGAATTCCATTTTGAGAAAACCTCAACTAAATGGAATTTATTATAAAGCGATAAGACTTACAATCGGAGGGAGCCACTCCAGGAACTTTAATTTGCTGAAAGATATCTAAATGCAAAGAATGAATCACTTTTCACGTTTCTTTGAAATTTGAATCGGGCGAGGGGGGAGGAGTTGCATGAATGTTGCATATATGAAAAATTCATCTTTTCCCCCCTTCTTCAGCGGTGCCTTTGAAAATTCAGGGTGTCTAACAACATTTTTTGAGAAAAAAAACTTGACTTTAAGCTTCTTGACCTATTCGAATGAATTTTTTGACAATCAACTTCAAATTTTTGGACCCCCCCTGCGTATATTTGTTTTAAAGGAAATTTCAAGTACTTTTTTGTCCCTCCCTCGAAAATACTCTTCTTTTTCATAAGAAATTTTTAATATTTATCAATGGTAAATGGAATTTTTATGATTTTTGAAAAAAAGCTCGACTTTTTGAGTAAATTAGTGAAAAAAGTTTGACTTTTCAGGGCCAGCTTGACCTGTTAGACATCCTGAAATTCCTGAAATTTGACAACATGCTTTTTTTTAATAGAAAATTTCAAGACAAAAATGTTGGATTTTTGCCTGAAATACTCACTATTTTTAGGTTGATTTTTTCATCTTTATTCCATTTTTCAGAAGTACTTTCATAAAATCAGTTTTGAAATAATTTGCATGCTGCAAAAAATTAATGAAAGAAAATTTAAATTGAATTCAACCCCCCCCCCCCCAACGAACAAGTACAATATGCAGAGATCATTTTTCATGTTCTTTCCGGTTTCAGGAAAAATACTTACGAATAAAGGTTTCTTCAATTCTGAAAAACGACCAAATGTGAAAAAGAAACAAAAGCAGCGAAAAATCACCGCTGATGACACGAATTCTTGACGAACAAACACAAATCTAATATTTAAAAATTTGTCCAATTCGTGTGTATTAAATTTAGTAGGGGGAGGGGGAGGTCGACGAACTGGAATTTTCATCTCTCAATAAATTTGAGTTGAAGATGAAAATTTCTTAAATTTTATAATCTCTCATTCGGTTTTACAAATTGATAAAAATTTTCAAAACTGAAGTAATGATTTTGAAATTTAGTAAAGGTTCATTTTCAAACCCCCTCCCCTTCCCCTTCCCCTCCCCCAAAAATGTGCTCACAGCTCAAATTCTTAAAACATTCCATCAATTGAACAAAAAATGAACGAGAAAGGAACGAAATGAAAAAAATATGTACCTAGTAAGTAAAAAGTAGAACAGTTTTTCAAAACTAGAGGTAAAGAGCTCCTCGGTTCTCATTTTCAAAATTGAAAGTTCTTTGAGATCTCTTACGAAGGGAGGGAAATGAGGAATTCCCCCTCCATTCTGGCGATATTTACGTCTGACAGACTTTTTCATTCGATAATTTTCCATTTTTATCACTTTTATTAAATTTTGTTTTCCATCACCTTGAAATTAGATATTTTTTTGAAAAATGGTGCACAAGTCCCAACCATCAGAAACAAACCGAAGTAGGATATGGAAGTATTGGACCTATTGGAGGGGTAAAAAATTAAATATTTTCGACTTCGGTGAGATTAGTATCAATTTTTTGACTGGACGTCGACATTATGAGTAGGTACAATTTTTTCTTTTCAAACTGCAATTTTTCTTCAAAAACCTCAACACATTATAAAAATTTTCAGTCCGAATCGTATTAGAAATGAAGAAACTTATGATTCTTAAGTAGAGGAACTATCTTTTCTGCTACTCTAGCCCTTACCGAACTTCTCCATCAATCATAAAAAAGAAGCCTAAACCCCAACCCCTTAAAATTCACAACTCACGATTACATAAAAATATCATCAACTACAGTCGACTCTCGCAGCACGATATTGGCACCAAGCTCTTGCAAACTCTATCAAAACAACCACGTCAAATTGACATTAAACCGATAATTTTGAAGTCGACAATGGCACGAAAACAGGACACCTCTAAAGATAACTATTAAATATTTGACACGCAGGCGGAAAAAAAAGCGAACGATAAAAAAACGACGACATCAACGACAACGTAGCATCTCCCTCCAAAAAACCTTAGAAATTTCCCTTTTGTAACATTTTTATCAACTTTTTACAAGCAGCTTGACATCATAAGGCATAATTGACTCGCGAGCATGGAAAAGTCGCGTCACCTGCTAACGAAGTGAAAAAAAACCCTACGCTACGACTAGGCTCTTTTTCGCCCCGTAATTTCGCCCGTCTCCGAATTGCGCGCCCGATCTTTTATATCGAGAAGTTGGCCCAATGAAAATAGAAAAACCGCCGCGTATAAACTCATATCACGCTTTTAAAAGCAGTTGACAAGAGAAATTTCGCTGATATGTTGCAAATATTTGCTTTTTAACGTATTCGCGCGGCGCGATGAGGTTTTCATCGTCAACGAACCGAAGCTCTAGCCTCATCGTGTATTTTTCCTTTTCCTATTCCGTACGAGTAACGGTGGCAGTGGCAATCCCCGAGGAATGATTTTTGTATCGGAGTTAGTTTGCTAAGCGTATGGATAATAAGAAACGGTACTGCGCGAAAAGTGTTCAAAAATACGTGAAAGCCAGATCTCGAGGACGTGCTTTGCTTTTGTAATAAACGCCTAGATATCTACGCCGAATAAATAATATTTTTGAAAGTGCGTTCGCCATATAAGAAGATTAGATACTCACTTCTGGTCTCATTTTTCGCACAGGTAGAAATACCTACGACCAACAGGCGCACCCAGAAATTAATTAAGGGAGGGGCTGAGAATTTGAGAAAAATCAGGGGACGGGGCGAATTTCAAATTAATCATTTTTCAATGATATTTCAGTCAAAAATCATTAATTTTTTCTGACAAATTTGGAATTTATTGAGGAATTGGTGATTTTTTTACTCGAAAATTGCTCAAAAATTATCAATTTTGAATATAAAAAAGCTAAAATACGGCCCGAGCGAAGCGAAGGCGAATTGTTTTTGAAAAAATACTGTTTGAAAAACAAAAAAATGCACTTTTTTGAAATTTTTGCAATAAAAAAAATTTTCCGAACTTATAAGTGGAGGGCTTAGCCCCCTGAGCCCACCCCTTTGGTGCGCATATGACGACCAATGATTATTTCAGTCATCGACCCAGCCTATGTGCAAATAATTAATCGTATTTCATCGCATGTGCGGTAAATTAATCATAAAAGCTGTAAAAATGGCATTCGTGTTATTGGAGCGAGCCGATTAAAAATGCAACCCTTTCCAGCTTACAATTGTTTTTACCATCGCGAGCGGATTTATCATAATTGAATGTATAAGCATCGCGAACCGTAATAAAAAAGCTGTTTGATAGCCATTCTTCAATCCTACGAGACGACCAGAGTGGAAAAAAAATCTCATCGAAATAAATTATTACGTAACAACGGATAACATTAAAGCATACAGAAATAAAATTTAAACCGTAGGAATTTCCATTTATAAAACCGCATAATCTTGGATGTTTCGAACATGTTCGCAACTTCGTTCGCATTCAATTCGCATTGTGTAATCTACTTTCGTTCCATATATCGAGAAATTGAAATTTATAAAAAAAACTTGGTTCAGTTGCCTCAACTTTATATTATTTTATCCGCGGAAATGATTTGTTTATACTTTCAATTCGTCCTGAATTCGTATCTAGCGACGTAAAAAAATTATGCTGCGGAGATACGCCGCATTCGATGATTTCTTCGCGAGTTTCTCGTTCCTCTTCTGGAATATGGCGGGCCACAAGTTGGGAAAATATTATTCGCAGTTTTCCAAATTATACCTCATATATCTTTGTCTTTCGTGTTTTTCGTTTAAAACGATGGAATTCGACACGACGTTTTAGATTTTATACTAAAATACCAGTACTCGAGCCGCACCGAACTCGTCGTAGTTTGCGTCCTAATCGAATCTTTTTTCTCCTTCGAGCCAGATTAATTTCTCGTGAAAAATTCAATACAGTTGCAAAAAGATGCCAGATTGAAAAATCGTACCAATTCTTTGACCGTTATACTGGAACGTTACCGGGGCTGGTTCTGGGGCAAGGAGGGGAATGGAGGATTCGACGTGGTATCGTAATTCATCGTTAACTAATTTGTTGTAGTGTTTTTCGCCATCGATGCGGTAAAATGTTCAAGGGTGTTTTTATTGTTGTCGAGGAAAAATTGCGCTGGCGTGGTTAAAAATTGAAATTTTGTACCCTCGAGCTAAGTAGGTACTGCAGTGGTTTCAAGAAAATGGTGAATTTTTTTTATTTTTTAAAAATTTATTGAAATTGAAAGAAATTTTAAGCCATTGGCTCATCGTTTTTAGGAGTTTTTCGATTGGAAATTAATTTTTAAAACATAAAAATTAATTTTGAAAACTAGAAAGGCAGCTTTCCAATTGCTAGCTCAATTCATTTCTGTAATTTCTCAAATATTGATTTAAAATGATGATTGGACTTGACGCCATTCTCTTTTCTCAATCAGTGAAAAGTCACTGAAAAAAAGTCAGAATTTCAGCACAGGAAATCAGCAAAATTCCTTCATTTCCAGAAAATTTTCATCGATTTTCCTTAGAATTTTATTGACTTTTTAGAATTTTTTACAGTTTGTTTTCAGTGAATTTTTTTTACTGATTTACTACTGAGCTGCAATAATTCTGACCTGTCTTGTAATTATTTTCGATAATTTTCATCAGCGATAGGACAAAATGCGGAATTTTCAAAATTTTTGAATCTTCACGAAAACGGGGGTGGGGGTCTCAATATATACCCCACATACATCCCCCCTCCCCGGTCAAAAGACCTCAGAATAAAATTTAAATGTTGAGAATACACATAAAAAGCAGTTTCATTTTTTTTTTCATAGATTTATTAATAAAAACTCGAAAGCTTTTACTTTTCTTCAAAAATTGAATTTTTTTGAAAAAGTCAAAATTTAAATTCTGAAAACTAAAAGATATTTTTGAATCTAATTTAAAATGGGATTTTAAAAAACAAAATCTGATCGATTTTGAATATGATTAGTCACAATTGGGTTGGGTACTTGTAGCGGAAATCAAAAAGCCTCCTCCTTATCTCCATTCTGGAGTTGAAAGATGCATATTTTAATCAAATTGTGTGATGATATGAGTTGAAAATTGAGCAAAAATATACCGAATCAAGATGATTTTACATTACAATTCGAATTTTACAATGACGGTTACCTTTTTTTTCAAAACTGAAATTTTGATTCAAAAATATTTGGGTTTGAAAATTTTTAATTTTTACAACAAGTTAAAAATTTTTTGAAGAAAATTAAATGAAATTCAAAAATATTTTATAATAATTTTTTGAAAAATATTCAGTAAAGTTTCCAAAAAATTACAAGTTTACGTTACTTACCTACCTACTTGAAAATTTGCTATTTTAATTTTTCAAAAATTGATTTTTACTAACTTTTTTTCAAAATAGGATAAAAATTTTCATTCTGATTTTTCTATCCAATTTTTTCTCATTTTTTGGTTCGTTGAACTAACGTAAGAATCCATCAACACCTCAGAAAGAGATAAAGAATCATCATTTTGGGTCACTCTTTCAGATTACTGAAATCACTAAAACCAAAATCTTCGTCTACTTGAAATTGAAAAACTTCAAAATTTTACTGAACTAAAATAAAATTTTCAGAAGGAGGCCCATGAATGACCATTCACAATATTTTACAAAAAATGAATGATTTTCTATTCATGAATTTAATAGGTACTTAATTTTTGAAATAGAATCATATAGGTACCTAATGTTGAGTTTAAAAAAAAAAATATTCTGTCTATTCGTGTAAAGAATTTCCCCCACTCCTCAATTTTGAATTTGAAAGGCTGAAAATACGCACTCAAATTCCAGAGGAATTTAAAGCTACAAACTTGAAAATACACCCACATCAAAAAAATTAAACACATTTTCCTTTTATAAAATCCCAAACTCAAACGTGGGTTTTCTTTTTGAAAAAAAGTACCCAAAGACCTAGTCTCATTTCATTTCACTTAAATCCAACTCCTACGAAATCCCATCGCGCAAAAAACATTTCGCTCAAAAAGAACCCTACAGCAGCAGTTTGAACACAGCGATAATAAACGCCGAGTCGAAATTTTCTTCATCAAAATCCCGCCAGCACTGCTAGTGCTAGGTACGTCACGTCGCAACGTCGATGATTCTTTTGAAACGAACTGGAAATCCTTCGTCGTGACAATTAACACAGACGTCAAACAAAAGCCAAAGCCGCCAAAGTTCTTATCGTAATCAAGCTTCTTTTTAATTAACTTGCCAGTATTCGTGGAAAAATACCGATTCCACTTCGCTTTAGTTCATCCTTTATTAATTATGGCGGACGTCAATTGTGTTAAAAATATACCGAAGACATCAAAAGAACGATAGATGTTCTCAGGGTGTAACATTTTTCCAGAATTTCATCGCCAACCGATTAACTATTAAGATCAAAAGGATATTTTTGCCTTTGCCAGGGCTCGTTTTTCTTTACCGACAGAAAAGGGGTAAAGAGAAAGGTATACCACGTGCATGGTCGTGTCGCAGCGATAATTTTTTTTTTACTTTAGAGGGTTTTCTTTTGGCCTTATCTTGGAGGAATGTTGGGATCGATTGAGCAAGAAGTAAAGCTAATGTGGTAACGAATTAGAGATAGGTAATATAGATAATTTATATGGTACATACAGCCTCCGAAATTTCGACCTGAAAGTTTCTAATACCGCACGCAAGTGTGTAGATGGGATATTTTACTAACCTGGAACAAATAAAACAGAAAAGACAATTAATATATAAGCTTGTTTAAGAAAAGCTCGCTTTAAATTGAAATAAGAAGGAATACCACTATTGATATTTGTTTGCCTTTTTGGTCTCACTGTGCTTATTTTACCATTTAGAATACTTTGAATTACGCATTATACATAGGTTTAGGCATTTAAAAAAAATTATAATAATTGTACGTATTTGAGTAGGAAACATTTGCATAAATGCTAAAAAGCGGTGGTGGGAAAAAAACACAGGTACCCTACTCTAGATTCTGACAAAAATTGATGGGGTAGTTTATTTTGAGAACGAAATCTCTCAATAAATTTAGAGCCCTGCCATCTCAAAGCAGGACGAATATAGAGAACCTCAAACTGAGACTACTTTTGAAAAAATGACAAAATGAAGTTTTTTGTCTTTTGGGGTAAGTACTGCCGCCAGCTGGAAACTTCGGTCACCCTTTAAAAAAGTGCGATTTGAGCTTTTACACATCTCAGAATTATTTACTTCAAAATTGACACCACATTATTGCTCTTTAGGGTTGAAAAGTTGCAGATCGCGAATTTCACAATTTTTTGATTTTTTTACTAACATTAAAAAACTTCAAAATTGAGTCAATTTTTTTCGGTCTCCATTATAATACCTAACTTTTGATACCATTTTCCAAAAAAATTTGTTCCAGTGATACAATTTGGCTTGGGCAACTTTCATTAAATTTTGGTTGGAAACACTGTGGCAAAAAATTAATTGAATTATTTATTTCAGCGACAATTTTTTTTTTTCAACTCATTGAAAGAAAATTTTGAACAATACGAAAGTTATTTTACACAAATTTTCACCAACTTTTCAAAAAAGAAAACATCATTTCAAATTTTGAAAATTTGGAGTAAAATTACTGAACGATTATTTTTTTTACACATGAGTTATGTACTAATTTGGCTGCCAAAAAATTGAAAATTGACTAAATAATTAAAAGTTACAGAAATTTGGTTGCTTTTAGATTTTTTTTGTATTGATTTGGAATGATTGTTTGCAAATAATTCTGTTCTAAAAAAATATTTATCGACAAATTTTTCATCCCCTTCTCAAACTATTCGATCACATTCGTGACGAAATTCACAAAGGGTACTTATGGCCGAATATACATATAAAGAGATATTTGGTCTCGGTTCTGATTTTTGACTCCCCCCCTCTCTGACAGGGTTCCGACGATTCATCAAAAAAAAATGAATCGATTCACGATTCACAATTCATTCCAATTTTTATGACGGATCACAACTCGCAACTCATTTTCTTAAAAAAAGAATCGATTCACGATTCAATGATTCACGAATCGTGAATCACGATTCATTTTCACGATTCGTTTTTCGATTCATAGCGGCTCAACGGAAATTACAGAATTTAAAATGCAAATGAACTTCAAAACAGTAACCAAAACGCAAAACTGAATATTTATTTAATTTTTTATGGAAAAATGAAAACGACTACAAACTCATAATTATTAACATGTGTAATTTCGGTCTATTTTCTAATTTTTTTTTTCAAATTCAAAATTCACATCATACTCTCTTTTCTTGATCTCTTCTCCCTTGGCTCTTGCTTTTTGGCACTCTCACACATCTTGAATTTGAAATTTAATTTTTTGACTTCTGATCCGTCAAAATGAATCGTCCTAAAAATATGAATCGATTCACGATTCACGATTCATGATGCTAGCTTAGAACGATTCATGATTTACGATTCATATGGACAAAATATGAATCGATTCACGATTCATAATTCATTGAATCGTGAATCGTGAAAAATGAATCGTCTGGAACCCTGCTCTCTGATAATGTCTCATTTTGGAAAAATTATTCAAAAATGAGTTTTTTTATTTTCGTATTTTTCGTGCAATAAAAACGCAAAATACTGTACAGAAATGAAGTTATGTATTTCAGCGAATTCTTCAAATTTTGAGCTCTAAAAATTTCCCTTTTCACTGATTTTTCATTGCAAAAAAAATGAAGTTCAAGTCTTCAAGTAAAAAGATAGCAAAAAGGAGGTTAATCGGAGTATCTCGACCCCCTAAACACGAATCCGACGTTAGTTTTTTCATTTGGTCATTTCTTTCTGCATAAAACGCACAAAATTTTAAAAGCCTGGGTGAATCTTTGCTAAAAACACGGTTTTAGCATATTTACATAAAATAACCGAACTTTGCTATCAAGGCACTTTATATAATTGAAAATTTCAAATGGCCAAAACCTCATGAAAGAGAGCACCAAAATTGATGAAAAAATTATCATAAATACACCTCTACAAGATGCAACGTGTTGTGCCAAAAGAACAAAAACTTTTTTTCACTTCCTTTGAATTTTTTTTTTTTGAAAAAAAATGCAATGAAATGGCTACAGCATTGAAAAGGAAGGGATGGGGATGGGGGTGTCAGAACTTTTTCAGAATTTTTTCACATCAAGAGACACCATCCGGGAGGGGGGGAATCAGAAATCGGATCAAGGGCAAAATTCGTCTCTCATCCGGCCAGGCCCTTTTTAGCTATCACAATTGTTTGAGAATTTTAAAAATTTGGTTTTCGAAAAAAAATCAACGGTGAATTAATATCTTTGTTCTCAGAGATACAGTCGTGAAAAGAGGATAGGGACAATTTTTCAATTTTAGTAAAGAAAATTATAAGTTCCAGTCGTAACATTTTCAAAATTAATGCCCACTTAATTTTTTGACTCGAAAAATTGAAGTAATTTATATGTATTATTGAAAAATTTTACATATTTGTCTCCTCCTTCATTTTAATCTTTCCAGAATCACAATTTTTCATCATAAAAAAAACCTGTTCTCGTTCCAAAAATTCTACATGTTGAAATGCATCTACCTGTACTTTCTCTTCAAACTAACGCATTTTGGATCCAGAATAAAATTCCGTTTATCCAAAAAATCCTTTGTAATGGATTAAAATCCCTTTAGATCATATTTGTTCCATTCAAAAAACATCTTCAAATCCTAAAACAACCAGAAAACCCATTCGTATCACTTTTACCTCAATTAAATTCCCAACAAAAAATCTCCATTCGAAATAAACCTCTCCATTGATAAACTTGTTTACAAACCACCCCTTTATTTTTCAAACTGCACACACATCCTTTGTAAAATAATCTTCTCCGAATACAAAGCCAACACTTTAACCTCCCTCGAACACATTTTCCTTCTGTACAAAACCTTTGTACGTAATTAGTTATAAATAAATCACTCTTGGCATCTCGAGTTCTCTCGATTTTCTCAACAATACACTCGACTGGCAAATTGAAAAACAGGAAATGGCGAATAATTGGCCACCAAAACCACATCAATATCCTTTACCCGATGAGAAAATTCGCTGATTTAGTAAAAACGATACCATTCAAAACGGCAATTGATATCACTCTTACATACGTTAACAAGCCACCCAAGGATTTGTTAAAGGAGCTTGATCAAAATAACGATATTGAATAGGAAAAGTTGGCGTATGTGGAAACGTTTACGTAGGCGGGTAATAGCCCTTGACCTTAAATACCCAACCAATATGAGATAATTGCGGTTGAATTTTTTTTTTCAATACAATGTTTGAAAAAGAAGGGCGAACAAAAAAAACCGAACGTTCAAGTCGTGTATTTTGTAAATACCCTACACGTAGGTATATAGAAAATCGATGATACACGATGGATAATTATACAGGAAATTGTTGGCATATTGGTTGAAAATTTTTCTCCGTTTAAAATAGACCAATAATACATTAGCATTAAATTTTTCTACCTATCTGAATTTATAATTGGTACATGGCGAAGAAAGTAAACGTGTAATTCAAGGTTTTGGGAACTCGTTGCATTCGCACACTACACGTAGGTTCGAGTACGAAAGACAATGAAACATTCATTCACGGTTAAAGGAAACATAGGACGAGAAAAATAGGCCTCGTACGTCTATTATTATAAAAACTACTCGAAACTTTCAAAGCATATAACCGCAGCTCAACTTTTAAGGTTAGCAGCATACAATGTATGGCACGTGAAAAGTTTAACATTGCATAATAAATTCCCCTAATTACAGAGATGATACGTTGTCTTTTTTTTCAACGTTTAGCGTTTCACGGTTGAAAGGAAATGTGATCGTGAATTGAAAAGTTTCAACCTTTTATGGCATCTCCAACAGATTAAAGAGTTTTTTGCTCCGCTTTGTGTTGAAATTATATCTCGCGGTCAAACTAATTCAACTGTGACCAAAATATTTATACGATTTGTACGTCATCTCGTAGATCACACAAACCCACCGAATCCTCGAGAAAGTTAATTACAAAATGATTGCTGATGGGAATGAAAAAAAAATTGTTCGACTGTCGTCCTACGAGAAAAACTCTTGGAGATATTTCGGCGTCGCAAAAGCAATTTTTTATTATTAATTGGTAACCACTACAATATTAAACAATATGCTGGCACATGCCGTCGCGATATTCGTATATAACGGCGCCGTAAAATATTTAGGCTCGTTGAAAACTTTCCCTCGTTTAGCTTTTTTTTTTCCAACCCCCATCAAATCCTATATTTAGAAACATTAATACTTTTAAAAGCCAATAAACTGTACGAGCGGAGCATTTTACAAATAGAATGATAAAAGATTAGCCCAGTTACATTTTGCTGCTGCATTTGAACTCGAATGCGAAATGCAATTTGGAAATGTGTGGTGCGTAATGATTTCTTAAATACTTGCGGTAAAATTTAAATTAACGCATTCGAGCGAATAATTTTTAGCCAGCGTAGCGTGCTAAGTCAACTAACTGAATTATCGCAGAGTTAAATTAGTATTTTAGTATATATAAGAGAACGATTTGAAATTAAACCGCGTAAATGACTGCAAACATAATAATGTGTATATGGTAGATAAGCGTATGAAACTATTAAAATAATATTCAATGACAAGGCTAAATATCTACTCTCGCTGGGTTTTGTTTGGGAGGTTTTAATGTACCTACGTTTGCTTGTTATTTTCGAATTTAAGTCTCATTAAGTTGATCCGTACTTTCGAAAAATTATTTTATCCGGTGATACTGCAAGTATGGGCGGGTTTCTTCCTCTCTCGTACTAAACTTGGTTACAGCATCTCGGAAATGTCGGAGAATTAATTCGTATATGTATTTATAAAAGATAGGAACTGCTCTAATGGTTCCTTAAGTTACGTAATCTAGTTTTTGGAAATCTAAATCTAAACTTGCATGGTTTAATATTGGATTAAAGTTGAGATTTCTGGGTTTAGCAAGTCCATGCTGGTAAGTAGAATCTTGAGTGACGGTTGTCCCAAACAGAATGAAAAATAAACCATGTACGATGAAAATGTATAAACAACATGAACGATACCAAAGATTCTTGCTCGAGTATGGATGATTCTTGAAAAATGCTTTTTTATTCGGAATTAGTGGAAACCCAGTCTCTCATTCACGATTCAATGAAAATAATTCAAATACAGTCAAAATTTCAACACGAAGAAAAATCAGTGAACAATTTTCGCTGACAGGAAAATCAAAGAGGAAAATCACTGATAGAAAATTGGTAAAAAAAAAACAAAAGGTAAAATTAAATCTGTGGTGAAAAATTTGACACTTGTATCCAATTCAAATCAGTAAATTGGCTGGTTTTTAGTCACCTTTGCTATTTCTTCCAAGAGTGGAATTTTGACTCTTAATATTTCCAGGTGTGATTAAAAAAAAAGTGGTAAAAAGAATAATCGGTGAATTTTTTTTTATTGATTTCTAGTGCATTGTTAATTTTTTTTCTGTAGGGGGGAGAGGAGAAAGGACATTAAAAATTTTTCAGTAAATTTAAATGATGCTGAATACTCTCTTATCCATAAATGAATGATTTTTCGTTTCAAAAATGTGAAAAATTTCATCAACAGAAAAAGTAGGAGGTGGAAAATTTAAACGAAAAACATCAATACAAATTTCGTAGAAAAGCAGTGAAAATCATGTTGAACAATGTAAAAAATTCGCTACAAATCAGTTGAAAATTTTTTTGAAAAACATCTGAAATGTTATCTAAAAGTACAAAAAAAATTTACTAAAAATCGATGGGAAATTCTGCAGAAAATCTGTGAAATTTCACTGAAATGAGTAAAAATTTTCCATTAAAATCAGTGAAAACTCGTTCACAAAATCAGTGAAAAACTTCATTGCAATAATTTAATATAATCCATTAAAAAATTCATAAAAGTTTCATCAAAATGTGAAAATTTCATAAAGTTATAATGGAAATTCAAATCAAAGAATCAGAGCAAAATTTCACAGAAAAGTTGTTGAAATTTTTCACTATAAATAATCCGCTAAAAAAAACCAGTCAAACTTGTTGAAACACCTGTAAGCATATTTTTGGGGGCTTATGTATCTAATCATTAAAAATTTCAATAAAAATAAAAATTGATGGAAAATTGTACCACTACAATAGAATGACTGGAAAATCAACAAGTTTCTCCTTCAGTGATATTCAGTGAGAATCAGTAAAATTCGATATTAAGATTCCAAAAATGAGCATTATTAGTTGAAATTGATTTTGTATTGAAGAGTCGAATAACGGGAGGTATTCAGTATTCCCAGAAATTTTATTCAGTTTCATGTAAACGGTGCAGAAAAAATAGAATAGGGGAGAGAACAAATCAAAACGAAATCTAAAGATGGAAGGAAAAAATATAATAATCAGAAAACTAGTCGGTCATTTCCAATGCAAAAATTTTTGATCATACGACGATCAAAATGAGTACCAGATTCCTTTCTTGGACTCTTCACTTTATTTTGATGAATTTCAGTTCATCGACCAATTTTTTTCTCTTTTTTTTCTCGCTGATATCTTTTCAACATTTTATTCTCGCTTATATCTATGTATCTTTATGCTGCACCTCATGAATAAGAGAGTGACATCTCATTTCTGACAAAAAATTTTTATTTTGACCTTTATTTAAAAAACATTTTGTTCCAGTTTTAAAAAAAAAATTGAAACCAGTCAGAGATTAAAAAAATATGATGGAGGAGGAATAAAAATCAGGAGATATAAAATTCCATATAGTTTTTGGAAGGTCCAGATACAACTTTCAGACAGCTCTGTACTAATTTTCCAAAAAATAAGAAGAAAAGAAAAAAAAACGTGTTTGCTTTTTATTCAAATTGTTGCAATCCTCAACAATGAAATCAGAGAGTCAATGAACCAGAACGATACATTGATGACCTATTTGATAAATTTTTTAGGACAAAAAACGAAAAAAAAGTCAAAAAACGATTAAATTGAGAGGGGGACCTGTAGTGCCATAGAGCCAATCCTCATAAAGTAGGAGACTAAAATTTTTTGGAAGGTTTTCGATTCAAAGTACACAATCTCTATAGGTTGAAATCCAAGATAAGAAAAAGGCAAAAAACTACTAAAAACTACTTCATAATGGAAATCATTATATGGAGGATTTTTCAAACAAAATATTAAAAACTTTATTGAATCACGGTTGGAATTGATCTGCTTCTGTATTGATTTAAACAAGAAAAACGCAAAATTATTATTTTTAAAAAAATTAAAAGTCAACGAAGTTTTAAAAACTTTGAAAAATATTTTTTCAGCTTGAATTTTTTTACTCTCAACGACAAAGAATAAAAAATCCGTATTTTTGTGTCTTCACACATTTTTTCCTTTTTTCAAAAAAAAAAAAAAAAAACAAAAAAAATGCCAATCATTCAGAAAAGTACACCTTAGGCAACATTTCGCTATTTTTTGGGTAAACATTTTCAAATGAGTATTTATGAGGGCACAGCAGGTACTAAAACAATTGCTTTAAATTCCTAGGTCTACATATGACATTTTTATCAAGAAAATTTGTCACACGATTTTACAAACCAAGAGTTGAAAAAATCGTTCTTAACAAAAAAAAAAAAAAAAAACATGAGTCTGAATGTGGAAACTACCCATAGAGGTTAAAAATTGATAACTGAGTTGAGGTTTCCCCCTGTTCTACTTTTTCTGAAAGCCACAAAATCAGTGTTGACTCAAAAACCAATTTTTGAACCCTAAAGGAGGTTTCTGTACCTAGATTTACAGAAATACAAAGTTTTTATAGAAGTTGGATTTTAAATTCAACGTCCAGAAATACTTTTTAATTTTTTTCATTCCAATTTTAAACGCTTTAAAAAAATTAAAAACAACTTTAAAATTCGGATTACCTAAAAAACTCTTGCAAATAAATTTCTAGATGTTCTACTGAAATGTTGTCCAAAAATTGTGGAGAAAAATTTTCAAAGTTGTAATCCAATTAAATTTTTCCAACGCCTACAACAAATTCAAAAAAAAAAAACCATCAAATCCCACAACCCATTTTTCAAGACCATTTCGAAACATACGTTTAAAATTTCATCCAATATCACCCAATAGGTACCTATATCAAACCCCTCTAAAGTAAATACCTATTTCATCCTATGTAAATCAAGTACCCGGAGGTTACGCTCAAAAAAATCCATCGGTAAAAAACCCATTCGAAATAACATCCAAACATCCACACAGATACCAGGTGAATATTTCAAATTACAAAACACACCATTCAACCGCACGCTACAACCCTCCCTCTACCTCAACCCCCCAACCAAAAAAAAAGGCAGGTAAGAAAATCGTAGGTACTTTTTATAATTTAATAAAAACAATACGCGACGGTTGTTTAAAAGTGGCAAAATTTAAACACTTTATTGCGGCGGCGAAATTTCCAGCACCCGGCCACTCAACGTACATTTTACTTTCTTGCGCCGTTATATTATCAGGAAATAAGAGGTACAGCTCTTATCCAGCCTGCTTGTTTAAGCCAGGAAGTGCGTTAAAAGCTTTTTTTTTTGCGAATGTGTGAACGCTGAAGATTTAAAATTAGAATTTCGTTTAACTGCATGAGCCAGAATACACCCTCGGTTCTTTTCAAAGACAAATTCTCCACCCTTTTTCACTCGTTTACACGTAGAGATGTATTAATCGCCGGTATATAAAAAAATGTCACGTTTTGCAACCAATTTTTTCTGCACCTGAAAAAATTTCCATATTTAATAGGCGAATTGTGCTCGCGCTCGTTGGTTACTAAATTACCCAGTGTCTCGCCTTCTATACCATTTCTAAGATAATTCGCGACCGTTTGCATTTCGTAAGACATATTTTTCGTGAAACTTGCCCATGTACCAGCACAAGCCTACGAGGCACTTGGTACACGTATAACAAGGTGTAAAAAGTTGCTAATTATTTAATAACACCTTTATAATAGGCAGGTATTTGTAACACTGCTTGCTTACAAGTTATTTACATGTAATTGTTCGTCAAACGGAAATGGTCAACTGTCTCTTTTTTAACATCGTGGTTTATTACATTTGTACTTTACCTTGTCTCGGTTGATAATTATAATTTAATGTGTAATTACACAAATGTATCGGGTAATTAAATGTTCCGCTTGACATTACTTTTGGCTCAAGCTCGAATAAAAATCGCGTATTTTTCCATTTCGAGGAAAAAAATACCAAAAAATTGGACTATTCAGAGAGGAAAAATTCAATTTGTTAATTTTTACCCCTTCACCAACAAAATTATCCTTTTTTTCAAAAAAAAAAATCCATTCTGAGAGAGAAAAAATACCAAAAAATTCTAGATTTGTACATTTTTTTTACCCCTGTATACTTCTCCTTCATCAATGAAATGAACTTATGAAGAGAATAAATTTGTACATTTTTTCATTCTGAGAGGAAAAAAATACTAAAAAATTGAACATTTTACTTGAAAAATTCTCGAATTGTCAATTTTTTTATCCCATTATTTCTCCTCCATCAACGAAATAAACTTTGAATTGGAGAATAAATTTGTATATTTTTCCATTCTGAGAGAGAAAATTACCAAAAAATTGAATAATTTATTGAAAAAATTCTAGATTTGTACATTTTTTTTTACCCCTGTGCTTCTCCTCCATCAACGAAATGAACTCTGAATTGGAGAATAAATTTGTATATTTTTCCATTCTGAGAGAAAAAAAATACTAAAAAATTTAATAATTAATTTTAAAAATTCTGGATTTATCAAATTTTTTTATCCCATAATTTCTCCTTTATCAACGAAATGAACTTTGAATTGGAGAATTCTGTATATTTTTCCATTCTGAGAGAGAAATTTACCAAAAAATTGAATAATTTATTGAAAAAATTCTCGATTTGTCAATTTTTATCACCCTACTTCTCTCGTCCATCAACGAGAAGATTTTTGAATCAGAAAATAATTTGCATATTTCCCTACTCTGAGAGAACAAAATTAAAAAATTGAACAATTGATTCAAAATTTTTGATTTTTTCATCTTCCTCCCTCCCTCCAAAAAAAACTTTAATTCGCGGAACAAATTCGACTAATGCTCAATTGCTCACTGGCGAATTAAAATTCCAGCTCACTTTGGTATTTTATCCCCAATCGGTTCCAGTACAAGTGAAACGGACACAGCTAATAAACGAGCCAATTAAATAATTACAATTACATAAACGACTCGGCCGTCATTACACCTCTGGCTGAATTCGTATTTTCGTCGATTCTCGCGTCGAAAAATTAATTCACTTTCAATTAGCGGTGTATTTTTAGAAGCGTACCATACGCACGTCCATCTTTATAAATATGGCGGACATGGACATGGACGCACTGCTGATGCGAATCTATCCATAGAAATTTTTTACAAGTTCCAGGACGCATTTCCAATGAGCTTAATCACGGTGCTCGGTTTTTGTTCGTGATCGCTAATGACCGCACATCGACGCAGCTCGAATTTCTTCTGCTTTGATATTCGACGCGAGTCTCCCAAACAATATAAAATTTTCACTTGTGCATCACTCAGAACGTGTCAAACATTCGAAAATCATTCGACATGGAAACATCCATTCTGTATTCGGTACCGGTGTTAATTTAAAGTCTAATGAACTGGTTCGGTAAATAAATGTTGTCTGGTGACGTGAATGACACCCAATTGCGCCGAAATACTTGGATGTTTCGCAACTTTGGCGTTAAAATTATCTCTCGTTTGTTTTTTGATAATTATTTTCGCTTTAAAAAAAAAAGGTTTTTTCGTTTTTTTCCATTTTTTTTTTCTTTACAAAGGGATATTTTACCGCTGGAGGTTAGGACAGGACGATTCGAATAAAAAATATTTATCTGTGTAAATAAAGCGAGAAATTCGTCGCAATGTAACGTTTTTATCCGTCGTGTCTCGCGTGTCTGGGCTGTGTACCTTTTAAATTCGCAGCTTTGTTTTTTTCCTTTCTTTTGTTCAAATATGTTTCGGATATAGCATTTGATGTGATAACGAATACCCACGCTGTAAACAGAGATGGAAAAATATTTGTAGGAGCTTTCGAGTTGAAGGGGATCGTGATTATTCAATCGACGAAATATAGAAGAACACAAATGCATTGTACAATGACTGGGTGAATATTTTACCAACTTGGTAAAAAATAAAAAACAGTATTTCACGTAAGAAGCAACAATTATCTGAAATTTAATTAGAAGAGAAACAAAAGTTGATCATTTCATTGGTTGTGAATAAAAAATTAGTTTGGGAAAAGCATCTTCAAAAGTTTCTGGTCAGGAAAGTATTTCAAACCAAATTAAAATGGGCGAAAAAAAAAACGAAGTCCTCCATTAGAGAACCTCATATCAAACATGTCAAGTGCTGAAATACACTTCTCGAATTTTAAGGAATTTTCGAAATTTCAAAATTGCCTTATTATGATCCTGAAAAATATGAAAATTTGATCGAAGCAAAGAAAAAGACTGAAATTTGGTAATACCTAATTTTCGACCTACTAAATCAATTGGAAGCGGTTTTTAGACGTTTCAACGCCACCAGAAAATTTTGGAATCTTCTAGCGCTGAAAAAAAATCCATAAAAACGAGTCACTGTACTACCTACAATCGCGTCCATTGGTTGACCTATTTGATTGACTGAAGTTCAATTGAGGCGTGTAGAATCTAAAGTGGCTTTCTCCATGCGACACTCTCTGTAGAAAGGGACCTTACGTGGAAAATTTTTATTCTAGTTTTGATGATTTTGGTATTTCCAATTTCCAAAACCTCCAAAACTAGAAAAAAAAAGTTTCCACATAAGATCCCTTTCTACAGTGTTGCATGGAGAAAGCCACTTTTAAAATCCATAACTTTGAGTTCAAATTCACATTTTTGAGCAGGAAATTTTTTTGAAAAAAATTAAAAATTTCTCATTTAAAAATGTGACTTTAAACTCAGAAGTAAGGGATTTCGGAAAATTGAGCTTTAATTAATTCAAAAGGTTGCCAATGACCATTTTTATAGGGTTTTCTCCAGGGCTAGGAAAAAATTCCAAAATTTTCTGGTGGCTCCGAAACGTTTCGAAACCGCTTCCAATCGATCCGGTAGGTTGAAAATAAGATACACACCAAATTTCAATTCTTTCTGTTGCTTTGATCAAATTTTCATTTATTTTGCAAGACTTGAGGTACTTACCTATAATTTTGAATTTCAAAAATTCACCAAAATTCTAGAAATGCACATTAGCACCTAAATTTTGGATATGGGGTGGTTCTTTTATAATGTATTTCCGATTTATTTTTTGGCTCAAAATTTTACTCTGAGTCACCTCCCTCGTGAGTAAATTCAAAAAATATCAATAATATTTTGGTGAAAAAATTTTGCAAAAAATTCAAGCTTTAAATTTTACAAAATGTTTACCATGTTGAATTAGGATAATTCTCTCGAAAAAAGTTTTTTTTTCCGTACTAATTTTAATTTTTGTTTTAATAAGAGCAGTGGTTTCCGTGTTTTTTTCTTATGAATGTCCTGATTTTTCAAACTTAATTTCAGAATACATTTTGATTGGTTTTTGTTTCTTTTTCAAAAAATTTAATTTCATAGTTTTATTGTTCCTTCAATTTTTTTAATTCGTTTGTTTTTTTTTCAATTGGCTTAGTTTTGTTTTTTTGTTTTTCTTCTCCAAATATACAACACAATTTTTTCTAGATGAAATTATTATTATGAAAGTTTTGTGGTAATTACGTAATTTTTTTTCTAAACTCTGGTTTTTTGGTCCTTTTTAAAAATAATTTAATTTCTCCGATTTTTTTTCTAAAATTGATCACAGTTCAGTTTTATTTCAACAATTTTATTTTTTTGTTTTTTTTTCTGATAAAAATTTGTGTCTTTTGTATTTTTTCTTGAAACGATTGGGCAAATTTGTTATGTTTTTTTTTTCTGAAAAAATTGTTTTATTGATTATTTTTTTCTAAAGATATATTTTTGGTTGTATGTTATTCAAAACTGAATATTAGGCACCAATATTTCGAAAAAAGTGATTCAAAGTGATTCCAACTCAAGAAAACTCTCAACATTGACCTTTGATGCTTGATTAATTGGATTAAATAATTACATCCATCCCAAAAAACGTGACCACAGTGATGAGAAGAGATCAAAATTCAACATTTTTCAACCCACAAAATGAGGCATCAAAAATGCATGTTTTTTCACTCTAAAATCCATTTTTTTTTAAATTTTAAACTAAAATGTGGAAAGGGGTCCAAAAAGGCACTAATAATCAATAGATTTTGACATTATCGAACTAGAAAAAAAAAACTAAATGTATTTTTGAGTTCTCAAGCCTGTTTTTGATGACAATACATGCAAACAAAATTTTAATAAACTTCCAAGGAGATAGACTAATGTTGTTTTAATATGTGACCTTCCAGGAAGAAACCGACCGTCGGTCCGAAAAAAAAATTTAAAAAAAAAAGTTCCCCAATCAATCCAAATCAAATGATAATCCTGGTTTTGGACTGATTGGGAAACATTTTTTTTTTTTTTTTTTAGACCGAAGGTCGGTTTTTTCCTGGAAGGTCACATATGATGATGAAAAATCTCCCATGATAGGATTCTATAAATCGAAAAACATGCATTTTAATAATCAAAATATTCCAAAATTTCAGGGAAAATTCCTCCTCATTCGCCTTTTTGGGCCCCTTTCCACGTTTTAGTTCAAAATTTGAAAAAAATAGAGTTTTCAGAGTGAAAAAACATGCTTTTTTGATACCTCATTTTGTGGGGTTGAAAAATGATGTTCACCTCAACTTTCTGATCTTTCAATTTAAAAAAAAAAAAAAATACCCTTCGTTCTCTCCTAGGACCTGCACCCCGTCGTCTGCAACATTTTAATACAAAATGTAATTAAAACATTCGTTATGACACGAAAAAAAAGGTAACAAGAAAGCCGCTACGATGGAAACCTTAATGAAATTTTCTTTCGTGTGCTTCAACTTATTAACCGATTAAAAGCGTATTTTCAATGTCTTTATTCGAGTGTAAATGAAGACACGCCGCAAAACAGAATGAACCGCAAAAATTGATGAAAAGCTCGAGCTTCTCGTCGCTAAAAGGCCGGTGAAAGCGAAATTAATCATGCCGAAGAAATTAAGAGAGTGGAATAATTTTTAGTCCGCTGGGATGTTTACAGGCATAAATTAAAGATTAATTCAATTAAAATCAAATTATAAATATCGACTTGGTAGATTAACCGCAGGTCAGGCTAGAAAAAAAGGTAGAACTAAAAAAGGTCCCCAGTGAAAAAAAAAACCTCTCAAACGTGGGCTACCTACCGCTCAAAGTTCGCAGAGCTTTAAAATCACTTCAAAAAAATTCTCCCCCGCAACCATTCTCAATTCCACCGCGCTTTAAAGTACACAACGCCATATATTTCCGCTTGTACACGAATTATGATATAAAGCAATCGAGCCGACGACGTCATAAGTGAAAGTTATTTTTCGTCGACCAAACTTGAACAATGTCATTACATTCTAATAAACGCGCCGCAACAAGGAGGCGGCAGGAGGCTCAACATTAAAATTATATCGAAGATCGTGTTATTCTATACGATATGGTTTGTATATCATATACTACAATCGACGACGACGTAGTCGTATTTGTATCTAAGTCGTGTTTATTGTGTACTTGGTCTAATCGCACTTTAGACTAAACCGAACCAATTAATTTTTCCGTTTAATTACCGCATGCTTTGGGTACTGGAAATAGAAGGACTTCCAGTGTATAATCTATTGTGTGAGATTTTAACGTAGCCATATACCTTGGTAAGCTTGTGAAGTCTGAGTCAAGTTTCTGTTTCCTTTGGCGAATTCCACAACCGCATTATGGACAAAAACCTATATACTCCTACTGGATTTCTTACTTAATCGTACATATTCGAACGAAATGCCTGCATTGCCTGGTATTTGTTCTGTATGAATGTGGTTTTTTTTTAGATGCTTCTCTTGGTACTTTGACGATATGAAACGTGCGATAGTAGATTAGCTTGTCCATTATACCGAAGATTTACACCGTTATAGCTACCGATGTTGTACTACGGCCTCTTGTAGAAAATTTTACTTTTATGTACGAAAAAATTCATTTAAATGTATCATGAGAAATAGGTCGGTGTAATTAGAAATTAACAATTGTTTACAGTAGATTTAGTATTTAGTATACCTTGACTCGACTTGTTTTGTAAACATTTAAATGAGAGTTTCTAATTATATTATAACCAGGATTTTCCGACCAATGTAGGTCTATTAATTTGTCTGATAAGATAACGAATGGATGTTATATTTGTCTTGAAATCATCAAATCAATAATCGAACGTGAGACGCGGTTTGATGACACTTCTGGTTTCGAACCACCCATGATATTTATGGTTTGGATTTGGTATGGAATGAGCTAAAAAAAAATGGCTCGAGAAAAATCAATTTCGAATTTGAAATACAATTTTGGTAGCTAAATTTTTCAAAAGTGTAAACGAAAAATTCAAAAATGCTCAATTTTTTCAATCAATTTGTAGATTTATGTATTTGAAATTTGGATTTTTTTTTCAAAGGTTGAATAATGGTTTTAAAATGATAGATATATAATTATTTACAACTACCTATTTTTAGGAATGAAAAATTGAAAAAAAAATGTACCTAAATAAAGTTACAAAATCCCATTTTTGAAGTCACTTCATAATGAAATTATAAAATTTTGAGTTAGCCGTTTCGTAAAAATGTTTACAAAATTGAATCCCCCCCCCCCCCAAAAAAAAATGTTGGGCAATTTGACTCGAGACTATGAGTTCAATTTAAAAAATAATGAGAAAATGGGAGGAATATTTTCTAAATATGATAAGAATTTTTTTGTTTAGTCCAGAAGTAAATTCAGAGGGTTGAAATTGTGGAAAAAAACGTTCAAGTTGTAATACATAGAAATTTCAATACGACTAACTAGCTTCAATCGATTTATGGAATAAAGACTAAAAAAAAAATATATATATTATATAGATACAGAAATTTTTAGAATACAATCTGTTTGCAAAAAGAAATTTTTAAAAATTTTCAGAACTCAGAAAAATTAATGGAAAAAATGGGAGGGTGAAAGGAGAGGAGGAGGAGGAGGAGGAAGAGGCGTTTAAAAAATTTCAAATCATTTTTTCCTGAATTATGTAAATTTGTGAATTAGGACTGAACCCCAATAATTAGAGGAAAGTAGGCAGCTAAAAAGAAATTACTTACTTGAGTTGCCTGCTATAGATTTAAATTAAATTTTGATTCGTGAAAAGAGCTTGCAGCTGCCCAGGCTCATATCTCGATTTCGGACGATTTCGTTGAATTTTAAAAATTAGGACGTCCAAAAAAAGTGATATTTTCAAGAAAATTCACCGAACCGATATCGACCTTCCGGATCAAAATTTGACTACATTCAGCCAGTATCCAGACAATTATATTGATTTTTTTGCAATTTAATGAGTAGTACAACATCAAAAGTACACCCAGGTTTCCTCCTGGAAATGGAATTACCACGAAATTAGCCGAAAAAAGGGTGAATATGGTTTCCAGCTAGTAGGCTAGTACACTAAAAAAATGAGCGAATAATCATTAAAAATGAATGAATAATCATTAAAAATGAATGAATAATCAATAATCACAGAAATGAGTGAATAATCACAAAAATGAGTAAATAATCACAAAAATTAGTGAATAATCACAACAATTAGTGAATAATCACTAAAAATTAGAAAATAATCACTGAAAAATCAGGGAATAGACACTGAAACATTCACAAAAAAACAGTCAACAGTCACTAAAAATGAGTGAATAATCGCTAAAAGTGAGCAAATAATCACCAAAACATTGGTGAATACTGGATAAGTGGATAGTCACTGAAAAATCAACGAATAGACACTAAAAACAGTCACGAAAAATCAGTTGATAGTCACTGAAGAATCAGTGAGTACTGAGTAGTCATTAAAAATTAGTGAATAAACACTAGAAAAATCAGTAAACAACCACTGAATATTCACTGAAAAAATCTATGAACAGTCATTGAAAAATTAGTACAAATGGCTCATTTTTTATAAAAAGATCTTCTTCGATTTGTCACTCAAAAGTCTTTCTTTTTTTCTCAATACCTTTTACTTATTATAATTTCTCCTTTTTTGTAAAACAATGAAAATAAGAAATGATCGCCATTTTCTTTCTGTTCATATTTTTTTAAATCCAAATGTACGTATTCTTTGCTCAAAAAATAATTAGGGAACCTTTGTTTTGGAAAACGATGAAATCGTAAATTCAAAAATTAATTCAAAAGGCTCGATCGTAGCAAAGTCCTGATTTCATAGGCGGATTTAGGGGGGGGGCTTAGCCCCCCAAGAGTGAAATTAGCCCCCCCCCCAAAAAATTTTTCGTGTTTGATTGTCAAATTGTTTGACAATCAAACTCGAATGTACCTACCATGAAAAAAATGTATTTTCTGGGCAATAAGTACACAATTTTTTCATAGCTTCGCCCTCGCTTCGCTTGGGCATAAACAAAATCACAATTCACAAATGAGGCGCCTTTCTCCGAAAATTCCTTCCGGTACTTCATGTCTTCTTCCTCAATTTGTATTTTCCCAAAAAAAAAGCTTCCAACGCCACTGACTGCGAATATGTTTTCCCTCCCCCTACTCCTAAAATAACATCAAATAGGAATTTTGAAATCATTAATATAGGAAAAAATCACTTTTATGGCCACTAAAAATTCAATTTTTCAAAGCTTCACCCTCGCTTCGCTCGGGTATGAATAAAATCATAATTGTTCGAATTATTTGAGGTGACAGTGTGAAAGAAGGTCCCCTCCTACTTCATCATATAAGATTTTTCTGGTATTTCTAGTCTTTGTATCGATTTTGCAGTTTGCATCCTTCCAAAAAATCTTGTAATGCTTTTGATCTGGGGCTAAGCCCCCCCAGATCCATTCTCATAAATCCGCCTATGCCTGATTTATTTATTTGTAAAAAGATTGTTGTCACTTGTTAGCTTTTTCACAAAAAATTACTCGAATCTAGAATTCCTAAAAAATGGTAAAAGAGCAATTAATTTTTTTTATGGATTTTGCATATTTGAGTTGCAAACTCGAAAAAATTTCGATTATGAGGAAAAAAAAAATTGAAGGAATCTGAAAAGAGGATTTTAGAACCAAACCGTATTTTTGTACTTTTCATCGCGTGTACAAGACAGAAAGTATTATCCTGGAGCAAGGAGAAAGATTCCTACAAAAATATGTTGAAATGATGAAAGCTACCGAAACTACATAACGAAAAATTGCGGTCTAAATGTCGTGCATAGGATACGAGATTACGTCTATTACGTGATAGAATTACGTACATTGCTCTATATATTTGTGATGATCATCTCGAGTCAACACGCAAATAAAAAGTAAAGATAGCCGAAAACTTTAAAAAATTGATTCAAAATTTTGAAAATGATATCAAATTACCTATCTCGAAAATCGATCGTGTTTCGACTTTTCAGAGCAAAGTTTTTGAGTAAAAAGCCCTATTTATTTCAAGTTTGAATATTTCAATTCGACGCGTTGAAAAGTTCACGTCAACACGAGGAAACGAAAACTGGTCGAAGAATTCGATCATTTGACACAAATATAATCTGGACTGGAAATATATAAAGAGAAATGAAAAGAACGAAGAAACGACATGTTTTGTTTGACATTTTTATACACGCGTAGGTAAAGGTAACATGTGAATACATATTTTTGTATATTTCTGAGCATCATATAGACGCGAACGTGCCCGGAATGTGAGAAATATGGTGTCAAAAAAAAAATGACATATCAATTACGTGCAGGTATACGTAGGCCCAAAGACGTACGTAGCTATTTTATTCAAAATACGAATATACCTACTTACGCAGCTGAATTCAAAACGTTATAAATGAACGTATCACCACGTGCGTAGTGTAAAATTTTAGGCGACGATGAAAATTCATCAGCAGCTTTGGTGCTTTCTCATTTCAGTCTTGTGATTAAAAATAAACAATAAATTAACGCCGCACAAACGAAAATACGCGCTTTGTCGACTAACAGAGAAGCCGACTATTGAAATTTCTCATTTCGCAGCCCAAGTTGAAACAAAATTACGTATAATTATCTTCACTGTTCCCCCAACTTTTAAAAGCTGGGTAGAGGTACGTCGTGTCGTAAGTCCCTATAGTATTTTTGTTTCCTGTTTACCTAAGGTTCGGGTTAATTTTCAAATGCTGAAATTTGAATAAGAAATTCGTCATTTATTTTTCTCATTACGAACGAACGTTTCGTTATAATTTTTGTCACTCTTTTTTGCTACCTTTTTTTTTCCATTTCTCTCGAAATACGTTTTGAATTCAAACGGACAAATAGCGAGAACGATTATAAAACAGATTTTAATTAATGTAAAACGTAAGTTAAGTAAACCTTTGAAATGTATTTAATGAGAATGCAGCGCTGCTGAATAAGGCGATGAGAGGGCGTCTCGTAGCGTCACTTTCGACCACATTATTCAATTTGTTTACTACCTTTTTACCAGTTTAATTTCAGATTGCGTAATATCAGTATTCAAACGGTGGTTTTTGTACTCGATTATTTCATATTATATGTAAATGCGAAATGACGATGGTGCTGTTTGCTCACTCGAGATTTTGGCACCGAGTATACTTTATTCCAAAGAAAAGAATACTGTGTTAGAATTTTTATACAAAAGTTTTCCACTCGAATTATTTCGAAATTAATTTTTTCTGTTCTCTAATTATTGCGAAGAGGCTGTGAAATATCCTTGATTTTTTTCACACGGACAAAAAATATAATGAAATCGAAAATCCGTAGATTTAATTATTAAAATGAGTATTTCGTGTTTATTTCTCGAAATTTCGGTATTTTTTTGTACAGGTAGCTCGTTTTTAATCTAAGTTTACAATTTTAGTTGGCTGAGATTTAGAAAAACTTGCTAATTTAGTTTTTCACGGCTATCGAATTTTAAAAACTTCATTTATAATTTTTCTACACTCGAACGTGTGAATTTCTTCGGATGAATTTATGTACCCGTGAAAAAAGTTTATAATTTGATTTTAAAAATTGCAAGGAAAAAGTAAGTTCGATTCGACGAGGTTTCTTCGAACAATACCAAAGTACCTCATCGGGGTAAAATTTCAAATTGAATTTTGTTTTGAAAATTGGCAGTTTGTACTGGAAACTTTGCGAAAATTCATAAATACGATTACCTAGAACCGAAGCGTTGATGTTATTTAGGAATTAAATAGTGATGTGATTTGCCCAAAACACCTGATGCATGTCTGATTGTCTGATTTATTTTTTAATCAAAAAATTATGATATACTTACTTCTGTGTGTTTTTTTTTTCAATTACACTCTTGTTTTTTTTTTTCATTAATCAAATAGTTTGTTGAGGAGGGTGCTCTGAAGAATTTTGAAACCAAAACAGTTAGTCAATAATCAGGTCACATTTTTTCAGTACTTGAGCCTTCAAATAATTTCGCCCCGATTTCGCAAGGTAAGCACCTGACATTTCCACTTTCGATTGGGAAAAGACTTCAATTTTTGAAAAGAACATTCTCTAACTCTTTTTTATCCAGTGACTAGCTATATTCAATAATTTTTAGTGACTATTCACTGATTTTTCAGTGGCTGATGTTGACTGATTTTTTAGTGACTGTTTCTAATTTTTTCTCAACCTGTTTTCTGTTTTTAATGACTATTCACTGATTTTTTTTTGGTGACGATTCACTAATTTTTAGCAACTATTCAGTATATTTTCCGTAACTTTTCACTAATTTTTCAGTGACTATTCAGCGTTTAACAATTTTTTAGTGACTACTCAGTATTTGCTAAATTTTATAGCGAGTATTCGCTCACTTTTAGTGACTGTTCGCTGATTTTTCAGTGGATGTTCACTGATTTTTCAGTGACTGTTCACTATTTTTTTCAGTGATTATTCAGTTTTTAATAATTTTTTAGTGACTATTCAGTATTCACTAAATTTTTGAGTGATTATTCGCTCACTTTTAGTGGCTGTTCACTGATTTCGCAGCGATTGTTCACTGATTTTTTCAGTGATTGTTCACTGATTTTTTCAGTGATCGTTCACTGATTTTTCAGCGAATTTTACCAATTTTGAATCAGTCAATGATTTCAGTGATTTTTTCTTATGGCAATTTCACCGTTTTTATTATAGTGATTTTACCTTAAAAATTGATTTTTTTTCTACAAAAACATTTTTTCAACTAAGTTTTCTTAGTACAGATGGAAATTCTGATTGTGAAATAGTGATTTTAATCGAAGGGTCAGAATTGCAACACCGTAAAAAGTCAGCAAAATTGATCAATTTTCATGAATTTCACCCAGTTTATTAAACGTTGCATTGATTTTTAATGTTTTTTTTGTTTTTTTTTTTTAAATGAGAAAATTCCGTTCTACTTTATTTCTGTACCTCACTCTTTCATTTTTAAATCGGTGAAAATTATCTAAAAATCACTGAATAGTGGTCAGAATTTCAGCAAAGAAGAAAAATCGATAAAAAAAATTTCACTGAAAACAAATCAGTGATAAAAATCACCGAAAAATCGGTAAAAATTCACTGAAGTCACTGAAATTTATAAATTTTGCTAAAAATCAGTGAGAATCCATGAAAAATCAGTGAATATCTTTGAAAAGTCAGTAAAAAGGAATCTCTGAAAAATTCGTGAATTTTGAGAATTTTTCCTGTGCTGCAATTCTGACTGTTCATCAGTGACATTTCAATGATTCAGAATAAACAGCATTGTTGACAGTGCTTCAGTGAATTTTAACAATTCGACTCTTCATCAAACAATTTATGTACCAATTTTTGTGAAAATGTTGAAGGGATAATAGAAAGGTACGTAGATGAATGTGTGTGAATATTTTCTCGAGTATCACCAGGGGCGGCGCGATGGGGGGGGGGGGGGTTAACACCCCCAGACAAATTTTCAGTCGGCAAAATCGGCAAAATTTTGGAAATATAAGGTGAGTCGGCAAAATTTCAGAAATGTCAGCAAATTGAAAAAGTTTTGAAAATTTTGCAGCATATAATCCATAAAAAATTTAGCCTTTCTAAATTTCAAGTTTGTAGTCCTCTTTCATAAAACACAATCCAACTTCAAAATTATTTACTTTCCAAACCGATATTTTCGAAAAATTTCGGCCTCACTACGCTCGGCCTCATTGGTTTTTTTCTTTCATACTTTTAAAATAATCCAAATTCAACAAAAATGATATTTTTCCCCTACATTATTTCAACTTGTTTTATCGAATTTTTTCTCATCAAAACTCATTTTTGAAGTCAAGAAATTAAATTTTTCAAAAGCTTTGGCCTTGCTACGCTCGACCTTATTGTTTTTCTTTTTGAGCATTTTTTAAGTACAAGTGGTCGGTTTTTTTTATTCGCGTTAGATAATCAATTTATATTATAACATTGTTTTATTGGTCTTGAAATTAAAGAAAGTATTCCGCTTAAAATTTTCTCCCTCGCTTCGCTCGGGACAAATTTATTTACTTTCTCTTCTCCTTAAAACTACATATAATCTTCGAAACTAATCTGTTGAAACAAAAAATTCTCGTATTGTAAAATTTCAGAATTCTTACTCGGCAATTTTGAATTTTTTAGTCGGCATTTTTGAACATCATTACCCCCCTAAAAGTTTATGCTCGAACCGCCTCTGAGTATCACGAACCGAGATTTATGTTTCGTAGGATCACATTGAACGAGTGGGATCATCCTCACAGGCTAAATTTAAAAAAAAAAAAAAATTTACAAAAAATTCTGGCTAAAAATTTAAAATTTAGTATTTTATTTTAATTTTTCCCCCCTAAAATTTAGAAATTGTCAATTGAACTCGAATGATTTAATATTTTGTTCAAATATTGAGGAATTTTTTTTCGTCATGAACTTTCCCCGATTTAAAGCCTTAAATCACGTTATCAATGGTTTAAAATTTTTTCATTTTATGGAAAAATATTCTACCTCAAAAATTGAACCTTATTCAAAAAATTTATTGGTACGAAAATTCCACGAGATAACAATTCAATGTACAACCCAGGCCAACCAATTTCTCACTTTAAAATTAACCTTTACTCCGCAGATAAATTTTTTCTCTTCATTTAGACATTGCCTTATTATTCAACCTGTTCTAGCCAGTACAAGAAAGTACCACGGGTACAGCAATTATCGAATATTAATTTTGACACTTGAGCTGTTCACCTACATCATGGAAAATATGCTGATGAGCTCATAAATTTTAATATTAGGTCATAGGTAATTTCAACTCATCGATAATAAATTTCATAAATAAACATGAATATCTCAAAAGATCGATATAGGAAATCGATAAATTATAATTTGATCACGAATTTCCAATACGTCTTTGAATTTGATCGTCGTTAGTGTACTTACAAACGTTATACGAGAAATCATTCGATTATAAATTTTAAAAAATATTATTCTTATCACGCCTAGGTGCAAAAGCATAGAAAAAAATTCACTCTCGTGTAACAAATTGCTCAAATATTACATCGTTAAATTATTATACAACAAATTGAATTTTTAGTTTCATGAGATAGGCACTTCTCTTCATACAAACTCACATATGCACGATGTCTTTTTATCTCATGGACATATTTGAACATGTGAATGAACTCCTACACACATTCGAAGTTTAATTTCTAATTTCATAACGTTCGTGTTAATTTTGAAAGATGCATTGTAATTTAATTGTGGCTAATAATGTCGTGTGAGAATCTTCATTTACATATTCACGTGTCTCTGAGGAAAATCTTCGAGTAGGGTTTATTAAGAATATTTAAAATTATTGGTTATTTTATAGACCTATTGTGCGTACAAAAAACTCGTAATAAATTCGTTTCGATTTTCTCTTTCGTATTATTGACTCGAATAAAAATTTATTTCCGAACCAGCATCGATGAATTTTTCGACGAAGTACGTCACATCACCGCGAGTTTACCATTTTAACGTTACCTTATATAGAGGCGTAGGTATGTACGACGTCAGAAGAATCTCAAAGGAAATACACGTGTTCAGATGCTACGAGCTTTTTTATTTGGTTTTTGTTGGCAAAGCAGAAGCAGCGGAGGAGAAACGACGACGCGACGCGGTAAAGATATTAACATAAGAACGATTTATACCTTTACGTACAGAGGGTAGAAAAGTTTTTAAAAAACTCGCAGATTTCTCTTTTTTTTTTTGTCTTCCACGGTCGTGGATTTTAATTCAACTGCGTATATACGCAACGTTTCCATCCTTTGAGAAAACCGAGCCCGCAGTCTTATCTTTTGTAAAACTTTCACGCCCTCGAAATAGGAAATCAAACGGAAGATATTTCAAAAATACATAAACCGGTCGTAAAAAAAAGTGCTAACTAGAATTTAGATGTATTTTTCAAATACCTTTACACGAGGTTAACATCGTTTCGGCGTTCCTCGGTGCCTACCTTTTGCGGTAGACTTTAATAGAAAAAGTTTTTCAACAATGGAGCAGCGGCGCAGAAAAAAAGCTCGTAAAGTAGTGATAGAAAAGTTGTAAAAAATCATTGCGCGAGTTATACTACCTTATTTAGTTACATTTTTACCCTCAGTAGCTGAATTTCGAACAGATAAGCGAAAATCTCGCCAAGCCGAAGCTGACGCGAAAAATTAAAGCAAATTGAAAAATCTACTTGATTGGCGAAAAGGCCATTCAAATAACGGATTACGCCAGCAGAAAAGATTTTTAAATAATAGAAAAGATTAAATTTGCTTTCGAAGAAGTAAAAAAAGCAGGATACAAATTGAAAAAGTTGAAACTAGGTTTAGGGTGATTTTTTTCGGTGCCAAGTATTATAATTTTCAGAATGTTTTTACGAAGACGATATTAACTCTTTTTTTCATCGAACTTTGAAATTTTTTATACCTTTATGGAAACTGCAAAATAATTATTTACAGCTTATTTTCCGATATATTGATATTTCGAAGTTTTTACAGGGGTTCCCAACATCGATATTGAAATTTTATAGCCAAAGAAATGATGTTTTAATAAGGGCAAAAAGATATTGTCATGGAATTAAAAATAGAAACTTGTCTGGAAATCTTTTAATTAAAAAAAATCTAATCATCAAAAAAATATTAACAAGAGATAAAAACGTCACAAATGAAATAAAAAATTATCGTGGTAGATACAGATAGGTACCTATTCCAAAAAATGATGAATTTAAAAAAAAAAAAACTTGTTTTAAACTTTTCTACAATTTTTATTACCTACCTAAATTGAAACTAAATAGTTTCCGTTCTTCCGGAAAAGTCAAGAAATTTTCTTCCATCTATATTTTCCCTCTTCGTTTGTAAATGCACTCATTTCACAGATTCTTTTTTGCGATGAACGAAAAAAAAAAATAGAATAATTTCTATAAAATGGTTGAGAACTTGAACCATTTACTTTGATTATGGTTCCAACTTTTCAAATGCATCATTTTGTGTAGACTTAAGCTCCAAATAATTAAAAATTTTGCAACATTTTCATATTTTGGGAGTAATGGCTTGTTCCAGACAATTCAATGCAAAATGGTTCTACCTATTCACCTAGGTAGGTAATTGTTTAATAAAATTTTCTAGACTTTTCGCAAAACTGAAAAACAGTGATGAAAAAATGAAAAAAAGTAAAAGTGAAAAAACTGAAACTAAGTATAGCTGAAAGTGAAATTCGAATTTCATTCGTTTCCAGTTATTTTAGTTCTGGTTATTTTAACAACACAAATTTTTATAAAACACTGAAAATTTTTAGAAAGAAAGGAAATTTGTTGTAATTTTTCAAAAATTTGATTTGAAAAAATCAAAATTTACTGAAAACTGAAGCAAAAATTTTGAGAACTGAAACTGAAATTGGAACTGATAGGTACCATTTCAGTTTTCATCACTGCTGAAAATAAAAATAAAAAATTTTCAATTTCAAGGATTTGGAGATTTTCTGGAGTTCTTGCGAGGGATGATATGGAATATAATTCTCAAATAATTTTTTTCCAATTTTTCGATTACAATCATTAATTTTTAAAAAATGAAATTTTTGGAGATTTTAGAAAATTTTTTTGCCCTACTGGTTTCAGATCGGTTTTTTCAAATTTTCAGCAAATCTTTCAAAAGATTTAATGGGGGAAAAAAGAAAATGAGTCTTTGCAACTTACCCTTTTTTTCTCGAAAGCAAATCCTTGAGGTAATAAAATTGGAATAAAAGTTTCTCGAGAATCATGGAAAATGACTGACTCACTGCTTAATACTTGAAAGACGAAAATTGATAACTCACCTGAAACACAAAAACAAAAAATTATTAGTCAGTTGTCGTGGACCTGCTTGATAAAATTGTATTTTTTCATATTTTTGATTTGAATATTCAATATTCGACTTTTCATCAATCATAAAAGAATACAAAAAACAGTATTTTGTGTGCGCGTGTTTGTGGGGGGGGGGGCAGACATGTGTCCTAGCATAGAACATGGTGGATTGGATCGTTCAAAAAATGCAGGACTTTGTTCAACGCGCCTTTCCTACAATTTAAAAAAAAAATGTATAAAAAATAAGACACTTGAAAATTTTATTTCTGTTTTTATTTTTCTAAAGTAATGTTTGAAATGAATTTTTGCCCACAATATACCTAAGTAATCTCAAGAAAATTGAAATCTAAAAAATCTTGAAGTTCTTACAAAACATAATTTTTGTAAGATTGAATAGTAAAGTTGAAAAACTTTAAAATCTGCACTTGAAAATTATACTAAATTCAAAGTGTCCCGAAATTTTTTCAATTGCATCACAAGGAATGAAAATGTGGTAAAAATCGGATAAAATATTAAGAATATTATTTTTTACGTTATTTTTAAACAATTTTTGGTAAATTCCAATAATTTTTCGTACACTTCTTTGGTAAAATATGCAAAAACATTTTCTCATTTTCGATGATGAAATTCAATTGATTCAATTTCTTTCTTTTTACTTTTGAAAAATAATCATCATTCATTTTAGGTAAGTACCTAATCAATCAAAATTAACTTCATTTCAAAAACTTCAAATAAGTATTGTAAGCAAATAAATAATTAAGTATATGCTTTTCAAAAAATTCTTGAATATTTTTATGGCGATTGCATTTGAAAGACACTTTTGAGAAACTTGAATTACAAAATGTCTCTTCAATCATTTTCAGGGGTGTAGCGGGCGCGGGGGGTTGAAATATCCGTGAAATGCCTTCTTCGGACATTGAAAATTTTAATTTTCTCAAAACTTCACTCGGGCATTTTTTGACCCTTCCAGAAAGCTTCCTTTTCGGAACAGGGAGGCAAAAAAGAGACTTTTTTCACAATTTTGCCTCAAATAGTTCATTATGTAAATGTAATTTTGTTCCTACTCTAGCGAATCAAATGATGCAAAGTTTTTCAAAAAATTGATCTTTTCAAGGCATTAAAACATTTAAAACAACGAAAAATTTCTCTTTTTGGCATTGAATATCCAATTTCTTTAACCTTTCGCCCCGCATGAATTAAATCACAATTCTATAAATTATTCAAGGGTAAAGTGCGAAAAAAGACTCTTTTTACCACCCCCCCCCCAACTGTCTGTTTTTTCGTCTTTGAACTCATTTTGCACCCACTCAAAAAAACAGGATCCGACACCATTGGTTCTAACTCCCTCCCCCGACGTTTCTGGCTACGACCCTGACTGACCACTTTCATGGCATTTTCAACAAATTCGATTATATTTCGAGAAATTTTATCAAACTTGAGTAACTTTCAACCATTATAATAAAAATCTCAATAATTTTTTCTTTATTTCAAAAATATTTTCAGCACCTGGCACTGAAAGAGGTGTCCCAAAATTAAAATTTTCCCCAGATAATATTCGAAGTGAAAAACAATTTGAAAATATTTTTCATGCCTTTTTGATAAAGGTGAGAGCAGGAGGCATTATTCCTTCAACTATTACTTCGAATAAAAATATTTTTGGGTGATAGGCAGTAGGTATATGCATATATTTTTTTTTCGGTATATGTGACCCTGCAGTAAAGAAGAGACCTACTGTAAAAAAATTGATATCTTATTTTTCACGTTTTTAGTTCAAATGACACCAAATCTGGACCAAACACATAAAAATGAAGTCATAAATTTTTTTTACGCAAGGTGCCCTTTACGTCAGGGTCACATATTGTCATGTATCAAGAAAATAAAATAAAAACACCCACTTTCTCCGGCATTTTTCAATTTTTTTTGTTTCAAAAAGAGGTTTATGGTAGATTCGTGTTTTATTTTTGTTGTATTATCAGAGACATAATTTCACCCCAAATTATATTCACAAAAATGAAAAATTCTTTTCATCTAATATCGCACCTACACTAGGGTGTCCCAGGAAAAAGAAAAGTTTGAATTTCGGGACGCATACCCTCTAAATTTTTTATGTGGCACCCCAAAAGATTTTTAAAATTTTTCCCGACTCGATTGAAGCACGTTTACCCGTGCCGCCATGCCCTCAAAGTTGAGGACGCGACTCCCGAGCGCGTCCGTTGCTGCCCGGCCGCCATACGCGGTGGCGAAGTTCTCCATGCACGGGCTACGTTACGAAAATGTCAATGCGCCGTTATGTGAGCCCAGAGGAGGGAGGGATGTTGAAATTACCTAGTAAGACGTGGTTTTAGGTTATCTAGAGTATACCCAGTCGGTTTTGATTTTTTTTTATGCTTTTATGACTGCTGAAAATTTTTTTTAGTTCAATGCCTTTTAGGGAAAAAATACAAAGTATGGAAGAAATTTCGATCCAAGATAACTTGACTTCATTGATTCAGGATACTCTATCGAACAACGTGGTTAGACTTTCTGCGTCTGAGACCCCTGCAAGGGGTTAATCTTCCAAAAAATGAGTTTCACCTATTTCTTGGCGAAAATTTAATATTTTCAAAAATTGGGTTTGTAGATTATCAGTCTACCTTAAATTTGATAGAAAATAGCTATCTTCACTTTTTCGTGCAAAACACAACGTGAGACCACATACCTCCCACCCTCCCCTGCCGCAAAATCCCTAGTACAAGAAAGCAGCAGTATTGATAGTGCGGCGACTTTGAATTTTCCCCAAAGCCATAGAAATGAAGATTGAGCATTCTGGTTTCGCGGCATTCCGTTCCTTGTACCTATGCAGTATTTCGAGTCGAAACAGTTTTTTAAAATTCTTTTGTCTCCTAGAGGGGGTGAGCGAAAAATGATTCCAAGTTGACTGAGAGGAAAACGATAAAAATTATCAAGATATTTTGTACAGAAAAAACGAAAATTCGGTTCCAGAAGTTATTCACAGGCTTTAAAATCCATTTTTGGGATCATTTTAACTTCAACCTAAATCAGAATTTGCATGAGCGAGGGGGAGGCCGCGTCGTGGTGAAAAAATTTTTGAAAATATCAAGTACATATGTTTTCAAAATCAATGTTTTCTTTACCCAAAACCAAATGAATTGAAAACATTTTCAATTCGGGCAATCCCCAACTCCTTCCTCAATAAGGGTCCTTTTGGTTTTTATTTATTTATTTATTTATTTTTTGAAGAAATATGTGGCATCAGAAACGAACTACAAGAGTAAAGAATACATGTATTTTGACAACACATTCGGTTTTCTTTAATATTTTACAAACTAATTTTTGAAAAAATTAAATTTTCGCCAAGAAATAGATGAAACCCAATTTTTGGAAGATTAACCCCTTGCAGGGGTCTCAGACGCAGAAAGTCTAACCACGTTGTTCGATAGAGTATCCTGAATCAATGAAGTCAAGTCATCTTGGATCGAAATTTCTTCCATACTTTGTATTTTTTCCCTAAAAGGCACTGAACTAAAAAAAAAATTTCAGCAGTCATAAAAGCATAAAAAAAATTCAAAACCGACTGGGTATACTCTAGATAACCTAAAACCACGTCTTACTAGGTAATTTCAACATCCCTCCCTCCTCTGGGCTCACATAACGGCGCATTGACATTTTCGTAACGTAGCCCGTGCATGGAGAACTTCGCCACCGCGTATGGCGGCCGGGCAGCAACGGACGCGCTCGGGAGTCGCGTCCTCAACTTTGAGGGCATGGCGGCACGGGTAAACGTGCTTCAATCGAGTCGGGAAAAATTTTAAAAATCTTTTGGGGTGCCACATAAAAAATTTAGAGGGTATGCGTCCCGAAATTCAAACTTTTCTTTTTCCTGGGACACCCTAACCTACACACTATTTCCTCACGAATAATTCGTTAAAATAAGATTCGAAAGAAAACCTACACCAATTCTTTCAAAAAATCAAACCCTGCTCGCACTTGGAAAAATGAAATTCCTTTTTCTTTTGATTTTCCAAGACTCCAGGAAATGCACCCCCGACAGCTCTAAATCAAATAGGGCACATCCATACGAAACTATTTCATTACATTTAGTTTTACCCGAGCCCAAAAAAGGGTATCATCCTCCCCTGAAAAATCTGCCATCGGTAACAAGAGAATATACTCGTAGGTATAACTACGTTGTACACGAGTTGAATCTGAGCTCGCGAACAAGTCGGGTGATAGTTAATAAAAGTTGTGTAGCACCAAAAAAAAAAAAAAAAGTATAAATAATGAAATTTCGCCTGCTCTCGGATGTCTACCCAATTTATACGCTATTCTCAAAGTAATAAGCGCGTATTATTTATCAAGAGTAATATCGGATACCGCAGTAAATAACTTGGCTTTCTAACACAGTTAAGGTCTACACAACTATTCCACAAAGGAATTACTTTACGTTATTTGGTAGCTTTTGTAAAGTTTTCATCAATTACTATATACGAAGCCGCAGCCGCGCCTCGCAAAACAATTAAACGGCGGCTGTGTTTTCAAAAGGCAAAAATTTTTCTTCAAAGTAGGTACCATACCGCAACAAAGTGCGGGAAATTCGTAGGTATCTTAAAATTTGAAACATATTCGCGGTACCTCTCGGATAGGTATTTGTTAATTTTTTTTTTTTAAACCTCGACACGACTTTTTCTCCGGTACGATTACAAAATACCAACGGTACGTCGACGATGGGCCATAATAGCATCTCCTTTTCAGAATTATCTCATTGGCCCAGATGCTATTGTTAATATTCCTATTATTTACCTTCTCTTTGGCTGATGGTCTTATAACTGTCAGCATAAATGATGTGCAAATACGACTCTTTATTAGACACTGCAACGCATGGATGACTGATTGGATTATAAAGTATGTGTTCGACTATGATAAGGCGTAATAGCTTTCGAGTATATGGTATTTGTCGATTCCTACGCATCTATGGCTCTTTCATTATACCGCATAATCATCATTCAAGAGCCAAGTATTAAAAAAAAAATTTACGTAATTTTTTTTTCAAACAGACTTGCTCAATTCGGCCAACGATTTCCGTAACCGATGCCTCTACAAAGAACCCCATTTCATCAAATATATCGACTTTAATTACGTTTTTATTTTCTTTGCGTCGAAAAAATCCAATTTCAAAAGAAAATCGACCAGGTTTCGTTTTGATTTGAAGTTTTCTTTTGAAATAAAAATTTCGCCACAAAAAAATACTTACTCTTTTTTTCATACCTATGCTTTCCGGCAGATATGTTAAAAGAAAGATTAAATTGAAAGGTGAACCGTAGACCCTTTTTCATAAAATCTAGTACAAGTTGAGAAAGTTACGAGTAAATACCACGTCTTCGTCCGACTTCTCCGTTCAATTTCGTCTCGCGATATCTGCACACAAATCTGAACCTATTAATGTCATGTTTACTTTCCATAAGGAGATGAGTATTTTCTATATTTTTTGCAGAAAAAAAAAATTTGAAAACTATAAACGTAAAAAAATGATACGATAAAAAAAGATTTCAAATACGTTTAAGTTTTCATAAAATAACGAATTATTTATACGAGTGAAAACTTTTATTTTCTTTTGCCCATGTACATGCCAATGCACTGGCTGAAAATGTCGATGTGTTTTTCTTTTTCTTTTCTTCTTTTTTTTTTTCGCAGCGAGAGTATCAAATGGCGTCATAAAAAGCAGTGTTTAAAATTGGTTCGTAAAAGAATTGAATTGCCATCCTGTAGAGTTTAAATATATTTTTTATTTTTACTATTACTGTTACGCTGATGGTACGTAGTATACGTCTATACGTACCACAGAGGGCATGTACAGCGGAGAATGTACTACGTACTACAATAGTGTCATTTAAACGTTACCCGAAGCGATATTCCGAGTAATTTTTAGAATGTAATGTCACGATGCGAAAATTATATTTGAAATAATTTTTTTTTCTCATTTTGCTATCGGCATTTTGATATGATACGGTCGTTGGTGTGCTCGGTGCTTAAATTTGAAAGTACCTTTAAACTTCGGTACTCGGTAATGCAGCGGTTTCGAGAAGAGAAAACGAACAGATCTTCCGACCGATTAGATATTTTTTTCATCTTGATTTTTTAATATAAAAATGGTCTATTTTGTTTCCTTATCTGAGTATATTTCGAGTATCTGGTGGGTTTCTTGTGGTAGGTACGTGTAATGAATATAATGGAATATTTAAAATACCTACCTAATCGAAAGATATAGAATATTTTACTTTAATGTGATTTTCTACAGCTTTGAAAATTCAACATCCAAAGATAACGTTAATGAAGATATTTTGGAAAATTTTAGTACTAGAGCCAATCTCTTTGATGAATTTTTAGTAACGTCATTTTAACTTTATTTTTAGGCCCCGATTTTTGAAACAGAATGTTCGCAGACGATACACAGCGAATCAGAAGAAAATCTACCTCTTTCCCTCCCCTACCTCTCTTCCACCCAGAAATGGTTGGAATTCTTTATTTCAGTATCGATTTCAAAAATAATGTTCGAAAAATTAAATTGGGCAATATTTATTCCAAATTTTCAATTTCGACCCATTTGTGGCAAAAGTTGAAAAAACTGTTGAAAAACTAAACATAGAAAAATTAACCCTTCATATCTTCGAAAAAAAATACTTTCAAGTTTGAAAATTTCAAATTTTTCTCAATCTTGATCCTCAGCATTCACTTTGAATGAAAAACTATTGCAAAATTCGCAATCTACGTACTCGAACTGATAGGTACAGATGATTTCCATAAATTTTGTAATATCGTAGACTTTCTGATTCATGGCCAAAACCCCCCCCCCCCCCCCCCCAAGAAGGATCGGGAAATTGACATTGAATTCGTGTTCAGAACTCCAGCTGAAATTTAAAATTATTCATCTTCAATGCCCTGATCTTTTACTATTTTCAAAAAAATTGACAAATTTAGATCCTACAATCAAAACAACACGCCAGATGACATTGAAATATAAAATTTTTGCATTTAAATTTTTAAGACTTTGGGGGTCAATGTCTGTCTTCTTCGAATAAATGTTTTTTTTGAAAATATTTTGAGAAAGAATTATAGTCCGGAATATTACTTTGATGGAAAATTTTGCAACAATAAGGGTCATTTATTAAAATTCATCGCTGAATATGGTCTTTGAAATAATTTTTAAATCTGAGTTGTGATTCTGATTTTGAAAGAACAAGGTGTGAAATTTTGAGTAAATCTACAGCAAAAATTTATTAAAAAGGCGATCGGAGGCTTTGGGAATAACTATACAAGCTATTAGATCAATCACGCCGAGAAAAAATTTTGGACTACAACGGAAGTATTTTTGGAGAAGGGTAAAAATGTGGCCTTAAAATATTAATGTTTTCATTTTTTGTCAAATCAAGGTTGAAAATTAATTTTTTTCATTGGGGGGGGGGGGGGGTGTATTGTGATATTAGATCATTTTAAAAAATTAGAGTGTCCATTTTGTTATGAAATTGCAAAATTTTCGGAGGTCATTTTTTTACAAAACACTCTATTAATTATAATACAGAAATTTAAATAAAAACTTGAAAAAAGACCCTCAACAGGGTATCTAACTGATTTTTTTTTGTAAAATCACAACTTTTTCACTACTTTTTTTTAAAAAAAAATTCAATTTGTATCCCCCCCCCCAAATCGACTCTCTTCCCAACATACAAAAAAAACGATCAAAATTTTTTAGAGAAAAAAAAATGAAATTAGAAAAAAAAAATTATTTTAAATGTAATAAATGAAAAATGAACCTATCCTTATCGTCCGTTTTAATTCATTTTCAAATTTTCGTCTGAATTCATTACTTTTCCACTACGGCATGACCGGTTTTTCAAATCACTACTTTTTCACTACTTTCACTACTTTCACTACTTTCACTACCCGTTAGATACCCTGCTCAAGAGCAGGAGTTGAACCTAAATTGAAAAATTGTCATCGAGTAATTTTCCATTTTGAACCCTATTCTGTAATCTTGAGAGTACACTTATGGGTTTAAAGTAAAAATTACCCTAAAACTCGAGTCAGAGAGTTGAAAAATAAAAATTTCGATACTTCACACAAAAAATGTAGAAATTTTTCAATTTTGATTAGGTACACATCAACTTTTAAAAAGTCCAGTTGTTTTGGAGTCAAAATAATCAAAAAAACGAATTCGTGCGGAGTCAAAAACATAGAATTCGATACCTCACTCAATTGAAGTTGAAAAATTTTCAATATCTGTTTTACACGTTCTTCCCTAACCTTGAAGAATCGATCGGATTTAAAGTTGGTATCAAAATAATCTCAAAAATGGATTCAGAAACAGGAGTCTGGAGCCGAGCCGAGCCGGAGAGAAGACGACCGTCTCTGGATGATTTTTTTGTAGCTGGAACTGGAGCCGGAGACATTTCGAAAAAAATCTTGGAATCTAAGCCAGAAACATTTTTTAGAAATCTTGGAGCCCAGAGTCAGATGCATTTTAGTAAAAAATCTTGGATTTGGAGCCGGAAAAAGAGGGCTACCTTGAATGCTCGGGACAGCCAGATATCCGGAACAAAGCCGAAAGGAAGAGAACACCTCTTCTAAACGATTCCATTTTGGGCTGAAGCTAGAGTCACTTTTTAAAAAATATTGAAGCTGGAATCGAAGGCACTTCTTTAAAAGTCCTAAAGCCAGAGCCGAAGAAACCCGACCCCCCTCCCCTCGGATCCCTGTTTACTATTCAGGAGCTCCAAAAAAACCTTGCAATCGTTTAGAAATTTTTTTCAAATATTTCTGGGAGCTTCTTCCCTGAAATTTGAAATTTGATTGGACTCACAACATTCTTTCTCTTGAGCCAGGAAATTTTTCCAGCTCAAAAAAGAAAAAACTCTCAAGAATGGAACTTCAAAAACACGAATCAAAATCATTGCAGAAATGGATTTAGGAGCTTTGAAAAGCCTTTTGCAGCAATTTAAAAAATATTTCGAATAATTTTTTAGAGCTTTATTCTTCAAATCTGATGGGGCTCCCCACTCCCTCTCGCGACAGAATATGTTGAAAAAAATCATTTTTGACTCAGTTCGGAATAAAATCACAAGGACCCACTTGTATTTTTGCTTCATTACGATTCGGTTACCTTTTTATCCTGGTTGTCTTCAGGTAATGTTTACTTGAATTATTATTCGACTTGATACGGTGAAATTTACGTAACATTTGCCTATTTTCAACGATTCGAACCAATTCAAAACTACCTTTTCCATAATTTCGCAATTCCTACAAAATCTCAAATTATTCTTTTCCAAACGTTACAAAACCAGGTCAAAAATTCACACACGAGTAAACAATAAATCCTATTCAATTATACAAAAAAAAGTACACCCAAGTTGAAAAAACTGTAGGAAAAATTCGCGCCAAAAATACACTAAAAAAATTCCCTCAGCTGTTATTATCATTCGCAAGTGTCTTCTTCCGTCTACTCTATTGTAATATTCATGACGCCGAACGCGCCGAGCAAACCCGCCAACCAAAACAAAATGTGTAAATCGTAGTCCAAAATTGTTAATCCGGACCGGAACGAAAGCGAGAACTTTTTCATTTAAACTTTCGGCAAGTTAATTTTAATATGGCTACGCTCGTCATTAGGTATTTTCCACCCATAAAGCTGGCGATATTTCAAGTCGCTGGGTTTTTCCAAGATTAGCTCCCCAGCCAAACCTTAGATACATGGAGACACTGCGACGATGAACTTATAAATCAAAAATTATTAACAACTTTCGGCAATTAATCTTCATTTTATCGTAATAGCGGTGTTTTTGTTCTCTTGCGAACAAAAAAAATATGGAAACCATATCCGAAAAAGTGGCAAACTTGGGGTAATATTTATTGTGAAAAAATTCAAACCTGAAGGTTCACAATGAAAACGTAGATATCTAAAATACAGGGCCTAAATACGAGTAGGTTGTAAATGCACATAATTTTCAAATACCGTTAGTTTTTCTTTGTAAATATAAATATATCACAGAGACAAACTTCGAAGAAAAAGTTTTACATTTTTCCGTTGATTTTCACGGATGTAAAAGCTGAGGCTTTTGAACATTTATAAACTTTAGAAAAAGTTTATCATTTTTTTTCTCCTTTTAAAATAGTAACTTTCAAACCAAGGTTTAACTTTTCCTTTAGCCGCCGCACCGCCGACGTTAATGGAAGTTATAAGAAGAATAAAAATTGTTAGAAAATTGTATACTATTTGAAGTTTTTGTGCTCGTTTCGCGTTTACATCTTTTTAAACATTTTCACCTATTAATTTAATTTCCCGCTGGGAGAAGATTTTTATACACTCGGGAATCCGTAATACTCGCTCGGTTATTATCAATTAGTCTTTATTACATCGGTATCAGTTTTTTACGGAATTATTTAAACCGCGGCGGATTTAAATTCGACGACCGCACTTTTTCGAAATTACATTGGCGCAGAAGATGAAAACGAAATGAAAAGTGAAAATACGTCGTATTCGCGGGTCGACAAACGTCCTCTAGGCTCGTTTATGACAAGAATTTCGGCACGTTCACGTCTCTTCTTTTTTTCCTTCGACCGATTCGTTGTCACGCTGTTATATGCATATTCAAGTAGCGGATGTGTTTTACTTTTCAAGAATGTATAAGTATAAACTCAGCTAATTATTAAATTGTCAACCGTGTAAAACTCCCGAGTGTATAAGAATTCGTGAAATTTCTTTACGTATACAGATGTTCACGTATGGATACGTGTATTATAGCTGAAGGTAGAGGAAGGTACCTGATTACTTACCGAGTACGAGTATGCGTTGGTGAAAAATTTAATTTAATTTTAAATTACGTTTACAGAGCGATGTTTTCTCTTGGATTATCCTCGTTATGTATTTTGTTTGCTTTAAAAATTGGTTTTTTCAAATGAAAAAATGTCTATAGAGGTTTCATGCGGTCAAGTTATTCACATGAAAGGAATGCCAACCTGACGACCGACTGAATTTTCTCCTAACGTTGAAATTTTGATTAAATTAAGGAAATTAGATTGGTGTTTTGCGTCGCGTAGGTCGTCGGTCGAGGTTTCAAACGTGGAATAATCCAAGAATCGGATGAATGTAATAAATATATCTTCAAATGAAGGAGGAATTGGAGAACAAGATCGTGTGTTTGATTTTTTCAAATTCTCAATTGAAATTGCATTGAAATTGAATAAAAAAAATGATCGATTGATTGAAGTAGCAAGAACGAATTGTAAAAACAAATTTCCTCATTCTATCGATGGTTAAAAAAAATTGTAAGGATGATACAATCTCAAAATAACCGAGACAGAAACGTAATGATTGCGAAGATGACTGAAACAGAACCTTAAGCACAGTTAGAAATTAGTCAAGGGAGGAGCTGAGAATTTAAGAAAAAATAGGGAGAAGGTACCAAATTTAAAATCAGTCATTTTTGAATGATCTTTCAATCAATATTATTGACTTTTATCAACCAAATGGGAATTGATTGAGGAATCAGTGATTTCTGATTGAAAGATCAAAGAAAAAGCATACAAAATTTTAAAAATAAAAAATCTAAAATACAGACAAAACCTTTTTAAAAAATTCTGTTTGAAGGACAAAAATTGCACATTTTTCACATTTTTGTAATAAAAAAAATCTCCGCTCCTAATACATCAGGTATTTACATCGGAGTTTTCCTAAAAATTCAAAGGAAATAGTTTTTCAAGAAAAAATTATTTAAAAATTGCCAAAAAATTAAAAACATCGCAAATGAAAAGGTTTGATTTCCAGTTTTATGAATTCCAAGCATATTTTTTTTGTGGGGGGAGGGGGTTGTTATTTCTTGACAGCTCCGGCCTGAAATTATTTAAAAAAAAACTCCAGATTTGATTGAGGGAACCAGTGAAAAATTTTTAATTGAAACAAAAAATCAAAATCACAACCCCCCCAAAAAAAATATGCTTGGAATTCATAAAACTGAAAATCAAACCTAAAAACGATTTTCATCTGCGATGTTTTTAATTTTTTGACAATTCTTTAATAATTTCTTCTTTAAAAACTATTTCCTTTGAATTTTTAGGAAAACCGGATTGTCTCAAAGATGAATTTTATTTAAAAAAATAATAATTTCAGTTTTCAGTTTCAAATAAGTATTCCTTTTCTTTAAAGTTTTTTACGTTACATCGAAAAAGGGAGAATTCTGCGCCAGGGTAGAATTATTTTTACATTCATTGAGGCCAAAAAGATTTCCCACGAGAAAAAAAATCAAATTTTGTAAAAATTGAAATATATTGGATTATGGTTATCTTATAAAAAAATTATATTGCCATGATTTTTTACAGCTTGTCTGAATTCTTCCTCACTCATTTAAATTTACTCTATACTTACATAAATTATTAGAGAAACAAGGAAAATTTCTAACTTTTTATAATCGTTTAATTGTACCTATTTTTCTTAGGAAATGTTTTGTTTGTGACTGGTAATTGATAAATTTGATTGATTAGCAGCCAAAAATACTGATTTTCAGTAAACATTTCATCTTGATTATTCATAATCAATTTTATTGAATATGAACAATCAAAGGATTTAGACAGCATATTTTCCGCTATTTTCGATCTTTCTTATTTCTAAAATTTTTTAGGCAATGAAAATGAAAGGCTTGCAAAAACACGAAAATTCGATCATTTCGCTAATATTTTATTTTCTTAAAACTTTCAACTATCGAAAAAATCATCATTGAATTTCATCGTCGTTGTTCAAGAAATAAATAAAACTGATGAAATCAAAAGTAGAGGGACAAATTGCACGGTGACCGCTCACGAAAAAAGGGACCTTGACGGCCATTATATAGAAAACCACTTTCCCAGATTTGGGACTCCAAAACCATTTCAAAAAATCGATTACAATTTTCTCAAGGTTCCTATAGGACGCAAAACGAGGTCTTAAATCGATATTTTGTACAAAAACCCTCTTCAAGTTTTTTCACAAAAAAAAAGTTTTAAAAAAGTTTGTTCATTTCAATTTTTTTTTATATTTCGGAAGATACTTCAAAAAACATTTTACACAAAATTTTGGCTCGGAAAAATTTTTTTAAATCAAAATTTTTAAAGTGCCATATCTTCGTTATTTTAAAACCAATTTTCGATTTTTTCTTCATAAAATGTTCAAAATATATTTCTCTTATCAATTGGACCGAAAAAATCGATTTCGATTTTTCTGACTTTTGTGGCCCTGTTTTACAGATCGCATCACAATTAGTCACTCTCGAAAATCAAATTTTTGTAATTCTAAAAAAGTTTCAGATTTTTAAAATTTTGGCAGAATTTTTTGATTTTTTAGAAAATGGATAGGTAGGAATTTTAGACCAAAATTTCAATTTCTCATCTTATTCTAATAAAATTCTGACAATGTATTATGTCAATAATCTTCAATTTTTGATCACCAAAAATTTCGCCTTCTTCATATGCTCCCTTCCAAAAAACATTCAAGTTGAAATGTTCTTTCAATCATTTTTTCTGAAAAACTTGAAAAAAATGAAACGAAAAATGTGTCATGTTATGTTTAAGAATTTCGCAAATTCATTTTCGAATAATTTTGTAATTTTTTAATTTTTTAGTTGGCAGCTTTGAAGTTTCTTTTACATCAACTCTAGGAACTCATCAAAAAAAATAATTTAAAAAAAATCCAACTCCGCCTTCAGTCATGCACAACCAAAAAGAACCCATTCTTCCTTCCTCTAAACCCGCCAAAAGCAAACTTTTTTACACCTGCTTCGATCAAACACCTAAACCAACTCTACCCAACACTCGAAATTTACGAATTAGAGGTACTCGCTACTTTGTAATTTAAATCAGTTTCGACTTCGCAGCCATAATTCGCGTACGTCAGCGCCAGCGCCAAATTTAAAGTCGTCATCGCGATGATTACACACTTTGTTATCTCAACAGCACTGCAGCCGTTTCACGTGCAGGAATCTCTAGTAAATCGTTAATTTGAAAGTGAAATTCGCGAACAGAGCGAGCATCGACCACCAACGTTATAAAATTTGTTACATCGGCGTGCACAAAAGCGTTCGTATTATCGCTACCGTCACATTAGAATAATTCCCTTTTTGGATGTCATTACCTACGGAGCTCCGTATGCAGCTTCATTTACGCAACTCATCGAATTACCGTATCATCTGCTACCAACAAAGGTATAGGTATAATAAAAACACCTCCCCAAACTCTCTTTCCATTGGCACCTCTAAAAATCATCGATGGGTCAAAGTAATTACACTCTGTAGAACGTTTCTTTCAAAACAATGAAACCAACTCCAATGAGGTACGTAATGCCAATTGATATACATATTCACGTAGCTGCTCGATTTATGCACCAGCAATAATGGCACGTTTAAAGTTAATCACGTAAATGGCATACTTAAAAAGTACAAGTAAGGGACCCCAACCATTGTATACGAATTCGTCCACAAGTACGTAAAGTTCCGGTATATACGATTTTTAGAAAGTATCTGAAGCAAATGATAGAAAGTTACACTTAATTAAAAATCTACCTGTTGTCTTGAGTTTGAAAGTCGCACTCGAGTTGGAGACGTTGGTTCTAGCAGAACCGGGAAGCGATTTTTTGAGGTGCAAACTGTTGACATTCGGGTGTGTTCGTACTTCGAACACATTATGTTTTTTTCTTTTTCTAAGTTTGTAATTGTCGTATTTAAACATAAACACTTGAAAAATTTTCCAAATTTCCTTTTCCTCTGAATTTTTTTTTCTCCATTCAATTTTTTTTTCTGTAATGTCTTTCTCGACTCAGATTTTTTCTCAACTGAAATTTTTTTCTCGACTCAATTTTTTTTCTCTACCCAAAATTTTCTTCACAAGTCTTGATTTTTTCTCCATTCAATTTTTTTTGAAAAATTTTGTTCTGAAATTTATTTTGAGACTAAAATTTTTTTCTGAAACTTATTTGAACTAAAATTTTTTTCAACTCAAATTTTTTTCGAAAATTTATTTTGAATCTGATTTTTTTTAACTCGAATTTATTTCTAAAATTTATTTCGACTTGAATTTTTTCTCAACACAGATTTTTTCTTAGCTTAAATTTTTGTCTGACATCTATTTCCGCTTGATTTTTTTCTACAATATATTTTGACTCGTATTTTCTCTGGACAAAACTTTATTCTATTTATTTTGACTCAAATTTCAATTTTTTTGACAGAATTTCTAATCAGCTTTTACAACTTCTAATTTGTTTAAACGATTTTTAAACTTCAAATTTCTATCTCAAAATTTCTTTTCTACCACAGTTTTTTTTTTCTAATCATTTTCTAAAATTCAAAATAAAAATATTAAAATTCGAATACGTTTCTTTGTAGTATTTCAAGTCTGAAATTATTTCTCCCCATTCTTTCATAGATTCTGAAATTTTTGCCAACTCTGGAAATGTTTCCCAAAATTTTTCAAATTCCTTAATCAAAATTAATTTAGGACTCGAATGAAATTTCAAAAAAAATTCTATTGTTAGCAAAAATTAGAGAAGTACCTAATTCACAAAATGTAAAATCAAGATTTTTTAAAAAATTTTCTAGAATTGTGGTAGAAAAGAAATTTTGAGAGAGAAATTTGAAGTTGAAAAAGCTGATTAAACGCATTCTGTCAAAAAATTGAGGTTTGAGTCGAAATAAATTGTAAAAAAAGAATTCTAGTCCAGAAAAAATTCAAATCAAAATATATTGTAGAAAAGAATTGTTAAGAAAAAAATCGAGCGGAAATAGATTTCAAACAAAAAATTTGAGCTAAGAAAAAATTTGTGTTGATAAAAAATTCAAGTCGAAATAAATTTTAGAAATAAATCAGAGTTGAGAAAAATCAGATTCAAAATAATGTTCGAAAAAAGTTTGAGCTGAGAAAAAAATTTAGTTCAAATAAATTATTGAAAAAAATTTGAGTCTCAAAATAAATTTCGAACAAAAAAATTTAGAAAAAAATCAAGAGTCGTGAAAAAAATTTGAGCTGAGAAAGACATTTCAGAAAAAGAAAAAAATTTGTTCAAATAAATTATTGAAAAAAATTTGAGTCTCAAAATAAATTTCGACCAAAAAAATTCAGAAAAAAATCAAGAGTCGTGAAAAAAAATTGAGTTGAGAAAAAAATTTAAGCCGAGAAAGACATTTCAGAAAAAAAATTGAGTGGAAAAAGAAATACTTATTGGAAAATTTTATAACTTATAAGTGTTTAAATTTTACAAACTAAGAATCTTCTTGAGAAAAAAAAAACATGGTGTGTACGAACACAGCCGAACGCCAACGGAGCTTGCACCTCAAAAAATCGCTTCTCGATTCTGCTTAAGTAACGTCTTGTAAATCACACTCGACATTACAAATATTTATGTATCTACCAAGTGGGTAAATTTTCATTACGTGCGGTAGAATTTAATCAAAATATCGTCACGTTGATCGGAGAAAATTCAATTTACCTGCGAAATCAAATTTATACGATCATGGTTCGTCACTGGCTCAAAATCTAGATTAAATTCGCTCCGAGAACTCGTTGGGTATTGAAAAACTTCAAAGGTTTCTCGTATCGTATTAACAGCTCGTAAGTTTCCAGAACCACAAAACACACAACCAGGGAGGTTTTCAAATTGAACCTTTTGCACTTGGCCAATCTCGAACATTGGTTTAATGAAACCGTACGTTTGCGCTTTCATAACGGATCCACGTTGACGAGCTTTTCACCGAGTCATAAACTTATACAAATACGTAATTAAAACGGCGTTCGGTTTCGTAAGTGCTCTCGGGTACTCGAAGATTAAGAAAAAATAGTCGATAAATTAATTACAACAAAGTCATCGTCCACGGCTACGGTTCCATGATCTAATGCTTTATAAAGAGCACCGTGTAGGCAAGATTATGACGAATAAACGGCCTTGCCAAGCGACAAACGTGTGGCTGAATCGGCGAAGAATAGTATCTCATGGTGAAAGGTTCACCAGCGTTTTTTTTCCACCATTCGGAATTGTTACACGCATAAATAGGTCAATATATGGAACTGTGCGAATATATTTAAGAAAAATACTCGATTTGCACGCGTCGCCCTGGCTAATGAGCGGCCTTTTTTTTTGTCGTCGATATGAAAATTACCCATGATGATGGCAAAAGCTTTTAAAAAATTAAAACCGTCGTATCGCGACGATTTATATTTCGTCGTGGCTCATTACTATCCATGCTGGGGCCGAGGTGATGGAGAAACGCAGCCGGATCGATTGAATTATTTGTTGTTGAAAAACGACAAGACAGGTGATTTTTCAACAACGCAGCATCCATCATTCGGAGCTGTCATTCAAAGTTGTACTTTTAATTTGTCGATAAATTTTCCGCCGGTTGTTCTCGCATGTCGATGTCGCAGTCGCAGCCCAGCTATTTTATCACTTTCGATTTTTTACCCCCTCGAAAATCGATACGTTTTTGCGAAGCAGGTCTTATGGTCTGACTGAGATAAATAACGTGTTATTATGAGCACGAATATGTATATCGCCGAAAAAAAATATCCAATCGAGGATTACGTTCTAAACGTATAACGTTTTATAGTGTGGTTGGCTTTTTTCGCCTGAGGGTAATATCGAAACGATATTCGTATAAGTAAAGTACGTGTTTGATCGTTTGGTATATTTGAATATCTCCGGATGGTATCGTACAGCTACTTCAAAATACGATAATCGTTTACCCGATATTCGAAATAATATCCTAAGGCGCGATTAACGCGATTTCGATCCGATTTTCACGAAAAAATTCGATTCGTGTAAAGCCTCTTTTGACTGTCTGGTCCCGGTCGTAAACGTTGCTCGATTTCTTGACGTTGGCTATGGATTGTTAATCATCTACATGCAGGCACGTTTGTTTTCAAAACGTCGGCGTCATCGGAACAAAAGTTTTTTAAAAGCTTAAACGAAGTTTTAATGCTGAAAGCTTCGATACAACGTCGAATTAATGGCGTTAAGTCGATAAATCTTTCAAGCCGTTGGATTGGAAACGCTATTTATATAAATTATTCACATTTCGCTATACGCGTGAAAAGTTGCTGCGCATCGTTTGTGCAGTTTTCCAGATCCAGTTAGTAGAATTAATAGATTCAGATACGAGTGTTTTCGTATTTCAAAATGGAAGTGACAATAGTTGCAATGAATTGTTGGATGATAGGATTAGGAAAGTCGATGTAGGTGTTGATAGTGCCTAACAGTGCATATAAAATGACGATCAGCTGATAAAAGGGGAATTTAAAAGACTTGCAACATCGTAAAAATGATTTAAAATGTGCAAAAAAGTGAAAAATTCTGTATAAATTTAAATATAATCATGAATCAGATTTCTCGATATTCATAAATGACCATTGAAAAATGCCATTTTAAAAATGCATCTTGTGATGAATCAATTTTTCGCTTCAAATCTTAGATACTTATTTTAAAATACACTTTTCCAGAATTACATCTGAAGGTAGCGCAGGAGAAATCCTGAATTGCCAAAATTCTGCCGGAGAACTTTCCTAAGAATGAACCGGTTATCTTACCCAGGGATCCTGAGGGGCAGATGGATGGATGGATGGAGGGAGGAAGGGAGGGAGGGAAACTGATTTCTCCAGTCCCAGTTCCGAGATTTTTGATTAAATTCGCTCTGGCTCCGACTCCAGAACTTTCAAAAAAGTGTCTCCGGCTCTGGTTTCGGTTCTGGGATGTTCATAAAATTGCTTCCAGCTCCAAAAAATCACCGGGAGGAACCCTCCTCTTTCCTCCAGCTTCGGCTCCGAAATTTTTTAATTTTGATTCAAGTCCCTCCGGTTCCAGCTCCAGAACTTTCAAAAAAAGCCTCCAGCTCTGACTCAAGTATTTTCATAAAAGATACCTCAGCTCCGAAAAAATCATCCAAAGGAGGGCTTTTCTCCCTCCTCCTTTCGGCTCCACTCCGGATTCCTGAATCTTACCGACCAATCGGTGTCGTACCTATTGATGACGCAAGGCTCTCAGGTAGATGAAATTGAATCGAAGTTTCTGGAACATACTACAGAACCTTCAATTCTATTTCAATTCCAATCCAAATAACACATTATATTTCGGCTGTGGTTTAAGGTTAAGGTCAGGGGCGGCAACTTGGAATTTTGTCATGTGTTGCCCATTTTGAAACTAACTTGGGGCCTTTGGGGAGGACTGATGATCAATCAAATTTCACTGATTTCCCAGTTGATCTGCGACATTTTACTGCCAATCAGTGAAAAATCACCGATTCAATTAGTGAATTTTTACCATTGAATCAGTAAAAATAAATTGACTGATTGACATCACGAAATCAGTCAAAATTTACTGATTCAGTAATGAAAATTCACCGATTGAATTAGTAAATTTTTTTACAGCGACTCAATTTTGTCGATTTAAATCAGTCAATTCTGACTGATTGAAATTTAGAGAGTACATACTGATGGAAAATTTTACTAGTGTAAATTTTAAAAAAATTGGAAAAAAATATGAACCCAAGGGTTTAAATTGCCAATATACCTTCCAAGTCAAATTTCAAAGACAAAATGGAAAAGCACAAAGTTCAAAAAACTTGGAAAATTGCAAAATTTTTAGAAATATTTTGAAAATTGAGAAAGTACCTAAAATCTTGAATACCTATTGTGATTTTTCAATCAAACGTAAGTAACTGATTTTCCAGAGAATTTCTCATTTGACAGAAAAATTGGTGAAAATTACAGATTTTCAATAAACTTCAATATTAACTAATTCAGATTCAAGGAATAAGTATCAACCAATCGTTTTAGAACTAAAAAAGTTCATAAAAATCATAAAATTTAAAGGGTTCAGGATTTAAAAAATTTTTCCCTTTAAATATTTTGAAAAAAATGAAGGTTGCGAAACGTTGAAAAAAAAAATATCAAGAGTCAAACACTAGGTATAGGTACTTGACAAAAAATTTCAATTTTAAGGAAAATTTTTATAGTAACTTCTCAAATGTAAGTACTAACTGTTGTTTTTTCATTAAAGAAATAAACTTTCTTAAATATCACAATATAACTTTTTTTAAAAAAATCGGAATATCATTGGAAAATGTTGAAAAAACCATGAGAATTGTCAAAAAATATTCAATATACGTACTTTTTGAAAAATTAATGAAAAATGTTCGAAAATTGTTTAAGATGTTTTAAACAATGTTGATATTGAAATAAAAATTATTTCAGAATCAAGTTGGGCTTAGATATAAAAATCAGTGAAATCGAATCTTCTTTTTTTTTGGGGGGGGGGGGGAGAGAGGCGAAAAATGGAAGGAACCTTGTTTTACACCACCATGCACCACCTCAATTTTTTTAAAACAAATGCGAGTGATTGATGCCCGAGCAAAGCAAGAAACATCTTGGAAAAAAATTGGATTTCTGATGTTAAAAAATACGTAACTATTTTAACGCTTTGAAAATTACTATCTGAAAGAGGGGTGCGATTATATTCAACTTTACGACACCACTGATGAAAATCACTGAAGAAGTGAAGAACCTAACAAAATTGATTTAAAAAATTCCAACCAATCAATTGCCTGATTTTCAGGGTACGAATTCATGCATTTTAATACAGTGACGTAGCCAGAAACGTCTGAAGGGAAGGGGGAATCAGAACCAATGGTGTCGGAAGCTTTTTTTTGGGTGAGTGCAAAATGAGTACTAAATACGAAAAAACAGAAAGTTTTTTGGGCGGGGGGTGGGTTAAAAAGAGCATTTTTCCGTACTAAAGTCTTGAATAATTCAATGTAATTATGATTTAATTCCTTCCAAGCAAGGGCAACGTCTAAAAATTTTTTTGGATATTCAATGTCCATAAAAGACATTTTTTCATGGTTTTAAATGTTTTTATGCTTTGAAAAGACCAATTTTTTGAAAAACTTTGCACTCGTTTCGCTTGAACGCATGAACAAAATTACAATCATTACGAACTATTTGAGGCAATATTGTGAAAAAAGACTCCTTTTGTCCTCCTTACTCTGGAAAGGAAGCTTTTTTGAAGGAAACAAAAAAGAACAAAGGGCAAGATTCAAAATTTTGAAAAATTCGAAATTAAATTTTTCTAAAATTTGAAGATTTAAAGTATCTTTGAATCTATTTCCTTTTTGGAAGTTACAACGCCGAACAAAAGTCAAGAAACAATCGTATTGACAATCAATTGAAAATTTTGAAAAAATTTCATGCCAAGCTTTACTTTTTCTCCCAAAAAATTTCTCTCGTCTCTTTTTTAAAAAAGATTTCACATTATTCATAACTTAGAATTCAATCGTTCATACTTCCGATCATCCACATGATTCTTACAAATTGCACTCACCGTCGTGGTTTACCCGATACACTTTCATTCCATCGGTTTTGAACGATATTCCGCAACCATAGGATATTTTCACTTTTGCAAATCGTCACGAGGAAGTGGTATTTGTGGTATCATTCGGTTAAATTTTTTACCCATAATGGCACGCAGACAATTAAAACGCGTACATCATACTCGTCCAATAAACCATACCTGATTCATGGTACACTTGCATAGCATTCCATTTCAATCAAAGCTGACAATCACACAGCGAGTATATTAGCTGGATATAGATCAAACGAGATTCCATTATCTGGTGCGACATTACGTATGTACGTGCGGAGGTGCTTTCTCAGCGTACTTTTTAAAATCAGTATCACTATCGGTATAATAAATACTTGGACCGGGGAATTTCTACATCATCGGTCCCATGTAGAGACCTACGTACCGTAAAGTGGTTCTTTTCACTGCTCAGACCGAACAATCGTTTAAAATAAATCTACGCGATGCTGATGGGCATGGGCCTGTACCGTGTTACCAAATCGCCTCGAGCTTTAACGAGGCTTTATTTCGTTATCGAATTCTTTTTTCCCCCAAGAAGGATATTTTTTTGGTAAAAAAGTTTTATCAACTTTTTTACTCCAGTCTGAAAAAAAATCCACGACGAGTAACAAATTTTGCACATTTGCTCGGTATAATAAATTACACGATAGAAATTATCTGGGTCTGGGCGAAAAAGCATCTCTAAGGCCTGTTACGAGTAAACTACCGGGAGTAAATCTTCTTCAATCATTCGTATTTTGATCATTAATCAAGCGTAAAAAACGTCATAAGTAAAGAATACTCGACTCTCGACTGTGCTTTGGTACGAGTTGAATACGTAAAATTTTCTTACACAATGTCACCATCAACGGATAGAAAAACTACGTACGAGAGCAGAAGGCAATCGCCTGGCAAATGATTAATTCGCGGTCTTAGGTACTTTTACGTTCATACGAGCACACGAAGCAAAGCTCTCCATCAACTTTTACCCATTACCAGACACGTCGAGCGAGCGTATAGTTTCCATACACCAGGTAAACGTTGACGTTGGAGGGCAACAAGTTGCTCAACTTTTTAAACAAAAGTTCTTTTATTTTTCCACCCTTGTTTACACATTTGTCAAGCGACGTGCGACATTTTCACCAACCAACAATACAGCTTGATTAGAAAACCGACTAAGGCGAATTTTCCCGAGTCGCCGCCGAAATCAACGTTTGTGTAATTTTCATACCGAAGATTTCGACGTCGAATAGGTACCAAGCTTCGAGATTAGCCATCGTTCGAAACGAGGTGTACGAATGGAATGGATTTATACGACGAAATACTCTATGAAAGAAATACCACAGTGAGACGATTGATATGGCGAAGTAAATTCTTTAGCTTATAATACGACGACGATGTCGTTTTTCTATACGCATCTCGTAACGTACAAAAAGACGAGTATTTTTGAAAGCACGCGCTCGCTTACTTTTAGTATATGAATCTTTTACCGTCCAAACAACTCTTTCAATAACTGAGAAGGTTAGTTGACCACTCGAGGGCGACTGGAATTGAAACACCGCAACTATTCTACGATCGAATGCCTTTGAAAAGGCTTCGCCGTTGCTGTTTATAAACGACGAATCATTAATTTAAATCCCACCGAAGCGTCGTTATATATAGCGACCTTTTTCAAGAAGTTTACTTCAGGAAATTCGCGTTCCTGTAGGATTAATTCCGAATCCTTTTATGATATTTAACGCTATAGCGATATATTTGCCGAAAAAGGATGCGAAAAGTTGGACAAAACGGACTCCTCGGTCCAGTCAATACATCGTATTTATGTACGAAATTACCATAAAAAAAATCCTGCGAACACTTTCGCGAATTAGATAAACAACTATATAGAACTTCAGAACAAAGCACACGTGTGAAATAAAGCAAAAAAAAAAAACACCGCTTCGAACGTATATTGTGATGTAACTTTTAGAACGTGGCAGCTTTTGCTTCTTGTATAAACAAATAAGTTTCGCTTAGTCAAGCATACCCGATACCGATACCGTGTAATTTATTTTGTTTCGAATTTTTCCCCCTTCTGGTGTTTTTTTTTTCCTTTCGAATTAATCTTGTTGCCGGAGCGCGGTAATTAATCAATTTCTAATTTAATAGCGAGTATCGACAAGTTCATTACAAGAATAAAACATTCAACCGGCGGGGTTGTAAATTTCGATCGAGATTTATCCGCTGTATATGTCGGCGCGCCGCTTCGGTTAACCCGTGTATTCGAATTTAACAAATTGTGTGACGAAAGAAAAATAAATTTATTAAATAAACTTTACTTTCTGCTTCGGTTGCTTTGAATAACTAACGCGTTCGCTATTCGAGAGCTATTTGTTTTTTTTTGGCGGGGGTGGAGAGCCGAGGTGTCCCCAAAATACAATTTTCTGTACGGAAAATTCCGTTCAGTTTATATAAAAAGGGGTTGCATTAGTCATTTGGTAGATCGGGTTGGATAAAGGTATACGAATTTATTAGAAAAGAAACGGACGGCGCGGCGGTCAGAATTGTGAAAATTTTTGAAAATTTTGGGAAGTACTTGCAGTATAGGGGGGATTTTTATTTTGAAATATTGCAGTTGATACCGGTATTTTATGATTTTTTTTCTGGAGGAAATATTTAGATTTTTAGCGAGTATTATTTGAAAATGAAGTTTTTACAAATTTCACAAATCAAAGAATGACAGAAGAACTTGGAATAGAGATCAATTGCTCAGAATTTCGAATAATTACAGTAATTACTCAGAACTATGGGTAATTATACAGAATTACGGGTATTTACTCAGAATTACGGGTATTTACTCAGAATTACCGGTATTTACTCAGAATTACGGGTATTTATTCAGAATTACCGGTATTTACTCAGAATTACGGGTAATTACTCAGAATTGTGGATAATTACAGTAATTACTCAGAATTACGGGTAATTACAGTAATTACTCAGAATAACGGGTAATTACAGTAATTACTCAGAATTACGGGTAATTACTCAGAATTATGGGTAATTACTCAGAATTACGGGTAATTACTCAGAATTACGGGTAATTACTCAGAATTACGGGTAATTACTCAGAATTACGGGTAATTACTCAGAATTACGGGTAATTACTCAAAATTAAGCGTAATTACTCAGAATTACGGGTAATTACTCCAAATTAAGCGTAATTACTCAAAATTAAGCGTAATTACTCAGAATTATAAGTAGGAATTACTCAAAATTACGGGTAATTACCTGATATTCTAATTACCCATTATTACTGACAGTTACAAAGAATTTCCAGTAATTGAATAGAATTAAGAGTAATTACAAAGAATTTTGGGCAAAGGAATTACTGATAACTGCGGAAAATCTGTTATCAAGAATTGCTGGTAATTAATTCAATGATGATTATTATAAATTATAGAACTGGGAAGGTATCGAGAATAATCACCAGCAACTAAATTTGTTCCTAGTATAAATTGAAATTACATGGTATCTAACTGATTTTTTTGGGGAAAAATCACTACTTTTTCACTACTTATTTCACTACTTTTTTCCAAATATATTTTCAACTCGGACCCCCCCCCCCAACACGACTTTTTCCAGTACCAAAAAAATCAAAATTTATTACAGGAAAAAATCTATTTAAAAAAATCTGAATTCGCGACTTTCAACATTTCCTAGACTTTTAAAAGCATGCTCCAAATTTGCTCAAAAGACCCCCCCCTCCCTTGCATATACTCGTTTCAAAGGAAATTTTTTTGCCCCTCTCTCGCAAATAGTCTTCTTTTTTATAGGAGATTTTAAAGATTTAATGGATTTTTCATTAAATATTTATTCAACACTTACAAAAAAAACATTATAATATTCAAAAAAAATTTTCAAGGACTATTTTTCCATTTTTAAATACTCAATTGTCTGGAATGAAAAAGGAGAGGTCATACCATAACTTTGATAATTATTTGCATAAATGTAATAGAGCCCGAGCGAAGCGAGGGCGAAAATTTTTGAAGAAAAAAGTATCCAGAAGCTGGAATTGTTCATTTAAATTTATGCTTTTTTCGTGCTACTTTTTTGACTTCAAAAAAAATTGCAATGAGTTCATCTTTCAAAAAAATTCACAAGTAAAACAATTCCATTCATAATTATTGTCTCACAGAATCATATTCATTGAGAATGACAATTATCTAGGTTAAAAAAGAAAGGAGCTTCATGCCATCATTTTGAAAATTAATTGTGCAAAGGTCGAGTCCGAGCGCAGCGAAGGAAAATTTATTCTGATGTCATTAGGAAAAGGAAAGAAATGTCTTGCCCGAGCGCAGCGAGGGCGAACATTTTTTTAAAAAATGAAACAAAGTAAGCAATTTGAGACAAATTTGTAATTTTTTTATACTTTTGCGACCAAAATCTGAATTCGCGATTATTTTCATTTTTTCACTACTTTTTTACACGTTTTCTTCTAAATTCACTACTTTTTCACTACTGGCATGACCCATTTTTCAATTCACTACTTTTTCACTACTTTCACTACTTTCACTACCCGTTAGATACCCTGAATTATTTTAAAATGTTCCTCCCCTTTGCCATCTTCAAAACCAAACATGAACCCTCCACATGTTTTTTTTTACTTTTTAGGAAATTTTTCAAAATTTCTATCAAATTAATTGCGGAAACCGAAACTGAAATCAAAATGAAATTAAACGAATCTGATGAAGAAATGAATCGAAACATTATTTTCAACACTTTTGAGACGTTATCTGGCCGAGTTGTCATCTCATCATTAGCAAAACGCAACAAAGTATAGAAGTAGTTTTCAAGTTGAAAAGAGGGCAAAGTGGATAATTAAATATTGCCAACTTCCTACCTCACAAATTATTAACTAGTCCAACATTACCTCCGAAAAATTAGTTTTACCACTTCCGAAAATTTCAAAATTATGCAAATTAACTCATGAACTTTACAAACCCTTGAGACGAGTATTTTCATTCTTCATTCCAAATCTAAATTAATACAATGATGATGTGCGTTTATTAGAAATAAAAAGATTTTTTCTGCAAAAACGAAGATGGCAGATTGAATCAAGCTCAAAATAACACAATTTTCGTAAAAATTGAAAGAAAATAAATTGCTTTGAATAATACATACGAAAAAAAAATCACCCCAACATACGATAAAATTTTCTATTTATCCAAAAACGTAAAAATCTTAGCAATTTTCAACGAGCAGATCAAAGGATAATTTCAAAACATTTCACACACCTCCACACGACCAAGCTCGATTACAAAAAATCACCACCGCTACCTCCACTCAACCAATTCAATTTTGGCTCTCTGCTGAAAAACGAGAAAAATCGACCGAAAGAAATAGCTTTCTAACAAATTACAATTTTTTCTCCACTCGTCAATTGGGCTAATCGCTCGGACAAAAGAATTTGGCAGGTTGCCGACGCTCCGTACCAGAGATGAAAGATAAAGGTACACGGCACGATTTCACAAAAGGGGTAATTATATAAGAAACCATTATCGCCGACGAAACACTCCAATAGATATTTTTCAATTTTAAAATTAATTCATGCCAACGAACCCAGCCCAGCTTCGGCATTGTATCGTGGCGATTTGTGCGAAAACTAAATGAAAATGATACCAACACTAATTCCGCAGATACCTTTTATTATTTATTATAACGTAAAAATACGCAGGTATCGCGGAGTGGATCGTAAATCGTCGCGTCGGTACCCAATTTCTTCGTTTAAAAAGAACTCGCGGTAATAGGTTAATTGAAATTTGTTACGTAAAGTCAATCTCAACTCTCGACCAAGTTTTTTCGTTTTAATTGTTTCGATGACGACGTTGATGACGTCGTAATTACCCTCATTCGTCATACCTACCTTGCAAGTATCTCGTTTTAAAAATTGCACGAGTTGCTGAAAAAAAAATAGAAAGAAACCACTATCGATTTCAAATGCTTCGTGACAATGGTTAAATTTCGCACGTCAATATAGCTCGGAATTCTTTTTATCGTGATATGAATACAATATGGATATATGGGCTATGTGCATGTACCTATGGTATTTCATTATCATAACCTATTCATAGAAATAGGTCTATTTACACACGAGCTATATCGTTGCATTAATCTATGATATCGTTCACGTCAAATCGTATATTCATTCAAACGCAGATAAATTCTCCAAATGGACATTATGTCTTTTTTTTTCACGCCACATTTAAAGTAATCTAAATTTTATCATCAAACGCCCTTTCAAAAAGTATCTATGTAAATCATTAAACGCTGTACTACTGTAGAGTGGATCGAAAAAAAAAAGTAAAAACATATGCTGGATGTAGAGCATGGACCAAATTCATAGAGATGATACTTTTGAGAGTTTCTGAGTCGAAACTCTTTCGTAGCTTTCTATCTCACAGGAGTTTACAGCGAAGAGCCCTCAAAATCAACTATTTCCGACTTTAAAATTTTTTTTCGCCCACCTCCTCCTATCCAAAAAAATTTTGTTTCATATTTTTAGAATAACGAGTCATAATACTAATGCTGTCAAAATACCAAACTGATTTTCTTACAGGAGAGTGGAAAAACGTAACAAAACTTGTAATTTTTTTACTTTTAGGGCGAAATATTGGTATTGATTAATTTCAGTGGTCTTTTTTTCTGTAGGTAGGTAATTTATTTAAAAATTTCATGGACTTTTTTTGAGACTTGGACAATTTAGACCTGAAACTTTTTGAAAAAAAAATGAACTGAAAAGCAAAATAACTGAAACATTATAAACCTCAATTTTGAAAAAAATTGCATTTGGACGGTTCCTCACTTTTCAGAAAAACAAAAAACATGAGATAGAGATCTGAAGAAGGTACATATCACAATAAGTCCAGAATATGTGACCCTGCCGTAAAGAAGGGACCTTGTTCCAAAAAAAAATCGATGTCTTCATTTTCATGTGTTTTGTCCAGATTTGATGTCATTTGAACCAAACACGTGAAAAATGAGACATCGATTTTTTTTTTACACTAGGTCCCTTCTTTCCGGCAGGGTCGCATATGCAGATGATCAAAACACATGACCAATTGATACAAAATTTCGGATTTTTTTACGAACAATTAAAAGAAAGTAATCTATCAACATAAATTTTGCTTTAAAGTAAAAACCCGAAATCATGTTGAAAGAATTTGTGTTTTTTTCGTTAAAAAATTGACCTCATTTCTGGAAAATTTCAAAGTTTTTCGAAAAATGTCGGATTTTTCAGAAATTAGACAATTTTTTGAAGATGGTTTTTCATCAGAATATTAGATATTGAAGTCTATATACCTCTTTTTTCCAATTTTTCAAGCTGTTAAGTACCTGCTAATTCAAAATTATTGAAAACAATAATCAAAGTTGACATTGACATTTTTGTAAATTTTTTACAGTTTGATAACACGTCGGCACGATTTTTTGCCTTGGTTTTGATTGCCAATTTTGTTTTTTTTTCATTTAACTTAATTTTTTGATCAAAGTTTGCTTTTGCAATAAACACGGTCTTGCAAGGTTCGCTCCATTCGATTCAACGTAAAATTTTCTACAGGACTATATAGGTAAAAAAAATTGATTTTTTACCAAGCCTGTGTCTACTGTTTTCAAAAAACTCAATTTTTCACACCCCCTCCCCCCGAAAAAAGTCGAAATCCACAAAGGATGTATTTTAATGCCTAGAATCAGAATTTAATAGAGCAAAAAAATTGTCGACTTGTGTAAGTATAATTTGTACAAAACAATGCAAATATTTGTTTATTTTCGTGCTAATTCTCAATTGTAATTTCTTCAACTTTTTATATTAAATATTAATAAAACACCTACTAGGACTTAGGAGTCTATAATTCATGAGAGTTGTCATTTTAGATTTCCAAAAATTTGACAAAAAGTCATTAAATCGATTCATTAAAATTGATTTAGGTAAAAAAAAAAATATATATAGAATATCCACATTACATAGAAGTACATTGATATTTAATCATAATTATGTCTAAATAAATGTACCTATGTAAATATTATCTACATGTAGTGTGGATCAGGGATCCGAAGAGGAACTGGAGGGAGGAAGACCACCTCTGGACGATTTTTCGGCGCAAGAGCCAGAGCAGGAGGAACCCTACCCTCTCCTTTTGTATTCCATGTGTGGACACTCAAAATCAGCTTTGCTGCTTTAGTACAATAAAGTTTTGTTGAATTTGAAAAATTTTCACGAATCAATGTTGAGACCTTTCATATTTCTCATAAAATTTCTGTTATTCGAAGTTTGTCAAAATATTACAGAACTGTCAAATTCAATTCTATTACAAGTTCTGGGCAAAATTAACTGCGACTTTGAAGGAAAAAATCAAAAAAATTAAAACCCATAACCAAAAATCTAAAAGTACAAAAAAATCAATCTAAAACATAATTAGACCTAAAAAAAAAATTGTTTATACCCAAGTTTGGCGAATCGAATCAATTTTGACGTTTTCGCGGTGACATTTCTCTGACAACTTTTCACGGATAAATTTTTGATAGGACCCTCTTTTCTTAATGGATATTATTGACATGATTATTTTTATTAGGCTTGGACAAAAAAAAAAAAAAAACATAAACAGTTCGACGAATCGATTTTGACATCTAATTTGATTTTAGTGACTTCCTTGAAAAATTTTTGCTGACAATTTTTTTAAAACGACTCCTCTCCCCTCTCCTCCTCCTCACACAAATATCCATGTCAAAATATCAATTAGTCAAAATTTTTGTTTCTTTAACCTTAAATTTTCATTGTGTCAATGATTTACAAAATTTGATCCTCAAAATTCCATCTTAAATATTGATTGATTCTCAAAATTTTACTCAACAAATCAAAAATATCCATCTTCAGGGTCTTCAACTCTCATCTCTTCGAGAACCTCCGTAAATTTGATCAAAATTTAGAATACCCATCTTTCATCCTCCTAATTAAACAGACAGTAGGATTTTTTCAATTACCAATTACATATTATGTCACGTGCACCTGATTCGTGCAACTTTGGAAAAAAAATTCGAACAAGGCGAGAACACAGTAACACAATATTTTTAGGGAAGTTGATAAATAGAACGTATAGAGAGAAAGTAACAGTGAGAAATGTACGTATTTATGGGAACATTGCGAATCCGAGCATGAACACCATTGAGAACCGGTTACCATGTTGAGAATCGTTCAAGTATGCGACGGTATGTCACCCAAAGAGCAAATTTTTACATTTAATGAGTAATTTTTCCGGTAACCTATCGCGTTTGCATCTTCCAGACTACATAATATTCCGAATAATGAATTACATTATTATCGTAATCTATACTCGAAAATATGCTAGAATCGCGGTAGTTGTTACAACCATAAGTACTTTTGATCACGAAACGTACGTACAACGCGATCTAGTAATCTTTGGCTCGGAAAGAAATATCGGGGGAGTTCTTCTATAGGAATTCCATACGTACGAGGCAATTAACGTTCAGAATTGGCCAAAAATTCCGCAGTTTTTATACAAAATTTAAACTATAGAAATGCATTAATTATCCGAATCATAAACGCGGCGTAGCCAGCAGCACGACGACGAACGCAGGTAAAAACAAAAACTTCGCAGCCCGCCAAAAAGGAAACGAGCATTAATGTAATGAATTCAATTAACATATTAGAGCGCACTCAAAAGCCAGGGTACTTATAGTGAACTTTATTACGTTAATTTCAAACATCTAAAAGTTTACTCTGTCATGTAAATTATCATACCGAGTCTAGGTTCATCAGACCTTAACAAAATTGAATTTTATTCGGCCCGACGCATATGCAAAGGTATCTACGACTACGTTTATACGTATTACGTACGTATGTTCTCTCGGCTCGAGCATTTATTCGGGTATCGTGTATACGATGCCTGCATTAACACCGGCGGTATCAGTATATTGTATAGGTATCTATGGCGAATTTTCCGTATATGTTTGAAGAAAGTGAAATTCAGATACCTCTCCGGCGTCTATATATCTAAATAAGTGATGAACAGCGGAAATCTTTAACTAAAGGGTAATTTAGATAAAATGTACATACGGTAAAGTTTTACGAGCCTCTAAAGACTGAAATTATTCATGGCAAGTTGTTAGCCGAAGGCTATAGCTATAGTTATATCGTGTACAACAGCGACGAACAAGCAGCCCAAATGGCTAAACATTTCAAAGCTCTCTATAACATCTGAAATATTAAACTTGGCCAATTTTTAATCTCGCTTGTTTTCAGTTCGAATAATAAAAGTCTCGATACGAACTTGTTCGGAAATTTTTTCTATAAAAGGTACACAGTTCAAAAGTCGCAGGTGATCCAAGGGAAATATAAAGCAAAGTGACACGAAAAAGAAAACAAATCCCATTTTTTTTCGAAGGTATAAGTATAGTACCTGTATAAAAATGATGAAAAAGAAACCCAAAACGAAGTTAAGGAAAAATAAAAATAACGAAGCGAGAGTGATTTTCAAGTCTCATCTTGGCTTTTGACGACAAATCCACCAAAACGCAATTTTTCTCAGGTTATCATATCGGTTATCTTTTACGATATTTTGAAATCGAAGAGTGTAAATTGAAGTTTCCTTGGGGATAATGTTTTAAAATATTCGACGATTTGGAAAAAAAATACATCACATTCTGTACATTTTCAGTTCAAAATGAGCAAAACAATGTTTGATTAGAAATTACCTATTTTTCTTCGGTGGTACGAAAAAGAATACCTACACATGCTTACAAAAATTCATTTCATTATTTTTGATTTTTTTTTCAAGCTTCCCAATCATGAAGTTTCAACATTTTTCTTAAAATATTTCACAGATTTAAAAAAAAAAAAAAATGAAAGGATGGAGAATGGAGAAAGGAGAAAAAATAGACAACGACGAAATATCTGATTGCCAAAATGGAGAGGAGTTGAAAAATTGAAAACAGAATTTTTCTATATAATTTTTCCAACCCGAAATGCACTTTTTTTGAAGTTTTGACTCAAAATGTCAATTTCAAATTTTTTCAAACAAAAAGTCATTACTGATTAGATCACTTTCAAATTCTTTTCTGTGATCATAAATTTTTCCATCAATATAAGTAACTACCAAAAACAATTTTTTACTGGAACCTTCTCTTCTCTCTACTCACTCTTCCATTTCAAACGAACGTGAAAAATGATGGAAATTATGGACAAAGGGGAGTTGAAATTGAAATAAAAAATCTTCTCCTCTCAAAACGTTGAATTTATCACTGAATTTCAATCCAAAGTGTCAACGATTTTGTTAACTTTGAAACTGATATTTTTGTCAATTTCAGGGATGAAATACGAATTCGAAGTAAAATCGTTGTTGTTGTTTTTTTTTAGGACCACGGTGGATGACACAAATTAGTGGAATTTTCTCCCTCTAAAAGTCACTTAATTTTCATTGCTTTCCCTCGGTATCTTCATAGTAGTCCTAAAAACCTATACAAGAGTGGAAAATTTTTAGAAAATTTTAATTTAAGTAGTACGAAGTGAATTTGAAGTTTCAATGTGAAAAAGAGAGAAATTTAATTTAGCTCAAAAAAAAGCTAGAGTGAAAATTTTAGGAAACCTTTAAAAAAAAACATCAAAATCAAGAAAAAAATATCAAAATTGAGAAAAAAGTCATAAAAAATCGAGAAAAAAATCATCGAAATCAAGAAAAAAACATCAAAATTAAAGGTTCCATTGGATTAACGAACTTGAATAAAAAAATTGGCCTATTTTACTTTGAAATTATTGAAAAAAATACTTCGAGACTGAGCAAAGCAAGGCCAAAGCTTTTAAACAATTTGATTATCAAACATCGAAAATAAGTTTTTGAGAGAAAAAATAATATGCAATAAAATTGGTTGAAATAATTTTAAGGAAAAAAAAAACGAAAAAACATTCAATAGGGCTCGAATGTTAAAACATACCTTATTTTTAAGGAGTTTTTAAGGTTCCTTAAAAAGTACCTTAGACAGAATTCGTATTTTAAAACGCTCCTTAACAAAATTTAAAACACACATTCGATCGAAGGACAAGGAATTCCTTAAGGTACCTCGCGAGGTACCTTAAGGTAACAAAATGGCTTTGTTTTTACGGGTTTACTGCTGTGATACTTGAATTCTATTATGAATAGATTTTTTAAAATGAAAATACACTGGTATACATCAAAATATTATCAATAATGAACATTATAGACATTTCTGTACACATCCTAAAGAGTATAGTTGCTGTTGAGAACTAAAAAATTATTCAATTTTACTCCTAAAATGAAATCTTTCTCAATTTTTCAGACTCAAAATGAAACATTTGTCAATTTTTAAAGGGGCTCGTCGATCTCGGCCATTTTTCTATTAATTTTAAGTACTGAATTCAAACGTAATTTTTTTGTGTGAAAATGAGAATAATTTGCTTTGAGAAGCAGCACTTTGGGTATATTTTCTATTTAGACCATTGCTGGTTATTTTGAAAATTTACAAAGTAACTTACAAAAAAGTCGTAAGGAACATTTTGACCATTTCTCATCTTGGAGGCGATAAAGCTTTTAAAAAATTCTATACTTTGGTATATGTAGTTGAAAAATTTTGATGGTATAAAAAAATAAAAATTAGTTCTTCAGAAAAAAAATTAACAAGAATGACGTCGATTTTCTTTATTTTTCTCATTTTTCTTTCATTCGTGTAAAAAAATTGAAACAAAATTAAAAAATCATTGAAACTTTCAAGAAATTTCAAACACTGATGCAATACTCATTGATAGGTAGCAATGATAATGAAAAATGTTTATGAATTTTTAAGAACAAATACGTAAATATAGCCATTTATATCTGAATAACACGTTTTGATTGGCTGAATCATCTTTTTAGACTTGGCAACATGGTATTCTTAGGTGCACGTAACGGCAGTAACAAACCGTGTACTGCGGGTTGCATTTACTCGATGACGACGATGCAAAACCTCCTATATACAAGGCCTGAGTGCTGGATTAATGACGTCACGGATGTGGTTAATTTTCTGTGGTATGTGGTAATTTTCGCTCAATTCACACCGATTCTGTACGTTGTTGTTTGTGTTTTCATCATGTAAACAAAACTGTACGGAGTGTGAATTTAGTGAAAACCTATGGTTAACCAATCAGAATCGTCAAAAATTAACCACGTTGATTACGTCATTAATCCAGCACTCAGGCCTTGTATATAGGAGGTTTTGGACGATGACGTCTTACAGTTTACAGTCCAAACTCTCTTTTTCTACTTAATATTTTGAAGTTTGTGCTGTTAGATCGTTTGGGACTTGAAAATATTACGATTCGCGTTCAAGATTTCGCTAAATAATAGATTTTGATACGTTCTAACACACTTTAAGGATCTGAAAGTGATTAGGTATTCAGAAATTTGAACTATTCTTTCTTCTTTCATTCGTTTTTTCTAAAAAAAACTTGTCAACTTACGATCGTTAACTATATTTCAGCAAATATTCAACATTTTTCCAATTTTTTTTAATATTTCGTTTTTGTACAGTGAGATCTTTGGAGGACTTTTGGGACTTTTCACTTGAGTAAATCATTCCAATTTAGAAAACAACGTTACCTACAAAAATCATTTTCTGGGTCATTTATTCGAAAATAATTCATTTACATTCATTTCAAACAAAAAATATTACAATTTTCATTATGTAGATAATTTCATCCAGTGGATTCCATCATTTCAATTGAAGTTTTTTTTAGAAAAAAAGAATGGAAGAATAAAATAGTTCAACTTTTTGAGTATCTGTAAACTTTCAGATCGTTAAAGTCTGGTAGAACGTATCAGAAATTCATAATTCAATTTGATTTCGCAAAATTTTTAATCTAAATAATCTTGAAACGTTGAACTTGAGTGTTGTACTTGTATAATTTCTATTTCTAGTTTGGACAGCAAGACGTCATCGCGTAAATGCAACCCGCAGTACACGGTTTGTTACTGCCGTTACGTGCACCTGGTATTCTTAGCAATAAGCATGAAAAATTAAGGAAAGTTTTAAAATACGACTTTTAAGGAAGCCCTTAGCTAAGTTCTCCTCAGGAGCGTTTTAAAATACCAAACCACTCCTTAAAATAAGGTATCCTTACGTTTTAAGGTATACTTAAGGTATGTTTTAACATTCGACCCTAAGACCGAATGCAGCGAGGCCAAAGTTTTTGAAAAATTTTAATTTAGGAGTTAATTTTATAGTTGGATTTTGATTTTTGAAGGAGAACTTCGTTGAAACAAACATTTTTTAGGGTAACTTTGTCCACTTTTTCTCATTTTAGACGAATTTGCCAACTGTTTCCACCAGTATCAAGTCAGGAAGGAGGAGGGGTGAGGTGAGTTGTCCCCATTTGCACCACCTTGAAAAAAATTGAAGAATTTTCTGGCTGCAACAATTTTTTCCGGGTGTAGCAAACGATTTTCCCCGGTGTGGCGAATTGTTTCTATAAGTATTCATATTAATACAAAAAATAATTTGCCAAGCATTGAAAGGAAATATTTTGGAGAAAATTTTACAAAAAAATGGTAAATGGAAAATATACCTAACAAAGGAACCCCAAAACTGGGAATAATGAAAGAAGCTGATAAAGAATAGAAAAATTAAATTTCCTGACTCCAAATTCAAGTAGACAATAATTTTTGACACAAAACAGCTCATTTTTTCAAATTAAAATTTGCTCTTAAAAACAGATTCGTCTATTTTTCAAATATGTCTTTTCATTCTTTCTTCGCATTCCTTTTAAAACTCAGATTTAAATTCAAGTGTTTCTGAGAAATTAAAAAAAAAATAGTTCTTTCATTTTGGAAATGGACAATTCAATTGAAAAGTTTTCTTACTGTTCTAAAAATATCATCCCAATTTTTAAATTTTGTATCCTTTCAGGAAAACAATTATTTGCGTGTTTAATTAAAAAGAAATTACCATATTTTTAGAACTGAGCCCAAAACTTCATCTTTTTTCTAACAAAAAAATTGGAAAAAGCCCAAAAGAAATTACCATATTTTTAGAACTGAGCCCAAAACTTTTCCAAACATAAAACATCTTTTTTCTGACAAAAAAATTGGAAAACCCCCCCCAAAATTCACGAGTAGCAGAAAGGTATTGAACAAATTACTCAAGAAACTAGCAACCGGCTGAAAAATTTATAACAACCTCTGTTCAAATTTTACACCAAAATTATCCTCGCTGCTTCACTTAAAATTAACCCTATCTACGAGCCAACATCAAAAGAAACTCACAGCTAACGTTAAACTTTCATTTTTTTTTCTTCATAAAAGCGTAGGCAAAAATTTCATAAACTTCACGTACCGTGTCGAAATTTGTTGATAAAAAATTCAAACACCGAGTTACCTGAAATTGGTATTTAAACGGTAATAAAAATATTACTCGAAATATTCACGAACCCCACGACCGTGTCTTGAAATATCCAACCAAATCAACGTACCTGCAAAAAAAAAAAATACACTCAAATATTAGAAAAATAAAATTTCAAAACAAATCATAGCGTTGTGAATTATTCATCAAATGTAAATTATTCGCCATCGCGACGCGAGGAATTATTAATGAAAAGGATTTTTCGCGACAATTTCGGCGGTATGCTGCAAAGCGAATAGAAATTCTTTGATATAAATTAAATCGATGGAACAGACTTTTCGCATTCGTGATGAAATGCGAATAACACTTCTTTGCCGATGCGAATGTTGAAAAATTCAAAACTTCGCCATCCCCATTCCTCCACCTTTCGAGTTTTCCCCATTTTGTATTTAAAATGCACGCTTTTACTGGCAAATGTGCGCACATTAAAGTAAATGTCAAATAACATTATCGAAACGATATAAAACCAAAGGCATTATCGTATATATTATAGTCTGGTATAACTATAAACCCTTACATAATATGGAAAAAATCAACCCTCAGATACCGACCACGAAAAAAAAAGAAAGAATAAATTGTAATACATAAGCAATCACTTCCTTTTGATATTTTACACAATATATAGAAGAGCATCTCATTAAGCACTAAAACACGATGCCATACCGTGCCAAGAAGTCTAATCAGCGAACTATTGTTCACTTCGATAGCTCAATCAGAATCAAAGGTACCTACGAATATTATACCGAAGTTATAAATTTCTTTTTTCAAGGGAGAAAAAAGTGTCAACGAATCAATTTTATAAAATGATATTCAATTTGTTCTTCTGATAGGAATTCGTAGTACGTATGAATGGATACTCGAAACACATCATATTTTCCTTCTATGGCGTAATTCTTTTTTACGGATCTCGGATTAGACCAAAGGAAAAATGAATTCGTGTGTACAAATAGGTAAATAATAGAATCGATATTAAATTATAGGTATATTTCAAGTTGAGTTTCCAACAGTGAATTTTATATATTCGCTTGGTTTCCTCCGAAAATTCAAAAATTGAGACAGTGAGACATAAATTTGTTCGATTTGTGGAGGGTATAGCTCATTGAAAGAGCAAGAAATACAAAATTTCCAACTAAAACGTAAATTTTTCCCCAAATTATTCTACTAAAAGTTCGATTTCTCTAAATTCAAAATGAAAATTCTTCTAAAAAGAATCATTACTCGAAGGAAAAAAAAATGAAAATCAGTTATCTGAACGAGGGAGTGGAGAATTCTGTCTTCTTTGCTTTTTCTGATGAATCAAACTGCTGCATTTCAATACACATAATGCATATAAATACTCATTTCATGTCTGCTAAATGATTAGGAAAAAAATTGTGAAATAAAGATCACAATTTTTATTTGAATTTTTCAAGAATTTTTAGAAATTTACGTATTTACTGAAAAATTAACAACTATCTTGGTCTATTTATCAACCGATTTCAGGTTGAATGATAATTAGATTTGTAACATGGCTCGACCATATTTGCAATAAAAATATTTGATTGATTGATTGATTGATTGATCAATTTTAAATCAAAATTTCCAATAGCTTCATTTACCTACTCAAAAAAAATGCTATTGAATTTTTCAATACCCAGGAAAACAAATTTTTTAAAATGGTCAATTCTTTAAGAAAAATTGTCATTTTTGATTCTTCCACCCCCCCCCCTCCCTCCCCAATCCTCACTGTTCATACACAAGATGGCCTTTTTTTTCAAATTTTCACTTTAGAGCACATTCATTAAGAACGAGCGAATACCCATTTATGATGCTTCTCCTTGCTACGATTTTCAAAACTTCGAAAATTTTATCAACTTGATTATTAAATTCTCTACTATTTTTTTCAATAAATTCAAATTTTAGCTAAAAAATTCAACTTTTTAACGTTTAAAACAAATTATTTACTTTCTCAATTTTATTGCTATGGAGTTTGGCAGCAAATTTTGAAAATTTTATCAAATAAATTATAGCGTTGGTATTGTATTTTGAAATCTGCGTTAAATATGTAAAACTTCAATTTCTCTGACCAATTTTTTTACAGAAAATTTTTGATTTTTTAAAAGAATTGACTGATTTTTTAAAAATACCAGATTTTGGTTCCGACCCATTTCACCGAATATCTCGATAAAACTTGAACATTGCAAAATTTCCAAAAAAATGACAGCTGTATTTAAAAAAAAAAAAAAAATACAAATAAGTCATTATAATTGAATTGAATGACGCAAGATTCTTTGAACAATTTGATTCCAACAAATTTTTTATTCAATCGTCTGCGTCTGATATCGAAATTTTGGATCTTTGGTAGCTGCTCGTGCCACATTGTGAGATATATTTCTGGCCTGGATTTTAGAATTTCATTCAAAGAAATAGTATTTGAGAGAAATTGCATTCGAGAAAATAAATTTTGGGAAATTTTATTCAAGAAAATCGATTTGGTAATAAATTTTTACAATTCGGTCATTCGGGAAATTGAGTACGGGAAATTGATCCGGAATTCAAATTTTTATTGGGTTGATAAATTTTTTGGCAATTAGGTAAGCTCAAAATGCAATTGATTTTTAATGAGCTCTACAGTTTCAAAAGTCCCAATAACGAACTCCAGCTTGAATCTTTGAAAAAAAAATCGAACTCGATGCACAAGTACTTTTTCTATTCTCTTTTCTAACAATATGCACAGGTTCCCCCTTCCTCCTCCACCTAACAAAAAATAAAAATAAACAAAGATGCTTAAAAAAATTTCAAAATTAAAATACAGTCGAGTTTCAACATATTTTTTATTTTTAGCACCGCGGCGCCGGTGTTACTTTAATTGCAGACCTTTTTCATTAATTTCATAATTATCAAAATCTGTTACCTACACAGATTTCAAAACATTTTCCTCGTCATCAAATTTTTTTCAAAATATAAAACTCTCTATTTTCATGCCGAGGAAAGTACACAAAGGGTTCAATTCACCCATTTTATTCCGAATATAAGAAAAGTCACTGAAAAAAATCAAAATTGCAGTAATGAAAAATCAGAAAAAAGTATTTCATTTTCAGAACATTTTCATTGAATTTTCCAAAGAATTTCACTTGGTTTTCAGAAATTTAAGATACGATGCTAAATTTCCAGAGAATTTTCAGTTTTTTAAGCAATTTTTTCCACTGTTTGCTTAAATTAAAATTTTTTCACTGATCTATTACTGTGCTGTAATTCTGACTATTTTAAAATGATTTTCGACAATTTTCACTGATCTATAAAAATAAGAGAGTAGTTTCCTCAGATGCGATAAAGAGAAGATTTCAATCGGCTCAAGTTTTAAGAAATTGAAAATTTTGCGCATAAATAATTCCACGATCTAATGAGCTTTTTACCATCCCACATCAATATTCGAAGATCAGTTCCGCTAAAAACTCGATGCATGAACAATAAACAATTAAATCCTACAATTCAGCATCAATTTTGGAAAAAGTTTCACCACGTAGACTAATGACGATTCATTCGACCATACGAATCCGACGAATTGAAATATTCTTGTTAAAACAACCTGGTAATTAATTTTTAAGCGGCGATTTAAATTTAAATTTATTATCGGACATACAAAACAATCGTAACTCGTATAATTAAAGAGAACATACGAGGTAAAGAAGCAAATACTCGAATAGAAAATTAGCAAACTGATTATATCTCATATCAGATTGGAAAAAAATAAAGGCAACGTTAATGAAACTTTTCCACCGTTAATTTACGTAGGCAGGTAATTCGATACACGCACACAATCACACATACAAAGTGCAGTCTAATTCGCGAATAAAACCATCCTACCTTCTTGGCCAAAATGAAATTAATACTGTATCTGGTTGTATATAGATTTTCAACATCAACGAATCGGGATTATTTGAAAACGAGCAGCATATTTTTTTACAACTAGATTCCGCCACGGTACGATTCGTTATTAAAATCTGTAAAATTGCTACCGGCTTTTTTGAATACCCTCGTTAATTTTACACGTATGTATACCTAATGCTGTAAAGCATTTGGACCGAACGCAACGTAAAACATCGAGGATCCGATGGTAATACTTTTTTATCCGCGAAACCGACATTTTTAATCCCTCGTCAACTTTCTAAATCTACCCCAAAAGTTGGTAATTGTTTTTCAAAATTACAATATAGTACGCTAGCGATCCAATAAATTGGAATTTTTTTCATACGATTAATCATTCGACTTTGGGTCGCGGTAGTCCTCCTCGTCCCACCTCGAGGATACATTTTATTACACTAACCTCTCACGGTTCTCAAACTTTATTCTCTCACCGGCTCGTACTTCGTATAGGTACACAACGAAGGTGAAATAATTACACGACAACACCTAGAGAAAATTTCATTTATCTCTTCGTCAAACCACACTGACCTACAAATACTATTAAAAAAAACACGACGGTAAATCTGTTGTTCGAAAAATTAACCGATGCTTTTATATTCATCGCGTTAATAACTGCGAGAATCTTAATTTCCATGCACTCTCGGCGTCGACGCTTTTCCTTTGTAAACAATATAAACCGCGATCGATTTATTTAAAGAGTCGATTAGTCGGATAATTAAGTTTTTCGTGTCGTAGTCGAGTTCATCAGTTACCCGTATACTTCCTCTGTACACATATAAGTGATGCGAAACATAAAAGAAACGATTTTTTACGAGAAAAAAAAGCTCTCGAGACTCGACTCTTGAGCCTCCTCGACGACGCCAAAGTTCTTAATATATGAGAACTTGTTATCTTCCAAATTGAAAAACACAATGAAAAATCGCTTAAATACCGTTAATTACTTCGTGCTTGGTCGCTTTTAATCACCGAGAGCTTCTTCGATATAATGTGCTCCTTATGAAACTGGGTTATTTTTTGCAGCCGTTTTCAAATAAGAGGGTTTTTTCGCTGATGTTTTTGCATTCGCCAAGAGAAGAAAAGAAATCACTCGGATGAAAAAATCGAGTCTTCTGTTATCGAGATGGAAGAATTTTCACAGTTGTGGTACATACTGTAATTTTCATCATCTCAGGGTTTTGAAGCCGAAATTTTTCGTTTACTTTGCATTATTTCAAATTATTAAAAAAATCATTTTTTTAATGATTTTTATCTACTAAATTTTTTTAAAGTGGGTGAATTCATTATAAAATTCTTAACAATAATACAGAGTGCTATAATTAGAAAAATATTTCATAGAAATACAAGAACCCTTTACTTTCCTCTTTCGAATGAAAGAAAGTCACTGAAAAAGTCAGAAAAAGTCAGAAAAAATCAGCGAAATTTTTTTGATTTTCAGTGTATTATTTTTGCTGATTTTTCAAGGAATTTCACTGATTTTCCCGAGAATTTCAGGTACATATTTTTTTAACTTTTCAATGAATTTTTATTGATTTTTCAGCAATTTTTTTCACAGTTTGTTTTCAGTGAAATATTTTTCTTTGATTTATTATGCTGCAATTTTAGCTGTTTTACAATGATTTTAGATAGTTTTCATTTTCACTAATTTATAAAAAAGAAAGAGTAAATCTGAATCAGCAGATAGGTATAATTTTTAAATCAAATTCTTCCAATTTCATTCATAGTGAAATAAACTTTGCATAAAATCACTGATTTCTGTCATTTTTCAATTTAAAAAAAAAATATTAATTTTTGACTATCACCGATTTTTTCTGGGATCCATCATTTACACGATGCAATGATACTCAAGTCAGATCTCAAAAGTGCCATCCGCTCAGCTCAAATTAAAGCTCTAAAAAGTTCAACAAAACGAATAATTCACTGATCTGTACCTACCTAATTGTTTTCTTTTCATAAAAAGTGAGGTCAACCTAAAGTGGATCGGAAAATGAGAATTAGAGTATTTTCATTTTTTTTTTTTTTCAGAAAATCGAAAAAATTATTAAGGGATGGGGTGATATGAAAATTCAAAGTAAATTTTAGTAAAATATTCCAATTGGGACTATAATGGAAGAAAATTTTGAACATTTAAAAAAAAGTGATTTTCAAAATACTTACCTACCCTCAGAAAATGAAGTGAACATAAAATAAAAAGTAAATCATTTTTACAGATGTCTTTCATCGCCAAAAACCACCAGATCCCTATTTTTGCTTCATTTTTTAAAGATACGTACTTTGAAAATAATTTTTTTAGAACTTTTTAAATTTTCTAACATTTTTTTTCAAAATACTCAATGAAATAATTTTTTTTGAAATAAAATGCTGTGTAAGTTGATAAATTAATGTAAAATTGCCACCAAATTTTTAAAAAAATGATTTTTTTGATTTTCTGCAAAAAATTTAAAAACTCAAGTGTCTACGAGTACTTGACTACTTGCACACAAGTAGGTACCTATTCATTTTTACTTGGATATTTTGTGGTGTTGGGGCAGGGATGGAATCAAGGAGAAGCGATGTAAGGTATCCCTCCCCCCCCCTCACAAAACGAATCTAAAATGAATTTTAGAATTATTAGGAAAATTGTTGTTAGTTCATTTGTCTGTTATATCGACAAATTACCTACCGATAACATACCAAAAAAACATAATTTTTTCAAAAATTAAAGATTGAATTATCATCCATTTTGAGACAATTTTTGACTTCGTTTCGCTTGGGCTCAGTTATAGGTACTTTATGATATTTTTTAAATCGAGATAATTTATTAAAAATCTAAATCTCAAGTTGCCTAAATCTCAAAAGTCTTCTAACAATAATTTTTCAACTAACGAGAGTAATTCTTAGTTCTTCACAATTTTTTCTTTTTTTTTGAAAAGTGTTCTCTTTTGCTTTGCTTGGGCCAAATATCAAAAAATTCAAGCCTCAATGCAGGTCATTACGTCATTAGTTCTCAGAACTCATTTTATAACAATTCTTCAACTTTGACGTAGATAAGATAAATAGATTATTTATTTCGGTTCTTGAATTTTTTGAAAATTCTTTTCCTTCACTTTGCACGAGCTCAAAAACTCCTAAAAAATTTTTGAGAATTAAGATTACTTATGAATATTCAAATCTAATGACAATAATGTAAACATACTTTCTTATTTCAAATTTGTGAAAAGTCACTGGAAAAAACTCACAATTGCAACACAGAAAAAGTAAGTAAGTAAAATTTTCGATTTTCAGAAAATTTCCCCTGAATTTCAAAAAAAAAATTGTTGATTTTTTTAGAAAATTTCAGATATTTTGATGACTTTACAGTGAATTTTTACTGATTTCCAGTGTTTTTCCACTGATTTATTTGCTGAAATTGTGACTATTTTTCAGTGATTTTTTCATCATTTTCATTAATTTATAAATGAAAGAGTTTCACCCCCACAACAGGATAGCTTTTGGCTTTGATCTATCTATAGCTATACTCTCTCATTCATAAATCACTGAAAATGGTGAAAAATTATTGAAAAACAGTCACAATTTCAGCAAATAAATCAGTGAAAATTCACTGAAAAGTCATCAAAATATCTTTTATTTTCTGAAAAATTGGCAAAATTTTTTGAAAAACCATTGAAAATTTTCTGAAAATCAAACGTTTTAGTTACTTTTTCAGTGCTGCAATTCTGAGTTTTTTTCAGTAATTTTTCACTGATTTGAAATGAGAGCATGTTTGCATTGCCATGCCAGTGAAATATCAAATTTCACCCCTTCCCATCCCAATACTTCAGCTTCAATCGTCACTGCTCTAATCTCTAATCTCATCACCTTAAAAAAAAAGTAACACTATAATTTCATCATAGGAAACCTACAACCAACGTAAATCTATCGAAATAGATTTTTCTCACAAAAACAAACCGCCAGCACTGGAAATATTACACGGTAATTGTACTCGACTGCGAATACACAAACCGTCGAAATCATTGCACCAAATTAACACCCATTCGCATAAAATACTTCGACAAACATACCTATAGCGGCGTAAGAATTAAACCATGACAAAACATTTAGAGAAAGCGAACCGTATATACAAATATACATTTAATCAGCATTGTGTGTGAAGAAAAAAACCTACCATATCTCATTTAAATATACACACAAAACATGCAGCTATCTTTTACGCTATTTCAACCGCAGCTCAGCTCCAATTAAACCGCACACAGAGGAAAAAATTGAGGTACCTATCGAAGCATCTCCACGAAGGTAAAAAAAAAAAACCATGAAAAAATTCCATCGTTGAGACGAACGTTTTCACGATGAATTACGTCCCATCTTTGGAATAAAATTTAAAGAAAAATCCTCGCGTAAAATATCGTAATGTTACTTTTCCACGTATTTTCACGCAGCCTACCTCTAAAATAATCTTTTCCAAACGATTACGAATCGTTTACCGAGCCATTTACAAATCAGCAGACTTTTCGCTGGTGTTTTTTCTGCCAAAGACTCGACAATTATCGAAGCTTGTTTTTCGACGTCGAATTCGCAGCATTGCCTCTTTCGACAACGAGATAACATATATTTATACATTAACGCTTCGAATAAAACAACAAATCATTTACATACAACCAGGCAGGCTTATCTAAAGACCATTTACAATCCGGTACCGTTTTTCAGCCGGCCTGTATAATTATTTACACGATGCTGAAAATTTGTCCATTTTTCAAACGCGCGACCATTTTATCGCGAGAATCGAATTAAACATCGCGTACGAATTGAAAGGTCCGATCACAAAGAAACGAAAAGAGAGAAAAAAACAACCATTTCAATCGCTCGTTCGTGTATTTTTTCGCTCTCGTCCAACTATAAACCTTTGGAAAAAATAAATAAAAAATTTACCATTCGAATATGGAAAAGTTTTCACATATAAAAAGTCCATTGTTAGGTAAACTCGACCGATATATTTTATCGTAATCCTTTTTCAAAATAACTTGCCCATAACAAGAATTCGCAAAGATTAGCTTTAAAAACGTTTCCCAGCAACCTAAAGTTAAATACGTTCTTAAATTTTCTATACAAAGTACAAAAAAAAAAGAAAGAAAAATATATCAAATCGTATTTGCCCAAAGGAGTTGGAAAAAATCAACCTTTTACCACGCAGCATCGGTCCAATTACAGAATAGCACAAATGATAACTGGGAAACTAATTTTTTCGGAAATATTTCGCTGCCGAAATAAATAAACCAAGAAACTAACTCGATTTGGCATTCGAGTAAATAAAACTTTTCGCTATTACGAGCAACAAAAGGTATCCGAGGAGTAAACCGAGTACATCATGGATATCTAAACAAAATAAATACCCCAGTTGCACCTTTTTTTTTTTCAACCAAAGAAAAGATCGTCGTATTAAACGTAAACACACACGTCGAGCTTTGCTGAAAAAGCAAATTTTTTAAAACCTTGTCTAGAAATTTATCAAGGGAACAAAGTGCCACGGGACGCCTTTATCCGGATATTTTTTATACGTATACGAGCGAGCAAAGATAAATAATTCATAACAACTTTTTTTTTTCTTGAAAAATTTTCAACACCGAAATGTAACAACTTTATTAGCATTTTCACTTTGTACCATACACGTGGCGTATTATCCGCTTATCGTAATTCGCAATCCGTTCCAAAAAAAACCCTCAGATATAATTTCTCGTTTTAAGCTCGCCCTATTCTAATGACCAATTCGAATATAATTCTGGGGAAGATTTTTTTTTTTACCACAGTTCAGCTCGAAATTTACGAATTTCCTTTTCAAGCTTTTGGTACTACCAGCGATAGAATTTCTTTGGGGTTGGCAATTTATTATACGAGAGGCTCCGTTTTTATTTCATTTTTTTTCATTTCCGTTTTCTTATTATTTTATTTCTAAAGTTATCGTTGTCGTTTTGGTGTTTTTCATAAAAATCGAATTACGAGCTGACGATACGAATTGATGTAATTATGGACGAAAAAAAATACCTGCTCGATTATTATACTTATATTTCATCAACATTGTCGATGAAATGAAAGTACATGTACTAACGAAATAGATGAATTGACCGCGGGCATGAGTTGACATAGTTTCACAAATACGTATAATATCATATAGATAAGATACATTCTCGTAGTATTAAGTTTTGTCTGAAAACAGGTTTTTTAAAGAAACAGGTAGGTGAAAAAAATTTACAAGTTGATAATTAATATGCCAATTTTTGTTCGTTTAGATTCAAAGTTGTCTATCTTCCTACTCGAATATTGCAAAGTAGGCCCAAGTTATGAATTTCGAGCCACCGAGATAACACGATATCTATATTCGACTTTTTCGAAAGTGGATAGAAATTTTTGACGGATAATTTTTTTTGCCTTGTCGCAGATTTTTTTGTGCATGCATAGTTTATTTGTATAATCGGAATGGGGATAGAATTTATCGTATTTCGTTCCGGTTTTACCTAATTCAGATATTTTTTATGCACATATTGATTCCAAGATACAACTATTTAATCGTTTTCGTAATAGATGTCTAATATTTATACTTTGTTCTCTGGAAATTCGAAGTTTTCAAGTAGGTTTGATGAAGAATAAATTGCTGTAACACTTTCTCGTGTATAGTTTAAGAAAAATCTGAATATTATTGAAATCAAGGTATCTAGTCAAAAAGTACAGGACAGATGTCTGAATTGATAAAAAAAAAGTCAAGAGTGGGGGAAAGGTGATTGTTGAAATTGAATTTGAGATGGACACTTTGGATTAAGGCAGGTTTAAATTCTGAAATTGAGTAAAATATCAATGATAATCACATACGTATTTTAAAAATGGAAACTCCTTTAAAAAAATTTATTTATGAAAAAAAAAGTGGAGTTTTCCAAAATGGTTGTTTTTTCATATAATGGCTAAAAATTAATGAAAGAAATTGTATACGAAATAGGTTACATTCAAGGCAAGAATTTTCAAATTCTGAATGTGTTAATGAAAAAACTTCCCAAATGAATTCTCAATCCTCTGAGACTCTTGAGAGTGAAATTATGAGCTCTTTACAATGACGCAATCTCTTGAAATGAAAAATAAAATTTTTGGATTTCTCTAAAACCCCTATCTCAATTCAAAAATGCCGAATAGTTCGTAACAACGGTGCGACCAGAAATTTTTTATGGTGGAGGGGGAGAGAAGGGGGGTCAAAACTTTCATATTTTTTGGAAAGTTTGAAATTCAATCTCTGCTCCCTTTCCAAAAAATTTCCTTCTAATCATTTTCATGAGTTTTAAGGCGAGGAATTTTGTGTTTTGTTATTTCATTCATACCCGAAAAATGTATTATTATTATTAATATTCCAAATACATACATACATTTTTTTTTCACGAAAATTCTTGACCTCGTGAAGGAGAGGGGGTAGTGCAGATTTCTGGAACCCTCCTTGGCGTTGGCTATGATAGTGATCCACAATGTGTTCAAGTTTTATTTTACCAATTATCTATTCAAATATCAGAAATGAAAGAATATTCTTTTTTTTTTTAAAGAAAAAAATATGAAAAATGTGATTTTTTCATTCGAAAAAATAAAATAGTGAAAGGTAAACAAAAATGAACTAAAATGGCTATCTTCATTCTCAATTTTCTGCACTTATTGTGAAATCATTTAAAATTTTGAAAATTACTTTTTTTATGATTTTCAAAATAATTTTATGAAATCTTGTAAAATTATTCCAAAATTTAAAAAATGCTATACCGATGTCAGTTTCTATTTTTAAAATCCAAAATATGGAGAGAAAAAAAGAAAAAAACAATTTTTGATTTCAAAGAAGTATTGAAAAATTCACAAAATTTTTTATCGTCTCACAGAAAAATTCAAAAATTTTCAAAAATACATAAATATGAGCCTGAACATAGATTAGATATCATCTTGATAGGTCAAAAATTGGTTTTTAAATATTGAGGTGTACCTCTCTAATTCTACACGGAAAAAACAGAAGTTACGAAAATGAATACATTTTACCCCAAAAATAATAAATTTTATCAAAAAAAGATGAATTTTATCAAAAAAAAATATGAATTTTATCAAAAAAATTAATAAATTTTACTAAAATTATAAATTTTAATCAAAAAATAATAAAATGTATTCAAAAAAAATAATAACGTGTTTCAATTCACAAAATAGGTGAAATTCGTTTTAAAAAATAATATTTATTATCAGAAAAAATAATAAAATTTGTCAAAAAAACGAATAAATTTTACCAAAAAGAATAAATTTTATTCAAAAAAAATGATAAATTTTATCTATTTTGAGAATTGGGACACGTTATTATTTTTTTGGATTTTATTATATTTTTTTTTCAGTGTACTCTTTTTGAAAAATTACCCAAAATCAATGTCAAGTCAACTCAAATATCAATTTTTGATACCTCAGGTAGAGACCTGCGCCGATGGAGTTTTAGTCGGCGGCGGCTTGACAGATTTTTTCGCCGTGGCTGGCCGGCTAGCCGACTTGAGCTGATGCTATCGGCGGCGCCTAAAATTTTCGGCGGCGGCGGCTTAGCCGACCAATTTTTCATCATTATACAAGACGAATTAATTATAAGTAGAGATACCCGAGCTCAGGGGCGTAGTCAAGAGGGGTTTTGGAAGCCTGGACCCCCTTCACCCTTGAGGTCAAGAATATGCATAAAAAATTCCTTGCTTGGGCATTAAAAAATCCATTTTTATCAAGTTTTTACTCTCGCTTCGCTTGGACATTCACGGAATCATGGTTATCTTATTCTATGTGCTATGACAATAAAAACATTTTTCTGTCTCCTATTTTCTCCCCTGTTTTAAACAAACTTTGTACCTTTCCAAAAAGGGAGGTAAATAGAAGTCTTTTTTCATAATGTTGCCTCAAATAGTTGATAATACTTAATTGCAATTTTGTTCCGGCTCAAGCGAAATGAGTGCAAAGTTTTTCAAAAAATTGTTTTTTTCAAAGCATTAAAACATTTGAAGCAATGAAAGAAGCCTTTTTTTGGGCATTAAATATCCAATTTTTTCAACACTTCGCCCTCGCTTCGTTCGGGCATGACTTGAATCACAATTATATAAATCATTTAAGGCTATAAAGAGCAAAAAAGGTCTCTTTTTATCCCCCTCTCACCCGCCCCAAAAAACTTTCTAGTTTTTCGTCTTTGTAATCATTTTGCACCTACCCCAAAAAAGCTTCTGCTTCCTCAGGTTCTGACCACCCTTCAGACATTTTTTCAGGGCCGGCGAGAGGAAATGCGGGCCCGGTACAAAGCTTTTTGCGGGCCCCTTTTTTTTCGGTCCATTTTTTTCATATCTCAAATAAACTTGAGCAATGATCTGAAGTGACATTTGGAAACAAGAAAGAATTTTTCGATTCGTTAGATCATGTCGAAATTGAATGAAAATTTTTAAAATTGAGAATATATTATAGCCCGAGCGAAGCGAGAGCGGAAATTTTTGATAAAATTTTTAAAAAACTGAAATTTTAGCTTCAGTAGGTGATTTTTTTCGCTCATTTTTCACGTTATTTTAAAAAATGATTGAAATAGTTACTGTACTGCCCGAGCGAAGCGAGGGAGAAAATTTTTCAAAATACTACACTTTTTTTACACTTTTGTATGGTAGTTGAACAATCTCCTTCAAAGGGTCCCGTATGCGGGTCCCTCTTAAAATGCGGGCCCCTTCTTAAATTGCGGGCCCGGTACAAATGTACCCCCTGTACCCCCCTCTCGCCGAGTCTGCATTTTTTGTGGCTACACCGCTGTCCGAACTTTCAAGTTGTACCAAGGACGCTCAAAATTAAATTAAGATCCCAGATTTATATCACACACAATATCTTGGAGGTTTTAAGTTTTTGAAAATTTTCTGTTTTTTGGTGAGTCGAAAATTAAAATTTAAATACATTCCGAAAAACAGGGCTGGGGAGAGGAAATACGGACCCGGTACGAAGCTTTTTTCAAACCATTTTTCAAGCTGTCTTCATTACTTGAATATTCCGAAATTAGGAAACAGTATTGCATGTATTATAGCCTATAGTCCGAGCGAAGCGAGGACGAAAATTTTTGGTACATGTTTGCCCGAAAAGGTTTAATAGGTGATTTTTTACTCATTTTTCATGTTATTTCGAATCTGATTTTTTACAGATCTTTCAGTCAAAATCATTGATTTTTTCGGCAAATTAAGAACTACTTAATTAACTGAAAAAAAGTGATTTTTGACTGAAAAGGTCAGTATAAAATGGTCAAATTTTCAAAAAAATGATTAAAATACTGCCCGAGCGAAGCGAGGGCGAAAATTTTTCAAAAAATACTCTTAGATGAGCAAAAACTGCACTTTATTTTACATTTTTGTAATAGCGCGCCGTCGGCTAAGCCGAGCGCTCAATCGGCGGCGGCTGGTGGCGGCTCAGCCGTAATTTATGCGGCTGGCGGCGGCCCGAAAATTTTGAAAAAATCGGCGGCGGCGGCGGCGCGGCTCGGCGGCGCAGGCCTCTAACCTCAGGGTGGTTCTTACTCGTATATCCAGTTTCAAATCATACCCCATTATTTTTTTAAGTTTGGATATTTGCTGAAAATCAAAGATTGAAATCTTCTTGATATATTCCTCCTGTTTTTCCATCTTCCTCTTCGTCAGTTTTTTCAAAATGAATGTAAGACATCAGGGAGCATATTCATAAATCTATCGAGGGGGGTCCAAGGGGTCCGGACCCCCTCCCCATCAGGTCAAAAATTTACGTAAAAAATGTCTTTTTAGGGCATGAAAAATTAAATTCTTTCAAAGTTTCGCCCTTCGCTCGGGCATAAAGAAAATTTCAATTATTTAAATTGTTTGCAATGATTATTATGAAAAAAGGCTCCGTTCTGGTATTTCCCAAAGAAAGCTTCTGACACTACTTGAAGTTTCTGGTTATTATTTTCGTTTTTCAAGGTCAAAATAATTGGTTTGAAAGTTGCTTTTTCCAAAATTACACCTTTATCGAAGTTTTTTCTCTAAATATTTTTTGCAAATTGTATAAGAACTTGATAACATCCGTGTAATTGTAATTTCTTGATACATGTGAAAGATGAACTAAAAATTTCTCGAAAAAATTCGTAAGTTCGGACCCCCTCTCTCCATGAGAAATTTCTGACTACACCACCGTGAACTACTCATCAATTTCAATCCTCTGAACAAATTGTCATTTCAAGCTCAAAATATTAAAATAGCAATCAATTTCACTAGCAAATTATTCCCATAAAAAAGTATATGATTTTCAACCCCAACGTAAGATAATTTTATTAAAGAAACTCATTTTCATTCGTAAGATTATTTCGTGTTATTATCGTTCAGTAGCATCTTACCAATAACAGTTGAATAAAAATAAATACCCGGAGATAACTTCATACCCGGTATAAAAATCCTCGCAGCGTTTCGAATCTTATTTTATACCAACATCCGAAGCTGAAACGTAATTAAAAACAAAGATTGGAATTTTTGTTTGAATTTCGAATAAAATACGGGTAATTTGGCATTTCGTTATCAACAAAATATCACAATAAGGCAACAAAAAATCGTGAATTATGCCTTATTCATACCGAGCAACACTCGACATTACAGATTTCATGCTGGGTTCTGGGCTCTGGAAACACTTGGAAATTGAATTATCAAGAGAAAAACGGAAGTCGGTATTCGATGGTTCCTAGACGGAAGACACAGCTTCGTTATTTATCTCAAATGAGTCGATTCTAACGAAATAATAACTCTTGGAAGGCGGCAGGGATGTACAAACACAATCTAGATATAACCTCTATAGACCTACGTGAAATAGAACAACCGAAAATAACTAAACGAATCGAAGAAGAAATTACGTTATTGAGTTTCCTGGTACCTTGGCTATACGCAAGACATTTCGCATATTGTCGCGGAACATTTCACGGTCCAGTTTGTTCTTCGTGTACACATACACAAAACAATGAATTTTTATACGAAAAGCAAATATTTAATTCTAGAGCCGATTAGCCTACAAAGTTAAATTACCGGTTCATGCGGCGTTCGTAATTACGTACTGGATGCCTGTACCTACGATGCTTATCAAATTATTTTCGTTAGATCGCGAAAAAAAAGGCGCCAATTTTCGGATATATCAGAGTGTGACTAGGCGAGCAAGCAACATGTAGGTATTTTACATTACTATGGAATTGATTTCAGGTCTAAAGAATCGACTCGATAAAAATAAGAAAGTACCCACGATCCGAGGTATTTTCGATGAAAATGAACGAAAATCATCAACGCCTCGACCCAGACAAATGTCAAGTTAAGAGCGGTGATAGATCGCCCGATTATCGTCCGCCACTTTTGACCAGAATTTTACGTTTTTTGTACAAGTACAGGTACGTGATAGGCTTAGCAATTTTACTGGTAACGCTTTTCTTGGCATATTTGATAATTAGACTGATACTTTGGCTGGCGAAAATCCTCGTCCGCAGGAATACCGAAATAAAACGCGATAAACTGATCGACCATCCGGGCTCAATACGGCGAAAAAGATTAGACTTGGATCGGCGATACGATAATTTGGCCGAAAATCGCAAACGAGCCTGCAGAAAATTACCACGTAGACGAAAACGATGCTGCCGGTGCAATGTTCAGCAACAGAAAAGAAAGCGAAATTCGTCGTTTTAATCGTCGCTGTGGCATTTTTTATAATAAAAAAGTGTCCAATTTCAGGAGCGTTAATTTTTCATGATTTGTGCAGCAGTCATTTTGCAGGCAGGCAATTTCAAACGATAAAAATCGATCTCGATCTCGCCTTCTCGCCTCATCTTCACGTTGGTAATGTTGCGATGTCACGTTCGCGATGTGTTTTCTCTTGTTCTCTCAAGACGGCGACGTCTTTGTACCTCGACCGTCTCTCCAGATATCGCTCTCGTAAAACTGAATAATAAACTACTTTCAGAGCCAGCGGTAATTTCATAACGAAAATGGATGGCAGGTAGTTTTTAACGCAGAGACCGATATGGTACCTTGGACTGATGATTTCTGCTTCGAAAAAGCTAATTTAAAAAATATAACTTTGAAATTAGCACCGGATGAGGTTATAGGTAATCAAATCGAGATGAGAGTGATTTCGCGTTAGAGAATTTTCTTCGTTTATTATCATCGGGATATTGGTAGAATCGGGTCGAATTTGAAAAAAAAATCACAGCATCTTTGAAAAGAAGATTTCATTAATTGGAAATCTTTTTATAAGGGTAAGGTCGCCTAATATCGACCCCTCCCTAATATCGACCCCCAGCCGATTTTGCCTCCTAATGCCTCGATCGAGCTGAAAAAAATTTTTTCTTATGTATTTTTCACAGACAAATCGAATGACACCAAAATCGCAACCCAAAACTCAAAACTCGCGGAGATAAATTGAAAAAACATTTTTGAGAAAGCCAAAATAAAATTCATCTGTGATTTCAAATAGTTGTTTCAAAAAGGTGTTTAATCGTTTTGTAATGGTGAAAATTTGTATCAATAGTGAAGGAATCGAGGAATTTAATGCCGTAAATGTTTTAAAATTTTGATGAAAGTAAGTATTTTAAATATGTTATTGAAAAAAAAAGTATAGGGTTCGCTATTATCGACCCCCGCGACCCCCTACCCCGCCAGAAACTGATTCAAATTCGGATTTTGAGTCAGCTGCTAACGGAGATTTCTACGATGACTTCGACGAAGATGAATGCAATCCTGAATGTCAATTTTGCGGTTGGCGATACGCCACTGACCAACATGGTCAAATTTGGATCAAATGTCGTCAGTGCTTCTTGTGGGCGCATGAAGTATGCGACGCGGCGGTCGACGACTGCGCGAATAAAAAAAAATACATCTGTTCGTATTGCTTAAACGGTTAATTATCGTATGTGAACTTTATTTTCCATAATTATATTCATTTTCCGACGTTTATTTGATCATTTTAGCGAATTTTCAGGGGGGTCGATATTAGGGGACCATTTTTCAAAATTTCATTTTTTCACTTTTTGGAAAAAAATTCGCCAAAAATCGGGGGAAAAACTTTGGGGGCTGGGGTTTCGGGATATGAAACTACGACATTTAGAGCCATCGACGGCATTTTTAGGTGAATTACAGGTCGAGTAATTCAAAAAACAAAGGTGGGGGTCGATATTTGGGTCTTTTACCCTTAAACGTCGAGTTCGCGATATGAAAATTTTTAAATTTCCGAAAAAGAAATCAGCCTACGATTTTTTGATATTACGAAATGAGAAAATTAAAGTAAAAGAAAGCCAGGCGAAAGAGAAACTTGAAAAATTAATTATTTTCCCTTAACGACTTTACAATTACAAAACAGAAATGAAAAAGAAGTTTTGAAAAATGTAAGCAATTTTTTTATTAAATAGGTTTGTAGGTGCGCGTTGCTTGGTTTCTTTCTCTGTATCTAAATTTCAAAAGACTTTTCAATTTAATAAAAATTAAATCCAACCCAGTTGTTTTTAATACATACGAAGTGATCCTACCAGTAGATGTAAATTTTAATTTTAGAGGATCTACATTCGTTCTTATTAGATTTTGATTATATTTTTCAAATAAGAAATTGAGTAAAAATATTAATTATAATTACTCAGGTATAGGTAATTTTTTTTGGTTCCTATGTCTAAATTTTTGAAACATGGGACATAGGTACTTAATTTTTTGATAGTTCAACATTCAAATGCTCTCCTTATTCCACCATTGAAAAATTCGAATGAAAGTTTCCGTTTACAAAAATCAGGGCAAAATGAATCTCTCCGTCCTAATCAAAAATCTCAAGTAAAATTTGAAAAATCATAGCAAAATTTTAAATTTTCCACGTAAAAGTTGAATTATTCAAGAAATTCGATTTGAAATTAGATGTATATCATCAAATTTTTGAAACTGAGCCATTTTTAGATCATAAAATTTTTTCTTAACAAGGATTTTTTCAAAAATCTGACTTGAATAAAAAGGGAAGGAGTTTAAGTGTAATGGAAAAAATAATAAAAGGAAAGTTAATTCAGAAATCTGAGAAGTTTGATTTTCAAAATTGGAATTTCAAAATATCATTTTCCACGACAACAGGTAACGCAATGAAATTGTAATTTTTTCATGCTATTTTTACATTTCCCAACTGTTTCAGCTCTTTAAAATTTAACCTCCAACACATAAAAAAGCGAAAAAAGTTCAGGAAGGTCAAAACCAAAACGAATTTGGATTTGATTATGATTTGGTTTCGGTTTTTTTTTGTCTCAAATTTAAACCTTTCATCACCTTCTCCCCTCCCCTCTCGCCTATTTTTTCAAAACATACAAGAGGAGAACAAAAGTATCAACATTTTTTAGGTAGAATTTTGAATAGAAATCAAGTTAGTGTACACTTGATTTTTTTTCAAGATTATTCTCACCAACTTTCAATTCTCCTCATTTCTCTCTCTACATTTTCAAGAAGACATAAAAAAACTGTTTTGGGTATTTTCCAAAAAATTTTCCTCAGAAAATGAAAAAAAAAACTTTAAAAAAGTAATTTGTGCAAACTTCAACCAAAAAAATCATACAGGTCACTTCTCCTCTAAGCATCGTTTGAACAATTTTTGCATAAAATCGTCAAAATCACCATCCAGAGAAAAAGAAATCCAGCCAAGGAAACAGATCATCCTTCAAAAAATGACAGCGTTGCCTTTTCAAATGAAAAAATAAAAGTTGAAAAATTGCAAAATTGGTGAATTTTTGTTTTGAAAAAATGCAATCTTAGCACCTTTTAGCGTTTAAATCTTGATTTCAGTTCGTTCCCAAACGAAATTCTCTCTCTTTTTGAATCAGTGAAAAGTTATTGAAAAATATAGTCGGAATTGCAGCACATGGAAAATCAGCAAAATGCTCTAATTTTTAGTGGAGTTTCGCTGTTTTTCAGCAAATTTCAAAAATTTTACTGTTTTTCCAGTAAATTATCACTGATTTTTAATCAATTTCTTTCACCATTTGCTTTTATCAGTGAAACTTTTTTTATTACTGATTCATTACTAGACAGTAATTTCGACTGTTTTCTAGTGAGTCTATAGATTTCCAAAAATCAAAATTTGCGATTTATTCGTAATTTTTCACGCTGTAACAACCGTTAAATTTACCCCCCCCCCCCCCCCCCAAAAAAAAAAAAAAACACTATGCGATCAAATTCATTACTTATGAAAAAATTCCAACGCGAAAAAAATTCAAATACTTGGCTGAATTTTAGAAAATATTTTTCATTGTAACAAAGAGAAAAAAATTTATGGAATTTGGAAAAAATCGCGACTTTTGATGAATTTTGGGTCAACTTCGTGACTTTTTCATGACTTCAGCGACAAAAATCTAAAATTTGCCACTTTTTTTGCAACTTTCGCGACCTCAAGACACCCTGTTTTCGATCATTTTTACTTACTTATTCATAAATAAGAGAGAGTGTTGGTGAGAAATTTGAACAATATTATAGGTACTATTATCACCAGGTCTGAAAATTTTTTTTTAATGTTTGAATTTTTCAATGACATTCGAAAAAAAATAAAACGAAATAATTTTGGTTTTCCAGTCTTGTGATGATTTTACCAACACAATTTTTATTTTCCATCTAAACTTTTAAAAACATTTAAAATTCCAGACTGAAAAAAATAATTTCAAACACTTTATTCCTTACCTCTGGCATGGTATACCGAAATAGCTCTTATCAAACCCACCCTTATCTGCAAAAGTCACAACCATACCCCATAAACAACAAAGATATCTATGAACCAAAGCTGTAAGTACATCACAGAGACTTCGCACACTCCACCTATACTCTGTACTCAACACTCGACACCATATTCATTATTTCGTTATGTACTGTCGAAAGGGAAACTTGTACACATAAACATTTACCCTGCATTGCTGACGGTGTCGGCGAAATGATACGAGAATTTACATGATAATACGGTCTCATCTTATTTATGGCTGCGTGTACATGACGGAACAACGCTCGAATATACTACAAGGCGTCATATTCGTATAACGAGCTTATGTTCCTCTTTCAAAATCATTAATTTTATGAAACAGCAAATTTGATCCCGGCGCATACTGCGTACTGCGTACCTGAGTCGGCAGCAAACTTTACATCGTTTTTATGTTTTCCTTGTTTTTTCCACATACATAGGAGACTACAAAACGAAAGGGATGAGGCGCAGGCGACGCGAGTATTCGTTTGACTATACGTACGTAATCTGTATTATAGGCCTAGGCTAGGTGTAGGTAGGTAGTAGGTACCTACCAGCGACGCGACGTATCCAGCAACGTATGTTTGTACTCGTATTTATATTGAATATATGCTAATGGTTGGAATGAACGAGAGATTTATCGCTACACTAGGTTAAGGGTGATCGGAAAAGTTTCACATTTTCCATCGTTTTATCTCGCTAACGATTTTACCCTTATGTATTTCACCGACGACTAACCCTTCCCTCACTCTTATTCTTCGTTCTTTTTTTTTCATCCATAAGAGAAGCTGGATGTGTTACATTTTTCTTTACCAATTTTGCTTGTACAGTTTTCTTTTCAAAATAAGTTAGGTGCGTATTAATCTGCTTTTACACAAGGTTTAAAGGTAGGAATGGAATGTCTTGAGGAAATATTTTTCATCGATTGGAAAATTGCGAAAAAAATCACAGAAAGAGGAAAATTATGCTATAATTTGATGGAAAAATAGGCGGATTGATTTTTTTCCCCATAAAATGATAAGAGGTTCATGAAATATTTTCAGTCAAAATTATCAAAATTTTTTGGTACTAACATAATTTTTTCAATAAAATTGAGACAAATTTTTATCATTAGGAAAAATTCTAGATAACTTGAAATTTTATAATTTTTAGTTAAAATCATTCTGGTGATGCAAAAATGTCACATTTTAACGAATACATAAAAAATGATGGAAATTTTGGAAACTCGCGTGAAAAATTGTGAAAATTTCGGAGACTCTATTGAAAAATGGTTGAGAATGATTTGAAAAATTATCAAAATTTCTAAGACCCGAATGAAAAATCTTGGAAATTTTGGAGACCTGATTGAAAAATTGTCGAAATTTTGGAAACTCGATTGATAACTCGTGGAAATTTTGGAAACCTGATTGAAAAATTATTAAAATTTCGGAAACTCGATTGAAAAATTGTGAAAAGGTACCCCTGATACAAAGATTCTCACGTTAATTGTTGTACGTTTTTTGTATAAATTTGTTTTCAACTTTGAGATTTCCGGTAGATTTATACTCAATTTTAATGCTTCAGAGTATGCAATTTCGGAAAGGAGAGAAAATTATACGGCTTCTAGTAGTAGTTTTGAAAGTAGAGCAATCTTAAAGTCGCTGAATGAGGTTTTGGCTAAAATGCGGCGCAAAAAAGTTCGAAAAAATTCTCAAATTATGGTTACCATTCCCCAAATACACCATAGATGAATTTCAAATTATAAGTTCATTATACGATTTTTTGACGAAATTCGATATGGGGAGGGGGGAAAGTGAATTGAAAGGTAGGAGATGCACCAAAGACTTTTTGGGAGTCCTTAATCATGTCCGATGGTTAGTTTCAAAAAGTAGAATACATGTTTGCCATTCAATTTTAAAATTCGAGCAATTTTATAAGTTTAAGGGTATGGTTTTGGCTAGAATGCAGTGCAAAAAAATCTGAAAAAATTCTCAAACATTAGTCACCACTTCCCGTATATACCACATGAATTTCAAAATTTTTGGTTGCGTGAATGACAAAATGGGTATTTTTGAATGATAAATCACATTTTTTTGGTATGTTTTACCAACTCCAAAAATCTGAAAAAAATGTCATTATATTGTACCATGTTAGGACTAAATTTGTGCCAAAAAGAAAAAATGTATGTCTTTTAGTTTTCAGAATTATGTCGATTTTACAGTTTCAAAGTGGGATTTTGGCTAGACGGCAGTGCAAAAAAAATCTGAAAAAATTCTCAAAAGTTGATCACCACTCCTTCTATACACCACAAAAATTTCAGAATTTTTGGTCCATTAGGTTCTAAGATAGAATTTTTGACGAAAATTCGCTATTTCAAGGGGTGGGGGTAGAGAGGGATGAGTTGTGGAGTGGAAAAAAATTTCCTAAAATCATTTTTTGGGGTCCTTAATGATGTCTGCTGGTTAGTTTCAAAAAGTAGATCTTTGGCCGATTCGGGTACCCTTTTGGAAGACTCAATTGAAATTTTTTTGAAATTTTGAAAATTCAATTGAAAATATTTAGAGATAAGAAAATTACATCGAGTAATAATTTGAGAAAAAATTTGAAGTGGTAAGGATTATTCCTACCTAAATTGCACCAAATATTACCACTTCGCGAGTTGAAATAGCGTTATCTGTTCACGAATCGACGTGAACAGGTACCTATTTCAACAAGCAACGAGGCTAACGTATTTATTACGTAATTTATCTGGCAGAAGCTTTGCCTGCCTTTGTCTACTCGCGTACGTTAAACCGCGAGTAGGCAAGTTATTTTCTGCCTCGTTATCGCAAGTTGCTTTGTTCCACTGATGGAAGCTACCATCAGTGGCAAGTTTGGTTGTGCACCGTTTGGCCTTGACGCAACGCAGAGCGTTCGCGTATAGGTAGAAGCCCGTTATCGGGTTTCTTACCTACCTAAGCTGCTATTCATCCCTTCCCTTATCGATAATTACGTGACCGCGCATCTCGGTTCGCGGTTACGTCGCGATGTATTTCTCAGTCGCGCACTGAGTATATTTTTATACACCACCGTAGCTAGACGTTCGCGACTAGTTACATCTCATACTGGCGCAACTGTGTATTGTATTCTTCCGCGTATATTTTCGTACTTGTGCATTTCTGCATCAAGTACAATAAATATTCGAATATCTACGTTGAGTTTTATTTCTCCGCGAATTTATTCGTTCGAAGAATCGCACGCGTTGGTATATGGATTGGTAGTTCAATTGAGTTGGGTTTTGACAGTTTGAGGCCCTCACCTCACTCCCCCTCAAACTATCCCGCGGGAGCCAGAGTCCAAACCCGCTCTGGTGCCAAAACCACCAACACTTCATCAACACAATTACCACCAATTCATTGGCGCCCGAGACAGTTCCTGCTGCTTGAAGAAAATTTGGAGGAAAATTCGACGAGTCAGCGACTGAGGAAAAATCCTGCGGAGTGAAATCGACGAGTCAACGATTGAAGACATCTTTAAAAAAATCTTGGGTATCGTTATCTCGTTTGATTACCTATTTTCTTCTAAGTTTAAATATCGTATCGTTGGTGCGTCGCGTAATAATTAATTAGAAGTAATTAATTAGTAAAAAACGCGTAATTATAAGTTAGAGTTAAAGTAGGGTGATTGTAAAAGAACAACTTTAAACCAGGAACAAAGTAACAGGTTAAGGTCGTTTTCAAAATTACAGTAGAAGTTAGGCGAGATTCGTATTCTGTACTTTCGAACCTACTTAGAAATTACCTATTTGAAGCTCTATACATCATGTCGCCTACCGATTCACACGATAATTTAAACACTGAGCTAATTGATGCTAGAAGAGCAGAAATAGCTAAAAGTGAAGAAGAATATAGGGTATTGAAAACCAGGGTTTACCATAAAGATCTGATCGATTTAGATAGGATTGATGACCAAATAGAATTAAGGGCATCATTCGGCTGGGTAAATGATATGGCATGGGTAACAGGCAGAGAAATTAGAAAGTTGACGAGTAGGATAAAAGACGCGACTAAATCTTCTGGTTCAAATTACAAAGACATTACTGAAAATCAGAAAAAAATTACTGACGTTGAAAGACGATTTTTAGAATTCGAAAAAGAAAATTTGACATCATTTTATTCGTGGAAAGAAAAATGTACAAATTCATTAGCTGAAATTTTGGAAAAACAGTCTCAATTTGAAAGTAGGTTAAATAACATGGCCGGAGATTTAGAGGCGTGTAATTTAAGGTTAACCGAAATTAAAAATATCACTGATTCGTACGAAACTGAAGTAAGACAGATTCATGAACAAATTTCAGAAAGGGAAAAAACTTTTGAAAATAAAATTTTGGATCTCGAAAATAGGTTAAAAAATATAGACAAAAGGCCCGAAAATTCTGAAAACATGGAAACGGATCAAAATATCGATGAGAGTTTACAAAAAGCTATCGAATTATTGTCAACCGCGAATGAAACGATAAAAAATTTAGAAAGTCGTATTACTATCCTAGAAGAAAGGCCTACCCAAGAATTTACCCAGAAAGAAATAAAGCTCGTCAAAGACAAAGAACTGACAGCTAAAATGATCAGAGATAATGGAATTGAGTATGGAGAACATAACCACATGCATCCGACCAGATTTGTAAAATTATTTAAAGAATTTGTAAAGAACTACAATAGTTCAAGCCAAGAAAAATCAAATTTGATGCGACAAGTTATAACTTGGAAAAAAGCTCAAAGTTGGCGTGCAAATTCTAACGCGTTTATTGAGTTTGAAAAATTCGAAGAAGAATTTATTAAAACTTTCTGGAATAAACAAAAGAAAAACGAAGTCTGGAAAATGTTTGAAGAAATGGATTTTTCTAAAACATGTAAAACTGGGAGAGAGTTTTTGACTGAAATGGATGCATGGATCCAGACCATCGAAGATATGGGTCTGAAGGAAACACCCGAGGTAGTTTTGATCATGGAATCAAAAGTACCAGAATGGTGGAAAAGTAAAATCGTATGGGGAAAAGTAGATTCACCCTACGATATACTAGATAGGTTAGAAGAACATCTCGATAACTATGAAGACGATCCTAGAATCTTAGATATTTTTGCCGCCGAAAAATCTAATAGTAATTTTGGTAGGCTAAGCATGTTTAGGAAAAATGCCGCCGATGTAAACTCGTCTGAGGATAGTCGACAGAGTATCGGAAAAAATGGCAATCCTGAAAACGAAAATTTTGATAATCAAAAGCCTAACCAAAATGGATTCGGTAGAAAATTTAGGGGTAAAAATAGGAGAACGTTTGGAAATGGTTACGAGACACCTCAAAGTCAGCCTACTAGGAATTTTGATCGCGGATACAAAGGGAATGGATTTAATCCTAATGGCCCTAAAAATCCAAATTACGATAGGAAAACTTTTGGTAATCCTAACAATCGTAATTTTGAAGCGAAAAATAGTAACCCGAATCCCAAACCATCGACGGGCAATTTACCCAAAGTTAATCAGGTAAATGCGCCAAAAAACGCCGATGGCTCAGGTCCGAGTATGTAGATACAGATAAAATAACATATTATGTCCACGGAGGGTACCAAGTGATAGGTGATTCGTTACTATATTACTTGTGTCGAAATGGCAGCAAAACGAATATCGGTGACTTGAGAAAGATCCCGTACCTCCGTGAGAATATATCGCTGCGTAATCTGTATAATCGACTCGTACCTGAGAAATTAAAAAGAGACAAAGTATTACTTTGTATGGGAAAAAGGGAATTAAACGATAATTACGTATCTAATGATTTCGTCTTCTCCAAGATGAAACAGATTATTCAGATGTTGAAAGCCAAAGGTGCCAAGGAAATCGTTTTGGTGTATCCAACGATCACTCCGGCGAAGAACGGACATGACCATGTCACGTTAAATCGTGCTTGGCAGTTCCGAAAAATGTTCTATAAGCTAGAAAAGCTAGGCAACGTTCACATCTGTCTTGATCCATCGATGGTATTTGCTGAAACAGAGATATCACCGAAATCAGGAAATCTGAAATATAAACTCAATCGTAATTACACGATTAGAGTAAATAGGAGGAAATTTTTCTATGATAGGTACTTCGGTAGGTACTTTCCTACCCAAGCTACCTACCAAGAAACAAAATACGCTCTAAACGATTACCTATTAGCGATTAAATCTCTACGACAACAAACAGCTCGGGCTGATTTGTTGATCAATAAAACCCCAACCGAGTTGACTGTAAAACAGATCGATGACGGACAGGTGGTTAATACCCCAACCGAGTCGACTGTACAGATCAATGACGGGCCGGTGGTCAATACCCCAACCGAGTCGACCGTAGAAGACGGAATCGATGACGGAACGGTGGTAAATAAATCGCTACGTCAGCAAACAGTTGAATCTGGTATGCTGACCACTAAAACCACAACCGAGTCGACTGATGAAATCAGGAACGATGACGGAACAGTGGTAGGTGTCGTAAAAAAGTGTGAAACACTTATAGAGAGCAAATTGATCGATGATTCAGTAATTCCTGAATTCATTCGAAGCGACCTCCAGGAGAAGCGGAAGCAGGGTTCGAATATTTTACAACCGGTTGAAAATGTAGGCGAACGTGTAGAAAGTATTCTGTATGGGGAAGATAGGATACCTACTTTACCGAAGCCGACGCAGGTAAACCCAACCGACGCTCAATCTGTGCTATGCATGGGGCCCCAGAAGGGTCCACCGCCCACGGTCGCGGCAGATGACGTGCGCAGAATTGATCGTTTACCGGGCGTTACTTGTGTCGTGCCGACGACCATTAATGGTGTAGTTTATCCTACTCAACTCGATACTGGTGCTGAACCGAACGTCATGGCATATGAAACTGCGCGTAAATTGTTCCTCGAACACCCTGAAAAATGTAAATTTCTACATTTAGATCGTAAAATCGAAATCGAATTAGCCGATAAACAAGTAGTCGAAACTATGCATGCGTTGCTTAGAGTTACGATGAATTTCGGTAAATATGAGCTCACGTTACCATTCTACTTGATTCCAGAGTGTAATCAAGTATTTATAATGGGTAGGACTTCGATGTTTGAACTAGGTATCGAACCCAAAATTAGGAAGGGTTATGCCTACTGTAAACCGAAACGTGAGAGTGAAAAAGAGATCCTGAAGTACATGTCTGAGGAGGAGTACGAAGGAAAACTCAAAATGAATACCGTAAAACCGAATGGTAGGTACGGCAACGAGATTCCCAATAGAATGAGAAAATATACTCATGCTAAAGGTGATAGAGAGGGAGATATACCCGAGCCCGATAGATCGAGCGAAATATATCTTAAGAAGTTGTTTGAAGGACTTAAAGAGTACGTAGCTAAAGGTAAAATTAGCGAGAAATGTAAGGATTGGGCTTACAAGTTACTGAGTGAGTATTCTGACGTATTTTCGAAATCGCCAGGTTGCTACACTGGTCCTCCAATACACTTCGATATGTCCGACGAACAGGAATGGCGTGGTTATAACTATCGTCCATCCAACAAACTGTTACCTGCGATAAAACGTGAATTAAAAAATATGTTACGTGATGGCGTTATTACACCGTCAGACACGAAATATATAAATAATACAGTGATTAGGATTAAGGCTAACGGTACTCTACGTCCATGTCTAAATCCTACACATTTGAATCCAAAATTAGCGAATAATTACAACGAATCAGCAACGTTAGACAGAATTATCACTGCTAACGGCGACGCTGAATTCTTTTCGAGTTTTGATTTCGTCAGTGGATTTTGGCAATTACCACTTGATGAATATTCAAAAAAATTCTGTGGATTCGTAATCGAGGGTCAAGTGTATCAATTGAACGACTTCCTATGGTTTGAAAATTTCTTCAGCCGAATTCATAAAAAATGATTAATCGCGTAATACCTGACAAAAAATCGATCACTGCGTCGTAGACGATGTTTTAGTTAGGAATAAGGGATTCAAAGAACACGTTTTAGATATTATTGAAGTTTTAGATGCAGTACGAAATTACGGGTCTAAAAATTAAACGCAGAAAAAACAGATTTGTTCAAAACGTCGACTAAACATCTGGGTTACCAACTTTCAACAGGAAAGATTGGTAAACAGAGCAAAAAAATTGAAAAATTCCTTGAATTCGAAAGAAAGCATTCGAAAAATGGCAATTTCAAATTAACTAAAGTTGTAGAAATACAAGCTTTAGTTGGTTTGACCAATTTATATCGAAGATTTATTCCTGAATATAATGAAATTATAGCTCCGTTGATGAAACTAACGTGCAAAAATGTACCTTTCGAGTGGGGGGAAGAACAAAGTAAAGCTTTCGAACGATTAAAAGACGAATACTGCAGAGATTTTTCACTCTGTACGCCTATCGATAACGTAGATTTTCATTTACATACAGAATGTCTCGAAAATTCAATTTCAGGTGTTTTGTATCAAAAAATCGATGGCGAAAATCGCATCGTCATGTACGTCGACAAAACGCTACAAGATTATCAAAAACGATACACTTGTACAGACAAAGACATGCTCGCGATTACGTATTGTCTCAAAAGATTAGAAATGTGGTTACATGGACGTATCGTACACGTTAGATCTGATCTAAAATCGTTACTTCCCAAATACGAAGAGTTAGCTCAAACCCATCGAAAAGCTGGTCACTGGATCACTCGAATGAACAGTTTTGATCTCGTCTACGACATAAAATGCACGATCACTGAGTTGAAAAGGCTGAAACAAAGTCAAGAGCCAGGTTTAACAGTGAATAGTTTCAACATAAAGTTAGGTGAAGGTATAAACAGTACAGGTTTAGAACCTATCGAGCTAAATAAAATTCAAAATTTCAGGGAAAATCTCGTTGAACTTTTAGATGAATTACCAAAATGGCAAAAATCAGATCCGCTCTGCGATAAAATTTTCGATGATTTAGAACCGTTAGGTGAATTTTTTTGACCGATAGACAAAAGCTACGAGGTATCGAGTATCTAAAAAATACGAAATAACTCGTGAAAACGGTGAAAAGTTGCTATGGCGTAAATATTTTGATGGCACGAAAGTTCCTGTTCTGCCTGAGAAATTATTTCACGACGTAGTATACTACCTACATGATTTGTACGGTCACGTCGGTGGAAATAAACTTGAGCTGATTTTCAGACAGTTGTATTTCCATCCGAACGCGTTGAAATTTATTAAAATGAATACAAACATGTGCATCGTTTGTAAAATCAACAAATGTTACGGTCCTAAAAAACGGTTCAGGTACGCACAAGTAGAATCCTATCACAAAGGTGATTTAATCTCGGTTGATATTTGTGGTCCAATCGCGGGTATAAAAGGGGAAACTAGGTACCTATTTGCTTGTAAAGATGTCTTCACAGGTAAAGTCTGGTTCTTCCCAACCGATAACATCGAAGCTGAAACAATCGTAGACGAGATGAAAACATTTTTGGAAATTCTAAAAAGTTATGGCGTTACACCTAAAAAAATCATGAGCGATAATGGTCGTCAATTTACGTCAAAAGTATGGAAAGAGTTTATTAAATCATACGATGATATTAAAATGATTTATTCTAGTCCTTTTTCACCCCAGGGAAATTCGATTGAGCGAGTTTTTAGAGAACTAGGGGCAAAATTACGTTCTAGAATAAATACCGAATATCCAGATCGATCATATACTCACAAAGGTTGGTGCGAGTACGTTTCTGAAATAGAGAGACAGCTAAACGATCAACCGAACGTACTGGGAATCTGTCCGAACGATTGTTGGGGTATTGAGGAATCTCTAACGGTCGACTTACCTGTAAAAAGGAATAAGAGAAATTTCAAGTACGAGCTGAAAAGATTGAGAGAAGTTTTAGAGAAAAATCTACTTCCATCCGTCACGTCGAAAGAAGCGATGACGATGAAATTCGATCAGAGCGAGTGTATTTTTGATGAAGATGGATACTTGAGAGTAGTAGTTGACGGCGCGTGTGCTCAGAACGGTAAAGACGAAGCTGTGGCGGGAATAGGTATCTGTTTCGGTCCGGGTTCGAAATTCAACGTCTCTGAAAAAATAACACACGAAAAATATAAAAACACCAATAATTTAGCTGAAATTATTGCAGTGAAAAAAGCTCTTGAATTTGGTATCGCGAAAGGGATCAAGAAAATTAAAATTTTGACTGATTCTAAATATACCGTTTATGCTGTAAACGAAGGTGCGATTAGGTGGAAAGCCAGAAATTGGAAAAATTACGCCAAGAAAGAAGTACATCATAAGGAAATTTTTCAAGAAATTTTAAAATTACGTAGAGAATTCGATCGATGTGAAATTCGACATGTATTTGCTCGTAGATACGAATACATGAATATTCTTGCCGATCAATTAGCTAGGCAGGCCGTATATACATACGAAACTGCAGTTTTAAAAATCGATGAAATGTCTGATCAACAAGCGATGGAACATTTCATTCGTGAAAAGAGAAAACAGCTACGTATATTTGAAGAGCAAAATTTCAATAAATTACACGGAGACACAATTTCTTACAAAGAAGGTGATCTCGTGTTAATTTCTGCTCATAGGTTAGCAAATAGCGACAGGTTAATTTCGCAGAAACTACTTGAAAAACGCTACGGACCATACATCGTCGTGAAAGAACACAAAGCCAATTGCTACCTCGTCAAAGATTATGCAGGCATAACCGATGACAAGGTAGTAAATGTAAGGCAGATAATTTTATTCCTATCGGCTGAGCAACTCAAAGAAATTGAGGAGGAGGTGAGATGCAAATCGTTGATCGATAAACGCACCCTCCATCAACGCATCAATGATTTTTTGAGAGTGAACGAGAGAAAAGTTCCAAAAGCTACAGCAGCTACGATAGAAGAAGGTGAAAAATCCAAAGATGATATTTTCAACGTAAGCGACGATGTTATGGATATGATCGATGAAAATTTCGATTACGAACTTGAGAATATTTCTTCGACGAGTGAACTGGGGCAGGATTTGACTGAAAATCCTGAACTTTCACAAATTTTTGAATCTAGTGTACAGGGGCAGAATTTGAAAAATTCTATGCCGACCGAAAACCTAGAAATTTCAAAGTCGAATGGAAATAATCAAGTAAAAAACACAGAGGTAAATCCTGAGCCAAAAAATCATCAAATCATCTCTAAAGAAAAAATCAAAGGTCGTAAATTACCTACCAAAGGTAAAATTGCGATTAAAAATGGCAAAATGGTACCTGTATACGATGTCATCGATTCTGGTATCGAAAATTCCGATGCTGAAATCAATGATATCGATCCTACAAATTTTTGCGCCGTGACCATCGAAGATGCGTCAGATAGCGAAAATTTAGAATTTTCCCAGCCAAAAATTCCAAAGGCAATTCAAAAATTAAAAATTGACTCGCAATTCGGCAAAGATTTAGAAAATCTAGATTCGAAAAATTCAAAGAGAAATTTGAGAGCGAAAAAAAGGGAAAATTTGAAAGAAATTTCGAGTTCTGAAGATGAATTAGAAATTTTAAATGAGTTGAATGATATGAACGAGGTTAAAATTTGGAAAAAAGACTCTGATAGGGAATTTAGACCAATTTTAAAACTCGAAAAGCCACCCGTCGATAAATTCATCAAGTCCGTACGTAGTAAAAAATTACCTAATAAGGTTAAAACTGGCAACGATTCTGGTGTCGAATCCGAGTCAGAAATTATGCAAAGTGAAACCGGTGAAATGCTGAAAGCTTTCAACGATCACGCGAAAACGTACAGGAAAAAATATATTAGAAACGACGAGAAGGCAGATCTTGAGAAATTACTTCGCGCCAATTTTGACAAAGAAACTTTAGATAGGTTAATCGATGAAGCCGAAGCCTATAATAAATCGTCAAGAGAACAAAGAAGGTTGCCGGTAAAGGTAACAAGAAAAAACAGTACAACGTAAATTACATTGTACTGAACAGGCTTTCGTTTGGTCATAAGCTGGTACTCGGGTACCAACTTATGAGAGCGAAGAAAGGGGAAAAGTAATACCTAGGTTAAGTGGTGCACCGCGAAACCGGTTTCGCTGGCGCCACACTACAGAGTAGGGATGCTCGCGCATTCCTATTCGTTGACTCGTCCGCTAGGATTCCCTGCCTGACTACCCTGCCTATAATTACGTCATTTTACGAAAATATCCCTACCTAATATTCGAGAATACCTACGGTAATGGGGCCTAGGTCCGACCAGCGAAATTTCAATAAGCTCTGTTCTTTTTTGTTCCTGGTCAAGTAATGTTCTTCGAATTATTGTGTGAGGGGCTGCGTACGACTCTTTGAGGTGCCAGCCAATTTCTGCGATTGTATGTTCGTTTTTTCATCTGCGGTTTTTTTAAATTTCGATTTTTTCGAAATTTTTTCGTTTGTTTTACCTGTAAGTAAACAACATGAATTAGAATTACGATAATTTTAAGTTTAATTTATGAAATTCGACTTAAAATAAGGTAAAAAAAAAAAAAAATTAACACGTGGCGGGATTTCATAGGAAAATGAGATTGACAGCCGATGCGTTTTTGACGGGCTTGCTGTGTTTGGCGATTAAGTTCGTAACGTGCCTAGTGATAATCATCATTTGGAATCTTTTGAAGCGATGGTATCGACAAAAGGTCGTGGTCAAGGAGATAGGCGTGCAAACGGGATATGAGCTGACTATAGAATTGAGTACTCAATGTATCAGAAAACATGTCAATATTTGTCCGTGGCATAACATAAGGTACAGTTAGTTTTGCATAGTAAAGCAGACAAAGAGTCTACAATGTTACTTTTTACAGAAACATGATTTTAAGCGATGAGCGATTTAGAAATCCCACGCCAATTAAAAGGGATTGGAAAAAATCGTGCAAATGTTTCAGTGGAGGAAACATGAGAGGCGACAATATCGCCAGCAAAGTTCTAAATTCCAATTTAGACTAGTAGGTATGCAAACTAATAAGACGTACCAATCAATTGAGCAGCTAAATAATGTAGTTGTATCATTTAGCTCCGAGGTTTCTCCGATCCCGAAGCCACGAAGATTATTTTAAGGGAGTAATCACGCCGATAAATCGCCATCTATAATTCTACGATAATCAAGAAATCGTTCCTGATTCCAAATGATCTCCAAATTTCGTCGAAAAAACCGTCGCTGCTCGAAGACCAAAGATCCAGACCCGTGTAAATATTGTCCATTTGTACCTGTATTTTATTTTTAAGTTGTCATCGTCGTCATATTCGGTGTATCCATCGTCGTATCGAAGGTAACTTATTTCATATATCGTAAATAACCGCACCGCACACAATAATCTATCTCGATTATGCTTACGTTTATTCTTATTCTAGAAACTCGAAAGCAGAAAAAACACAACACGTGTATTAGAAAATAGGTAGTGGAAATAGGGTAGTAAAAAATAAAATAGGCTAGAATTCGACTTCGTTACATTCCGGTCATCGTAACGTTGGTATTCAAAACTTAACATATGTACAAAATTCATCTTTCGATTCGTCATAAAATGGTTCAAATAAATTCATACTGCAAAATCAAACTCGATGTTTATGGTAAATTATTCCACATCGAGTCAAAATTGTAGGCGTCAAGTACTTAAAATTATATTTAGCTCGTAGAAAGCAGTCAAAATAGGTTTCGCCATTTCTAGCAGTCACTGAATAAAAAATAAAATTCCGGTACTTATGGCAAATTATTCCAATACCGCGAATAGAACCGACGAAAAGATGAAAATCACTTCGATTTGAGTCGCATGGTAAATTATTCCAGATTCAAAATCGTTGATGATAACCTGGACTAGACTTAAAATTACACTTTTTAGCTCGTTTGATAGCATCGTCTTATAAAATAACACTAGTTCAGGCAGAAGTGAAGTTCGTTGATTCGACTTAAAAATAACACTTCTTATATTTACACTGATTTCGACACTTATCTCGATTTTAGCACCGTCACATTCGTTTCTTAGATTCTACACTGCAATTTTCGGCCATGGTAAAAGATTCCACCGAAGACTTGTAAGCTGTAAAGAGTTAGCAGGAAAAAGAATGAAAAAGTAACCGAAACTTTGTATTTGCCGCTCGGTTAACTTTTCACATTCAGCTTTTGAGTTTCCCTAACTAAATATACGTATCCATATTTTATTTTATGTATTTACTGATGTACTCGTTCGATATACAGTTCCTGGTTTGATACCGTGGTCGTCGAGTTCCGATGGATACGTAACCAGCGTCGAAATACCAGCAGAAACGTTAATATGGTCGTCGAAAAATCATCTTTAAAGTTCGTCGTCGGCGTACCATCATGTAATTCGTGTATTTAACTGTACTTACATTGTTTTGTAGTCTTATGCACGTCCGGCCATGGCCGATGATAATTTTTCCGGCGGTAATCTTTTACTTGCCGATGGTCTTCGTTTCACTGCAGGTGTCGACGTCTGGGATTTTCACGTACCGGAACCATACTAGGAATGTCATAGGTGGTCCCGGTACTGAAAATTTTCTGTAAATAAAACTTTAACGACGTTAAATAAAAAAAATTAAAAGCGATTCTATCGCACCAAAAGAAAAAAAAAAATATTAGTTTCTAAGTTTTTTAGCGTCTGTTTATCTTGGCCAACGTTCGGTGATAAAACCAGAAAAAATGTTGTCGATGTTGCAACGTTAAAATCGGTTAGATACGGAGTGGCTGAACTGCGGTGACGTCATGACGTTATTTTTCGTTTTTTTTACTTTGTAAATTTTTTATTTTTTTATTCACGAAAATGCCGAAATACTGGTAAAAGCCGAACGTTTTGTAATTTAGTTTTCTTTTAGGCCAAAATTTTTAGTTTATTTATAGTTGTTGGCTAAATGCCACGGAAAAAAAAAAAAAAAAAAAAAAAATGGGCATATAAAATTTTGTCTATTTTCAAAATTTTATTTTCGTTCTTTTAATATTTCAGTCAGTAAAAAATGACGTTTTAAACTTGTCATTTTTTTTATTTTAAAATTTCGTTTCATGTCTGTTTTCGATTACCTGTCTATCAGGTTGTCATTGCTCGTTTAGTTTTAAGCTAGGCGATCGAATCATACAGAGATTGTATGGTTTTTTTTATTTTGAAATTAGAAAATTCTAAAAGGTCTATTTCAAAATTTTTCAGACATTTTTGTATTTCGAAATTTTAACTTTTCTGGCTGTTTTCCATTTTTTTTTGCAATAGTTAATTCCCTCTGTTTGGTTATCGAATTCGTTCGAGGTTAGAACTAGGCACATAGGGGGTGTAGGAGAATCCTAGGAGATTATCTACGGCACCCTACGAAAAGGGTGACCATAGATAATTTCTGCCTGAGATCAGAGAAATTGGTGACGAAGGAACGGTTACAATTTCTCTTCTCAGGTTATTCCGGGGTATTCCAAAGGATTCTCACTACAGGAAGCCGCACCGCTACGAAGTGGAACAGGATAAATTGTTAACATATCAGATTGGTATTTTTACAATTATCTAGGACAGGTGGATAGGGTTCTACCTTTCACATAATGTTAACACTTTGACGGGTAACCCTATCCATCCATGGATGCTTATCTAACGGACATCCATTATGATCCACTTGGTTAGCAGATGCGGTAAGGGCGGTAATTTGTTGAAAGTCTTAGTTTCTCCTTTTTCAACAAATATACCGACCAAGGTAGTACAGTTAGGAAGTAGGACTGTACATTAAATCTGTAATAATTAACGTAAATGCCGTTTTATGTTTAATTTTGTTATTTATTTTTTCAAATATACAAAACACTTTGTTGTTGTTAATTTTAAAACACATCTCTGTCTTATCCTTCGATGTAATGAGTTTGATCGCCTGAAATGTTTGTGAATTCTGTGTTTAGAATTTAAATTTTTATAAAAAATATTCTAAATGTTCAGATATTCGAATAGGTATAAAATTGCAATAGTTTTCTTTTCTGTCGTTGCATAAATTTTTGATGTACTTATTCTATTAATATTTCGGGTCATAAAAATTCATGTACATCGGGAGGGGCAGGGATGGGTGGCAGCTTACCTATTAGGAAATTGACAAGGCTAATTTAGATAGGTAATCCTTCCTTCGCTTGAGTTTCCCGAGTACTCTCATTTTCACGACTACTCGGCGGGGCAATGAAGTGGTAAGGATTATTCCTACCTAAATTGCACCAAATATTACCACTTCGCGAGTTGAAATAGCGTTATCTGTTCACGAATCGACGTGAACAGGTACCTATTTCAACAAGCAACGAGGCTAACGTATTTATTACGTAATTTATCTGGCAGAAGCTTTGCCTGCCTTTGTCTACTCGCGTACGTTAAAACCGCAAGGTAGGCAAGTTATTTTCTGCCTCGTTATCGCAAGTTGCTTTGTTCCACTGATGGAAGCTACCATCAGTGGCAAGTTTGGTTGTGCACCGTTTGGCCTTGACGCAACGCAGAGCGTTCGCGTATAGGTAGAAGCCCGTATCGGGTTTCTTACCTACCTAAGCTGCTATTCATCCCTTCCCTTATCGATAATTACGTGACCGCGCATCTCGGTTCGCGGTTACGTCGCGATGTATTTCTCAGTCGCGCACTGAGTATATTTTTATACACCACCGTAGCTAGACGTTCGCGACTAGTTACATCTCATACTGGCGCAACTGTGTATTGTATTCTTCCGCGTATATTTTCGTACTTGTGCATTTCTGCATCAAGTACAATAAATATTCGAATATCTACGTTGAGTTTTATTTCTCCGCGAATTTATTCGTTCGAAGAATCGCACGCGTTGGTATATGGATTGGTAGTTCAATTGAGTTGGGTTTTGACAGTTTGAGGCCCTCACCTCACTCCCCCTCAAACTATCCCGCGGGAGCCAGAGTCCAAACCCGCTCTGGTGCCAAAACCACCAACACTTCATCAACACAATTACCACCAATTCAAATTTAAATCGAACATCATTCAATAGAAAGTCAATTCAAAATCCAATTTTTTAATCAAAAAATTAAAAACTGTTGAAAATTGATAAAACACTTAAAAAAAAAAAGTAATACCTAATTTCAAATGCAAAAAAAGATTAGCTCGTTACAGTTTAAAAATTCGAATGAAGTCAGCTACCCTTCCTAACTCAATTTTCTTTTCAAATTGAAATCAAGCACTCAATAATGGAAAATTTTTCAAAATTTCATTCCCAAATATCCAAAAATAATCATAGAAAGGTCGAAAATAACTTCAAATCAACTCTGAAGCACATCAATTACAGATACTCGAGATGTAGGAGGACGTATATTATATTAACTGCAACATAAATCGAATTCATCTTAATGATACATATTACGATATTACATCAGATGGAGATAGAGAGATGCGAACGAACACTCAGCGAGAAATCGGTTCAAGGTAACATACGGACGGATTTGGCGAAGGTTTTTTCATCCTCTTCGCCATACTCTGCGGACCATATCCACGCCTAAAGAAGCTTTGATGACCAATGTACAAGTACCTTAATCATATCGATAACCTTGGCGTTACCTTTAAACAATGAAGTGCCAACAAATGTATATCACATGATTAACCTATCTACAGAAAGATATATCAATTTGACCATATTTTTTCGACCCTCAGTGGTGATTTGGAAACAGAATGACAAATAAAATTGGAAAAAAATTCGCTGATTACTCGTATAAGTCACTTCGAGCTCATTATAGTTCTGGAAAGCTTTTTGCATTACGAAATAAATTAGGATTTTTCTCAAAGGGTCAATATCACAGTAAGTAGTAATTTTATCATCATTATTTTATATTTTGGATAGATCAATATCCACATTTTGTACTGAATGACAGATATTTCCTCGGATTCATATCAATTTATACATTCGTGTTTGCATGCAGCAGAAATGCATAGGTAATTATGATCATACGAACTGAAATACCTACAGATACCAGATACAACACAGTGGGCGTAACTTATTACACAAAAGTAATAGTACATAACTTGATCGTCATAACGCTTCGGGAAAAATCGTCATTCTACTTCTCAGCGTTATTTCGTGAATCACGTTAAATGATGCGAAAAATGTGCAATTTTTTTGCTTCCAGTCAAGGCTTTTACAAACGTCATGAACTAGGAGAAAGTCTCATCATGGGGAAGAAAAAGGATTCACGTTTTTCCCCTGAGTTTACTCATTATGCAGTTTTACCTCGGAAGGCGGAAGTTTTCGAGGTGAAATGGTCATAAAAAATTTATCAATGTGTAGATCCGAAGATCCGTTTTATCGTTTGCAAAAAGAAAGAAAATTTGCATAATATAATTTTTTTCAATTATGAAAATAAGGTGTTAAAAAGAGAATTAAATCTATTACTTTTCTTTGTGTGTGAGTGTTTTTTTAAAAAATTTATGATCAAGATTTTCACCCAAGGAACTACCTTTGCTTTTGAATCAATTCAATTAAAATTGACGAGAGAAAGACTAGGTCTCGAAACTGAATTTTTGGAATTGTTTTTTCTCCTAAAATATTCAAGATTGAGATTTTAGGTTCTCAATTTTTATTAAATTGAAGAAAAAATGGAAAAATTACGAAATTTTAAGTAAAAAAATAATGTCATTTTTCATCAACTTTTTTTTTTGAAAATTGAATAAATTTTTTTATTTTTTTTTAATTATTGGTTTCTTGGAGTTGATTTGAATTCATGTGTAATAAAGAATCCAAATCTGCTCAGATACGACGATTTTCCTCTCGAGATTGACTTTCTCTAACCTCAGATGCTGCCAATTTTCAGATCTGATCATTTCCCTCTGAGAATCACAATAAAAAAGGAGGCACTTGACATATTCACAGGTATTTACCATTGATTAAAATTAAAATAAAATGTTCAGAAGAAATCACGTTTCAATTTTTGACGAGTTTCAAGATAATTTAAAAATTATTAATTTTCAACAAAAAAAGTAAAGCACTTGGGGTACATATTTTTTCTTTAAAAATCAAAAAAAAACTTGACGAACATTAGGGTCTCTAACACTAATACTGACTTCTCTAAGCCGATTCAATATTTCTGACCATTTTAGAGCTTCCAACAAGATTTTGGTTTTCTTTGGCGTTTCCAAATTTCTTCAGAAAGCGTGAAAATCAAATCAGAGGACTAAAAATCGAATTCTCATCTCTTTTCAAGTAGTTTAACAAAAATCAGATGAAATGCTCCAATGATTTTCGATCAGATTTTAATTTATTAATTGAGAATTTGGAAGAACATAGATCAAAAAGGTGTCTGCCAAAAAATTGCTGTAGAACTGATTCACTCGTCAAACAACTCGAAAAGATACAAGAACTTAATTTTCAGTTCTCCAAAAAATTTTGATAATCATTTGGAGAAATTTGAAAACACTGGAGAAAATCAAAATTTTTTACAAATTTTAGGATGGCTGAGAATCGAAAAATCTCATAAAGAACTGGAAGTGAAACTATTTCAGTACATAAATGTAGAAAAAAACTGAGAAATTTAAAAAACTGAAAAATGTAAAAATCTGTTTGGAGATTCCAAAATAGCTGGAAATGAAGAAATGAATTTTAGGAAGCGAATACATACTTAACAGCCATCAACTTTGCTGAAAAATTTATTTAAAAAAAAAAACTTACATTTTTTATGACGAATTATACTTATTTTTAAAATTCATTAAAAATAGAAAAAACAACTAAGAAAGCTAGAGGGGTCTTAGAACACGTTCTTTTTAAAAATCTCATGCTCATTCAAATTGGAATCGGGGCAGCTCGAGTGGTTTCCTCATGGAATATTTTCGAAGCTCAAAATACAGTATTTGAAATATCCTTAAAAAATGCTTAGTTACCCCTTCCTTCCCCAAATCAAGCCCGAAACCCTCTTTACAGCGTTATAATAAAAAAAGAAGCCAAATCTTCATTCGCTCTAGAAAAAAACCCACAAGTATTTCGATTGTTTAATAAACGACGAAAAAAAAATCACAAAATTCTTTTTTAATTTTCTTTTATTTAACGTGAAAAAAATTCCAACTGGAACAAATACCAGGAGTCGGTTAGTTAGAATTTCACATTCAATTCTCGTACTCATTATACACGTTACAATCAAAACAGAGGGTAAAAAAAATCCACCCAAATGAAAAAATAATCGCGACGCGACGTTAAAATACCAACGAACGCCACCAAACAAACCCGAAGAAAACCGCAGCACCTTTTTGCATTTCGACGGTTATACGCAAAAAAATGTCAATAAAATCGTAAAAACAAATCCCCCATTTTCGAGATTCGAATACAAATCGCGAACGATAGAACGCGTGTAAGATTAAATTTCTTAAATACCTGCGTATCTAAAATATTGGAATATGACATCGTCACCTTTGCATGAGGCAGAAGAGGAACGAGGTCTTGGAAACCGCCAAGATTATTTGTATTATTTATGATGAATTTTGGCAAACCTCGGAGTCTCGTTTCATTAGCGATATTTACTTTTTGCTGAGTAAGTACATATTTCGTTTATAATTAAAACCGTTTCATAAATCTTTTATCCTAAAGTAACGCTCGTTTTACATCTAGAACTACGTGTATACTTGATTTCAATAGTAATGTGGTGGCTTTACGAATAGAAGGGTTACTAAGCAAAAATGATGGTTTATTTAACGAGTATAAAATATTTAAACGCGAGAATACGAATTCCTCATCTATTTGCAAGTCCTAAAATACCACGATAGCTTTATGTATATGAAGAGACGCCGCTATCGTGCGCGGAATTCGAATAACAAACGCAGATCGCGATCGCTTATTCTTATTGTATTCAAATTGTATTTTTTTTTTCAAATATGGCCGCAGTCTTTAAAGATATCTAACCGTAAGTATTCGTCTCGAAATGAAGGGGGAAAAAATCGACACGACGCGATACGTATTCGCGAAAACCGATACCATTTCGATGTCATTAGATGCTGGGAAAAGTTTTCGTCAAATGGACCTTGTCGAGGAAACGGTGCGCTGATAACGATAATGAAATTCAAACCGAGTATTTGAATTTTGTTTCACAAATGTCTTAAAAGAAGACGACGAAGACGGCGACGAGCTGTTTTCCCTTATGTTATTAGGTACATGGAAAACTCATTTTCATTTCTGTTTTCCCTTTCCTTTATCGCGTCGAATACACCCACCGAGACGGAAAATACCTTCGTAAGGTAGTAAGTGTTTTCGAAATCACTGCCATTTTAGCGAATTCTTTTTAGATTCGTATATTTAGGAAATTTTTGTCATATCGAAATGTATAACGGGGTTCGAAATATTTATAGAAATTGATTTCGTCGTGTATAAAAAGTTGGACGGTTTTTACGATACCAGATAAGAAGAAATTTATCGAGTCGATTAAGTCTCATGCCCCCATCGAAGGTCTTATATTTGGAAAAAGTCTAGATAATTTTCAGCCTTGAATTACTTATTTTTCAACTAAAAAAATGTATGTTTGGAAATGAAAAATGAGCGAATTTTTCAAATATAGGTGCCATTAAAAATTTCAGGTTTCTCATGGAATAATTCTGGGGATAATTTTTCACGATTTTTTGAAAATGTTGATGATGAAGCAAATTTGAAAAATATCATTAAAAATTAAACACTGAAATACGAGATCCGAAGAAAAAAAATGGGGGAAAGGAAAGGTGAAACATAGTATGAGAAAATTTTCAATGTAGGATTCTGAAAAATTTTAATTCGATTTTAACAAAATTTTTGAACCAAATTCATGGTTTTCAATATCTTTATGTATTTACGTATAGAATTTTCCACTCATGTCTGGGCAGATACATACCCCTCTCCCAAAACACGATTATTCAAATAAAGAGCATTCATTTCTTGGTAAAATAGCAAATTTGGTCCTTTAACCGATCAGGATTGATGTAAAACTATTCCAAAAAATAGGACCACGTGCCCCTCCCCCTCGACTGGTGTAGAGCCATTTTTATAATGGAATAAAAAATGAACCAAAAATCATTAGCGATATTTTGAGGACTTGACTTCTGCTTACATTTATATGCATTTTTGACAGATACAAGATTGTCAAAATTTACGTTATGTCGTTATAAAATAATTTCAATTTGAAATTTACTTACCTACTCATTTTTTTCAAAATTTACACAATTTTTTACGCCATTTTCAAAAATATTATTTGAGTATCTACTTTCCAACAATTTCTAGAGAAATTTCAATGAAATTATTTTTCGAAATTTTTTTTTATATAACTTGCATGACATTTTAAGCAATTTATTAAAAAACTGCTTTGAACGACATTATTTTTTCTATTTCATCAATGAATTATATTTTTACGTTTTCAAGAAACTCGACCAATTTTTTTACACTTAGAAAAATTGTCACCAAATTTCAAAAAATGAAGTAAAATTTGACGATATTTTAATTGATGTTATTATCCCATTTTTAATCAAAATGGGGTAAAAAATGCAAAAATTTTCCAAACAGAAAAATACAATTTCCTTTGTCTCAAAATCTAAAAGTTTCAAAATTTTACAGCAAGTTGAAGTATCCACTTTCAATAACTTTGATACCTCTACTATCCCCCATTAAAATTTCAGTGACTTAAATTTATTTCCAAAAATTTCCAAAAATTGAGGAATTAAGCTAAAACATGATATTTTTGAAAAAATTGCCTTACGTTTCAACAAATTTGAAAAATTTGCGAAGACAAGTTGAAAAAAGTTTTTTATTTGATTTTCCATAATTTTGATTCATAATTGAATTCAAAATAATATTTAAATCTACATAATTGTGAATCGATAAAAATTAATCAAAGAAAGGGAATGATCCCAAAATTTATTTGAATGACTAAACCCAATTTCGATTTGATGAGGTACCCCCTGATTCTACCCCTTCTGAAAGACCCAAAAACCCAAAATCAGTATCATTCCAAAAATAAATTTTTGATATCTAAGCGTGGTTTCTGTATCCAGAGTAGCACATTATGCGAAACTGTTCCATTTCATCATAAATTTTATTTTTGGAAATCATTTTCAAAAATAATATAAAAATGATTTTTTTTAGTTCAATGCCAGATTTGAAGAACCTATTTGAATAAAGTTTATTCATTGAGGGAATTAAGACAAAAAAAAAATAAAAATTGAAATGATGGGAATTTTCAAATTTAAAAAAATGTAGTTGTTTTTATCCCTCAATTGGCAGCCATGGTTCACCAAAACATTTACATATTTATCTGTACATGGAATGGAAATGCATAGATATCTATCTGTAATTCCATGCCATCCATGCAGTTTTATTTTTAATAACAGTAGATACGACTATAATTATATAATTTTCAAAGTGTTCATGTTCATGCCGCATGTTACATAAATTGTTTTTCACTTTTCAGTTTCCAATCAATCAAATAAATGACTGTTGACTAGGTAGTAATCAATCCACCAAAATACAACATCTAAGGTTGAATGTGTTCATACGTAATCCTCATTTCTTATATCTAAATATAAGACAATCTCGTACACCTACATACAGTATGATCTCATTTTTATGAAGCCGATATAATTTTGTAATGCTTCGGACAGGTGATAATATGAAATCAAATCCATTCACTCATAATGAAAAGCGAAACACATCAATAAAACGGCAAATGGCACAAGAGAGAAACGAAGAAATCCACATTGAAAAAAATTGAGCATCAAACTATTCAACTTTTTCACGACGATTAAAATTCATCCTTGAGTCAACGAAGATGCTCACATTTCTATCTGTTTAAATCCGTCTATCGCGTATCATCGACCGAAAGCGATATTCACGAATCCGGTATTCGACCAGAGAAAGATGCTGCGTTAATAACACCGGTCGTAATGATACTAAAATCTTCCATAACACCGAAAAAAACACCATTCGTAGAAAAATAATTTTCGTAAGTACGAGGAAATGTCAAATAGCAGTTTACGAAACGATTATCTAATATTGGATTACTCGATTACTGGTATGGCTTCGATGCGATGGCGAATTGAAAATATTTAAAATGGAACCGGTTTACCTTGTTGAGAATTCGCAGTGTACAGGACAGAAGTCAGCACCAAAAAACCAATACACAGCATTCTTCTTGAAAATTTTGACAGAGGAATTGGTCGGGATCGGAAACTACCTGTTGAAGTCGTTGATTTCTTGCGAATATGCTAACACATCGAATTTATCACACACCATAGTACGCGCCACAATCACGTTATTTAGCTTTACAATCGCATATGAAATCAGCGATTATCGATGATGGTTTTTTTAAAAAAAAAACGAGACCGAAATAATGAACGGATTTTGCTTCTAGATACAAATTTTTTCACAAAATTGCACTCCACAGGTGTCGGACAATCGAAACGTTGCTTACTTGAGGTGTTTGAGTAACGAACTTGATAATGGAGAAGTTTACGTTAAATTCGAAGGTTTCGTACGATTGATAGATTCAATTATTCATTTCGGATTACGATTATTTTCTCGCTATTCTTATCAATAAAGAAATATATAAGAACGCGAATCAAATTCCTCACGAAATTATCACATCGCGAAATACGACCACGACAACGATTCCACACATAACATCACACCGTATACTGAAGTCCAGCACAGAGCACATTGTACCAGAAGTCTGTTTACCTTTCAACAAGCGAAAGTAGAATGTGCGCGCATGCGCAGTGTATCTGGGTGTTATGAAACACCAATCAAGGATTCCAGCGTCGGCGTTCCAGCACGATTATTGGACTGGAATTTGGAAGATAAATTTTCATTTTAGATCGTTTTTGACTTTTGATTTATTTTGGTGGAAGTGGAAAAGGCGATGATTTCTGTGTATTTTTTTTTGTAGCCATTTGGAATAGGAAAATGTAATATTTTGACTCCTACTCCCATCCTTCTCGAAGTTATGGCCAATTGAAGAATTTTTATACGAATTGTATGGAAAGTGAAAAAATTCAAACCGTATTAGTCAAATAACTGTATATGAGAAAAGGTACTCAAGTGTAACTTTTGTTTCAAAACAATGAATTGGTGTAATAAATTGTACAAAAGTATTTTTTTTTCATTTACTTTTAATCTAAGAATTGTTGTGTCAGGGGGTTTGAGAACACTAGAAAACCGAAAATATAATTTAATTTACCCCTGACGGACCCAGAAAACCCAGAAAAAACGTAATTTAGAAACTAGTACCATAATTTACCTTGATAAAGAGAAAACACATACCTATGAGCACATTGTCCGATATCCCCTCCTTACCCCAAAAAAATAACACAGTTACCACATCATAGTGGCTAAAAACGATGTATTAAAATAAAAGTTCATAAGATCGAAAATAAACATCCGAAAAAATAATGAAAAAACACCACTAAAAATAATCAAAAGCACATTTGCAAGAAAAAATAGGCTCATAGCCACACATCAAAACGAACATCGAAACGTATACCGGAACAGCAAAAATAAGACTGTTGCTGATGTAATGTACGTACCTTGATGAGGAGGTAGAGCTAGTTTCTTATCAGAAACTTCTCCTCTCCTCCTTGGGTAGGTAACATTATCAAAAGCATTCAAAATCGCTCTCAATATGTAGGTACCTACTACACCACCGAAATGAGGGTGAATGTAATACAAACCGCATTTCCTACAACATTGAGAGTGATTCTACCAAAAAAAAACAAACTGAAAGTAAATCTAAAACTAAAGCTAAAATTAAAGGCATCCAAGTGACATCCATAGGTCGAAATATTTAACCAGAATCCGGCTTGATCAAAACAACTCCAGACGTCTTCAGCAACCAATGAGCAAAATAACTTTATCATCTTGAAAACCTGCTACTTAATCAGAGCGAGCTCGCGAATATTCTTCCTCAGGATATTGGCTGGATCTGGATCTCCTCATCTCTGATACAATAAACATTTTCTCGATATTTCTTCACCACTACATATGGACCTTCATATTTCAAATCTAGCTTGGCATTATATCCGGCATCTTTGTCTGATTGGCAATGAGTTTTTACTAATGCCTCATCACCTTCTTTCAACTCTGTTAGAATGCTCGATTGAATTCATTCGTACTCTTCATTTGCATTCTCATGAAGCTTATTTTGTGCTTCTGAAACAGAGGATAACTCTGGAAGAGGTATTGTCTTTGGATTTGGATTATTTCTGGCTTGCGGTCGCTAGTTCAAAAGGTACAGCTTCAGTGGTTTTATGAACAACATGATTGAGTTTATGTTCAATTTCTTCAAAATATCGATCCATTTTGATTGTTTGTAGCGGCATTTCATTAAATTACTTCTTTAATCGTGGACATTATAAGCTCAACTGGATTTGAGGATGGACTATAAAAACTTGTTTTTCGAACTTCCACTCTCTTTCTTTCCAATGATTTTCCACATATTTGATGCAAATTGCGGACCATTATCAGAGAGGAGAGTCTTGATTTCGCCAAATTCTTTGATAAATCTCAACTTTGTGAATCGTGTTCTCAGTTTCAGCCTTCTTGATTGGAAACAAAGCAGGTATACTTTGTGAAATGGTCCATTGTGACAACAATCATATTACAACCAGCACGAGCTGTTGGTAATGGACCACAATAATCAACACAAACGATTTCTCAGGTTAGGTAGTCTCAATCGATTTCATTGGACCATGGAGTTGAACTTTACGATTCTTGGCAACTAAGCATTCGGTACAATTTGAAGATATTGAGCTACATCGTTAACGATACCAGGCCAATTGTAAGTTCTACGGATCATTCTCAGCATTTTCCACATGCCAGGATGCACATAGTAGCCATGATAATGTTTTAAAACATCAGATCGAGAGTGGATGGAGCGTTAGATACGAAATTCATTCTTCAATTTCCAAAGATATCGACCAGATTCATCTTTCTTCATTTTTGGAACTTTATTCGGGATAGTTTCAAATTGTTGAACAAGAACATCTTTTGATTGTTCAGTATTGAGTTGACAATAAGCTTTTGATATTGCTTTAAACCATCATATTTGATATAATTCACTTGGTTGAATTGAATATCACGAGGGGTCGCTTGAGCCATCATATGTCGATGATATCTAGACAAAGCATCGGCGACGACGTTCTCTTTACCAGCAATATGTGCCATTTTTATATCGAAATTACCCAAGTATAATAACCATCGAACAATGCGTGGAGAACTATATGGATGTTGTCTCAGCATTGTGATTGATTCAGTGATCTGTAAATAGATAGAATCTCGGCACCAACGAGCATATCGAATTTTTCTTCAACGCATTATAAATCGCAGCTAGAAGCTCCCTGCTCGGTTTGTAAAATAATTTCTCTCTGCTGATGTTAAAAGTCGACTATTGAAGCAAATTGGACGGACATGTCCTTCTTCATCAAATTGATATATTGCACCAGCAATTCCAGTACCACTTGCATCTGTTACAATGTAAAATGGCTTTGTGAAATCTGGATGTTGTTGCATGGTCGCTTCACAGAGTAAATTCTTCAATAAGTCAAATGCTTCTTGGTGGATTTCACACCATTTATAAATTGCAGATGGTGAGGTAATATATAATGGTTTTGCAATATCAGCACAATTTGGAATATAGTGCCTATAGAAATTAATCATTCCCAAAAATGATTGTAAACTTCTCTTCGATTTTGGTCGTGGAAAATCTTTGATACCAGCAACTTTTTCTGCTATTGGTTCAATTCCATCTTCAGAAATATTCATTCCGACAAATTCAACTTGTTCTTTAAACCAGCTACATTTTTCAACATTCAAAGTGAAACCAGCAGCTTCAATACGACGAAGGATGTCTTCAACATGTTGGTAATGTTCCTCCAATGTGGAGCTAAAGATTAGAATATCGTCTGCATATGACATTACATATTTTTCTGTGCCTTCAAGCACAATTTGAAGCGCTTTTATGAATGCTGGCATACTGTCCTTTGTTCCAAATGGCACCCTGGTGAATTGATAGGGTTGACCATCAAAGACAAATGCACAGTATTGCTGAGATTCTGGATCCAGCAGAATTTGTAGGAAACTTTCCCGAAAGTCGAGTTTTGTGAAATATTTAGCACCCTTCAACCTTGTTCTGAGGTCTGATATTGAGTACGGTGTTATTATGCATCATCATAAATTCATTTAGGGTGCGAAAATCACCACAAGGTCTATATTTACCATTCTTTTTCTCAACTGGAGTTAATGGAACTCGGAATGGAGAATTTGAGGTATCACAATGTTTTGTTGACGCCACTCCCGAATTACCTCTCTGACTTTCTCTTGACATGGTAATTCATTTGGCGTTCTTTTGAGCGCATCTCTTTCAAGCCCTCAATTACTAATTTATGTTGGTAAACATTACAGCAACCTACTTCTTCTCGAAAAGCTGATTTGTAGGTGAGTAAGATGTTTTTAGGCGAGATCTAACATTTTCTTTCAAATGGTGTTCCTCAGCTGTTCTAATGACTTGGTCATGGGCTTTTTGTAATAGTTCATCAGCCCTTTCTTGCTTAGCCTCATCGACTGAGCCTTTCAACTGACATACTTTGTCAAGATCTGGACTGAAATGAACATTACAATTCAACCACCGTATTCGTTTATCATCGGTGTGATTACGACTTCGAGTTGTGTAATCATAAGAAATCCTTTCTTTTGTATATGGATTTGATAGATGTATGACATGCTCATTATCATCGGTAGCAGTGCTTGGAAAAATCTTCGCCATTGTGACGACCCAACAGCATTATTGCATTAAGATCTTTCACAATAACACATGGAATGTAAAATGTCTCATTTTTAAAGACCATCGCCTAGGCTAAATGGAATAGCCACTGATTTATTTGGTTTACATTTCTTTACACCCATGGCATTTTGATATCGAAGCACGCCTTGAGGCAGGAAATTCTGATTTTTGAGAGTTCAGGATTTTTCTCAACTAATTCCTCATATAAACTTTGGTCAGAAGTACATGAGGACAGCCTTCATCGACCATGGCTTCTATTTCAACATTCTTGATTTGAATAGGAACATAGAAAGGGAGGTCCTCTTCACTGGTGAAGGCCTTTTCTTCCCCTTCTTCAAAATATCATTCAAGCAAGTAGCTACTTGATAGGTTTTCTCGATTTTACCTATCTTATTTGAGGTGTTCATAGCACATTGATTAATCGCCTTTGTGGAGGTATTACTCAATATATCTTTTACTGCTTGAATTTTTTGTTCCTTTTGATGAATAGGAAGATAATATTGAGAGAAGGTTCGAATTCCATTCTCATTTAGACATAATGAGAGAACTTCGCCTTTACCATTCATTTTCTGGTAATAACAGATCTTTGGTTGGTATTTTAATTTGCCAACACTGTCAAAATAGAGATGACGATTGAATTTCTCTTTTGGACCAACAGAAACTATTGAAACGATCAAAGATAGGTGCAAAGTATGCATTATCAACTTCACCGGCTGAGAAGAACAGTCCAGAGTTAGTTGATTCTAGATTTCTCCAGTAATTATGATCGATTTCAGATCCAATTTTTGGGATAATGGAGCAAATGATGATTTTTCAGCTCCACGACTCGTTAATAATCGTATTAGTGATTTCATTTTTGATTTAAACTTCATAGGGCAGAAGGATTTATTTGACGTGTTTAAGTTTGTACCCAAGTAGATGATAACATTTTTTCTCAACGATACATGAGTTGGTATTTAATTCTTTGATGACTTGATCAACGTATAATTTCTCAGAGCATAGATAATAACTGAGCAGTTGATTATCATTTTGGCTCAAAAATTGCTTGATAAGCAATGCTATTCCCAATTACTTGGTAACCATTGAGTCTTGGAATAATCCTTGATGGATTTTTGTCATTATTAGGTCCATTTAGTTTATTCTCAGCACAGTTCGGACCTATAACTGGCTGTTTGCCAAGTTTTCGAAAATATCTCCTTCGTTATTATGAGTACCTCCTTGATTTTCAGGAGAATTAGCAGAATCATCGATTTCTACATTGTTTATTCTAGAAGAATGCACATTTGGTGTTGAATTACTGCCACCCCGTCCACTTTGCACCGTAGAACTGGTCTTAGGTGCGGGTGTTCTATTATTTACTTGTGCATTTGGGCTAGAAATCGGATTATTTATGCGATTTTGAGCCTGATTTTGAGGATTATTCGATTTATTAAAGTTTGGTTTATAAAATTGTGATTTACTCGAATAATTAATTACATCAACAGCATGCAACTGAGCTTTTAGATCATGTAAGCTCATATTAGTACCAAAACCAAATTGCATGGCACTGGCATAATCTGCTGGTAACTTTTTAGCCAAATATCTCATGACTGTGGCTTGATCGCCAAGTTTATTAAATTCAAGGCGTTTCAGCCATTTTGAGACAAATAATTCAGCAGTTTGACCAGGTGTTTCTGGAAATTTAACTGCTGAAACAAACAAATTCCATTCCTCATTTTGACGCTGACGATCATAATACCTATCGAGGAAGTAACCTCTCAATACTCGGTATTTGGTTGACCTTGGGATATCATTAACCCATGTAGCAGGTTCGCCAATTAATTTACGTCGTAAGCATCCTGATTTTTGATCATCAGATTTGCAAGCTGGAATTAGATGCAATTCAATTTTTGTGATAAATTCGATAGGTGATAGAGGATCAGTAATACCAGAGAAGGTAGGTACCTCGGTCTCTGCAAAAGAGAGATTTTTACAGTTGGTTCCATTTTACGGAGCTTATCATGATCCTGAGTATAGGATGGAGTAACTTCTAAACAATTCCAATTAAGACTTGGATGTAATTCTTCTGGAGAATATAGCTGGCTATCTACCAAATTAACAGTAGTTTCAGCTTGATTTATCGAATTATTTGTTACCCATGATGGTTGAGATGATCCAATACCAACATTAAACGAATTAAATCCACCCAAATATGGCATATTTGGTGGTGGTATTGTTGTATTTGGTACAAAAGGCACCGATTGTATAGGAATCGAATTATTTTGTGGAATATGGGCAGTGGTTGCTGTCCAATTAATAGGTATTGCTGATGTTTGAGTAGAAATTGGTGGAATAAACGTTGTATTTGAACCACCTATTCCATTAAATGGCATGTATGAGTTCAATAACGGCAATCGAGTCGATTCAGCATTAATACGATTTGCTCCGATGAATGTACTGTATCTTGGATCGTTTAATAAGGAATTTCTCCATATATTGGTATATCCAGTAGATGGTATTGAACCTTGATTACTAGGTTGCACAGATGTAGCACAGATAGGCGAGGAAGTAGGTATAAAACTACTCGCAGCAGTAGTTACTTGAGCCTGAGTTTGAAATAAAATACCAGTAGTAATAGGTATTTGGCTTGTTGTAAATGTAGGCCAAGCATATGGATCAGTAACTACTGTATTAGTGTTACCTGTAATGGCTGGTATAGAAGTGGTAGGTAGAGATGGTTGTGTGGAAATAGGAAGCGATTGAGTTGCTCCTCCCAGCTGAATAGCTGATAAAATCGTATTTTTCACCACATTCTCTAACCTAGCCTCTTGTTCCAAAGCTCTTTGATCTTGTTGACGGCTCAACAATTGAAAACGGCCATCTAGATCTCTTTGCATGTCTGCTAATCTTTGATTCAAAGCAGAAGATTGAGCTTTTCCATATATCAACAACCATCATACGCATGATTGCAATGATTTCTGATTGTTGTTCTGTTGTAAATGTTGAATTTGGCTGAATTATAGCATTTAAATCAGAGCCAGAGCTTGTTCCACTCGATTGGGTTGGCCTATTTTGACCAGAAGCTAATTTATTAGCTATTTCACTTGTCAAGGTCGTTGCAACGTTAGTTGCATTGGTATTGTAACTTGAGTTACATTAGCAACAGTAGTTGCATTAGCATTAACAAATTAATTGCATTTGCATTTGTTGTCATAGTTGGTGATATAGTTACTAGCTGAGCAGTTGATGTACTGCTAGTACTAGTACTAGTTACATTTTCGGTATTTGGAAACTGATTATTAGCATTTTGGCCACGATTTTCCAATAAAGCCATTTGCTGTTCCCTTGACAAGTGACTGACAGGAGTCAAGGGGTTTCAGTTCCCTTTTGTCATTTTTAAAATCGAAATTCAGTTGAAAAACTGGTAAAAGTACAGAATAAATCGATATGCTCAGTTAGAGCAGTATTTATACAACAATGCAATAATAATGCAATTTAATGCAATTGGTTTCAAAGTAATGCAAATTAATGCAATTGATGCAAGGTAATGACGCAAATTAATACGAAATATGCAAATTAATGCAATATTGATGCAATTTAATGCACAAAAATCAATATATTTCAATTGATTAAATGAGAAAAGGAAAAAGCACAACAAATCAATTTATTTCAATTGATAAAATCATTAAGAAAGGGGAGAGGTAAGGGATTGGACAAATATACTCAAGGTATGCATTTCTTATACTAAAAACCTAACCTAAGAGCAAAAAAAAAAAATTTTTCGAGCGCCACTCATTTTTAAAGGAAAAATGAGAAACTGAAAAAAATACCTATCTAACTACAGGCAAAACACACAAAGAAAAACCTATCTACCTATTGCGAAAACGCACAAGAAGAAGAATCTAAAAATATCCTACGTACGAGAAAATAAAACTAGAAGAGATAAAACCCACAGCCAGCCAACGTAGATGTTATCAGAAGAATAACGCCAACTACGTAGCTACGCTGCACTACAGAGATAAGGAGACTGAAACACGCCATCCCATATCCTATACTAACTACCTATGTACAAAACTGAACATGATTGAAACTTCAACCAGTTCATACAAAACGTAATTTGGTACCAGAAAATTACAAAAACACAGAGAAAAAAATCCCAGTAAAAATTCCTAAAGAAAGAAAACGAATGGGTAAAAACCACATTCAAACAAGAGAAAAAAAAAACACAGGGTACTTTTATTGAGGATATTTCATCAAGATAAGCTTGATGAAACAACCCAAGATAGATTATGGTACTTTGAAGTGACATTTCAAAAACACAAAACCAAACAGGGCGAATTTTCTTTGCCATTTGAAGCAGACAAGCCACCCCAAACTTCAAGAAATTACATGGCCTAACCTAGACAAATTCGAAAATTTGAATGGCTAGTCCCTGTTCGGGCGCCATATGTTGTGTCAGGGGGTTTGAGAACACTAGAAAACCGAAAATATAATTTAATTTACCCCTGACGGACCCAGAAAACCCAGAAAAAACGTAATTTAGAAACTAGTACCATAATTTACCTTGATAAAGAGAAAACACATACCTATGAGCACATTGTCCGATATCCCCTCCTTACCCCAAAAAAATAACACAGTTACCACATCATAGTGGCTAAAAACGATGTATTAAAATAAAAGTTCATAAGATCGAAAATAAACATCCGAAAAAATAATGAAAAAACACCACTAAAAATAATCAAAAGCACATTTGCAAGAAAAATAGGCTCATAGCCACACATCAAAACGAACATCGAAACGTATACAGGAACAGCAAAAATAAGACTGTTGCTGATGTAATGTTACGTACCTTGATGAGGAGGTAGAGCTAGTTTCTTATCAGAAACTTCTCCTCTCCTCGCCCAGGTAGGTAACATTATCAAAAGCATTCAAAATCGCTCTCAATATGTAGGTACCTACTACAGAATATTATACAAAAAAAAAAAAAAACTGAAATCAGAGCTATGATATCAAAAAATCTTTTTATGCCCAAAGAAAAGTATGAAAAAATACCTACTTCATAGCCTTCAAAAAAATCTAAAAAATACTTACATGTAAGTATTGTCTTTAACAAAAAACGGAAACATTAACAGATGAAAAATTAGTATCACTTTCTAAAAATGTGTCATCCTTTAAACGATATGTTTTCAGTCTTTTTAATTTATTCTTAAATTCTAAATTTCTTTCATTTAATCTGCCAGGATCTCCGATGAAAATTTTTTTATTCTGAGAACGTAAGCTTTGGATCCATTTGAATATCATACGTGATATTTCGTCGTTGTAAAACATATCACCGATTAGAATACAATTCCAAGGAATATTCGCATTCCCAATGTAATTTTTTTGAGATATCTTCAAATTTACGTTGTTCAACTCTGCATTTAAAGCAGTGGCTATACAAGAATCTGAATAAAAAAATAAAAAATATGTTAATGTAACCAAATATTTTAATGCTCAAAATATTGGTTAGGTGGACAAAATCCCTACCAATATCACAGTCATTAGCTACCACTTCGGATGCCCGAACACGAGCCGCTGCAATCGCCGTCGCTCCACTGCCACAACCAACGTCAAGAATTGTCTCATTTTCAAATTCTTGGGGATTATCCAAAACATATCTGTAAATATATCAAATTATTACATTGTTAATGTTATCACACATTTATCGAGAAAACCCGATTAGTTACCTAGTCAACGCTTGCCCACCAGGCCAGTAAAACGCCCAAAATGGATCTTCCAACTTCATCTCGAATTGTTTCCACGACCATGCTGGACAATCTTTCGTAATTAGATGTAAACCAATTTCAGGTGTAATATGATTATATGAAATTTTCGTATATTTCTTGATCAATTCTATTTTATACTGATTTTCCAATTTGGCCAAGTAATACTGATACGAGTCAATGTCATTGTTTATTGCAGAATGAATCGTATATCTTGTGATCTTAAAATTAGATCCCTATAAAATTAAACGTGTTTTTCTCAATGTTGTTTTATTATATGTACTTGACTTAACCTAAACTTTGATGAATTTTTGGACTAGATTTGCTGTAGGTACATAGACATACCTTACCTATTACCTAAACTTACCTACCAACTTCATTTTGTGAAAATCAGATAATTACTTATTTGAATTCTGCTTTTAAAAAACCAAGAAAAGTGGATGTGCAATTTTGATAATCTTTAATCGTATTTGTTTCTTATGAATAAAATTTAAATTAAGAAACACATTGTTGAACAGAAATAGTGAAGGTAATGTAGGCATTTACTTAAAATAGAAACAAAATAAAAATGATTTTTTTTTTCAATTCAACATTGTACTTGATTAAGTACACTTTTGTGACTTTTATCTCACACACAAGTAGGTATAAGCAAATCTAGAATATTATTATTATTATTATTATATTTTTTTTTTTTTCAAAATTGAGTATAAATTTTATTGTACTACATAAAGTTTTTAAAAAGTTTGGCTTCTTACTTCATATTTTTGTAAAGGTGGCTGGCAAGAATTTTTAATTAAAATTCTTCTCCCTTGCTCACACAGGTAACCTATCAAATACGATGATTGAATTTCTTTGAAAAACATTTCTCATTAGGCTATGCTCATCGCTATGCTACAAAATAACCACAAATGATGATGATATACGCCTTTCCGTTGATCATTCGTGAAAATCGGTGATTTCTATTTTTACAGTTTTTCTATCAAAATATGTACAATTAATAATTATCAAAGTTCTATATCTGCTTCGAAATTAAAAACTTGAACCACTCTATGAAAAATTGAAAATAGGGTGTTGTTGAAAATCACGAAGAAACAAAAATATTTCAAACGACAACAATCATATTTTAAAAGTTCAAAAATTTGAAAACTTTTTTTTGGAAAACAAATAAACACAAACAAAAATTTATTTGTTTATGGACTTTTTGTTTTGGTCGCATGCATGTGTATCTCTAGAAATTTCGTATTTTTTTTTTTTTTAAATTTCAAGGCCGGAAGCCGGAACCAAGCGGAAGGTCCAATCCTCCAAACAAGGTGTAATTTATTCATCACTCTGTTTTTTTTGTCTTCATTATTGGATTCCTATTCACTTTCATTCAATTTAGTTCAAAAACAACAAAAAAACAAAGAGTGATGAAACTGATGAAAGATGAAAATTGACTTCAAAAATACATTAAATTAACAAAAAATTTAAAAAGATCTCAAATTTCGTATTTACTTGGTGGTAATTACTGTAATTATGTATACGTTGGCTAAAAAAAACCTCTTCAAGTCAAAAAACAAAAAATTGTTTTGCTTTCATTTTCGTTGATAAAAATAATTCAACAAATTTCACAAAATTTTGATTTTTCGTGTGTTCTGTTCATCAAAAAATAGTTGAATCGTTGAAATATAAAATAATTTAGTGTATCATTGAAGTGCTGTGAGATCAATACGTTTCTCGAACTTTCCGTTGCCGCTGAGTAATCGATCATGTCTCCTTCTAGACGTAGGAGCAAAGAAAGATACAAACGCAGGTTAGTGAATTAGAACACTGAAAACTCGTAAGAATTTATTTTCAAATCATTTGCTCTGTTTAATTACTCTATTAAATTTTTCAGATCATCTCGATCCCGATCTAGAGAAAGAGAAAGAGATAGGGAACGAGACAGAGATCGTGATCGTGAACGTGAACGCAGAAGACACGACGCTAGAAGCAGGTATGAATCATAATCCTATTTTAACTCGTCAAAATTTTTGAATTTTGAAATTACCGTTTTTGTGTACTATTTTTCCAGATCTCGATCTCGTGACCGTACTCGGCGACACCGGTCTCGTTCACCTCGTTATAGAAGTCGGTCCCCTCGTAATAGGTAAGCTGTCAATTTTAAATACAGATATGTATTTTTCGTGTATGTTATTTTGTCATCTATAAAATTGATGTTTTTTCAGATCATTCGAAAGTAGGCGATCCAGAGAACGGTCGAAGGATAGGAAAAATAGTAGGCAGCCTAGTTCATATGTCCCTCCGCCTCAAAAACTACGTTAGTATTCAATTATGTTACATTGTATAAGCTTATGATTCAATATTTAATTTTACTGTAATTTTTTCAATTTCAGTTGACGCAAATCTAGGAGATTTATCAAACGAAGAGAAAGAAATGATGAAAATGATGGGTTTTTGTAATTTTGATACAACAAAAGGTAAAAAAGTTGAAGGCAATGATGTTGGAGAAGTTCATGTCATTTTGAAACGAAAGTACAGACAGTATATGAATCGTAAAGGTGGTTTCAATCGTCCTTTGGATTTCGTTGCTTAATATTGTGATGTATTGTCAATGTGTTGATCTTTTCTTTTCTGTAAATAGTTGTACTATACCTATTCATTGATTAATGTTATGTTACGTGTAATATTCTTGGTTGAAATGGCCGAGGAATGTCAGACACTGAAAAATGGTCGCAATTGTGTGTTATTCTCAATGTAAAATAAATAATTATCGTTCGTAAGCAGGCTTGCTTTGGTTTTTCAAGTGTAAGCAAAACTAGCTATCTCCCGGTACCGATAATCTTCTAGATGTTGAAAAAGTTGCGTCCATTTATCCTCACGAGGCACCGCCCGCCAAGCATCGAAATTTTGGTTTGCTGGGCGCATCGATTCTTCCATCTTTTCGATAACAACAAGCAAATTCAACGTATCGCGTAATTCATCATAACGTTTCTGAAATAAGATCGATTCCATTAACAAGAATTAGAAATTAGAATCGTTAATTACTATTACACATCGTTTCGATGAGAAATAGGTAAGAATATCATGCAAACATGGAAGGTAACGAGAAAGAAACCAAATCTATGACCGATTAACCAATTTGACTTAAGGACGCGTAATTTCAGGAATGAGATTTTCATTCGGTGTCGAAAATATGCCACCCATATAAAAAAGAATGACTTCTGCGAACAGATTTTTAATAAAAAAAACATCTGAATAATTTCTTCCCCATTACCTACGCTATTTACGTTTTTTTTTGGAAGAATATGAGGTGGAATATATTTTTATTAATTGTTATTACGGTTTTTGATCCGTAGATTTCAAATTTGAAAACCTTATACCTTATTTTTGCGTATTTTTCGAATTTGTAATACCACGCAACGTTAATTTTGGAGGGCCGAGCCGCCGAGCGTGTTCGTTTCTTTGTTTTGAAAATTCGCGGCCGTTATCAGTCGCTCTGATTGGCTGTTCAAATTTGTGACAATTTTCAGTTTTTCACGTTTCGCTGAAATCGTGTTTTGAATAAGTCTGTCTGACTAGCTCATTTTGCTACACAAGAAGTGCTGGAAAAGTTTCTCGTTGTCGAAAATAATTCATCAGAATCATAATTCTGGTAAGTAACATTTCTACAAGTAATCTAGTGACTAATTGAATCGTTCGCCTCATGTGAAATTCATTCTTACAGCAACATCTTTCAGTTACCGGCAAAGATGGAACGTTTCAGTCTCTTACCTTCCGTAAATTGGAACATCTCTCACATGCTTGTTGTGAGTGAAGATGGTACAATATGCGCTTACGGTAGCCGAGGAGACATCATAATCGTAAAAAACATCCACCTGGATAATCTGAAAGAATACGAAACTACATTCATTCCTAAAGCTCACAAGAATCATCGAGTTATGGGTCTGAGTTTTGTAAAAGTGGAATTAGAAGACGAAATAGTTGAATCCTTGGCTTCTTGCGGTGACGATGGACAAATCAAAATATGGAACATCGAAACCGGGACCATCACTCACAAATGTTTGCTGAAAAAGGTAAGTTATCCATTATACCAAACTAAAATTTGTATCGTGTTTCAAAACCAACTTATTCGGTTTAGAATTCAATCCCCAGCATGAAATTGGTTGACATCGATGTGTTTCCTCAAAATAACTGTGTTGTTACGGCATCGGAAAACGGCAGCGTGTTGAAATGGCACGTCGATGCAAATAAAGTTTGGATATACAACGTTGATCCTAAAATTATCTTCAATTGTATCGCTGTATGTCCTCATGTCGAAGATTTGATCGCTTTAGGAGCTCAATACGGTCTAGTTTTGATTTACAGCTTGAAAGGTAACATATTACATGTATCAGCATGCGATTATTTTATTCGATTGATTACAAATTATTTTTGTCATACAGGCGAAGGTAAATTAAGACATCGAATTCGATGCCACGATAACGCTGTATACTCAGTATCATGGTGCCCAGTACCTTATAATGCCCTTCAGCTTAGTAAACTCAAAGAAGATGCTAGTTTCGACGAAGAAGAATGGAAAAAGAAAGATAAAACTTTACTCCTCGCTTCGTGTTCGAAAGATCGCAGCGTTTACATTTGTAAAGCCGGAACCAATGGATACTGCGAAGCTGTGCTCACTCTACCACCGAAACCGGTCACCAACGTTCCTCGGTAGTTTTTTTGTACTTTCGGAATAATGATTTGAGATGTGTTTTTGTAATTGTACTTAATTTCGTAGACAAGGAAATAATTTTAGTGCAGACCGCGGCCGATATCTCAAGTGGATTTATCCTTCAGTATTACTCACTTTTACAGATTTCAACGAAATGATCTCCGTTTATATGTTTTCAAAAAATGAGCAAAAGTTCGTATTTGTTCTTACGTCAGAAATATTGATGTAACTTTCGATAATAATCATTTTGAATTTTTCGTAGGTCTGAACCAAAACAGAAAATGAAGGTATCCAGTGTTAAAATTGATATTAAACCTCTTCATAATGTACATAAAAGAAATATCAGTAATTTTGCTGTGCATCTGAACAAGTGAGAATTTTTTAGTTGTCTTTATGTTAGAAATAGTAATACGGTTGAAACTATTTTAATCTTACTGCTGTGTTTTTTTGTAGTCTTGAAGAAGTGGATTTCAGAGTATGGTCTTGTAGTTCAGACCGTCTACTAGTCCGTTGTGGTTACCGCGTTAATTATAAAGAAAAAACACTCACGTTACCTCTTCTTTCTGGTTATATCTTTTGCTTAGATATTAGTCCACTTAATCCTGATTTGTGAGTAATTGATAATTGCGTTCTTACGTAATACTGTATCTTTATTAATGTAAATTTACTCAACAGATTGGCTATTGGTACAGGAGATGGAAAAATATGTGTTTGGAATTTGAGTACGGACAGTTATATCGATATTGCCACATTATCGAAAAAAATTGATAGTAAAGTGATGAGTGTGAGTTACATTTTTTTCATAGTTATTCTCTGTGAAATCGATCATTTTTTTACTTTGGATCTTCAGATTTTACTCATTTTTAAACGAGTTTGTTTCATTTCGGAAGTGAGAAAAGCAATATTGTTTCAGTTCTAGCTTTCCTAGTAACACCAAGAGAGGATAGTGTTGCTTTTTGTCTTGATTTTTTTTTTTACAAAAATGGTTCAGTCTCGTAAAGAAAAATGCTCGTATACGATTAAAAGTGATGACCTATTCGTAGGATTTTTTAAAAAATTTTTATAATTACACTGTTATTTTTTGTGTACCTATTGTCGAAAGTATTTGAACTTTCATGATTTTTATAAACGATTCCGAGTTTCTTTTCAATCCTCTTTCAAACTTGGAAAGCCTTGAACAAAATCTGAAGCCCCGAGGTCTAGAAGTGGTTGAATTGTTAAGGAATAGTTTTTCAGAATTTCATTTTTGTTTTACGTTTTGACCTCATAGATTCGTTGGCATCCTGTTTACGAAGGCGTCTTAGCTTTTGGTACTTATGAAGGTAGAGTTGGAATGTATGATTTATCGCAAGGACGTACATTACCGACTTTATTTAAATTATTCCACAATAAACCTATTTATAAGTTATGTTGGGCATTTCCATCAACTTCACAACGTACAAGTGAGTAGTAAATAATTTCTTTACTAATTCTTTTTTCCAAAAAAAGATTGATAATAATTTTCAATTTTATAGTTCAAGCCACTGAAATGCATTTATTCGCTGTTGGTAATGGAGATGTTTTACAGTTCAATCCTTCTAGTCCAAATGATAGTGAGTATAATTTTATGTGCTAGTTGACCTTTGACAAATATTTTCCTATCTGATCTGTATTATTTTCTAGTGCCTGTGAGTTTGAATGCTGAAGCATTTGTCGAACTGGATGAAACTTCCAAATGTAAACATAAAAGTGACCTGTGTTATGATCCAGATGGTAAATTAGTAGCGATTGGATTAACCAACGGGTAGCTAATTACAATTAGATTAAATAATGCCGTTCGATTTGAATGTTTTAATTAATGCACCTTATTTATTTTTTTTTTTTAGCGAGGTTTCTGTCTGTTCTGCTGAGTCTTTTAAATTACTTCATACGATCACGGATCAAGCTAAGACCATCTTATCTCTCGCATGGCATCCAAAAATCGTTTACGACAGTCCCAGTGTAACATCACCATGTTCAAATTGGTTGGCCACTGCTGGAGAAAATGTATTTGTTTATAGCATCGATCCAACTAATAACGAAAATCCCAAGAAAATTGCCAGTTTGGACGTTCATACCAGTAGAATTCATGGTGTTTCATGGAATCCTCATATGAACGGACGTCTTCTCTCATGCTCCGCTGATAACACTGCTATAGTTAGTATTTTAAAATTAAATTAACTTTTTTTTTGCCGATTATTGATGGTTATTTTGTTGCAAATAGATTTGGGACGTCCTAAATCAAACCATTATTGGTCGATATTCCGAACATTTTGCTCCAGTATTATGTGGCGTTTGGAGTCCGGTCAATAAAGATACTGTTATCACCGGATCGGCCGATTTCACTTGTCGTATGTGGAGTGTTTCGAAAGATACCGTCAATAAGATCAATGGTAATGGATTGATTTATCAAACACTTATTTTGAAATTACGATTGTATTTTTCTCATGATTAATCAATCGGCCCTTTTTTCAGATTCTAAGAAGAAGAAAGATAAAATCATCGAACCTACTATTTTCAACGTTTCCAGCTTAAATGAAAGTGTTTCGAGTAAGTATTGAACGGAATACCAAAATTCTAAACTATTTTCCATTTATATTGATCTTTTTTTTTTTATTTCTACGTAGTTGATGCTCTCTCGACTTCATTCGCGAAACCTGCCACGCCTTCGACATCATTCGCGAAAAGTTCCAAAACCCAGACGTTACTTCCTTCAGTGAATCAAGATTTTAGTCAAAGTCCTCTACTAGAGAAAATATTCACCGAATCTATCAACAAATGGAAATCCAAAGACGCGGTTGACGAGTCACAATCGTCGGAAAAATGTAATGGAGAGCGAGCTGAGAAAGAGTCAGAAGATCAAATCGAGGAAGACGTTGAGCCAAAAAGTGATTCCGAAGAGGCTCGATTAAATTACAATTACGTACAGGTTTTCGATGCCGATGACGAATTGTTAAAATTGGTTCTTCACGAAGGTATAAAAATGTCAAAATTACGCATCTTATTTTAATTTTTCCTTTGTTTTATCTGGAATGTTTCTTTGTCGACAGAAAAAACTTTGGAATCTACCGGAAACATGAGCGAAATGCTGATTTTGAATCAAGCTCGTTACGATTTGAGTAATAAAATTAAAGAAGCTATTAGTAAAAATCAAGTCACCGAGCAATTATTATCTTTGGCACCCTCTGTCTCTCCAAAGTAAGAAATTTTCTTTCGAGTTTTAACTAATTGATTTCGATTGAGTAATTATTTATTCTCCGCAGGTTATGGAAAGAAGCTTGCCAAGTTTACATCGAGCAAATGATCAAAGCCGATAATATATTCCAAGCGGTCAATTACCAGTTGGCTCTTGGCAAAGATGACGAAGCTATTGAATTATTGTGCGAAAAGAATCGATTCAAAGAAGCTCTTGTTACGGCTAGATTACGTTCGAAAGAAGAGGCTGTGAAAACCGTGTTGGAAAAATGGATCAATTACTGTTATAAATGTGGATTGTATCGACTCGGTGCTCATTGGTAGGTTTTGGTGTAAAAAATTGTGAAAATTTGTAGATATGTAGGTTTTATTGGTGTGCTCACGTGACTCCTGTCGAAGTAAGTCTGTTTTTTCGCGAGGAAGGTACTGGGACAATTTTCAAAAATTGAACGATTTTTTAGAAAATTTCTTGAAATTGGGTAATTTTTTAAGACTACCGTTTTTCAGAAATTAGAACTATTTTTCTAAACTCGAAGAGTTTGCTGTTCATAAATTTTACGATTTTTGTTCCAAAAATTGGTCCATATCTTAAAAATGTTTTCTTAAAAAAAATTTCTGACTAACAAATTGAATTTTAAAAAATTACAAATAAAAGTAATACAAAGCCAGAACGGAAAAATTACTGAAATTTTGACCCATATCATCTGAAAAATTGAAATACTAATTCTAAAATTTGAAACTTTTGGAAAATGGTGAATATTTCGCTAATTGAATCATTATTTCAATTCATTGCCAAAATTTTACAATGATTTCTTGGACTGTGATTTTGTAGTAAATCTTTACTGAAGTTTTTTTTTCTTTTTTTAAAAAAATAAACGCTAAATTTGACTTTTGAACCTTCCTTAGCTCAATTTTGATTTATTTTTTTCTAAATTAAAAACTATGCTCTGGCGTGTTGAACACACGACTGGATTCGCCAGTCGAAGTTTCAATTTTTTTCTGGCTTTCTTTTCTAGTTACATGTATCTGAAGGACGAAGAAAATGCCTGCACGATTTTAAGCAAGTCTAAACCGTGGAAAGACATCATCTTAGCAGCAAGATTATTAAAATTTTATCAGCCTGCTAGAGCGAAAGATTTGACAGTGGAATGTTTCAAGAAACATATAACGCAGCTGACGCTTTCAGATGTGCAAACCATGTTCTTAGAATTTCCTGAAATTAAGGTACCATATCTCGAATTTTTTAAATCTCGTCAGTTCTCTATTATGTGATTGTCAATTTTTTTTTGTAGTTTTTAGAGCCTTGGCATTTGACTTTCAAATATTTCAAAGATCAAGCTCCCAATACAGCCGATGTCACTAAATGGATCTTAGGCATGTTGGCTGAAAACACTTTGAATGTTCCTACAACTGGTTTGGATTATGATAAATTGAGAGCTGTTATTGTTGATAATACATTTAACATGAATTACGAACAGGTTAGATTTTTAGATGAATTTTTTTCATCAGGTAAAAGTAATTTTCTTCTATTTTCTGAATTTTTTTCCTTTTTTGTTTAGCTGATGACGTATGTAAGTGCTCTCGCTGCGTTATACATCAGTGGAATTTCTAACCAAGAAAACCAGGGCTCGGCGTTACGAAGCTATATTCGAGGATTATCACATTGCTATAATTATAAAATAATCAACAGCAATAAAGTCCAATCTGACGCAGCTTATCCAATGATGTGTTTGTTAAAATTGATGTTTCCCGAAGGTAATGTCAAAAATGATCTATCCATTTCGATGTGAAAAGAGATATTAATTTTCAATTTCGATTATTCGCAGGTTTATATCAAAATTTCAACCCAGCGTTGGAAACCGACGAAAATAATATGCTGTGCAAAAGTATCAAAGCTTATTACTGCGATTTCCTGTTCACCTGGCTCGTGCAATGCAACGATTTACCCATATCGTTAAAAACGCTAGTCGATCAAAATGGAGAAATAGGCGACGGCGACAGTACAGATGTAGATTTACAAAATCGTATCAAAGCTATAGAACCGTTCAAAGAACGTTTCGACGTAATTCGTGATAAAAAGAAGAAACTCGAGAAGATCGTGGATTTATTGACTCTGTACCTCGGCGATGTTTTGGATAGTGGCACCGTCTCCTATTTCAGGGAATCGTTTATGTTGAAAAAATTAGAAAATTCGGTTCTTCCGAAAACCAGTTCTCCGGACGCGAGTAAATCAGAAGATATCAAAGGTAGACGTTCGATTGGTGATAAATGCTCCAGAAAATCGTTACAATCGGTCGACACTTCGGATGCAGAAGAAAAAGATCCTTCTATCTCTAGGTTATCGTTGGATCCATCTAATATCTCAGACATATTCGATGACGACGATACGAAACCCAAGTCAGAAGTTAATGAGGCAGTCAAACAAGCCGGTAAATCGAACGAAAATAAAGCGGCCGAGATTAAAATGCTGAAAGACTCTATCGACGAGTTCGAAAAACAACGTATATCTGCTCCTAATCCGTTTTATTTCCATTGTATCGCTAAGGAGTATTTGGAAAATAGTAGAGGAGTAGACGACCACCTAACGACTAAGTTGGAAGAATTGATTACGCAGACTGCAACGAAATGCGGTATTTACCAAGACTGAATACGTATGGTAGCTAGAAGCTACGTAAGAATGGAATATTTCCAAAAGACTGTTCCTATTTGTTACACTACACTCAAAGTTTTAATCTTTCCCTGTGAGATTTTTAACAAAGGTTTTTCTATTTTATGTTTTAGAAGTGTTTCCTTTTTGTTTTTTTATTTTTATAATTTAATTCCGTTTTAATTACGGTTAATAAATGATTTTAAATTTTTAGAACCTAATGTGTTTTTATTTTGGTGTTCAACTGTAGGTATTCGAAAGGAATTCTTGCTCAGCCAATTCAAGAAGGTTTTCTGAATTCTTTGATTCATTTCTGATTTTCTGGTATTATTTCGACACCAGATCCGAAAGTTGACCCTCGAAAGGTCTAGAGACAGACCAAAAACTAAATAGATCATTTCAACCCCTGGAATAGAATTGGCGTGAAATTGCAAACTTGAAAATTTTTCAATTTCACAGAGCGATGTATCGGATTCTCCTCCTACATGAATCCATTTCTGAGACTTTTTTGACCCCATTGTTTGAAGCAGTTCTTTAAGGGATTGAAATTTGAAACCTTTTTACCAAATTAATTTCTATTTTGAATTATTTTTATTTAATGAAAGTCGACTTTGGGATTTCGGGTCTTTATCATTAACAAACCAAGAAATTCATTCAAGGAATTGGGCTTCTGTGGTTTTTGAACCACCTTGTACTAATTATTTATGCAAATTATGCTAGACATAAATAACGAGTTAATTATTTTAAAAGTTTTTGGCGCCATATTATATTTTATTTTGAAGAAGGGAGATTCTGTTCAAATTTGTTATCAGTTTTTCTTGTTTACATAATTGGTATAGATAATGGTGCTATGTTGTTTTGTTTTCTCTTTCTCTCTGTTTCTCTTATCGTGTAATTTTTGAAGCACTTATTGTGCAAATTTTTCTCCTTTAAAAATTATAATTTCGTCGATTGAGAAACAGAATGGAAGTAGCGTTTGACACATTATTTAAACCAGTGTTTTTTCAAGAGGTGCCTTCGCTACAAAACATAGTCATATGTAAAATTGTTCAACAGTCCTGGTATGATGAATTGTTGACTCAGAAGCTCCGAGGTATGTTGGCCAGTTTTCTCAGCCAGTGTGTTTTTTCACAAGTCACCATTGATTTAAGACGTCAAAACGTGAAATTTCATTGGAATGTACCATGGGAAGAAACGCAGATGAGTCGGTATATTTTTGAGGAAGCAATATCGCTCAGTGAACAGACTAAAATTCAAAGAAGTATGGAACTATATGCTTGGAATTTGACACGAGATTTTTCAACCTGGATCTGTTATCATGATGATATTCACTCTTTTTCTCTTGCCGTAGTTGAATTATTGTACTATTTTGATGAATTGGTTTATGATGTTTATGGAAGAATCGATTATGAAAAAACAGCTAAGAACTTACTGAGTTGTGTTAAATTAACACTCCATCAAGAATTCGTTATTGCCTGTATTTATTGTCTCGAAGAAGAAATTGAAGAGTTATGGCCATCCGTCCAGATGCAACTGTTACTTGACAATTTCGAAGTGGATAATATTAAATTAGTGCAGTACTGGATTACTCGAATGACTGGTCAGCTGGATACAGTATTTCAATACAATTCTGCCATAATGTTCACTCGTCATTCTCAGACCTATTCAGCGATGAGGTATTTTTGGAAGAAAATTGCATCATTTGATATTGATATGAAAGTAGATTGCATAGCATCATGTTTTGAAGGTAATAACACGCTTGCAATGGTGCAATGTGTCAACTATTGGTTTCCAAAAATGAATGATGAATTCCTCGAAAGTGTGATATCGCGATATGGTGTTACTATAATGAATCGATTGATGCAAGCGGATATTTGTAGAAAATTTGTGTTGTCTTTCTGGAAACATACCGGTGATATGTTTTCCGGCCATCAATTTATTAATATACTATACGAAAATCATGCGATAAAATTTCGAGATTTTAGGTTAACATTTAAGGTATTGTGGTGTAATGCTCCAACAAAACTTAAAAGCCATTTTCTGAATTATCACCAGATGGAAGATTTTTTAGATCCATTGAACTATTTGACAAACCGAATTTATGTAATAAATTTACATAACATCGTTAGTGGGCCTTCTTTTGAATTACCATCAGACTGGATTTATTACCCTGACGGCTGCGAATGCTGGAACTATCCAGGGGAAAAAGATTGCGATTGCAGGACCTTATTGAAATGAATGAACGTTTGAACTTCTCGAATACTTTTTGTGTAGATACTTTAAATGCTACGGATGTACCGTTAAATCTATATTGAGAAGACAGAAGTGCTTGTTTTAGTTTCATGAAACTATCTACTTTTATTATACTTACTTACCTACTACCTACCTTAATTATTTGACCCTAATATTCATATAAATAATTTCGCTGAAAATGAATTATTGATCATATCGCACTTTGTATGAAGCCTCATTATTTGTCAAGTCCTAGGCACTACCTATAGGGCTGTTAAAACCAGTGATGGAAAACTGGAATCGGGACTGGGACTGAAATTTGAAAAAAAAACTGGAACTAAAACTGAAAAATTGGAACTGGAACCAGGGCTGGTGGAACGGAACAGAACAGAACAGAACAGAACAGAACAGAACAGAATGAACAAAAAAAAAACCACTAAAATTTCCTTTTTTTCGGAACAATAAAAAGAACTGAACGAAATAATTCTCCAAGAAATGAACCGGAACTGAACAGAACAGAACGAATCTCAATTATATTTTGTTCTGTTCGGAGCGGAACGCTACGAAAATAAAATTGTTTTGTTCTGTTCTGAACAGAACAATGTTCATGTTTTTTATTCAAAATTATCCAACCAATTCATGATCTAAAATTGTAAAATTATCGCATTTTTGTTTGCTTTTCAGTTTTTTGTCTGTGTTCTGGCTTGATTTTTTGGGTGAAGGGGGAGGGGGGGTGCAAAATAGACACCTTGGAATACCAGAAAGATTTTCGGTACGACTACGAACTACGAAAAATGTTATTAAAATATTCATTATTGCGACTTTGCAAGTTGCAAAGTTGCAATCTTGCAATAATGGAAAAAGTTGCAAATTGCAACTTTTTCTTTTGTAAGCGTAAGTACATTTTTTTTTTCATATTACAGTTTTGGGACATGTATGGTTAATTTAATATCCGTATTTCTGAGCCTGACGTCTGACTTCTAAAAATGCTAAGTCTTCAATTATTACCCACTATTAATTTCGCGTAAAATGAAAATTCACAGTTCAAAGGGTTCAACAAAAAAATCAGTAAATCTACCTATCTACCTACCTAAGAAAATGAATTTTTTGATATGTATTATGTATTTCAAATCTATCCAAAATGGGGAAAATATCCAAAAAAAAAGTTCAAGAAATTATAGTAGATGTGAAAATGTCAAAATTCATCTTTTTTTCTTCTGAAAATATTGCTAGGTATCTAGTTGAATTTTCAGTATACTTGAATAATGTGATAATTCCGGTAGGGCAGGGGAGGGGAAAATTCCCTAAAATTCGGGAACCCTTGTGCCTTCACTTTCTTTCTCCCTTAATTTTTTGCTCAAAATTTCGCGAATTATGTTATTTATAAGTATTTTTGAGTATTTTTTTCGTTTCTTAATTTTTTTTTATTCTTTTTTTCAGTGTCAAATCACCATCTGTCCGCTCGGATTTAAGAGGCCGAAGAATTATTTTTAATGATTAATCATCTTGAGTTAAAATTTTTCATGCATTTTAAAATTATTAGGTATCTGTTCATATGTCGATACATTTTGAAATTCGATTTTTTGTCATTTTTTAAAAAATCTTTTCATTAAGATTTTTAAAATACTTTTTTTTTCATATTTTGTTTTCAGTGTTTATTTCCATTCTTGATTTTTTGGCGAATTTTTAATTGACTTATAATTTTGGGTTCGAATCAAATTAATTTCGAAATTCACTTTCATTTTTCCTGATTTTTTTGTTTAAAATTTCTTGAATGTTGTGACATCTAAATTTTTTAACAATTCTTTCATTTTCTAATTTTTTTTCTTTATAGTTTCAGGGTCAAGTCGCCAACTATTCACTTGGATTTTCAATGCTGAAACGGATTTTCATTCGAAATTTTCTGCATCGTTAATGCTCCCTGATGAGTATTGCTGTTACATACCTACTTCACATCGTGAAGAATTTTTTTTATAGGTAAATTATTTTAAATGATAACTATCTTGAGTTGAAATTTTTTCGTGCATTTTAAATTTATCATCTTGTTCGTGTCAATTTGATTTAAATTTTGATTTTTTAGGGTCAAATTTTTAAAAATTTCTCAATTTATGATTTTAGATTTTAAAAATTCTTTGTTTCTTTTGATGATTTTGTTTTTGGTGATTCTTTTGCGTCAAAATTTCATTTCGATCAAACATGTGATGCGACGTGAATTCCTGGTTTTGAGCCAAAATTTATTCAAAATTCACCCTATTTTTTAAATATTGGGTTAAAATTTCTCAAATTTTTATTTTAGGTATATCCAATTATACAAAGGTTGTCCAGAAACAACTGAGACAGATCTCATAACTTTCCACTGAAAACACCAATCGACTCGGGGAAAAAAGCATTCGATAGGCCAATCTATCCTGTATAACATACTAAAATTTCAAGTTCCTAGCGCGCGGGGAAAAAAAACTACGGCGTTTCCCGCGAGACAAGTTGGGGGTACCCCTGGAAATTTTTTCGTAAAAAAAAAAACAGAGTAAAAAGTTCGTTCGGACTGTGAGAATTGTTTTTACGGATGATTTCGAAATATCCATAATTTCAGCGATTTGTCGGCAGGAGAGGAAACGGTCTTCCATTACTAAAGCCTCAATAGTGTTAATGTTTATCTCCGAGGGTGCTGTAGACGGTCTGCCGCCGTGCGGTATCATCTCTATAGACTCTCGACCACCTGACAGCAGGGCATGCCAACGGAATATCGTCGCCCGAGCCATCGTTTTTTCTCCATAAGCAAGGCGAATATAGTCATAGGTTTGTGTCGCGGTGTAACCGAGTAAATGACAAAATTGTACGTTCGCACGCTGATTTCTTTTCAACTCCGCGGCATTCATTGTCGCCTAACCATGGAAACGCAAAACACGATTTCGCGAGCGTACGTTACGCGTTCGGCTGTAACTCCCGTTATATGTGGACTGAGACCTTGAAAATTTGGTATGTTGTAGATGAATGTATTCTCTACAAGCTGCTTCAAAGATTTTTAGGATAGAGTGCGTGGAACTGGAGATATATCCAGTTGAAAAATTTCCAGGGGTACCCCCTACTTGTCTCGCGGGAAACGCCGTAGTTTTTTTTTCCCGCGCGCTAGGAACTTGAAATTTTAGTATGTTATACAGGATAGATTGGCCTATCGAATGCTTTTTTCCCCGAGTCGATTGGTGAATTTAGAGGAAAGTTATGAAATCTGTCTCAGTTGTTTCTGGACAACCTTTGTATTTGAAAATTATTTGCGAGCAAAATAACCCTAAACAGTAAGGATGTAACAAAATTTTGTGAGTTTTCTCTCTTTGTAGGTGATTTAAATCGCGAAAAAATCTCGGAAAGTTCGGAAATTTTTTTGAAAAAATTTTCAGATTTACATTTAGGAAGGACTTATATTCTGTGAAAAATTTTAATTTTTAGACTATTCTCCTCAGAGATTGAAAATATTGAATTGTAAGCGAATTATGGTTCTGTAACTGGAGTGGTGTAGGGAGCTGAACAGGTTTTTTTGGAGTAAATTTACGCAAATACCAACATTTTGTTTTTTTTTGTCTTGGTTTCAAGGCTTGATTTTACCCTTTTTACCAAAAAATTCTCTTTTTAAAATACGTAACTAAATTGGCATTTTTATGTGAAATTTTTCAACATTTTTTTTTTCTAAAAATAATACACATTTCAAAAATTGTTTCCGTGTTCTTATATTTTATTTTATAAAAATTCATTTCATTCCGTTACGACAAATAAATATTTTTTAATTTTCCGCCGGACGTTTTTATTCTTTTGTTTAGTCGAATTTACAAATATCTGCTGTCGCGGTGGCTCCGGCGCTTGAATTTTTCGCAGTGTTTTTCAATTCGATGAAATGAAAAAAAAAAAAAAAATGAAAAATACCGAACGTTTAATCGAGCGAACGAGTTATATAAACATAAAAAACATTTACCATTTTTTTTACACGACTAGATTGTCAACTTATGTACAAAAAAAAAATAATTAAAAATATAACAACGAGGTCTATTTATATACAAAAGTATAAAAGTAAAACATAACATGACTAACGTTTAAAAAGATATGAAAAATTTTATAGGAACCCGAATTAGCAGGGACTTCTGGAGAAGATAATCTAGTATTTGTTCGCACTACTTGAGACCTCCATTTTATTAAAAATTGCGGTAATTCTCTAGTCATTGCGGCTAATCTGAAAATGTTTAAATAACGTTAATGCTAAATTCGTTTTGGTATAGATTTTAAATCAATATCTGATTATTCAGATTTGAAGACTTACTTCACAGCTACTACATTTAATTTCCAAGGTAACGAATAAACTTTCCTATTATCTCTGGGACAAAATTGTTCCAATAATCGTCCCGTATGGTTTTTGGAATCGTCGACGTATTCGTAAATTGATATATTCCATGCTGAGCAATAACCTGGAAAGTAAAAGAGAAGGTTAAATTTGTTTTCTCGTTTTAGATCAAGCGAGTATGATTGATGATTAACTTACGATCTTGTAAACTAACGATTTCCACGAATAATTCTCTCTCGATATTGGAATTTAAAATCCACGTGCACACTTGATGATAAAAATTAGTTATTGAGGGATCTTGGACCACAGGAACTGGTGCTATGGAACCTGCAAATACACGAAGGTATAAAAACCACAATAATCAAAGTACTCAAAAATATTTTCAAATTGAGGAAAATTTTAAAAAAAGTTACCAAAATGATGATTAATCAGTCGAGACCCGCAGGCACTATCGTAAATAAATTTATACTCGGCTTCGAAGGAGAACCCTTTCTCAGCCCAGTTGTATTTGGCAACTGAATAAATGACTGTAATCGCAGACCAACTACGAATCGACGGTAATGGATTCTTTTCCTAAAATCAATTGCACCAGTTGATTATCTAATTCTTGATTAAACTTGACAAAAACGATTTTCAGAAGTGCGGCGAGCGAGGAAGGGGTGAGGATTTATAATTTGCAGGCTTCGTAAATTTCAAGTAGACGAATTTTTGCTAAAAAGTAGAGAAAATTCAAAAAAAAAAAAGGTTGGAAAAATGGGTAAATTTTGTTCCAACAAAGTTGAGAAACATTTGTTTAGTAGGTACATATTGTTTTTAAAAAATCCAAAATTTCAACTCTCATTCCGTTCGGGTCATTTTCCCCCCATTTAGTCAGCGCTGCGTAAATAATTTACAGAATTCGTCAGTTATTTCAAATCTCAATTTTCAGCAATTTTTTTCTTCCACTTCAGTCAATAGTCGTTTTTTAAAGTTTTTTTTTTTTTAATGCGTGATAGTCGATATGTTCCAATCTTAGATTTCTTTCGCCAGTAATTTTTAATTAAGTAATAAAATTTAGTAGTTCATTGAATAAGCCAAACTTTTGCTGGTAAACCACTGAACCAATATGCAAAATTAAAAAAAAAATTGAAAAATCTTGGAGAAAAAATTTGATGAATTTTGAAGAAAAATTCTGAGAAATAATTTTAAAGAAAAATTTGTGGAATTTCAAAAAAAAATTTGAGAGATTTTTAAAAAATCGAGAAATTTCAAAAAAATAAGAGAAAAATTGAAATTAACCCCCCTCCCCATAAAAAAAATTGTCGATTTGAATTATTCTAAAAATGAACTTACTACAGTCATTTGTAAATCACAAATGCACAATAATGGTACGTTATGTTCGTTCAACACGAGCAAATGGTCATAATCATCGACGCGATCGTATTCACGTTTGGTTTGATTATTATAACATATACAGCCGATATCTCCACATTTTGTAACGCAAACTCCAGACGAGAGTCTTTCCAATGACAATATCTGTAGGGAAACATCATAAACAGGTTTAAAAATGAGAAAAATGTCAATCTTGAGTTATTCACCAGAAATAATCCTATGCACTCACTTTTAAAGTAATACTTTGATTAGATGTAGGTACGAATTTTTGAGAACATCTCAAAGGTCCTTCGACATTCCAGAATAAATGCTGAGTCCCGTGATTATGTATTCTACCCGCTGATGAGCTAGTTAATCCATAATACGTAACATCACATAAAGTATCAGGTTGTAATGTACCTTCAGCGTACCCTGTTTAAACAAAATAAAAATTATTCATTTCATTATAATAAGGTAGTAAAGTAAATTAAGACCCTTTGTGAAAGATGAAACGTAAACAGTGCAGAGTTGGCTAGAGTGAGTTTTGGCTTCAGTCAAAAATTTTCAGATCTCTTTTTAAATTAAAATTTGAATAAAAATTTTCAAAGCATTTCCTTTTTCCATGATATTTTTTCAACATCAGAATTATGCTGAAATTCTCGATTCAAAAAAAGCTGTTCAGTAATTTTCAAAATTTGATCTAAAAATAATTAAAAAATTTCGATTTTAGGTGAATTTTTATTATTTTTTATCAGGTAGGTATCAAGTTTACTTATCTAAACTATTCAGATTCGCAAATCAGCAATTTCTCAAAAAAATTGTTTTTCAAGTTTTTTTTGGTTGCAGTTACCTATTTTAAAATTTTTTTCATTTCTAGGTATATCAGAAATTTTCCATTTTTTTTTTTGAAAATTTATCCAATTTTTTACTTGGATTTTTTTTTATTAAGCTGTTGACTTTTTGACATAGGTCAAAGCATATATCTCATCTCAAATCATCTCAGTTTTTTTTAGAAAGGAATCCCAATAATTTATGGGCTCCTAGAGGCACTTTCCAATTTATTAAAGTAAACTTCAGTACTTACAATCGCAAATAACCTATATTATTGACCAAAGTATGATCGAATAAAACAAAATTTTTCGAAATTTACAACTTTGAGTTCAAATCCATATGTTTGGTCAACAATTTTCTGGGAAAAATTTACCTTACAATGCAAATTTTACCTCAAAGTTTCGAATTTCAGGGAATTCTGCTGTAATCGCTCAAATAGATCACCAACATAGTTATTCACAATTATAGGTGCTAAAGTTCATTTTTGGACCATTATTCTCCAGCATGGAAAAATCCTTAAATTTTATGGGGGCTCCGCTAGGTCTTGAAACTGCTCCCAATTGATTCGAGAGGTCAAAAATAGGGCAGGTGTATACCAAATTATATTTTTTATTCGTAGATTAGATCAAATTTTCATATTTTGTACAGCGATGAGGTAATTTTAAAATTTCAAAAATTTGAAAAAAATTCAAAAAATGAATTTCAGTACTTAAAATTTTGAATTTTTTTTTCATAATCTTACTTTTAATTCATTTTTTTGGGGGTTCAAAATTTTATTAAATACCTTCCTTTTTACCTCCCTTTTAATTCTTTACTAGAATAAAGTCATTTTATAATTAGATCGTAATGATACAACAATCTTACCATCTAGAAAACTGTAAGCACCATCGATGAACTCCATTTCAGGCTGCGCTATAGGCTTATGCCTTTTAAAATGAACGCTCAAGTAGTTGCCGGTGGATAGAAAAGTTTGCTGTACGTGAAACCTAAACGACGAGAAAAAAACCACCATAATTCGTCCAAATTAATATTTTCCAAAACCGACTAAGTAGGTAATTCGTTATTAAAATTAATTTAATACGAAAGCTCGCGAGTATAAAGCGTTGGAAATTTATGGCTCGAAGCGAAGCACATTTTTCTTAGCTAATTGTCCGAGTCACCGCACGTACCTTCCTTCAGCATTACGCGCATGCTTTATTAAAGGGCTGCATAATTTTTTAAGTGATTTGAAAGCGTTTGAACGAATGTCTCCGTCGATGATTTCGATAAATGAATGACAAGACGAGGCGCTGGAACAAATAGCAAAATAAAAAACTTGAATATTATTTTTTATTTATTTAAATTCGAGTACGAGTACATATGTATTGTATTAAGCTTGTAAATAAGAAAAAATCCCCATAAAGCAACAAGAATAAGTCAGATTTTTATACGTTGGAATTATTCCAAAACGTTCAGACGGACTCAATGGTGCGGAAATTTGAATAAAAACGCTTACTTTATTTGATAGTTGAAGAGGGATATGTGTATTAAATCCGTCGGTTGTCCGATAAATATAAGAACGCAATTGGTACTCCATTGCAGAGTTCTTGTATCGAAATGACCCGATCGAGTTGCATTTCCATGAAAAAATTGTTGGCACGGTTTTTCACCGGATAAGGGAGGTAGATGGGTGTGATCTCGTCCTGCTTGTCGAACAGTAACTTCTTCTTGAGCTGGAGAAGTAAAACGAAATGTATAAAATTCTAATTCGTTGATTGAGAATTTTCGGAGATGGATTTTTTAAATTATTAAATCATTAATTGAGAATTTACGGTGACAAAATTTTTTTCAAATCGAATTTTTTGATCCTTTTTTTATCTAGTTTGTTATTTTTGGATGTAAAAATGACCTTTTGAATTGAGTTTCAATGTCTTCAAAATTCCTCAAAATTTATCAGAAAATTAATGTTAATTTTCAAACAGAGAGAATAAAACATCTCGAGAATCAAATTCAACTATAAGTACACAATTTTTGACACAAATTTATTTCATTAAAAAAATGTGTTCTTATAATTTCGATACTGAGTAAAATTATAAAAAACAATATCCACCAAAAATTGAAATAGGTAAAAATCATACCAATTCAATTTTTTAAAATCCCGCCAAAAAAAGTACACAAATGAACATTAATGATAAAAAAAAGATTGAGAAAAATGATCAAAAGATTCGACATCTTTCTAATTTGAGAATAATTTCAAAAATCTACTTATTTTAACACTACCTATATTATTTCTACAGTGAGCAAAAAAATAAATGAAAAATTTGCTTACAGCGCTTACTAGATTTTTCAGAGGAGCTCGGAATCTTATTCGGATTTTTCACAGTGGTTTTAGAGGTAACTGGCGTCATTTCTGTGGTATTGGCTCCACCGAGGAATTCCAATCTGGCTACAAATCCGTTATAATCGTAAGGAGGGATGGTGGTTCCTGACCTATGAATAAATTACCTCATTAGCCATCATCGTTGCGTCGTTCGAATGCAAAATTTTATTGTATTTTCAGAAAAACTATGAGTCTCTTACTTGAATTCGACTACCAAATTAGGCCCCGAAAAAACGAAATCTCTTTTTTTATTCGAGCACAACGTCGCCAGAAGGGTGTTACTTGATTTTGTTCCATGGTAAATATTTATGTAGTCTGTAGCACAATTACTGCAACATACGTTAAAAAATGATTATGATGCGTTGATATCTAGATTGATATTTGGATTAAAAATCGCGAAAGTTGGAATACGAGATGTTAAGATATTCATAAAATTGTGTTTTTTGGAATCATTCGATATGGGTGGGGCTGAAGACATGAATCGCTTCTCATACCGAATATTATAGCGACTTTTAAATTGAAGTAGGTAGTCTACCTACATTACTTTTTCCCTATCGCACCTAGAATGTGAGGAGGAGGGGGGGGGGAGGTGGTCGTTCGACTTCATCACCAAACTCATTTTTTCAGCAAAATTATTTGATCTACTTGAGTAGTGTCTGGGAAAAAAGTTTTCATGTTTTAGGTAACCAATTTTTATTTTTAGGATCTTTAATTTTTCATAATTTTTTCAAAACTTATTCTTTAAATAAATATTGAAACCATTTCAAGTTTTTATTCATTAAAAGGCCCAAAGATGGGAATTAAAATGAACAATTTAAATAACCGATTGAAATTCTTCTCCTTTTCAGTCTAACACAAAAGATTTCTGAAAAAAAAACTAGGAAATCTTTTTTTTAGAAATTTTGTGAGTCCTTGTCCCGACTTTTTCAGTCCTTAGTTTTTCAACAAAAAATTTGAAATTTGAAGAATGTATGAGAGAATGTTTCTAATTCGATGAAATTTCCAAATAAACACATTTTTTCTTTATTCACTTTTCTGCGTAAATTTTCAAATTCAAGGTTCGTTAAGGGTCGTGTTAGTTTTTCAACACGAAAATTTTCATACCTTTTCAAGTAAAATTTTAAAAATTTTCGAATTTTTTCTGTTCTTTAGTCCATTTGGAAATTTGTGGACAAAAACTTGAATTTTCCGAAAAAAATTATGGTGTGTTATGTACGAGAAGAACGAGGAGAAAATGATATTAATTGGGTAAAAATTTTAAAAAAAGAAAAGAAAAATTGCAGTTTGAAAAAAATACTGGACAGTGGTATAAAACTGAAATTCATCTTACAGTTTTCAATTCTCATCATTTCAGTTCCAGTTCCAATTCCAAGTTCCTATTTTTAACTTTTAGGAGTTTCCCTCGAATTTCAGAAAACTTTTCATAATATGTAAGTTCCATAATCTATTCCAAAACAGATAATTTTTTCAAATTAGAGTTTTGTTTCGAGTAGTAGGTTTATGGTTCATCAGTTTTTAAACTTTTTCCACCAGTTTGACTGAAATGTGAAACTGTTTTCATGCTTTTGAAATGTTGAACAATTTTTTCAAATTTGTAGCCCATATATTAATTCTATTCCTTTTCCAATTCTGAATTAGGTAGAGTGAAAATTTTTCCCAAATATTCAATCATTTCAGTTTATTCCAATTTTTTAATTTTTTTCACTTTATATCCACCCCTTCACCCCTCCACCCCATTTTACATTAAATAATTATAGTCACAACAATCCATTCTAGTTAAAATAAGTATAGGTACCAATGCAAAAAAATAACATGTTGTGAGATAAACATCTAGTATCGTATTGAATTTTTCTTCATCGCCACAAAAGAATTTAAAAATCGAATCAGCCACGAAATAGATGTAAAAATACATTCATCTTATCAAACCCCCAAATCCATTTCAAAATAAAGAATTTTCAAAAGAAAAACAAACACATATGTATCCTTTCTCCTTCAGTCAAACGGAATTTCCATATTACTGTACGAGAAAAATAGAATTCTACGCATTTTTCAATACTACGAAATGCATTTCGTATCAGAAACATACAGGGTGACCCAAAAGTTCCGGAAAACGTTTTTTTTTTTTTCGTAATTTAGAATGGAATCGTTCCATATTAACTCGCGTTGATCTGAACGAAGGGTTGCCTTCATGTAAGTCGACAAGGCGCGATGCAAACGCTCGAGAAGGGTTTTGTTGTCAATTTTCCAAAAAATTGAATTTTTTGGAAAATTTTTGCCCCTTCAAATTTTTGATTAGGCAAATTCGGCCTGCAATGAATTTTGATCATTGTTCAATGGCTTTTCATAAGCAAATATTCGTTTTTGATTATCTCAATTTTTAAAATTTTCGAAATTTTGGATTTTGAAATTTTTTTTTTGAAAAACTCAAAAATCAAAAAAAGTTGATGATTTTTTTTAATAGCGATTGGTGAACAATGGGGGAAGAATTTATATTTGTTTGAAGGGAATGGAGACAGAGCTTCAGCTACGTTTTAAATAAGATTTCATTATATTTGCTAGACCTTACAATTTTTTTACGAATCAATTTTTGGGTTCCGGAAATTTCAAGTCATCCTGTATCAAACCATTCACGGTCGTTGAATTCGTTCGAACTCCAGACTGACATTTATTTCATATACATGCACATCAAAGCGATCGAAATTACCTCACACGTGCGAATATTTTCCTTTTGATTCGGGTCTAATGCATAATCAATATTATATTTGACATTAAATTCGCAGGTAATTAGATAACCGGGTTATTTTACTTCGCGGTAAATTATTGACAGGTTTTAATTAACGACGCATGGTATACCCGCGACACATTCCATCATTCTATTATTTACCTCGTCGTGTAACTCGACTAATCAATTTTGATACGTATACTCTTCGTATAATGAAAAAATATACAAACTAGGCTTAGGTATCTATAAATTTCAATCCTATAATAATAAGACAGCACTGAAAATTTTATAATGAAGGACACTGGACAGAGAGAGGATAAAATTTGAACGTGTATTTTCGTCATTTTAATAAGATTCAATTTTTAAAATTTTTTTCCAACCCTAAAAATATTTTTCTTTTAAATTTCTTAATTTTTTTTCACTCTATTAAAATATTTTGCTCAAAATTGAAGCAGTGAATTTTTTTCTGAAAATGAAATGCAATTTGAAATTTTTGATTGGATTGTCTCATGATGGGCGGGGGGGGAGTATTTGAATTGCCAAAAGGATGGTTGTTGGCCAAAAAAATTATTAATGGTTAAAAAGACGAACGATCAATGATGAAAAACTACGGTTGATTAAGAAAATGGACCAGGGATAAAATACGTATTCAGGAAAATCATTTTACAGTTAGAAATATTGAATAAAAAGAAGACAGGCGCTATGAAAAAGAGCAGAAAAATTTTTCAAGTTGGAAAATCTTCAAAAATTTTATAAATAGTTTTTAAAAAATTGAGTAAAACTCTAAGAATTGAATTATTAGGTAAAAAAATTTTATCGTTAAATACAGGGTGTTCCGGAAATGGACGTTCCAACTTGATTTTTGGATACAACCGGGTAGGGGTACCACTAAAAAAAGCTTGAGATGAACATGTTGCCTATTTTGATGATTCAAGGAGCAAACACATGCATGTTCTAAAAAAATCACGTGAAAAATTTTTTTGACCAAGAGTAGGGATAGGACATTTCATCAAGTGATTTTTTGCTCAACTTTAAAATTGAAGAGGCTACAGAAAAAAATGGTTCAAAAAAATTTCTAAAAAAATGAACTAACCAAGGAAATGGATAGTACGTTGAAAACTGAAAAAAAATTGTTATGTACATTTTTTGCCTAACATCGAAAATAAATGGGCTAAGGGTCACGCAAAATTTGGAAAATTTGGAAAATTTTTGAATCCCATTCATTTTGAGTGAGCTGTAGCTCCTTCATTTTCGATGTTAGACAAAAAATATACATAAAAATTGTTTTTTTCATGTTTTCAATGTACTATCTTCCTTGGATGGTTCATTTTTTAAGAATTTTTTTGGATAAATTTTTTTGTAGCCCCTTCAATTTTTAAGTTAGGCAAAAAGTCACAAGATGACAATCGTCCGATTCACTCCCATGGTCAAAAAAAATTTTACGTGATTTTCTTTAGAATCTGCATTTGCCCCTTTAATTATCAAAATAGGCAACATGTTCATCTCAAAGGTATTTTTTTTAGCGGTACCCGGTTGTATCCAAAAATAAAGTTTGGACATCCGTTTCCGGAGCACCCTGTATACTGAACAAAAAGACAATAAGATGAAATTTAAGAGTAGAAAAAATTTTGAATCGAATTTTTTTCTCAAATTTTATTTAAATTTAAGAAAATTGGGGGGGGGATTGAGAAACCCCGAAGAATTGAATTAAATTTTTGAGAAAAATTTACGATAGCAAAATTGTAAAATGAAAAAATTGAGAAAAAAGTCCATAATGATAAAAAATCGACCACTGGAAAATATTTACGAGAAAAAAATTTCAGCTTCAAAAAAATTTCAACGATACTTGAGGATTTGGGAAAAACATTTCTACTTGGCGTTTTGCGCATGGCAAAAAAAAAGTGCATCTCAGGAAAAGAAATCATTCCTCCTAAAAATATATTCAAACTCATGTGCAATTCGAAACCCTCGAAGCTTTTTTGGAATCAGCCCATTAAACACCTTTACCACTTTTTCACTCGTAATCGGGGAAAAAATAAGGAAAAAATACACCAAGGAAGTCGTACGACTATTCGACGTAATTCTTGTAAAATTAGCTAATGGAATTACCCAGCCCATGGCATCGTATGCCCCTTTCGAATACACGAATCAGCCAGACATATAAAAAAGCATAAGCAAATTCTGCGGCGCATTTGTTTTGTTGGCGAAAAACGCGGCCAACTGTAAATGGAAACACATTAACAACATTACCATTAAAATGTTATACATCTTAGTTAAAAGCCTTCTAATAAGACGGCAACCGAACCATGGTATAACACAAACGAATAAGAAAACGCAAAATAATGGAACTGCGGGTTTAATTAGCGAGGATATGGCATGAATATAAGGCCAAAGAAAACCATGCTCGTTAATGCTAAGACAATTGTCATACCAAGAAGTAAAAATTCTTTCAAAGTGCGCACCGCATCGCGAGCAGAAAAAGCATCCAGCTCCGGAAAGAAATAACGTTTCTTTTACGTCATCAATCATTTTCATATTATTACTTCCTTTTTTATTTCCGTTATGTTTTTTTTCTCCTCGCCTGCGTCTCCTCCTCGTCATCCTTTCCACTATAGTATAACTTTTTTTTTTAAAAAAAAAGAAGCTTTTTTAGTCGTATTTTTAATTTATTTTTTATTTTTATACAACTCGAAAAAAATAGCTATCTTTCATCGCATCGCTCCGCTATGAGCGAATATTTTTACACCATTTAACAAAACTCTCAGCGTGCTTTATTTACGCGAGAGAAAAGTTTTAGACGAAATTTCGTATTTAAAAAATTTCGCCTTTGTACATAAGTACGTCCTTATGCTTAAATAGGATTTAAACTGATGAACGAAGAACGCTTGTTTACATCACTTCTCTATTAACCAAGCGTAAATCTTGATACATTCAACATTACGATACCTCTACGTCATCGTCATTTTCATCCTTTTCATTATATTTTTTCATTTATTCGTTATTATTTTCTAAATTGTTTTATTAGTCTGCGGTAGGCTATTCAGACTTGCGTACTTATTAAAACTCGATGGTACTTTTCATCAATGGCTGAAGTATTGTAAGTACTTGTAAGTTTATTCGCTTCTGCTGACGAGCAAGTCGAGTAGAGTATTGTTTATCGAATGTTTTTTTCCAACAAAGTTTTTATTTACCTACATCCTCACTTGTGTAAGTAAAATAACCAGGTACCCAGCTATGTTATGGTTTAATACTTATCGTGAAAAAAACAAATGATTTAAGTATAAAAATTATATTGGTTTCTGTGTTTCAAAAAAAAGGTGGGATTTTTACTAGTGGTTTTCTTTGGTGTAGGTAGGTAGGTAGGTATACTGTCTTTCGGAGATGGGAAAATGGAAGGGAGATAGTTAATCTCCACTCACATTTTCTTAACCCTTTGGTGTCCGGCGAAAAACTGACGGATGAAATTGAAAATTTTTCACGCCGCTGAAATACACCAAAGACCAATAGCTGAAAGCTCAAAAAATATTTGCTTCGGCTGAATTGATTGATTTGGAAATGAATAATTTTTAAAAATCTTTGAAAGGCTATATTCGTTTCCAAATCAATAGAAGCTCCAACTGAAGTGAAAATTGCGCCAAAACGTAAAGGACTGAAAATTTGGTATGATAACGTGAAAATAATACGTATTAGTTCAAAGGTCGAATCACCAGGAAAAAAATGAAAAGAAATAGAAAATTTTTTCAAAAAAAGTGGAACCTTTTCCGCCGGAATGGAAAAATATTTTAAGGAAAATTCGAGATATTTATAGAAGGAACTTGGTGTAAGTATTGAATAATATTTTGAAATTGAGGTTCAAGGCTACATTTGACAAAAAATTGAAAAAAATAATGAATTTTTTTCAAAAAACGAAAATCCAAAAAAATTGTTTTTCATATTCCAAATTATGTACTTATAATTTTGAAAAAATTTCATTTCTTACCGAAGTTAACTCTTCATTAATTAAAAAAAAAAATTTCAACGGAAAAAAATGTTTCATATTTTCGATTAATTTTTCAATGCATTTAAATGGGCCTCAGTGCGATCTTGAAATCTGAATTCCAAAAATTATTAAATACTTATACGGATTTCCTTCTGTAAATGTCTAGGTTTTCCCAAAAAATATTTTTCTATCGGAAAATTTTGCTTCCAGCAAGATCAAGTTTTGATATTTCCGGCGGAAAAGGTTCCACTTATTTTTGAAAAAAAATCGATTTCTTTCTCAAGTGGTTCGATTTTTGAACAAATACGTATTATTTTCACATTAAGTATTTAATTAAATTTTCAGTCCTTCACATTTTGGCATATAGCCAAATTTCAAAGATTTTTAAAAATTATTCATTTCCAAATAAATAAATTCAGCCGAAGCAAATATTTTTTTGGCTTTCTACTATTGGTCTTTGATGTATTTCATCAGTATGAAAAATTTTCAATTTCATCCGTCAGTTTTTCGCCAGGCACCAAAGGATTAAGAGTACCGGCGCCGGCGGTTAAGATAGGCGAATCTGCCCCAGAGCTGAAGTTTGAAACTAACCCACGGAATTTGGTTCTTAGGGTCTGAAAACCACCTGGTAAAATTTTTGCCCCCCTACCCCTCCCCTAGCCCGAGTTATGGGGCAAAACGTTACTTTTTTCAGCCTTTTCATTAAAAATTTTCATCTCCGAGAGTTTTGAACCAAATTTTTTCAAATTTACGTGAGTTATATCCCATATTGGGGGGTTTTAGTAGCGATTTGAAAAAAAAATTGATGATTTTTTCTAGCCCAAAATCGCATTTTAAAATTTGAAATCGAGTTTTCTACTTGATGTTTCAGAGGTGCAATTTTGAAAAAAATATATTTCATGTACCTATCTAGTCCCTATTTATAACGTAATATTCTTTTCACAATTTTTTTAGGGGGTGGAAGACCGTGAAAAATGCGAAAACCCATCTTTTCAGAACGGTTTTCACACATAAAAAATGGTCATTTTTGGCCGAAAATTTTTTTCGGGTAATAATATCCCAAAATATGTATTTATACACCACTTGCCTGATTTTCGTTTCATTTCATTTCTTTTTTGTGATTTTCGTAAAAATAGGCTCACAATTGACTATCTCACTTTTTTTGCCTAATAAATTGTCATAAGAAAAAATTGCAACCCATGTGTTCAGCTTCAGCAGCTTAAACTACTTCAATAACTCTCCTTTTTACGATCAAAGGGCTCAAATTTTGAAAATTCAGTTTTGAGTGAACGAGTTTTTTTTGAAAAATAGGTAGGTATAATAAATGTCTCGTAAGTACATTAAAAAGGTAGAAATTACGATCAACTTCTTTTTTCATTTTTTTAGGGGGGGGGGGGGGGAGACGAGGTCTCCAAAAAGAAATATACCGGATGTCAAAAAAAAAAGGTACATATGAGGTCCAAAATGAATGACTATGAAAATGTTGGCGAAGAGCCTTTCTTAATAAGATTCGATAATGGCCCTTGACCCAGAATTGATGAAAATTGACTCAGAAACATCCCAAAAAATTTTGTGACACCCCCACCCCTTTCGGAATTACCGCACTTTTAATGTCGAAATTTCAACACGCGATATTCCTAGAAGGGGTGGGTAAAAAAATTTGAAATTTCCACAGATTATACAATACATTTTGCTGGCTGATACGAATAAGAATTTTTTGAAAATTTTCGTTTCACATTTTCTCAATTTTTTTCACATCGAAATTTTCAAAAAAATTTCAAAAAAATTGGGGGTGTCATGGCTGTAAATTTTTTTATTAGCTCTACCAAGTAACCATGTATCACATATCTTTTTTTGAACCCTAAAATTGGGGGCAACATGGTAAAAAAAATTCAACACAAAAAAAGCTGTGATTTTTTTACCACTTTTTCGTAGCAACAAGCAAGGTATCCCAACTCATCGTAAAATTTTGAGTCAAAGTAGTCATTAAGTTAAACGTACACCATAAAAAAATTCCAATTCCAAAATTTCAAGTGCTGAAGTGTTTTTCTCGAATTTTGGCGAATTTTTGAAATTTCAAAATTACCTCATTGTCTTTTAAATCATGAAAATTTGATCTGATCAACAAAAAAATCTGAAATTCGGTATATACCCTATTTTCGACCTGCCAAATCGACTGGAAGTGGTTTAAAGACATTTCAGGTATTCAAGTAATTGACACTCTGTGGAGAATAACTTGTCCTTCTGTCCCCAAAAAATGTTTATTTGAAATTATCAGTTTCTTTTTCAGTAAAAAAAAAAAACAAAAAAACTCACGTGCATGAATCGTGGAAAATTTTCTGGTGGCCATAGATAAAGTAAATATAAACTTCGTTTATTTATATTTACTTACTTTATCTATGGCCACTAGAAAATTTTCCACGATTCATGCATGTGAGTTTTTTTTTTTTTTTTTTTTTTTTTTTAAGGAAAAAGAAACTGATAATTTCAAATAAACATTTTTTGGGGACAGAAGGACAAGTTATTTTCCACAGTGTCAATTACCTGAATACATTTTTGATTTTGTTATAGAAACTTACGAAATAAAGTAATGAATGAATAAATTGTGTGCTCAAAGTTTTCAATTCAAATTACATGTTTTTTCGGAAGTATGCTCGCGGAAGATGCTCGAGTACCTAACAATTTTGTTTGCACCTACGTTCAAGTAATATATAATTCAAGACCTCTATTGAAAACCCTGCCTTAAAAGCCTAATTTTCAAATTTAAAATATCTTTGTTTACTTGAAAGTATGTTTGTCATGTTGTGATGTTCTGTAATCCACGAGTGGTATTCAGTTTTATGTAACAGTTGTGACACCTACATATGTCGAAATGGTAAAAAAATTCAAACGAAAATGGATAATTTTACTCGATTTATTTTTAAAAACGGTCGGTATAAATATGCATACGAAAAACACCCGATGGTACGAAATTTACAAATTCTGGATTATTTTCCCAATCGTACAAGCTACCGTGCAGATATTTTTGTACGCGTTTGTGAATCGAAAATTTATAAACAAGGCGATAATCGGAGTAGGATACTTGGCAGCAGTTTTCGTTGTACTCGCGTGGATTTTCATTTTGTGGAAAGAGAAAAATATAATTCTGAATATGTTGAGTTTGATGAACGAAAACGTTCACACGTACCCTTATGAAGAAAGCATTCGAGTCAACCTGAGAGATATTTTAAAAGAAGAGAATTTTGTTAAAGTGGTGCTGATGGTGTTTGCTTACGAATGCATGGGATTTTCTCCCGGATTGGCTACTCCGTTTATCAAATTCTTCATTACTGGTACTTTCAATGCATGCATTATCCCTGCTTGGTATCCGGAACACACCAATGGAATTATTTCACTCGTGATTAATTTATTCATTCAGATGATTTCGTCTCTTGGGGTGTTTTGGTTATACATTGTGTCTCAAATATTGATCACCTATTTGACAATCGAGTATTTCAGACAATTCGAACGACTCAAAGAGGCGCTGAAAAATGTTGAAAGTGTGTCTGAAAACGAGGTTATGGAACAGTTACCAATCAAATGGTCGAAGAATTTGATCGGTATGGAGTACGAAAAGAAATTCCGGGAAAAATACGAACGTGTGTATCGCGAGAATTTTTCTCATTGTGTCAGACATCATCAAAAGTTGTCCAAGTAATCAGTTTATTTAAATTCTATTTTTTTTTTTTTTTAAATTAACCTATCAATGTGTGTATCTTGGTATTGAAATGCAAATATTCACATTTCACTGTTTCAGATTATTTCAAGATTTTAATATTTTGTTTTCAATGCTATTTTCTGCTGAATTGGCTGTTTCAATGGCATCTTTTGCTATGGTGTTTTTCAATGTGTTATTCGTAAGTGGAGTTTATGAATATTTTATATTTTCCTATCTATTATATTCATTAGGATAGTTGAAAATATTCTGATTGCTCATTTTAATGACTAGAAGGGTAGCAAAAAATTTTTAAACCAAAATAATGATTTTTAAATGATGTTCTTGAATTTTTTTGTGACAGTGTGGGAAAATTAAATTCTTTAAAAATTATGTAGGTACCTAATGCAACTTTGGTTTCACTGCCATGATTTTTTTTTTCGGGGGGGGGGGGGGGCTTAATTAAACTTTATTCTTTTCAATCTGTCCCAATTTTTATAACCTACCGGGTGCTCGATTAATTCTGGACTCCCCCTGTACTTTTTGTGGTAAAAATTGTGAGTTGGCAATACTTTGTATTTGTTTATTAAACAAAGTATTACCAACTTACGATTTTTAACACCAAAATGTGCTGGGGGAGTCGGGAGTCCAGAATTAATCGAGCACCCGGTATGACTAATTCTACTCGAAAGAGGCTTCAGGCACGAAATTAAAAATACCCTGCGAACGACTGAATCGTTTTTTTTCAACTGTATGATTCAAGTGGTTCACTTGCTTTTTTCCAAGTTCGAAATTTTTCATTTTTTTTTAGAGTTCGAATTTTTTCTCGATCATCTTTTTCCAAATTAAATTTTTATTCAGAGTTCGACTTCGAATTTTTTCTCGATCATTTTTTTCCAGAGTTTGAATTTTTTCTCCATCATTTATTGAAATTTTTTCCGAGTTCGAATTGTAATTTTGAGAAAAAGTAGTCGAGCAAAAAATTCGAACTCTGAAAAATAATTTAATTTGAAAAAAAATAATCGAGAAAAAATTCGAACTCTGAAAAAATTTTAATTTTGAGAAAAAGTAGTCGAGAAAAAATTTAATTTGGAAAAAAATAATCGAGAAAAAATTCGAACTCTGAAAAAAATTTTAATTTTAAAAAAAGTAGTCGAGAAAAAATTCGAACTCTGAAAAAAATTAATTTGGAAAATAATAATTGAGAAAAAATTCGAACTCTGAAAAAAATTTAATTTTGAAAAAAAGTAGTCAAGAAAAAATTTTAATTTGAGAAAAAGTAGTCGAGAAAAAATTCGAACTCTGAAAAAAATTTAATTTTGAAAAAAATAATCGAGAAAAAATAATTCGAACTCTGAAAAAAGCAAGTGGACCACTTGAATCATACAGTTGAAAAAAAAAACGATTCAGTCGTTCGCAGGGTATTTCTAATTTCGTGCCTGAAGCCTCTTTCATGTAGATTTAGTCATAGGTATTTTTATACTCGTATTTTGCTTGTTTTAAACTAAACTCCTTTTACTGTGTGAATTTTAGATTCGGGACCCCTGGGATTTCATATCAGTTGTGGGATGTGCTCTGGGCCTACTGGCTAATTTTTTCAGCAGATGCATCGTAGGAGAAGTTTTTGCCAAATTGGTAAATTATAATTCTACATATCTTATAAAATTTATATTTTCCTTCGGCAAAATGTTCATTGCACTTTTTATTCAATTCAATTCCAGAATGAAGGAGTAAGGGATGTAATATTTTATGAAATGAATTGGTGGGAATTATCAATTCAGAACAGAAAACTGCTGTTTATATTTCACGACACAACAAATACTTCGCCACTTCATTTAAAGGGAATTTTAATTTTCGAAGCTTCATACTACACATTTTCTCAAATCATACAAACATCGTATAGTTTTCTAAATCTTATGCGTACATCGATCGTTGATTAAATAATGAATAGATTGCTGTATATTACTCATGAGAACCGAAGTTTTCTACTTTTGAGCCCAGTTCTACCCAGTCGGTGCCTCTTTTGTTTTGTTTTTCTTTGATGAAATAACATCAGACAACAATTTGGGACACCTTGAATTTTCTTTTCCTCTTCTCACCCAGAGCTTGTTAAAGTCTAGTTATAAATTACCCTAGAAATCAAATTCAAGGATAAAAGGACATGCGATGTGATATGCGGTTCGAAATTTTACAAAGTTTGAGTCCAAACGCCTCTCTCTCCTCAAAAAATCTTTTTTTGATTTCCTTCTATCAAATAATGTATAACACGAAATTGGCGAGTTGATCCTCAGAATTTACTTATAAATACATAATGTGAATTGATTCCCATTTTTTTCAAGTCACAGATGAATTGATTCAGTTTTCGACTTTTTCCTCTTTTTTCTCTTGATATTCAGGCATTTTCTGCTAAGTGTATTTCATATCTATGGTATTCTGGGGCTGGGTTTCGCTCGAAAATTGCAAATTTTCATCGGACATTTTCATTTTTTTAAATTTAAAAAAGAAAAAAATTTCACTCAAAGGAATTATAATAAATTCCCAATTCCTGAGCCGGAGTCTGATGGCTCCTACAATCATAGGCGGGGATAGGGGGCATGGGGGGCTCAAGCCCCCAATGTTAAATTAGCACCCTCCAAATCATTTCGTGTGTATGTTTCACTCAAAAGAATTTCGTAAATATGTAATTTTGGAGGGATAAACTACATATATCAATATGTGACGAATTTTATTATATTTTTCAAGCGACTAAAACGATCTCTTGAATAACGAAAATAATCTGCTGTCCACTAACAGCTTTTTGTGAAAATTTTCCAAATGATCAAAAAATGCACGAAAATGCACAAAATAAGAATAAAACACAGATTTTTCAATTGTTGTTCAAAAATACGAAAAAACACGAAATTAAGTAGAATAATTTCGAAAAAGACAGAATTTTTACATCAAAATGATAGAAATTATTTTCAATTTGAAATCCGCAATTTTTCAAAGGGTTGAAAATTTCACCTCTTTTTCAATCGGTACAGTGGCGTGACGAACCGATGTGTTCGGGGGAGGGGGGACTTCAAATTTTCCCAACTAATTTCCCGAAAAATTCCCAACTATTTTCGCAAAAAACCCAACCAATTTTCAAAAAATTTTACAACCTCTTTTTTTAAATTTCGCAATATCTTTGATTTAAAAGTAAAGATTGCTTTTGACTGAAAAATCTTTCCAATTTACCACTATGTATTTTTAAAAAATTCCAAAATTGAATTAAATGAAAATACGTATCCTTTTCATTTACCTATTAGGGCACTTCGCGATAATCTTAAATGGAATTTTCAACAATTTTTTTCCTTTTTTGAAAGAAGAGACATACGCGCACCCAGAAATTAACTAAGAAGGGGCTGAAAATTCGATAAAAAATGAGGGGGGGGGGTGTCAAATATCAAATTAGTCATTTTTTTAAAATAATTTTTCACCATTTTTTCTTTTTTTTTACAAATTGAGAATTGACTGAAAAATTATCAATTTTTGAAACAAAGTAGGCACGTGATTAAAAGACCGCCCGAACAAAGCGAGGGCGAATTTTTTTTGAAAAATACACTTCGAAGAGCCAAAAAATACACTGTTTTTTACTGTTTTCGTAATAAGAAGTTCTTTCTGACCTTAATAATTATTTTTCAAAATAATGGTATGAACTTTCTTCCTTTCTCATTCAGATAACTAAATATTTTGCAGCCAGAAAAATTTGTATTCCTCATTTATTAAAAGGACTCGTGGAATTTCAAAAAATTTTCAAATTTTTGGAAGGAGAGGTGGTCATTAAGGAATAGACAAATCTCTTCTTTTTTAATAATCTTACGTAGTGAGAAAATTTTTCACTATCATGCCTCCAGATTTTTGCCTAAATTTTGTCTCCAAAAACAGATTTTAAAAAATGGCATCATATGGTAATAACATGAACCTTATGGTGTGTGTGTGTGTGTGTGTGTGTGGGGAGGGGTGGTCGGGTCGAGAATAAGAATTTTTGTTTTGTTTCATTCATTTTTAACTGAGGCTCAAGCCCCCCCCCCAAGTTATGTTCTATCTCCACATCTCCAGCCACCTTTGCCTATGATGGTGCCAATGGAGAATCAACTTTTGGTACATCATAATCAATAAAGAAAGTTCCGTTTTTCATAATTTTCTTAAACCTAATTGAATTGGAGGTTTTCAAACAGGAGGAAAAACCACCGATTACAACAAATTCATCTGATGTTTCTTTCTAGGGGGACCAAAATCAGTAGGTTCAACTATCAATGACGATGATGGCGATGAACTCGATGAAGTAAAATATGTTAAAAATACAAAATACATCATTTAAAATAAACAATTTGTAATTTTGAAAATATTCTTTCAATCTTAAAAACTTTCCAACTTTTCAAAATGAATTTCATTTTTCAAATTTATAAAATTATCGAAAAGTTCAAACAATTTTGTCAATTTTTGAAATTTTATAAATTATGCATACCTAAAGGATTATTGATAGGTACCTAAATGTTTTACAAACACGTAAAAAACTAAATTCAAATGTTATTTTTTTCATATTCATGTCGGTAGCATCATTTAACTTCGAGAAAGAATGGAAATAAAATCGAATTAAAGTTAATTTTTAATAAAACCAGTGTTGCCGAACTTGTTGCAGTTATCTCGCCAACCATCGAAACGTCAATTAAAAACAGACAAAATAAATAATGTACGCGATTAGCTTTCGTCTGGGATGCTAATTTCATGAATATTGCATCACGCAGCGATACTTTAATCCAACCCTTTATTTAAAAACTCGACAGTTACCAATGTCATCGAATTCACCTAATTGGAAATTTATTCAGTCTGTAATTTTTCACCATCTTAATTAACAAAATAATGCCAACCGATGGGTAAAAATTTTCACACCGATTTTAATCCTTCTCAAATCTACAATTCGACTTACTACCAAAATTCACCCAGGAAACATAATTTTCGTAAATACCTTCCTCGTTGCCTCCACTGCGAAGCAAAAAAAATCCCACCTGGAACCTAAAAAAATAAACAAATCCTGCCAAAAAGCTTCGCAAACCGCACCGTACCGGATTTTCCATCGAATGAAACTTCCATTTGAAATTGTTTTCGCGGCAGTGAATATTTCTCGCTTCCGTTAACGAAGACCACCTTTTCAAGTACAACGCTAGGTAGCCAAGTCGAAAAAATGTTAACAACGTTAGGTACTCGAGTTCAAAATAAAATTAGCCCATTACAAAGTTAAAATAAACTTTTCAAAAGAGCTTTTATATGTTTAGTAGGTACTGCAAAAGTAAATTACTAAAGATATTAACGTTATAGGCAGGCGGCATTTAATTAATGTTTCACATCGTTGAATAAAAATTTTTATAATTGCAGTTGGAAAATTTTCCATCTTAAATCCCAAATGCCCCAGGTTGGAAAAAAATTTCACTCTCAAAAATACCAACCTCATATTTTCTGTCTATTTCCTTCGTAAAATTTCTTAATATCGAAACTTTATCGATTTCGGATTGATTTCGACGTGTAAATGTACCAAAGAGACGATACTGAATATAAAGACGAGCGATATTAATGAAGAGTTTTTGTTGCGTTAAAATAGCACGTAACTTTATAATAGTCGACTCTTTGCCCAGCTTCTACCCTGACTCTAGCGCCATACAAAATAAATGAGAATTCGTTAATTAATGGATTAATTTAAATTAGCATCTGAGAAACTCGCCGAATCTTTTGTTCTATTACTCGGTATCTGGTTGATTATTTCTTGCTTTAGCTATGCTTTTCCGGATAATTAATTTGTTAATTTATGCATAGTCTTATATAGGTGGCAGTGAAAATGGGCGTACGTACCTACGTTTCGATATGAGCCAGGTAATTTTTCGCGTCAACATTTTCCTTTTATTATGCCTGATCCTATAACTTTGACGAAATTCGCCCTCCGATTAATTATTCCATCGTAGATTTTATTTCTCGCTTAGCTCTTAATTTCAGACTCCGGATTATCATTTCGAATCTTTTTTTCCCGTTCGTCTTAAAGAACCCGGATGGAAACCTCTTTGAAAGAATTCGAGAAAAAAAAAAGGAACACGAAATAAAGAGAAAGCCAAGTACGCCATCATCATCATCAGGAAATTTGTTGAATAAAATTCCTCTCTATGTTTATTCTTTCGAGCCAATAAATTAATTTAAATTCCTTTAACAAATCGGGTCTAATTTTAAGCCAGCCAGGTATACGGAGGGTTAAATTTAGTCTCGAAATCATATTATTCGGTTCGTTAATTCTCGATTATAAATATAGGTAACTTTGAAATTACTTTTACTTATTAGGTACCATTAAAGTAATACATAAAGGTATAGTTTTTAAATAAATTCTCGAACTTTGGCAATTATACGCGAATTATTAAGCGTAGAATGGCTTCAAACGAGACCGAGAGAGAAGAACTCGCCCAAATTCTAATCAGATATTTGCTCTTTGAATTAAGTAGGTATTTTGCCCGTGTAAAATGTTTCTTTTGTTAGTACTTCAATCAGTTTCACTTTCTGTTGTTTTAGCGCAGCGAAAAATAATTCAGACAAATTTGTTTTAAATTAACTTTCTGCCTTGCCTTAAAATACCGAATAATGAAAAACGCGTTTCGTTCGTCGGTTCGATTTCGATAATTTGCTTCAACGGTCTAGATTTATAATTAAAAATAGTTTTTATTTCAAATTTTAGGCGAACTGAAGTGGAAAAATGATGAATTGGAGATACGTTTTTAGCAGCTGAAATGATTCTATTATTGGAATCTAAAAATATCATCGCGAATGAAATTTTTTTTGAGAGTTGTTTTAGGTAACATAAAAATTGGCGAATCAGCAGTCAGAACTGTGATTTTTTTCGATTTTTCTCTTGTACTTCTCTTCTTACTGAATTCTGGTAATTTGGAATTTTTCCTATACCTACCAACCCCAAAGCTGCATTTTGGACATTTTCTATACTTTTTTCTCAACTCTCCTCCGGCTAAATTAAAAAAATTCCATACTTTTCCAGTAATTTTTCTTCCCCTTCAATTTAAATTGAACTTTGGCTAACTTAAATTTCTTGTGTATTCTTCTCCAGTCTGATCTTCGGTGATATTAAATATTTCCTGTGCCCTCAAGCTAAATCAGGGTGTCTAACAATTCAAAACCCCAAAACAGGACCTTAGCAGGACCTTCAACAGGACTTTTTAAAAATCGGGTTTACTACTAAATTTTGACCCCCCCCCAAAAAAAAAAAAAATTGAAACAATTTTTGAAAAAGTAACCTATGGTTTTTCTTCAATGATTGTATGAATTATATTAAAATCAAAAACTTATTTTAGAGGAACAAATTTTTCTAGTTTCAAAATATTCAATTGGTAGAAATGGAAGAAAAGAGTTTTTACGGTAATTTTGGAAAGGAAATTATAAAATTGGTTTCAAATTTTTTTCAAAACGTAAGTTTTTGATCAATTTCTTTCCAATTTTTTTCTATTTTTTTTTATTTTTAACGATTTTATTGGTCCTAAAAATTTTTCAAATTCGAATTCTTTTTAATTCGCGACATATTAATGAAAAATTTTCCACAATTTTCATTCCATCTTTTGAAATTTTTCCGAGGTACCTATCTATTCTAAGTATAAAAATTTGAAACTCTTATTTCACAACGAGGGAAGAAAAATGGATTTTCACGAGTCAAAAATTGTTTTTTCTTTAAGTTCTGAACGATATTTTTTCTTATTGCGGAAGAAAAGCGTAAATTTAAACACGCAAGCGTTTCACGAGAGAGAGGAGAAGTAGTACTTTGCTTCTGTTATAAGAAAAATACGTAAATTCACTGAACCCGAGCGAAGCGAGGGTGAAAATTTTTGAAAAAAGGGTACCCAGAATCTGAAAATTTGTGCTTTTTTCGTGTTTTTGTTTTTGACTTTCAAAAAAAACGAAACATTTCTGAAAATTGCAATCAAAAGCGTTACGAGTTCCTTAATAAATTATTAGGACCATTTTTTACTTTGAAATATCAATTATCTAAGCTGGAAAGAAAGAATTTTCATAGGTATTATAAGTTTGAAAAAAAAAGTGTAAATTTTTTGAGCCCGAAGCGAAGCGAGGGCGAAAATTTTTGAAGAAAAAAAACATTCAAATGTTGAAAATTCTTCAGACACTCAGTATCTTGGCGGATGGGATCTCAAAATTGTTACAAAACAGGACTTTTTGCTGAAAAAGCTCCAAAACAGGAACAAAACAGGACCGACAGGACCTCTCGGCCCAACACAGGACCAACAGGACCAACAGGACCTGTTAGACACCCTGTAAATTTTAGTCTTTTCGCATTTCTCCAGGACTTCCTTCAATTCAGGTTTCATTTTTGTGCCTTCAAATTTTTTTCGTACCCCCACACGTTTGAATTTTGGTAATCTCAAATCAAATTTCGGTAACTTCAAAATATTTCCTACCAACATCTCTCTCCACTCTCTCCAGGTTGAAATTTATTATTAATTTCAAATTTTTCTTGGACCCCGATCCAGACTGAATTGATATAATATATTTACTTCTGTACTACCGTAGAATAAATTTTTGTTATTTCAAATATTTCTTACGCCTCCTTCCAGTATGAAAATTGTAAATTAAAATTTTTTCGAAATTTTTCGACCTCCCGCCCCCCACTCCTCAATCCAATATATATTCTAAGAGGTTTTTAGGCTTCGTTTCGGTAGCTCCAAAAATCACCCTCCTTATTTGAATGAATTTAAATTTCAGTAAGTAGGTAATTTCACATTCCTGCTGTATCTTTTTTTCAGTTTGAATTTAATTTTGAAGTTCTTCTGTATCCTCTTTTCAGCTGAATTTTCAAAATTTCCTTTTGCCAATTTCCACACAGCATGCCAAAAATGCGAAAGGTGAAAAAAATTCACACGATTAAATTACACTCTAAATTTGTCACAGTTTGCATTTTTTTAAAACTTCGAAAAAATTTTCAAAACAAATTAAAAATTATGTTTGGACTCAATACTTGAAAAAAATACAAGATTTGTGTCAAAGTAATCCTGATGGGGGAGGGGAGGGGAGGGTGTATCATCATGAGAATCGGGGCTTTCAAAAACATTTTCCAGATCCTAATATTTTTGTTTGTTGCTTTGAACAAATTTTTAATTTTACTTTCTCTTTCAGGAGGCGATTTTTTAAAAAATTTTCATAAAAAAGGAAAATTTTGATAGAGGTGGCAAAAATAGATAAATTTTTCCTATGTACTTCCCATTAATTGGTTCATTTGATTTATGTTTTTTGCAAATAATGCTCCTTTTTTTTGTGGTCATAGATTTTTGTTGGAAAAATTGATAGATAAATTGGAAATTTTTTATTGAATTTTTATAATGAAATGTGCGAAAATAGAAACGGTATGATTATGATCTTCTAATCCCAGGACAGACGGAAAAAGGTGGTGTGTTTCTTTCTCTTCCTACAATAGGGTTTGAATTACAAAATTTTCAAAAAGAAAAAACGTTTTCTTAGGAAAATTTTCATTTTGAGTTGAAAGAAACTGGAAAGTTGTACCAAGTGTCGAAAAATTGAGAACAAATTCCTTTTTACGAGTAAATTAGAAATTTCTGATTTTTTGATCCCTTTATTCCTACGATAATTTCGGTTCATCTCTTTCAGATTCGTTGAAAATCCATCAAATTACTCCTTTGGGGAAAACTGTAGAAAAATTGCGCTGAATTCTGGTAATTTTAAATACATTTGCCTCCCCTTCCGATATCCTGACATTGGGAATTTAAAATTCCTTCACCATTACACCCAACTTCAGACTGAATTTTAAAAACCTCATAAAATCATAGCCTAAAGAATACAGAATCATAAAGTAAGCGGATCCGTTCAATATTGGAATATAAAGGCAATAATCTGCGTTACATTCCAACCGTCCTAAGTTCCACGTTTCGTTTCAAAACATCAATTTTTCGAACCGCTGAAATTTTCGCTCGTACTTACCAACACAAAAGCATCCTTTACAATACGCCAAAATTCACTTTCCTTTTCATTTGAACCAACGGGGGACGAAAATTTATCGAGGAAATGTTGACGCGAGATGAAAAGGTCATCTGACTGGATGACTTTTAATACCTTCGGAAAAGTGTTAATTATTACGCTGGAGCGAATTTTACGATGCAAACGCGACACCACACCGCGGCGCTATTTTTATATTTTTTTTTCATCATCTGTCGTATTAAAAGTTTAAAAACACGACGCTATTGTTGCGAGTTGGTCGAAAAACACCAATAAAAAGTTCAAAAGGAAGCCACGAGTTTCACTTTTTCAAATTAATGCGCTGTGACATTTTATTATTTTAGTTATAAAAGTCGTTATATTATTTTTTGGTAAATAGCCATAGTTTCGAAAGCAGATGGGTTACGAATTAATATCTACTGTATACTCGTAGTCCAACTTTTATCGGTTTTCCCCATTCATTGCGGTGTACTTACTTGTGAGGTAAGGATAACGTGGTAAACATGATTTTCGCTTTTGTTCCTAACGAACTCATCGTGATATGGTAACGACAGGTGATGTGCGATGGGTAAAGGCCCGGGAATCCTGGACTGGCCAGAACGCAGCCGGAGGGATGCTTCTTACAGTTGAAATCTTGGTACAGCCAGTCACATCCTGTTGATAAGAATAAAAAGTTGTACATTATACCAAACGAAAATTTTAGAAAAAAAATTAAAATTAATGCCTGGTATGATAAAATAATAATTTCTTGAAAACTAACTTCTTTTTAAAGCTTCAAAATCGACTGTATCTAATGTTTTAGTAAAGGAAAAAAATTAGCACGAGGGAGGGGAAAATTTTTGAATATTATTCTACTGAAAATTGCCATACTTACTATTTTACTGATAAAAAATGCAAAATTATTCAAATTTTCCAATTTAAAAAAAATAATTTCAATGATTTAAACAGAAGGTTTTATCCAGTAAAAAATGAATGACTGAAATCACTCGTATTGCTTATTCTAAAAAAGGGGGAGGTATCTATACAAAATTCAAAATACCTCCTTGTATTATTTTAAAATCTTCAAAAAAATCTTTATTTTTGATTTGGGGTTAAATTTTTATTCAGTAAAAAAAAATTATTATCTGGGATTACCTATCTAAAAGTAAATACCTAAGTATTTTGTCATTTCGAGGAAACCACAAAATCATCATTATGAAGAGCAGAGGGCAAAAATTGAAATATTTTCAATTAATTCAAATATTGATTTCATTTTTTTTCTAATTCTTTTTTTTAATTTGGACGCACAATTTTTAACCAACAAAAAATTATCTAAAATTATAAAATTCAACTTTTAGATTTGAATTGGGATCCAGTTTTTGAAGTATCAAAATTTATTCTTATGGAAAGAAAATAGTCTTTCAGTCTTAAGAGAAAGCAGCCTTCATAACGAAAATCAGGGTAGCTCCCCTTCCCCTCCAGCAAAATATTGATGTTTTTTTAATCAATTTGAGACTGAAATATTCCAAAAACAGTTAATTTTTTGAGATGTTACATCAACTCACAAAGTGGTGATTTTCTGTTCATTTCAAGGGAAACCAAAATTTGACCTTATTGAAAAAGAGGTGGAATTTTTTTTTTCAACTCAAAATTCAATCTTTTGAAAAAATGGTAATAAAACTGATTTCTATTTTCTAGCTAAACTATAATTTTTCTCAACCAAAAATCCAGTTTCGTAAGGGAAACTTTCAATTTTCAAACATTTGAAATCCACCTACAGAGAAAAGGGTACCAGGTCCACTTACCAAAAAAATTTCAAATTAGCCTAAATTCAACTCCAAGGACTGGTAAAATATAGATCTTGAATTACCGAAATTCAGCTGTGTACGAAGGCAGAAAAGATTCAATTCTTTCGAATGTGAATTTTGATTGTTCGCCCCTCCCCCTCCCTTCTTGAAAAATAAAGTTCAAAATTGTTTCTTTGATCTTTTAAAACAAAATTGCTGCCTAAAGTTTTTGCAACACCATAACTCGGCAAAAAATTGGTCCAAAAATTTTGAAAAAATTTCTTAGGGTTCCTTTAACCCCTTTGAGTCCATTACTTAAGCACAAAATTCATCTACCACAAAAAAAATGAAAAAATTCAGGAAAAACACATTTTTTGGCCTTTTTTTTCCTAAAATACTTGCGCTAGGGGTTCAAAATTTGATTGGAATATTTTCTCATCATGGCTGACATTTTAGGACAGAGTAGTCAAAATCAATTTCAAGGACAGATTCACCATACCTAATTGGTTATTCCATTTTGTGTAATTAAGAGCTACCAAAAAAGAGGAGTTAAACTGTAAAAATTGTGTTTTAGAAAAACGCATTTGAAACAATCTCGTTAAATTTTTCACGTAAAAAATTGGAATAAAATTAATAAACTTGTTCGATAATCTTCAAACATGATTATTACATTCTTAATCAAGAAATCAAACTTGGTCGAAAGTTTTGAGTTGAAATGTGTCTAAAATTATGACAAAAATGAGAAATCAAATTAGCCTTTTTTGAATTGAAATTGAATAAATTTTTGGTCTTTATTTTTGGCCACATATTTTCCTGTTTCAAATATCTCAAGGTTTCAAACTACCCTCTCAAATCTTGAAAAACGTAGGTACCTACTTGAAATTCTATCGTTCCATTTAATTAAAACGTAATTCCACACCCAATTATTATAAAAATGACTTACTTTCAATATTTTTTGTCCTTTAAGGTATTTATTTGTAATTGACCGAAAAAAATTAATTCGAACAAAGGGTTCAATTTTCACTTCACTTTTTCGGAGTAGACAATTTTTAAACTAATCCAAATTTTAAAACGAAGTAAGTATAGATTAGAACCATCAAACATACTTTAAGAGATGCAATTTTATTTCAACCGTAGGACACAAATTCCATCATCTGTTGAAAAAATGGTTCAAGAAATGGCATTATGCTCTTTTATTTTAGAACCATTCAAATTCAGATTTTACTCACCCTCCCCCCCTCTCAGAGCAGAATTTTTTTGAATTTGTGACCTTGTCGTAAAGAAGAGACCTCGTGTAAAAAAAATCGATGTTTCTATTTTCATGTGTTTGATCCAGATCTGGAGTCATTTAGATCGAAAACGTGAAAAATGAGATATCTATTTTTTTTTTCACATTAGGTCCCTTCTTTACGGCAGGGTCACATTTTCAGATTTTCTTGCACCTCTTTCCAGGACAAATTTTGGCGATTAAAATTTCTCCCATATCACTCTTCTGAACAGAATTTTGATCATTAAAAAAAATTTTGTATCCTCTCCCAATCATTTTAACCTCTTCCGGAGAAAAAAATCATTTTGAACCGTCTATGAAACGAAATTCGAGAATGAATATTTTTTTGAATGGAATTTTATGAATTTGAATAAATTTTTCTCGAGACTTTTTTCAGTCCATGGTCTCAAAAATCCACCAACTTACTTGTGATTTTGACAGAAAAAATATCTAGGAGCTATATCTAGGCCATTTTCAATTTTTCGTTATCACGTCATAAATTTTAAAATATTCTAATCTGAAAAACCATCTACGAATTTTTTTTCAACATTTTCATTTAAATTTATCGAAAAAAAAATTGGAAACTTGGAAACATCAATTCACATCTACGAATTTTTTCCACATTTTCATTCAAATTTATCCAATTTCAAAACAGACATTTCAATTATGATCTCCCTATTTCACGAGCCAATAAAATCAATCCCCCTGCAAACCACCATCACCGATTCCGAATCTTTCGAAAATCGAACACGTGCCTTTTCAAACTCCCTCATCTTCGAAAAATACATCGAATCCGTGTAAAAAGCAAAAAACTTGTATTTTTAATAACTCCGACGACGAACCACCTAAAGGAATTTCCAAGTTTTCTTTATCAACATAAACAAGACCGCCGTCGAGAGTGAAAAAGGCAGCATACACGCAATCTGAGCGGCTGCCTGAGCTTGTACATGAGGATGGGAATTTTTCACAACGTCGAAAAACATTCTTCACCTCGAGTACAAACTTATCATTTAGTTCGCCTTTAGCTATATATGATTTGAAGTTTCAAAGCAAACTTTTCGTTTCAAGTGAACGATTTCGTAAGCTCGAAGCCTATTCTGTTAGCATATAAGTGAATTACGGCTGCTGCCAAGATTCCATGTCGTGACATAGCTATGTAAAAGGTTCGTCGCATCCGGGAGTAGTCCTCTTCCGATAATATTTAATTTTCAAATAGACTAGGTAAAATAGTCTCTACCATATGTGTTAAGCGCGCAGCGCAGCGAACTCTGCGCTCCTTTTTTTTCACATCGTTGATTTCGTGTCGTCGTTTTTTCACAACCGGCGCGCCGCATAGCGTTTTTTTTTAGGGTGCCCTTCTTTTATATTCGTTTTAAATTTATTAAATGATTTGGATTTTTTACGCGTACGCGTCTCACGCTAAATCAAAAATACCATTTCTTTTTTAAAATATGTTTTCCACGTGAGGTAATTTTGATCTTTCCAGAGATGAAGTGGGTTTAAATTTAACCGGTGTCTGCGATCGAACCATATCAGACTGCGAGATGCACCTAAATGCTAATGCTCCATTAGAAAGCCTTATGGCATGATTCGAGAATCTCTTCGAGCATCATAAATGGATATTTAATGCCTCGACATACCAACTTTATCCTTATTCAATCAGTTCAGCAGGAAATAAAAATTCTATCCGTTCGTACGAAATTAATTTCGATCAACGATTTTACCAATAAATTACACTAATTTTTTCAAAGTCTATTTCATCGGAATATTTCACAAAAATAATTCGAATCTCGCAAAATTTAAAATTCAAGTCGAAAAACATCATATTCAACTTCGAAAAAATTCCAAACCCCTCGAGTAAGACTTCCAAATCTATGAAAATCCACAATGGCGAAAAAAAAAATACCTCCAAAGTCGAACACCGAAGTAATCCTCTAAAAAGGTACGAAATTCTTTTTCTACTAAAAAAAAACCCTCCTCACAAACGCGTAACAAAAGAGTAAAAAAAATGTTGGTAATTTGTATTCGACGCGTTAATCGTATGACCTTATTCAAAAGACCATAAGGAAGAAAAAAAAAACTTGAAACAGAATTTCAGCCAAGTTCAAATTCACTTTGGAGATACACTCGTTTCCGGTGATTTTCGGAACCATTCAACTTGTAAAATGTTCCATTGTGTTGGTAATAAAGGTTTACTCGCAGCGATTACCGCTTCCCGTTTATGTAACAAATAAAGACTTCTAGGTTACTTTTTTGTGCTTTTTTCTTCGACCGAGATAGGTACCTAGATCTACTTCTCGAGTACGAATTTTTATTCGATGGTTTGAATGAATTCGACCCGGCTGAATTTTCCCTATTCTTCTAAAAATTACTTTCTGTAATGTAAATTTAAGGAGGTAATTTTTGACTTTGCTTAACGTCCTGGTAGGTAATTCCGCCGGTCGTTGCGATCAAGTTCAGTCTCTCGTGTATACCGATACAATGTTTTGTTAAGTCGCCATGGTCAAGTTGGCTTTTGTATTTATGGAAAATAGTGTTCGGATTTTTCTCATACTTGTAGATAAAAGAGAAGTAGTTTTGAAATACCAATGGCGATGTGATTTTTTTCGAAATATCTTCCTTTTCCTTAGAGTACTCTGGGTACGAGTTGTTTAGTTTTATTTTTTATTTTTTCTATGGAGTTCTTTTTATTGCAGTATTTTCTTTTGGTGGTACATACCTGTAAAGATGAGAAACTATGGGTATTTTTGGTCAATCAGAAAGTTTTTAGGGGCGATGTCCCTTGGATCGTGTGTGATTTTTTTCAGAAAGTTGGAGAGAGGTATTGAAGAAAAAAATAACCAGATGAGGTCAAAAAGACGTAATAATTTCAGTCTCTGATTTCCACATTTCAATTCCATAATGAATGGGCTTTAAAATTTTAAAAAAAAATAATGATTTCAAAAAAAATTCCGGGGATATTTTTTCAAAATTTAAATTAAAATTGTTTAAAAAATTCGAAATCAAAATTTTTTTTGAAATTCTTCAAATCCTCTAATAAATGAGGAGTACAAATTTTTCTCGCTACAAAATATTCAAAAAAATAGGAAATTTGGCACATATTGATAGGTAGTTATAGTTTATCCCTCGAAAATTACATAGGTATTTACAAAATTTTTTTGAGTGAAACATACACACGAAAATGATTTTTTGGGAGGGAGGGAGGGAGGGAGGGAGGGGGGGGGGAATTTAACATTTGGGAAGGGGCTTGAGCCCCCACATGTCCCCTCTATTTTCGTCTATGCGGATCAACCTTGAGAAGAAAAAAAATATGGCTCAGAAAAGTGAATACTTCGAGGGGATTATAATATCAACTTGAATCTACCTCGCAGCCTTAAATAAAAGTTTAAAAAAAATTTTTCTCAATAATTTAAAAAAAATCACCCAACGCACCTGCGGTCCCTCTCTTTCTATGTAACTTGGAAACCCCAAAATGTGAAAAAAAAAACTAGTTCTATTCTATTTTAATGAAAAAAAAAGAGAATTTTCTCAGTGCTGAAAAATTCTTATCGTATTTTCAAGAACATCTTAGGTAAGTAGGTATTAAAAATTTTTAATTTAATTTAAAAAATTGTTTAAAAATCATATTGAAAAATGTTTTTCAGCCGATTTCTGAATTTTTAAAGCAATAATTTCCGTCCACATAGGTTAAAGTGCAACAAAAATTTATCGTATTTTAAACATAAAAATAAATTCATTTTTAAAAATATTTTCCATTTTTTTTTTTGAAAATTTCTTCTATTGAAATATTTTGGTACTTGACCTTGAAAAATTCAAAAAATTTTCAAACATTTCACCCTCACCAAACTTGAAACATTTTAAAAAATGATGCACCTTGCTTGCACCGATTTTCGAACGAGTGAATGTATGGGTTACATTAATGGTTGATATTCATCTATGTTGACTGATGGCGTTAATAGAATTGCCTACCCTGTTTGCCGTAAAAAATGCATCAATATTCGGATACTGAGCGTTGCGATGTGAAATAAATTAATCAAAAGCAAAGTTTAAAAGGATTCGAATCCAATTGGATTTCATTTTCATTTTCAGATTTTTTGAAAAAATTGATTCGAATCTAAAAAAAAAAAATTACAGATTTGTAAATTGGATTCGAACTGATATAAACGATTCGTCCGGATTTTTTTCTCTGCGTATTTTGGGAGTCAATGAATGAGGGTCACCAAGGAGGAAAAAATGGGAAAAATTATGTCCATATTGTGGAGGATTTATATCAGTAGGTTTGTTGAGTTTAATCGTGCAAGAATTTTTTTAAGCGTCAATTTTCCCTCAACTGATGGATTTGTGGATTTAAATGCACGAACCCATTCACTGACTCCAAACAGGATTTCAAACAGGAAAATGAGAAATAAATTCGAATCCGCCCCCCCCTCCCAAAAAATTGAATCATGGATTCAGATTCGAATCTGATTTTAGGTGGGTTTGTTCCAACCTTGATTAAAATTTAAAAATATTAACATAAAATGAAATCTTATAAAAATACTTGGATTTGTTGATCATTAGAGTCAGTGGGAGGAGGAAGAAATAGAATTATTGGATATAGGATAGATCTAGCAGAGATAACGTTTATTTCGAATTTGCAAGGCATTTGATTTGATTCCAATTTTTAAAAAAAGTTTCTTATTGCTCGGGAGGTCATACGTTTCAATTTTTTTGACCAACTTCTGCTAATTCAAAATTTTTGAAATTTTTAAGATGGGATGAATGGTATTTACTTGGAGGAAAAAAATTCCGTTGTATGTACCTTTGACCCTTCATTACATGAAAGGGAACGGGATGTCAAAATTTTTCAAATTGGTGTAACTCAGCGAGAAATTGTCTAAAAAAATTTCAAACACTTTTTAGGGCTTCACTATTCATCTCGAATTTAAGATGGAAAACCAAACCGTAAAATTTTTACTTGCATTTGGCAAAAAAATCAAAAAAAAAAAATAAAATGAAATGAAAAATTAGAAAAAGAACGCATTTTGAGCTCTTCTCTCCGAAAACAGGGGTCTGAAGTTTTGGTCAAAATGTTATCTCATCATGGTTGATCTTTTGGGATAGAAATGTGTACCATGCAGGAAGGGGATACCTAAAGTCGAAAAACATAATTTTGCGTTAGAGCTAAAAATATGGGAAATGGGCGATTTTTTTCAATTTTTTTTTTGCATTTTTAAGCAGTTCAGACTTCTAAACAGCTTTAAACGTGTTTTTTTCGATATTTTTTTTTTAAATTCATAATTTTCTAATTTTTTATACGCCTTAATCTTACCAAAAAATTGACCTCCAATGCTCATCCAAGTCTTAAAGTGTTTCTCATAATCTCTCCTATCATTTAAGCCAAAAAACCCATTTTTGAAAAACCTTACGCAGAATGCGTAAGGTAACCGACTTTTCCACAAACGTCGGTGTAGAAAATTAAATTTACTTTCATTCAACTATTCACAAATATTGAGTCTATTGAAGAGTACCAAACTTGAAATTTTGGACTCCTAGGCACCCATGTACACTAGGGTATCCAGGGAAGGGGCTCAAATCGAAATAAAATAAGTTTTAAAATAAAAATACCAAATTCGAAATCAGCGACCCAAAAAATATCAAACTGCGCCGTTTTACAAACTTTTTAATGCTAATATTCAAATTATTTACGTTTCAAGCTTGCATTAAGAAATTAAAAAAACGGCAGTTCACAAATTTTAAGCCTACCGAGGGACGACTTAGGAACATGTAGAGGATTCAAATCGAAAAACAAAGAACTAATTCGGAATCAGCGACCCAAAAATCATCAGTTTATGCCCTTTTACAAAGTTTTTTTTTACAAACTTTTTAATGCCAGAATGCGTTTAAGCCTACCGAGAGACGGTGTACCTCAACCGATCGGGCTGAAAATTTTTCTGTAGGGTCCTCAAACCTTTCTTTGCCAATCCTGAAAATTTCAGCTCAATCGGTTCTGTAGTTTTAGAGAAATTGAAATTTTAAGCGCAATGCAACTTTTACCTTGGTTGTTTCAAATTTCGGCTAAGTCCCACCTCCAACCCCTAAAAAACACAAAAAGTTCAATATCTCGAAAACGGCTGGACCGATTTTAAATCGGTTTGAAAATCTCAAAACTACATAAAAAATGCTATCTTTTGGGATCATTGTCCCCTTCTGAAGCTACACATCTTTTGAGTTTAATGCGAATTTCGAGTATTGGACCCTCCTTCGCATCCTTTGAGGATCGTTTTTGACCAAAGGAGGGGCCTCCCAAAAAACGCTTGTATAGCAAGTTGTAGAGAATTAAATTTGCTTTCGACAATGAGTCATTAGATTTTTTTGAGGATGCCTAGTTTTCAAATTATTCGAGCTTCAAGTTTCAGTAAGCTATTGAAAAAAACTGTTTACACATTTTAAGCCTACCGAGAGACGGTGTACCTCAACCGATCGGGCTGAAAATTTTTCTGTAGGGTCCTCAAACCTTTTTTTGCCAATCCTGAAAATTTCAGCTCAATCGGTTCAGTAGTTTTAGAGAAATCGAAATTTTAAGCGCAATGCAACTTTTACCTTGGTTGCTTCAAATTTCGGCTAAGTCCCACCCCCCAACCCCTAAAAAACACAAAAAGTTCAATATCTCGAAAACGGCTGGACCGATTTTAAATCGGTTTGAAAATCTCAAAACTACGTAAAAAATGCTATCTTTTGGGATCATTGTCCCCTTCTGGAGCTACACAGTTTTCGAGTTTAATCGCGGACAAAATTATACATAAACATATAAATATATAAATATATATATATATATATATATATAAGGAAACCTCGTTCTCAACCACACGTCCTATCGTGTTCAGAATGTCCGAAAACGTAAAAAAAAATCGTTCCCGACGCTCCCTTCAACTACGATGAACAATTTAGTACTCGACTTTTCCTAATGGAAAAGTCGGTAAAAATCCGACTTTAGGTACCCTTTCTTTGCACAGGACACAAATCATCAAAATCGAGTTCAAGGGCAAATTTATCCTACTTGAACAATTATACCTACAGAATGAAAAAAATTTCGAAAACTTGACTTGGAAATTTTTCAAAAAATTAACTTTTTTGTTATCAAACGTTCCCAAGTTTTTGTACAAAATTCATCCAATAAGCAGGTTTTTATTTCATTCTCGAGAATTCTTTTTCTGAATTATTAGATTGAAATTTTCTTTTTTCATTTCATTCAAAAATAAAACTTTCAATCCTAACAAAAAATTTTCATTTCAAGAAACTCGAAATCTCTTAATATTTTTATCATAAGAAAAATTGATCTATTTGAGTATATACTTTCAACTCACCCTTAGGGTCAATTCTTGATCCGCCAACCGGTCGAAATCCAGCACCTTGAGTATTATTATAGGACGTAAAACTATAATGAGCGAAAAATTGTGATCTCGTGGTAGGTTCTTCGATCCTGTAAACAAATTCAACCATCCAATCAATTGAAAAATTTGATAAACGTCCAGTTCACATGGTATTAGGTACAGATACCATCAAACCCATAAATTTATGACACGGGTATTAAAAATGTCGGTGTAATTTCGCGCGAATTTTTCACTCGAGTCTTTGTTTTAGACCAAAATAATAGAAAAATTCCCCATTTATGTACATAATGAGAGGAAAATACTCCACAAACAATTCATTCTAAAGGGTGAACTAATTACTCGTCACACACACACACACACACAAAAAATAGCATAAACGCAGCAATGGAGAATTAAACACAGTATAGAGTACCATCAACATCAAGATCAGCAATAAAATGTAAATTAATTCTAATCTCGGTGTTATCAAAGGAAAATGTAACTCGTTGAATCGGGTACGTACTATTCGTAGGTATTTTTTCCCTAAAGTAAAACTTTTCGCTTGAAAGGACCTTGGAACGTAGTTAAAAAAAGTTTTGTATTGAAATTTTTTGATTGATTATGTAATTTATAGAAAGTTGTGGTGTAAGTAGGCTATAATACTGTGGTAGGTAATCCAGATGGAAAAGTTGCACGGCGATGGCGATGGAATGTATAAACATTGATGACAAATGATATTAACAAAAATCACGCTTGGCGAGGTAGCTAGGTACGTATATTTTTAGGGAAAACGTTCGCTTTTAACAATCCATAGATAAAGTACGGTTTGAATGATGAAGATTGAACGCATTTATGTACATTCGGGTCAGCGAAGCTATTATTGAACAGTGATCATATCGTAACGTGTTGTTGAATCAATACACATACCTACATAAATATAAACTACCTCGCGAAATTATTTTAAGCATCGAATCGCTCAGAACAATGCAGAGAAAATACGTATTATACGTACCTAGATGTACTTTTACAATAATAGTGTACAGTACACCTCGAACTCGAATCGAGACAATTTATTATAGAAATATGTTACCATTTAAAAATTTATTACTCTTTGTGCAGAAAATATTTACCAAAGCAGCACAGTCGACGAAAAGTAAGAAAAAGAATATATACGATGTGTTCATTATTTGAACCTCAGCAAAAAATCAACCGACGACGAAAATTAATTTATTTCCTACTTCGATTAATTTTTTGGTCGAAAACCATATTTGCACAACGTTGAACCGCTAAATGATTCGAAGCTGGTCAAATAATTTATATCTCGGGTTCTCGGCGAATATAACGAAAGGGTGTACGAATGTAAGCGCAGTTGTGGCGTTATGAAATATCCTGCTATTTTTCTCTGTTTTAGGTCTTTCATTGCGGCAGAAAATTTATTACCGTCAATTTCAGTGGTTAGAAGTCTATAAATGTTTAAATCTAATCAACATTGCTTTAAAGCAGAGGTCGGAGAAGAACATTTGTATTAGTCGTTGAAAGTTTTTTCCTTGTGTTTTTTTTTTGAAAATTTTGAAAGAAATTTTGATAGAAAAAAACAAAAAAAATGATTGAAAAATTTTCCAAATTTGAAACTCATTTTTAAAAAATTTGAATGCTAACAAAAAATGTAATCTTGTGCTGGTAGCAAATTATTGAGATGGGATAAAAATAATGCTGTGTCTATCGACAAAGAACTTCCTAACTAAAATTTCAAGAGTTGACAATAAATTCGAATTTTGGGAAATTTTAAATCACGACATAACTTGCAAAATATGAATTTATGAAATTAAAGAACAAAACTGAAATATGATATGAGTGCCCATAACTCGGCCAAAAATTACTCAAAATGCAAAACTAATAAATTTTTGGAATCCTCTGGTTATGAACAATCGAATGGTATTTTTATCATTCAAATTAGAGCATTTGAACGAGAAATAGCTATTTTCCTACGGGGAGAGTTGATGAAGGAAAACGTCCGTAACTCGGCCAAAAATTGCTCAAAATGCTAAAACTAATACATTTTTGGAAGCCTCTGGCCATGAACAATCGAATGGTTTTTTCATCATTCAATTTCGAGCATTTGGGTGGAAGTTGGTTTTTTGCTGTGAAGGATAGACTTTTGGGGGAGATCTCGCGAGTAAAAATTCTGGAAACTTTTTCGAAAATCACCCAAAATGCAAAAAATAATACATTTTTGGAATCCTCTCGTCGAGACGAATCGAATGGTTTTTTTACGAAAAAATTTGGAGCATTAGAACGAAAGTTGACTTTTTTCCCAGCGTGGCTGATTGATGGATGGTCGGCGCCGCAGGAAAATGCCCGTAACTCGGCCAAAAATTGCTCAAACCGCAAAAACTAATACATTTTTGGAATCCTCTCGTCATGAACAAACGAATGGTTTTTTTACCATCCCATTTCGAGCATTTGGACGGAAGATAACTTTTTTGCTGCCCTTATATTTGATGAAGGAAAACGTCCGTAACTCGGCCAAAAATTGCTCAAAATGCAAAAACTATTACATTTTTGGAATCCTCTCGTCATGAACAAACGAATGGTTTTTTTACCACCCCATTTCGAGCATTTGGGTGGAAGTTGGTTTTTTGCTGTGAAGGGTAGATTTATGGGGGAGACCTCGCGCACAAACATTCTGGTAACTTTTTCGAAAATCACCCAAAATGCAAAAACTAATACATTTTCGGAATCCTCTCTTCAAGCACTGTGGAATGGTTTTTCCATCATTCCATTTCGAGCATTTGGGTGGAAGTTGGTTTTTCGCTGTGAAGGGTAGATTTTGGGTAGTGACCGCGCGGAAAAATTCAGGCAACTTTTTCGAAAATCACCCAAAATGCAAAAACTAATACATTTTTGGAATCCTCTCGTCATGAACAAACGAATGGTTTTTTTTTCGAAAAAATTTGGAGCATTAGAACGAAAATTGACTTTTTTTCCGGCGCGGCTGATTGATGGATGGTCGGCGCCGCAGGAAAATGCCCGTAACTCGGCCAAAAATTGCTCAAACCGCAAAAACTAATACATTTTTGGAATCCTCTCGTCATGAACAAACGAATGGTTTTTTTACCATCCCATTTCGAGCATTTGGACGGGAGATAGCTTTTTTGCTGCCCGTATATTTGATGAAGGAAAACGTCCGTAACTCGGCCAAAAATTGCTCAAAATGCAAAAACTAATACATTTTTGGAATCCTCTGGTCATGAACAGTCGAATTGTTTTTTTAAAGTCAGAAGCTGACTTTGAAAACTTTTATATTTTTATATTTTTAAAATCGACTTATTATACATCCGAAAGTCAGAAGCTGAAATTCCTCTTAGGTGGGGGGGGGGGGGGTATTCCAAAAGTTTTGAAGACCCTGTTATGGGTAAACTTGGCCTACTCGCCTTCTCCTTAGGTTACGTGGCTGCACTGTATGGTGCGACGTAAAACATAGTCCCGAGCCGGTACTTGGAACCCAGGTACCGAAGTTAGATTCAGTCTGTACGTAAATGTGCCGGTGATAGTTCTGCCACGGTTACGATAGGTAAAAGAGGCGTAACCGAAACCCCGAGTTAAAGTGCTTGTTCTGTTAATTTGTCATTTCGTGGTGAAATTAGATTCTAATTTCACCCATGTGTTATTTCGTTAATGTGTTTTATTCGTGTCAATACAAGCAATAGTCCCACGATTAATGTGTTCTTATTTCGTGAACTTTTCGGACAAAAGTGTTGCTTAAGATAGAGGCTAGCTACCTGCTTATCTTAACATTGGCGCCCCGGACGTGTGGTTTAAAAGCAGATTGATCACCTGCATCTGAACCTTTACACCCTAGGATTTCGTATCCGTAAGTTTTTTATTACTTTTTTAGCAAATAAAGTAAATTTTCGAGGTATTGAAATAATACCTCGTGGCTTTACCCTAAGCCAGTTTCAGTTAATACTGAAACAAAACCTAGTGATTTTATTTTTAAGCTTTTTATTTTTTTATTGTGTGGGAATTTGAGTAGAGAATATTGACAATTTGCCAAGAATTTCTCCTCAATTCATCTAGTTTAGTATTTCGACTGACGCGATCGCATCAGCCGATATCGCAAATTAGACAGTGAATTCCACTGAATCTAATTATTATTGTGTCTATTTTGCTAATATATTTTGAATTGAGAATATCGCCAGGTTCCTGTCGAAAATTTCTCTTCAAAATAGCAAAAATTTTACTGGCTGTGTCAAATTCCGAACACGTTGACGCGAATCGCATCTCCGGATCGGAATAATAAATTCAGTGAAATTCACTAAATTGATTAATTTGTCAATTAATTCGAGTTGAGAATATCGTTAGTTCATTCTGACGAAAATTTCTCCTTGAATTTGGCAAATTTAGCCCAAATTTGACTGCATTACATCGTTTTGGTGCGAATTGCATCATCCGATTTTTGTTTCAGCCAATCACAGAGCAGCATTCGAGCTCGTTGGTGAAACGAGCCGAAAACGTTGTCGGCGCGGTTGAAACGTAACCAACGCTTCCCCCGCACCATTAGACAGCACCCGCACAGTCCATCACGCCGCACCGGATTCCGTTGCAACGTTGACACTTCGTGCTGCAGTAAACGGCTGTATTTTTACGCGCCTATTTCGCGCACCCTATTTAGAAATATTGACGCGGACGTTCGCCGCATCAATTTAATTTATTTATTACGTTAGAATTTACAGTGAGCAAATCGCCCACTGCATTATTTTTATCTGTAGTAATAATAAATATTTCTGTACTGTGTCTTTTAATATCACGTTTTTCCAGTCGCGAATAATTAAATAAATTATTCTCCACCTAGAGAAGGTGATAAATTCGCTACCTAATATCGTCTTACTATCTGTCATTCTTATTCTTATTGATTTCAATAAAAATAAATCATGTCGAGTGACGAACTCGGAGCAAATGAAATCAGACAGATACCCGATACTGACGAGGTAACCGGACCAAGGTCATCGGCTACCAAGGCACGCGATTTAATTTCTAGGGTTGCAAATGCCAACCGAAGGCGACCACGCACTAGAAAACCAAAATCGCAAAACGGCAAACCGGAAAACGGGTTGGATTCAAATCAAGAATCAGAAACTGATTCTGATAACCAAACTCAAGCCCAATTTCCCGGTGAACCGAGTGCCGGATCAGCTACCCTGGGACAAAATTCCGGAAATCAGGGTAACGAAATACATAACCCCGATTCCCAAATTTTGAATCAACACACAGACGAAAATCTGACGACTGGATTCCCAGTATCAGATGATCGCGTGTGCGAAATACAGGGTAATGATCAAAACACATTAGGATCGACTCAGGGTACCTCCACACAGCAGGGAATGTCCCGCTGTGACACCCCCGCGGCGGTAACTATTGAGGACTCCCCAATAGGAGACACCGAAGGGGACGACGTTATACACCATAACGAACCCGAGCCGAATTCCGAGCTCGGTTACGAAGAGGCCACTGACTCCGATCCTAATGACCGGACTATGATACCGAACGACGATTCGAACCCAAGCCCTCAAATATCGGACATGTCAACTAAATCACAAGGGGCATCGGAAAACTCCGACGCCTCTGTCGATTCAAACAAGGGGCAAGGGGCATCGATACCATCGATAACCCAAACGCCCCCCGTAACCCAACCAGGAGTACCGGTACCGGTATCTCCTTCTACTACCAGCACGAGCTCAAAACGGAACCCATCGGAAAATTCCGATGGAACTCCCGGAGCTCAATTGGTTTTGGTGAGCGTACACGCCACCGAAAATAACTCGATCACGACCATGACGACCGTAGGTAGCGGAACAGTAGCGGTACCCAAAACCACAAATGGGTACAACTACAGACACGTACACCCACCGCCTCCCCTCCTACCGCCGAATCCAACTCGTGTGCAAACTATTGAAAATATCAATAAATTGCAAAAGTGGATCGAAAAGGAGCGAACGGCGGACCACCAGCGATTATGTCACATCGAACGAACGATGGAATCGCAGACGAAGAATTATCAAGATAATTCTGACCACATAATTCAAGCCAAACGCACGTTACGGGACCACCGTATCATGATCGAAGGCAACGCCACAAACGCTCAAAAACTTGCCGAATTTGTTCAGCGAAACACTGAAAAAATAAACAAAGTCGAGCAAGAACAGAAAGCGGCCCTCGAATCTGTGAAACAGGAACACGGGGCACGCTTGAGCGAACTCGAAGCCACAGTGGCCCAGAATCGCGAAGAGTACGAGTATCGGTTGAACATAACCGAAACGGCGACACTCACGTTGGCCGAGAAACTCGAAGCCCTGGAATCTAACCAGGACCTCAACGACGAGTATCGGGCCGCAAGGGGCAGCTGTGGAGGTGGCTATCACCGGAGGGATCGCCGTATGATGAAAACGGACCTCTCGATCAAAGCCTTCGAAAAGCGTAAAATTATCTTTGATCAATCGATGATTCGACACCCACACGAATTCATCAGACGATTCGAAGCCTACATTAAAGAGGTCGATATGACCGAACATCAAAAATGTGGCCTCGTCTTATCGTTGATAAGAGTCAATGATGATTGGGTGAACGAACGCCTTGATAAAGATAATTACAAGGACTTGCTCGAAGAATTCTATATCGAATTCTGGAGCACTGGCGAACAGGAAATGGCGTTAGCCACTTTCCAGAAATTAATCATCAGAGCTCCGCACAAACGGAGTATGGCGAACCAGTTCCTACAATGGCACCGCACCCTCGCACACATCCCGAATCTTGAAAATAAGCGTGTTATACAAATGACGTATAACAAAATGCCGAAATCAATGAAGGACTTATTCCCGAAGGAAACTCGAGTAAACTACGAGACCTTCATGAATAGATTATGGGAAGTCCAACGGGATCGCGAGGAAGTGGTAAACGATGCCATATGCGAATGTTTGGACGAGGATAAAGATCGCACCCGTTCAAATTCGTACAACAGGAACCAGTACGCCGAAAAGAAAAAGGATGTCAATCCGAGACCTTTTCAAAATATGGGTAAAAATACCCAGAAAAATTTTAAACAAACGAAAAAGAGTACGGGTAATCCGACGAAACAAAACACACAAGAAGATAAGAAACCTATCTTCAAAAAAGTGAGTTTCCAGGATCAGAAACAAAAATCCGTACCCGTACAACAGGTTGACACGGAAGACGAAAGTCATTATTCCGAGAAGGAAGAACAACTTTCGGAATCGGATGCCGATTCAGGAGTGCCAACCTCGCTTGTAGATTCGACCCCAGTTCAATCGGAAACCGAACAGGTTTCGGAAAACGAGGAAAACTAGAGTATGAAGGGCCACGCTCTAGTTACAATCTCGAGCCCAACTTTCTCGAAAAACATTTCGGAGAATACGAATTTATAGGAGATGGAATTCCTCATTTCCTAAAACGACAAGCAGCGGACATGGGCCCGCTACCGTCGTATTTAAAACACCAAATCTCGTTTCTCGATTTGTTAAAAGAGATCGAACATGTCGAATTCACGAAAACGAAGGCGATACTTGGCGCGGGTACTATGGAATTAAATTATTCCAAAAAACCATTTGAAGTACTCGACAAAGAACTCAGAGCAGTCGTTGATTGCCTCTGTAAAAAAGGATTTGAGGAAATCATTCTCATATTTCCTTTCGTAAAACCTCGCCTCAAAAACGAAAAGCCAGTGGGCAAATATCGATACATACAATACAGAAGAATGTACTCTCGTCTGACACAAGACGACCGTATTTCTGTATGGCATGCTCCGGCTCACTGCTACGTGGAAATCGAACATGTTAAAAATTTCATGGACAGATCGTATACGCGTCCAGCGGTGGACTCGAATTACAATCTCATCCCGAGAATGGACAAATTCCATTTCTCCGATACCATGAAAAAGTATTTTATCTCAAAAGCAACCTGCGCTGAAGTAGCCCAGGCCATGCTCGTCGAGAAACAGACACACGAGAAAAGTGCCAGGAAACGAACGAATTCTGGTGGACTGACGATACGTCACGATGACAAAGATTTCTATCAACCAGATCCGAACGGAAAAATCAGAGCAGAACGGCGAGTAAAACACGAGCAATTCTACTCTTTCCGACCGGAAACCAAAATGGCTCCGCCTGGCACTAAAAAATCCGAATCGCCGCCTGAAACAGACGACGAAGGATTCGATAAATCGCAAGAACGTCCAAAAGATGATCATCGCAGGCGAAAGGTGCACAACCCCTACTCGGAATCGAGTTCGAGCTCGAGTTCGAGTGAGGATGAACGACCGCTCCCTCGCTACAAAATGAAAGCGATCGATCCTGAGGACGTAGACAAATTAACGGTACGATTTGCGAAACGGAAAACCGTAAGACAACGGAACGCGTACAAAACCGCTGACGAAAAATCCCAAACGGAAATGTCCGAAGGATTCGTCACCGCGTACGAATCGGGCGCAGACGCTCGGATCGTTGATCCGATCGAAAATGCGAAAATATCTGTAAAAGATCTCGACCCGATAATCCGTGCGCAAATTGTCACCGAAGCCATCGAAGATCCGACCTGCATGGTCGAATTCGAAATTGGCGACAAAATGATGAAGGCCGTACAAATGGACACAGGGGCACTTCCGAACGTGATCTCACATTCCTTGGTAGACAAGATAACGCGAGAGCACCCCCACCACATTATGTACGTGCCGTTGACACGAAAAGTCAAACTAAAATTAGCCGATGGCAAATTAGTTGACTCGATGCAGAATATCGTGTTAATTGCGATGCATTTTCTCGATATTCCGATGATTATGCCGTTCTATGTGCTAGAAACCACTGCGAACATCATCATTGTGGGTAGGTTATCCATGAAGGTGTTGGGCATTGAGCTGAATCAGCAGCAAGGCTACGCATGGTGCAAACCGCACGGACGACCTCATAAAACGAAATTATATTTCATGCCAGCGGGCTCCTACGACGGAGCCGATATCCTGAAAGTGTCAGTGCCAAAGACATACGAACATGAGACGATTCATGTTACGAAACAACGTACGCAAAAACTAAATTGGCTCCCCTTGGATCCGGAAGACCGAGATTTCGGTCCCGAACAATTTCGAGTGAAATTGCGAAAGGATCTAAACGAAGCGGTCCAAGGGGGACACATCACTCAAGCGGAAGCGGACGAAGCATACGATGAGCTCGTCACGTTTTCGGATTGCTTTAGTCGTTATCCAGGGCAATTCAATGGAAAAAACGATGACGGAAGTCCGCGAGAAGTGGATTTCAAATTCATCGAGAAAGAGGAGAAATGGGGCAAATGGAGAGGTGAAAAATATCGCCCCTCTAAAAAACTCAAACTCCTCATTCGAAAAACGATTAAAGTAATGTTGGCACTGAAAATAATTCGACCGTCAAAATCAAAGTACATCAACACGCTCGCGCCCGTGGTGAAAAAGAACGGGGAATTGAGATTGTGTCTGAATGCCGACGAACTGAACAAGTGGTTGGAACGAGTTCTCACTGAGCCTCGGAGTATCGAAACCATACTCAACGATGCAAAAGGAGAATGGTTCTGCACCCTTGATTTTGTCGCCGGATTCTGGCAACTAATCTTAAGCGCTCGTTCACGACAGTTCACCGCATTCCAGGTCGAAGGCCAGGTTTTCGAATTTAATCGAATGCCGTATGGCATAAAAATAGCGTCTGCGGAGTTCATTGAAGTAATGAACGACGTAATACCGCTCGACATGGAAGGCGTACAGACGTTCGTTGACGATATTTTGATTGCGGCGAAGACCTTCAAGCAGGTGAAAGAGCGCCTGATTAAGGTCTTAACACTACTACGACAGTACGGATTGAAACTCAATCCCACGAAAACCGATTTGTTTAAAAAAGAAACAAATCACCTCGGTTTCAAATTGGCCAACGAAACGATCGGAAAACAGAGTGAGAAAATCCGTAAATTCACGGAATTCAAACAGAAACACACCAACAAAAAAGGCGAATTCGCCTTAACGAAGGTGAAACATGTTCAAACGTTGGTAGGACTCACTGGCTTGTACCAGCGATTCATACCCAACTACCAACAAATACTCGCTCCGATCCACAAACTCGTTGTAGCCGGCAAAGAAACCTGTGTGTGGGGGCCCGAACAAAAAGAGGCGTTCGAACAACTCGAAAAAGAATACGTCAAAGATTTTAAATTAAAACCTTTGAACCCAGAGTTAGATCTGTACCTGGACACCATGGTATCAGACGACGCCATGAATTCGGTTCTCTACCAAATTGTCGACGACCAAGAATGCGTAGTCATGTTCTCGAGCTACACATTCCGGCCTCATCAGAAGAATTATACGCTCCTGGACAAGGAAATGCAAACACTTGTGACAACTGTTCACAAAATGCAATCCTGGCTCCATGGATCAAAAATTCATGTACGATCTGATTTGAAGCCGGTCGTAAAGAAATTCGAATCTATAGTTCAGACACACCGCAAAGCCGAGGGGTGGATAACTGAACTGAATAGTTTCGATCTCGAATATGACATCAAACCGTCGAGAAAATATCTCTACAAAATCAATGCGCCCGAGATCACCCTCTGCTCGATCGAGTTAGAACTCCGATCGTTGCAATGGACGAATCTTGAGCCGTATTGTGTCGAATTTGTCGGATCAATGACCGGAGATTTGATGGCAAATCTCGATGACATTGCGTTGTTCCAAGAAGACGACGTCGCTTGTATTCGCATCAAAGAAATTCTCAACGGAAAACACGCTGAGAATTCGAAAGCGAAGGCCAAGCAAGATCGTCAAAAGAAAAAGTTCGCGCTCGTACCGGATAATCTGGGAAGAGACGTTCTCATGCGAACTTACGACAATGGAACAACAGTGCCAGTCCTACCCCGTGAATTATTTTTCGACACAGTCGACTATTTACACGATACGTACGGCCACCCTGGCGCGGCTAAGCTCGAATTAATTTTCAAACGCTTGTATTTCTATACAAACGCCATGAAATACATTCGATCGATCTGCAACCAGTGTATCGTATGTAAGGTAAATAAAAGCTACTCTCCCAGAAAGATACTTGAGTATGCTCAAGTAGAAGCGTATAGCATGGGAGACGTACTTTCCGTCGATCTGTTCGGTCCAGTTGGCCCCAAATCCGGAGTACGGTATTTGATGGTAGCCAAGGACGTATTCACGGGGAGATGTTGGCTCCGACCAATTCCCAATATCAACAAAAAAACTGTTTGTAACTTGATGGAATCAGTTGTCAAAGACATAATGAGCCATCAAGTGAAAATAAATAAGATCTTAACCGACAACGGATCTCAGTTCACAAGCGACGCATGGAACCACATGCTATCGTCTTATGGAATTGACGTCCGGCACACTACAACGTATAATCCGCAATCGTCGTTGGTTGAACGTACGATGCGTACAATCGGAGACAAGCTCAGGGTCAAAGTGAATGAACGATACAATCCGAGCGGAAATCACTACGGATGGCATCAATACATTCACGAAATCGAACTTGAGATAAATAACACTCCGACGCCATTCAACTTCACACCAAACGAGGCCTGGGGCATTCCAAACGAATTATCGAAAGATATTCCGACCGATACGAATGTATTCAATTTTCGACACGAGTTGAAAGTACTTCTCGAAACTCTAACGAAAAACGAACCGGCCTCGGTGACATCAGAATACCTGATGAAAAACAAGTTGAATTGGAACCCCGACGACCCGGATAAACCCGATGATTTTCTGCACGACACTGATGGATACATCAGAGTCACAGCAGACGGAGCCTGCTCTCGCAACGGCGACACAAATGCCGTCGCAGGAATAGGGATATGTTTTTCGCCCGAATCGGACAAAAATGTATCTGAGAGAATTTCGATTAAGGAATTTCCTAACTCGAATAATCTCGCCGAAATCATCGCAATAAAGAAAGCCCTCGAAATTCTCGATTACAATAATATACGAAAAGTGAAAATGTTCACTGATTCGTTGTACGTCACAAACGCCATGAACGAGCATATCCAAAATTGGAAAGCCAATAATTGGAAAAATGCAAAACGTCATGACGTAGTCCATAAAGAACTCTTTTTGGAACTCGAAACGTGGATAAAAAAGTTTGAAAATTTCAAACTTTACCACGTGAAAGCACACGGTGACGATTACGCGAACTCGTACGCCGACCGCTTAGCAAAGAAAAGTGTTTACACTTCTGAGCTAAGAAATATTAAAGTCGACGATATGAGTCAGCGTGAAGTAATCGAGACATATATTCGAGAAAGACGCCAACAGCAACGTATTCATAACGAATACTTGCATAATAAAAATAATCTTGACCCACCTTTCTTGCGCGAAGGAGATATGGTTTTGCTGACTGAGCATAAACAGTCGGCAGCACATTACGGTATTTCCGTAAAATTATTACCGAAAAAACTCGGACCGTATTTCATCGCCAAGAAAATGACTCATAATTGCTACAAAATAGTGGAATCACTGGACGACGACGTTGGAAAAACCGTCAACGTCAGACAAATTTCACTATTTCTTTCTGTTACTCAGCAAGAGGAACTCAAACAGGAAGCCTGTTTGCAATCCCAGCTGAATAATCAGAAATTAGAAGATCGCATTTATGAGTATTTACATGCACACGAAAAAATTGGAACGGAAATTTCTCCGGCCCAATTTAAACGTCCGGTAAAAATAACTGCCGAACAAATTGCGAGCGCAGCGGCTAAAAAACTTCACGACGAGCGAGCAGCTCGCCGAGCGAAGCAAAATGCTGATGCGGCAAAGAAAAAATCGGAAACTCCGATTAATACATCGCCGATGACGCTACGGCCGCGAGAACCAAAGGAAAAAAAATTTACAACGACTTCGAAGAAGTTGAGTAAATTAAAAACTCCTGAGGAACTCAACAAACTCGCAGACAACATCAAAAAAGCGGTGGTAAAACCGAGTCGATATGAAAAAGTCGAGGAAGCCGCGAAAACTTACCTTTCGAATAGAAAAAAGCAAGTACCGCCGGCAACCCCGACTAACGACAAGGAAAAAACCACCCCGACACCGTCAGATGACGTCAAAAACGGTAAATCACCGCCGAACGTCATCAAAACGAAAAAATCACCAACGGCTGACGTCACAGGTAAACTACCTGCAACTGACGTCACAAAACGTACACCGAAACCGTCGGTTGACGTCACAACGAAACCAACCGATGACGTCAAAACGACAGAACCGCAGGTTTGCCGAAGTACGCGAAAGAAAAAGAAACCATTACAATTAGCAATGGTGAATTTTCTTTCGTACTCGGAAAAACAATACCTGACAAAGCTGTACGACAGCGAGTCGGAAAGTGAAGACGAAATTTGAATTTTTCAAATTGAATCAATTTGAGAAATTTCAAAGTTCGTCAACACATGTAACGCCGAACAGAATGGTAACACTGTTTCGTAGCACGCCGCGCGATGCGCTCGCTTCAACCGAACTTGTTGCATCATTTTGTCTATGTTCGTCCGACTGTACGTATTGTTTTCTATAAAGTTTCGTGCCATGCGGTATTTTTTGATGAATTTTGTATGAACTATACAAAATTTAGTATTATTTCGTGTCACTCGACTGTTCCGTATATATTTTATCGCGTTTTAAATGTAATTTCCGAAAAACTTTCGTGAAATTAATCGTTTTCGCTATACCGATTTCCGTTACCACGTTATTTACCGATCAGATTATCCGTAAGTTATACAATATTATATAATATTACTATGCTTAGTTCTTATAAATGCATTGTACATATTAATGCGATTTCGGAAAACCATAATTCGATTAAAAAATACTGGTGCGATGTGGATCACATCGCACACGTGTTGAAAAGATTATTGAAGCAAGCTAGATTACACTACTCTGATTCAAAGTACGTGTACATTCGAATGTATTTCATTCGAGTGAGAAAAACACCAGACATTTTGATTCAAATGTCACCGGCAAAGCGAACCGCGACCATATGGTGTAAAATACACGGTATGGGAGCGGGAACCTTTCGCTGGAATTTTAAATGCTAGCTTCATAAAATTACAATTTCAAGGCTCAAATATTAATAACAACCACATAATGAACAATTATGTGAAGGTGGTGAGCCGAAATTCGAGAATTTCTTCGAATTTTCTAAATTAAATGACGCATTGGCGCCGTAAGATAAGGTTACCGAAATCGCAACCCATGTATTCGTGTTATGTGTGTGATTTGTATATATTTCGCTACCGCTGTGCTTATATTTTCCATCCATACCATAATATGTGTATGTAATTTTGAAATTCGGTGCGTACTGGGTGAATTACACAGCTATACACCGAACGTAAATGCATTTTCGATATAGTACTCGTAGCGAATAGAAAACTGTGTACACTGGTATCAGTGACGTCGTAGTTTCCAAAACGGATCGTTTTGTGAAAATGCGATGGAATTTTCTTGCACTATGAATACCTACATGGGGCAAGAAAATACACAGCGACGTAGTATAATTACGTTCGATTACGATGAAATATTGATATTTTCAATACAAATCGTAACCGAAGTAATTATATGCATATTCAAATCGCATAAATATACCGTGTACTCGAAAAAATAGCAACGTATAGATGAAATGAACAATTTCATATAAGAAAATCATTGCACGTTGATAAATTATCAACGTACGGTTGGTAAGCCTGGCAGCTGCGGAACCCGACGTTCCAGCGCACGCCGATCAAACAACGTTGCCGAGTACACGATTTGAATAGTAGCAACAACAACAACGCGTGTGCGCGTATGCACTGTATAATTTCATACGAACGATCGTTCGTGCGTACGTTACGCTGTAGATTATTTTTGCATGTTGCTATCGCTTATCGCTTATTACCATCTGCTTTGTAGTTTGCACTCGGGAGACGGTCTGCGTATTACGCAGCCTATTCTTTTATTCTTCTTTCCCTTTCGATCTTGATTCAAAATTCAGACGTTTGATTTTCTTCGGTACCGTGTTTGATTGCAGTGTACCATGGACAACGAAAACGATTACGAACAGGAGAAAAAGGATTCGGTAAATTCTCCGAACCCCTCCTCTCCTGGCTCCCCATCGTTTGGATCCGAAGGTAGGGATTTCTCAATCGTCGATTCAGAAATTCCCAACCTAGAAGACGATATACTGCAGGTTCTAGACGAACATTTAAAAAACAAATTCGATGATATTACGTCGGAACCCGACGAAGTAACATCGAGTACAAATATAGACGAATGGGAAACTATCCCAGACAAGGTGGTCACGGCGGACAGGTTGAATCAATCTGAAAAGCCGCCGTGTCCATTCACGGTACTTGAAACGGAATTTCTCTCGATTTTCGAAAATAAAAATGAAATTATAACACGACTGTATGTGTCACGCTTAGATGACAACTCCACAGAAGACCAAAAATATACGTGGGCTCCTGTGGGCACGAACGAAGAGTTGCGATTTGCTGGTCCAGCAAATGAGAATGTTCGATACACGTACACCACGGAGGAACCCTCCGTAGCTGAAACGGTCATACTACAACCTCAGTACGACAACGTATCTGAACCCGATTGCGAAATGCCGCTAATCGGGAACATTGCCGTCGTAGTGGGGGACGATATTGAACCAATATCGCCAAAAAATTACGAAAAAAGTGCACAGGAACCCACGTATCATCACGAATGGTCGTCAGACGAAGAGTGCACTCCCGAGTGCCATGTCATTCGCCAATTTATTCGACCCCCGGTGCCGGAATATCCGGGACCGGAAATCGAGGCCACAATTGTATACTTGTACCCTAATAGAGATGTACTCCATGTTTCACAGGACATGGCCCAAGTTGCGGTGTACTTGTGCAGCTTTTGCTGCCAAAACATGGCCGCTCACGTGGACCCCACGTCGAGCGCAACGGATCCGCCGCCGCCTATACACTTCGGTTTAAGCTGCATGCATCCATACCACGGACACTGCGCGAGAAGCGCAATGGAGATAGAGCACCGGCAGCGGGTGCAACAGCCGGAGCTTAGGCCGGCATCGTACTATCGCCAGGGCCACTTTCACTGCAGAATCTGCGGTGAACTGATACACGTCGATTCGATGAGAATTTCACATCCAATCGCCGGATGGCAGCGCCTAAGCGCGGAAATTACGTCAACGGAACGGAGATTCTCCGAACCCGCGACGTCAACCAACTCACAAGCCAACGCCAACGTTGCTGGAACCCAGCAACAAGACGCTGACGATGAATTGGTTACCGCGCTGGCATCGTCGAATCCCAATTTTAGCATAATTCAATTTCGAACAGCGAGAAACCAGAGCGCTGAGGCAGCGGCTCGCTACATTAATTCGATTTTGAATGCGACGAACGACGACGCGGCTGGATCCTCTGCGGAAACCGCAGCCGGATCTTCAGCCGGACCATCTGCGGGAACTTCAGCCGGAACATCAGCGGGAACCGCCGGCAGCTACGCTGAAGCCGCAAAGAAACCGTCGAAATACGCCGACTTTTATAAGAAATCGAATAAAAAATCATCGTCGAAGTACCCGAAAGGCAACGAGAATTCCTCGAAACCGAAACAATACGTAACCGAGGCGGAAATGAAGAAAGCTATCGACCAGGCTTTAATGCGAACGGCACAGAAGGCGCCGAAAAAGATAAATTGGAGGATGCCCGGGGAATCCCCGTTGCGTCACTCGGACACTGCTGGATCAGCAGTTCCGGACCCGATTCAAAAAGACGCCGAATTTACAAAAAACAAGCCGACGTATTCGCAAAAGGCCAAACTGCCGAAGGTCGACCTCCCGCGGAAGCCGCCGGGAGTGTTAGGAGCCCCGCAGCCGATGAATCGTCCGGCTGCAAACGTAGCAAACGCGCCGGGAATACCGGAACGTCCAGCAATCCGCTCTCCATACTACAACTTCACATTGACTCCGCAGCAGAGGGAGTGGATCCGGAGGTTTCCGGACTATATTCCGGTGCCGCCGGAACCCCAACCACAATTCGAACAGGGACTCCCTGTTCCACGAGTGGTCTATGGTCCGGTTCCGCGGCACTACGGTCCGCTACTCCCAACGCTCCAAACTGTCGCCGAGATGCCAGTAGCCGTATTTGGCACGGACCCCGTGCTCACAACCGCAACATGGGTGTGGATGGGGGACGGCTTCATCTTTCTCATGTTGCAAGCGATGATCAAGCGGCGACAGGCGGAATTTAGAAATCCGTATTGGTACGGCAGTGAGATGTATATTATTAATATACATCAACCGATTCATACGTCACAAACCTGCCCACCGAGAGTAATTCTCTCGGCGGGAGGTAGCGATACACGTGACGTATTCAACCAACCACAATATCTTCGAGAAGCTCTCGACGAGATGAGGTATCTCATCGAGATGATGCGTCGATACGGCCTCCAGGAATTGATTGTTGTCCTTCTCCCCGAAAAAGGTAATTTACCTGAAGCGAGGAAGGAATTCAACAACGAAGTTCGAAGTTGGATCAACTTTGAACCGAATTGGTCGTTTACAGTCATAGACTTTAACCAATTTCCTGGACTCCCGGAGCCGGAGGTAACCGCGCAAGCGGCGACTTACCCGATGTCGTACACTAAAACGATGTACAGAATGATGGTACGCATCATTACCGACCGAGAGCGACCAGATTACGTCACCGGCGACAGACCGCTTCACATTGGACCCCCAATGTGGCCGGTCCCAACACCCGAAAATGAGAACCTGGTGAATAATCAGGTACCTCAAATCGGAACCGCGCAACGCCGACCAATCTCGCCTCAAGGGCCGGTATCGAAAAACGAACAGTTCGCCGATGCTGACGTGGAGATGCCGGTAAATAATTGTGCATCCACATCAGCCGCCGCCGAAACCAACCAAGTCCAACAACCTGAAGTGGGAACACCATGACAGGAAGTTGAAACATCGACTACCGAAAATGAATCGGCAATGCAGGAACCGGAATCGACCGAATCTACGGCCGAAATGACCGTAGACACCACGAATACGTCGCTGGAATCCAACGACATCGAAATGTCCAACCAGCAACCATCGCAGCCGACTGGAAACCAGCCGGAACCGATGGAACCGCCGGAGATTCCGGCACCAGAATTCATGGAGACTGTGCCAGGCGATGAGCCTAAAAAACCGAACGACGACGATACGATGGGTGATTCGTGCTGATGAATTATCAAAACAAAAAACCAATCATCGTATCAAACCGTCCAAACTCCGAATTCGTCGAAAAAAGTAATACGTCATAATCAGGTAATACGAATTTTACATTACTTTCGAATAATATTTTAGAAATACTAAAATATGTGTACTTAACATTGCATTTTTCCAACAGCAATAAAAAATACGCATTAATCAATGAATCAATCGAATAAAATTCGATATCGAATAGGAATTTCCTATTCGATCGAATACATTAATTTCATTTTTCTATCATGAATGAGTATTTCTCATTCATTAATATCATATTCATTTTTCTTGCATATTTTTTCATTTTATGTAATGTATTATATTCGTTGTATACCTGTAAACATGCATACTTTGTATTACTTGTACCCGATTACGTCACCATCTCCGTAAATTCTACGTTGAGAAAAAAACCACGGATTTGTCTATTCGTCGAATCGTCGAGGAAATTCCCGGAGTCGTCGATAAGAGCGCTGCTCTTTGTAAATAATTTTAGTTTTAAGATTGCACTAATATATAAGTACTCGTAAAAATCAGTGAGCATTATCAACACTCACTATTTTTGAAAATTTTTTATTATTTTTATGATTTTATTCGTTTTTCTGAGCGAGAAGATACGCTCAAAGTCATATTTTCTATTTTTATTATTCTTTTTATGTGTTCATTTGTGTTCGACGTAAATAGATGTGGAATCCACACCTATTGAAAAAATAATTTTGTTCCTTTTATGTGTTTAAGCAGCTTTTATTTTTTTTTACCTTTGCTGCAATATTTTTATTTTTGTGTTTTTCGACATTTACTTCGTATCGAAGTGTATTTTTTATTTTTTTTTTTTTTTGAATTTTTGATATTTACATGTTGATGCGCTGCATCGTTTATATTTGCATTTTCGTTTGATTGTCTAGTTGTAAGAATTTGATTTTTTCGTGGGTTCTCCAATTTTCGATTTTTGATTTTGTATTTTTTTTACTACTGACACTTTTTATGTTTGTTTGTCTCGCATGGTGGGATTGGGTCTAGTTTCGCCGCGGAATGGCATTTTAACAGAATATTTCTATTTTCGGACCTCCCAACGTGCATCGAATCAGTGGATCACTGATTCGTGCACTGTTGGCTCAAAATTTTAAATTTCAAAGCACATGTGTCTAAAGTAACGTAAATTTTCATTCTTTTTATTTATTTTGTTAAAAAAAAAAAAAAACGCCTATAACAGTCGATCAATTCCTAATGTAAGGAATAATTTCGTTTAAAGATCGACCAACCGTGTGCTAGCTATCCGTTACGAATCGGTGCTAAGCGAACCTACTTCATGTAGAATTCGATGTTCGCTCGTAACGGATGGTAATCTTAGATAGTCCATCTTTACCTTAGTTAGGGACCTATATTTTACTCAAGATGATGAATCATCATCTTGAAAACCTACTGGTGTTCGAAATAGGTATTTTCATCTACCTACTTGGGTAAATAGAGGAAAGTGAGGGAAAATGGTTCATTTTCCCAACACCTATACCTCAAGCACCCGTCTTGGGACTAGGTGACGTGCTCCATCCAGGGCGGCCACTACCCTAAGTCAAGGACGAAGGGGCAGGGGTTGGGGGGTAGGTTCAGGTTGGCTCATAACGCTCGTCCTTCCCTTAAGTTAGCGGTCGGCTTGCCTTCCGTGAAGCTCGAGGGGGCAAGTGTTATGGGTAAACTTGGCCTACTCGCCTTCTCCTTAGGTTACGTGGCTGCACTGTATGGTGCGACGTAAAACATAGTCCCGAGCCGGTACTTGGAACCCAGGTACCGAAGTTAGATTCAGTCTGTACGTAAATGTGCCGGTGATAGTTCTGCCACGGTTACGATAGGTAAAAGAGGCGTAACCGAAACCCCGAGTTAAAGTGCTTGTTCTGTTAATTTGTCATTTCGTGGTGAAATTAGATTCTAATTTCACCCATGTGTTATTTCGTTAATGTGTTTTATTCGTGTCAATACAAGCAATAGTCCCACGATTAATGTGTTCTTATTTCGTGAACTTTTCGGACAAAAGTGTTGCTTAAGATAGAGGCTAGCTACCTGCTTATCTTAACAACCCTATTTTGCAACACCAAATTTTGAGTGACTAAAAGTCAAAAACAAATGTTTATATTTCCGAAATTAACTTAATGTCTGTATATCAAAAAGTCAGAAGCTGAAAATGGACTTAATATTAGAAAATCAGAATAACAGTGAAAATATCAATGAGCTGAAAGCTAAATTTTTAAATCATATTTTTATATATTTTAAAATTTATTCGGGATGAGAGGAAAAAACATTTTCATGTTTTCAACATTTCCTTTGAAAGGAAAGTTTACTTAATTTTTTTCTTTGACACTCACTATTTTATGACTTAAGACTCTCTTTTTGAATGATCCAAATCATGCGAGTAAGTCTTTCTTAAGAGTCACAACTTTATGTTTTTATTTTTAAAAAATAATTTTTTTTGTGATTATTTTATTTTTACCTCTAGAACTAGAATAAAGTCATGAATTCATGATTTTCAAATTTATAAAATAAATTGTTTAAAAAGAAGACTAGAAATCAGACTCGAGACTTGAAGTTTCTTGGGTCTTTTTCCAAAAGTTTTTGCAAAAGACTTGCTTTATGTTGGCTGAATCACAATTTTTCAACCCACCTTCTTCATATTCACCTGATGATCTAACACCGGTTATGGACCGTTTTCCCGAAGCCTAAATCCCGAACGGACATTTTCCCGTATGAAACTTTTCACGAAAAAAATTTTCACGAATCCTTTTTCCCGAATACCAATATCCCGAATTCTTTGTTTCCCGAATAACTAGAGAAAAACGGTTAAAATTGCTTTTTTTGTTTTTCAAACAGTACTTTTTTTTAAAATTTCGCTCGGGCAGTACTTTATTCATTTTCTTTTAAATTAATGATTTTTGACTGAAAGATCAGTGAAAAATGACTAATTTTAAATTTGACCCCCTTCCCGTATTTTTTCTCAAATTTTCAGCCCCCTAAATTATTTCTGGGTGCGCCTATGACTACTGCAAACTGAAAAAGTTCACTAATCTGCATCGATATTAATTTTTGAAAATGAAAATCCATCTCAATTTCGCCATCGAAAAAAAAACTGTCGAATTCAGGTAAAATTTTACACCCATTTCTCGCTGATTTATAACTTAAATGAATTTTAAAATATTTGAAGTATGTCGTTCCACATCTCAGACCAAACGACCCCATAGAATTCGCCATTCAATACAGATAATTTTCCCCAATTTCTTTAACTAATCAAATCCCACGAGAAATCGTGTATTCGATATTTCTGCGTTCGAGAAAAAATTATTCGAGATTTCTGCATTCGGGAAAAAAGTAATTCGAGAATTGTATGCGGGATTTTGGTATTTGGGAAAAGGGATTCGTGAAAATTTTTTTCGTGAAATGTTCTATTCGGGAAAATGTCCGTTCGGGATTCAGGCTTCGGGAAAATGACCGTGAACCTCTAACACCATCTAATTTTTCCTTTTTTCTGGCCAGTGGTAAGGTCAGTAGTTCCACAATGAGGGAAACTTTCACAACCATATTAATGAACTTTTACATGATTGATAGAATAGAAAAATTTATTGGGCGATGCAAAATAGGTAAACGCTTGGAAATTTCAAATGATGAGTAGAAATAGGCAAACTTTCCTGCAGAATGAAAAATTCAATTTTCCTGAGCAATTTTATGTTATGTGTAATCTAAATTATGCAATGACCTTCGTAGAATATCTCATTTTATCGAAAACCGAAATTCAAATTTACCTATAATTGAACATCATTTTTTTCTTCATAGGCAATCGAGTTTTTCAACAAACCATTACCTAATTTTTACGAAATCGATACCTATCAAAAAAAAAATTACCCGGGTACAAAACTCGAAACCTTAAATTGCTAACTTTTTCCATTCTGAAAATATGAATATTACTGATCTTCCATATCAAGTTCAATTTATCTTCAATACCGTAAGAAATTTCACCTCTGCAGCAAAAAATCAACGCGCATACGTTTTAAGAATACATAATCTACGATATTATACTCAGGAAAATACCCTTTGGACGAAGCCGGGAGAAAACTCGATCCATAGCGTTGTTCGAGTACCCGTGAAAATTCTAAAATAAAGCCTATAATACATAAGTGATGATGAAGAAACGGGCGAATTGTTCAAATAGCTACGTAAAGTAAATATTTTACAGCTTCCTTTCTGTCCGAACGTAAGAGTAGAAAATATGACGAAGCATAGCGAGGGATTCCCAATAACCGCAACGTTTGATTTTTGCAAATACGCAAACATCGCGTCGGAGCACAGAAGAGGAAAAAAAACACAGCTGGGGGAATTCGAAGGTACAGTTTGACGCCGCAAACCAGCAATAATTAAATTACCACGGTGGCTAAAAATTTTCGCACGCCAAATAAAAGAGTAAAATTCAATTTTACGCTCACCTTCGATAAACTTGGCATAGAAGGTACACGGACTCGAGAGTTCATTCTTCAAAGTAAGTAATTATCGTTTTCGAAGTGTCAGCTCGTCTACCAGGGACAATAATATGACAATAAAGTCAAGCTAAGAAACTTTCGTCACGGAGTATTTTGCCGCATACTAATAAGTCCGCTCCTGCTCGTTTTTCTCGCTGCCTGCAACGTGCGACGTTGTTGACAAATGAAATTTCGTACGTCGAAACAAAATTAACGAAATTAAATCCATTTCAGAAGCAATTTCGGTTACCTTTTCGTTCACCAATTTTAGCCCTTTTAACGAACGCATAGACAAGAGAACACCAAAACCGCCGCGTTTCTTGGGCGACAAAAAATTAACAGGCGTTTAAAAATGAAGAACCCGCGTTGAAATTTAAACAGAGGAAAAAAAATGATAATTACGTCGTATAAATATCCTTTTATGTTATATTTACCCCGTTGGCAACATTCGAATAAAAATAACATTCAAACTTGGTTCCACTCCATTAAACGGTCTGAAACCGTGAAAATGATAACGTTACAATTTCTCTCCACTTCTTACTCCATTACGTTAGCCATTCGTCTAAACGTCTCGAATAAATATTAAACACAATTTGCGAAATGCTGCTGTTTTTTTTGTCTTTTCAACTTTCGAGCATCTTTTGAATAGTGATGTAATTTGTAACTGATGATGTCTAATGAGTCATTAGCTGCTATTTTTTTCCACCCTCGAGTTTTTTTTTTACTATCCGAAGCGTGATAATTTTTTTCTCGCTGGTTTACTGATGCTCGAATGTACGGTTATTATTTCGAGAGCGCGGCTTTTTCAAAGGAGTAGTATTTCGCTTTCCTTCAACGAGTTTAACTTATGTTACAATTAATTTTTCTAATTATTAATCAAACGGCTTGATATCTGTTATTGGCCGGATTTCCTGAAAGAAAACGTAGACTTTTGCGGGATATTGAATTGGATGAAATAAGCTTCAATACAAGAAAGAGCGTCTGTTTGGCGGTACATTTGACAAGCTTGGGTAGTTCAATTCGTAATTCGTAGAGATTTAGAAATTTTTATTTAAATAGAAAGTACATATATCAAAAACGTAAAAAAAGGGGAAGAAATCGCAAAATGATCAAAACTTGGGTTCCGAAAAATCTACGTTTGATAAACAAAAAAAACCTAGTTTTTTCATTTTATTTCAACAAGAAAATCAGACAAAATTATTTACCTACACAAAATTTATTTAGAAGAAGAAGAAAATACGAGAAAAATTTTTAAATTGACAATTGAAAATCACGTCATAGAGGAGACGTAGATAGAATGTAACTGAGAGGGGAAGGAGGGGGAAGGTCAAAACTGTTGATTTTCGATCCTCAAAAAATGTTTATACTCTCATCATTACATCATTTTTTATAAATATGAAGTTTGAGAATGATTTGTGGGAAATGATTGAGCCCAAATGAAGCGAGGGCGAAAATTTAAAAAAAAAATCCAAAAGATGAAGTCTTATTGGTATTTTAATACCTCACGATTGAGATGAAGGTGAAATTTTTAATCCGTTACATTTAAACAAAGACGCACCCAAAAATTAATTAGGGAAAAGGGCTGAAAATTTGAGAAAAATTAAGGGAGGATGTCAAATTTCAAATTAATCATTTTTCACCGATCTTTCAGCTAAAAATCATACTGGTGAATTTCGACTCGAAAATTGGTCAAAAATTATCAATTTTCAACGAATAAAGACTAAAATACTGCCCGAGTGAAGCAAAGGCGAAATATTTTGAAAAAATACTGTTTGAAAAAAAAATGCACTTTTTAAATATTTTTGCAATAAAAAAAATATTTTTTCCGAGCTGAAGGGGGGGAGGGCTCAAGCCCCCTGAGCCCACCCCCTGGGGTGCGCCTAAGTATTATTCCAATTTGAATATGGTCGAGCGAAGAAGGGCAAAATTCTAAAATTGAAGAAGGATTACGAATGATTTAAATGGCCGAAATTTGTCCTGGAGGGAGATTGGAGACAATTTCATTATAGTCCGTGCAATTTACTTAGGCGGCTGACCTTGAAAAATTTTTGTGCCTGCTGGCCAACGAGCGTTCATTTACGCTGCGCGGACCTTTATAAAATGCCTTTCATTGGCTGTCGCGAGGCAACGCGTGCGGGGTCATCGGAGTTCAGCCGTCTAAGTAAATTGCACGGACTATAAATTTCGTTCCCGCCCATTTTCCCGAATCCATTTTCCCGAACGGCCATTTACCCGAATCGCCATTTTCCCGAATTGCCGTTTTCCCGAGTACAAAAATCCCGAATCCCATTTTCCCGAATGCTTTTGTTCCCGAATAAAAATTTTATTTATTTTACAAATTTTTCTTCTACATGAAGTAGAACCGTTTTTCGAACTTAAAAAGTAATGTTATGCGAGAAAATACGAAGATATTCCAATTAGAGGTGTGCGCCGCCACCGATAATTCCGAGCTTCAAAAATGATGTCGATCTAAGTCCAAATTCCAAATTTATTCCAAGTTCAACTTTTTTCAACCCTAAATTTTTTCAGTTTCCTCAATATTCTATTTTTTCCACACCAATCAGTAAAATTGTTTGTGTGTGCGTAAGAAATTGGAAAAAATACTGAAAAAGCAAATAATAAAAACATGCTATCAGAAAAATTCATGAAAAATTGGAGTTGAAAAATTTTTGAGGCAATTGCATTTACGTGGAAAAACAAAGGCTTATGAAAAAAGTGAAGTTGAGAAATTTTCCAGTTATTTTCAGTTAGAAGTATTTTAGAGCTCAAAAATTGAAGAACAAAAAAAATGAAATTGGAATTCGGGAAAATAAAGTATTCGGGAAATTGGGATTCGGAATATCGTATTCGGGGAAATGGGATTCGGGATTTTTGTATTTGGGAAAACGGCAATTCGGGAAAATGGCAATTCGAAAAAATGGCCGTTCGGGAAAATGGATTCGGGAAAATGGTAGGGAATCATAAATTTTGTCCTGTAGTGAGGTATTGTAGAAATCGCAATCACACAAATCTCTTTTTAAAGGAATGTAATTATGTAGGTAGGACATGGCATTTTAAAATGGCCAAGGACAAGAGGATTTCCCTTTCGGATCTAAAAAATTCTTGGTCGTTTTTACGAGAAACGATAGAAAACCACAACTTTATTGGATTCCAAAATACTCGTTTTTTATCGTTTTTCTAAAAACGACAGAAAATGTTAGTTTTGAAGACTGCAGAATGGTCGCCTGTTGTCGTTTTTCCAAGAAACGACAGAAGACGACAAATCCAATGGATCTCGAAATTTTCGTTTTCGGTCGTTTTTCAAGAAACAATAACTGAGAGTCAGCAGTGAATTTTCTCCTCAATTTAAAATACCGAAATTCGCGCTCAGTTTGTCAGAAGAAGGCCAAATTGAAAAACCAAGGGCACCACTGAATTCAACCATATGTATATTCATGATTGATTTTTCATCAATTCAAGCGATTTTATGTTTTTACAGCCTGAAGGGGATTTCAGGGCCAACGAGAGGAGGTGCAAAATGTGCATTTGCACCGGGCCCGCATTTTCCCTCCTCAAATTTTAAGGGCCCGCGCAGGCCTGGTGAGATGGAGGTACAGAGAGGTATGGAAGGATATTTTTCATTCACAAAAAAAAAGTAAAAAAAAAAGTGAATTTGTTGTTCTTCAAACAGTTTTTTTTTTGAAAAATTTTTGCCCCCGCTTCGCTCGGGTAGTACATATTTTGACCATTTTTTTCAATATTAATGATTTTTCACTGACCTTTCAATCAAAAATCACACTTTCGTTTACCTAATTCCTAATTCGAAAAAATCAACAATTTTGACTGAAAATTTTGTGAAAAATCACTGATTTGAAATAAAACATGAAAAATGAGCGAAAAAATTACCTATTGAAGCCAAAATTTTAGCTTTTTCGAACTTTTATCAAAAATTTTCACATTTTCAGAATTCTCAATTGATTTTGACTCGATTCAAAGAATGAAAAAAATCCTTTCTTATTTTCCCCCCCAAATTTCACTTCAGATCCTTGCATTACGTCTATTCCAGTAAAGAAGATAGCTTTAAAAAACTAGTATGAAAAAAGGAACCTGCAAAAAGCTCTGTATCTGGCCCGTATTTTCTTTTGAAGATCAAAAATTCACCAAAATTCGAGGTAGACATTTAATGCTCTGAAATTTTGGATATAAAATTCTTTTATGGTTTACTTTCGATTTATCTTTGTTTGGACTCCAAATTTTACGCCAAGTTGGGATACTTTCTTGTTATATTCTCTAATTTTGAGGGAAAAAAACCCTGCAAAAATGGATAAATCCCCATTACACTTTATCCGAGTGCAGTGAAAACCAAATTTTCTATGTGCATTGTTTCTTTGAAATTGTAACTTACACCCATTTTTTTTTTTTTTCAATATTCATCGAAAAAGAAATTCATTGTATGTACCTACATAGGTGTTTCTTTTCAAATATTGGAAAAGCTGCGGAGCATCGTCACTGAAAAACAGAAATTAATTAATTTTTCAAGAAACCCGCAAAAATGGATGAAAACCTCGTTTTTTTTTTTAGTTAAAAACATCCATACCTTCTAATACTTATTATTCTTAAAAAAAATCATTTTTTCATTTATTCAAACTTTTTTTAAAAATTATTTGATTTTAAGGTCTAATGAGTCTAATGAGGGGGCGGGGGAGGGGGGTAAAGATGAAATGATTACTGAGACGATTTGAAAACTGGACACAACTTTTATGCACTTCATTCAATTTTTTCCCCAGGAATGGGTAAGATTACCACTCTTAAAAGAAGCAGATTATAAAATTAAATCAGTCTCATTCAACAAAATCGATCAAAAATAATTTACCTACTCATATTAATTAATCACAAATAAAGACTCGCGTATCTACATATTTTGAATCTAGCGTAATTTTTGGAAAAATTGCATATTACTTGAAAAAGACAATTCGAATGCAGATAAGATTTCAAGAGGAACCAGAAAAACGTGAAATTGGAGTTATTGTTGGGACTAAAAATCAAGCTAAAAATCGAAAACCTTTCGACACTGTACCTAGACCTACTTCCATCTAAAAATTTATCACTAAGTATATTCTCAACCCAAATGAAATTTTTCTCAGTTTTTCAGACTATAAAATATACAAAATTTTCCAAATTTTCTTTTAAAAAATCATTCCATCACTTTTCAACTTTTCCAACTGGATCATAATTTTTTCGAGTAGGAATGCAATTCACCCCACTCCCATCTCAATTCCCACCTCAAAACTCAAGTTACATTTTAAATCTATTTAAATCGAAATTTTCACTCGACATCCAAAGAACTTCACATTACGTGCATAACTTCGTACCAAAACACACCCTGACATCTGCAACAAAAAAAGTCCAGTCGAATCTTACCTTACTCTCGAAACATTCCTTTGTATACCAGCCATGAAAAATACTCAACCACGTAAAAAAGCGGATGTGATTGAACCGGGGGAATTCTCCATTTACACACATCGAATACATACATACGTCAAAAGCCAGAATCTATATTCAACAATGGTTCGAGAACGTCAGATGAAATCAACGTGTAATAAATTTGCAATCGAACGATACGGGCGAGACGTCGAAGGGGGATAATAAACCCGTCGTGCACGCGGTTTATATAGGTTAAGTTTCGATTTCAATTACGCCCAAGTTGAAGTGGCACTAATTTTTAGACTCAATTTCGTTTCGAATTTCAATATTGACTACTTGAATTTTAATTATTATAGTTTCGCTAATATATCTACTCGGGTCGAAACGCAGCGTCGCTTTGGCCGTTTTCAATATTTTCTTATTATGAAAATTTCAATAGGTCTGCACGAGTGCTTTATAGGTACTCTCCGAGCAAGTTTTTTTTTTCGGCCACCGAAAAAACACCCGGATGGTTTTTTTTTCCTCATTCGAGCGTTGTTTTTATACCGAACCGAATAAAAACCCGGGGAAGTAAAAAAATAATACTCGACGACGGCACATAAAAAGGCGAAACTTTTCACCGCAAAATGCCTACTGTCGGCCTACTCAATAAAAATTACAAATCAATTTTTCTTTCAGCACTCCAGCTGTGTAAGGAAATAAACCGACCGCTGGTCGAAAGTTTGACCGGCTCGTACATAGATAAGCAGCTTCGTTTGAATTTCATATCTGGACGCGAATTTTTCATCGGTGAGCTGTGTAGAAAATTGAATAAAAGCATTTCGTTTTCGATTCGATATATTTCCCAAAGGAGGAAAAATACCAGTTAAGCCTTCGGCGGCGTTGACAACGTCTCCATTAAAATTTCAAACGGTGACAGATACAAAATCGGATAATCTCCATTTAGCCGGGTACTCGAATATCCATCTTAGAATATTTATCGCACGATGGAAACACTTAAACCCCATCTCATTAACGTTGATTGCAGTAAATTCGAATTAAAACGAGGGGAGATTCGAGAATAAAACTCGCTCCAAATAAGAATAAAAAAATGGTCATTATTTCGAATAATTGCGGTAAAATGTATAAAAACTACGAAAATTTCGCCCCAGAATTCGCCTCGCGTTGGTAAAGTGAAAATATACGCAAGTCGGTTCGCAAGCATTAGCGAATCGTACTGTATTGAAAATTTAATTTACATATAAAAAAAGAAACGAGAACCCCTCCCCAGCTCGAATCGTTAGTGTTAATAATCGCAAAGTTACTTGAATTTTGAACAAGAAAAACTTTCTCAAGTAGTGTTCCAGTATCCACTTAAATATCGGCGCGAAGACGTGTTTTCCTTTTAAAAATAATACCGAGAGGAATAACCCGTAGGAGGGAAAAAAACCTGCGAAATATCTTCCGTTATGAAAACTAAACAGTGAAATTTATACTGCACTCTTGTCATAACCTAATGGCGAATATTTCTTCATAATCTTCAAATCCACTCCGAAGTCACGTTCCGGCGGTATAAAAAAATTTATCAAGCTAAAAATAGGTAAATTTTCGTAAACCCGGAGTCAAACTCGATATTTATATTCGCCAGTAAAATATCCTACATAAGATGAAAATTACACAATAATAAAATAATTCCTTTTTTCTGGTTGTTTTTTCCATACAGGCGAAGAATTCGTCGCACAATCAAAATACTCATCGGTTTAGTTCGTTTCGACCCATTTGTACGGGGTTATAGGAGTTACGAGTATTTTACCAAGAATCTAAAACGATATGGGCATTTGCGAAGGCGTAGTAATAGTTATCTTTTATCATTTGACCTCCTTCTGCATCGTTTTATCGAACTTTAATCCGACCATCTTACAATCCATGGGAAAGGTCGATATAAAAGGCGCATTGTGCGACTTAAATGATAACCATTTGTTTCGTTCGCTATATATTCAATCGACCGCAATATGGAACCCCTCCATTAATGTTGTTGTTTTGAAAAATAATTTATTTTTTGGCATTTTCGCAAAATTCATTTCCCTCTGTAAATACGTTGTAACAACGTAGACATTAGACATACGCACGCGTTTCTTTTCTCCTGCCCCGAAAAGGAAATCGCTAACAGATTATCTTGCTGTTTTGTAATTGCATAATTTTTTTCCGACGATATTTATCTTCGCGCGGTGTCGTCGTATTTTTCAATTTTTAACGTTAACGAGTGCACGCACGTGGTTAGGAATATCATGTGGGTTTTTCGGTTTGCCAAGTGTTCTTTATTATTGTTATTTTTTGAGGCGGAGAAATCGTTTCGTGAAATTTGAACGATGCAGCGGAAATATCTTGAACTCGATTTTTCAAAAAAATTTCAAGAGGGGGAGTAAATGAGAAAATATAGAATATGAAACGAAGCAATTTTGGGCAAATTCTAGAAAATTTTAAGAATAAGTTTTTCCATCTTGAATGTAACAGTTCTTTTTTTAATTACTTGTTCGCCCAATCTGATGAAAAGAGCTCTTTTTTTTTTGTTATATGGATGGAGTGATTATCTGCCCCACAAAGTACCCCGAGACCAAATATATTAATTTGACATTGGGGTACGGACGGAGTGATGATTCGGCCGAGAAAATCCCCCTTATAAAAATACCCCACACAAATAGAATTATATTTATTGTTCGGGTATGGGAGAGGCAATGATGTACCGCACAGAATACCACACCAACAAAAATTTTAGCTTTATTTGGAGTATGGGAAGGGTAATGATTAGGCCCGCAAAATACCCAAAGAAATACCTTAAAACTAAAAATTTGTTGTTTTTTTTTTGAAGTATGGATGGAGGTAACGATCTGCCCCCCCCCCAAGTATCCCACAAAATTTCTAGCTACTAAAAACCTGCATTTTCAACAGGAGATAGCGTGTGGGGTACTGATCTGTCTGCCAAAATACCCCACACCATATCATCCTGCAAAAAAATTGCATTTTCAATTGGGGTATGCGCGGGGTACTGAACTGCCTCCCAAATTACCCCACAAAATACTTCCCACCAAATAATTCAATTTTTATTGGGGTATGCGTGGGGTTCTGAACTGCCTCCCAAAATACCCCACAAAATATTTCCCATCAAATAACTCAATTTTTATTTGGGGTATGCTAGGGGTACTGATCTGCCTCCCAAATTACCCCACAAAATATTTCCCAACAAATAATTCAATTTTTAATTGGGGTATGCTTGGGGCACTGAACTGCCTCCCAAAATACCCCAAGGAATATTTCCCACCAAATAATTCAATTTTTAATTGGGGTATGCGTGGGGCACTGAACTGCCTCTCAAAATACCCCACAAAATATTTCCCATCAAATAATTCAATTTTCAATTGGGGTATGCGCGGGGTACTGAACTGCCTCTCAAAATACCCCACAAAATATTTCCCATCAAATAATTCAATTTTCAATTGGGGTATGCGCGGGGTACTGAACTGCATCCCAAATTACCCCAAAAAATACTTCCCACCAAATAATTCAATTTTTAATTGGCGTATGCTTGGGGCACTGAACTGCCTCCCAAAATACCCCACAAAATATTTCCCACCAAATAATTCAATTTTTAATTGGGGTATGCGTGGGGTACTGAACTGCCTCCCAAAATACCCCACAAAATATTTCCCACCAAATAATTCAATTTTTAATTGGGGTATGCTTGGGGCACTGAACTGCCTCCCAAAATACCCCACAGAATATTTCCCATCAAATAATTCAATTTTTAATTGGGGTATGCGTGGGGCACTGAACTGCCTCCCAAAATACCCCACAAAATATTTCCCACCAAATAATTCAATTTTTAATTGGGGTATGCTTGGGGCACTGAACTGCCTCCCAAAATACCCCACAGAATATTTCCCATCAAATAATTCAATTTTTAATTGGGGTATGCGCGGGGTACTGAACTGCATCCCAAATTACCCCAAAAAATACTTCCCACCAAATAATTCAATTTTTAATTGGGGTATGCTTGGGGCACTGAACTGCCTCCCAAAATACCCCACAAAATATTTCCCACCAAATAATTCAATTTTTAATTGGGGTATGCGTGGGGTACTGAACTGCCTCCCAAAATACCTCACAAAATATTTCCCACCAAATAATTCAATTTTTAATTGGGGTATGCTTGGGGCACTGAACTGCCTCCCAAAATACCCCACAGAATATTTCCCATCAAATAATTCAATTTTTAATTGGGGTATGCGTGGGGCACTGAACTGCCTCCCAAAATACCCCACAAAATATTTCCCACCAAATAATTCAATTTTTAATTGGGGTATGCGCGGGGCACTGAACTGCCTCCCAAAATACCCCACAGAATATTTCCCATCAAATAATTCAATTTTTAATTGGGGTATGCGTGGGGCACTGAACTGCCTCCCAAAATACCCCAAAGAATATTTCCCATCAAATAATTCAATTTTTAATTGGGGTATGCTTGGGGCACTGAACTGCCTCCAAAAATACCCCAAAGAATATTTCTCACCAAATAATTCAATTTTCAATTGGGATATGCGTGGGGTATTGAACTGCCTCCCAAAATACCCCACAAAATATTTCCCATCAAATAATTCAATTTTTAATTGGGGTATGCGTGGGGTACTGAACTGCCTCCCAAAATACCCCACAAAATATTTCCCACCAAATAATTCAATTTTTAATTGGGGTATGCTTGGGGCACTGAACTGCCTCCCAAAATACCCCGAAGAATATTTCTCACCAAATAATTCAATTTTCAATTGGGGTATGCGCGGGGCACTGAACTGCCTCCCAAAATACCCCACAAAATATTTCCCATCAAATAATTCAATTTTCAATTGGGGTATGCGTGGGGCACTGAACTGCCTCTCAAAATACCCCAAGAATATTTCTCACCAAATAATTCAATTTTCAATTGGGGTATGCTTGGGGCACTGAACTGCCTCCCAAAATACCCCACAAAATATTTCCCATCAAATAATTCAATTTTTAATTGGGGTATGCGTGGGGCACTGAACTGCCTCCCAAAATACCCCACAAAATAATTACCATCAAATAATTCAATTTTTAATTGGGGTATGCGTGAGGCACTGAACTGCCTCACAAAATACCCCACAAAATATTTTTCACCAAATAATTCAATTTTTAATTGGGGTATGCTTGGGGCACTGAACTGCCTCCCAAAATACCCCAAAGAATATTTCTCAACAAATAATTCAATTTTTAATTGGGGTATGCTTGGGGCACTGAACTGCCTCCCAAAATACCCCACAATTATTTCCCACCAAAAAATTCAGTTTTCAATAGAGGTATGTGCGGGGTACCAAACTGCCTCCAAAAGTACTCCACAAAATATCTCCCACTAAAAAAATTCAATTTCCAGTTGGGGTATGCGCGGAGTACTGAACTGCCTCCTAATGTATCCCATGAATTATTTTCCTGCAAAAAAAAAAAAAAAACATTTTCAATGGGGGTATGCGATGGGTACTGATCGGCCTTCCAAAATACCCCACAAAATATTTCGCTACTAAATATAGTTGCTTTTCTAATTGGGGTATGTACTTACTATGGAGGAGAAATGATCTGCTTTACAAATTGCTCCTCTACCTACTAAAAAATTTCATTTTCTTGTAGGAAATGTAGACAAAGCTTGCTGCATCTCCCATAGGTACCGACTTTGTTAACCATGCATCATGCAAGCACGCAAAAAATTTTTTGTGCAAAATGGAGTCAACCTGAAGCACAAGCGATCAACCTTACGATACGTTCATGCTCTAAACTCGCATGATCTCAATTTATTCTTGCTATCCGATATGGATACGGCTGCAGACATGCAACCCTATTCATAGTATTTTTACTCTCTGTCAGAGCACTGCTGCTATTAAAAATATGCAAAATGGAGCACCAATGATGCACAAACGAACGACCATTATAATGTACTCCGAACGCATATGACCATAGTTTCACTTCAGCACGTCGTTCATGAACAATTTGGATCAAATACCTAAACTTGACTCTTTCATTATAATTATACTAAATAAAATCTTTGAATTTCTTATAAACTAAACATTTCTTCGAAAAAGCCAAAATTTCCCATTTTACGTCAACAAATAAAATTAAAATTATGAATAGTATAGATTTCAGCTCAACACCACTTCTCGAACAAACCACGTAAAATCAAAAAAACCGGTCGAATTGCATTTCGTATCTTATTCGACACTTAATGGATAATAAAATCTATATCCACACAAAGGCCACTAACAAACTTTGGTAAAATGATACAAGCTGCTGGATTCAAACAAACGTAACGAATTTAGCGGTTGAATTTACCATCATTGTTAAAAACTTTCCGTTCGTATAAATCTTATTTATTTAGAATTTTCGGATAACTTTGCATATTATTTAGATGCGAGCTTCTCTCTTATTCTCTTTTTATGCTACAATATTGCAAAATTATTGCACTCGGTGTGTAGCTCACATTCGACCACATTTTTTTTTCCTCGACTGCGATAATTTACCATTTTATGTATTGTGTTAAGCCAAATCAACATAACCGATAAACGATGCAGAAAAAATATACTTTTCGGAGTCGGTCGCTTTCGATTTGAAATTCAAATATATTCTTCTGTTCGGCATCCCACGACCAACCAACCGAGTCATATTCTATATTTAAATTTACTGCAGCTTTCTATGTATACCGGAGTTAAAAATATAGTGCAAAATCATCATCAATATACCTGAACGTTAACGTTGCTGTTCCTTTATCGGCGAATATTACAACCGGTGGCGCAAATCGTTCGTTTTCGCCGCATATTTGCACTCCTACCGAACCACCATTCATATCTATCTCGTCGACCAAATGAACATACCCGGACTGGCACCTATAAAACCAAAGGCTCCATTAAACTGATGCATAATCGTAGATAGGTTTCGTTTAGGTATCGTGAACTCGAGATCTCGATAATCCATTGGAAATACATCCCTTCGGCATTAAAGCTATTTATACGCGCAATCGTCTGTGCCATTTCATTAGCCTCAAAGAAGTCACGTATTATAAACTTTGTTTTCTCAGAAGCTAAATTAAAAAGTTTTAAATTAAATTAGATACTATTTCAACTTTTCGAGTCTACCGAAAATACGCGTATTACGTGAAAACGAAACATTTTCGAAAAAAAAAGGTCCTGCTAAACTGATGATATTCGTACAATCGAAACTCCAACTTTTTCCAACATCTCAATACAATTTTTACAAATGGTAAAATTAGTATAAAAATTATCGACGATTGATTTTTTACATTCTGTAAAAAGAAACACCGGATAATTTTAATAAAGCACAGAAACTGTTTAATTTCACGGTTCCTTTCGATGTAGATTTTTTTTTTACCTATTTTTACGTTCGAGTACGAACTCGAGTTTGTAGGTATCTAATCTACAAGAGAATTTCTAAAGACTTCAAAGCGTACAGTTCGATTTTCTCGAAGGGTATTTTACCTTAAATAACGACCTTTTAAGTTGAAGAAAATTCATTCAAAGATTTTTTTCTCAACGACGTATCCGAGAAATATTTTTTATCGTGAAATCGAGCGACGAAAAAGAAGCGATGGAAAAACCCTTTTTTTTGATGATTTTTAACATTACGACGTCGTATATGATTAAAAAAATATATCAACGGAGGACCTGCGGATAGATTGGGATAGTTTTCGATGGGTGAATTTCAAATTACGATGCATTATTTGGGAATCGATAATTTTACGATGGCAGTACCACACATGAAAATGGTTAATATGGAAAAGAGTTAAAGCCATTTAATTTAATCACTTCGGCGGTATTTCACAATTCTTTATAGACGTTTTAGATAAGTTACCAGTGACGAGAGCGAGTTTTTCTGCTAAAAACGGATTAAGCTCTACTTGGGATTCTGCGAGAGAAAATAGATAAAACGGTTTAGCTTTTTTCCGCATTCATCTTCGAAGAAAGAAAAACACAAAGGATTTTATTGACGATGCGATGGAGGAAAGAAAAAAACAAACAAGTGAAGAATATCTTTTGTAAAATTGAAAAATCCCTTCGATATAGACCTCTTCTGGATGTTTATGAAAACAAAGAAACGATTATACGTTAATTCAATTTCGTTATAAACTCGCGTGTATAATTTCATTAATGTTTTGTTATTTTTTCATTAGTTTAATGAGAACAAATTAAGAATTATGATTTTAGTATTGGAAAAATAATTTTATCGTCTTACACAGAGCAGAAAATATATATATAGGGTGTCCTGATGATTTATAAAGGTTATTTTCAAAGGCCAATGATACAAACAGTTCATTTTGAGGCGATGCTCACAAGATTGTAGAACCTTAAAAGTGCAAGGATGAAAGTTCTGTTAGAATTGAAACTAAAATCCATCTATTTTTGTAACAAGATGTTTTTTGTAATATGAGAAATAAAGAGTAAACAACTGTCTCCTGCTGTTTTCTTTATTCATCAGGTCCATCTCTGAAATCTCTATAAAAAATACGGCTTCAAGATTGAATTGATGGTCACAAAAAAAATCGAAGCAACACAACAAAATTTGAAAACATTACAAAAATATTAGGGTAAGATTTAAAAAAAAAAACACATAATTTTGACGAAAGTTGGTGAAGAATTTTACTTCAAATAAGAGACCTTCCGAAACAATTTTGTGCCCCTCAGTCAGAAAGATGTTGAGGTGAGCTATAGGAGACCCCAAAAGTAAAGACAAGATTTTTTTAAAAACAATATCTTTCCACATTTTGGGTAATACCACGTCTTGGAACCACGGATACCATTTCCTCCCTCAAAAGAGAGTTGAAAAATGGCAGATTGAGAATTCAAAAATTTAAATATCTTTGCCTTCAAATTTCTCAGATTCTCGCCCAAACAGTTTAAAACTGAGTCAAGATTTTTTGGTCTTTTTGATAATTTTTTTTTAAATTTATGGCAGCAGTGTTGCCAACATACATCTAAAATTTTAGTTGGCAATATTGGTACCAAAATTTTCAAAAAATTAATTCAAATCTATTTTAATGATCAAAAAAATATTTGGTTTACTTTTTAAGCCACAGAATAGAAAACTTGAAGTCGATGAAAATTACTTAAATTGAAATTCAACTACATAGCAAACTATACTTGATGAAATTTTGCAAAAATTTCATTAAAAAATAATTCGAGTAACTCAAAAAGTTTTGGTTGGATTTTGAGGCGTTGAAGTGAGCACTGAGTAATATAAAAAAAAAAAAACAAAAAAAATTCTAAATTCTTCCTATCGAATACCTATCCAATTTCGAAATCGATGTTCAAGAAGTTGGAGAAACTTGAATTGCACTTTTTTTAGAGCCCCTACGTATGTACAAATTTCTCAAAAAATTCAAAAAAATTAACTTTCGTGGGAAAATAGCATTTCAAATTTCTTATTGTGTTGTGCTTATGTTTTCAAACTTGAAATTAAAAAATTTTCCAACCCTTGAAAACACTACTTTTTGTTCCTCTAATCATCATTACATTTGCATGAAAATTCCCTCAAAATCTCTGCTTCGAAATCTCAAAATTTTTAAAACCAAGATGTTACTTATCCATTTGAAAAATCTAAAATTTACGATTTTTTTTCCTCAACTTGTCACTGCTTTAAATCGATAAAAATTCATGCAAGGCTCTGCAATACTGAAGGATTTTTTGCTGATAAAAAAAAGTCCATAAATTCTAGAAAAACACCAGTAATTTTGTTGAAACACTTGATCATGATTGAGCAGAGCAAAGAGCAAAGCAATGGTGAATATTTTTGCAAAACAATCAAAAATTGAAATTTCAACAATTTTTTCAACATTCGATCATCACAGGGAGTATTTCATAACTTCTGAAGATTTTTCAACATTTTCTCAATTTTTAGACCAAAATTTAAATTGATCACTTTCTTCTTTTTTGAACAACAGGTGTTGATCTCCAGCTATACTGTATTAATTTTATTTGTCAAAATTCAGAGAATCACGCCCCTGCAATTTTAAAGCTAAGCAAACACACTCACACAGATTCAAAAACAGTTGTCTAAATCACAATAATTTCACACTGGGACACCCTAGATACGAATACGAGTACCTAGCTACGTAAATCGATTATTCTAGGTAATTAAAAAAATCAAGTACACATCTAATATTAAACCAGAAGAAATAAACCCACCAACCGCAGGTTCTTATTCCATTACACACCTTGAAAGATGGACAAACAGGTCAAATATTACCTGCGAGTTAGTTAAATTTTTACAACTCCCGAGGGTCTAATAGTTACCTGCCTTTGTTTATTATCAGATAAAAGTACGAATGAGAGGAGTACTTCATTTCACTTCGTCTCATCTCTTCCTTGAATTTATTCTATAAAGATAAAAGCTTCGCCATAATACCATAAAAACTTTCCTTTTCCTCTGCGCGTTTTACTAGAATTTCACAACGCATGTATTCTTTCCTTTTGTATTAACCGTATCTCTAAGCTTAATTGGCTGTCCGGATCAAGTTTTTTTTTTATAGGCAATAGAGCAACTTCGAGACGCTGAAAAAATACAGGGCAAGAATCACAATACGGAGACATCTCGGTCGACGATATTTACGGTTACCGTACCTCTAAATCTTATCAGACCGACGTGTCGGTGAAATGTCTTCATTTCCTGTTTTTTTTTTTTTTTTTTCGTAACTAGTCGACAGAGATTTATAGAAAAAATACGTACAGAAAAGTGTATGGGGAAAACTGGTTTCGATTTAAGCACTCGAATTGAAGTAAATTTTGAGTGGTTTTTTTTTCAGATACGACTGCTTAGTTTTAAATTGTTCATTTTTATTCTTGTTGAAAAAAATAATAAATTATTGGAGATTCCGAACATTTAAAGTGTTTAAAGACTGTTACCAACGTATCATCCGTTTTTTTTCCGAAACTTGAGCAATGAAAGTTTGAAAATTATGCTTAAATCCCAAAACAACCAGGTGAAAAATGAATCATTCGCGAACGATACAACCCCGAACGTTTTTTTCTACAAATGGTCCGTGTACTTGAAAAAAATCATTTTCAAATAAGTTAATCGAACACCAGACATTCGTTTCTCGCAAAACGTCTTGATTTGGCATTTGATTTGACAAGGAAATATCTTTGATCCCTCCTCTCTCTTCTCCTCTTGATTTCAGAGAAATTTCAACTCTTTGTACGAGCATGCAACCCTTCTTCAAGCCAAACTTTCAGTAGCCGAGGTTGAATTTTCAAACGAAATGGGATATTTTATTCGTTATTGAAGTTATCGTATTTACGGCGAATCGATTAGGCAATTTTATTAACACGAATGTATTTGTGATACTGTAAGGAGTCTTTCTAGAAATCGGAATTATTCTTTTTCTTCTCGAGTTAGTTGATGAAAAGTAAGAAGTGAAGTTCAAAATTTTGTTGGGAGGAATTTCGACTCCCCCTCCCCATTTAGTTTTTGGTGAAGAGACGAGTTTCTTTCCATGGTTTTAATGAATTTTTGAGAGAATTTGTCACCTTATTACAATTCAAGAAAATACACAAATTTTACAAAAAATCCTGAAATATCATAATTTATTTTTTACTCTAAAATAATGAAATTTTGAGATAGATATTTTTCCGGTGGGGGAGGGGGGGTAAATTTTGATATCGAGACATAAAATAATTTTACGTTCAACTTGAAAAGCTTGAAAAAAAAAACTGAATGGTTCTGGCCTGATTTGAATTCGCAACATTGGCAATACTGTCCCTCTAAATTTAACGTAATAAAAATATTCAAAAAAGATCAAGTGTAGTGTTTGAATTTCGAATTTTTAAAGACAGTAACACTAATTTTTAAAATCACAATTGTAATATTTAAAAAAATTAGAATGTGTTTTGATTGAAAAAAATTGGAAAAAGCACTTACTTAGTCAAAAATGTTGAAAAAAAATTAAGTAAGTACATACATGGACATTCACCTCTTTAAAAGCTAAATACCAGTGATAAGAAAGATTGCTTCATGTCTAAATTAAATATATTTCAACTGAACATATTCATGATCTGAGATTTTTACCCTGAAGGGAAAAGTGTGTTTAATTTTTTTTAAACAACAAATTATTGAAAATCAAATCATTTTCTTTCCAAAAGTCATCAATTTTTCAAATTTTAACCCTCACTTTCTTCTTCCCTCCCTCACCAGATCAATTGAATACTTCAAAACGAAAAAAAAGAAAGAAAGGTTTTCTTATTTATTAGTGGACTTAATGGCCATCGCGAATAGTTATTTTTAAAGAATTTCGACATTTTAGTAGACGAGGAGATTATGAAGGACAATAGTTCAGTGGCGTAGCCAGAAACATCAGAAATGGGGGAGGGGGGAATGTCAGACCAAAGGTGTTTGAAGCTTTTTTTTGGGTGGGTGTAAAACGAGCACAAATACGAAAAAACATGAAGTTTTTGGTCAAGGAGGGGGGTAAAAAGAACCTTTTTTGGAACTTAAGCCTTAAATAATTTATATATTGTGATTTAATTCATTTCCGAGCGAAGTGAGGGCAAAGTCTTGAAAAAATTGGATATTTAATGCCCAAAAAAGACAATTTTTTTCACTGTTTTAAATGTTTTAATGCTTTGAAAAGACCAATTTTTTTAAAAACTCAACACTCGCATCGCTTGAACACGAACAAAATTACAAATATTACGCGAACTATAGGAGGCAAGACTCCTTTTTTCTTCAATCCTCTGGAAAGGAAGCTTTTTTGAAGGAAACAAAGTTGGTACAGAGACTTAGAATACTAAAAGAAGAGAAAATGGAAGACTTTGCAGTCATGTCATAACAAATAGATTAATATAATTAAATACTAATATGATTACGTTAATGCCCAAGCGAAGCGAGGGCGAAGTTTTGAGAAAATTATATTTTTTTAAGGTCCAAAATAGGCATTTTCCCACTATATTCTTGGCCTCCGGGGGGTCCAGACCCACAAACATCCCTTTGGTTACGCCCCTGCAATCGTTTTTTGGAAAGTAAAAAAGTAGCACGAAAAGAGCACAAATTTTCATTTTTTTTATTTCAGTACAAAGTACCTACAAACTCTAGTCGGCATTTCTCTTTTTTTTTTAAATTCATTTTTCATCATTTTTTTTTCAAGAATAATGAGTCGAAACATTTTTAATTTTCATCCTACACTTCTCCTTCCCCTTTTCAAAATTTTTGACATGGATATGTCTTTAGGGTTGGGGGGTAAAATTTTGAAAGCGTAATGTAACGCTGGCGGTGTAACGTAACGTTTTTCGATTAGGACATATGACATTATGTTAGACTCAAAGAAACTTAGAAAAAATTATTTCAGTCGTCGGTCGAAAAGTACGTCGAAAAGTCCTCAATAAATCGGAAAGTCGATTTAATAAATTAAGAAGTTAATTCGATAAAACAGAGAGTCATTTTAATAAATTGGAGTTGATTCGATAAATCGGAAAGTCGATTCGATAAATTGGAAAGTTGATTCGATAAATTAGGAAGTCAATTCGATAAATTGGGAAGTCATTTTGATGAATCAGAGAGCTATTTTGATAAATTGGAGTCAATTCGATAAATTGGAAAGTTGATTTGATAATTCAGAAAGTTGATTTGATAATTCGGAAAGTTGATTTGATAATTCTGAAAGTTGATTCGATAAATTTGAAAGTCGCTTTGATGAATTGGAAAGTTGATTCGATGAAACAGAGAGTCATTTTGATAAATTGGAGTTGATTCGATAAATTGGGAAGTCGATTCGATAAAATGGAAAGTCGATTCGATAAAATGGAAAGTCGATTCGATAAATCGGAAAGTCAATTCAATAAATTGGAATGTCGATTTGATAAATCAGAAAGTCAATGAATTGAAAAGTTGATGAATCAAAAACCTGGTAAATTGAAAAGAATGAAAAATTGAGAAATCAAAAAGCCAAGAAATCAAAAAAGTTGAGAATTTGAGCAATCAAAAAGTAGAGAAATTAAACAGTTGAGTAATCTAAAAGCCAAGAAATGTAATAATCGTGAATTTTTAAAGTCATTATGTTAGCCTTGAAGAAAGTTGAAAAAAATGATTTCAGAATTTAGATTAGCACATAATGATATTATGTTGTATCAAGTAGTTTAAGTAAGTTTTTAGTGTGATGTTTTTGAATCAAGACTTGAAAACATTAGTAAGATAGTTAGACATAATGACATTATGTTGAATCAAAAATTTGAGTGTGTTCCACTACCTTCTTGGTAACCAAAAAGGATCTCTTTATCTGTGCAACAGAGTTAACACAGTAACTTGAGAAAATGCCTTTATGTACTCTCCTACTAACGCTCCAACTGAAAAAACAATTAATGCATCTTATTCTTATTGACATTTCCATGTTCTAAGATTTTTGCTTTAAAGCAAAAAACGCGTTCATTTTTCTTAAAGTTTGTCTCCATCAAAAACGCATTTTTCAACCATCACCGAAAAGGGGACAATAAGATTCAAAATTCATAAACAATTAAGTATACTTCAAGGTGTATTTTTTATGCTAAAACATTTCTCGAAAAAAAAAAGAATTGTTAATTTTTTTTTTTTGAATTTCTTAAACATACATATTTTCATATTTCAAAGTCAAGGGGGGGGGGGATATGAAATGAAATTTTCACCACACTGGTTTTAAAGTCTAGACATACTTTGTTTGCTACCTCCTTTCCATTCAATTTTTGAAAAAAAAAATTGCAAAACAACCACTCTTATTCTATATCCGAAAACATTCACCAACCCCAATCCAATTATCCAAAAAAATAAAAAAAAAAACTCTGATCATTCTTACACATTTCCTCAATTTTGTCAACTTCTACGATTCCTGATACCCTTCAAATAAACATGAAAAATCTCTCGGCCAGCCCAGCACCGGTTAATAAACCTATTTTTATAGGTAGCAATCTCGTTATCCAAAATGGCAACTTGGTTAGACCCATAAACTCGGGCATTGCGTATAATGACACTTGTCTTTTCTTATTTCATCAACAGATGTGTCGTGAAATTCAAGTATATAAAAAAGAACTGTTGCTTTTTACGGTCTGCGGGTACGTTATTAAGCCTCGGCATACCTTAGACATAAAGCTCCCATATCGAAAATCCGATTTACCCAGCAGACGACGTAGGTACAATACCTATTCGTCGTCAACGTCTGGTATACTTTACCCCATCATTTGCATACTTAAAAAAAACACACACAAATTATTCTGTTGAGGAAATTTAAAGCTTGTAAAAACCTCTACAGAGATTGTTTAGCTCGTCAGCAATAAATCAGCGACTCATTCTCGCGGTTTATTTAGCGGTTGGGAATGTGCACTATTGACGACGCTGCCAGACGAAAACAAGCATCAGATTATGTTTACTGGATTAAGTATCGCCGGTTAGTCTGATTTATGGTAGTGATTAATATTGAAAATAAATTAGTAACAGATCGTTCGGTTCGTTTTGCCAATGTAGAATACACAGACGGGCGAAAACGACGCCATAGATGATTTTCAGACTGCTGCTGTTGTAGGTACCTCTGTGTATGTGTATGTACATGGTATTCTACGGGCTGGCAGAAGGGAAAACACCGCACGTATTGTGAATACCGATGCTGTATGCCATTGTAGGCAAGTAAACAGCGAAATACGAGTAACGCAACCCTATACGTATGTGTACTTTTCGTTTCTAATACAAATTCGTACGGGTCCTTTGCTTTTCTCAAAACCGTATTCTCGTATAGGTAGGTACTTTAGAATGGTACAGAGCCCGGCGCCGTTTCGCGCCGCAAACACACACACGATTTTCAAGTTTAATTTATGAGGTGCGCCGATGAACACGCACACATTCGCACTCTAATTTATGTTATTTGTATCTTGGTCTAATAAGTAAACAGCACACGCTTGCCATATTAATTTTCGTTTTACTCGATTTACCAAATTATGTATCTTGTACTCATCTCATGGTATACCTTGGTATAGTTTTAACTGCCTTATACCCTCGTCCGTTCTAGTTTATCCTACTCCTTCGCCAATTGTTCTCCTTTTACACATATATTAATCATCTTTTTACGGCTAAATATTTTATTACCTTTTACTTAATACCGTTTTAACACTACTCGTTGTATTTGGTTACTCGGCAGAAGCTCGGCGCTGGTTGGGGAAAAAAATTACACCAAGATTAACGTGTATTAAAATATTAACAACGTTTCGGAATTCCTTTGATAGATATGATACGGTCGTCCATGTTAACCGAGCTTCTCTGAATTATTCCAAGGATGAATTATTTTGCGAATGTTTAACTAACCGCTGGTAATACCCAATTTTGTAGAGGTTGCGAATTTACATCGACAATGTTTTCGTAATACCCAGCCGTATATTCCAGTATCGTACGTCGCCGCCAATGCTCCCCCGCCTCGGTCGACGACCAAGCCGAATATTTTGCGGCTATTGTGTAAAGGCGAAACGTACCGTGGATGGGGAGTCTTGGGCCAAAAATTATTTCATATTAGAGATTTAATACGAATTTCATAACGGCCCAGAAACGTTTTAATTGAAAAATAATTAAAACACAAATATCATCCGGGATTATTGCACGAATGTTGCTACGTGTGGTTTTGGTCAACGTTTAAGTGGAGAATACATACTCGATTATGGAATGGGGAGGGACAGCGGGAAGAGTTGCCTTGTAATAAGATATCCGAAGCTAACTGGCAGGTAAAGGGGGTTGATGAGTGGGAGTAAAAGAAGGCAAAGTTGGCTGCCTAAGAACATTGAAATTGAACGAATAAAGTGGAAGTATTTTTGGTTCGGAGTATTCTCAATTTTTTTTTCAACTGTAGCAAATTTTTTTTGAATTATTTTCTCAGCTGTAAACATTTTTTTGGAAAACAAGCTGCTTTTCCAACTTCAACATTTCTTCAAACTCGGCGATATTTTTTTGGAATAAATTAACTGCACGCCATAAAAAAAATGATATGCATGCCACAAAAATTAAGTCGCACGCCCTTGTCCCGAACGCCTCAAAAAATTATACCACAAAAATTATGAAAAGAGTTGGCGTGGAAAAAATTACAGTCATTATAAATAATTGAGACAACAATGCGAAAAAAAAACTCCTTTTTGTCCCTTTCCTCCAAAAAGAAAACGTTTTTGGGAGAGTAAAATGTTGGTACTCTCTTAATTTGAATCAGTCAAAAATGACTGATTAAAATCGACAAAATCAAGCCACTGTAAGAATCAGCAAAAAAAAATTACGACTCAATTAGTGAATTTTCTACTGAATCAGTAAAAATAAAATTGCACTGATTCAATCGTTGATTAATTACTGATTCAATCCGTGAATTTTTTTTTACTGATTCAATAATGAGAATTCACTGATTTGAATCAGTAAATTTTTACTGATTTCAATCAGTCAACTAATTTTCACTGATTCAACAATCAAAATTTACTATTTGAATCAGTAATTTTTCACTGATTGGCTGTAAAATGACGCTGTTTAACGGGGGAATCAGTGGAATTTGACTGATTATCAGTGACTTGATTTTCTCTATTTCATCAGTCAATTTAGGCATTTTTGACTGATTCAAATCAAGAGAGTACAGAAACTTGGAGAGGAGAGAAAAAGAAATTTTTTCCCTAGTAACAGCAAATAAATTAATACTCTCTTAATTTGACTCAGTCAAAAATGACTGATTAAAATCGACAAAATCAAGTCACTGTAGGAATCACTAGAAAAAAATTACTGATTCAATCGGTGATTTTTCATGACTGAATCAGTAAAAATTAAATTTCACTGATTCAATCAGTAATTAATTACTGATTCAATAGGTGAAGTTTTTTTACTGATTCAATAATGAAAATTCACTGATTTGAATCAGTAAATTTTACTGATTTCAATCAGTGAACTAATTTTCACTGATTCCACAATCAAAATTCACTATTTGAATCAGTAATTCTTCACTGATTGGCAGTAAAATGACGCTGATTAACTGGAGAATCAGTGGAATTTGACTGATTATCAGTGACTTGATTTTCTCTATTTCATCAGTCAATTTAAGCATTTTTGGCTGATTCAAATTAAGGAGAGTATAATCAGTATTTTTGAAAAAAAAATTGTATTATTCATTAATGTCCAAAAAAGACATTTTTCACATGAGTTCTTGACCTCAAGGGAAAATAAAGTCCACCCCCCTCCCCTCTAAGTTTCCGTGCAGCTAAGCACCTGAGATTGTTTTTTACCATAATTTTGTCTCATTTTTTATGTTCTAACCTATTTTTTAAAAAAAACTTTTCATAATTTCTTGTGGCGTTATCTTTTTGGTTGAAAATATGTTAACTATTATCATTAGGTAGAGATAAAACTTTTTTTTGGGGGGGGGGGAGGGGGGCTTGAGCCCCAGTTAAAAAGAAATGAAACACAAAACAAGAATGATTATTTTCGACCCGATCCTCCCTCCCCTCTCAAAAAAAAACTTTTATCACTATTGAATCCGTTTTCAGAGACAAACCCTGAGCAAAAATCTGGAGGCATGAGAATGAAAAATTTGCTGAATGAAATTAATTATTAAAAAAGAAAAGATTTACTTATTAAAATTTGTTCAAAAAAATCTATCCCTGAATTACCACCTCTTCTTCCAAAAACTTGAAGAAAAAAAAATGAAAATTGTTTTTTTACAAAAATTCAAGTATCTGAATGAGAAAGGAAGAGAGTTCATACCTACAATCATTTTGAAAAATAAATCGAGCTATTTTCTGAGTACATATTTTAGTACCTACTGAAGCGGAGGCGAAGTTTTCATCCCTTAGGAATTTTTTTTTTTTATTTTTTTGAATTTTACATTCCCGAACGAAGCGCGGACTAAGATTTGAAAAGTTGCACATTTTCAGAAAGAACATAAAACATAATTTTATTTTTAATGGTTTGTTGAATGAAAAAATTCCAACACTTTTGGAGTAAAAATTTTGTCGTTTTCGAAATTATTCTACATATCTAATTTCGTACCTTTTTCGTATTTTTGAGCAACAATAAAAATTTGTGTTTTTTTCTTGATCATTTGAAAAATTTTCACAAAAAACTGTTTACTAAGTAATTATGTTCGTTATTAAAAAGACCAATTTAGTCAATTGAAAAAAAAACAACAGGAAATTCGTTCCATATTGATATTATGTACATAATAGTCCATCCCTTGAAAATTACCTATTTTTACGAAATTTTTTGAGTGAAACACACACACGAAAATTATTTGGGGGGCTAATTCAAAATGTCGAAAATAGAGTATATACCTTTCAACTCTTTTCGTTGATTAGATCAAATTTTGGTATTTTGTAGGCTATTAGGTACCTATTTCGAAATTTCAAAAATTCACCAAAATTCGAGAAATTCACTTCAGCACCTGAAATTCTGGTGACGAGATTCTCGGAAGATTCAATTTGAAAATTCAAAATTCAACTTTCAAACTTGGTTCTTTTTTCAAACACAGTTTTTCTCGGAAAATTGATTTTGGCCTGCGGTCCCTTTTCGTAGACCAGGTCACATAGGCTGAAGATATGCGAAACCGCGAGTTTCAGAGATCTTGCCATTGCCAGCAGGGTAACCAGTGCCCAGCAGAACGGAAAATGGGGCCATATTTACCCTTCACAGCAATTTATTGTCCATTCAATTTAGTAGACAACTAAAAATTTTCGAGCAGAAAAATAAATCTTGAAATTTCATTTTTACATCAACAATTAATCTAGAAAAATATCCTACCGCATTTTGTCTCAAATTTTTTTTATTACAGAAACAATAATTCTGAGATATTCTCACAAAATTTTTCTCAAACCAATTCGACATAATAAATTTCATTTCAGGCTTCCAGTTTCTAGAAAATTGCATTTTTATATCAAAAAACAGATTCTTCGAAAGTTTTCAAAACTATGAAAAATATTGGTCGTAAATCTGGTGAATTTTTTTCGTAGTTTTATGTTAAACTGACGAGTTAGGCAACGTTATATGCTATATCCTTCGTACCATTGTAGATTTACAATTGTATCTACGAGTATTTCAAATCCGTAAAAAAAAAATTGGAATAAAAAATACATCTCGATACATGCTTCAAAGGAAACGAAAACACTACACTGTGCAATCAAGTTAACGCCAATGCTTCCCTCAGTCCCACGTACTATAATCACAATTATCATCATAAAGTGATTTTCAAATGAAAACTGATTTTATATTTATGCGTTTTTATTTCTCAATGCTACGGGATCCGGAAAACAACGATATTTGTATTATACATCCTTTATTTTGTTGACTTTCACTCAAATCCCATTTTATTTTGCTATTAAGCCTTATACATTTCACATTTATTTCCACTGGGATTACACCGAGAGAGCGATCTGGCGAACGGTGGAGTTTTGCTGTGTACAACATGCCATGCCACCGAAACGACGAGACGAATTTCGCCAAAATAAAATTTAAAACGAATTTTACGACGTTGCGGTAACATAATTTTTCGAAGCGAACAAATAAAATTAAATAGAATTAATGGATGGCCGAAGACGGAGGAAAAAATAACTGCAATCGTGTTCAGTTCGGGCGAAATTGCAAAACGTAAATTTCTTCCGGCCGAGATGCGAGATTTAAAACTGCGTGGAATCAATTCTGTCAACGAATATTTTGCGAAAGCGAGTCGCGACATTCGAGGCATTTTTCAAAAAGAAAAAAATTACCGAACAAAGATGCGGATATTTTCTTTTCAGTGTTCTAAATAATTTTAAAAATTTTTCACATAATTTGGTAGAGGTACTGACAGGTATAATATTTTTGTTTGTTTAGGGAAATTTCCAAATATTTTTCTCTTTATTTAACGCCCACTTTTTTTTCATAAAAATATACTGCGGGCGAAATTTTCCGTTATATAAGATGAAACCCTATTCAGAAAGGTTTATCCGACTATCGTCTTGTTTTTGCATTATAAAGGGAAATAATTTCCACGTATTTAATCGCAATACCTACGAGGAAACGAGAAAGTGATTTTTTCAACCGAGTAAAACCGATAGATTTGCGAGCTATAGGCTATAAATTGGCTGGTACCTTTGGAAAATCTATAGAAAAGCTTCGTTTACAACGGATATCGGTTAAAGGTACTTAAAAGCTGCAATTAATGATGTACAAGGAGCTCGGTTTCTCGTTCGTTCACGAAAGATATTACACGTTTTACATCATTGTCGATTTTCTACTTTAGATTTCGATACGAAGTGGGTTTCAATTCGTTTTTATTTTAGCCTAACCTAAGCTTAGCTGAAATTAATGAAAAACCCACTAGAAAAATTCACTTTCTTCCATGTCACCGACGCCACCGTATTTCAAGTTCAAAATGAAATTGACATTTGGATTATTTTGACATATGAAAATTATTTTATCCGTGTCCAATAAGGTACAATTTAAAATCTTATGAGTTTTGAAAATTAAAAATCAAATTTTGAAATAATTCTTCAAAAGTTTTATTGCTGCTCTGAAGATTTCCAATTATATATTTTGTATGGCTTGTGAAAAATTTTCAATTTAATTTATAACTTGTGTTGGCCCAAAATATTGTTTTGCAGATTGGGATAGTTATAGATCAGGTACCTCCCTAGTCTCATTAGGTGCATTTTTTTGGGAGTGGGCAAGGAAATGGCATCTTTCCAGTTTCCAACCTATTGGAGCACAAGGGAAATTTTTATTTTCGGGAATCCAGACACTGACTTCAGGTTTTGATATGATTTCAGCTTTTTGATTTGAATTGAACCCCAAGGACATTCAAAGGTCTCAGTTTGCATAACTTTTTAAAAAGCTCAATTAGGTACCGTCGATTTTTTCACAATTTTAAATTTTTTCTTTGAATTTGATTTTGATAAATGATGAAATTAGTGCCTAGAAATGAAAATTAATTCACCATTCACCATTTCTTAATCTTCTTTTTTCTTTTTTTTCTGAATATGATTAGAAGTTTACAAACTTTTCCAGTAAAGAAAGCAGAAATATTTTCACCGAAATCAAAAAAAAAAAAAACGAACTTACATCATTAAAGAAATCCACATCAAAATTTTCTAGTGCTAAAGTTCATTTCTGGTATTTGGCGAATTTTCAAAATTTTAAAATGGCCTTTTCTGCCTGGAAAAATGAAATGAATCAGTCATTTGCAAAACTCCATAAAGCTTTGTGAGTTGGCATAGAAAAATCCATCCTTAGAGAGCCAAAATTTGATTAACCCTCTAAGAGTGTTTTTTTTTTAGGCCAACTCACATGAACTCATGAGGTTTTGCAAACAACTGATTCAAATTTTGATTTAATCAATGAAAGAGACTAAAATTAGGTTAACACGAATTTTTACCCTTCCGAATCCTTGAAAAAAATCATCGTTATTTCCACTGATGAATTGTTTTTCAGTGCTAGGAGTTTCCAAAATTCCCTGGTGGCTTTCAAATATCCTTTGAAAAGTCAATGAGAGTTTGAAAATTTTTGAAATTGCTTTGATAGTTTTAGACAAGATTTTGAAAATTTTTCTCGACGCTGGGATGATTTTTTAGATGAAATCCTATGACCTATGACTTTTCCAAGAATTTGAGAATAGGATTATTTTTGGAATGAAAATCAATCTCACAAATCATTCCACGCTTTTTCGTTAGTTTTGAGGTTGGGATAATTTTTAGAATGAATTTTAAACTCAAAAAATCGCCCCAATTTTTTCCAGAAGTAAGATAACTTTTGCAATGAGAATCATTCAAAAACCATTCCACGACTTTTTCAAACTTTTGAGGCTAAGATGACTTTTCTAGTAGAAAGATAAATTTTTGGATGAAAATAAATTTTAAAAATCGTCCCAAGTTTTTACTGGAGTATTATTTTTGCGTTTAGCAATGAAAATTATTCCCAAAATTCACGCCAAGACATTTTTGAGCTTTTGAGATGGGCATGATTTTTACAAAATTTTGAGTCCGAGTTGATTCTTGGAATAAAAGTCAACCTCAACAATTATCCCACTTTTTTTACGAGTTTTTCGGAGTTGGAATGATTTTTCAGAGCTTTTGAGGCTGGGACAGTTTCAAATGTTGGGTTTGAATTGAACTCCTGAATCAGCCAAAATGCATTTTGGACATTCCATTATGTTCATGAAGTATTTGTGACCCTGCTGGAAAGAAAAGACCTCGTTAAAAAAAAGAATCGATGACTCATTTTTCACAGTTTTTGTTCCAAGCGATACCAAATCTGAACCAAACACAGAAAAATAAAGACATTGATTTTTTTACACAAGGTCCCTTCTTTCCGACAGGGTCACATTTTTGGTACAAATCATTGCTACTTTTACTGGTGGCATTCTTTTTAGTGCTAGAAATATCCAAAATTTCTCAGTAATTCTAAAATGTTGATGAAAAGGAATTTTTATTTTTCTAGGGCAATGGCATATCTAATTTCCAAATTTCAATACTGATTCTCCTAAAATTTTCAAAAATGACAAAATCAAATCATAAAATTGAGCTAAAAGAAAAATGAAGAAATTAAAAGATGAAGGAATATTTCAAAATACAAGAGATCTCAAAAAATCAAAACGCAAATTTGTCATCCTGCCTGCAATAAGTGGTATTTTTTTCGAAAAAATTACCTCAAAAAAAATTTAAAAATAATAACTTACCTACTGTTTTTGGTATAATTTGCATGAAGCTTGAAAACCAGAGTTACCTAAGTATTATGAGTTTTTCGACCATACCTTATTCAAAATTTTTATTTTTTTTTCACTTTCTAAAATAATGGTACATTTCACATCGAAATAATTTTCATTTGATTTTAAATACTTATATTAATTTAGGTAATAAAATATGAAACCAATACCGAATAATTTATTCTGTCAATTTTCGGCCTTGAAGTCTGAGCTCAGCGGGGGAGGGGGGATGGAGAAAAAAACTCATATCAACAAAAATTAAAACAAATCCAAATCTCCTATAGAAAAAAAAACACCGACAACTCTAGATCAGTTCCCTCCTCGGGAGTAAATCTCGACTACATTTTTATCATAAAATAACATATTTAAAACACCCCAAATTGGAATTAAAAACCCCTGCACGTTCCGATAAAAGACATCATTAGTTACACGAATGTTATGTTTATAAAAGAGGAATCTTCGAAAAACGTGCTAAGCGTTTCAACGCACCCCTAATCGCGTTTTTTGATTCGAGAAAATCTATCAAAATTTGCATTCGCCAACATTTCCACTCGCCATTAGCTCGGATGATTGAAAAAACGAAAATTTTTTACATAAAAACAAACCGACAGCGACATGTACCGGCGAGAATTTTTTTTAATTTCATTCCTCCATAGCCGGCGAGAAGAAAATCTCCGCCGGCAACTTTTTTCACGCTTCATTGGTATTCGAAAAATGCACGAGGTTTTACAACGTTATCTACGCGAAATTGATGAAATTTTTAAATCGGACAAGTTAATAAAGCCAGTTTGGGAAAAAAATCTGCTTATTTCGACGTTGAATACCAAATAAGTAAATAAGTATAGACGCTAAATGCGCGAAAACTTTTCCGCACGTTGTATATAAAAGTAAAAAATTACTATTTACCCGGTTCCGTTGAATCGTCCCACATCAACCAGACGATATATCTGCAGCTCTAATCGATGGCCCGGATCTGGTTGCAATAAATACCAACACAATGCGGGTCCTTCTAGAGGAGGTGATTTAATTTGACCAGCGGTACTTTTCCCTTCGGAAAATATACTCTGCTGACTTATCGTAACGTTACACACTGTAAAAAAAAAAGTAAAAATGTTTCCATTACGAGAAAAACTCTTTGAATGTAATTTATATTGTAAACGGATTTTGTAGGTGGGTGTTCTTTGCCACGTGTTTTCTTTCCTTCCTATAAACCACACAATTTCGGTCAAACAATCCATCAAATCTATCACAGTAACCTTTTTTCAATGTAAATTCCAATTTCGAATTGTTTTTGTGGGTTTTAGGTACCTACCAGGAAAAAAAATCGGGTTTATTTTCATACTTTTAAATCTTCGGTGACAATTCGAAATTGAAACGTTAGTTTGTCTACTCAGTATCCAGAGCTGTGAGAACATGAATCATGAATTCTGGTTACTTTTATAGGTGCTTTGATTTATTCGTTGGCGTTATATCGAAACTGCGAATTGCTATCTTGAAAGTAAGTATTAGGAAGGTAAATTAAACCTGGGGTACTAAGTTTATAGATGGTTAAATACGTACAAGTATAACTAAAGTGTAAATTCAGCACAAAAAATTGGCTTATGTACAGTAATGTAGTTTTATTACACATTGGAAAACTTGGCTAGGTATTTCATTCGATTTAATTACCTATTAATTATTTGCACGAGGCGACGATAATTTGAACGAAAACATACATAATGTGGTAATTCAATTGGTCGAGAAAACTTCCGAGCGAATGAAGTCGGGGTTTTTCAATTATGTTCAATTTTTTTTTTGAGTTCTCCTCGAGGATCTAATCATAAATCCTCGATCATTTCCTTTCTAACCCTCAAGAGGGTGCACAGGGAGCTATTTAAATTTTGGGCGGCAAAAATTTGAAACTTGGTACATTGTTTTTTTTTAATACACTGAATCCATTTTTTTGGGTTATTTTGAACTTTAACTCAAAAAAAGTTTCGGGGGAGGGGGTAAAACTTGAAATTTCTTAAATTTTAAATATATGTTTTCTAACCCGCTGAATACAAATATGAAGTTATTTTTGACCCTAGCCCAAGAAAAGGATTTCACAGAGGAGGGGTAAAACTCAAAATTTTCAAAATTTTGATGTAAATTTTGATGTGGGGTATCAGAAGTATTGCTTTTCGCTTCAACTCAAAAGAAGCTCTGAGGGAGATGGCAAAACTCGAAATTTTCCAAATTCTGAAGTGAGTATCAAGGAAAGTTTTTACTCAAAATTAAATTTGAGGGCAAAAAAAGTACAACAATTTTTTCATTTTCAAGAAAATTATTCAGTTTGCCGATTCTAAATGATCTACAAATTTTTTTAAAAATTCTTAGAAACTTTTTTTGTCCTCAAAATCGCTTTCTTCTTTGACCCATTCTTCTCTGTCATTTTCAAAATCACAAATAACTCAATAATTGTATTTGTTGGAAATTACGTATCGAAATTAAAGATCGCGGCAATTTATTTCGTAGGTTTGCGACTTTTAGTCGTTTAGTTACCTTGAGTTCATAAAACGCAAAAAAAACTCAAATTCGTTGATTAACGAGAAAATTTGATTTTTTGTGTGGTCAAATTCGTGGATAATTATTATGGTTATGGACCGTTTTCCCGAAGCCTAAATCTCGAACGGACATTTTCCCGAATGAAACATTTCACGAAAAAAATTTTCACGAATTGTTTTTCCCGAATACCAAAATCTCGAATTCTTTATTTCCCGAATAGAGAAAAACGGTTAAAATTGCTTTTTTTGTTTTTCAAACAGTATTTTTTAAAAAAATTTCGCTCGGGCAGTATTTTATTCATTTTCTTTTAAATTAATGATTTTTGACTGAAAGATCAGTGAAAAATGACTAATTTTAAATTTGACCCCCTTCCCGTATTTTTTCTCAAATTTTCAGCCCCCTAAATTATTTCTGAGTGCGCCTATGACTACTGCAAACTGAAAAAGTTTACTAATCTGCATCGATATTAATTTTTAAAAATGAAAATCCACCACAATTTCGCCATCGAAAAAAAAACTGTCGAATTCAGATAAAATTTTACACTTATTTCTCGCTGATTTATAACTTAGAAAATGAATTTTAAAATATTTGAAGTATGTCGTTTCACATCTCAGACCAAACGACCCCATAGAATTCGGCATTCAATACAGATAATTTTCCCCAATTTCTTCAACTAATCAAATCCCACGAGAAATCGTGTATTCGATATTTTTACGTTCGAGAAAAAAATTATTCGAAATTTCTGCATTCGGGAAAAAAGTAATTCGAGAATTGTATTCGAGATTTTGGTATTCGGGAAAAGGGATTCGTGAAAATTTTTTTCGTGAAATGTTCTATTCGGGAAAATTTCCGTTCGGGATTCAGGCTTCGGGAAAATGACCGTGAACCAATTATTATCCTTAAAAAAACACCACAGTTTTGCGGGAGTTTCTCGAACTTTAAGAACAGTAATTTTGATGTAAAATTCATATTCATAAAATTTACCACATGTTGAACACATCTACATATGTGGTGAAATTTGTGGATAATTAATATCCTAAAAATTCACCACAGTTTTGCGGGGGTTTCTTGAACTCCATCAATGGTAATTTTGAGGGAAAATTGTAATCCATATAATTTATACCAAATGGCGAACGCTTGTCCATCTGTGGTAAAATTCGTGGATAATTATTATCCTAAAAATTCACCACAGTTTTTCGGAGGTTTCTAGAACTCTGGGAACAGTAATATTGATGGAAAATTCCTATCCATACAATTTACCACATGTTGAACTCTTCGACATGTGTGCAGGGACCGAAAGCCAGCCGAAAGCCGATTCAGCCGATAATTTGAGGCTTTTGAAAAGCTGGCTGTCAGCTCAGCTTTATAATTCAGCAGCCGAAAGCCAGCCAAAAGCTTTATGTTTTCGGCTTTTTTACAGCTTTTTTTCAAAATTTAAAAATTGAAATTAATGGTGCAAATGTTCGTTTTTTATGTACCATTATTTTATTTGAAGTTGACGATTTGAATTTGACTGGTGTTTTTTTCATTTTTTTACTTTTAAGATCTTTTGATTTTACACATTTCAGATTAAAAAAATTTAAACTTTGAATTTGATTGAAATTTATTGTAATAAAAGCCGAAAGCTGACAGCTGAAAGCCGAAAGTCAAAAGCCGAAAGCCAAAAGCCGAAAGCTGAAAGCCGAAAGTTGAGAAAAAATCCGTATTTTTGGCCAGCTGAAAGCCAGCCGAAAGCCAGGTGTAACAGCCATATAATTTCAAAAGCCGAAAGCCGAAAGCCTAAGCTTTATCAATCGGCTTCCGGTCCCTGCATGTGTGGTGAAATTCGTGGATAATTATTATCCATTAAATTCACCACAGTTTTGCGGAGGTTTCTAGAACTCTAGGAACGGTAATTTCGAGGGAAAATTCTTATCCATATAATTCTCCACATGTTGAACTCTTGTACATGTGTGGTGAAATTTGTGGATAATTATTATCCTAAAAATTCACCACAGTTTTGCGGGGATTTCTAGAACTCTAGGATCAGTAATTTTGATGGAAAATTCCTATCCATATAATTTACCACATGTTGATACCTTTTAATTGTGTGGTCAAATTCGTGGATAATCATTAAGTATCCATTAAATTCACCACAGTTTTGCGGGGGTTTCTAGAACTTTAGGAACAGTAATTTCGATAGAAAATTCCTTTCCATATAATTTACCGCATGTTCACCCGATGAAAAAATTTTAGATCAAATCGTATCAAATCATATCTGATTTTATCAAAACAGATAAAATTTGATCTCAAAAATGTCCTAATCAAATTATATCTAATTACATCTGATTTTTTTTAGATATGATTTGATCAAATTAGATGTCATTTGATCACATCATATCAAACTGGATCTGAACCTTCAGATGTGAATTGATACAATGAGATATGATTTGATGTGATTTGATAAAATTAGATTGGGACATTTTTGAGATATGATCAGATCTGGAATTTTTTCATCGGGCAATTTTTCTACATGTGTGGTGAAATTCGTGGATAATTATTATCCTAAAAATTCACCACAGTTTTGCGGGGGTTTCTTGAACTCCATAAATGGTAATTTTGAGGGAAAATTCTTATCCATATATTTTACCACATGTTGATACCTTTTAATTGTGTGGTCAAATTCGTGGATAATCATTATCCATTAAATTCACCACAGTTTTGCGGGGGTTTCTCGAACTTCAAGAACAGTAATTTTAATGTCAAATTCATATTCATAAGATTTACCAAATGTTGAACTCATCTACATGTGTGGTGAAATTTGTGGATAATTGATATCCTAAAAATTCACCACAGTTTTGGGGGCGGGGGGTTCTTGAACTCCATCAATGGTGATTTTGAGGGAAAATTGTAATCCTTATAATATACCACATGGTGAACGTTTGTACATGTGCGGTGAAATTCGTGGATAATTATTATCCTAAAAATTCACCACAGTTTTGCGGTGGTTTCTAGAACTCTAGGAATGGTTATTTTGATGGAAAATTCCTTTCCATATAATTTGCCACATGTTGAAACCGTTCACTTGTGTGGTCAAATTTGTGGATAATTTCTAGCCATAAAATTCACCACAGTTTCGCGGAGGTTTCTCGAACTCTAGGAACGGTAATTTCGATGGAAAATTCCTTTCCATATAATTTGCCACATGTTGAACTCTTCTACATGTGTGGTGAAATTCGTGGATAAGATTATCCATGAAATTCACCACAGTTTTGCGGGGGTTTCTTGAACTCCATCAATGGTAATTTTGAGGGAAAATTGTAATCCATATAATTTATACCAAATGGTGAAAACTTTCATTTGTGTGGTCAAATTCGTGGATAATTATGTTCTATAAAATTCACCACAGTTTTGCGGGGTTTCTCGAACTCTAGAAATGATAATTTTGATGGAAAATTAATATCCATACTTATAGAAAATTATTAGAATTCGAAATCACAAAAAATTATCCACTCTTATAAGAAATATTCATCATTGCGCGGGGGGAAAAGTTTATTGAAAAATAGCACAAAAATCAAGCATCAAAACTCTAAAATAATCATCTTCCAAATTGAATTTTTTCAAAAAGCCGTAACTCCTTCATGCAGCTTCCTGCCACCTGACTCTCGGTAATTAAAAAATTAACTCGATTTCGATACACGAAATCTCATCGACTCTAATACCGCACTTCGGAAACCAAAACACTCGACATCATTTACCTTAAGCGGCGTCTACGTACACGGCGCAAATTCAATATTTTCTTCTTCGCAGCCTTTCAACTAAATTATCGACGAGATGTAAAATCGCATCACGCAAATACCAACACCGGCGAAGTCACGCCTTAATAGCTTAGTCTCGCGAAGTAAAGAAAACACACATTTATAGCTCGGCTCGGTCTGAATTCCGGCACCGGGGACTCGATAATTTATGCATAAACGCTGATAAAAACAGATGTTTAAAGGTATAAGCAGGTAATTCACTTCGAAAGGAAAACTCACCTCTGCCTCTCCTACGCCAACACCAACGTAATTATATTCTCGACTGAAATTATATTTTCACCGATGTCGAAACCTTTTCCATTTATAAGAATGAAATTTTCAACTTTTAAAATGCTTTTAACACTTCTCGAGCGAAATTTTTTTTCTCGAAAAACATCGATCTTAGTATTTCAAAAGCATTGACATTTTTTTTCCACCAACCGTAAAACATCGACGCGAAATCAAACACGAGGGAGTGTTTTTCATCCCTCGTATAATTCATTCGACTGCAGCATCCTTCCTCTCGTTCGTTTACCGAATAATGAATTTCTGATTAAAAATTACCGATGTTGTTTTCAAGCTGCCAGAAAAACTAGCGTAGTTTACGCAGCATTTTTAATCAAGTCTCTGGCTCGACGTCGACGAATTTTCATTCGAATGCATTTCAACACCCCGTACGACGAATTATTCAACCTATATGGGTATCCAGCGAACCCCTTCGTTTTGGAACGAATGTGAATACGAAATTTCATCCTCTTTGTCCGAATCGGACTGGTCAGCGAGGCAACAGGTAAATAAAACGTTATTATCGTTATATTGTTGCTGATTCGTCGAAAAAGCAGTCAGATTTTTGCAATATGTCCGCAGTTATTCGTTATGGTACCCTTCCCTTCCTTATTTTTCAGCTATCTCTTTATTACTTACGATATATGCTGAACCATGCTAAAAAAGTAATTGTTTGTTTTATTAAATAATATTTTTCGATATTCGCCTCGATCCCTCGATGATGTAATCATTCTGGCGTAAATTTCCAAACAATATTCATATCCGCGTGAATAAGGGTGCTTGATTTTTTTCTGGAAGGAGGAGAAGGATTATAAAATTCATTTTCATCTCGATTTTAGACCCTGCCTGGGTTTGATTCCAAATCCTCACGTGTCTGTTTACAGAATCACCGTAAAGAAATGCCTACCACGAATTAAAAATTTAGATAGGTAAGTTAGCTAGGCGTTGGTGATTTTGATGCTAAATGCGAAAATGGGTATTAAATAATTCACTATCGCATTACGTTGACAGGATGACACTCTATACGCGTACAGCATTCGGATCCGCACATCGGACTTTAATTGACTGATGACAGCGTACCAGAATCCAGCAGAGTTTTCCTGCCTATGCCTACGGCGCCATTTACGACTAAAACGTACACCTATCTTCAATTTACATCTCGAAGCGAAATATTAAAGAAAACGAGCGAGCAGCACGTTATTTCGAAACACAGTATACGTAAAACGAGGAAGGAATAAAACAAAAGTAGAAAAAAAATATTATTCTCACGTAAATTTTTCTTCTTTTTTTCGTTCCCGACATTGGGGGCTTTTTACATTTGGCGATTTTATTTGTAAGTCGACTGCTTATATTAAAGAAGATTATCTTTCTTGCTAACGTTGTCGTTTTTCGTTACAACGTCTCGGCCATGCTAAACTTTTATATACCCAACGTTGCCTGCTGCGTTGAAGTTAAAACGGCGAAATGTCGCTTTCTTCACCGGTCCTTTTTTAATAATTAACTCGGTAAATGTTGATTTTTCACAAAACTTTTCCTCGTCCGTTTCGACGAAGGCTCGCCATCCACGCCGGATTCTTCTTTCTCTAACTGTCACTTCGTTTTCATTATCGCGGTTGCCATAATTTGCCCGACGCCTTTATTCTTTTATCCTTTCGTCGACATGTTATTTTTAATTATTTTTTCAACTGGTAAGCTGCTTAATGCTTGTCTAAATTCTGATAAAAACCGAATCACCGGTACTGGGTGTTCGGGAAAGTTTCCAGGGTGGTGGTGTTTTCGTGTTGTTTTTTTTGAGATTTTTTCAGGTGCTGAATTGAATGGGGATTTCCTTTTAGGTTTTTAATTAGAGATTGATGGGGGAATTCTTGGTTTACAAATCCATCGGGAATTAAAATTTCTGAACGGAGATTTTTCCAGATTTTCAAGATGGATGATTACCAACTGATTAAGCTAAAATTGCTATCATATGATTTTGAAAAATAATCGACAAAATGAAACACTGAAATGTTCAAAAATAATTACTTTTTGCGTTTTAGACTAGAATTTCGCTCCTTCTTCGTTAGAGTAGCATAGGTACTCATCTATCTTGACGATTTTTATCAAGCATCTATCGATCTCTGTATTTTGAATGATTCTTCCAAAAATCAAGCAATTTTTTTCCTTAGATAAATTCTCAAATTCTCTAGTTGTACATTTCTTTGAAACTTGTTTTTTTTTCCTAAAAAAAAGAATCAATCTGAATACTTCTTCAACTGCATTATCTCGTTTTTTGTCTAAACTTCAAACATCAAATTTTGCAGATTTGATTTTTCTCTTTTTTAAATCATACAAGCTCCAAACAATTTTAGAAAAAATACAAACGAAACCAAGTTATTATCGGAAGAGATTTCCAGAAAATAAGCAGAATAAGATGATTATCAAATATTAATGAATAAATGTATGATTTGATTTTCTATCGTGTGTATGGTTTTTTTTTTTTTTTTATTCTTACAGAAAAATCTAAATCTCGAAGGTCTCGTTTCTCCATTATTATTTTAGATGTTTTTTCGAAAAGAAGTCCAAAACATTAAATTATTTACAAAAAAACAAAAAAATTAAATAAAATAATTTCCAGAAAATAAATCGAAAAATCAAGTATTTTTAAGAGAATACATTTTTCTTCATAACAGTTTCTCTTTTCCACTCAACTTTTGGAGCATCCCCCCCCCCTTCCACTTACTCCGTAAAACAATTGAAAATTTCGTTTTGGACGCATTTACCTACGAGAGAAAAATGGGCAATAATACGATAAAATTTCAAAATTCTGATGACTTTTGAATAAAAAAAAAAAAAAAGAGGGCTTGTGAACTGAAAAATTGAAAACACATTAAGAAAAATCAGTTCTCATTCCAAAAAGAAAAAAAAATGAGCAGTTTTATGGAAATGATAAAATTTTTAGTTGAAAATGGCCCTTCATAACGCAAGGAAGTACCTACTTACTTGATGAAAAATTGAAAAATTTTAAAAATTTGAAATTCTTCCGGAGCTATTAACTCATATGCAGGGAGCGGATAAAAATGCGGTTAAAATGGGCAAAATATGCGCTTAAATATGCGCTAAAAAACTCCAAAATATGCCCTAAAAACGTAAAAATATGCGATAACGATATGGGTGTCTATTTAAAGGGCGTAAAGAGCTGAACCTAGTTCTAACCTTTAAAGGCTGAGAATGGGATAAAAACGATCGATCAAACCATTTATTTAATTAAACGAGTGAAAATCACAAAATTTTGGCAAAATCCGACGCAGAGAACGAAGGTTGAAGACCTGGATGAAAAAATATGATTTTTTTTTCAACTTTGAAGTAAAGAAAAAATCCTTTTTTTTTCAACGCATGTGTGAAAAATATTTTTGAAATGTGTATTTTTTCGATTTTTAAAAATGAAATACTGGAAATTACCAAAATATGCGCTAAAAATGAGAAAATGGAGAAAATATGCTCTAAAACAGTAAAATATTCGCTAAAAATGGCCAAAATATGCAAAATAATGCGTTTAGAGGGAAAATATGCAAAATATGCGGTAACAAATATGGCTCATTTTGTTCAGAAAGACTTGAAACGTAAAAATAGCTTACATATGCGGCTTCTTACTCAAAACAGAAAAACATGTTTTTACATTAAAATCCACTCCCTGCTCATATGTCAATTAAGTAAAAACTTTTTTTTTTTTCAAATTTCACTACAAAAGTTTGCATTCATACACACAGATTTTTCAATAAAAATTATTTTTAAAATGCAACATCTGATTTCTTATTTTTTCATTCAAAATTCTTTAAATAAAATTGAAAAATTAAGTAATTTTAAAATTTGAGATTTTTTTGTCAATTTAAATATTTTTTGATACCTAACTTGAACATTTTCTGAAGTTTAAAAAATAGGCAAATCAATTTTTCTGAAAATCATCGAACGATAATAGGCGTCATGACTAAATATTAAAAAATTGAAAACAATTAAAAAAATTTATGGTTTCAAAAAATTAATTTTTCAAAAGATAGGTAAGTACCTACTACACAATCAACTATTTTTCAAATATTAAGAAAATCACTTTTACAAGTTTTAGTATTTTGAGAAGAATGAAACTATTTTATCGCTTCAAGATCATCTTTGAAAAAGGTCGAATTTTGAATACTGTTTGAAAGTTTTGGGTATCAAATCAATTTTTTTTTGTAACTTCCTAAATATTTTGTCAGCCTTGATTAACAAAATTTATTTGTTACGTCAGATTGGCCTATAAAAAAGTGGAACATTTACTCGTAGATGATGAAATGATGTTTTTTTCGAGGATTTCTTTGAATTTTTGTATCTTTTTCCTTGCCCCATCTCATATTCTTATTAAAAATTTCAACTTTGGCAGCACTGAAAATCAATTGCTCAGTCAAATTGAGAGAAAAATGTATTGAGTAAACCTATTCAATCAAATTTGAGAACAACCAACATTTTTTGCCTTCTACACACAAATTTTGAAACTTATAAAATTTAGCAACGGTTTAAAAATTCGAATAAATTGAAACAATTTAGAAAAATTGAATAACACCTTGATTCTGAGAATTTTTAAACGTACTTACATAGTATTTTGGTTTTTGGTAGTCAATTTCGAACTGATCAAATGATCAAAATTTTTTCATGCCCTTCATTTATTATTTACAGCTTTTTAGTTTCCACGCTCTATTGAAAAAATATAAAAAATGCTAGCTGGAAGGCGTTCAAAATTCAATTTTTAATATTTCTTTGACCTCCCCCAATCAAAAAAACCTATTCGAAATACCTACCTATATTAATTAAAACTGATAAATCCCCATCTTCTAGAGAATTATTTTTCAAAATTAAATTTTTTCAGTGCCTGACCAGACACACCAATTATAAAAACTTTTTCTAACGATTTCACTACACCTCAAAGTTTGCAACGTAAATCCATTGTAAAAAAAAACAAATAGTTATAAACATCAGAGAAATATCATACCTTGCAGCACTTCCACGTTTAAAGATTTTAAACGTGTATTCGAGAGACGATCAATTTCTGAAAGTTTTTTAATTACCTTCAGTCTACGTACATTATGTATTCGAGGCATAATTAAAGTTTCGGTAACCGGTCTTAAATATTCAACATTCCTGCATCAGACGTTTATCAAGCCGAAGAAGAAAAAGAAGACACACGAAAAAAAAAGGCAAGACATTTTCTTAACTGGCGTTTCAATAAAAAGCATTACTTTAAAACAATTAAAGTGCAGAGAAAAAACTGACGAACGAAAGTCGTTGCGCAACTTTTACCAAGAGTAAAGTAATGATAATTCTTCGGGGAGGAATACAATTTGTTTTTTTTTTCTCAAGAAGAATATTCCTCGTCTCAGACCCATAAATCGAAAAAATTAAACACGAGACGAGACCCATTAAAAACATCATAGTTCATTTGCAACTTAGTTAAATAAAAATTATTAATATTTGGAAAATGCGCCAAAACGGCTGCGGTATGAAACTTTTGCTGAGCCTGGAACACGGCGGCGTATGCGGCGGCGAAAGCGAAATTCACGTTATAGTGAGAAACTTTCAAGATGGGTATGTAATTTATAAACTTACTATTGTTGCAGTACTGCTGTAGGCCGCATTGAGCACACTTGTTCGGAGCCGAACTTCCGCATTGACATCCTCCAGGCTTCACACAGCAAGCGCAATCCTTTCTGGAGGGATTGAACTGACATTCGCATCCCTCTGATGTTTTCGTCCACATATCAATTTGATTTGCTGTAGGAAAAAAAATGATTCTTGTGAATTTTTTGTCGAAATATATTTAAAATATATTCATGCAAAAAAAATCTACACCGAAATATGCACAGTTTTTTTTTTTACATATGGGCTGAGAGGCTGTAATTGGGAAATTTGGACGAAAAGATCTAAAAAAAAATATTTGATTTGTAGAAGTAAATGAAATGATTATTTAAAAAGCCAGAATAACATCCCCATTCTCATTATGAAAGTGAGACCGCGAAAAAAGTGATTTTTACACTTTTTGCATAATTTTTGGCCCGTGTTTGTCAATTGAAGCAAAATTTAATAAAGGGTAAAACACATTAAAACACTAAGGGTTTTTTTAACTCAAAAATTACTTTGAAAGAGGTCTGGAAAATTTTTAAGCCCTCACCACTCCCAATTTTCATTTTTAAATTATTTTGTGAGTAATAGCTCAGGCAAAACTCCTTAAAGACTGCAGTTGATTCAATTTTTGTTGCATTTGAGGAGAAAAATTGAAATTTGAAAAAAAGGTCGACATCATAAGCACCGTAATTTACGCAAAATCGACTTCTTCACAAAACTTTACCGTCATTTATAAAAATTTATTCACTAATACCCAAAATTTACCGTAAATTAGGAAAATTCACCAAAAATTACAAAAATTTACCGAAAACTACAAAAATTCGTAAATTACGAAAATTTACCGTAGATAACGAAAATGTACCGTAAATTACGAAAATGTACCGTAAATTACGAAAATGTACCGTAAATTACGAAAAAATTTCCATAAATTACGAAAATGTACCGTAAATTGAAAGAAATTACTAAAAATTACGAAAAATTACCGTAAATTAAAAGAAATTACCAAAAATTACCGTTAATTACGAAAATTTATCGTCATTCACACACACACACACACACAAAAAAAAACAAAATTTACAAAAATTTGACAAAAAAGTTTCAATTATTTATATTTTTTGAGAAAATTACCAAAATCTACCAAGCACCAACATCGCTGCAATTTCTGTGTTACTTGTTCAATATCCCAACAATTTATAAAAATTTAGATTCCTTGAAATTTTTGAAATTTACCAAAATTACTGAATTAAGCTCATTTAAGAACCAAAATATTGAAAATGGGGTGGGGAGAGGAAGGTACAATTTTTTGTTTTTTTGAGATGAAAAAGGCAGGCTGACTTTTTTCGCTGGCTAGAAACGCACATAATTAAAAATTAAATTGAAATGCTGCAATCATTTTATTAAAGGTAACAATCTTCTAAAAAAATTTTTAAGGGGAGGGGGAAGTGTCTGGTGGGGGTCCAAAATTTTTTAGAGAAGCTGCTTCCCTGGCGATGCCTTTATTCAGAAGTCGGAAAAGATTGACAATTTTAAATTTTACCCAACTGAATTTGAAGTCAGATATCACTAAGGACAATCAGCAAATGTGACCCTGGCGGAAAGAAGGGACCTTGTGTAAAAAAATCGATATCTCATTTTTCACATTTTTGGTCCAAATTACGCCAAATCTGAACCAAACACGTGAAAAAGACGTCAATTTTTTTTCACAAAGTCTTTTTTTTCGGCAGGGTCACAAATTCAGAACTGCTGTATTTTGTCTAATGTACAAAAATACTCCCAGTTTTATTCCCCTCCTCCCAATAAAATTCATCTCTGCTCCGAAAAAATTAAAACCATTCGATTGAGAACAATGTTAATTACAAGAATAAGAACAAGTACAGAATGTTTCAACTGAAATATAACAAATTGATCTAATGAAATATTTAAATGTTAGTTAGTTATCGCATTTGAATATTAAATGATTTCGAACACGATGGGGAGAAAAAGGTGAAAATTTTTTACAAAAAACTTACACCACGTTTAACGAAATAATGCCAAGTTTTGAAATTCAAATTCGCCATCATACCGAATAAATTACATTAAAAACTTTACAGCGTCTCGTTGTTAAAAGTCGAAAAACAAAACAAAAGAAGGATGAATTTCAAGCTGAGCAAAAAAACTCAGCCAGGTATACTTGGCTGATTTAAAGATTGATTAAATTGAAACGGCTGCAACTGGAAATCCCTAAGATTATATTTCCATATTGTACTTTGAAGGTTATACCGATTTCCTCTCTTCGTTTCCCCCAGCAGCACCAGAAACGACTCCGAAGGATTCCATTCAATATAAGGTTCTCTGTTGTTAAAATTTTGAATAGACACTTAATTAAGAAAGGCCTTAAGAGAAAAACTTATTTTAAATTTGGTGTCAGTTTTAAAACGTCGCTAGTTCGAGAAGAAAAAAAAGCCCCCTAACCTGCTATAACAATCCACCTCGGTGAAATTTAATCGGTAATTGAAAACTTTGATTATAAAGCTTATCTAATTAAAATCATCAACCAAACCTAACCTAAACTTTCTTTACTAAATGAAAAATAAATCTCGACGAGTTAGCGATAAATTAAATTTCAATTTGCAATATCGGTAAACACAATATGTACCTACAAATTGGATAATTTTTCATCATCTTAGTCGAAAATATATTATTTTCCGAACCATTAATGATTTACTGACCGCTGCGAAAATGCCTGTGAATGAAAGCTCGCGTAATATACTTTTTGGGCGAACTTATCAGCATTCGTAATGACGAAATGTAATGCCAACTTTGATTAATTTTTACCACTAAATGAACGGTGGTTTCGTGGCGAGAATTTTGATTTTTTTCGCCAATCGAACGCGGTAATGTGCAAACTTTGGCGTTTCGTAGGTACGAGGCTCCTAAGCTGGAAATATGTGTAATCGAATCCATCGAGTTAATTTTCAAAACTCGAGGAAAAATTATAAACACCGAAACTTGGTGGAAATAACGCAGGTAAAATAAATCAACGATAAAATACCTACCAAGCTTTTTCATCCGTCGGGTAAAAAAAATTCGTCGATAATACACCTAAATCTTTAATTAGTTTTAAATTGTTTTACAAAGTCTCGAGTGAAATAAAGCTAAAAATCAATTTATCTTCGCCCAAAGGCGTTTGTCGGCTCGGTCGCAATAAAACAATTAAAGCGAAAGTTTTAATCCTCGGATGAAAATTTTAATAACCCCTTCTCTTTTTTTCTCGAAATCTTAACTCGACTGCTTCGGCTTCGCACTTTTCATAGCTACAGCACGTTTCAAAATGGTGGCTTTTAGTTTTTTTCTTCTCTTTATACAGCTTCAAACTGATGATAATTCATTTTGAGTATAATATAATAAAAAATCTATTTCCTTAAATGAAAAAGTTGAAGAAAAAAAGGAGGAAAAAGTGAAATCAAGGTAGGGTAACAGCGTAATAAAGAAATATTTTTACGTTACAAACGTGACGTTCATGCTAATTTTAATTCGAATCGAAAATTCGCAAGAATGAACATTTAAATTTTTTTACTAGCGGGAAAAAAAACCGACCAAGAACAAAGCGTCGAAGAAAGAGAAAAAAATTTGAAATTTAATAATTTTTTCGTCCTCTATTGTTTGAAAACACGCAGGCTTTTAAAACCGGCGCTAATATCGGAATAATTCAAAGGAGCTTTTTTAATTATAAAGTAATTTGTCGTCCAATATAACCGTAAATTAGTGATGAAAAATGTTTTTTTTATGAAATCATCGCAGCTAGCTCAAGTATCGTTTTCCTTCGTTTTAGATAGGATAAGAAGGAAAAAAAATTTATGACCAAAATTCAAACCTCGGTCTTGATTTTAAATTAATGGCGTTAAAACGCCGCACCACGGTTGAGGAAAGAAAGTAAAACGAATAGTTATTTACAGGAAGCTGAGAATTTTGAAAAATGGCTGCATTACTCATGTCAGTAGGAAAAAACCAGATTTGTTATACCTTACTGCTTTCTCCAGCTAGCCGAAAAATTCGCGATGAACGTGCGTAAAATGACGTGAATGAGAAATTTTCGGACAGGTGAAAATATTAAACTAGACTAACTTTATCAAATACTCGTGCAATGAATTTTTCTACAGGATGAAATAATGATTAAATGAAGTGAGAGAAAACGTAAGAAAATAATGTGTGCAGTGTGATTTTAAAAGTGTAAACTTTCGATTTTATAGAAAATTTTCATTATTAGTAAGGAAGGGAAGGAGATGGTGAGAAAAGGGGAGGAGGCAAGAAGAGAAGGAATGAAAACAGTTTGTTGGATCCATTTTTTGCATGTATTTTCTCCAGAAGAAATGAAAAAAAAATTCGAATTGAAAATTTAAAAAAAAAAAGTTTACGCGATAAAAAAAATCGGCTCTAAAATACATACGAAGGTATTTAAATGAAATCAATTATTTTTTAAAAAATTGTGAATGAGAATTGTAAGGATGCTCATTTTCAACAGTCTAAAAATTTTTTGCTTTTTGAATTCTAAATTTTGATTGACCTTTCGAAGCTACACATACATATTTTTCAAATGGTTAGAGCCTTCTCCTGACGTTCAAAATTCTTTCTAAAATTTTCAATTTGAACAAAAATTATTTTCTGTTTAGCATCTTAATGAACTAGAATTTTTTTGGAGACCGAAATGTCAAATAAAATTTTGGAAATAAAAATTTAAGGATTTTCTCAGGATTTTAAAGAATTTTTACAACACCTTTGATGAGATTTTTTTACTTCTACTTCATCCAATCAAAAAATATCTCCCTTGAAAAGATGAAAATTTAGATTTCGGCACAGCCACACTCAAATTGTAAAAAAAAATCATCTGATGAAAGAAAAAAATGAACGAGGTGAAAAATCAGCTGAACGTTGGGAGAAAAAAACGTTGGTCTGTGTTGAATAAAAAAAAACCTTAGTAATGGGTTTGTGTTGGAAAAATCATTTTTTCGTATTGAAAAACGATAATCTGATTGATGTCCCTGGTCTCTGGTCTTTAATCCGCAGGCCCTGGTCCTTGGTCTCGGTTTAAAGATTGAAAATTGATGAAAATAACTTAATTTTACGTAATTTCGACCTTTGAAAAGAAAAATTGCATGTTTTTATCATCTTTGGAATTTTTTAAATCTAGAATACGAAAAAATGTCAGCTCGATTTTTTAATTATGTAGATCACCATGTAAAGTTGTACTTAAAAGAATTTTTTCAGGATTTTTGAAGGTTTTCTTTACAGCTAATTTTGGGGGATAGAAAGTGGCAACGCCGATTTTCAAAAAAATCGCTAAAAAGATCATCAAAGGCTCTATACACATTAGAAAAAATTACAACTTTCTACTTATCACAATTTCTGAAATTATTCACGCTCGAAATTTTACCATATCCAAACTCACCTCAAAACTTTGAGTGCTCATGGCAGCTAGAAAAAGACATGGGGAGCTGCAATTTGAGGCATTCATCTCTCATCGAGGTCTACCCACATTAGAAAATGGAAAAATCAACGAACCCCTTCCCTACCTCTTTTGAGTACGAACTGACATGGAATAACCCTGAATAAAATTTAATTAATTTTTATAAAATAATCGAATAAAAATTTTTTATTTAAATATTAATTTACTTAAAAATAAATTTTAAACATAATTTTAAATTATTTAATTTAAAAAATTAAATAATTATTAAAAGGGCAAAATTTCAGAATTTTCAATTCGAATTTTTTGAAAAATTTTGAAAATAAATTGATTTAGGTCCGAAACAAGCTGGTTTTTTGGTGGGGAGAGGAGAGGTGCAACTTACTCAATTTTTTAAAAATAGTTTTCTCTCTCATCTTTTTTATTGATTTTCTATGAATAATTTCATTGGAGTTGAAAAAAACCCTATATATAAGTTCTTTTCAACTCTAATGAATTTATTTCACATTATAATGTAAAATAAAATTGTCTGTTTGGCCCAAGGAAACAAGGACGAAAATTTTTTGAGAAACCCGCAAAAATGTTAGGTGCAATAAAACAATTGACTTTGAACAAAAAATTGGTCACTTCCACTTTAAAATTATCGATGAAAAAAATAAAATGAGGCAGAGCTTAGCGAGACCAAAGCTTTTGAAAAATTTAGATTTGGGAGGCAATTTTAAAGTTGGATTGTAATCTCTAAAACGGAACGTTTCCCTTCAAATTTTCTCATTTTTTTGGTCAAATTTTCCAACTTAGGTACTGTCATTGTGTCCGGAGAACTGAGCCCCTACATTTTATACTATGAAAAAAATTTCAAAACCATCTCATAAAAATAAAATCACAAACAATTTGAAAATAAAACCAGACAGACATCCGGTTCAATTCCATCTTCTCCAGTGGCCCCCAATCCACTCAATTTGTCGCATTTCTTTCCTCAACCCAAAATAATCGCTAAAGCTCCTGTTTTTTTTCCTTCGTCGCAGCATTTTCACCACATTTGAAAACATCAACGTGTTTATCGTAAGGTCTCGATTAAATAAATGCCTTCTGATACGACGCCAAAAATACTTTTTATTCGGTAGTCTAAAACGATTAACCCCTTAATATAGGCTTCGAAAGTAGCATCTTTATACGTACGTAATACCAGAAGAAAAAAATACCGAAGCATAGAAACAATAAATGTCCAATTTCACATTAAATTAAATTCTCCGCATACGAGGCCTATAATACGAGTATTTTTCAGCTGGTTTCTGGTCGTTTTGCATGATAAAAGTTGGCTGCGTATATTTGAGTTTGCTTAACTTTCTATAACAGCCAAACTTGGGTTATTACTTGTTTCGATTTTCGACGAGTACCTTAACAACAATAGCGTACCTAAGCGAATCTATAGCATACGTTTAAGTATACGTACGTAGCATTTTCCCTAGATGATTTCTATAGGTACATCTACAATTCTACATGCATCTTTTACACGTACAATTGTATCTATACAGGGGCTGAAACCATGGCGCGTTGAAGAAATTGAAAATCCCCTCGTTTTTTTCCACTCGTATCACCAATAACGTTGTAAAAATGTCCATATTACATAAAATAATAAATATTCCGCCAAAAAACGCCCTATATCAGGCAACCAAGGTATAATCCGCGGGACTGGTAGAGCGGCGTGTTTTGAAACGCGCTAATTTTCAAATCACATTTTAATCCCAAATATCTACCCTATTTCGAATGGTTTTAAAAGGGATAACGTTCGAATAATATCGCAAGATTTGTTTGAAACCTGCTCGTATCAAAATGGCATTGGCGCGACCTCTTATAGAATTAATGATGTTGGTGCTCGTTGTTGCCCTCGTGTTATTACACTTCTACAGCTGTGATTCATTGCGAAATTTAATAGCGCCGGCGATACCAGACTAGGTACGTTTCAATTCCTAACTAAATAATTTACACGGTTCATTTGGTAATTCCATATGGAATCGACTTTCGACCGAATGGACCTCTCGTAGGTAAATTTTTCGCCATAATTTTCCAACGTCTCAAGAAATTACGTATCTGGACGAAAATTGCATTCGGCTGACGTGTTTAGACGAAGGTAACCCCCAAGGTATCGAATTAAGTCAAAATTTCATGAATAATTTCGAATAAAATGATAGTTTGTGGAAAAAGAAACCCTAAAACGAATTTCGGAGCTGAATACGAGCCATTTTGGTATTCCAACGTAAAAATAGATTTCACTCGGAATCCGAGAAAAATTGGAAAAACCAACCTATTTTGTATTTTTAGACGAAATAAAATTTAAACGAACGACGAATATGGGTTTTTCCTTAACCGTGGTATCAATTGACGTATTCTCTGGGCACATTTCCTTCTTCGATAAACAATACTATAGCATCGGTTTGTCGAAATGATTTGGAAAACACCACCACGGTCCATTTGCGCTGTCAACAAAAACAACCGAAACGTTTTCCTAATTGTCGTCGACGGAACGACGATGCCGAGCCCGAGCCGGAGCTGGCAGCACAATGAATATGTAAAAAAAAAAAACAATTCCGAACGAAAGGTCTAGAGGAAAGGAAACTGAAAGCAAGTTAAGAGCTCTAATCGAACCATTTTAATTAACATGCTAATGGTCCAGAAGAATCGAAACGAAGGTCGCATTTTCAAATTAGAACGAAGGGTTGAAAGCAGTTTTATGTTAATACTTCATTAACGCGCGACCGTTGCCGTATACCAAAGGCCCTTTTTCCACTTTGCGAAATTGTTTCATAAATCAACTAAAAAGCGGCGCGTCATTCTTATTATATTCCTACGTAGTGTATACTCTTGTGTGTATTTTCAAATAAAAAGGTGCTTTAATTACACTTACTGGCGTTATTGCCTCCTGGCTGGACGAGCGAATAGTGCAATTGAGGGTCACCGGTGGTCGATGGTAGTTCGAAGATTATTGTTCCGAGAGAACACAGAATCAATACACTGGCTTGCATTTTTGAAAATTTTCGTTTATTATGGTCGATCGGTCAACGGTTCGGTGGAGAGTTAGATAATTGGCCGGGTGGATTCGCCGACGCTTAACCGCATTTCAAACATGATCGAGCGATTGTGTCGAATGCGCCGTGTACGTCGTGTATACTGATTACCGTGTTCTCTGTCCCAATAATTATTATCTCATATCACCCGAATCTGAAATCAAAATACAAATTTCTGTTTAATACGTACGAATCGATGTAATGTGGAAACTCGGACAGGTCTAGGTATACCTAATTTGTAAATTAGGTTTTTTTTCTTTGGGAATTTATACAATTTTAAATATGTGAGCCTGGATGTAGAAATCGACTTTAGGAGTGAAAAACTAATTTTCTAGTTGAAAGTGATTTTGGGCTTTTCATAATGGAGTAGAATAGAGGGCGAATTTCAACTCCAAAAAAGAATTTTCGACTCGTATGAGTAGTTTCTATATCCATTATCCATGCAGGCTTACACATTCTAGAGTTAAAAGATTCATATCAAACTATATCAAACGTTTAAAATACGCATTAGTTAATTTGTGAAACACATACGTCACTACATGGATCAGTCGTTCTTAAAACGAGATTTGGCCTTACTCGTTTTACAAACAAAAACAATAACTTTGGTAAAAAAGTCATTTTGGTTTTGGTAGTCAATTTTGATTTTAATTTCCAGAATTCAGGTTTTACATTTTTTGTAAAAAGTGTATAGATTCTGAAATTTGTGAAAAAATTAATTTTGATATTTGTGTCGAAAAAGTCAAATTTGACATTTGTGCAAAATGAAATACTTAGTTGATATTTGTGTCGAAAAGTTGACTTTCGACATTTGTGTCAATAGGATTATTTTGACATCCGGGTATAGCGTTTCTGTCAAATAGGCCAATTTTGACATTTGTGTCAAAAAGGTCAATTTTGACATTTGTGTCAAAAAGATCAATTTTGGCACTTGGGTTAAGAAAGTCAATTTTGACATTTGCATCAAAAAAGGTCAATTTTGAAATTTTTGTTTCAAAGGTCAATTTTAACATTTGCGTTAAGAAAGCCAATTTTGACATTTGCATCAAAAAGGTCAATTTTGAAATTTTTGTTTCAAAGGTCAATTTTAACATTTGCGTTAAGGTCAATGTTAAAAGGTCAATTTTGACATTTGTGTCAAAAAGGGTCAATTTTGACATTTGTGTCAAAAAAGATCAATTTTGACATTTGTGTTGAGAAAGTCAATTTTGACATTTCAATCTAAAAAGTCAATTTCGACATTTTTATTTCAAAGGTCAATTTTGACATTTTTTCAAAGGCCAATTTTGACATTTTTTCAAAGGTCAATTTTGACATTTTTGTTTCAATGGTCAATTTTGACATTTTTGTTTTCAAGGTCAATTTTAACATTTGCGTTAAGGCCAATTTGCATTAAGAAAGTCAATTTTGACATTTTGTTTCAAAGGTCAACTTGGAAATTTGTGTGAAAAGGTTAAATTTGACATTTGTGTTAAAAAGGTCAATTTTGACATCTATGTCAAAAGTCCACTATGGTCTGTGTCAGAAAGTTAACTCTGACTTTGACATTATAGTATAGCGTTTGTGCCAAATAGGTCATTTTGACATTTGTGCCAAAAAAATCAGTTTTGAAATTTGTGTCATAGGTCATTGACATTTGTGCCAAAGAAATCAATTTTGACATTTTTGTGTTAAAGAAGTCAATTTTGACATTTCTGAGTTAAAGAAGTCAATTTTAACATGTCAATTTTGACATTTTTGTGTTAAAGAAGTCAATTTTGACATTTCTGAGTTAAAGAAGTCAATTTTAACATGTCAATTTTGACATTTTTGGTGTCAAAGAAGTCAATTTTGACATTTTTGTATCAAAGAACTAAAGAAGTCAATTTTGACATTTTTGTGTCAAAGAAGTCAATTTTGACATTTGTGTCAAACATTGACGGTTGACATTTGTGTCAATAGGATTAATTTTGACATTAGGGTATAACGTTTATATCAAAAAGGTCAACTTTGACATTTGTGTCATAAAGGTCTATTATGAGAGTTGTGTCAAAAAAGTTAATTCTTGACATTTGAAGCGTGGAGTTGGAAAAGGGCCCAACTCCAAATTCTAAAGCAGTACCATAAAAGCCGCATTGAAAATGTTCTTACTAGAAATTCCGTGTTTAGGATGAGCACATGACTTTATTGTACACCATTAAGCATGCAATAGATGGGTTTTAATGAACAAACAAAAAAAAACATTGTGTGTACACCAGTTTGCAAAATTTGGGCAGCTAGGCCCTTTTCAAATTCCATGCTTCATTTGAGCAAAAAGGTATAGTGGTTGATATTTGTGTGTAAAGAAGTTGATTTCTGATATTGGCGTCAAAAAAAGTCAATTTTGACATTTGTACAAAAATGCAATTGCTGATGTCCGAGCCAAAAAGTTCAATTTTGATATTTGTGTCAAATAATTCAATTTTGATTGGGTCATGCAGTCAGTTTTAAAATTTGTGCTAAACGGATAAATTTAGACACTTATATCAAATCTGTCAATTCTGACATTTTGGCACAAAGGCAATGTTGATATTTGTGTCAAAAAGTCAGTTTTTTCCATTTTTATCAAAAAAGTCAATTTAGACATTTTCCCCCTATTTTTCATTCTTTTTGTTTTTAACTCATCTGCCAATTTTAATACATAGATACATGAATTTCGGCATTTTTTACATTGATTATGACATTTGCATCAGGTTGGCAAATATGAAATTTACATTTGAATTAATCTAATTGTGACATTTAAACCAATTAAGATTTTCCCGTAAATTTCTACATCATGTCAAGTAAGTCAATTGTGACATTTGCATCAAAAAATCAATTCCACCATTTCACTAAAATGAATCAATCCTTCACAAATGCTTCAAAAAAAGTCAATTATGACATTTGCTTCAAATCAGTCAGTTCTGACATAACGGTTTTGCGAACGGGTGAATTCTGACTTTTTAGGCAAAGGGCTAGGAAATTTTCAACATTTAAATCAAAATAGGTTTTGAAATTCGAAGTTCAATAAATAATTTACTGGATTCAGTCATCCAGTTACAACATCTCATACATTTTTTCCAATCCAATTCGTTTCCATGCAAACTGGCACACGAATCCGCACCCAGTTTGACATTGAAAATGAAAATACTCGAAACACCCTCACTGGTATTGCCCACGAAATCTTTTCAAAGCTCTCCAGAACAATCACCAAACATCCCTATTTCGAATCCGTACGAAAAGTATTTTCGTAAGAACAACAATCAAAACTCAACGACTTCTTCGAGTTGGCACAAAGTATTTAACAACTCGACATTGCAGGAAAAAAGCGGATCAAAAAACAACCCTCTTTCGTATACCTACGCCAAAGGTCGAGTATCGTAAGATAATAAAGCCCACTATTTACAAAAGGGTAAAAATTCGCATAGATAGAAAGAAAAAAACAACGTAAATTTAAATACGTTATAAATCGACGATGCATACTAATTTCTAAGGAATTACGACAAATTAACAACGACATATGTATTCGGTGTAGGTGCTCTTTGATTCATAGTAAGTATAAATAATTCATACGCGGTAATGTTGCTCATATTTGAAAATTTTAATCCAAATTCCCGGCATGGTTTAGAAAATTTAAATGTGACGTCGCCGTGATAAATTTCAAAACTACGTCGAGTAGTCGTGATATATTTTCGTAATGGCGAATGCAGATCGTCTGACATCCAGAGCATTTTCGGTACAAAACGCCGGTCGTCTTTTTTCATGCGAAAATGATCCTTTTATTTTTAGGAGAACACTGTAAGCCGAAGATGTTGCATGCCTAAAATAAACATTAAAAAATCTACGGCGAAAAAAAAAACAGGAACACCACAGAGAGGAGAAAAACAAAAATACGCATTAGAGTGCTCGATGACACTCGTATACTCGGTATTATTCTAGACAGATATGAGATGATAACATTGCACATCGTACCACGAGACGACACAAAATAAACTTTGATTAATGATTAGTACGTTTGCGGTGTACTCATGAAAATTTTACTATTTTACGTGTTAGCCGGCTTGAATACATTAAAGAGCTTTCTTTTTCAAGCTCCGTTTCCATTGGTATCGAATTATATCTCGATTAAGCGATCGTAAAAAAATATGGAAATGGATTTTTTAAATGGTCGTACACCTTATAGTCAACCATCGGCATACTACAGCTTTTGCCTCGTAATCCTTTTGCTGATGCGGTCTCGCGTACTAAAACATATCAAAAGCCTGTGCCGGGTTAACTATTCTTTTAAGTATGGGTGCTTACGAGCATTTTTGTTCGGTCTCGTGCGAAGCAATTCTACACACATAGCTCGGGGTCATAATTGTTATGATGTTTATTTGTAACTTGATCTTTTTTTTCTTCATTTTCACCCCTTTTAAGGCCTTTTTTTATTTCGAAAGTGGCAGAAGGATGAGAAAATCGTGTCTAGACCTTGAAAAGAGAAGTCTGGGTAAATGCCCTTGGTAATTTGGCACGTAATTCTGAATTAAAATGCTTCGAAGTTTTTGAATTTTTTTAAAAAATGATTTTTACAAAATGTAGCGTACAAAAAACATTTATGTAGATGCAGGGTGTCTAGCAAAATTTGTTGAGCAAAAATACTTAATCTTTTTGATTGACTTTTGGCATGACTTTTTCAAGTCCCCCCCCCCCCAAAAAAAAAAAAAAATTCAATAAGGCTTACCAGGCCAGGTTGAAAATTTTTAGTAACAATCCGAAAAAAATGAAATTTTGACGTTAATAGGTGAATTTTTTACTAATTTTTCATGCTATTTCAAATCAGTGACTTTTCACTGATCATTCACTGAAAATTATTGATTTTTTTGACAAATTAGAAATTTATTGAAAATCAATGATACATATTTAATTGGAAAAATCTGTGAAAAATCATTAATTTTCAACATAAAATGTTTAAAATATTGCTCCAGCGAAGTGAGGACAAAATTTTTTTAAGAAAAGGTCAAAAAATACACTTTTTCACATTTTTGTAGTAAAACAATTCTACCCTCTTGATACTTGAAAAAAATGCGGGCCCAGAAGAAATGTACTCCTCTGAATCCTTCTTTTGCGGGGTCTGACTGAGTCCGAGTACTTGGAGGACGAAAATTTTTGAAAAAAGGGTATTCAGAATTTGAAATTTCATAATTAGTTTTAAAAAATTGTGCTTTTTGCTGTTTTTTTTGACTTCTAAAAAAACGATATCTGTTGACTCATTTCTTGATCTTCCAAAGAAATCGAAATATTTTTGAAAATTCCCATCGAGATTATTACCGAGTCCTTTGATAAATAGGAAGTCCAAGAAGACACGATGTTTTTCCTAGAAAAAAATGATTGTCTAGGTTGGAAAGGCAGAAATTTTATACCATCAGTTTGAAAATGAAAATGTGTAAATTTATTGAGCCCAAGCGAAGCAAGAGCAAAAATTTTTGAAAAAAAAAATGCTTGATTAATATTTTAGTATTAAAAAGATGGTGAAATCATCAAATCTCTTATTTTTCAAGGTAAAATGGGATTTTTTTGGATTTTTTAAAAAATGGCTTTTTCAGAAAATAAGTTTAAAATACTGACTTATACTGACCATTAGACATCCTGATATGAAATGCTTTTATTTTTCAAGTTTTTTTTTTTCTATAAAAAAAAGACCTAAAAGGCCTCATTTCTTGGGACATGGTGTCCTTTTTCTGCAAAAAATATATCTATCTAATGCCTATTTCATTCAAAAAATGGACATTTTCTATCTACAATCCGAAAGAAAGGGGTGAAAATGATGTACTTACTCTTTAGCTTCCTAGTATTTTAATCCCCCAAGTCTAATTGTAATTTTTTACCTTTTGAGAATGTATTTTACCCTCCCATTCTACCTGCCTCCTCATTTCCCCTTTTTTACGCCAGGAAAAATTGTTTCGAAATGTTTCTGAGCCTCCAAAAAAGCCAAAAAAATGGTGCATATATGTTGAAGTTCAAATACTAAACTTAAATAGATATTTTTTGACAGAGAATTCTCCTGAAGAAAAGTTAAAATTTTTCATTGAAAAATCTTTCAATTTTTTTTTCATTTTTAGCAGAGAAATTGAAATATCTATAAAAAGAAGTTTTTTTTCAAATACTTTCTACGGAAAAGAAAATTAAGAAGGAAAATTATGCTTTTATGTAGCAAAATCTAAACACAGAAAAATAATTTTCGTCAATTTTTTCATTTTTTAAAGTTTTTTTTTTAATTTTTAAAAATTATTCAATTTTTTAAAAAGGTAAACAGGGAGGGAAGTCAAGTCAATAGGGTGGAAAATTTTCTCAATTGAGCTATTCTGCATTCAACTATGGAAAAAAAGTTCCAAAATGATCACCCCCCCCCGCTCGCACTCAATAATTAACAATTCCGCCCCATTATTATCGATTAACAATACCAACTTAATGGACATTGCTTTCAACCGTAACGCACTTTGTAACAAAATCTTTACTTAATTTAAGAGCTATAAAACACCACAACCATTTCGTCGTTGAATAATGAAGCTCAACAAACCGCAACACAGTTTTGACAATATCGAATAATTAACTTCTTAAAACATCAATATTAGAAACAACATGCTGCAAGAACTTCCTCTCCTTTCACCCTCTCCGAGAAAACTTCATCCCTCTTAATATCTCACCGGCATCCAACGAAAACCCCGAACTGCGATAGGAAACGTATCAAGTATTTCATTGGCTTAAACGCGTTAGATTTTTAGTGCGGTTATACACGAGAAAAAGTGCGATAAACAGAGCGTGTTATTTTAACTCCATTTATTTTAGTTATAAATACCCTTTTTGTAGGAATCAAGCGTGACTCATTATCCGGGGACTGTTCCTAACAACCCTGCAAGAGCGGACACTTTACTTTTTAATGACCGGTCACTATAGCATTATTCTTGAAATAAAGTAGCTTTTTTTCCATCGAAAGGGTCATAACGTGAAATTCATTCGGGATACATTTTAATTCAACGTTTCGATTATCAATTGAACTCATTACAGGGTGAAAATATACCATACGCAGTACTTGACATTTTCTCATGCACTTCGTTAGATACGTAGGTAGATATGAATCTGCCTTATATGTAAATAAATTCGAACCTTTTTCATTGTATTTTTTTCATTCAATATGCTCTGTAAACGTGAAAAATAAAATATTTGGAAATCAATTTTGTCTGACTTTTTACATAGAAAAAAAGCTACGCATCAGAATGAAGTTCGAAAAAGAATTTTTAGTTGCCTTATATGAGGGTTGAAGAGGAAATAACTTCGACGAAATTTATCTCGAGGTTAAAACCTAAAAAATAGTATAGGCGTTGACAAGACCATCTTTCGTCCACCAAACTTCATACAAACTCCGTCGCTGAGAAAAATAGGGCGATCATTTTTTAAGACTTGATTTCACGTAGGTAGGTGTTTATGTGTGTGTATTGAAAAAAAAGATTTTTTTCACAAAACGACGCATGATGGGCCAATTAAAACGGGAAGTGTTTATTCATTCGATCAAGCAAAAAGCATCTCTGTCATTTTTCGGAAATATAAATTATTGGATCAGAATCCCCAATTTTGGTATGATGGAAAATTTTCGTTCCGTCGTTTTTCAAAGAAACGACTGGAAACGACGAATCCAATATACCTAAAAATAATTGTTTTTAGGCGTTTTTCTGAAATAAAAAATTTTTGATTCGTAGCCAAAATTTCAGTTTGTTGGAAAATTTTCAAACTGTCCGTTTTCAATGAAACGACAGGAAACGGCGGATCCAACATACTTACAAATTATCGGTTTTGGTCATTTTTCTAAATAAAAAAATATTTGAATGGAATTCGTTATTTCAGTGCGTTGAAAAATTTTCAAACTGTCGTTTTTCAAAGAAACGACCGGAAACGACGCATCCAAAATAGCTAAAAATGATCGTTTTTGGCCTTTTTTTGAGAATAAATATTTTTGGATCGGAGTCCCTAATTTTGATATGTTGGAAAATTTTTAAACTGTCGTTTTCCAAAGAAACGATAGGAAACGACGGACTCAATATACCTGTTATTTGTTGTTTTTCGAAAATAAATATTATTGGACCAGAAACCCTAATTTTAGCAGGTTGGAAAATTTTTGTTCCGTCGTTTTTCGAAGAAACGACAAGAAACAACGCATCCGTCATTCCTAAAAATGATCGTTTTTTGTCGTATTTCGAAAATAAAAATTATTAGATCAGAATCCCTAATTTTGGTATGTTGGAAAATTTTCGTTTCGTCGTTTTTCAAAGAAACGACGGGAAACGACGGGTCCAATATCCATAAAAATGATAATTTTTAGTCGTTTTTCTAAATTAAAAAAGATTTGAATGGAATTCGTTATTTAGGTGGGTTGAAAAATGTTCAAACTGTCGTTTTTCAAAGAAACGACAGGAAACGACGGATCCAACATACTTAAAAATTATCGTTTTGTTCAGTCGTTTTTCTAAATCGAAAAATATTTGAATGGAATTCGTTATTTTAGTGTGTTGAAAAATTTTCAAACTGTCGTTTTTCAAAGAAACGACCGGAAACGACGCATCCAAAATACCTAAAAATGATAATTTTTGGTCTTTTTTTGAAAATAAACATTTTTGAATCAGAATCCCTAATTTTGATATGTTGGAAAATTTTCAATCTGTCGTTTTCCAAAGAAACGACTGGAAACGACGGATCCAACATGCCTAAAAATGATCTTTTTTGGTCGTTTTTCTGAAAAAAAAATGATTGGAGTCGGAGCTGTAATTATAGTGTGTTGGAAAATTCTCAATTTGAGTCGCGACTGAATTGAAAAATTTTCAAACTGTCCTTTTTCACAAAAAAAACGACAAGAAACGACGAATTCTGCGATGGAAGAATGGTCGTTCTCATCATCGTTTTCCAGGGTATCTAACTGATTTTTTTTTTGTATTCAATTTGTACCTCCCCCCCCCCCAAAATCGACTCTCTTTCCAACATACAAAAAAATATCAAAATTTTTTAGAGAAAAAAAATGAAATTAGAAAAAAAATCTTTATTTTAAATGTAATAAATGAAAAATGAACAATTTTTGAAATTAAAAAAAAAATTTCGCGTCTTTGGAATTTTTTAATTTTTTCACTACTTTTTTTCAAATTTTCGTCTAATTCACTACTTTTCCACTACCGGCATGACCGGTTTTTCAAATCACTACTTTTTCACTACTTTCACTACCCGTTAGATACCCTGTTTTCAGAGAAATGTTGAGGAAAAAATCCCTACTTGTGAGGTTCTGACGTTTTATGACACATCCAGCATACCTAAAAATTTCTTTTTTAGTCGTTTTTCAAGAATAAAAAAGATTGGAGTGGAAACCATTATTTCAGGAAACTCTTATTAGGTACATTTTCGTAACTTTTCACCCTTGAAGAAGGGCCAGGGTTTCCAGAAATAAGATCCCAATTTTTCAGGAAAATTCAACTCCTACTGAAAAATTTTGTGGCGATAGAAAACATATATTTCTGGCTTTCCACGCGATCAGTTCAAATACAGAAATTATGTCAAAAATGCTCCACAATAATTTTTTAAAAAAATCTACAAAACTTAAATTTACAATCCAAAAATCGTAATTTTTCGAGCATTTTTTTTGAAATGAAAAAATACTCACAATGTAATCACATAATTACGCCGAAGAAAGATAATTTAGGAGGAAAAAAAATGCAACCCCACAACACGTTCGAGTTTCATACCACCTAATTAGGATAAGTTATTCAGTTCGTTGGATGCAGCTATGCGAGTACATAAACATAGTCATATTTCAACCCCTAACGTACCTACACATCGTACATATGGGGAAAAAATTATATGTATGGCGAATGTGAAAAGGTTTTGAAAGCAAACGTATAGAATAAAGTGGTTGAAAGAAGCATCTTTATAGAAAAACCAACGAAAATTTCCCAACACCGACATTATACATACTACCTACGTTCGTTGTCGCACAACGGAACCTAAAAACACCTCCGTGTTTTACAACGTGCTCGTTCCTCGTAGTATAGCAAACACATAATACCGAGGGAGAGGAAGAAAAAAAAAGGATATTCTTTTTCGTTCGCTACACAACGTCATCCGGAAACTCAATTATTCGAAAATTGCCGGCTAAATAAGCCCTTTTTTTTGCTCCTTTGATTAAAGAAAATTTTCCAATGATACGCTTCAATAAAGTAGGCATTGAAACATGAGATTTCAATATCTATTTGATCAAACGGACTGAAAATATCGCTAATGAATAAGTACCTAACCCACGTAGATACGTTCGACACGAAAATGTCGCTTAGCTGTCGTTTCGTGGGCTTTGTAACGTACAAACGCGATATTTCTTCGAGCTGCATTCTTGTAATTATCATTAAGCTGAGGGGAGAATTTTACACGTTTACTTCATCAAATATTTATACAGATTGGAATAATTCCCTGTGTTTTTATCCGACGCCCTCGTCTCTGAGTTAATTTCTTACGAAAAGACTTTATAAATAAGTGAGATGTACATTCCTTCCATCTAGAAATATTTTTCGCTGGGAATTGTCGAAATTTTTTATAGTATTTTTTTTCTTTTTTAAAAGTTGAAAAGAAGTTATTTTGGAAAGTGGGTAAACGTTGAGTGACATGAATCGACCCTTGTCTGACTATTTTGACAATATGGAGAGAACGAAATCTATTAGAAATAGGTATTGGCAACAAAATTTCGTAAATTTTGAAACCTATTTTGATGTGCCAGACAGGCGTGCGTTATAAATAATTTATTTGAAAGGAAAAAATACATCAATATAGATAAGATAGTCGACAGAACGTTACACAGCAAACAAAAATGCATTTCAAACTGTTAACCCAGGAGAATTAGCATCAAAAAATCGCTTAAAAAAGAAATATATGTTAGTCGAAATTTTATTGCTGAAAAAGTTTCTATATGATGTCCAGAGTATGTGGTAAAAACCCACCACCCCCACCCCTATTGCTTTTTGAGGGAGGTGGACCCCTTGTGGGGGAAAAAATTGTTTTGCACCGATTTCGCTCAAATTTGGGTGGAAGGTTAGGTGGGTGTAGAAGTACTCCCAAAAAAATTTTCAGGTCCCCCCGACCTCAGGGAGCTGAACCATCGCTGCCCAAAGTTGGGAATTTTTGACAAAAATGGAAAAAAACGGAGTATTTTGAGTATAAAATCACCCCATAATACCAATTTTGAAAACTTTTATGATTTTCGTGTATATTTTGAGATGACGAATCCGACTAGCACATCAACTTTTTCATTTGAGGTGTTTAACTACCCCTACGGCCCTTTCAAAGTATGCAGATCGTGTTTTTTCAGCTAAAAATGACTTCAAAAAACACGATCTGCATACTTTGAAAGGGCCGTAGGGGTAGTTAAACACCTCAAATGAAAAAGTTGATGTGCTAGTCGGATTCGTCATCTCAAAATATACACGAAAATCATAAAAGTTTTCAAAATTGGTATTATGGGGTGATTTTATACTCAAAATACTCCGTTTTTTTCCATTTTTGTCAAAAATTCCCAACTTTGGGCAGCGATGGTTCAGCTCCCTGAGGTCGGGGGGACCTGAAAATTTTTTTGGGAGTACTTCTACACCCACCTAACCTTCCACCCAAATTTGAGCGAAATCGGTGCAAAACAATTTTTTCCCCCACAAGGGGTCCACCCCCCTCAAAAAGCAATAGGGGTGGGGGTGGTGGGTTTTTACCACATACTCTGGACATCATATAGAAACTTTTTCAGCAATAAAATTTTGACTAACATATATTTCTTTTTTCAAAGTACATTTCTCCTGGGCTATGTAAAATGTAGGTACCTATGTCTGAGGCATATGTCTAACTTGAATTTTTTTCAATTTCCGACGACCAATTTTTCTGCAAGTCTTTGAGTGATCAAAAAAAAGAGAAAATTCCCAGTTGATGAGAAAAAAATAGAAAGAATTTTGTACACTAATATGATATTTTTTCAAAATTTCTTTTCCCTCAGCATGATTAAGTAGCTTTTTACTGAAATTTCATTTTTCTGAGAAACAACAAAAATGAAACATGTCATAAATGCATGTTTTTCTTTCATCAAAGTTTTTAATGCAATTTTGTCGGAAAACGTAGGTATCATATTTTTCAGAAATATTCAATAAAAATCAAGAAAATGCCAAGAAGTCATTAAATAATAAAATTTATTACATACCGAAATGTTGATGAACATCTTAAAAATTTGACCTACTTAGGTAATGAAATAAATAAACTAAAAAATTAAAAAATACTTCATAAAATGGCATAGATAGATTTTTTTTAATGGTTGAAATAATGGTAGGCACTTTGAACGAAGAAATTAAAAATTTTTGTTACCTTTTCTAGCTCCCCTTCCCCTCCTCTTCCAATTTGTGAACTCCTAAAAAAATTATACAAAAAGGTCATCAAATTAAAAAAGAGTACAAATGATGTTAAAAGTATGGTCATTATTTTTTTAAATTCAGGTAAGTAGTTTTGGATGAAACAAGTGAAAAATTGGATAATCGATTGAAAAAAAAAATACAATTCTATACCTATGCCGCACGAACCTCCACTTTCCATCCCTCGTTTATAAAAATTGAGCTTCTGAGACTATTTTTAAAATCAAAAATTATGAAAAACTTTCAAAATAAGAAACTATGAGGGAAAGTAATATTGAAAAAATTTTGGAATACTACGAACCCTGCATTTATTCCAAAAATTGTCCATAACTAAAACATTGCCTTGGCCATATGTCTTTCAATTCGACTCTCACCAATTTTTGAATCTTTTAAAAAATTAGAAAAATTCATTTTTCTCATGCAAAAAATTCGATTTTCAAAATTTTAGCACCTGACACCAATCAGAAGCCATTTTTCTGATGAAATTTAAAATAATTAGGTTTTAATTGTAATTTTCAGCGATCAATTTGGATCCGAGCGGTCATCCTGGAATCGGTTGGGGGGGGGGGGGGGGGGGTAAAGATGGTTTAAAAAATTCAAAAACGCTTAGCATTTTTGAGAGCTGTTAAATTACAAGCGTGATCAATTTGGACAAATGTAAATAAAGAGGTTTGGAGGGTAAACATTTTTACAGAGAAAAAAAATTAAAAGCTAAAATTTTGCAACTTTTAAACCTTCCAATTTTTAATTCCAACTTGGGACTTTTTTTCTGGCTTTTCCGAAATTTTGGCACCAGAAAGGAATGTGCTGACTGCTGATATAAAAAAATTTGGGTAGCAAAAAATAAATGTTCACTTTTACCGATTCACAAATTGACGAATTCTCAAAATTTAGAAGCTCTAGCCTTTCCTTCCCAGTTTCGCTTCTCACGCCACACATTTATTCAGCTAAATTTGAAAATCATTAGTATATTTTTGGAAACGTTCAACAACTGAGACATTTTCAACAATTATAAAAATTCTCAGACATCAACAATAATTTTCAAAAAAGATGAAAAATTTGGGTATCATCAATGAAATTTCAAAATTATTCTGTAAACGTGTAAAAATCAAATATTCACTGGAAACTAACATTTTAAAAATTAGTTTTAGACATACAAAAAAATTTCAACCCCGGTCAATTTTAAATAGATATCTACTGCCGAATTTTTTTAATTGATTGAATTTTTTTAAATTGTCAAGTTAGGTACCTATAAATAATTTTTTTTGAATATTTTCGAATTGAAAATAAGTATGAAAAAATCTTAATTTCTTAATAAAAAACACAAAATCGTGAAAAATTTACACCATAAATTTTTTCAAAAGTCAACCCATTTGTCACCATTATTTCCAATTGAAAAAATTATAAAATTTTCAAAAATTGAAAATTTTCTACATCAAAATTTTACTCGTCTTATCAAATCTTTCCAGCTCCCTCATACTTCACTTCCAGGTAATCATCGAATAAAGCAACATTTACAGAATGGGAAAGTTTCATACAATCGAGATGGCATACAAAGGAAATCAAAACCAATGTCCAGCCTCCTTTACAATTTTAGCCGCCGCGAAAGATAAACTGCTTCGAGCACGTTTTCGTCCCAGGCACACGTTACAGTATGAGACATTTTTCTCGGAAAATGGGCGAAATCACGCTCTAACCGGATGAAAACTTTCCAAGATACGATTTACTTTATTTTACGCATCCCTTCGTGCTCATACCGTTGTTTCGCTGGTTTTCGTACAAAAAAGTAGGAAGAGAAAAAAGTCGACGGTATAATACCTACGACAAGTATTTGTAGGCTTTTAGCTTTGAGCATCTTGAAACGATTTCATTGTTTGGATAAAGAAGAAGAAAAAACAACTAGGTTGAAATCACTCTGAAATGGGATATACTATGTCTGACCTAAAGTATCCATAAAAGTGTACATAACAGATATGTAGGTATAAATATAAACACAAATATCAAGTTATTTCTTCGTATACGCTGTAACTTCAATGTAAATAACTCTCCTCTTGAATTGATGAATGAACACACGTATATCAAATATCGTTCCAGCTTCAAGCAGCGACATGTAGTCATACATAGAATGTACTTGTAATATACGCGAGTAAAATAAGATACCTACACCTTGCCAAGATATGCAACCATTCAAACAATTCACTCGTATGGGATTTTGTACAGTACCAAGACCCGAATACGGCTGCAGTATAAAAGGAAAAACGGATTGTACCTATTTTATGTAAGTTTAGGTACCCCTCAGCATCAACATTAACATAACTGGAAAAATAACGCTGATTGAAGCAGTGTCAATACTAACACGTAAATTTTCTGGTCAATATTTGCTCTATAGTAGCTAACATTTTATGTTCTATGTAAACCATTTCCAATCAGCATCCTATCGCTGTTTTATAAAATAAACATTAAGCTATTCGTTACACTTCAGCAAATGCGTAAGTTTGAATATCCGTTTGAGAGATGTTTGTTGAAATTTTGAGTTTTTCTTTCGTGAAATAGGTAGGGAATTTGCTGGAATACTGGGATCATATTTTCAATAATTCTTCGATATCGATGGGTATCTATTAAAATACACACGAACATTAAGTACATATAAAGAAAAATCTCAAAGAAATATTAAGAAGGAATTTGCAAATATTTTTTATCTTTTAATACTGTTTTTGGAATTGTGTTAATCAGAGTCGAAAATTAAATCTGTGAAATCGTGCTCATTTTGTGAATAAGTAATTGAAATTAAAAGAGAAAATTAACTTAAGGGGGAAAAATAGAAACAGTAAAATTTCGGTTTTCAATCTAGAAAAAAGTGTTCCCTATTTTCGAGAATTAAAATTCAAGAAGTACCAAATTTTTAAAATTGAAAACCAAGTCGATTTCTATATCGTAGGTCTGCGTATATTAATCAACTTCAACATTTGTTCAAATCTGAGTAAATTTCTTTTCAACGCATTCGTTTCTACCTTAAACTTCAATTTTTCGAAAAATATTACAGAAAAAATTCATTAGGTACAAGTGCATCCCAGGTTTAGAAATTTGAAATTTGAAATTCAGGTTGGGACGAACATTGGGATAAAAGTTATCCCATGTTCATCAAAACTTTTATATTAAAAAAAAATGCTCAGAATGAATACTGGGATGAAAATTCATTCCAAGTTCATCACAGTCTTGAAAAAATCAAAAATCAACTCGAGATGAATATTGGAATGAAAATTCATCTCTTGTTCATCTCTTGATCAACCCAGGCCTGAAAATTCAAAAAAACATCAGAAAGAACATTGTGATGAAATTTTATTCCAAATTCAAAAATTAGCTCAGGAGGCTTGAAAAGTTGAAAATGAGCTTATGATGAATATTGGGATGCGACTTCATCTCAAGTTCATCCCAGGCTCAAAAATTCGAAAATCAGCTTGAGATGAATATTGGAATGAAAATTCACCTCTAAATCAACCCAGACCTGAAAATTCGAAAAAAAAACATCAGAAAGAACATTGTGGTGAAATTTTATTCCAAGTTCATCCCTGACTCAGAAATTCTAAAATCAGCTCGGGATGATTATAGAGATGAAAATACATCGCAAATTCATTTCAGGCATAAAAATTCAAAAATTAGCTCAGGAGGCTTGAAAATTTGAAAATCAGCTTGGGATGAATATTGGGATAAGACTTTATCCCAAGTTCATCCCAGGCTCAAAAATTCGAAAATCAACTTGGGATGATTATTGGGATGAAAAGTTATTTCATGTTCATCGAAGGCTCAAAAATTATTAAAAATGTTCAGAATGAATATTGGGATGAAAATTCATCTCTAAATCATGCCAGCCTAAAAATTAGAAAAAAATACATCAGAAAAATATTGTGATGAAAATTCATCCCAAGTTCATCCCTGGCTCAGAAATTCTAAAATCAGCTCGGAATAATTATTGAGATGAAAATACATCCCAAATTCAGTTCAGGCATAAAATTTCAAAAATGAGCTTAGGTTGAATACCAAGTTCGACTCCCAGACTTAAAAATTTGAAAATGAGCTTAGGATGATTATTGGGATGGAAATTCATCCCAGATTTAAAAATTCAAAAATTAGCAGCTCAGGATCGATATTAAGAAAAAAATTGATCCCAAGTTTATCACAGACTTAGAAATTTGAAAATCAACTTGGGATGAACATTGGGATGAAAATCATTCTATGTTCATCACAGGCTCAAAAAATTGAAAATTCATTGCCAATTCATCCCAGGGTTGGAAATTTCATAATGAACTTTGGATGAATAATGGGAATAAAATTAATCCTATGTTCATCCCAGGCTTAAAAATTTGAAAATCAGCTTGGGATAAATATTGGGATGAAAGGTCATCCCATTTTCATCAAAGGTTCAAAAATTCTTTAAAAAATCTTTAGGATGAGACGTCATTCAAAGTTCGTCCCATTCCTTAACAACTGGAAAATAATTCGGTATGAATATTTGATTAAGAATTCATCCAATGTTCATCCCAAACTAAGAAATATGAAAATCATCTTGGGTTATTTATTGAGAAGAAATTTCATTCTACCAAAAATATTGAACATCAGCTACACGTATTAGGGATGACTATTGAAATAAGAATTCATCCCGAGTTTATCCCACGTAATGATCGAGAAAAGAAAAATTTTATATCGATATGATCGAGATCGAAAAGATCGAAATAAACAATCTTCTGGGTTTTAGATTTGGAGTAATCTAGAGTCATAATTTCTTATTCTGAACATCAAATCAAATCAGAGTTCAAAAAAAGCCAACTTCAAGGTTCTTATACATTTCACAGCACCTTAGAGCGTAATTTTCCAGTTTTACATCTTTTTTTCACTGGTTTGTGTAATTTTGATCTTGATCTAATTTTTTTTTATCGATATCACGATCTCCGGAGAGATATCAATATGATCGAGATCGAATTTTTTTTTCTCGACCAATCCCAGGCTTGAAAAGTCCAAAAAATTCTTAGTCTTCCGGAAGTTGTAAAGTAAGAAATTTTCAAGCTATCACGGTCAAAAGTTGAAATTTGATATTCATATTTTTGATCTTCAAATCAACTTGGGAGTGCTGGTTCTGGTTCCTCCAGAAAGTTTAGAATTTTCTAGTAAGTATAAGAAAAAATCTGAAAAATTTAACCGAACGAACTTAAGCATTAAAAAAATGAATCGGTCAAATCTGATTTTTCTTAATTTATTTTGCTTTCTCGAAAATTTTCAAAAATTCACCAAAATTCGAAAAATGTGGTTTTGTGACTGAAATTTAGTATAGAAGGGTCTTTTTTTGGATGAATTTTCGGCACATTTTCATTTATATTCGGCCACGTGACTTTTTTCTTTCTCAAAAATCCAGAAAATATCATTTTTTTCATATAATATTAAAATTAATTTCCTCGGATAAATCGTAAAAAATTCATTTTGAGAAAAATCTTCCTTCAAAACGTTCACATTATGCATCACTTCACCTAAACCCCTCCTCACCAATCTCAACTGATACCATCTATCCCAGATAAACTCTGAAATACAGTTTACAACAAAAAACATTCCAAACAAATACCACTGCCCTCAGACCGACACTCAACTCAAGGTATCTTTTAGCGCGCAACTTTTGTGAAACTGAAAATCCGTAGCAGTTCGCCGTTGTTGGAAGATTTGTGACGTCACTTTGCTATACAAAAAGCGTGCAGAAAATATAACGATTTCGCAGTACAACAATACTCGATTCGGCGGCGGCTCCAACTACCGTAGAGTTCTTTACTTGACATATACGAGTTATATTAGTATCTAAACTGCCGGTCAAAGCGGAGCCGCAATTTGTCAAGCCAAACTTGTGTAAACTTTTTTTTTATGAGAGCGAACATCAAATGCGGTATTTAATTTCACCTAAGAGGAAATGGCGTGCAAGTTTTGTTTGTGATAAATGTAGACGAGGCTAATTTTTTTTTATTACTGTAAACCGCTTATATAAAAAAGTTACTCTCGAGTGATTTTCAATACGTAAAATGACAGGAAGAGGAGATGGGGGTGGAAAAGTATGGAATTTTGATTTCTTCGTACCCGGTCATCGTGAGGATGGTAAGAGTATAGGAGCTTCCGAGAGTACACCGCAAATGGTAGATTTATGTGTAGAAATTTACGCAGTCCGGAACGTGTAAAAAATACTTAATCTACTTAGATTCGATTTTCGAGAGCTTCGCTTCGCGTAGACGCGTAAAGCTTCATATAAACGGTCTAAGTGAAAAACTTTCCAACCGTAAATCAGTTTAACATATTAGTGAAGTTTTCATTCGAAATACCATTATAGTGTTTTTGGATCACACTAGGTTGCTTTATATGTACGTACGAGAGACAGCATCATCGACCTGTATCGCGAACGTTGAAACACCTAAAGATGGAAAATCCGCGACAATTTTAACGTGGACGGGTTAAAAGAATAATATAGTTTGTTTTATGATTTAAAAGTAGGTGTCCTTTGAACTGCGATGGCAAAAAAAAAAAGTAATAGACAGCGAAAATATGGCCTTGTTGTAAATATCGAGGTGTGCTTGCGCTTGTGGGGGTTTGCAACAATGCTTCCGCATTATCCGTACGATCTTTACGAGTCCCAGTAGACTTTACACGTTTCTGCAATGTTAAAAGAGTGATTTATCGATGCTGCCGATGTATTCGTATAAAGTACAAGTGTGTAAGTATTTTTCTCCAGTGCCATTGACGATTCAGATTTTCAAGAAGGAAAAACATTTCGAGCGAATTTTACAGGCTGAAAATTTAAATTATCATCGAAGGGTTGGAATATTCTCGTTTACACCTACACGTCTTGTTGTTTTATCGGGTTTCTGGACAGAAATGTCTCTTTGAATTTGAGGTGTTTTTTATTTTCAGTTTTGATGGAATGTTTGGAATTTGGATTTTAGCTGGAGTTTTGAAAATCATAAAGAAATAAAATGTAGGATTTAATTTAGTTTCAATTTGTTTTTCACGATTTTTTGTATAGTTCGTAGAAATTTCTAATATTTTGATGTTTACTATCAATATTTTCTGAAAAAAGAACAATTGCAGATATTTTTAGCAATAGGTAAAACTTTTTTTTAAAGGATTGAATTAGCTTTCAATGATATAGGTATCTAGTCATTAATTTTTACGACTTATAATTCAAGATTTCTGCAGAAAACATGAAAAAAATTAATTAAATAAAAAATATTGAACAGTTGGACTCAAAAACGTACCAGGTACCATTGAAAATTGATGAAAATCGATGAGGATGTTTAATCTAAGTAGGAAACTTATTGGGGAAAATTCTGAATCATTAAGCTGTCCAATTTCAAAGGAGGACGAAGCTAAAGAAACTCAAGTGTGGTTATAGTTTTCTTTCAAAAAACGATGGTTTTTGCCTTTTTAGGCATGGGATTTTGGCCCCACCTCTTTACCCCCTCCATTCCCTCCCTCTCATCCATCCTAACCTTACGGCACACCCTCTCTAACCTAATCTAACCCCACCCCACTCAAGGGTCAAATGGGTGGTTATGTTAGGGAAGAGGGAGGGGGAGAGGGGAGGGAAAAGGGTGAGGTGAGGTTGGGAGAAGGTGGGGGTGAAGGGGCGGGGCCAAAATCCCATTCGTGTAGGTACCTATACTACTAATTTCGAAGTCATTTGATCACAGTAAGCTTACTGATCAAATGACCTCGAAATCGGAAATTTTGTGCTTTTTGCCTTCCACAAGGTGGTTTGAATTTGAAAACTTTGATTTTTACAAAATTCAGATTGTTTTCTCAAACATTTCAAAATGAGACATCATTTTTTAATAATTTTAGGTAGATGATATTTTTCTATATATTTTCATGAGGGTGTTGGATTTCGATTCACAAATTTTTCATAAAGTTTTAGTTGACTAAATGGCAGGAAAATTTTTTTAAAATTTATTTTAATGACCAAGAAATCGTCTGGCTTATTTTTTCAACTCACTGAACGAACAACTTGGAATTTATGAAAATTTCGTAGAGCAACATGCAGTTGGCAGTAAATACCTGCCATGAACACGGTTTGAAAAAAACATCCGAAATATTCTTAGATACAACAATAAACCTGGGGGTTAATTTTGAGGTGTTGGAAAGGAGAAATCCTAACTAATTTTGTAATAGATCATGAAAAACTAAAATTTACAACATTTTTAAAAGTTAGAAATACTCTTTCCCTCGATTCTTCTTATTTTGCTTAAAATATTCCAAAAATTAGATGATTTGCCTTCGATAACTCATTTGAAAGGTGATTTTATGTACTTTCAGAAAAAGAAAATATTAGGTTCGTTCGAGCGCTTTATTTTTATGAAAATAAGATATTTAATTCATAATTTTTTTGTAAAAATAAATGGTTATCTATCATTATTTTCTAAAACTTTACATCTTTTCGTGGGGTTTTCCACTAAAAGAAAATAATGATAAGTAACCATTTATTTTTACAAAAAAATTATGAATTAAATATCTTATTTTCATAAAAATAAAGCACTCGAACGAACCTATTATCTCGAAAACGACTTTTATGACAATATTGACCCGTCTCTAAAAAAATAAAAATAAAAAATAAAGCCCTCATTTCAAAATGATGAGGTTACAATCAATATGTACAATTTTAGATCATATAAAAATTCTGAATCTTCACATTTCTCTCAAAGTACCTGCATTTAGTCAATTCTTGTTCCCTATCAAATCTAAGCCAAAATATTCAAATATTTAAAAAAATTGACGAATCATTTATGAAATTAAAATATTAATTTAGAAACAACCAGAATTTCAGAAAAAAAAATGAAAAACCCATTAAATTTTAAACTGAAAATTCCTCAAAAATAAAAATTGTCAATGATTTTAATCAAAAGTTTGAAATGTAATTTTCAAAGTTTCCTCGAGAATTTTTTATCCAAAAAAAAAAAGGTCAAATTAAAGAAACACAGGCAACTTATCTGGCCCGAGTCAAACTTCCCTTTTGCAGCTTCAACCGAAGCCAATCTGCAAATACCTACGTTTCATTTTTCAATACAAATTTTCATGATTTTCCTAATATTTTTTCAAGTTTGAATTTTCTTGGCAATTTTTCATTATTCAAATTTTAAAAAATTCGTTCCAGCAGTAAGTAACAATTTTTCCAATTTGATTAAATAACTCTCATTCCAATTCGAAAAGACGTGACAAAAATTGATTCAAAATTTTTCTTGGCGTTTTCTCAAGTTAAAGTGATAACGATCACATGGATGGAAAAATTTTGGATTTTAAAAAAATATATGCCCAAAAATTTAAAAAAATTCGAGAAAATTGATTTGAAATGATTTTGAGATAATTTGGACTCCCGATCAATCATGGGTCGGATTCTAGCTGCATGTGGGTGACTTGACTCATCGTAGACTATGGTTTCGCAAAACGAAGGAAATCCCAAAATTAAAGCTAGTTCAAGTAAATATGTAGCATCGTGTTTTGGTTTTTTTTTTAATTGTCAACTGGAAAGCTTTTTACAATATTCAATTTTTCATTCAATACTTACCCACTTCCATGAAAAATTTTATAAAAATTATTATTAAAAACGTAACAGAACCATGCAAAATTTTTGTGAAAATTACACAGCTACTTACATCTGTTTCATCTGTTTATTCCTCAATGAAGTTTCTGTTAAATTATATTTTTCAATCAAAATCTGCAACCAAAAAAAAAACAAATCTCGTTTAAAAAAAACGATTAGGGTACATAGGCAAAATTAAAATTCATCGCTTACTTTTGATTTTTTTTTTTTAAAAGGGAAAATCACTAATTGAAATGCTTGGTTTAAAAGAGCTTTATTAAAGAGTTCTTTTGAAATATTACCCATGCATTTCAAAAGTGAAAAAAAGTAATTAAATTTTTTAATCCTACTATCGATACACACGGTGAAAAAAAATATAAACTTCACGTACAGATTACAAAGCCTCGTACAAACGTCTCATACACTTAAAGGTGAAAAATATGTCGGAATGAAATATAACACGTTGGAAAAAAAAAAAGAAAACTCCCACAAGACCACATACCTACATAAAGTTTACCAATCAAATACTCGTACAGCGGAAAAATAAAAAGTATAGCAACGCAACGGAATGTTTTCTTCTTTTTTAATCAAAATGCTGCGTACAAAGGAGAGATATATAGAATTGTATGTGGTAAAAAGTAAACAATTTTTATTGGCACATATTTCAGCGTAAACAAACGGACGAGCTCGGCTTAAAAATAAAGATATGCTCGACTTGTACGAGAGATTTTTTCCTTTTATCTAGACACATTGTAAATTACAGTTTCGACCTATAAAAATGAAAGATAACCGGAAGAAATACCTACATAGGTATTCTAATCGACATTCGTGGTGTTAAAAAGTTACCAGAATGCGTGAAAACTTCACAGTTGGAAGAAAAGCCAACGAGGAGACAATATACAGGGAAAGTTTACAAATTACCAACGTTCAAGTTTATCTAAGTTAATGAAATTAATTCGATAATGTGTAAATTTTCATACAAACTTGAGACTAATTTACCTAAAAAATTGACTCAAGTTTTCACCACCTTACAAAACATAAAAGACGAGATAAAAAATATAGTTTTTTCTTTTTTATACGTAAGACGAAACGGTATTTTTATCTTTGTATAAAACGTACGTATATAAACCATCACCATTCACCCAATTCGCCTTAAGATCTAACCGAGAGTTGCCCGAAACGGGATTGAAAATATAACAAGATTTCGAAATCCGCCATATCACAACTAAAATCATCCCCTATAGATTGAACAAGTTTTTCTTTAATACGGACGCATTCAATTTTCCCGCACTTCATTTCCACTAACGTCATCTACTCGCTGTCTCCTGATTACGTCATTTTTCATATAATAGAGATAAATGTAGACTGAAAAAGAGATAAAATCCTATTTTTTGTCCATAGAAAAACATTCATTGAATTTTGATTTCTTCGCCTCCCTTCCACGCTTATATTTCCTCCTGCGTTTTATACACGCCTATGCCGATCAATTGCAGAATGTAAAAAAGTAAATATTGTAAAAAATTTATGATATTGTGACTCTTTTTCTTTCGTCTTCAACCCTGCCGAAATATAGTATTTTAGATTGTAAACTATCTTTTCTCGGTGTCAAGTTTTCGACATCGAGGCAACTCGCAGTTACATTTTCTACTTCGGTTTGTGTATTTGTAACATTTCGACTGGTTTTTTCGCTTTCCTTTTGTTTCGATAGTTTTTCCAATTTGTTTTTATTCGCATGGTTTCGTTTAAATCTTATCGGCTGGTGGCGTTGCAGTGTTCCATGTATAGTGATTTTTTTTTTTTGTCAATGGAGAGGATTAAATTTAGCAATAATTTTTTCTCTGTGTGAGGGGTTTTATTTGTTGTGCTGGTGCTGGGTTTGGAAAGGTTTTGGGTATTGTTGACCGAAGTTATACGATTCGTAGAAGTTTAAGAAGGAAGAAACGAAAATGATTACGGATTTGAAATTTTCAACGTGGGGGTTTATTTCAATTCTAAATGGAAAAAATTGGAGGAAAATTTTTTTAAAAAGTAATGTCACTTTTTCTCATCAAATATCTAAAATTTTGACAGAAAATCGTCATTAAAATAGGGTTACAAATTCATTAGCGAATTATAGAAAATGCAATTGCCTTGGCTTTCCCCTCCCGAATCATGCTGAAAAAATTTGATTTTTTCGAAAGAAATTCGACTCCTGAGTCAATTTGTAACCTTGACTCTTGCTCCGACGTGACTCATCGACTCTCGTTCCCCACTTTTCAATGATTCAAAAAATTTCCAAGATCGGAAAATTTTTAAAGATTGTAATCATTTTTGTAATATTTTTGTTATGAGCAGAAAAAAATAGGAAAAATGGGGCTTTGGAAATCGAAAAAAAGTTCCAGTCCGTGATCTTTAATTTTATTCCCACTTTTTTCTTTCCCTTCGGTTCACGATCCAATAACATTTTTCCTACACTTCAGGTACCTCAATCGAGAAATCTCATTTTTACTACTCAAATCCCATAATTTTTTACTTGAAAAACATTTATCAACTCATTTCTCAAAAATCACGTTTGAAATTGAATTTTTCAAATTGATAACTGACCAAGGTCACCCTATTCCCGCCTCCGTCCGATCTTATATTTAAATCATTTGCTATGACAGTTTGAGATTCTGAAGGAAATAATTTAACAGTTAGCACTAGTAATTAAAAAAAGGTTTTGGTAAATAATTTTTCAGTGACGTATTGAAATCTGAAGAATGGAAATTCAGTATTTCAAAATGAAAAATAAAGACATCTTAAGCTTGCATTTCAATAAAAAAAAAAAAAGGAAAGTCAATTTCAAAATTTCAAAAAATCGTAGAAAAATACATATCTACGTATAACTAATAAAATATTTTTCAAGTAAATAAAAAAAATGAGAACCAATTTAAAAATCTCAAAATTAAAAAAAAAAAAAAAAAAAAAACATAAAAGTATACCACACCCAAAAATTTTTTTCAAAAATTTGACAGAACACCAGAATTGAAAGTTCACTTATAAAAATTTCAATAAATCCTAAAATCGACGAGAAATATTTTAAATTGTACCATTTAAAAGAAAGTATATGAAATTAAATTAAAAATTTTCAGCACTTCGATCTTAAAATCACAGAAAAACTTCTTAAATTGTAACAGTTAAGAAAAAAATGAAAAGAAAATAAGAAAAAATGAAAATGAAAAAGATGATTTGTATGTTTTGATATTACATATAGGAACCCATTTAAAAATCGACAAAAAAAATGATCAAGGTCTTTTCAAAAAAAAAAAAAAAAAAAAGGAGGGTAAATTTCTAATATTGAATAGGTAGGTATGTATATTCTAAATTCATTTAAAAATTGAAATTGAGACAACTGAAAATGAAAAATGAAAAAGCAAAATGAACAGTCGAATACGGCACCTATATTTCAAAAATTGTCACATATCAAAAAAAAAATCAGGTCAATTACACAATACACAATTTCAAAAAAATCTGAATCCTATGCATACAGACGACAAAAAAAAGAGCACCATGAAAACACTAGGTATTTTGGAAATTTTTTGAAAAATTTTTATATGTCAGTGCAGCCAGTTACAAAATGATGGAATTTACTTGATAAAAAATTTAATCCTTGATCGACGTAAATTCCAGTGTCGCACGTCACATTTTGTAATTGGCTGCACTGATATACAAAATTTTTCAAAAAAATTCCAAAATACCTCTACTTCTGGCGATTGAAAAAAAAATACATAACATTTTTCGGCGAAAAAATGATCAATTTAAAGTCGATATAAATTCCGTATTTTGGAATTTTACGATTCGCTGTTGGCTGCACTGGTGTATAAAATTTTCATATTTTTTCTTCAATATTTACTTTTAGTGGTTTAAAAAGAATTTTCGTTCAATTCCCCGACGAAAAAGAAATCATTTCAGCTTCGCGAAAATTTCGTATTATTGGAATATTGCAATCCGCAACTTTTCAACCCCCTGGTAGCGCTCTGAGTTTTGATCGGAGAAGGATGGCGATGGTTCAGGGAGACGTAGAAACTCAAATCGCAACTTTTAAGTGCTACGACAGTCTCTCAAATATTTTTTTCTGACTAAAAAAACACAAAAAACAGCGTTTTTTTCAAAAGGAGGTGCACTTTGAACACCCTCTGCTACCCTCCACTTTCACTTTGGGGGCTCAATTTTTTTGGGGAGGTCTCCCACTCAAAGTAAACCACCCTACCAAATTTGGTCGAAATCCAAGATATGTTTTTTTTTTTCACTCCACCCTATTACACAGCCTGAGAGAGAGTGGACATGCCAAGTATTAAAATTCTTTAAAATTAATTTTCAAGAAGCTTAAAAGATGAAAATTTGTAGCTTTTTTGAGTTCCTAATTTAAAGCTTCCTTTCTCCTCAAACTGACCCTAAAAAATTTCATTCAAGAAGAAAAATGTTTCAAGTTTCAGAATCTGGCCTCATTTAATCAATGAAAGTGATAAGGCTGAATTAAGGAAGGGACGCCTTTGTAGCTACACTCTCCTGGAAAACGTCTCGACTAAAAAATTAGCCCATAAAACGAAAAAAACAACCAAGTTTTACCATAGAATTTCTTAATACGTAATGTAGTTAAAGTAAGTAGATATAAGAATTTTTCGAGTATATTGTACAATTGCCTACGTATGTACCTATCTTACAGTATTTTAACGTCGAGGAGAAATTTTCTCTTTGTTATTTACCCTTACTCGCATTCCGGCCTCCGAAGCACTAGCTGCCTACACTTTTACAATACGCTAGTATTTTAGATTGTCTTTCGTAAAACAAGCAGGCGTTCTCCGTTTCATGCATCGCCAGTTTTCCAGTTAATTTTCTACCTTATATGATGAAAAGCCGCGCTAGGTTGTGCATTTTAATTCATAGCTTTTAATAATATAATTTACACATGTTCGCCCGCCTACCTCTACACGCAGTCGAGCTCGTTGTTAAGAAAATAAAATACTACAAGGTTGTATTTTCAAAACTATGAGTGAAGCATATTTGAATAATAATTATGCTTACTAGTTTTATTCGCCGATGTTCGTATCAAGAAAATTGCATCTCGAGTATAATTAAACCATTACTTTAATTAAGTCGTAAGTGAATTAGTTTTATTTTACGAAAGAAATGAAACCTTCGATACAATGGAGATAAAAACTGCAGTAAAAGATTATAATTTTAAAAGATGGTTGAGAAATTATCGATTATGAAATACATACGAACGTACGTACGTTTCAATATACTGTGGGTACGTATTGTCGTTATATGTATGCTGTATCATGAGACCCCACAACATACGTATACATATAATACTTTCCCTTTTTGCCAAATGAATCAATATCTTTTGCAGTATTTTCCTCTTCATTTTTATATGGGAAAAAAAGCACCGCACCATCAGGAAAACTTATTGTTAGCACTAAAGGCTGAAATTAAATTTTTACAATTATACCACCACTGTGCTTTTTTCATTTCTTCGACATAAATCTTCGCCATAAATGTACCCTTCTACTACATAACGTAGTGTAAAAAATTATACAAAAATTTACTAAGCTAAACCTAAACTCTGGTGCGAATATCTGCTGTTGGCCATGTTTGCTTTCGCATTCGGATTCGGTATTTAGGGTGCGAAAAAACTACTCACTATTGGGAATTCGCGCCACTCCGAGTAATAATAAAAATGAACCTAAAGCTCTCCATAAAAAGTAAAATGGTTTTTCGATAAAAGTAAAAACCCAAATGCATCGCAAAGTTGGTCGTAACTATAAAACCGAATTTTTTTTCCTTCCTTGTTTATAAACCAACTTCGTCCTTTATTACCTTTTATCAGGTACGATATGAAATTCAATGTTGTAACCGGAATGGCGATATTTTAACCCCATTGTGATACGTAGATAAAGGGATGGTATTAATGTGAAATTTGTTTCTGAATTCTGAGCTTTGAAAGAATTTTAGTGAGAAAAAATTGCACGATGGGTAAATTTTTTTTCAATAATAGGCAAAATTATATGGCATGGCGGGTAAAAAAGTTATTTTGATAGAGCATAATAATTTCAGTATCCTCTAATTGTCAAATATGTACTTGAAAATTTCTTTCAAATGTCTCAAAAATATAGTCAATAAATTTCGCCAATTTTCCCTGTGCAGCAATTCTGACTTTTTTCCGGTGACTTTTCATGAATTTTCACTGATTCAAAATGAGAAGAGTTTTCATTGTTTCTGAAAAAACGACGAGAAACGACCATTTTATAATTCATTAGAATGCATTAGGGTTGTTTTTCGTCGGTTTTGAAGAAACAATTTTTGGGCGTAGCCGAAAATCTAACCGCAGGATATTAAAAATAGCCAAAAATCTAACCAGAAGCAAAACGAACGAGTCACTGAACGAATGAATCAATTCTGAACATAATTTGATACAATACAGTCACTCCTGTCCTGGAACTCAAATACCTTCGAGTAATGAAATCACTGCTCATACCGCTGAATGTCGTTTCGACTTTTTTTTCAAAGTCCAGAATATTTACGTTATTTTTAAACAGTTTAGAATTTTTTGAAGAAGTTTTCCCAATTTTTTCCTCGTAATTTCTCAAACACTTATTTTTTTCTGTAATTTTTTTTTCTGGTGTTATTTTTCCACGATCAAATTTTTTCTCATATTTTTCTCAAATTGCAATTTTTCTGACGCAATTTTTTCCACTGAAATTTTTTTTGAAGACTATTTCCATTGTTGAACTTTCTGTTTGATTGACGTCTTGAAAAATTATTTTTCTTAAAATTTTCACATCTGAAATTTTTTTGAAGAATTTTTCCACGTCTAAATTTTTTTCTGTATTTTTTCAACTCGATTCTTTTCCCTCAAAATTTTCATGACATTTCAAAAAATATGTAAATGGAACACTGAACAAATTTTTCAGTAAAGATTTCAATGGAGAACAATTACATCAGAAAAATTTTAGGTGAGGAAATTATGAGAAAAGAATTGATCGTGAAAGAATAACATCAGGAAAAAATCAGTTGAGAAAATTACGAGGGAAAAAGTAAGAGAACTTCTTAAGTTCTTAAGAAAATTCTAAACTGGTTAAAAATGACGCAAATGTTCTGGTCTTGGAAAAAAAAAGTCGAAACGACATTCAGTGATTCGAGTTCACATAACGTAGAACGTTGGAACATTTCGTTCACTAAAATGAACCTAGACTTCGCTTGGTTAGATTTTCGGTTATTATCGTACCCATTGTTCACCTGTCAATAAACAGCAGGGAGTCATGTCTGGTTAGATTTTCGGAAACGCCGCAATTTTTTCATAATAATTGAAAAATAGTCGTTTTTTGTGGTTTTTGAAAAAATTATCAGAAATGATTACCATTTTACTTTTTTTTTTTTTTTTTTTTTTTTAATAAAAAAATGAGAAATTATTTAAGAAAAAATAATGAGACTACTGTTGGGTCGATATACTCCAAATAAATTTCACTCAAAGTCAAAAGGAAAAACAATAAAATTTTGGAATCCAATGCCCCATTCACCTGCTAAAATGGAATATTCTTATTAATTCTTACTCGTGGAAGTCTACTAACAATAATTTTGAGACACCCTTCGTAATTATATGAGGAAATCGTGATGTTTTAAGGTGTTGCTTGGTTTTGGTGGTTTTTCTCTCGCGAGTTCATCCGTCAGATTAAATCTTCGCTCAAACGATTCTATATTCCAAATACGCGAACGTTTGACATCAACACACAATCACAAATATTTCCAGATTGATGAGCCAAGATGAAAGTGACAGAAAAGCCTCGCAGCAAAATGCCGAATACGAGATTATATCTAAATTAGGTACCAATCTAAGGTATGTTTATGTCAAACAGTGCGCCATAAATCAGCAGTTTTATTCGGGCGCAATTTTTTTCACATTTTTGCAAATCTCAATTCAGTCAGCTATTCGTCTTGGGGGTTTTATCAAATACGTAGTGTCTGTCGTCTCGTGAAATACACTTCGTTCGAATATTTTCGAGGTCAGGCTAGCTCAATAAATTGAAATATCATCGCAGCATATGAATTTTCTCGTGAGTGTGGGCATATTGAATGTACTTTGTGCGAAAAAATTCTGGTTTTTTATTAACCATTTTGAATGGATACTTGACTGGAGTTGTTTTTTGAAACAAATCAGTGGTTTTATTTGAAATGGAATTCAATCGATTCTATAAACGCAGATAATATTGTAATTTTCTGCATATCCTCGGTGGTGAAAAAATGAGGTTTTTTTTTGTTTCACATCATTATAATCTGCTGATAAAACCGTCGACTTTTGTATTTTGAGCAGATGGATTTTATACATGAAATGTAACAAATATTTGATGTGGACCTATTGTGAAGACCCTAGATTTACTCTAATCATCATTTTCAAATACTATTGACAATATTATAAGCCAAAAATTTGATAGGTAAATTACTTACACTTCATTGAGTACGATATTTGTTTTAACAATTGTGGCGTGAATTTCAACAATTCAACGATTTAGTATAAGGTAACATACCAGTTTTGGATCAGGCTACCAATTACGGATCATTTTTTTGAGGCGCTCTACGTCGTTCCGAAATGGTCACCAAGGATTGATACCAACATAATCGTGTAGTCTGAAGTCTTACCTTTCAGAAAATATGTAAACTTTGCATTTTTCGTGTTATCAGACCGCTTGTAGATTCATTTGAAAAAAGTGAGTCACATTTTTAGTTGAAATTTCGTATTTTTTGCAATGGCGATTGTTAAAAAGTGTAATTAGTGTTATTGATATTTAGTTTTTGATGCGGTTGCTGATTATTTCATGTTCAGGGAAGTACTATCGACACATTTTTCGCGTGATCAACCCGTTTTGCGAATTTTGAGTGTCATTTGCCAAGCATCGAAGAAAACGTAAATTGGCACCAAAAAAGTTGGATTTCTTCACCAAAATTGTCTGTTCCGAGATTTTCGTCGTGTTTTTATATATTGGGTGATTAACATTATTAAATCCGCGCAATGAAATTCCAAAGTGAAAGTGATCCGTAATTGGTTTGATCCATAATTGGTAGAAAAATTTTCAATTTTCAATTGCGGATCAAAAATTTTCCTACCAATTACGGATCGATCCACAATTGGTAGTTTTTCAACTTCGGTTTTTTAACAATTTTTTGATGAAAATCTTTGAAGGCCATCTTTGTAATGTTAAAAATACAGTCAGAGTGAAAAAAAATTGCATAACTTAAATTTTATTTGATGATCCGTAATTGGTAGAACCCCCTAAAAAGGCGTATTTTTCTGGGTCCCTTCAAGCCTGCTTGAAATCGTTTTTTTCGAAATTCAACCGCGCTAGTTTGTAGAAGAGAGGTCAACGTTTATTTTTAAAAAAAAATCACCAAAATTGGTTCATAAATAACGTCAGGGCATGAATTTAAGAAAAAGTGATCCAAAACTGGTATGTTACCTTAAATGTGGTTTGAACGGTTTTTTTCCACCCATGTACCTAATAATTATCGACACCCAATGTACAATACGAGTATTATGCAGAGTTTATTTTATGGCGACGCGACATAAACGTTTCAGGCAAAATAGTTGAAACGAGGAATTCTCGTTATTTTCCATTCCTGTTTCATTTCTATACTCTTATTTATACCTTTGTTTTGTTTTGTTTATTTTGAGTATCACGAAAGCAATATCAAAAAGCAGCTTAAATCTGGAGCTGTTGTGTTGTTTGCGAGAATTAAATTGAAATTTTGTTTATTTTTAATTAATTTCGTATATTCGTTTAATTGATAATAGATGTTTTCGGTGTTTTTCTCGATGAAAATGTATAAATGGGGTGGTTATTTGTTGCGGAGGTGTTGGAATGAAAAAGTATGGTTTTAAGATTTCGCAATGTTCGAGACTTTTTGTCAAGTGGAAATGAATTTTCTTCGATTCTTATCCATTTTCATAATTAATTTTTGTTTCGGTTGAGAAGAAATTTTTTTCTAAATTAAAACCATAGGCGCACCCAAGGGGAGGCTCAGGGGGCTCGGCCCCTCCCCCTTAGGCCCGGAAAAATGATTTTTTGCTTCAAAAATTAGAAAAAAGTCAACTTTTTTGCTCTCCAAAGTATACTTTTTCAAAAAATTTTTGTCCTCGCTTCGCTCGGGCAGTATTTTAGTACTTTTATTTCCAAACTTGACAATTTTTGATTGATTTTTCAGTCAAAAATCACCAAATTCTCAATAAATTCTCTGTTTGTCAGAAAAAATTGATGATTTTTGATTGAAATATCAGTGAAAAATGACTCAATTTGAAATTTGACCCCCCTCTCCAATTTTTTTTCAAATTCTGAGCCCCTCCCTTAATTAAAACGAACAATGAATTTATTTTTAAAAATTTAATAAATCAACTGCAGTGCCTAAAATTTAAATTTCGTTCTTTTTAGATTTAATCTAGATTGTGTATTTTTGTTTTGGTTCAAAATTTTATTCTTAGCTGATGCATTTTTTTTTCGTGTTAGTGATTTTTTAGTGGCGCGAATGACATGATTAAAATCAGAATGTCTTTGAGCTTCAGATTGAATAAATTCATTAACACTTCAGAATATTTATGTCAATTTTTTCTTTCAAAAAATCTCAAAATCTCAACTCCTCCAATTTTGTTAATTTGTCAAAATTGTTATGCCCACTTTTGAAAATCCCCCTCCTCTCACCTAATACAAACTTTTTTTTTGGTCAACACCTCTCACCAAATTATCACAGATTGTTCACAGTAGCGCGACGACTCACAGTATTAGAAAATCCTACTTCAACGTTTCCATTAGATAGGAGAAAGAGAGACAAACACTGGAGGGGATTCAAAAGCAACGAATCAAGCTGTTCAAAGCTCTAACGTACCTAACCTCCGGATACATCCAATACCTGCTTCATCTCTGGGCATTTAAAAAATATTGTTTGCTTATTCAAGTAGGTACATAGAATGTCTCTGAAGTACAATTCGACCAGTTTGACGTCTAAAGCAATACTCATTATAATTAAAATTGAGAGCTGGATTTACTGCATAATACATGCCTGATCCGGAACTATTCCCAAGAGAATAAAGACGTATAAATGAAACATAACGTCATTACAGGGACCTGTTTGAATTAGTTTAAATAAAAGCTTTCGCAGTTTCGCTTACATTTTTTTCTCAATAAGTACGGCTTCCAACGTACTCGAAACTTGATTCGTTTATGTGATTTTTTTTTTTATATCAACTGACTAGAATTTTGAAATTTACAAAAAAAAAGAAATGTCTTTCGAGAACAATTTTAATTTCGGTAGTTCGCATTCGAAATTAATTCTCGGATTAAAAGAATTCTTGGGAAAAAATGTCGTAAAAAATTCGCAATTTCTTCGTGCGATTTCTTTTCACAAATAATCTCGGCCTACTCTTTGTGGAAAATTATAAGGTCGAGAGAGTCGTTGACTCGTGAAAATTTTTCAATTATTTGCCACCAATACGAATTTGATATCGCACCAATTAAACCTTTTTCACCTTTTCTCCGGGCAATCAATGTTTTTCAATCAAATATTTTGAAAAGGTACATGTTAATAGAACATCAAAAAGAAAATATATCCATTTAAAGCATTCTAGGCTTTTCGAATAGAAACATTTCGAAAAAAAAACAAGATTTCTCTTCACAAATCTCTGGTAGAATTCCACCACCACATAATTTTCTTCGACATCCTACACCCACGCAACATGTAACAATTTAGACGAATTCTGGGCCCTGACATCGTAAGTACTTATACCATAAGACCTTAAAACAAGCAATGGGCTATCCCAAAAGCAGATTCATAAAGTTCGCTTAAACTTTCGCGTTCGTTTTATGGCCACGTTTTTAAATTTTTTACCAAGCTCGCCAAAGAAAAACGACCACTTAAAACTAACACCACTTTGATGTTTACTTTCGCGGTATTTATACAAATCTGAAATGGAGCTGCATTACTGCGGATTTTTCTCATGCTCGGTTTTCTACTCGAAAGTGGAAAAAAATTCATTTCGGGTAATTTGCAAAATCCTTGAAAATTTATAATTTTTACAATGCGAAAAAAATATACCTGGATGGGTTTTTTTCGTCTTATAAAAAAAAAAAAAGGAAATTCAGCCTGAAAAAATTTCGAGCTTAGGATCTTTTGAAGGGTACCGTAAATTAATTTACGACGAGTTTCCAAAAGATTTCATATAAAATGAACATCATAATAAAATTTTCGTATTCGAAAAACCAACGAAATACTGTCGCTTTTTCAATTTACTTTTATACGCTTCCGCGGAGGATTTTATTGAAATTAACACGTTAGGCTCATTTGAAAAAATGTTGGCGAAATTAAACACGCTTCGAGCGATGAAAAATCCCTCGTTTTATTCCAACTCGTGCGAAAAAAAAATCTCAAGGTAGGTATATAGAAATATGGTAACATACCAGTTATGGATCACTTTTTCTTTGAATTCGTGCCCTGACTTTATTTATGAACCAATTTTGGTGATTCTTTTTTTAAAATGAACGTTGGACTCTCCTCTACAAAGTAGCGCGATTGAATTTTGAAAAAAACTATTTCAAGTATTTTTTATGCAGGCTTGAAAGACCCAGAAAAAATACGCCTTTTTGGCGGATTCTACCAATTACGGATCATCAAATAAAATCGAAGTGATGCATTTTTTCTCCACTCTGGCTGTATTTCTAACATAATAAAGATGACCTTCAAAGATTTTCATCAACAAATTGTTAAAAAACCGAAGTTGAAAAACTACCAATTGTGGATCGATCCATAATTGGTAGCAAAATTTTTGATTCGCAATTATGGATCAAAAATTTTGCTACCAATTACGGATCAAACCAATTACGGATCACAATCACTTCGGCATCTCACTGCGCGGATTTAACAATGTGAATCACCCAATACATAAAAACACGACGAAAATCTCGGAACAAACGATTTTGGTGAAGAAATCCACCTTTTTTGGTACAAATTTACGTTTTCTTAGATGCTTGGCAAATGACACTCAAAATTCGTAAAACGGGTTGATCGCGCGAAAAATATGTCCATAGTACTTCCCTGAACATGAAATCACCAGCAACCGCATCAAAAACTGAATATAAATATCATTACTTGCTCTTTTCAACATTAACCATTGAAAAAAACACGAAATTTTGACTAAAAATTTGACTCACTTTACTAAAATGAATCTACAAGCGGTTTGGTGACACGAAAAATGCTTCGTTTACATATCTTCTGAAAGCTGAGACTTCAGGCTACAATATTATGTTGGTAAAATTTCGAGTAGACAATCCTAGTCCTACGTAGAGCGCGTCAAAAAAATGATCCGTAATTGGTAGCCTGATCCACAACTGGTATTTTACCATATTAACATTATAAAACGCCCAACAGATCTAGACGATTTACAAAATTCGATAAATATTTCGAATTAAAATGTTACCAGTTTTTTTGTCTTATCGTGTACAAAAGATTGGAAGAAAATGCGAAAGTAATTTTGACTTATATCCGATTCGAGTTAACATTATTCGCAACATAAATTCTTGGAATTATTTTATACGTTACGTATTATACGAAGCGAAGTGAGCATTCGAAACAAATCTCATTCCGTGAGCTTTCCACATGCAACGTCGACGAAAACAACGTTAGGGTTTTGTAGCTATAAAAATATGAAACTTTATATAATCCAAAAGAGGCGCCGATACCGATGGTTATTTCATCACGTAATGATCTTATTTACCCATAAAGCCAAACCACGTATAAATCCAAGTTGGGTAATTTCCACAGCTACCTTTTTATACGAGACCTGTTGAAGGCGAAACCGTAAGTACCATTTTTCAAACTCTTTGCCTTATTAAAAATGAATAAGAACGTTTATGTTTTACACCAACCAACGTGGCCGCATCGGTTTACATTCTTAACATGGTGTTTTTAACCAGGCAAAAAAAAATCCATGGTATGCTCTTAATAGCCCAACTCGACGGTTCGCATAAATACGAGAGAATTTTCCGCCAAAATAATAAAAATTAATCGAAATTTTTCGCCAAAACTTTTCTCAAGAGGATTTGGTGGCTTTTTTCATCATTACATCGCATGACATACTTAAATTCGTCCCCCAAAAAATTGAACCGTATAAACGATAAAACAGTTTTTTCAACTGATAGACTCGAAACAAATTCAAAGATTAGATTTCCTCATCCTAAAACTTTTCCCCTATTTGATAGTCAAAATTATAAACCAGTATGAATTAAGCTTTGCGGACAAATTACCCCTATTTTAGTTTATTTTTATACGCGTTTTTCTTCACAAAATGAAAATATTCTTTACAACGAGAATTAAATTACAATTTGATGCCTATCGCTTGTATATGTTTCGATTGTTCTCGTCAGCTGTTTCGGTTTCTTCAACTTTCTAATAATGTTTCTAGCAGTTCCGTAATACCGATGGGAATGCTACTGCCATCTAAATCCAACGAATTTTCAACTTTAGTTTTATTGAGATACATCTGGGGAATTTTTTTCCCGAGTATTTTTGTTCGGCAATTTTTGCCAAACTTACAGGCGTGCTGAGGAGCAGGAGGAAGACAGTAAAACCTCAAAAGTACGGTAAATCAGTTGCTTTTCAAACAGAAAGTCGATATATTTATAGACTCGAGAGTAAATTACCCAAAAGCAGCTTTTAAAAGAGAGGTTTTGCGAAAGGTTTGCAAATGCTGATGAAATTTTCGTATTGTGAGTACGTACAGGTTGTTTTTTGCGACGGCGATGTGGAAAAAAATTTTAATCTTCTTCATTCCCTGAAAATAATTTTTCTCATATAGGTAAGGGAGGTATTTTAATTGGAAGTGAAATTTTAAGCCGAAACAAAAATAAATCAGAAGTACATCATAAAAGGACTACGTATCCAAAATTTCAAGGGGTGAAGTTTATTTATCAAATTTTGGAAACTTTTTGAAACTTCAAAAATACCTCATCGCCCATGCCTAGTAAAATATAAAAAATTGATCAAAGTAATCAACGAAAAAATCTGAAATTTGGTACATGCCCTATTTTTGACCACCCGAATCGATTAGAAGCGGTTTTGAAACAATTCGGAACTTCTATTTGAATTTTTTCAGAAAAAATCGACTAGAAAAATATGAATCTGGACTCTAAATACTCTAGTAGGTAATTTAGCGTCATAACATCATGATTTCATAAATCTGCAAAGATGAATAATTTTGTCATCGTTTTGAAAAATGCAAGTTCAATGCAGAACTCATGAATAGTTTGAATTCGGATTCAACAGAATTGGTACAAAAAAAAACAATCTCTGCAAACCAAGTACAAAAAATTACGAAATTGCGAATAACTAAAAAAAAAACACGCTCTGCTACCATTTTAAAAAAAGATAACAGTTTGAGAGAAATTAAAAATAAAATGTGTTCTCTTAATTTGAATCAATCAGAATCTAAAGATTGAGTGATAGAAAAACTCTCTAAACTTGAATCAGTAAAAATCTGAAGATTGAGTTGGTAAATTTTCATTTTTGAATCCGTAATTTTTTCTCAACAACTGAAATGAATCTGTGAAAATTTCAATTTACTGGTTGAATCAATAATTTTTGCGATTGAATCAGTAATTAACAACTGATTGAATCGGTGAAATTTTATTTTTACTGATTCAAAAATGAAATCCACTGATTGAATCAGTAAATTTTTTACTTATTTCTACAGTGACATGATTCTGTTGATTTCATCAGTCAGTTTTGACTGATTGAGATTAAGAGAGTAGACAGAGTTGAGCCACTGATTGCACAGTGGATTAGTGAAATTTGACTGTCAATTTGCTGACTGAATTAGTACCCAATTAATTACTGATTTATTTTAAAATTCAAGGAAAAAATTACTGATTCAAAAATAAAAATAAAATCGAACTAATTAATTGAATCAGTAGATTTTTCACCGATTTCAACAGTCACTCAATTCCGTTTATTTAATTAGTCAATTTCGACAGATTCGAATCATGAGAGTACTATGTGAGAAAGAAGCTGCTGTCAGAAACATGGAACAATTTCACTCTGCACTCATTCAACAGAATACTTACTTGATAGTGAAACTAGTGAAAGTATGGAAAACCAAGCTCTGCTACCATGTAAAGAATCAATTAAGAAAATCAGGATTTTTAACAAAATATTTCCTTTTAAGGAAACTTGAAAAACCATGCTCTGTTTCTGTTACCAATTGAATAAAGAAATTAAAAAAAAAGAATTGGAAAATTTCCACATTACAATCATTAAAGAAAATATACGTATCATAAATTGAATAGAAATGAAACAACCATGCTCTGCTACCATGGGAAAAAATTAGAGTGCTAAGGAAAATATTAAATCCTTTCTCTACGATCTTCTGAAAAAAAAAAACATTTTGAAAGTATAAGTAATTAAGTACGTCAAAATTATGCTCGGCTGCCATGCCAAAAAATTAATGCAATGAAAAAATTCAAAAAAATTCATATTCTGCTGCGCCATGAGTATACTCAACATCTCAGAAGGATAAAAAACCATTTTTTGACTACTTCAACAAAATAATATCAAGACTGGAGTAAATGGAGAACGATGCTCTGCTACCATTTGAGAAAATTTGAGCTGTCAGAGAAATAGAAAAACCTCACTTTAAAATAATGAAATGGAGAAGTTCTTTCTTGGAGGGAAAAAATGGGGGCAAACTTTTGCTTTTCTTCAAAATTCAAATGCATTTTGCTCTTCCTCTTTCCAATTTTGTATAAGTATGTAGAAGAATAAATTTTTCTCAAATCTCGAAAAAAATGAGTAAGTGAATATTCTGTAAGCCTTGATTTTGATACAGCATTAGAGATTAAAAATTGTTTTTTGAGTTGATGTTCCTCTTTGATAAGGCCGAAAATCAGCATTAATATCAACTTCAAAACCAATTTTTGACACCTTAGGATGGTTTTCATATCCAGGCTTACGTCTATTCATTCAGTATTCATAAATCTCTTCAAATAACCATCAGATTTATGCAATTTCCTCAAATTAAATTCATCAAATACTCATTTTTCCTCGTAAAAATTTCATTTCCAACAATAGTAATCCTGAGTTTCTTCTTTCACCGCAGTCCGCAGAAAAAAAAATGCCAATTACATAATCACAAGGTAAACATACGAACGAGTTGAACAATTCTTTCGCTAGTGCAACATAAAATACCAGTTTTTTCGCATTTTCAATTAAACAAATTACCAACAAAAAGACTCCTCGGGAATGAATCTCTTAAGCTTATTTTTAATTAAATAAATGAGAAATACGAAATGAGGAAAAAATAACAATGCGAAATGTTTTAGTTTTGAAATCAATCAGAGTATTACGAGCACGGAAACGCTAAATCTCATCGCATAAAAAATTTCATTTTCAGCATACTTTAACGCTAGAACGGAAAATTATTTCAGCGCAAACGCTCGCGAATTCGAGCAAAGTTGAAATCAACTTTCGGACGAATTTCAAAACATTTTGGTTTTCACGTCATCAAACGACGATTAAAGTAAATCTTTGGCAATCGTTGTATGGAAAATGTTAATTACTGTTAAAACCGAGATGTCAATTCGCACACCCGTAAAATAACCTTCTTTACCATTGGCTGGAAGAAAGTTGTTTTTTACCGCATATCAGCTAACACCTTCGCATACACATAAAGTCTTTACATACAAACTTTGGGAAAATTCGAGCAATGACATTAGAAAATAAAACAGCGTATATACGTAAAGGTTATACGCGTATAGTTGTTGAAACAAGGGAAGAATTCCCCAGAGAGCAGAACCGTATTTTCCACTGAACTTCACCGGGAATTTTCACGTGAATTTTTTTTTCCTCCAGTAACGGCGAAATATACTTACTGATTTTTTTCTCTTCTTTATCTGAAAACAACGCTTCTTTGGCGGAAAAACATCCGTAAAACTATCTTCTTTATGCATTCCAGCGGATGGAAAATTACTCTACATTTGCACTTTATTGTTCCGATAACAGGCGATCATTAGCGGCGGCAATTTTATATAAAAACTATTCCGCGTGTAAGTAGGTACTTTTTTCCCCAACGAATATCTTCCCATCTTTTTCGGTAGGAACGTTTTTCATATTGATGAAATGATGAGTCATTAATAACGGGGAAAACCTCGTATTCTTTGGTCTACGTTTATAGTATGTGATGTGGCGCCTGTCGTAACAATTACCATAACAACACAAGTAAAAACAACTCTACCATAAATAATAGCAACAGCTGGAAAGTTACGCAGACGGCTGCGAGTAACGACTGCATTACTAAATAAACCTATGTGTATTACAAATATGATAAGGCACGCTATGTTATTATACTATTTCCACTTATTAACCTGGCTTTTAATCGCGCGTTAATTCTTTTAGCTGAAATATTGCCTTTCTTATACCAGCACAGTACAGAATAATGGTAATTTTAGCTGGGAAATTAAGATAAGTTCATGTGACTTGCATCAAATTACAATTCAAATACCCATCCTACATGAATTTTTTACACTTAACAAGGTAAACTAATGTAGGAGAAAAGAAAATCACAGTAAAATTCACCAAAATTTGTCAACTTTTCAGATGCGATAAAAAAAAGTAAGTAAAGAAAGGGTCTTCCATTTTGTCACAGAACATTATACTATTTTTTATTTATTTATTTTTGCTGAATATCAACAATATGATGCTTTATTCAGGGATGTGAACTGAAACTGGAACCAAAATTCAATTTAAACACTTAAAAAAAGCCAAAAACCATAACTGAAATCAAAAATCAAAACTGAATAGAATTTTATAAAAACAAACCCAAAATAGAAAATTGGAAACCGTACAACTGAAACCGTGAAACCTATATTTTTCAAGTTTTGTTTGTATCCCTGTTTTTCAGCTTGTTAAAAAAATTATAATGTCCCAAATTCTAAAACCAGTAATATGTATTTCATGATTCACAACTTCTGGTTTTTGATTAATTCATTTCCACCAAAAAAAAAAGATGTTAAAAGTTTATTGAAACTGGTTTTTAAAACCAAACCCAAAATTTAAATGAAAAAAAAAAATGAAACCAAAAATTAAAACTGAAATTTTTTTGAAGCCATAACTACCAAACTCAGTTTTCATCCCTGGTTTTACCACTTTTGAAGAAAATTTCCATTTCATCGCACAGTAGCAGAACAGAGTAAGTTCAATTTGTGAAGGGTAAATATGGCCCATTTCTCCCTTCTGCAGGACACTGGTAACCCTGCTAGCTCCAGTAAGATCCCTCTAACCGAGAACTAAGGTTTAGTCTCTTTTGTACAAAGGTGCGAGCTGTTACATAAGAGTCTGGTCCGATTGAGTTTGTGTGGTACCTGTACGCGTCGCGAAGTGTTCCTTTCGAGAGAACACTAGGTCCACGTTTTTCATTTGATTAAGTTTGATATTTCAAGTACGATTAAAATAGTGTCACTGATGTGTTATATTTCACAAATATACCTTGTCATACCTATTCGGAGTTTTATTTAATTCGTTGACTGCCTGTGTGCATTTTTTACTTATTCACTTATTTCGCGTTCGATCTGCACATTGTCTAAATTATTTATCATTTCCAAATTCGTTCATGCCTGTGTGCAATTTATATTTCTCTTTGATTTCGCCCTCTGTAGCATCTATAAATTCTTTCTTTGGTTTCTGGCCTGTGTGCCGATTATCTAAATTGTCATCTATACCCACAGCGGGCATGGGCAATTACCGCAAGCCCTATCCGTTCGGCAGCATATGGTTCAAACTTCAGTGGAACCGTACCGGAGCCCGTAGCGCCAGAGCCCTCATACCTTTCCCCCAAGTACCATATCCAAACCATAACAAATTTCTTTAAAAAATTTAATTAAGTTATAAATGATGACTGAGCAATTGAGCATCATGGTTTTTTTTAAAAATATTTATACTGAACTTTTTTTACCTACCTATGTTTATTGGAGTAAATTTTTTAAAAGTGATAGTTTTGGGTTGTGTTGATATGTCACACTGAAATATGGAATGAAAATTAATATAGGTGCAAGACAAAAGTAATGGAGTTCATTAGAAAAAACAACACTGGGGTGAAAATCAAGATTGGAATGCAACTTGGAATGCAAGTAACTGAGAATGTAAACAAATTCTGGTGAGTAGGAGAACTGATAAAGAGTGATAGAAGAGGTTAATTTTCGCAAAACATGGATTATAAGTGTGGAAGATGAGAAAAAGAAATTTGTGCATGAAATTCACAAAATGTGATGTAGGAGTGGCAGGCCAAATTAAACCCGGACGGAAGCTGGAACCCCTCCAGGACAAAACCGACTTTGAGTGTCAGAATCTCAATTTTCACTTCTTTGTGGAATTTTATTCCCCAGAGCCTCAAAATTGAGTAGAAACCGGCCCGAAGTCCCAAGGTTAAAAATTGAATCTTTTATGAGCAAAAGTGTGAGGTTATTTTGGAAAAAATACGTACAAAAATCATTGAAAAAAAATTATAAAAATGACTGTGTAAATGAACTAAACACACAGTTACATTGGCACAAAGCTACCTAAAAACGATACCAAAGGTTACTTATAGACCAGTCCAGTTGAAAAATATAGTTTAAATGCCATAAAGGCGGAGAAACTTCCCTTTTTTATAAGTTTCGCACTGCAAACTTTAAAAAGCTCATATCTTGAAAGTATGTTTTCGCACATAAGATCGATTTTGTCCTGGATGTTCACAAATGGTTTTGTTGCTTTCATTTTTGTCTCTTATCAAAATAGAGAATAGGTAATTATGTAATCTGTACCCACAAAGAGTCTAAAAATGGACAGGAAATTAGTGTTGCCATTCTGCATGCCGAATAATAGTTATTTCTGCATTCTGCGCAGAATGAAACACAGAATGCATAATAGATGTAGAATATGTACTTTGAAGCAGTGAACAGGAAAAACCACAACTATTGACTTTGAAATTGAATTTGAATCAATTGCAGTAAATTTTCTATTTTTCATGTATTTGAAGCCGTATTGAAAATTTCTAAAAAAATGTATTTTGAAATTAAATTCATGATTTGAACAATGTGATTTACATAAGTATTTTGTGTATTATGCATAACATGAGTATTCTGCATTATGTGCAGAATTGAGAGCTATTCTGTGTGCAGAATGCAAAATAGTATACGCTGTTTATTCTGCGTAAGAACCTTGCAGAAAATAGAAGAAACACATTAATTCTCATCAAAGATTTTGTTTTTCCTTTTGCAATTTTATTTTTGATTTCAAATTTAAAACAACGGCAATCAGTTTTATTTCATTATATTAGAGTAGTTTCTCATTTTATTTTTAAAATAGCTAGTAAAGAAATCATTTTTTTGCTGTTATACTTATAATGCAGATACAATGAAATTGCGATTGCGAAATTGGTTACAATTCTTGATAAATTTTAAGAAAACCATAGCAAAGTTGGAAAAATTTGGATTCAAGGTAAGAGTTGATAAATTTATGCTACACATGGTCCAAAAAAGAAAGGGACAGCGGCGTCAATGATGTATTTCATTTCCCTTCCCATGTTTCAAAAATGATATTCTAAAATGCAGCTCAAATATTCATGAATTGTTCATATTACCAAACGCTTTTAAAAAAAGATGTTAATGTAAAATAGTCATTAAATTCACAGGATACACCTTAAGCCAAAATAAAGTAGACAATACCAAGTAGACATCAAGACAACAAATTATTCAGTGAGTCGACACGGTTGGACAACAGTTATCACATGAACACAAATAGAAACAATGACGTTTTACTTCTCACTCATGAATTGTGGCGCGAAACAGTATAAACAAGTTTAGCGCGAACATCACTCTTCAAAAAGGGTGTTTGCCGCTTTCATGGCATACAAGTCCTTAATGGCTTGTAGGGTATGGTTATCAAGACATACTCAACACATAATTTTTGAAACGGAAGACAGTTGGCATCAGAATGTGCAGGCGTCTTCTACTAATTCAAAAGTCAACTTTTAATCAGGCACATACTCCAAACTTAAATCAGTAAAAATTGACTGGTTACAAAAAGCCAAAAGTGTGCAACTGCAGAAATCAGTGAAAAACTACTGATTCAAATTAGTGAATTTTCATTATTGAGTCAGTAATCTATTTTTAAATATTGAAATGAATCAGTAAAAATTCAATTTGCCAATTCAATCAGTAAATTAAAATTTTTACTGATTCATTTCAGTACCATAGTTGAAAAAAAGATCACTGATTCAAAAATGAAAATTCACTAAGTAATTGAATCAGTAATTTTTCACTGATTGACAGTTGCACACTTTTCGCTATTTATTTTTTATAATATTATCAAATGATATCATTTAAAATAGTAATATTAGAATTATTCAATTCCTCTAAACAAAGTAAAATAACGAATACTTCATCGCAAAATATGCTCCATACCTACCAAAAAACTTTCCATGGAAAATTCAACGCAGCAGCTTTTGCAACCCGTTCAACTTTCCAAATCGATACGAAGTATCTATTTTAGGCCCGAATAAAACACGTAGGTAGAAGAAAATTACATTTCATCTGAAAAAAATCAACCTTTGGTCATTCACCCAAAAATTTACCCTGCTCTCAAACCAGGCAATTTTTTCACAACGATTATTTCGTAGAAATATACGCCACACTTGGAAGCTCAAAATCATAAAACTCCAGCTCATCATTTCGTATCGTTTCACACCTGTCTGAAAAAATTCCTACATCGTTAAATGAAACATGTAATATCTGGTACAATATTTATCACGAGTGAGGTCTACCGGGCGTACCAAATATAGCACGAGAATCCACTTGGTAATTTTTTTCATATCGAGTAAGAAAAATTTATTTCGATACCCGTATCAACAGACCCTTCTACTCCATAAATAATTTATTAAACCTTACCTTATTCTTTTATCAGCGTCAAACTTACAAGTTGTTCCGCATGATTTGAACTTTAGCCGAGCGGTAAAGCTTAGCGATATTTTACCCGTTAAGAAGGTTTTATTTGTAGGGAATTTTAACGAACGCCAGAGTCGAAAATCACCACTTCAGCGATTCGCTTAAATGGTAATTTTTCGTCATTATAAAGGCGCTAAATCCTACAATAGGTACGTTTTGTTGGCTGGCGCGGTATTGATATTTAAATAATATGCGCGAGGTATCTTACTTACTATATCTACGTGAACGGGTGAAACTAAAAAGCTAAATCGCAACACGGTCGCGTATTGCGATCCCATAAATATTGTGGCCTGCTGGGACGGCGTTGGCGCTGGCGTGCGCTTAACACGCTGTAGCTTTCGATTGAGGTTTTATAACTCTCCGATACACATAGAACTATACAGTTTGAAATCCCATAAGAAGATTACCGTTTTGCTAAGATACATATACCAACTATGCACTAGGTCTAGGTATACCCAATACGCCTGCTAGAATGTTATGTACCCTAGCGCTGGAACCATTGAAAAGTTGAATTTCAAACTGTAATTTTCACCTCGTTCGGTTGCCTAACCCGTACACTGTCGAATAAATTAATCGAAAAGAAACTATAATTAAAATTACGCCGGCATCGGCAGTAGAAAGGTTTGAGAAATTTTAGGCAAAATTTAATCTCTAAAGATCAAAGAAATTTAATATATTTTTAACGCATCCCGAGATCGTTTTTGTAAAACGATATTAAAAAGTAGCGATTTTCGCTTCCTTTTTTTTTTTTTATTATTTACGCCATCGCGTCGTTTATTTACAGGCGTTAATTGCCACCTCATCGTAAAGCTTAGAATGTCAATACAGCAGAAATCTTAATTAAAAGTAAACAAAGTGATTCTGGAATGAATTTTTGTAATGGAAATCCTGCGTGATTTTTTGATAACGAGATGTTCAGATGCCGGCTGTACGAATGAATGATCATTTCGCCATTATAAAAATAGTACGCCCACTTTTCAAACCCGAGTATAATGTAGATGTCGTATAATCATTCCATAACTCGCTATATATCTTCAAAAGTACGAATAATAAATTTCGAGAGGGAAAAAAATTACAATATTCGCATTTTCGAAACATAATACGGTAAGTAAAATATCACGCTGGGGGAATTGGGAAAAAAATTATTTTTACTCGCAGTTTCTATTAAACACCTACACATGGTAGCAGAAAGTGGTTTGGTTTAAAAGTTGTGAGAAATTGAGAATGAATTGTCAAACATGGCTGGTTTTGTAATCATTTTAATGATATCGATTGAGGGGTTGGAAATTAATTTTTTATTAGAAATTTTTTTTAATGGCGTTTGACACCTTTGCAATTTTGATGTAAAATAAGTTTTCATGGTTCTAAGAAAATGAGACTTTTTTCTGAGGGGAAAAAAATCATCTGCGATGGGGTTGAAATGGAATTTTTTCCAAATGAATATCAATGATGTGATCTGAACATGGATACAGAAATTTTGAAATTTTTTCCGCTTTAATTGTTGAGAATGAAAATAGAATGCCTTATTTTTCTCCTGGCGCAAAATCCGCCTGTATATTTTCAAATAATTTAAGTATGTACAAAAATCCTTTGGCCAGAATTTCAAAGGATTTCGTACAGATAAAACTAGAACAACTACACTATTAGAGTGTCCAAAGAATAATCTTTTTCAAATTTCAGATCAAATTTTCATGATTTACAGGACAATGAGGTAATTGTGGAATTTCAAAAATTCGCCAAAATTCGAGAAATGCACTTCGGCACTTGAAATTTCAAAAATGGAATTTTTTTATGATGTACTTTCAATTTATGACAATTTTGACTCAAAATTGTACGTTGGGTAGGGATACCTCGCTTGTAACTACAAAAAAAGTAGTAAAAAATCATGTTTTTTAAATTAGTTTTGAATTTTTTTGACCATGTTGCACCCCGTTTTGGGGTCCAAAAAAAATATTACGTGATACATGACCACTTGGCCGAACTAATAAAAAAAATTCCAGCCATGTATTCCCCTCAAAATTTTTTTTGAAAATTTTTTTGAAAATTTCAATGTGAAAAAAATTGGGAAAATGTGAACCGAAAATTTTCAAAAAATTCTCATTTGTACTACCCAGTAAGATGTACAATCTGTGAAAATTTCAAAAATTTTTACCCACCCCTTCCAGAGATATCGCGTGTTGAAATTTCGACATTAAAAGTGCGATAATTCCGAAAGGGGTGGGGGTAGGGGGTCAAAAATTTTTTTGGAATGTTTTTAGACCATAAGTAACCTTTTGAGACCATTTTGACCGACTTTGGGTCAAGGGCCGTTTTTGACCCTTATTAGGAAAGGCTCTTTCTAAAAATACCTGATTTTAATCTGGCAAATCTGATTTTCGGGTTTCTCTGCATTTCTTTAGAATTCAGCCCGATATTCATACAAGAATTTTTGGTTCAAAAATTTGTCTGGTTTCGAAAAAAAATAACTCGATAACAATTTTACTTCAAAACATCTAAAAAAAAAAGAGAGAAATGGGCGTAAGTAAATCATTCGAACAATTTTTTTTTTCAAAAACCAGCTTGTTATTCCGTTCAGATATTACAACAGGAAATTTCCTTCGCGCGTGTTTCAAATCGCATGTGGTTGATTAAAACGAGAAAATCTATTTATCAAATTCGTCAGATTTTATTCTATCGAAAATAATAACGATAACGGGAATTGAAATTTACGATTTTTTTTTAATTCCACGCTTGGCAAGGAAATTATTTTGTTTTGATTAAAAAAAAAAACTCATTTAGTAAGGGCTTTCTTGACACGCGTTTAATTATAGTGCTTCAACTTGGATGCTGAAATGAATGGGAAAAAAATCTCACCGTCGAAAGTATACCTACTCCAAGCTGGCAGACTTTTATCAGCTCATTGGTTAAAAAGTATCGAAATAAAAATCATTAAAATTCTCGAACACGTATAAATCGACGTAAAAAACGTGGTATTATAACGAAATATCAGTACACTGGCGAAAGCGAGAAAAAAAAAGAGGGAAAAATTGTAACAAATAAAATGAAATTGTAATCGGTGAAAAAGGTTCCTTATTTGTACTTAGAGTTAATGTCCTTTTGGACTCATATCGTTTCTTTTGATATCATCATTAGATGAATGTGTCCGTCATCCAGTCACCGATGTTTGTCATTTATATGTAGTTTCTACAAGTGTTTGTGTTTTATTAGTCATACTGAGTCATAGGCTCACAACTTACATTCATTCTATAGAAGACTGTATTAGAGTACACTTCACCTTTTGACATTGTGAATTCTTTCACCCTGACTTTTTCATTTTTGTGTTGTTCATATTTATTCAAGAATATATTTCGTTTTGGACATTGAACTGGTGTTATATTTTCATGTGAGTATTGATTCTATATATTTGAGTATTTCAAGATGTTTTCATGGTAGCAAGAGCGTTTGAGTTAGATTTTCCGGCCGGCCTATGTCGCCGGTGAGCCTATTCTCAACCTCTTAGTTTATTTAATTTAGTTAAACAAGTACAAGTGGCTTTAGTATATAATTTCATCATTTACCGAAGTTCTATATAATTGGCACCATTTGGTGATTTTAACAAGCCTAAAAATGAACCGAAGTTTGAAAAACTGAAAACCTTATAAATTTCCGATGTCTATAAATTTAAAATAATCTAAAACCCGAAAGAATTCAACCGAAGACATTCTATTTCATGAATTTATTAATTAAAATGAAAAATTGATTTCAATGACGCAAACCGAAGCTCGTAATAGTTACTCCGATAGCTAGCCTTTAGACGAAAGTTTTGGGCGAATAAACTGATAATTTTCAATACGGTACCGATGCAACAAGTTAACAAATAAAAACATAACACCGTATGTACAATTGTGCGTCAAATGCAAGTGAAAACCGATGTTGTAAAGTTTAATAAGTTTAAAAGTGTCGTTATAAGTTAATGTAGTTAAAAACCGAAGTTAAAGCTACCAAAACCGATGTAAATTGTATAATATTCGTTATAAAATCGAGGTTTGTATCATAATGTAACATTTCATGCCACCTCTGTACTTTGTATAATTTAGATCACTTGCACACCGAATAGAATATGAACCGAAGATAATTATATCAAATACGTAGAATATTATAGAATATGCAGAAAATTAGACTATTTTGTGGTGTAAACTAGCAATTACTTCGTTTCGGCTAGTATTTTAAAAAAAAGCCCAATTGCAAGGGTGGATCGGACGAACTTCAGACACAAAAGCAAGCTAAAACCGGCACCGATGTTGTAAATTTGTGAAAATTTGTAAAGTAAATGATAAATTCATTATGAGAGGGAGTTTTTAAAACCTTACGGTCTCCCATTAATGGCCAAAATAAATAAATTCCGATGGTTAATCTATTTGAAACGAATTAAGCTTGAAATATGGTCTTTTGTGTCTGATATAGCCAAAACTCTGTGTGTAATGTACGTATGCACGTATAGAGATGGCTGAAAATAAGTTTGTTCAATCCGCAGGCGGCTTACAGTGGAAGTTAGCATTATCGGTTGTCCCTGATGCGGTACGGAAACTGTAAGTTGATGGTATAGTATTCGCATGTGTTGTCCCTGCATAATGCTATATCATTGTAGTTATTAAAGAGCTCCATATGATAACTACACCTGCCAATGAGACATATCCTTATTGTAAAAAATGCCTGAACCGAAGTAATATATATTTTAATGATAGTTAAGCAGGCAAATACGAACGGAGAACAAAATTTAATGTATTTCTGAAACCGTATGTTTTAGATATTGCTGAATAATTGCCAAAATGGGCAGAGAAGACGACAACAAAGACGAACGTCGTTCCCGAAAGAGATCGCGCTCCGATTCACGGTCTCGCGATCGTCGGAGACGCCGAAGTGACGAAGAACGAAATTATGGCGATAGATACTACTGGTCGAACGTAAGATACTGTGTTTCATTTATAATTTGTGTCATTTGTTTACCCAATATTGAAATACGTAAGGTTCCTATAGCGATTTAGTTACATGTGTAAAATTTTTTTTATTAAAACAGGATAATGTCTCTGAAAACGTGCAACGCACGGCCACATCGCCGGAGCCAGCTGCGGCTTCAGGTGGAGCTAAAACGTCTAATAAACCGATAGTTAAAAGTAAAATCGTTGTTAGTAAAGGTGTAGATACGTCTAGTAAGAATCCCTCCAAAAGTAGTTCGAAATCGGAAAAACCTATTGATAGGAATAAAGTTACTGAAAAACAAACCGAAGATAAAAAGAAAACCGATGATAAAAAGAAAAAGTCGTTAAAAACAACCGAAGAAAATATTACTATGAAACCTATGGACCCGGTAAGTAAGAAACCGTCAGCTGAGCCGGTACTCAATGAACCTTCAGCTGAGCCGACGAGTAGCAAATTTCAACCAGAAGCAAAACAGGTAATTTCACCCGGTGATCCTAGTTCTAGTGGTAGTAGCGATTCCGATAGTGATGGCAGCTCGTCATCAACGCCTAAAAATCAAGATGAACCAGTAATGAGAAAACGAATTGAAAACAGACCCGATGATGATGAACATTTACAAACTGAAGACGATAAATCAACGATTCAAGATCAAATCGATGCATTAAACGAAGAAACTGCCAAACTAAAACAATTGAACGAACTGACAGCTAAATTAAAAGCTCAACGAGCGTTAGCGTTACGTAATTATAATTTTCTCAAAAGCCAAGAAAAACCGAATGAAGATGAACAGAACGCTGATGATGAAGACGAAGACGCTACCAAAACCGTGTCGAAACCGAAGAAGAAAATAAAACGCAAAATAAATGAGCTAAAATCGAACGAAAACAAATCTGAACATGACGATAACACTAAACCGAAGAAAAAGAAGATTAAAGATGATAAATTGAAAAGTAAATCTAAACCTAAACAAAGTAAACCAACCGATGATGAATTAGAATTATCTGATATCGAAGAACACATTAAAAGTGGTACTGATTCGGATTATTTTGATGGACAGTCCGAAGAAGAAGATGAAAATTTCCAAGTCATTACCCCGAACGAATCCGATTCAGATGTATCGTTACAAAATGATTCCGATGTAGAAAATCGAGTTACAGAATCAGACAGTGAAAAACCGAAGAAGAAAAGAAAGAAAGACGATAAAGAACAGAAACCGAAGAAGAAAAATAAACCTGACGATAATGATAATGAACCTGAACAACCGACAGTACAAGATGAAGTAAGAATACATCAATTTCGAACTGCACCGATGGTCGGTAAATATAAGTTAACGAAAAATGAACACTATGATACGTGGTACTCTAGGTTAGTTAGCGAGCTCGAAGGTATGGGTTACGACCCTCATGATAAAAATCCATCGAAGTTAAACAATATACAAATGAAAAATATATTAATGGCTAGAATCGACAACTCGTATATCGAAGACATTGTTAATTGTAAAACGTTTCAAAAAGCTATAGAAGTATTAAAAGAAACCCGAAGATCCGAAGTAAATAAATCGTCTAGGACTATTGAACAGCAGTTTAGTAAACTACGTTTATTTCGCCATGAGACCGTAGCCGAATTCTTTCAACGTATTAAAAGGTTAAGATCTGAGTACTTTTCTGTAGTAAATAAAAATATTCCCCGAAGAAAAATCTTTGACCAAATTGTGATAGGAACCGAACGTATTTACCCGATTTAGAAAAATATGTAGATTTAAAAGGGACCTACCCTAAGCTAACCATACGTGACATTAAAAACTTTTTACTCCGACAGGAACAAAAGGCTCGTGAGAGAGGCCCGCAGCAGGCAAAGTTTGCAAATAACAGATCCAACCGAGGAAGATTTCCGTCGAATAGAGGTTACCAGGGCCGAAACCAAAGGCAATCGAACAACGTTGGAAACAGACCCGTACGATGTTATTTGTGTAACTCTCCTTCTCATTTTGCGAAAGACTGCCCAACGGGAGTGAAATGTTACGGCTGTATGCAGTTCGGCCATTATAGGAGAAATTGCCCAGTACCGCTTGAACAGCAGATCCCTTGTGGATACCAAGGTAAGAATAAAAATCGAGGAAATAATAACAATAACAATAACCAGTCGAGCTCGTTCAATCGAGGTAATCAAAACCGAGGTGGGCAAAATAATCGGTACAATTTTAGAAACACAGCCAGACGAGGTAGATTTAATGGGTCACGAGGTTATAATAATAATAACAACCGAAATTTTCAAAATTATCAGAATTTCCAACCGAATGTAAATTTTAATCAGAATAATGGTCAAAACTTTAATCAAGGGCAAAATTTCAATAATCAGTCGTACGATAATTCCAACCGAGGTGGAAACAATTTCAGACGTGGTGGTCGTTTTAATAAAAGAAAACCTAAAAATAATGATATGTCTGCTCAGCAGAATAATAAGTCGGATCAGCCGAAACAACAACCGAAAGAATAATATCACAGCCATTTATGTTATCACAGTCGTTTATTTTATTTAGTATCACAGATAGTTTTTAGTTTATTAAACCGAAGTGTTTTTGTTGTTAAATAGGAAGAAATCCCCTCCCGCACGATAACGAGGTGGATCCCGAATGGGAAGAAGAACTTCGACAAATGGAACAAATTGTCTTTCCCCCCTCGCCACCCGTTCAAGACCCGATGGATAGGCAGTTCTATCATGACATACGGAGAAACGCCGCCCAAGATCGTATCGAAAATATCCGAAGATTCCAACGTGACATAATCTTAAATGAACGTCGCAGTATCAGCCCAATTTCGCTGTCCCCAAATGAGCGACGCGAAGAACAGAGCTTCCTTACGCAGGGAAAAATTAAAACTGAAAAAGAAAATCGAAATGCGCAAACAGGAAGTACGTCGTAGGAAGCGCGAAATTGAAGAAGAAGAAAATAAGATCCGCGACGATGAACTCCGATTCGGGCTGCAGAAAATCGAGCTTAAAAAGAAGTTACAACAAAAGGCAGCGGAGTATGCTTTACTTTCGAACGAAGCGCGGCGCAAAATGGACGAAGCCGAAAGATGTCACGACGAACTGACGAAATTACGAAAATGTTTTCACGAATTTTTGACCACTGAAGAAATCGCTGACGAATTACGCGAAGAAAAAGAAAAATTAATGTCAATCGAAGGTCCACCGTCAAATAAAGAGATGTCGCGAGCCATCACTCAAAAGTTATTCGATAGAGTAATGGAAAAAGCCAGAAAATTAAGCACGAAAGATGACCAACCCGAAGACGTCGAAATGAGGCCGAAAGAACGAACGCCACCCCCACCACCACCCGGCGGACCTCGTATTCAAGGTCAAAAACGGTCACCGATGGAGCTTAAAACGATTGAGTATAACGACGTCAATACTAAAGGTAAAGTTATAATTAAAAGTTCCCGTCCCCGCGGTGCCCGATCGAAAAATTTAATCTTAGTAATTCACCGCTTTTAGAATACTATCCGCCCGAAGATGACCCAATGAAAAGCCAAAACGTCGACGACTCCTCGCAGCAGCCGAAAAAGAAACATGGCGATGAACAAATTATTTTTCCTATCGATCATTTTGACACGCACGTTGATATGGGCTCGGGACCAGTACCAAATCCATCCATCGCCGGCTCGTCGTCTATGAATGTTGATCAATTCGAAACGGATCCAACGGCGGCTATTGCGACTGAACAATGGGAATGGCCCCTTCCGAAACCGAAATATCAAACAAAGGCCACCAAATTAAATCGGGATAAACTTCACACGAAATCGACGAAGACGACTAAAGAATCGAATAAAACAGTCGAACCCGAAAAAGTCGAAAGTTCAGCCCAGTCAGCGCCGCCAAACCAACCCGAAGAAAACTGGGATTTAGAAAGCAGCGACAGTCCCAGGCCAAATTTTGTTTACGATGGCTACAAGTCAGTTCTGGTGGATACGGTCGACTCAGTCATTCACTCCGCCTTAAATATTGTTCAAGCTGGAATTGCGCGGGCGCAGTCACGTCAATTTGAAGACGACGGCGTCGAAATAGATCTGGCTCTCGACACAGTAGTGTCGGAATTGAACGTCGAAAAGGCCATGCAGGCAACCGAAGGTAAGGAAGTAGTTTTTATTGGTGATACAGGCGCGACTACGCACCTGCTTAAGTATAATATTTATTTATTAGATAGAACACAATGCTCGATGACCATCAACGGTATAAATAAAGACCCTAACACTTCGTTACATACGAGTATTCAGGGCACCGTTCGAGGGCAAAGTACTATTTGTAAGAATAGAGTAGAATTAAATAACGTTTTACTAGTACCCGACGTAACTGATAATTTACTTTCTCTACGAACTTTCGTCGAAGACGGTCATACTGTCATATTAAACAACCGATGTGCTAAAGTTTTACATAAAGAAACCGAAAGAGTAATTCTTCAAGGAAAATATAAATCTCCTTTTTGGTATTTTATTATTGATTGTGAGAAAAACCCAACAATTTTGGTAACTAAGACTAGAAATAAATGCGTATAAAAGACAGAACGATGAAGAGGTTAATGACCCAGCACCGAAGAAACAGAAGAAAAATAACAAGAAAAACAAGAAAAAGAAATCTAAAACTATAACCGAAGAACAAATCGATGAAAAAGAACTATATAAAATATATGCCATCGAAGATGAAGCTGAAAACATTGATAAACGTGAAAGAATAGATAATATACCGTTAGCTCACGAAATCTCGCGTGAATATAAATGAAACCGAATGAAGGCATTTATATAGAACCTAAAGGCATACCAGACGACCTTGAAGATTTTGCAACCTCCGGTGTTAAATGGCATTATCGACTAGGACACATGAACTACGATCAAATGTGTAAATTACGTAAAAACAGTAAACTGCTAAAAGGTGTAAAACTAAATAAAAAGAAAATCGATCGATGTGACGTATGTAAAATTGCCAATATGAAAAACCTACCATTCAAAGAACGAAGACGACGTGCAATTAGACGTTTTCATACCATACATTCAGATATAATGGGTCCAATAACACCTGCGTCGTATAAAGAAGGCTATAAATACATTATTACGTTCGTTGATGATTATACCCGGTTTGCCATTGCCTACGTTATGCATGATAGAAAAGATACTACCGATTGTTTTTTAAAATTCAGAGAAACTATCATGAACATGACAGATTGTGATAATCCTCACATTATCAGAGTTTTTCGCTCAGACAATGGAGGAGAGTACATTTCTGATCAATTTCAGGATACGTTGGCTGAATATAAAATCAAATTTAAACCGTCAGCACCGAGAACAAAGCAACACAATGGCACCGCCGAACGGTTCAACCAGACTATTATGAATCGAGTCAGAGCAATGCTAGTAGATTCGGGCTTACCGATTAATATGTGGGATGTAGCTCTCGGAGCAGCTCTTCACGTGTATAATAGAACACCACATGCGGGAATAAATTTTGAGTACCCCTTAAGAAAACTGTTTCCCGATGTTAATCTTAGACTTAATCATATTCGTAGATTTGGATGTTTAATGTTCGTCAAACGGTTAGAAAGAGTTAGTAAAGTCGAACCGAAGGGTATTTACGGAGTACTTGTTGGCTACACATCTACAGGCTATAAAGTAATGCTCCCAAAATCGAAGAAAATCATCAGAACTAAACACGCACGACCGAGAGAAACGAAAACCTACAAACACCTAACTGGTCTCCCAACCGATGATTTAGAACCAGAAGTAGATGAAAAACAATGGTTAAAAGAATTCGATTCAATTTACCGTCGAGATGATCAAGGAAACCGGCTTCCCATTGGCAGAGATAAGGTGGTAGACAAAAAGACGGAGGGAGATGTAAGCACTGAGCCCAGCTCGCTGCCACAACCCACTTCCCATTCGTCGGATTCTACTCACCCCCCACCTAAGAAGCGCGGACGACCTCGAAAATCAGAAACGGTTGCTAATTTCAATAAAACGGAGGGAGAACCTGATGAGGAAATGATTTTGTTATCGAAAGGCGAAATACCGATAGATGAAAATGCGATGGGAATAAAAGAACATTTTGAACGCGAATTAGAAAGATTAAAAACGTATATTGCGTTAACGGCCCCAGTAGAAGATTTAGAAGCTTTCGCTCTTATGGCAGGACTTGCAGGAGACCCGATTACGGTTGATGAAGCATTATCAGGGCCATATAAAGAATTTTGGAGACAAGCCATGACCGAAGAATTTCAATCGTTGGAAAAACATAACACATACGAAGTCGTTGATAGGAAAATACTCAAGAAAGGAGCGGTTATAGTTGATTCGATAATGTTGTTAAAAACGAAAATAGACACGAGTGGACGTGTTCGATTTAAAGCACGACTAGTTGCGCGAGGTTATAAAGACACAAGATCCTATTCACTCGCTGAACTATATTCACCAGTCTCGAGAGTTGCCACTATTCGAATTGCTTTTAGCATAATAAACAAATTTAATCTCGAAGCGATACATCTTGATGTCAAAACAGCGTTCCTACATGGAGAATTAACCGAAGAAACCTACATGGATATACCAAAAACCTACCCGATGAGCCCAGACGAAAGAAAGAAGAAAATTTGGCTACTAAAGAAAGCAATTTATGGGTTAAAACAAAGCCCTAAAAAGTGGAATGAACATTTCAACCGATTGATGAAGAAAATAGGTTTTAAACAAGACATTAACGATCCATGCATCTATTGGTTTCGAAATAAAGATGTACAACTATTTTTGATTTTATATGTCGATGATATATTATTCGCTGGAAACGACGAAGAATTTATGTTCAAAATTTTAGACCTACTCATCAAAGAAATAGACATTATAAATTTAGGAGAACCGAAAAAGTTTGTTGGAATTGAAATTTTTAGAAAAAGACCTGAGAACATCATCTATTTACATCAATATAATTATACGCTTGAAATACTGAAACGATTCAATATGGCCGAGGCAAAATCATATCCAATTCCGATGATACCGCAAAACAGGAACGATAAATCAAAGATTTTGACGAATTTACTTTTAGCAGGTGCACAACCGAAAAACCGAAAGGAACGAAAACAATTTAAACTTATGGAAAAAGAAAGACAGTTCAATGAAGCACCTTTTCCCTATCGTGAAGCTATTGGAAGCTTGATGTACCTAGCTAATGGTTCAAGGCCAGACATCACGTATGCAGTGCACTACCTTAGCAGGAAACAAACGAGCCCCTCCAGATACGATTGGGAACAAGTTAAAAGAATTTTCAAATACCTCGTTGGAACGGTTAATTATGGATTACATTTTAGCAGCACCGAAAGTAATTTAATTGGTTACGCAGACGCCAGTTATGGCGATGATTTAGACACACGAAAAGCTACGACAGGATTTATTATTCGTTTATTTGGTGATGTTGTTGCGTGGTCTAGTAAACGACAGGGTAATGTATCTACGTCTACGTGTGAAGCTGAATACGTTGCGTTAAATGCAGCATTACAAGAAGCTATCGCAACCAATGCTACGTTGAGACGAGCGACTGGAACCGAAATTTCACCGATCGATTTATTTGGCGACAATTCATCTTCATTAAAATGTACCGAAAAACCTGGCACACCGTCGTTACGCCATATACCCGATGTTAAATTTCACAATATACTTGACTTTGTAATTAACGAAAAAGCCACTGTTACGTGGGTTAGCACCAAAGAGCAAGATGCTGACATTTTAACAAAACCTTTACCGAAAGAATCATTTAACAAATTACGAAACAAATTAGTATTACCGATAGATGATTTAATTAATGAATAACAGTACAAGAACCGAATAGAATACAAATTTTGCTTAATACTACGTAATCGATGACAGTGTTCTTTTCATATATCTGTTTCAGGAATTCGAAGTATGACTCGCGTCCTCGATGTCTTGTCTGAACTCCTCTTAGCAATTGAAAACCTGGACATAACCGAAACGGAAACCGAGGAATTAAAAGAGGTGAATCGCGTCTACAACAAATTAATATTCGAATCAAAGACGAAACGCGAGAAGCACCGTGAAAAAGCTCGAGCGGCGCGGCGGCGACGAGCGATTTTTAGACGCCAGCAGCGTGAAGCTCAGCAAGAGCAAAACCGACGACCGACCGATGACAATGATGACGGATTTGAAGAAGATATGGACGCGCAGGCCGAAGACGAATTATTACAGTCGCCGCAGCGGGAAAATCCGTAATTCTTTTTTTTATTATTTTCTAATTAATTACTCAAAACAACCGAAGTTTTTTTTGTGTGAGTTGTTCCTTTCTCGTTGTTATTTAATTTTGTATTTATTATATAAGTTCATTTTCCTTTCGTATCGAAAGATGATATAGTTAATAATTTGGAACAAATTTAAAACCGAAGTTTATTTATTTTGAAATATGAAAGGTTTACCAATAATATGATAAGTTTTTTTTGTGCCTTTTGAGCCTGAAAATTTTTTTTCTGGTGATTTTGTGAATTTATTTAAATGTTCCTTTTCTTTTGTGATATTACTTAACCGCTCCGCTCAAGCTTTTTGGAGGGAGTGAAAAAGGTTCCTTATTTGTACTTAGAGTTAATGTCCTTTTGGACTCATATCGTTTCTTTTGATATCATCATTAGATGAATGTGTCCGTCATCCAGTCACCGATGTTTGTCATTTATATGTAGTTTCTACAAGTGTTTGTGTTTTATTAGTCATACTGAGTCATAGGCTCACAACTTACATTCATTCTATAGAAGACTGTATTAGAGTACACTTCACCTTTTGACATTGTGAATTCTTTCACCCTGACTTTTTCATTTTTGTGTTGTTCATATTTATTCAAGAATATATTTCGTTTTGGACATTGAACTGGTGTTATATTTTCATGTGAGTATTGATTCTATATATTTGAGTATTTCAAGATGTTTTCAATCGGAACTGTGTGGCAAAAAGTTTCGAATAAAGTTGCGAAGTTTTCGAGCTATGCGTCGTACATTAAGTAAAATATTGTTCCCGGTTTTATTACCGAGTTTTACGATATTGATTGCAATGACTCTATTTTTGGGAGAAGATGGTCTTGTTAAATTTACTGCATATTGTTCAAATCGTACGAATTTCGGTATAACAAGGGCTATTAGTGTTTCTGCACTTGAGGGTGTAATTTTTTTGAAGCTATTAAGTTATTAAATATTATCGGTTTTGGATTTATTGTTTCTAGACGCGTTGTCTCCTTGGAAATACATTTCATTAAAATACTTGGAGTATTTTTTTTCCTTTTTTTTTTTGTCACCCTTGTAATATTATAAAGAAGATTAAAGAGGAAAAGAGGAAATGTTTCACATTTTTCAACAATCGATTTTAATGCAGTTTTAGTTCCGGAAATTTTCACCAGCGTGTAATCCTCATACGAGGGTAGGATTTCACTTAGAAAATACCACCGAGTTACATATCCGAACGTTTCAATTTTTCAATTTCTCCTAAAGCAATGTTTACTTGATAGAGAATTTGTGTACGAAGAAAATACGAGTTACTACCTCAACTCGCAAGTCGTATTAATCTTACTGCTCTCCTTGTGATTTTTACTTTGACAAAGTCTCCTACACAAGTCACTCGGGTTAATGGATTCGTGGGGTGAAATATATTTACCGAACGAATGTAAACTGGATTTATGAGATCATTTTCACCTGAATGTGTGGGTGAGGTTTAGGTTAATTGAGTCATTTACGAAGATATTTCATCAAATCTAAAGTTCGTTTGAAAAATATTTTGGATTTCGGCTCAATTTGCAAATCAAATGAAATAGAAAAGTTTCTAAAAAAGAAAAATCAATGAATTTTTTCTTCTAGAGCAGAACTGTTCAAAAAATTGGAAATATTTTCAAAAATAAAAATTTTCTTCTTAATATCGAAACATTGCTTGACTAAAACTTTCCCCTCAAAATTTCTGAAAAATCATGTTCAATTCAGAAAATTTTGTGGAAAATGAGATTTCATTCTCTACATTACCTATAAAAACTCCAATTTTGAGGAATTTTTTGGTACATTTTGACCGAAAATATCAAATTATTCAGATTTTATTTCAATGAATATAAAATTTGATTTTTTTTTCAAATTATTGCAATGTTTTAAAATTTGATAAAATTTCAATTATTTTTGTACTTACTAAAAAATTCCAGTCCATTTTCATGTAAAATTTTTTTCAAAATTTTCGTCAGTTATGCAAAGATTTTTCAACATATTTTTCAATTTTTTATTTAGATCAGTCGCCCTTTGACGTTGCTGCAAGTATACTTGAATGTTTATAGTTTTAAAAAGGTTTAATGAGTTTCAAGGCCCTAAAAGTTTAAAATGAGCACCAAGTTACAAAATTTTACAAAAATAAAGTTGATAGGTAAAATCATCATTACACAGTAAATTCTTACAAAAATCCAGTTTTTATGAACTCTTACAAAAAATTATTTTAAATTTTTGGCATAGAATTGAAATCTTAAAATAAAAATCATAAAGAAAGCTACGACTCAAATCGTTTTTATTTCAGAAAAACGACTAAAAACGACCATACTTAGGTATGTTGGATCCGTTGTTTCCTATCGTTTCTTAGAAAAACGACAGTTGGAAAATTTTTCAACCCGTATGAAATTAGAGCTACGACTCAAAATTTTTTTAGTACAGAAAAACGACTGAAAACGACCATATTTAGGTATGTTGGATCCGTCGTTTCCTGTCGTTTCTGAGAAAAACGACAGTTTGAAAATTTTTCAAAACACATGAAATTAGAGCTAAGAATCAAAACGAAAATTTATTATTCATTAATTTTCGTTGCAAAATTTTTTTAGAGGACATAGGACGAAATCCTTCATCTGCATAATAACTAAATTGAATTTTTAATGGAAAAAAACGGGTTCTTGGGTCAAAAAATTGGGAGAAGTTTGTGTCACCATCTATTTACAATTATATAAAAATAAAATCGAAAATGGAAAGTAGAAGATTTTTAAAATGGTAATTTTTAGTTTTGAAACGTAATCCTTCAAAAAATTCTCCTTGCTTCACCGACCCTAAATTTTTCCTCTGTTTAAAAAAGAGTAATATTTTCGTCATTTTTCTAAATTTTTTCAAGAATCAGGAAAAAATGGCCCGGATCGGTTTAATTTTCCAATATTAATTTTGTTCCACTTTGCCACCAACGCATTTTGTTCTTTCTATAAAAAATACAAAAAAGTTGAAAGAATTTTCAAATCAATTATAACCCCACGCTATATTCGATTTTTAGAAGTTAATGTGATTTTGGAATGATTTTTCATTCCAATATTCATCTCAATTTTTTTCAATTTTTCCAAGCTGAGATCAATTTTGATATAAATGTTTATTCCAATTATATTCCCACAATATTTTCGATTTCTTTGAGGTTGGGATGAATTTTGGGACGATTTTTTCATTTCAATATTTATCCCAAACTTTTTTTGATATTTTGAAGCTGGGATGATTTTGGAATGGTTTTTGATCCCAAAATTCATCCGATGGTTTTCTTCGATTTTTTGAAGTATGCATTATTTCTCTCCTTAAAACTCCTTTAGAACATATGAAAATATTTTTAAAATATTATTCAATCAACCTTCTGACTTTGAAAATTGTGTCAGTTTCAGAAGGATTTCCCACCCGACCATTCAAATTCTTTCAACTTCGACAGATCAAAAAATTATCACATTGAGTAGATATTGATATTGAAAATTGAAATAATAATATGGGTAATCTAAATGAAACATTTCAATAAATCTTCAGTTGAGGTTCCAAGTTGAAAAAAATCATGATAAGTGCAAATTAGAGAAAACCTATTATTTTGAACCCCATCACGTGACCTTTTCAAGTCTCCATCGATATCTCGATTCTCGAACCTCGAACGCAAGTTCAATTATAAAAATTGTCACGATATTTTTTTCCACCGAAAGAATTGTCCCTTTTTAATCTGTTAAGCTGAATTCGTTCAAGTAGTCGAATTATAAAATTTATATCCCATCGATACGAAATTAATAGCTTTTCGAATGACCATCGCGTCGGAATTAAACTACAATTTGGCCATCTTTTGCGAGGACTTTTTTGGCAATGAGAACACCGAACAGTAAAATTATTATGTGTGCATTTGAAACGATACGCTTTTTGGCATATTAAACTATTCTCATTATTCAACTCGATCGCGCTGGAATATAACAGTTGCAAAGGTGGAATTTTCAATTGTTAGCAACAAAATACTTATCTATGCATGGTTGATAAGTACGTATAGCGAAATACGATTTATATGACGAGCTGGCTGAAAGAAGCGGTTAGAAATTAACTCAACTTTCAACTAGAGGCAATAACACGTGGCTTCTGATAAATACCTATATATTCTATACAAATACATTCAGCAATAAGTTTCTTTATTCGTGCCAACGTTGGAACTAAAAGCGTCGACTGAGATCTCTAAAAAAGTAGGTAAGTATAAAGCTACCTACTCACGAATAACAAGCATGTATTTTCACAAAACACCCAATTTATACATTTAATTAACGTCAAGAAGCGGGGCAAAATTTTACGTTTATATAAGAAGTCGAAAAAAAAAAGGCGCGGATTTTCGACGAAAGAGGAAAAAAATAACAATTTGTAAAGTACCTACGTATACGAATGAAGCGAAAAAAATTATGCCTATTTCGTTTGTAGTACATGAAAATATAACGATGTAGTTCATCTCATTTAAACTAATGGCTGCGTTACGACGAAGCAAAAAATTTCAAACTCCAAATCAATAAGTTTGGCGTAAAAGAAAATTGTACATTTTACTGCATACATGACGTAGATAAAAATCGAGCAAAAAAATCAAATGGGAAATTTTTACGCTTATAAAAAATACGAATTTGCTCCAAGTTTTTAATTAGATCGTATATTTTTTTTACTCTTGGTGGCTCTCGAAACACGTAAATTATACAGACCCAATATAATCTGCTACGATAATTTAAAAAATTCGGTCGCGATTTGTAACGTCAATTAGATTGGAATCGAGTGTGGGTGGAAATTGGGGAGACGATGGCGAAACGTGTCAGGAAATAGACGTTGTAGATGGTAATGGAGCAGATAATTTGGGAGACTGGGTCGATGTCCATATCAACAGTATCCTCGATACGACTGAAACCCATTAATAAAACAACACCGATAAAATTTTAATCAACGTAAGCCCAAAATCATGTAATTATTCTACAAACACGATACAAGAGACATTTCAACCATGTGGCAAGCGTTATAATTACTTTATTTTGTATCATCATCTCATCGGGGTCGTTATTGTTGTTTTCATGCTGAATTTCATTTCTTTCAAAGTTTTGTCAAGTTTTTAGTAGCGTATCTTCAATTCCACAGGCAGAATTATATACTCGAATGAACGACTTGAAATTGAATGGCATTTGGAAATTTAAGGTCGAGGAACTCGGGAGCGAATTTTTATTCGAGTTTATTATACGCCTTATGATAATATTTCTGGCCGGTCTCTTTGGAATTTCAACTCGTGATTCGTAAAATCAACAAGTTCCGTGGGGAGTGCCGATGTTTTATTTCAACTTTTACGTGGAAAATAAAAATCGTAAAATTATCAAGAGGGATGAAGTTTTCAAAAGTTGAAGAAAAATTGAAACCTGTAATGCAGATTTCTCCAATGAGCCTGAACAAGAATATATCGAACAAAAGTTTAGATATTTAGAAAGAATATTTTACTCATAATTTCAAACAGTACAATTTATTTTTTGAATTTGTATACATTTTTGACAATTCAAAAAATTTTCTCATCGCTCTTCAATAGCGAATGATACAAAAACTAAATAAAGAAACAGTTGACAAATGAAATTTGTTACCTATGTACCCTATTTTTGACCACCCAAATTGAATGGGAACAGTTTTTTATTGCTCTGGAATCTCAAAAAAATTAAGGAATTTTCCAGTAAATAGGTATTGGAAAAAATGGTGTTTTACTATTATCCACGAATTTTACCACACATGTAAAAGGATTCAACATGTGGTAAATTATATGGATAGGAATTTTCCATCAAAATCACGGTTTCTAGAGTTCAGGAAAACCAATAAAACTGTGGTGAATTTTATGGATAATAATTATCCACAAATTTCACCACAGGGGTGAAAGGTTTCAACATTTGTCAAATTATATGGATAGGAATTTTCCATCAAAATCACAGTTTCTAGAGTTCAGGAAAATCAATAAAACTGTGGTGAATTTTATGGATAATAATTATCCACAAATTTCACCACAGGGGTGAAAGGTTTCAACATTTGTCAAATTATATGGATAGGAATTTTCCATCAAAATTGCCGTTTCTAGAGTTCGGGAAAACCCATAAAACTGTGGTGAATTTTATGGATAATAATTATCCACAAATTTCACCACAGGGGTGAAAGGTTTCAACATTTGTCAAATTATATGGATAGGAATTGAACGCGTCAGAGCAAAAAGGGACATATACCCGGTATATGTCCCTTTTTGATCCGACTAGTGATTATGAATCTGTGAAACCTCCTCTTTAAAATGAGACCTTGCTCACTTTCCAATGTTGGAAATTAGCGAAGTTACAGCGAATTCAAAGTCTGAAACCTAATGAAAATCATAACTTTTTTTTCAAAAATGTGATATTCGAGGGTTTTTTTCACCTCAAATTCGATATACGCAATTTTTTTATTGAGATAAGCACCCCGTCAAACATTTTTCGGTAGCGGCTACCGTAGCCAAACTACCAACAGTATTTTTCACTATTTCTCTGTATCTTAGTGTAAATTTTTGGTAGAAAATTAGTAGCGGCGCTACTATTTGCCTTTTACACAATTTTTTTGGTAGTGGATTGGTAGTATAGCTACTTTGTCTCATTTAGTATTTTTGCAACTGAATTACTACTGTATCATTGGTAGCAAATTAGTAGTGACGCTACTTCATCCCATTCAGTATTTTTGCTACCAAGTCACTACCGTAGCAGATTGGTAGTGAAGCTACTTCACCTCAATCAGTATTTTTGCTACTGAATCACTACTGTTGATTCATAAGTCAATAGTAGTGATTCAGTAGCCGAAATACCTAAATATGTACAGTAGTAGGTAATAGACCTAGAAGAAATTCAACTAAATTTTTCAACATCTCTAAAATTCTGTGCTCAATATTTCTAAATTCTATTGTCTTTGTTTAGAAAAAATAAAAATATCCAACTTTTTGTGATTTTTCGAAATTTTTTGAGTGTGTAGAACGCAAATCTACAGTGTTTTCCTTCAAGAATGAAGGCTTGAGTGAGAAAAGGATAAGGGTTGGAGTGAGGTTTGGAAAAATTTCAATTTTGTAATTCCCCTAATATTTTTGTTGGGGCGCAGAATATGAATATGGCAATGTTTTTATTTTTGAGACCAAAGGTATGTACCTAGGGTGAAAACGAGCGCAGGTGAGAGCTGGAAAAAAATTTCAATACCTATTTTAAAAAAAGTACCTATTTCCAAATTCGTATTCTAAACATAGATTTTAATAATAACTTGGGAAAATTAAAAAATTGAAAATTTTCAAGCCCTCTCACTACCCTCATCCAATTTTATATGTATTTCTAAAAAAAAAATCATCATATTTTTATTTTACATAAGGAGGTGAATTTCTAAGGAGTTAAAAAAATGCCTATAAAATTGAATTTTTCCAAGACATTTTTTACCCAAATTGTAAATTTCAAATTTGTTAAATGTGTCCCAAAAGTTAAAATTCATTGTAATAGACCACAAAGAAAAAATTTAATATTTTGATCAAAATTCAAAAAAAAAATCACCCTCCGAGTTTAAGTATTACTTTTAATACTTAGTTCTCAACCTGACGTGGTGGCGTACTCCGTTAAAACGAGACTGTGGGAAGGGTATCGACGGGAGTGGTGGTAAGTATTGTGTGTATTGGTAAGTAATCGTAGGTGAATAACCGCTCAAAAATAATTCGCTACCCGAATTGCAATAAAAAGGTATTTTCGCTACTAACTCTGTGGGTAGCAAAACAGAATTTCAGCTACTAAAATACATTGAAATTTCGGTAGCCGCTACGGTTTTGGCACTCTTTTCGCTACCAAATTACTACCAGTCTTTTGGTAGCGAAACTACTGACATGCTACTCGCACTCTACCAAAAGGCTTTGAGTAGCACGTCAGTAGTTTGGCTACCAAAAAACTGGTAGTAATTCGGTAGTGAAAACAGTGCCAAAACCGTAGCGGCTACCAAAATTTCAATGTATTTCAGTTGCAAAAATTCTGTGTTACTACTCCAGAAATTGTAGCGAAAATACCGTATATTTCCAAATCCGGTAGCGAAATGTTTGACGGGGTACTTATTTGTGTTCCTTTGACCTTAAAATATTGAAAAAAAATTTTGCGACAGTTTCTAACTATAGACATCAAAAATGTGATATTTGAGGTTTTTTTCACAATTACGACTATTTTTTCACTTTTCAGGTGCGATATACGTGATTTTTTTAATGAGAAAAGTACTTATTTGTGTTTCTTTGACTTTGAAATATTAAAAAAAATATTTCAACCGAGTTTTTCCTTTCTAAAGTACGACTTTTTTAAGTCACTTCAAAAAGGGACACCCGTTTCATAATTGTCGCAGGAAAAAGGGGACATAGAGGTGCCCAAGTTGATAGGCCGCTATTCAAACACCAGATGGCGGTAGATTACGATTCTACCGTTATTCGACAGCCAAAGGATGGGTCTTTCTTGCAAATCAACTCTCACCACTCAATTCCATTCCATTTCTGATATATTTATTAAAAAAACTTTAAAATGCGTTTTTGAAAAAAAAAACACTTTTTTTTATAACCCCTTTTTGTTCCGACACGTTCAATTTTCCATCAAAGTTGCCGTTTCTAGAGTTCAGGAAAACCCATAAAACTGTGGTGAATTTTATGGATAATAATTATCCACTAATTTCACCACAGGGGTGAAAGGTTTCAACATTTGTCAAATTATATGGATAGGAATTTTCCATCAAAATCACCGCTTGTAAAGTTCAGGAAAACCAATAAAACTGTGGTGAATTTTATGGATAATAATTATCCACAAATTTCACCACAGGGGTGATTTCGGTTTCAACATTTGTCAAATTATATGGATAGGAATTTTCCATCAAAATCACCGCTTGTAAAGTTCAGGGAAACCAATAAAACTGTGGTGAATTTTATGAATAATAATTATCCACGAATTTTACCACACAAGTAAAAGGATTCAGCATGTGGTAAATTATATGGATAGGAATTTTCCATCAAAATTGCCGTTTCTAGAGTTCAGGAAACCCCATAAAACTGTGGTGAATTTTATGGATAATAATTATCCACAAATTTCACCACAGGGGTGAAAGGTTTCAACATTTGTCAAATTATATGGATAGGAATTTTCCATCAAAATTGCCGTTTCTAGAGTTCAGGAAAACCCATAAAACTGTGGTGAATTTTATGGATAATAATTATCCACGAATTTCACCACACGTGTAAAAGGTTTCAACATGTGGCAAATTATATGGCTAGAAATTTTCCATCAAAATTGCCGTTTCTAGAGTTCAGGAAAATCCATAAAATTTTGGTGAATTTTATGGATAATAATAAAATTATCCACAAATTTCATTTACTCATATGCTGGAGAAAAAGATCGATTTCATCTGGTAGTAATAAATTTCAAAAAGTTGTGTTTTAATTGGTCAAACAGGTCAATAAATGATCAATTCACATACCATTTAAATGACTTTTTTCAACACAAAAAATTCCAAAATTTGCAGAGAGCTTTCATATGTCTCCAAATCGTTTCCAGCGTTGCGTTGTTTCAGGAAATTAAAAATGGGATATAAATACTATGTATCTGATTTGATTGGATGAAATTGTCTAATTTTGCACTTTTGCAGGCCTCGCGTTGATTTAAAATTGTTAAAAATTTATTAAAATTCCAAAAATGAACTTACCTAAGCTTTTGAATTTTGATCAAGTGATTCTTTTAGTGTGTATTTTCATTATTACCTATATTTTTGTTTTACCTAAAATTTTCCAGTAGGTTGATATAGGTACGTACTTTCCTTGTAAGAAAAAATCTTGCTGCAAATGAAATTCTACACCTCCGTACGAATTTTCTGAGCGCTTTTTTTTTGTAATCCAAATATTTCTACATTTTCCATCAAGTACCATTTCGCTATTACAAAGCAATTAAAATATTTTACGTTGTAATTTTAGGTAGAAAAACAACGAATCCCTTAGCCAAATATTTTATTCCGTTTTAAAAGAATTTAATGCGTACACCTGCTGGCAAAAAAATCAATGGGAGATGGGAGTTTTTTGCAGAAAAATATTTCGATGTTGATTTATTTTTATTACCGGATCCGCAGCCGAGAAGTGAGTGGTACAGTCAAAAAAAAATACCGACTATCATACTTTTAAGATGAAACTTTTCTTTCTATCCGCTACGAGGTAAAAAATATTTTCCTCCACAATAAAGAAAAAGAAAAGCGGAAAATGTGATAAACTTTGCATTTTTGTTTTAATAGCGCCAAGAACTGGAAGAAGAAAAACTCGCTATTTTATCATAATATTGACTGTAAAATAAAAAAGTGACAAGGGACGGGTATAACTTTTCTTTTTTTACATGCAAAATCAATGCTAATCTGATACATGGGAGATTTCTCATACGTTTTCGAAGGTATTATACGAGGCACGAAACAGAAAGAAAACGTTGATAGGATATAACCGAGTTTACCTCGAATATTCGTACGAAAGAATTTTTCAAGATACCAATGGTAGAAGTTTATAGACTTGAGATTTTCCAATCAGACGTGTAATATTGGAAAATAATTACACGTAGAGAAAATACACGATCGAGATCGGACAGACAAGACGGTGGATTAAACAGAAGGTTGCATAGTTTAGTTTTAATGAGCTTAAGTTTTGAAATACGCCTTCGACTATGCCAGACGTAGATAGAAACTGAATATAAACTTGAAATGGATTCACCATTGGGAGTCTGAATTACATAAAAGGAACCTCGCTTTTAATATATTCCGTTATAGTACATAGAAGATGCGTTTCAAATTTCTGTACATTATTTTTGTCAGGGCTCTTTTCCACACACTTGAACAAGTATCATGGTAATTGTTGCGGTACGTTTGTTATTTACATTCTATTTGTTAATTGCGTCGATGTTCCTTTACCCGGGATTTTAGTTTGCGCGTATTGTGTATGCGAAATAGCATCCAGCCGGATATCCTTATTCAAGTTTGCATGAATTTGCTATTGCTCAAAGATAGCACGGTTTGTATCTTACGTGTATGGTTGGATTCTCAACGACGTGCGAAATTCACTCGTCTCATCTGTGTATGCTGGTTGCGTAAAAGCCATTTTTTTTAGACATTCTGCTGGTACCTTTTGGGGGATCGTGTGTGAGCCATATGCAAATGTAATTAATCTTACGAGTTACGAGTTACTTTGGGATTGCTCATTTGTGGTTTAAATATGTAACGTGGAGAAGAAAAAAAAATCTTCGTATGATATGAAAATTTGATATTTTATCAAAAAGAAAATCCGTCTTTTTTCTTGTGAAGAAAATATGCCACAGCTGGAGTCTTAAGATTTTTTTCGCCGTGGCCATTTCAAAGTGTTACGAACGTCAAGGAAACGTTTTTGAATTTTTTTCAAATTTAAAATATTTAATATAAAAATCACGCAATGTATCCTAACTTGATAAGACATTCTGTTTACAAAATGTTCATTTTTTACACAAATTTCGAATTTTGAAATATTTTTTTCAATTTTTCAAGATTTATTGAATTTTTTTAAAATTGATGTTTTCTTACATTTCCAGATTCTGAGACTTTTTTCAAAATTTAATAACTGAATCTTCTCAGTAGATGCAGTAGGTACCTATAGATAAATTTTTATCGTTTTTCAGAGATTTAAAAAAAAAACACTAAAATCACGAATTCTCAGCAACAAAAAGTTTGTCAAAATAATGAATATCTACCAACTCGATTTATCACCATTTTTACGGGAATTCATCTTGAAGTTTTGCAGAATTCGTAGAATTTTAGCAGAATTCAAGCAGATTTTTTTGCGGCATTTTTGCAGAATTTAAATTCATGTATCCCTTCAGCGGAATTCGTGCAGGATTTTAGCCAAATTTTTGCAGACTTCATGCAAAATTTGCTGAATTTTTTAGTAATTCACGTAGGATTTTTTGCAGAATTTCCGTAGGATTTTTGTAGAAATTAGGAATTTTACTCTCTAAACTTGAATCAGTCAAAATCTGAAGATTGACTGGTTGAGAAAGACGGCATCATGTCACTGATTGGCAGTGAAATTTCCCTAATTCCACAGTTATCCAGTGAAATTTGAGTGTCAATCAATAAAAAATTACCAATTCAATTAGGTAGTAAATTTCTATTTTTGAATCCGTAAGTTTTGCTCAACTACTGAAATGAATCTGTAGGGGTATATGGCCATGGCAACTTTGGCAACCCCGTATATGACCATGGCGACTTTGACAACCCCTACACATCGCACACTTGCGTATGTGATGTATTAGGAAGTCGCCGTTTCACCCCTCGCCGGCCGCCAGCATCGATACCTGGGTATATGACGTGCTCGTCCGGAATCCGCGGCTTTCCTTTTTTACAAAGGTGACTCAGCCATCGAGATTTCCCTGCATTGTTTCGCAGGCAACGCCGCCAGTGTATTCTAGACCAGGATTTCTATTCATTCACTCTCGCTGGCTTGCATCTTGGGGGAAAATATGCAGACCAATTCTCAGACACACTAGCAACCAAGCCACTGCTAGCTGATAGAGGGAAACCTTTTAAAAATCAGTATTCGTATATCCGCTGTATTGTATTGACTGTATCATATCTTAACGTAATTTTTAACTTCGAGCTCTCGCCTGTATCTCATTCGAATACACTTTATAACATCTTTTCTCTTTTTTCCTTTTCTTAATCAAAACGTATTCGCGAACTATTCATTTCTTAACCTTTACCAATTCGGCTGATATCTGATACACTGTATCAGTGAATTTGGTATTCGTAAGTATTTAAGGCGACTCGAATAATCACTGGTAATTAACACACTGCAACAGTGAACCAATTACCAGTAATTAGGCGACCTCAGTATCCCTGCACTGACTACAACAGGACGTATACACGCCGACCGTAGTTCTCCCCTCACTCACTACGACAGTACGTGGTACAACGACGACTGTAGTGAGTTTTAATCGCGATCTATTTATTTGGGACACAGGTCCCCTAAATTCGCAATACGGGGGACGCGCCGCGTTATAATTTACGTCCCAACAGGGCAATTAGGACGCCGTATTTTGTTTGTGGGTATAAAAAACCTCGCTACCCCACAAATCAGTGAAAATTTCAATTTACTGGTTGAATCAGTATTTTCACGATTGAATCAGTAATTAACTACTGAATCGGTGAAATTTGATTTTTACAGATTCAAAAATGAAAATTCTCTGATAGAATCAGTAAATTTTTCACTGATTTCTACAGTGACATTATTCTGTCGATTTCAATTTTCATCAGCCAATTTAGACTGATTCAAATTAAGAGAGTAGCTAAATTTTTGCAGAATTCGTAGAATTTCGCAGAATTTTTACAAATTTTTTACAAAATAATGCAGAATACGCAGAATCTATACAGGATTTTTTTGCAGAATTCGCAGACTTCATACAGCATTTTGGTAGAATTCATGGACAGATTTTTTCTTGCAAAATTCGTGCAGAATATTTTGCAGAATTTTTACAGAATTATTCATGCACCATGAAAAATCCCCCTCTCGCTGAAAAAATGAAATTACTGAAATTGACCAAAAATCAATTTTTAATGCATAGTTGGATTCGCCTCGACGACACGAATTCAATGGTACTCTTAATTTTGCAATTGTGACTTTTTTTGCAGAATAAAACGCGAAATTTGGATTCAGGTAAGTGGGGGAAATTCACCTATGGCTGCAAAAATTAAAATCGTTAGAATTATCCAAACATCAACTTTGAATATGTGATTACTTTTTTGCCTCTTGTTTTGAGTATCCCATTTTAATAGTACTCTTAGTCCCTTATATTTTATTGAAGTGGAGATTTAACCTTGAAAAAGTGTAATGTTCCAAAATAAAAATCATTGGACTACTTGATTGGCTTTTTAAATTTTTACGACCTTATTCATCACCTTTTTTTAGCTCTTTATCCCCCCCCCCTTCCCTAAGAATAAAACAAAAATTGTATTATTGCTGGAAAAATTATTGTAAAAAATTCTGAAAATAGAAAAAAAGAGTAAATTCCTTATGATGCCCAAGTAAATAAAATAAAAAATGTAAGTACATTTTAAATGAATTTTTATGATCAATTTTCCACCTTTCGTGAATAGGAAAAAAATGGAAAAAATTCACCAATTTTTGATCAAAAATATGACTTCTTGTATGACTTTGATGGATCAAAATTTAAAAATAAAATTTTTGCACCGACTTCAATGACCCGTTAAATATTCTATAACCATCCCATTGAATGTCCCGGAACTGAAACTGGAAAGAAGATAATGGTTCACTTTCTACCCTCATCTCAAGAATTACACATCTTCAACTTTTAATCGAAGTTTCAATTCTGAAAATCAGCTTATTATTCCGGTATGATTTTTCACAAAACTTTTCAATTTTTATAATTGATTTTTTTCCACCGTATAACAATTTCCTACACGAGGAAAAATTTCACCACAGTGTACCACCACTCGTATAATATTTATGTAAGATATTACCTTTCAAATATTTCACCTCGTATCAACCCCAAAACTCAATTCCACATGTCAAAATTTCATGTTTTTCCAAACTGGAAATTTCTCGTACGCGCGTTTAAAACCACCCCATTTTACACTAACAGCATGTAAAGCTCATTTGAAACTTGTCTAGAAGATGTAGTGTTATAAGGAGGACTCTTGTTATATGCTTTTTATCCTTTCAAATACCTCGGTAAAGAATGTTCATGAAATGGAATTAATTTATATATGCTCCGCAAACGAGGGATATATGGATTCGAGTATCCTCAAAAAATATACCATACCATACGTGGGTTGGCTATGGGTACCTTACGTATACAGTATGTTAGGTATGGTATATGGTGAAAAATTTAATGTTTATTAAAGCAGTCGCGCAATGGTTCGAAAAATCTCGCCGTCATGGCATCGCATGCTATATAGGAGTAATTTCGCGAAACGCGGATGTAGCGGGGATACGATTATATCCATCAAGATTGACTCGAATGTAATAGAATTACTTTAGCGTATTTTCAAGATAAGGAAGTATAAGCCAGCTTTTGCGGTGTATCCGAGGATAGTAATGAACGTTAGATACGCACCTAAAATAGGCCATTATTTCAGATAGCCTCGAATCCTGCAAGATTTATACACTGCATGGTGCAGCATAGTACCCGGGCTTGAAAAACGATCTACGTTATACGTTCTATACACACGTGTAGTAATATCAAAGGTGGAAAATATTTATAGGTGAAATATAGGTAGTAGGTACCTAGATACCTTAGTCAAACCTGAACAACATGTAGAATTGTAGTAATTCGAAAACCCAGATGTATAAATTTTTACTAAAACTTGTTCCCATAAAACAACATTTTAAGGGAACAAATTTCGCAAATTCTAGAATGTTTTTCCAAACGATCACACAGGGTAAGTATATACGGAAAAATCAATCAGAGGAATTGATAGTGCGTTGAAAACTGAACAAATTTTGTTCCAAAGATTTTTTTTCCTACCTAGAAAAAGGATGTAAATTGTGTCAGTCAGGGCCATTTAGAGTAAGGAAAAAATGTTGATATACTTTTCCTCTTTACTTAAGAGAAAAAATCCATAAAAAACAAAACTTTTTTTTCTTCATCATCAAGAAATCATCTATGATGAATGAACAACTATTCAAAAAATGAATTGAATGTGAACTGAACGAACTGAACAAAATGAACAAACAACCCATTTACAAAAAACGAACTGAACTTGAACTGAACATTTTGATTTGGGTTTTAAACTGAATGAAACAAACCAACACCACCTATACTACAAGGCCTGAGCGCAGGTTTAGTGATGTCACAAGATTACTTGGGCGATCCTTTTATTAGCAATACATATAAACAATACATTAATTTGAATTTGTAATGCAAATTTCAATTAAAAATATGGTATAATTAAATTAAATATATATATTAAAAGTGTTATTAAAGTTATAAAGTGTTCATAAAATGGTTTATAAGTGTTTTGCCCCTGGTTGTAGGGGAAATTACGACTCAAAAAGCCTTAAGGTTCATACTTTTGGGTTTCCCAAAGATGAAGCTTTGAGAAAGAAATGGTCGAACTTTTTGAAACGTGGAAAGGATTTCCAAATTACGAAGCATACTAGAGTGAGTATAACTATATGAAACCTGTTTTTCCCTCTTATGCTTCAAAATTCAATATTTTGACAAATTTGTGTTCTGTTCTGTCTTCTGTCTTCTAGCTTTGTGAAGTGCATTTCAAACCAGATGATAATAAAAAATATGAAAAAATTTTTGATCGAAGTAATGGAGTATTTGTGAAGAATACCTCATAATGTCTCTATTTGAAGGAAGGCGTAGTACCCTCATTTCTTCCCGGATGCCCAGAATATTGTTTAAAACCTGTATCAAATAGAAGAATTCTAAATTATAGAATCGAAGAAAGAGAAGAAGATGATTTGATCCAATGCATTGCCGAAAGTATTGAAATGAAAACGCAGTATGAAAAAGAGAAGAATATCTCCAATTTCAATGAATTTCGCCAAGGCTTGAAGAAGAATGGAAACTGGAATGATTGGAACATTATTTTCAATGAAAAAGAAATTATTTTTGTTTCCTTTACTCATTTGCCAATTGTAAAAGTGATGTGTTCGATTGTCGTGGATTCTGTATGTAATGCTCAAATTTTCAATGATGTGATTGAATTAGGAAAATTTCATACTAAACTCAGAGGCGGTTCGAGCATAAACTTTTAGGGGGGTAATGATGTTCAAAAATGCCGACTAAAAAATTCAAAATTACCGAGTAAGAATTCTGAAATTTTACAATACGAGAAATTTTTGTTTCAACAGATTAGTTTCAAAGATTATATGTAGTTTTAAGGAGAAGAGAAGGTAAATAAATTTGTCCCGAGCGAAGCGAGGGAGAAAATTTTAAGCAGAATACTTTCTTTAATTTCAAGACCAATAAAACAATGTTATAATATAAATAATTGATTATCTAACGCGAGTAAAAAAAACCGACCACTTGTACTTGAAAAATGTTCAAAAAGAAAAACAATAAGGTCGAGCGTAGCAAGGCCAAAGCTTTTGAAAAATTTAATTTCTTGACTTCAAAAATGAGTTTTGATGAGAAAAAATTTGATAAAACAAGTTGAAATAATGTAGGGGAAAATATCATTTTTGTTGAATTTGGATTGTTTTAAAAGTATAAAAGAAAAAAACCAAAGCGAGGCCGAAATTTTGAAAATATCGGTTTGGAAAGTAAATAATTTTGAAGTTGGATTGTGTATTATAAAAGAGGACTACAAACTTGAAAAATTTAGAAAGGCTCAATTTTTTATTGGTTATGCTGCAAAATTTCTAAAACTTTTTCAATTTGCTGACATTTCTGAGATTTTGCCGACTCACCTTATATTTCCAAAATTTTGCCGACTGAAAATTTGTCTGGGGGTGTTACCTCCCCCCAACCCCCCCCCATCGCGCCGCCCCTGACTAAACTTAATGATTTTAATCAGTTTGAAAAATTGTTATCGGAATTGGAAGTTCGGGTTGTGTGCAATATTGACTCTGATAAGTGTGTTGATGATACTAGTGTCGAGTCTCACGTTAAAAATTATATTTCGGCGATTGAATGTATATTACTGAAAATTTAAGAAATAGTAATGGACGGTGAAAAGCAGAGAGTAATTTCTTATCTGCTTGAACAGGTACCTATGCTTGTTTTCGTTAATTTTTTTGTGATCTAAAAATTAATTTCTTGTTTTATCTTATCTTCATCTGCAACAAATACTATTCCAAATAAATACATAAAACTATGGAATGATCACATCAAAGATGCCAATCATTTACAAAAACGGAAAGTAGAGACTTTGCAGAAATGATTGAAGAGTTTTTTGATGATTTAAAATTAAAACATTTTGTTGATTATGTGTTATAAAATTATATATCTGATCTCTCTGTTTTTCTTTACCCAATGACCACTGTGTACTTTTGTTTTTGTTGGGATATTTTGATCAAAATAGTTGAATTAATTACTCAATTTTTATTTGTTTTAGATGGTGATATCTTCATTCAGCGTATGTAGAAAAAAGAAGAAAACATGAACCTGAAAACTGTTGGAAAATTTTGCTTGAAGATTTATGAAGAATCATTTTATAATTTATATCATGTATGTTGCAGGTGAACTAAAAACTGAAAAATTATGATTTTATAATTATTGATTATGCAATGCTGCAGGTCAGCAAAAAATTTATAGCACAGGTTGATTAAAGCTCATTAAATTCAAGTTTGTATTTCAATTTTTAAATATACTCCATCAAAACTGAATAAAAATGAAAAAACGCATCGCCTAATCGTGTGATGTCACATAGACTTTCTGGATCAGCGCTCAGGCCTTGTAGTATAGACCACCATTTGCAAAAATGAACTGAACATGAACATTTTCTCTTTTTTTTTTTTTTTGAACAGAACAAAAAGTGAACAAAGTAGTGAGCTTTTCAAAACATACTGAATGTGACCATATGAATGAACAGTAGGTACAAGCCTGACTATTACTATGGACCGCTACTTGAAATGGATGGGGTGGAAGAATAAAGTTTGGCAGATCTAGTGTTGTTTGGAGTGAAATGCATTGTGTTACGACTCATCGTAGGAACCCGCGCTGAGGGATCATTGTGCCTCTGCGTGTGAGTGGACACTTGGTTTTTTTCTCGTTCCATTTCTTATCATTGTTTGATGTTGGTCACCAGATTTCTTTTGTAAAATGCACAATATAGGTATATAATAATTATTATATTTCATTTGTAAGCTGTTTTAGATTGAAATCTTATTTTAAATTCAAAGTTGAAATATTATTGTGGTCATATATTTGAACGCTGTTGAGTGTTGACTGTTGGATAATTTCAATTTTGTACAATTCTTTTCGCTGTTAAAATAGAAAAGTTTTTGAACACATGAATTATTCTCACTACATTTTCTTATTCGTTATTCTTAGTAGCTAAGTATTGTATCTCATCTCCAACCTTTTGAGAAATTATCATAATTTTTTCATTTTCCAAGTTTGATTTTGATGAAAATAAATACCTTGAAAATTAGCGTGCATCAACAACAATTCGGAAATGAAAATTGTAATATTCGCATTATATTTTTTCCAATTCTGGTAACAAAATAGCAAGACAAAAATGATATTGATAGTATAAACTAAAGAAGTGTGACCATTTTTTCTATTTTAGCAACAAAAAGATTTGTAGAAATTGGGAAATGATAAAATTTCAGAAGGCTCACAGAAATACTTGAAATACTCAAAGTAAAAAAAAATTATTTTTGCATTTTACGAAAAAAAATTTCAGTGACCAACATCCAACATTGATAAGAAACACAAAGAGAAAAAAAAACCATGTGCCCATGCATGCGCAGAGACAAAATGATCCTTCGGCGCGGGTTCCTATGATTAGAGTCGTATAGTACGAGCACCAACACAAACAAAACTAATTGTTATTATGTTGAAGTGGTGCATGTGCACAAGGATCCGTATCAGTGACTGCTAAAATAACTTCTTCACGAATTCGTTTAAATCCCTGTGGAAGTAGTAGTCCATAATAATAGTACGTCGTTGAGGAAAAACATACCTTCATTAAAAACCCATTGGAAAGAGAAAGGGGAATATTGAACATCAATTTCTTTCTACATTACATATTCATAAGTAAATAAAAAAAATTCTGGATTTCCAAATAAGTATTTGAAAAAATGATTTTTTAGCGTCGAGGTCGATTTTTTTCAAATTCAAAATTTTTCTCAATATTTTCAACTATAGTCTATTTTTTTTAACTTGAGCCCTGACTTTTTCCTGGTGTTGCCAAATGTATTGTTGATAAGATATTTCATTTTGGTAAATTACTAATTTGAAAAAATTTACAGTGTTTATAAAAAGAGCCGAATATATTACTGAGCCCATCATTTATGAGTTGAAAAAATTTGTGGTAACAACGCCGAATTTTTAACGTTTCCTATTGGTTAATTCAGTTTTGTTTACGAAAAGTCAGGGCTCAAGTTAAAAAAAACATACTATAAAACTTTTTGATATGTAATGTATTATGTATATTTTTCAACCTTTTTTCTTTAAAAATGTTTCAACCATTTTTTCCTCAGTATAATTTGTAATTGTCAAATTCAACGTTGGTTAAAAAAAAAATTAGAAGCATAAATTTTGGAGAAAATTATAATTTGATGGAAATTGGAGATAAAATTTTGAAGTTGAAAAAAGATTCCAAGAAAATTTTATTTTCCATTAAAAATAATTCTTATTTTGAAAAAACAAAAAAAATTGAAATTTTTTGCAAAATCTATTTTTGATAAGACTTTACGTTTCCTTCTACTAATGGGCAAAGGTTTAGCTTGAAAATTCAGGACAGCACTCAAGTTTTTGGTGATTCCTCTAAAATTTGGAAAAGTAAACCTACCAAGGCCATTTTGGAGAAAATAAAATTGAAAAAACTGAAGTTTAAACAGTAGGAAAAATTTTAATCGACTAATTGAACAAAAAATTTGAAGTTTGAAAAAATTTGAACTTGAAATAAATTTGGACTGGGACTGGTAGATCAAAGATGAAAGTAGATATATAGAATACCACACACGAATGTGTTCAGTCTCAAGTTAAGAGATTCGGTATACGGTTGCGGCTGTGGTAAATCCGGCACCGCGTAATTTTACAGTGTGACTGCACAATTTGTATAAAAAGATGTATTAGCACGTGCTTCTTTCTAACGAGGGTGCTACCGTTAAGCTCAAAGTTCAAAGCTATTGCAATACACACTGAAAGGGTGGTTCTTTCCGACTGCTTTATTTTGAAACTTATTGTTTCTTTGAATCACAATTTGGCCCTTATTTTTCTTCTATATCGTTTCTTATGTAAATAACGAAGCCGAAGATAAAGGACATTTTTCTATAGGCTTTTTACACGTCGTGGCGGAAACGCAATACTATGGGATATCGGTTTGCGTATAGTATTTTGTCTTTTTTAGCCTTTTCTTTTTTCTCTGTGTGATAAAAAAAAAAAATAAATAAAAAAGATACCTACAGCACAAAGGAGAGAAATATTGTCGTATATGTAAAATAATACCTACGCATATTGAACCGCGTAATTTTCATCTTTGACGAGCTTGCAAAAGTGTACCTTTAATTGCGATTGAAAATGTAAGCAAGATTATCGAGCTGCTTTTATAATTGAGACTCTGACGTCCTACGAGTTCGATTCGAGTACGAAATTTAAAACTTTATGTATTTTCTTTCCAATTATTTTTGTAAAATTTCGACGATCAAAACGAGTTATTTTGTGTAATTCGAGAGTCTTGAACGGGTAAGTTTCGAGTCGAAGATTTTGCCAAGTTTGAAATTTCGCAGAATGAAATTTATTGCGCTTAGTATTGATTGTAGATGATAATCAAACAATTTTAATGGTACTTTGTTCGAAAAATTTAAGGGCCACTCTTGGAAAAAAAATTCAGCTTATCTTGAGAGATGACAGGATTTCATGATGAAGCAAAAAATCGTGAGAAAAAATATTTTTTAAAAATGTACGAGATAGATCACTTTAAGAGAATAATTTTCAGAAAAAAATTAAATTCCTACTCATGAGGAGAAGGTTAAAGCAAAGGGTCCTCAAAGTAATGCAATTTTTAAAGAAAAAAAAATTAAAGTCAACCAAAATGAATCTATTTTTCTTTTAAATCATGGCATTGCTGCCAACTGCATTACAATTTGAGTAATTTTGATAAAATTACAGATGGCATCACTGCTAAAACTTTCAACTCACCTATATCTTGAAAAATGAAAAAAATTATGATAAAAAATCATCAAACCGTTAGGCACACAACTGTAGATGACCCTAACACCGATAAAAGCCCCATTTCGTGGTTTAACGCCCT